>CM057451.1:396235000-397485000 GCA_016271365.2 Neoceratodus forsteri
CACAAGGCGAAGTGAGCCTTTTGCATTGGCCACTCCGCATAGTGGAGTGACAATGTGAAGTGCTCACCAGCAAAATTTAAATTCACTGCATTTTTAGTCACGGGTAACAAAATGAAAGTTCATTAAAGAGGGATGTTCATATGAGTGGGAGTCAGATAAACAGGACTGCACTGTACCACACAGAGATGGCATGTATTCTCACCTAACAAAATGTTAATTTAAAAAAAAAGCTATTTTGCTGCCACACCCCATTGTCTCAGTCCCATGTGTCAAAGGAAAGGGCTAGGCATATGCACACATTACTTGTTAGAAACACAGAAACATAGAAGTTGCTGGCAGATAAGGACCACTTGGCTCACCTAGTCTGCCCTAATTGTGCCTACCTTTATTGCTACTGGAGACCCTACTCAGTTTCCAGTTTACACCCTCCTTGCTTCTAAGATTCCCTTGTGTATCTCCCATGCATTCTTAAATCCTGTGACCATTTTAGCCACCACCACTTCCACTGGGAGGCTGTTCCAAGCATCCAACATGATCTCCATAAAGAAGTATGTCCTCACGTTTCACATTGAAGGGGACCAGGCCCAATACTGACACCTGCAGCACCCCACTAGTCACCTTACCTTCCCCAGAGTGTACACCTTTTACCACTACTCTTAGGATCCTACCACTAAGCCAAATCTCCACGCATTTTATTACTTTAGGACCTACTCCTAGGCTACTCAGTTTGTTTACCAGCCTTCTGTGTGGGACAGCATTGAAGGCCTTGCTGAAATCCAGGTAGGCCATGTCAACCGATCTTCCCTGGTCCACTTCCTTTTCTTCCCAGTCAAAAAACTCAATCAAGTTTGACTGGCAGGATCTCCCCCCTGTGAAGCCATGTTGCTTCAGATCTTGCAGACTGCTGGTAACAAGTTATTCCCAATCCTTTCCTTCAGTAGTGATTTCATTACTTTGCCCACTACCAAAGTCAGGCTGACCTTCCTGCAATTTCTTGCCTCCTTCCTAGTTCTACTTTTGTGGAGTGGGACTACATCTGCCTTGCTGCAGTCCCCCAGTGCCTCTCTTGTTTCTTTTTTTTTATGCTTTATTTTTAATCAGAGAGAAATTGAAATTTTTCCATTCAATTGAACATACATTATAAATCATCTCTTAATCTAAATCAAAACAAAAGAAAATAACCCCAAAAAAGAATCGAGGAGTTGGGGGATTATCCTTTGGTTTAAATTTTACATGGGATGGATTATGGTTTAACGGGGGTACGGTAGATGTCCCTGTATGTTATGGTTTTATTGCCTGTTCTTGTAACTTGTATATTATGACTAGTTATTGCTATGGAATGTATAGTTCTTACTGTTATCTGTGCTATACCCTGTTCTTTTTTCTTGTATGTTGTTAGTGTATTAATAAAATGTTTGTATACAAAAAAAAATGACCCTGAAAATTAAAATTTCTGATTTTCGAGGTGGTAAAACGAATTATACATAAAGTCAAAAGAGCAATACAAATGGGAAAAATTAATAGTCGATACGCTTTTTCATGCTCCAAACTTTAAACATCCCATTTAAAAGACAATTATTGCAGAAGCTTATCCTCTCAGGCTAATTTATTTGAAATGGTAACTATTTAAGTGAAGTAACATCAAGTAGACACATATAAAGATACATTGTAATGTCCATGCCCAAAGCAAAAATACTGAGCAGTCATTGGTATATATTGAGTAATGTCAGCTGCTTCATCATCCTGATCTGTTCCCAGGTCTGTGGGCAGGGCAACGTTTTTATCATAAAACACTCATGCTGTATCAACATAAATGAAGAAGTAGTCCTTGCCTTGAAAAGAAACTTTCAGTTTAGCAGGAGACTGTAGTACAGCCATCACTCCTGCCTGTAAGTATTCAGTTCTCATTGTGAGAAAACTTTTCCTCCGTCACTGAGTTGCGAGGCAGAAATCAGGGAAAAGGTGAAATTTAGGGCCTTCATAAAGAAAACCCTTTTTCTTTCTTTCAGTTTGAAGCAATTTACTCCTCTGTACTACAGAGACAAAGGTACAAATCACATACTTTGCCCCTATTCCAGGTGAAGCTTCTTGTTCCTTCTGTATCAACTGAGGTCTGAATACTGATTCCAGGCTAACTGGCTGCTCAGGTGTGAGGGCTAATGTCAATACCATTTCAACTTCTGATTTTAACTCAGTGTTAGGAGTATTTGCTGAAAGTCCAATCAATCTTAAATTTCTCAGAAGCAATGTATTTTCATTTGTTTCTAACTTTGCCTTGGTGGTCAGTTGTTCGTGGAAAAAAGCGTTAACTGCCCCCTCCACAGTTAGGATCCTCGCTGAGAGTCTTTCTGTATTCTTTTTGGCTGACTTAACTCGCTCCTCGATATTCATCATTTTTGTTTGTTTTCACATTGTGAACAAGCCTCTGTCAATGAGGTACAGACTTTCTGGAAAGACTTTTTAATGTCTGTCTGAAACTCCACTAAGAAAGTTTGTATTGTCGGCTTCACTGAAGCCTTAGCACCCAGCTCAGGATGCAGTACTGCTGGAGAAGTCATCTCTCCAGTTGGGAGTGGTGAACCTGCAGCGCCTGCTGCGAAGCTAGCGTCCCAGGATTTTTTTGAGGAAAAGAACTTGCCCAGTGTTTCTGCTTGTACTTCTGCTCCTTCTCTCTGCTTTAAACCTCTCTATGCAACCATTTACTCTAAATAAAACTAGAAGGAGCAGCATGGTGTTTGTCTGAGAGGAGCATTGAAAAATGTGAACGTCCATATTGCTCTCTCCAGTGCCCACACAGCCTTCCTTGTTTCTAGTGACAGATTGCACAGGGCTGTCAGAGGTGCAGCCAGCTACTCCCAGAGCTCCCTCAGCAACCTGGGGTGCATCACATCTGAACCCATTGCTTTGTCTACTTTTAACCTTGACAACTCCCTTAGGACTAATGCCCACCTCCTGGCCCTTTATGCCCTTGTCTTTTATCACAAGTCATTTCCTACCCTCAACACCATGAACACCAAACAAAACTATTTGTTCAATATGTCTGCTTTTTTGTGGTGGTCTTCTACATAAACACCCCTTCCCCTTTCAGTCTTACTATCCCTCCCTGGGACTTCCTCTTTTCACTAATGAATCTAAAAATGTTTTACCCTCCTTTTTTTTTTTTCACTGATTTGGCTATACTGTATTTTCCTCTGTTTTCATTTTTTTGTGCTCCTAACCACCTTCCCTGCCTCCCTTTGTTTCTCCTGGTAACTCTCCCTATCATCCTCCTTCTGTGTTCTTTTGTACGTTCTGAAGACTATTAGTTTTGCTCTTACTTTTTTCCTCTACCTCTGCAGAGAACCATAGAGGTCTCTTTTTTTTTCTCTTAGCCTTGCTAACCTGCCTGACACAGAGATTGGTAGCTCATTCATTCCCCTCTCTTATTGTAACCCACTGTTCTTCTACTCCTCCTAGTTTCCCTATCCCTGCCACAGTGTCCCTGAGGCATTCTCCCATTTTCTTATAATCAGTCCTCCTAAAGTCCAGGACCATTGTCCTCATGTGGTTTGATTCTGACCCTGTTCTTATGTTAAACCACACCGTCCGGTGATCACTGGTCCTCAGGTAGTCCCCACTATGATGTAGAAATGCTGTCCTGGTTTGTCAGAAGTAGGTCCAGCAATGCTCCCTCATGAGTGAGTTCCTTAACCAGGTGCAGGGAGGCCAGGATGTCCCTACTCCTGGTTGTTGCTGCAGCAGGGAGGCTCCAAACCACATTTGGCAGATTGAAATCTTCCACCAGCAACACCTCTCACTGGTGAGTCATCATATCAGTTGCTTCTAACATTTCCTTGTCCATTTCTGCCCTCTGTGACGGAGGCCTATAGACCACCCCCATGCAGAGGACTGCCCCTTTCCTCAATTCCAGGGTGGCCCACAGCATGTCTGCACCCTCCTCCCACCCCCTGTATTTCTGAAGTCTTTATGTTTTCTTTTACATAAAGCTATGTTGAGCTGCGACTGGCCCTGTGATCATCATATGTGATGGGGGTGCAGAATTACTTATAGCAGAGTGTCAGTGTCATAAGGGAAGCACTCCACTGTTCATTATCAACCAGGCATATGTGGCTTGATACATGCTTTAGGTACCATACCAGCCACAATCCCTGGCAAACACCACCCATTCTGGCTACCGCCATGGCTCTGAGGAATTGCTGCAATCATGTGCTAAGGGGGCATGTACAAGGCCGTTGTCAGGATTGGTGACTGTCGTACTGGAATCCCTTGCACTGCATTACATGTCGAACAAACTTAACTTTGTCTACACTTTTTTTAGCAGTACATGCAGTAGGCATTGTGAATCAAGGCAATAGTTTTCTTTGGTCAATATTTTTAGGGTTTCTGCATACTGCAGTTAATTATGTACCTTTTAATATTTGGATTGACTTTTTCTTGTTTAATAGGTGCAAGAATGGACACCTACTAAAGTGTTAAATGATGTTTGTTGACAGATATAAAAAAAATCTGCACTGTTTTGCCTATCCACTGTTCTATCTATATTTGCCTAACTGTTTAGCCTATACATGATTTGTTACTCATGTTTGTGTTTCTGCAATTATGTTTTACTCTACCTACATTTTAACTGCTCTTCTGTGAGGATATCTCCTTCCACTGAGCCACAGCATGGAATCATAAGTCAATGGCATCAAGAACACTCAGAAATAGTTTCTGGCTGGCTCTGACTGGAGCTGCCCACCTCAATACATGTCATTGGTGCTTATATAATGTGGGTGTCCTCAGTATGTCTCAGTGCTTTCCCCTACCGTAAACTGCTCATGAGTCCACCACTGCTGAAAAACACTGTCACACTTCAGAAAGTTTCACTAACACTGCTACAACTTCTGAAGTTTGTTATTGTAAAACTTTACTTTTATGACAGAGCTGAAGGACAAGGGACCACTGTTCCAACACTGCCATTGTGGTGATGTTAAAATATACAATGATGATGACCACTTCATGTGTATTTGTTACCTATGCACTGACCACAACATTAAAACCTACTCTGTTTGCCAGGGTTATAACCAGGCAACCAGGAGATGTCACAAGAAGGCTTTGGAGAATCATCCATAGATTAAAGAGCACCTTTCCCGGATTTTTCTCCATGCCTGAAAAATCATTAGGAGGATCCTTACCTGATTGTGAGTTCCTCCATAGTAGCTGAAAAATGTTTTCTCCAGCCACATAAGGAAGGGAAGGGATCATATTTTGCCTTCAAGGGAGCTAGTCACTCGATCCCTTCCACTTCCTGATCACCGACGCTGTCCCCATGCTTCCTTGATTTGTGATGTAATTATATGCCTAGCTCGGGGATGTGCTCCATTCAAATGTATGAAGTGTTATTTAAAAAGGTTATTTTTACTATTCTAACCTGACTTTAAGTACAAATCAGAGTCAGTGATCAAGTAACAAGAGCCTTACTGGCTCCGATTTATACTAGAAGCTGGGTTAAAATACTTTTTATAAGTTTTAAAATGCCACCTCATAGACTTAAATGGAGCACAAAACAAGGAAGCATGGGGACAGCATCTGTGATCAGGAAGTGGAAGGGATTGAGCAGCTAGCCCCTTTGGGGGCAAAATCCAATCCCTTCCCTTCCTTAGGGAGCTAGAGAAAAAAATATTCAGGTAGTATGGAGGAAGGTCAGGTAAGGGAGCCTCCTGATCATTTCATACTGCACTGAGAAAGGTGCACATTAAAGAAATGGAGGAGAAACAGGCTGTGTCAAAGGCGGAATTGCCATCACCAACTGCCTCTATTCCCAGTTCACTATCATCAAGCTGCTTGCCACAGTTTTTGGCATCTGTCACTAAATTCACTAAAAAAGAAGGACAAATCCACCACATTGGAAGACAAACACTACCACTGGGAGAAAGAGAAGTGGCATCAAGGTAAGACTGCTTCCCTTAACTGTTCACACTCTCCTCTGAAAAGAGGTAAGTTCTCTGATAAAGACAGGTCCCTGGCCAAAGCCTCGGGTCCTGCCCCCCCATCATTCAGATGCCAAGGTTGGGGTCTGGCATTGACTCACTTCCCCTGCCTGGGAATTAGCAGCCCATATATTGTCATCAGGCACAGTCCCATTGACAGTTCTGCTGTTGTCAACTCTTTCAGGGCCAGTTGACACATAACTCCTTTATTAAATGATGCCAGAGCTGTTTCAGTGCCTTATATTTCTACTGCCATTGTTGTCACCCACTCTGTTAGTACACTTTGTGATGCTGCCATTGACCTTTTTATTGATGAAACAGTTCAAGGTCCCCACTGCCATGCCAGGCCCTGAATGACCTTCATCGACATCATGTCCTTCAACAGTTCCTGCTCTGCTCTCTTGTTCCTCATCACACCAAACCTATCCCAATCATGGTTGACATCAATGACACACTGGAATACAATCCAGAATATATGGAAGAGGAGAAGAAGGAGGAGGAGGAGAAAACCATGGATGAAGAAGAGGAAGTAATTAATGTGGTAGGCTGTAGCTCTACTCTAGCTAATATAAAAGCGGGGAACTACAGATCACTCAGCCTGAACTCGGTAGTGGGGAAGATCATGGACGCACTGCTGAAGGAGAGATTGGTGAAACATCTGGTTGCTAGCAGACTACAGGACCCAAGGCAGCATGGCTTCACTGAGGGGGGGAGGTCATGCCAGACCAACCTCATTGAATTTTTCAAGTGGGTGACAAGGGAGGTTGATCAGGGAAGGGCAGTGGATATGGCCTATCTAGAATTCAATAAGGCCTCTGACACTGTGCCACATTGAAGGCTATTAAACAAACTGGGGAATATGGAAGTGGGCAGGACAGTAGTGCACTGGGTAGGTAATTGGCTAGACAGCAGGACACAGAGGGTGGTGGTAAATGGCTGTCACTCCACAGAGGGAAGAGTGACCAGTGGGGTACCACAGGGATCAATGCAGGGATTGGTCCTATTCAACATCTTCATCAGTGACATTGCACATGACCTAGAAGGCAGAATTTCCCTGTTCGCTGATGACATGACACTCTGTAACAGAGTGAACACACCAGTGGGTGTAGAAAGAATGAGAAGGGACCTGCAAAACCTTAAAGAATGGTCAAGGCTTTGGCAATTGAAATTCAATGCAAAAAAGTGCAAGAGAATGCATATGGGGCAAAAAAACCCTGGAACAACATAACAGTTGGGGTAGAGGATACAGCATGCACTAAGAAGGAAAGGACCTTAGGGTTAACATCTCTGATGACCTCAAGGTAGGAAAACAGTGTGAAAGGCAGCAGGTAAAGCAAATAGGATGCTGAGGTGCATAGGCAGGGGCATCACCAGCAGGAAAAGGGAGGTCATAATTCCACTATACAATACATTAGTGAGGCCCCACCTGGACTACAGTGTACAGTTCTGGAGACCTTACCTACAAAAGGACATAGACAGGGTAGAGAAGGTTCAGAGGAGGGCAACAAATATGGTACCGGGATTGCATCACAAGTCCTATGAGGACAGGCTGAAGGACTTGTATATGTACTCCCTGGATGAGAGGAGGGAAAGAGGGGATATGATAGAGACATACAAGTACCTTGCAGTGAGGAACAGGGTGCAGGAATACACTATTTTCCAGTGAAAAACATGTTCCAGAACTAGCGGACATGGGATGACATTGGAGGAAGAGCCATGCAGAGGAAATATGAGGACGAATTTCTTCACAGAAAGGGTGGTGGACAAGTGGAAAACCCTGGCAGAGGAAGAGGTGAAGGCTGAAACAATCATGGGATTTAAGAATGCAGGGGATATACATAAGGGATATCTGGAGGTTGGGGTATGGGGCAACAGACTTTTAGAAAAACATAAAGTGAACTTACAAACTCAAATGGGCAGACTGGATGGGCCATAGGCCCTTATCTGCTAACAGGTCTATGTATCTATGTGTCTATGTATCGTCTTGCTCAGAGGACTGTGAAAAACACACCAAGGTCACCTCCTGAGGGTGCTTCCTTCAAGGTTTCTCTCAACATGGTCCAGGCTAAACTGGGGTTTGAATCAAAGGAGAAGAATTCCTCCAAGAAGAACCTTTATGAGTCCTAGGAGGTGAACCATGACTGGGACATGGCCATACCAGATTATACTCTGTGGTTTGGTGCTTTATGAAAGCACAAAAGTGATGAAGATACATGGAATACATGGGGACTCAGAGGTACTGTGGATCACCCTGGAGACAGGGAATGCAGCCAGTATTCACAGATTGGAGTGATCTACAGACTTCCAGCACAGGGAGAGGAATCAGAAAAGGTACTGGTGGAAGTCACTGGCAAGATGACATAAAAGTGTGAGGTGCTGCTAGTGGGTGACTTCAGCCTGCTGGATATAGATTGGAGACTCCCAACAGCAGCTTCAGCTAGAAGCAGGGACATCCTGAACTATCTGCAGGTGGAGTTCCTTAGGCAACTAGTCAGTGATCTCACTCATGATGGGGCAATACCAGACCTGGTACTCACTAACAGGGACAGTGTTGCACATGTCAGGGTGGGAGGCCACCTAGGGACCAGTGAACACTATACGGTGTAGCTCAATATAAAGATGACTGTGGAATCGAACCACACAATGGTGAGGTTCTTGAAAGTAGTTCAGTGATGATACACCCTAGAGCTCTTTTCTGTTCCTCCAACAACCTCCCCTTGCAAAACAGATACCCTCCAGGACATCTTGTCCTCCTGCTTGAGGACGTTCAAAACCTACTCCCCAAATAGGGCTATACAGTCCATCCCAGATTCTGCACAAAACCTGGACTATTACTCCTGGTACTTCCTGTAACCAAAATGGACTGGGGATTTAAGGCCCATGCTAGATCTTTGAGGACTAAATCTCTTCATTGAATATAAAAAGTTTGGAATGATCTCTTTGCAGTCCCTGGTCCCTCTTTTGCTCAGGGTGGACTGGATAGTTAGTCTTGACATTATGGACACATACGTTCATATCAAAATCAGCAGATCTCATTGAAAGTACCTGGGTTTCATGCTCCAGGGATTGTACCATCAGTTTTGTGTGCTGCCCTTTGGTTTGTGTTCTGCACATGTCTCTTTATCAACTACTTTGCTGAGGTGGCAGCTGCCATCTGAAGACTGTCTTCCTGTACATAGACAACTGACTTCTGAAAGCCCCATTGTAGGAGGAAGTAGTCTACACCTTGTATCAGACCAGGCAGCTGCTTGACCAGTTTGGTATGCTGGCCAATGATCCAAAGTTGATCCTCACCCCATGGTAACAAAGTATACAGGGGCTGTCTTGGACATGTGACTGGAAAGAGTGTTTCCACCATCAGACTGTGCTATGGCACTGGTATGCCAGGCTCAGCTCAACTCTTCCAGCGACTATGTATCGGTCAGATGCCTACTATGGCTCCTCGGTGTCATGACAGCTGCCATACTGACTGTCCCTCTGGCTCGACTGCACATTGCAAAGCAATGGGTCCTGATAGGATTCATCCCAGAATTCTAAAAGAACTAAGGGTAGATCTAGTGACACCACTGACTACCCACTTTAATAGATCGTGGGAGGATGGGGTGGTACCTGAACACTGGAGGAGGGTGGATGTGATTCCTCTTCACAAAAGTGGGAGCAGGGCAGAAGCAGAAAACTATAGACCTGTTAGTTTAACCTCAGTAATTGGGAAAATGATGGAATCACTTCTGAAGGAAAGAATTGTTGGGTGCCTAGAGGCCAGAGGAGTGTAGGACCCAAGGCAGCATGGATTCACAGTGGGAAGGTCATGTCAGATGAATCTAATAGATTTCTTTGACTGGGTGACCAAAGTAGTAGATCAGGGAGGGGCTGTAGACATAGCCTACCTAGACTTTAGCAAGGCATTTGACACAGTCCCGCACAAAAGATTAATATACAAGTTGGCCAGCCTGGGAGTGAGTCCCAAGATAGTAGCCTGCATAAAAAATTGGCTGGAGAACAGGACATAGAGGGTAATAGTAAACGGAGTCCACTCTGAAGAAAGGGGGGTTACTAGTGGGGTACCGCAGGATTCAGTACTAGGACCAATCCTCTTTAATGTCTTTATAAGTGACATTGCAGAGGGACTGGAAGGAAAAGTATGTCTCTTTGGAGACAACACAAAGATCTGCAACAGAGTTGATACACAAGGGGGGGTGGAAAGGATGAGAAGGGACTTAGCATGGTTGGAGGAATGGTCAAATGTATGGCAGCTTAGATTCAATGCTAAAAAGTGCAAAGTAATGCACCTCGGAAACAGAAATCCAGGGGAAGAGTATACAATGAGGGGTGAGATACTAACAACAAAAAAAATGGAAAGGGACCTGGGGTAGTCATATCAGATGACCTAAAGGTGAGCAAGCAATGTGAGAGGGCAGTAAGTAGGGCTGGTGGGATACTGGATGCATGGGAGAGTGTCTTGCCTAATCAAGAGCTCACAAAGGAATAATCACACTTGGCATTCACACATCAGCACAATTTATTGCAAGCAAAAGATAATTACACTTCATTTAGCAGCAATATCACTATCAGCATTAATGATTACACTTTAGCATTCATTCATTAGCAATATTACTATCAGCATTAATATATACTTCAATTAAGCAAAACATGATACATCACCGATTCAATAAAGCATCATCCAAGCCTTTTCCCAGTAGCTGGGGAATCCCTAAATCATCTCACAGCCTGGCCAGGAGTTTTGAACTGGGAGAAAGTTCCACAGCGATGCATCCACCCTGCAGATGAGGCTTCCAACCAGGCATTGAGAAAGCTACATTTATATCTTATTCTATGCTAAAAATAACTGTGCAGCCTTCATTGTGTTATTTTACCACATTCTAGAAGCTGGCGGGCTCCCAGGACGCTGCAACCACACGATAAGGACTGCCCAGAATCCACACCTGCTAGGTCACTGTGCTCCAAACACTGGTCAGGTGCCTAGAACACTATGAGCTAAGCAGAAGTTTAAACAAAACTACAAAAACAGGTTGCCTGATAATATGCGACCTTCAAGTCAGCAAAATACACTGTCTGAAGCAAAACATAATAATGAGGCTATCTAAAGAGCAAAACACCAATTAAATGAAGCAGCATGTAAAATGGAGTCACACAATACAAAATGGAGTATAAAATGACATACATTACATGAAATAGCATACAAAATGGAGTGACAATAATCAACATATTATACTATCACTACATTCGGTCCTTTGATTATTGTGAATATGATTTGTATGATATTGGTACCATAGCAAAATTACTACGAATATAACATGATAAGTAACAAGTCCAAATAAGCAAGATAATTGTCACTACAGCAATGATTATGATAGGATGTATCAGAATATTTAACACTTTTGTAGTTGATGGAGACCATCCTGTAAAATATCCCACCAATAATGAGTAGTCTCTTGTTGAATCTTGAACTTAAATCAATCATTTTATTTTTAACTATCGAGTTTGCACCTGACTTTGCACTAATGATTTATTTCTATTGCCAAATGAGCCTGCATTACATCTGTTTCTGAATTATCTGTTTAATTTTATTTAATGAGATACTCAATCTTGATTGATCTAAAATATTAGGCTGCCAATACAAAATAAGCTTCTGCTCATTATCAGGGACAAAGGTGTAAGTAGTATTTTCCCACCACAAATGAGTCACATTTCTTAAACAACCTGAAAAGGACGACTTAAGTTATAAATCCTAACAGTATTCTCCTGATTAGTTACTATACAAACATACTGGGGTCCTATTTCTGTAAACATGGTAAAGGTTATGGGTAAATTGTCCATTGACACAAATTTATCGATGCTCCAGTAAACAAGGTTCATAAAGTCTGGAATGCTGTCCACATAGTATTCCATCAGCTGTTTTGAACACAGACTTAAGTCATGGGTGGTGTTCTGACTATCTATATAATCTCCGTTAAAATGGTAACCAAAACTCAGGATCAAATAATGGGGACCAAAATTACAGGTAATATTACATATTTACACATTATTTCAGGGTCACTAACATTATAATGTACCAATTGCCCTGAACAATAGGTATATGTGCATTTTACTGTGGTGGATGACATTACAATCCAATGATTACTAGGAATCCATGATTTGAACACGGTCCTCCACACATATTCATTATTACTCATTAAATCACTCTGGGCCTTATTTCTTTGCATTATAGAATACATATGTCGCATTGTATTCTGTCCAATCAATAAATTGCAAAATATTTTCTGCTACTCCCATTCCCCATACCTGTGAAGCATTAAATAACTGCAAGAACTCAAAATCATAATTCAAAGTTAATCTTTGGGGTAAGAAAACAGTTGGCATCCATTGAGCTTGTAAGTTAATTAAGCTAAATACATCATTCCTACTGCCTGAAGCCTGTTAGTCAGTGTTTCTATATCAACACTATTTAAAATTCCTATGCCTGCCCCTGCTCCACCTAATAGCGTATCAAACCAAGCTCTTTTATATTTGCATTTTCTACTAAACATAAACGTTATGTTAAAATGGATTACATTTTTCTGATATCACTGCGCTACTGATGTACATGTGGATGGAACCTTAACTATACTATCATTGCTAATTACAGGATGATTTTTCAACACTGTAATGTGATCTGCCCAAGTAGTTCTATTAGTTATTGCAGTAGCATTCATGCAGAATAACGTGTCTATGTCAATCAAAGTAATACTTGCATTGAAAATGTCTGTTTGATTCATGCAGCAATCAAGTCTATGTTGTACAGTCACCATGCAACTATTCGTAAGTTGCAGCATCTAATAGCAGTCTGGTTCTGTAATTTAATCCAATTTGTGTCCTGCATAGGTTGGACATATAATCGTCCTGCCATTGTCTCAACTGGTTTCCAAATGTTCACATCTGGTGAAAAGTAATGTTCACTATAGGACATCCTTGGTTTTCAGGGCAAGTAAAGTTGTCTTGCATCAGAACTGGTGGAAGATTTCCAACCCCATTGTACAAGTGGGTCGTCAAGCTTCAATATTCTTCCACCAGGGGAATAGGCTTTACTGAATGGACCGTGAGAGAGGGTGTTATTCCTTTAGAATCCATTGAAGAACCTAGAAAATACACAGACTGATTATTCTCAAGATAACATGTGTTCGCTGGTACATATTCCATCTCTTTCCTGACCTGATAATTAACACTGTGTTGTCTCGTCCGGTGGCTATCACCTCAGCTGGTTCAGGAGGGCCATTTGGGTTGTAACCCATATTTTGGCACCATTGTTAAAACCTCCTGTAGATCTAAAACCTTATCCCCTTGCTGTTAAGAGTGTGGGGCTTGTCCTTTATAGGGGTCACTTTGTTAACTGGAATAATTAACAATTGAGCCACTCTGTCATACTGTTGAATTAACAGATTTTGTTCTCCACTATTCAACAAATAACTTTCCTTCTCCTTGGTAATCACAATCAATCACCCCTCCCAAAATTTGTATTCCTTTGAGGGCTAGTTCTGATTTAGGTGCTATCCAACCAAAATGTCTCGTGGAATTTGTATTCCAATACCAGTTTCTATCACTTGAATGTTTCTGCTGTTTATTCTGTATTCTTGAAGGGCATGTAAATCAAGTCCAGCAGCTTCTGGGTTGCCCTGCAAGGAGACAGAGCTCCTGGTGTAATTTCCCAATATAACACTGTTTCTGTAGTTGAGTAAGCCTGCACTTGCAAATTAGGAGTTATCATTGCATTAATGGGGTCTCAGATTCTCCAATTGGTCTATTATTTAAAATCTGTAATGCTTCATGCAAATTCTCTTTCCATTTTCTGAGGCTCTCCCCAATTTCCTAAACTGTTCTTTCAGCAATCCATTCATTCTCTCAATTAACCCTGCTGCCTGCGGGTAATAAGGGATGTGAAATACCCACTGTATGTTATGGGCTTGAGCATAAGCTTGTACCATTTTCCCCTAAAATGGGAACCATTGTCACTTTGTATCTGCAAGGGTATTCCATAGTACAACATAATTAAGTCAATTGCCTTAATGGTGTTTTTCTGTGTAGCTTTGTTTACAAGGGTATGCCAATAAATACCCTGAATATGTATCTACAACTGTGCAAGCATATCGACATCCTCCACTAAGGGTAGAGGTCCAATGTAATCCAATCTGCCAAATTTGTCCCGTAATTTTCCCTCCCCAATTGTCCTTTCACAATATGAGGGATTGGTCTTTGTTGCCCATGTTGGCATATAGGACACTGAGCAATAACAGTTTTAACCAAATCCAATGTTAGGTACACCCTACTATATGCCCACCTGTAAGTGGCTTTCTCTCCCAAATGTCCACATTTTTGATGTGGCCCATTTTGCCAGCCCTGATAACGCTGACTTTGAGTTTCTTCAATATCCACTGGAAGAATCTTAGCTCTTTCATCTGCAATAGAATTATACCATCGTCTAGTGTATCTGAAGCACAATGAGCATCAACATGAAATACAGTAGTCTGAGTATTTTGCACCATAGTCCATATTTCCTGCCACAGTTCTTTTCCCCATATTTCTTTCGAATAAATTTTCCACTCATCCTTAGCCCAAGTGGGCAGCCAGGTTGTTAAACCATTGGCTACAGACCATGAATCAGTATAATCAGAACAATCATTACACAATATTTTCTCCAGGGCAGCTGACCTATTTTCAGTTCCAAAATGGTCTGTACTGCCTCAATTTGTTTACCTCCTAATCCTGTAATTACCACTCGCTGACCTTTGTGTTTTGCTGGGTTCCCATAAATTAATGAGGCCTCCGCCCCAGTGTCAATTAAAGCTCGTACTTTTTGGGGTGAGCCACTCTTCCAATTAATTTCCAATTCTACATGAGGTCTAAAATCCCTCCTAGCCCACCTTTCTACTGGGGCTTGGCCTTCATTTCAGTCATATTTTAGGTTTTTCAGTTGCTGCAACTCCCTAACCGGGTACAAATCACTAGGATACAGATCTGCATATTCCTGCTCCGGTCGGGGTGACTCAATGGATCCCTGAGTGGGAGCCCCCACCCGGGACATACTTTCATCATCAAACTCTGCCGGGGGAGCAGTTGGACTTACAGACTCCCCTGAAGAGACATGTACATCTGTCTTTAACTTTGAATTGGTCTGCTTATTTACTCGCTTCTTAGTGTTCAATCCCCTCTTTTTGTACATTTCCCACATATCAGGGGTACTGATCCCATCAATGTTTTCCCTTGCCACCCCATCCTTTAAGAGAGCCAGGAACATATCTCTCCTAGAAACTCGACCCTCAGGATTGGACCGCTGTTTATCCTGTCCTGAAGAATCATATAAACTAGACCCCTTTGGGCCCCAATCTCCCAGTTCCCCTAACTGCCGTATTGCCTCTAGCACTACACCTACTGTTTTCCCATCTGATTAATCAACAAAGTCATCATTACTGCCTTATATGCAGGTGGTGCAGTTTGATAATCTTATTACGTACAGACACTGGCACAACAACACTATTAAATCAGCATGGTCTTCTGTGGAGACCGCAACTTTCATCATTTCCATTTTAATGTTTGTATACAGTCCTTTAAGGTAAACCATGGTTTACTATCCTCCGACCAGTCACTCACCGTCGGATACTTGTGTTTGCAAGCCATAGCCACCACGTCCAGCATCGTGGCATAGCCTGCCCCTGTATTGGAGGGTCCGAACGCCTCCTTCACCACAGGGTCATGCTTAGTGACAGAAACCTAGGGGCATCAGTTTCATCTAAGCTTATCCCATCCGCCTCTGTGTCATGCAACCTCACCAGCCATCTCAACAAATCTCTCCCTGTACCGCCCAGGAGGTCTGATACCTCCTGTTGAGAAAATCCTCCACTACATCTCGATTCCTAGGATTTCCTGATCCAACACTTCAGTACATCTTCTAGACACTGGCTGTGCATGCAGTATTGGAACCTTACGTCCCTCAGCCTTTCTTCTTTATCTGAGGCTGACCTTTCCTCATCTGTAGAAAACTAAATATCTCCATCCCATGTTTCAGGATCCCAGTGGCTCCTGCCTAGCTATTGCTAGGCTTACCTTTTCCTACTAACTCTGCCCCTCCTCTTTTATACTTGTATTGTGCCACTCGGACAGCTGCATTTTCTGCAACTGTCCGATAGGTATCCAATTTATCACTCAGCAAAAGATTTTGACATTGTAACATCACAGCTTTACTTTCCAAATCACAAACCTTCGTTCCAACTCTGCCTTTTCACTAAGAAGTCCCACTACCTTTTCATGCATCTTCCTATAGTCAGACAATAAAATCCACCCTGCACCCCAAGGCAGCACACATTCTTTCCTTTGCCACAGGCACTCTTTTCATACATGTAACATCTGCAGGCTCAGAACCTTTAAACAGGATTCCCAGTGTTCACTCAACCCTGCACAACATGACCACTCAGTGGCTAAATCAGCATAAGGTTGGTTTTCCCAACCAGGAATTTCCACTTGTGCACATGCAACATTAGACTCTTTTTCTTTTAAACATTTTACTTCACCTTAGTGTGTACCTTCCTTTATGAATCCTGCCGACTACGCCAAAATTGTCTTGCCTAATCGAAGAGTCACAAAGGAATAATCACACTTGGCATTCACACATCAGCACAATTTATTGCAAGCAAAAGATAATTACACTTCATTTAGCAGCAATATCACTATCAGCATTAATGATTACACTTTAGCATTCATTCATTAGCAATATTACTATCAGCATTAATATATACTTCAATTAAGCAAAACATGATACATCACCGATTCAATAAAGCATCATCCAAGCCTTTTCCCAGTAGCTGGGGAAGCCCCTAAATCATCTCACAGCCTGGCCAGGAGTTTTGAACCAGGAGAAAGTTCCACAGCGATGCGTCCACCCTGCAGATGAGGCTTCCAACCAGGAATTGAGAAAGCTACATTTATATCTTATTCTATGCTAAAATAACCGTGCAGCCTTCATTGTGTTATTTTACCACATTCTAGAAGCTGGCGGGCTCCCAGGGACGCTGCAAATTCACACGATAAGGACTGCTCAGAATTCCCCACACCTGCTAGGTCACTGTGCTCCAAACACTGGCCGGGTGCCTAGAACACTATGAGCTAAGCAGAAGTTTAAACAAAACTACAAAAACAGGTTGCCTGATAATATGCGACCTTCAAGTCAGCAAAATACACTGTCTGAAGCAAAACATAATAATGAGGCTATCTAAAGAGCAAAACACCAATTAAATGAAGCAGCATGTAAAATGGAGTCACACAATACAAAATGGAGTATAAAATGACATACATTACATGAAATAGCATACAAAATGGAGTGACAATAATCAACATATTATACTATCACTACAGAGAGGCATCACCAGTAGCAAACAGGAAGTTGTTATCCCTCTGTACAGAAGCTGGTGAGACCCCATCTGGAATACTGCATGCAGTTCTGGAGACCCAATCTCCACAAAGACATAGACAGGATGGAGGCTGTCCAGAGGAGGGCAACTAAAATGGTGCAGGGTCTGCACCAGAAGACATATCAAGATAGACTTAAGGATATTAATATGTATAGCCACGAGGAGAGGAGGGAGAGGGGGGACATGATAGAAACTTTCAAATACCTCAAGGGAATCAACAAAGTCCAAGAGGGTAGCATCTTTTAGAAAAAGAGGTGTGCAAGAATAAGGGGTCACAATTTGAAGCTAGAGGGGGGACGGCTCAGAGGTAATGTGATGAAGTATTTTTTCATGGAGAGGGTTGTGGATGCATGGAACAGCCTTCCTGAGGAGGTTGTGGAGTCAAAAACAGTGGTGGAATTCAAGAATGCATGGGACAGACAGGCAATTCTAGGGGGTGGAGGTTGGAAGAAGCAGGCTGTTGGTTAGCTAGGATCTGCATCTTATCCATTAGGTAGGGAAATGGGCAGACTGGGTGGGCCAAGCAGTCCTTATCTGCCATCAAATTCTATGTTTCTATGTTTTTATAAGGATCTTGCAGTGGTTCCCACTAAGCATAGTTGGTGCAACATTCCAATGAGTTGGAGCATTTCATACTTGTGACTCCTCCAGTACATCACTCCCTGCTCTGGTGCTGGAGTGCTACAACCTCATGATGGGGTCACCCTTTATGCATCCCTCCCCACTTCTTTGGATGATAATGATGCTTTGATTTCATGCTGGTGTGCCTATCTGGGGCCCCTTCAGAACTCAGTGTCAATGGACATCTTTGGATACAATTCTGCACAGCTGTTCTGTGTGTCCTGCAGTCTTTCACTGCCCTCCTTCAGGGGACTCAGCTGCTGATTCATAGAGACAGCATTTCAATGATGCACTGCATCAACTGACTGGGTGGAGCCCACTCGTACCCGCTCTGCAGAGACATGATTGGAGTTTGACACTGGGAGATGGAATGCAACTTATTTCTGGCTGCTGGGTTCCTCCCTGGTACCCTCAATGCCCTATCAGATCTCCAGTGTCAGTCCTAAGTTCTCTGCCATGACTGGGAGGTCTTAGACTCCATCATGGATGACATCTTCATAAAATGGGGTCACCCAGACATAGACCTGTTTGTGTCTCCGTACAGTGCAAAACTGCCATGCTTGTGCTTCTGCTCACTTGGTCCAGAGCCTGGAGTTTTCTGACAAGGCAGGTTGTCTTTCCTGGAAAGGGAGGCTCATATGCATTTCCCCTGTTTCCTTTCATACAGAGTGTTCTGATCAAGCTAAGGGCTGAGCTGGCCATCTTGATTCTGGTGGCCCCTTAAGGGACCAGAAAAATCAGGTTTCCTTTGCGTCACCAATTGAGAGTAGAAACCCTTGTCTCACTCCCTCTGCAAGTGGGGCTTCTGACACAGGAGCAAGGTGCTCTTGTGTATCCAGATTTTCACTCCCTGCACCTTCTTGCATGGATCTCAAGGACCTAGTGTTCTCCCAGGGAGGTATCCTGGGTAAAAAATGGTTGAACAGAATGCAGAAGGTAATAGTAAATGGAGTCCATTCTGAAGAAAGGAGGGTTACTAGTGGGGTACCACAGGGTTCAGTACTGGGACCAGTCCCCTTTAATGTCTTTATAGGTGACATTGTAGAAGGACTGGAAAGAAAAATATGCCTCTTTGGAGATGACACAAAGATCTGCAACAGGGTTGATACACAAGGGGGGTGGAAAGGGTGAGGAGAGACTTGGCAAGGTTGGAGGAATGGTCAAATGTATGGCAGCTTAGATTCAATGCAAAGAAGTGCTAAGTAATGCACCTGGGAAACAAAAACCCAAGGGAATAGTACACAATGGGAGGGAGGTATTAACAACAACAATGGAAAGGGACATAGGTGTAGTCATATCAGACAACTTAAAGATAGGCAAGCAAAGTGAGAAGGCAGTAAGGAGGGCTGGGGAAATACTGGGATGCATAGGGAGAGGCATCACAAGTACAAAACAGGAAGTTGTTATCCTTCTGTGCAGACAGCTGGTAAGACCCAATTGGAAGTACTGTGTGCAGTTCTGGAGATCCCATCTCCGCAAGGACATAGACAGGATGGAGGCATTCCAAAGGAAAGCAACTAAAATGGTGCAGGGTCTGCACCAGAAGCCATACAAAGAAAGGCTAAAAGAGCTCAATATGTATACCCTCAAGGAAAGGAGGGAGAGGGGGCGACATGATAGAAACTTTCAAGTACCTCAGGGGAATCAACAAAGTCCAAGGGATTAGCATCTTTCAGTTCAATTGTGCTTACGCAACTAGATGAGATGATGCTTGTGTGACTTGATTTTACTTTGTGGCTTTCTGCCTCTCTATCCATGGGATATACCACCCTGTAGGGGTACGATGCAAGGAACCCTAGAGGAGGGTCCCCCCCCCACTGGTGCCTTGGGAATAATTACGTCGGTTAAAGCTAGGTTAGGAAGAAGCCCACGGGTAAGAGAGATGAGCCACTGGAGGAGGAGGGGTGGATGGTGGGCAATGAAAAATGACTCCTGGAGAGGCCCAGGATGAGTGACCTATCAAGCCTGATGGGGGAGTGACGTAGTTGCTCCACCCATTGAACTTCGGGCTTAAAGCCCTCCCATTCAATTGTGTTTACGCAACTAGATGAGGTGATGCTTGTGTGACTTGATTTTACTTTATGACTTTCCGCCTCTCTATCCGTGGGATATACCATCCTGTAGGGGTACGACGCAAGGAACACAAGAGGATGGTTCCCCCCTCTCCCATTACAGGTGCTGCAGGAATCATTGCATCGACTAAAGGTAGGTTAGGAAGAAGCCCAAAAAGAATACGCAAAGGTGTCGAGCATCGAAGAGGCAAGAACGATGAATGAATGAATTCTGAGAAGATGATGGGGCAGACTTCCTAATGAGAGAAGGGAAAGCCGAGGGCCACCATCCGCCTCCATCCAACAGTGAAACCTAACTAAGTAACCTAAGAAAGCGTAAACTCTAACTAATATTATGACCATTGGCATGGAGGAGAGGAAAAAACACCCTTGAGGAGGAAACCTCTGGGGATCCAAGGCCTAGGTCACCTTCCATCCAGGCTGATGATGTTTGATTTGCGGACGTATGTCATTAAAGTAAAGGATTCATCAAAGAGAAGGATATGAATAGTGAAGATGATGATGGGATGGGGAAAACCCCCCAAAAGAAAGCACAGATCAAAGAAGGAACATGAGGCACTGATGAAGACTGATGATGATGAGTGCCACAGGAGGGTGGCAGGTCAATGAGGTAGCATTAGACCCAATGAGAGAAATGCTTGATTGAGCAATGTGAGTGAATAGATGCTGAGGATGATAGGGCATGCTTGATTATGCAATGTGAATGACTAGACCCTCAGGTCAGAGTTGATGAGCTTTGATTGGAGTAAATCATTGACAGACGATATGGAATGTGAATAAGAGGAGACAGGAACAAACTTGAAAACTAATTTGTTTGAAGGTAGGACACACGATACAGTGGTGAGAATAAGTAGGCTTCTCGAAAGGAGCTGGACTCCAGGGCCAAGAAGGTATGTCTGGAACTAGAGGATATGCGAACCAGTGGGTAAGTTCAAGTCGAGCGATCAAGAGGAGCAAAATTGGATGATGTATGATGAAGAGTGAAGCCATGAGCAGAGTGAATCCATGATTGCTGGCACAAGAAAAGGCACTAGGATGAGGAAGACAAAATTAGGATATGAATGAGGTACAATAATGGATTAAAGCCATGGAGACTGGTACGAGAAAGCAAGATATGAAAGGGTGAAGGGTGGTAGGGAGGGCAATGGGGTAGCATAGTACCCAACTGGTATGGGATGAGAACTGCTGTAGGATGAGTTGGATGAGGTGGCAAATGAGCCATGATAGGTATGCCTCAGGACCCTGATACATTTGGGAGGCAAGGCCATGGCTCAGTGGGTAGCAGGTACCAGAGAGGGGTATGCTCGAGTAGTCGATGGAAGGAGTATGCATGTGAGGAAGTAGACTCTGAGGGCCAAAACTCAGTTGAAAAGGCACCAAGGTGCTCAGGAGAATCATGAGCACATTACTGGATGTCCAATTCAGATAAGCTGGGTATATCAGCTGTGGGCAGTAGGTCGAGGAGGGATAGAAGTCGATGAATTAAAGAAGTAGTGGTAGGGGAGGAACCCCCAAAAAGAAACTATTTGGAAAACAATGAAACTAAGCTGGAAATTGACTTGTAGAATGGCAGACGATCTACAGGCATAGCATGGAAGCAGGACAGTTAGATGTGTGAGGGCTTCCAAAATCTGTAGGATCCATAACTGAACATGTGACAGGTGAGATCATCAGGTAGGGCCTCCAAATGCTGGCAGTGCAGCCCAAGAAAAGACAATAAATGAAAAGAGCTCACCATGATATTGGTGGAGGCAAGATGCAAAAGGCATTGCTATATAACATGGGCAAAACCCAGGACTGGAGGCCAGAAGCAGTCCACAGTAGTGTGGATGCCTGCGAGGCAAGAGAAACCCAAAAACCATGCCATGCACCACTTGAGTTTGAACTGTTGCATGAGCGACAAATAGAGAGAAGCCAAGGAAGTACAACCAGAGGTATCGGCAAAATAAGGAGTACATACCAGCAATGAAGTTAGACCAAACAGCAGCAGCACCCAGCAAATAGGAGGAGACTCCCCATGATGACACAACAGGGAGCAGCAGTGAGGAATGCAGGAAGCAGTCCCGGCATCGAGGAGGCAATAACTGAAGCAGAAAGAGAAACATTGACAGACCGACGGAGATACAGGTCCTGGAGCTGAGGAGAAAGATCCTGATGAGCGAAGGAGAAACAGAATGGGGGAACACACTGGAGGCAGGAGGAGTGGAGATGCCACCATGAAGGAGGAGCAAGAAGGTGAGAAAGGGAAGTGAGTAAACAGAGGCAGGCGCTCCGAGTGGGAATCAGTAGAGGTGCAACGGAGGGCTGCCAGACAGTCAAGGAAGCAATGCATGGGGAGGAAACGGGGTGCAAGAAAGCGGCAGGCAGGAGGGGAATGCAAGGGGAAGAAGAAGCGAGGGAAGGAAGTGAGAGGGATAGCTGCAGAATGAGTGACAGCAATAGCAGAGGAATGAGGGAAAAACAAATGGCCACAAGCCAGTGGCCAGGAACAGCGGGGGGAGAAAGTTAGTGGACTAACAGCACAATGGAAGGGCCACAGAATGAGTGGGGAACAAGGAGATGAAAGCAGGAGGCATGGAGTCAGCAGCCGGAGGCGCCACGGAAAGCAGCAACAGCAGAGAGTTGGGAAAAGTGTGAGTATGAGGCGGCGCCTCCAGCTGCAATGAAAAATGAATCCTGGAGAGGCCCAGTAAGAGTAACCTTTTAAGCCTGATGAGGGAGTGACGTAGTTGCTCGCCCATTGAACCTCGGGCTTAAAGCCCTCCCAAAAATGAGATGTGCAAGAACAAGGGGGCACTATTTGAAGATAGGGGGGATGACTCAGGGGTGTGACGTGGAAGAATTTTTTTCATGGAGAGAGTGATGGTTGCATGAACAGCCTTCCTGAGGAGGTTGTGGGGTTAAAAATAGTTGGGGAATTGAAGAATTCATGGGACAGGCATAAGGCAATTCTAGTGGGAGGTAGGAGAAAGTAGGCTGTTGGTAAAACTAGGATCTGCAGCTTATCCAGTAGGTAAGGAAATGAGCAGACTGGGTGGGCCAAGAGGTCCTTATCTGCCATCAAAGTTTATGTTTCTCCAACTTCCGTGTTTCCCCGCCAGTTGCTGCTGTTCTATTATTTGCTAGAAAGCCATCTACAAGGTAAACCAACTGAAAAAAAAAATTAGAAATGATTTACAGTTTCATTTGCTGCTCATGCCCTGGATCCCTTTATGTGTTCAGTTAATTAAGTGCTAGACTACCTCTTGTCCTTTAAGGATGCAGGCCTCGGTTATTCAACTATTAAGATCCACTTGGCCACACTGTCAGCTTTTGATGCCCTCACAGACGGCAAGATAGCAGCCCAGCCTGAGGTTTCCCGAAGGTTCCTCAGAGGTATTTTACTTTTACACCCCATGGTTTGATATCCTGTTCCAGTGGGGGACTTTAATGTGGTCCAAGAAATCCTTACAGCACCTCCTATTGAGTCTGCTGCTACTTATGGGCTGTGTTTCTTGGAAGACACTACTCCTAGTGGCTATGAATGACATCTGCTAGATGCATATTGAGTTGCAGGCTGTAGTAGCAGACCCTCATTTGCTTAATTTCCACAAGGATAGTTACATTACGTTTTAATCCTCATTTTCTTCTGAAGTTTGTGTCTGAGAGAACCCTAAATCAGACCATTGACCTCCCTGTTTATTTTTTTATTCCCATGGATAGTGGGGAATATTTTTACATACACTGGACATCCAAAGAAGGCTGTGCTGGCACTTGGATCCCACTATGGATTGTAGAAAATGTTCACAAGTGTTTGTGGCTTTTGTCCCGCTGGATGGTGGGATCCTCTATTTCTAAGCATGCCCTATTACATGGTTGGCCAGTTGTATTGCCTTCTAGTATCAGAAGCATGGTAAGCAGCTTCCTGGTCCTGTCTGTGCTCACTCCACCCACAGGGTGGCTACCTTAGGGGCATGTTTTCACAGTATGTTGGCAGCTGACATACTACATGTGCTGCTTCTAACTGAAGCACTGCTCATACCTTTTCTAAACATTACAATCTGAACATTGTCTCTCATAGATGTACAGGTTTTGGTCTCAGTGTGCTGCAAGGCCTCCTTACCCTGGATCCTTTGGTCCTGCAATTCTCCCTCTGTACTTGGTACTGCTTGGGAATCATTCCATGCTATGGTTCAATGTAGGAAGATATCCTCTAAGAAGATAAAATAGTTACCATAACAGTAGGTCTTTAAGAGAATCTTCTCCATTGAGCCACAGCTCTCCCTCCTGCCTTCCCTCCTTGTCAGGTGATGGTTGACTGTCCTGCTTGTTTTTTTTTTTAAGTTGGTTCTCCTCTGATGTCTCCTTTGACATCAGAATTTAGGTTTTCATATCATGTCCTGTGTGTGCCTGGTTTAGTCCTGGTCGCTTTGGTTCCTGCTGGTGTGATGATCCTCCGAGCTTGTCTTCGGTTGGGAAATGAGGCATGCTGGAGATGTCCATGTTATAGTGGTGCCAGCAAGGCACATCAGTGTGGATGGTCCCAGCTGGCAAAATTTCATGGATGGTCCTGATGCGGATGGCTTACATTTCCATGCTGTGACTCAATGGAGGAGATTCTCTTAAAGATCTATTTTTACAGTAAATAACTATTCTTTTTTTTAATTTCATGACTATTTTTTTTTCTCTCCTGGGTTGTACCTGTAAATAGACATTAAATTGGGTAGTGTACTCACCTGGTTGCCAAAAACAAATTAACGATATTTGATGACAAATAAATTGGTAATTTGCTTATTCAGGACACATATTGGCCAATCAGACAGTGGAGATTGTCTGTTTATTAAAATGTTGATAGCACTTCTGGCAGGAGATGAGGGACTCCTTGGGCTTTATCATGGTAGAATATTTGGACCCAGGAAGGGATATTTTGCATTAGTCTCGGCTGCCGCTAAATTAGTAATTTTGCAACATTGGCTGGATGAGTCAATTCCAACCAGAGAGGACTGGCACAGAGAACTTCTTAATATTTAAAATACAGAGAAGACAATTGCTAACATGTCGGGTCACCATTCCCTTTTTCAAAAATGCTGAGAATTTCTGTATACATTATTAACTGTTTAATATTTTACCTAGTTTTCATCTTCTAGAGGCCACCTAATGTGTGTATGCCTCATAGATCTTTAATGATAAACATAGATTTTGATGGCAGATAAGGACCGCTTGGCCCACCCAGTCTGCCCATTTCCCTACCTATTGGATAAGCTGCAGATCCTAGTTAACCAGCAGCCTACTTCTTCCTACCCCCAACCCCTAGAATTGTCTTATGACTGTCCCATGCATGCTTGAATTCCACTACTGTTTTTGACTCCACAACCTCCTCCGGAAGGCCATTCCATGCATCCACAACCCTCTCTGTGAAAAATACTTTTAAATTACCTCTGAGCCGCCTCTTCTATCTTTACATTGTGCCCCTTGTTCTTGCACACCTCTTTTTGAAAGATGCTACCCTCTTGGACTTTGTTGATTCCATTGAGATACTTGAAAGTTTCTATCATGTCCCCCCCTCCTTTCCTCGAGGCTATACATATTCAGCCCTTAAGTCTCTCTTCATATGTCTTCCGTGCAGGCCCTGCACCATTTTAGTGCCCTCCTCTGGACAGCCTCCATCCTGTCTATATCCTTGGGAGATTAGGTCTCCAGAACTACACGCAGTACTCCAGATGGGGTCTCACCAACTATCTGTACAGAGGGATAATAACTTGTTTTCTGCTGGTGATGCCTCTCCCTATGCACCCCAGTATCCCCCAGCCCTCCTTGCTGCCCTCTCACATTGCTTTCCCACCTTTAGGTCATCTGATATGACTACCCCCAGGTCCTTTCCATTTTTGTTGTTGTTAGTATCTCACCCCCATTGTGTACTCTTCCCCTGGGTTTTTGTTTCCCAGGTGCATTACCTTGCACTTCTTAGCATTGAATCTAAGCTGCCATACATTTGACCATTCCTCTAACCTTGCCAAGTCCCTTCTCATCCTTTCTACCCCACCTTGTGCATCAACTCTGTTGCAGATCTTTGTGTCATCTGCAAAGAGACATACTTTTCCTTCCAGTCCCTCTGCAATATCGCTTATAAAGACATTGAAGAGGACCGGTCCTAATACTGAACCCTGTGGTACCCCACTAGTAACCCCCCTTTCTTCAGAGTGGACTCCATTTACTATTACTCTCTGTGTCCTATTCTCCAGCCAATTCTTTACCCAGGCTGTCATCTTGGGACCCACTCCCAGGCTGGCTAACTTGTATATTAATCTTTTGTGTGGGACTGTGTCAAATGCCTTGCTGAAGTCTAGGTAGGTCATGTCCACAGCCCCTCCCTAATCTACTACTTTGGTCACCCAGTCAAAGAAATCTAACAGATTTGTCTGGCATGACCTTCCCGCTGTGAATCCATGCTGCCTTGGGTCCTGAGCCCCTCAGTCCTCTAGATACTCAACAATTCTTTCCTTCAGAAGTGATTCCATCATTTCCCCTACCACTGAGGTTAAACTAACAGGTCTATAGTTTTCTGCTTCTGCCTTGCTCCCACTTTTGTGAAGGGAATCACATCTGCCCTTCTCCAGTCCTCGGGTACCACCCCATCCTCCCATGATTTGTTAAAGAGGGTAGTCAGTGGTGTCACTAGTTCTACCCTTAGTTCTTTTAGAATTCTGGGATGAATCCCATCAGGCCCCATTGCTTTGTCCACCTTCAGTTTTAAGAGTTCTTTCAGAACCCTTTCTTCTGTAAATGGGCTGGTATCAATTTCTGTATCCAGAGTGTTTCTACTGTTTGTTTTAGGTACCTCCCCCACTTCCTTTGTAAATACTGAGCAAAAATATTTGTTTAGTATCTCTGCCTTTTCACAGTCACCCTCTGCCCACCCTCCCTCCTCTTTATTAAGCCTCACTAGCCCTCCCTTGGTCTTCCTTCGCTCCCTGATGTACCTATAAAAGGTTTTATCCCCCTTCTTAAAAGAGTTGGCTATCTTTTCCTCAGTTTGGGCCTTTGCTGTTCTGACTGCCTTCCCAGCTTCCTTTTGCTTTAACTGATACAGTTCCCTGTCCTGCTCCTTCTGTGATTCCTTTTAGTTCCTGAATGCTTTCTTTTTCTCTTGAACCTTCACTGCCACTTCCTTTGAGAACCATAGTGGTTTCTTACATCGTTTCATTTTGTTAATTTGCTTCACACAAAGGCTTGTTACCTCTGTGATGGCAGTTTTTATTATTCCCCATTGTTCTTCCACCCCTCCTTCATGCCCATTTGCTAGTGCATTCCTTAGGCACTCACCCATTTTGGCAAAGTCAGCCCTCCTAAAGTCCAGTACTTTTGCCTTTGTATGGCTTGACTCTATTGCTGTGTTTATTGTGAACCATACTGTTCGATGGTCGCTAGTTCCCAGATGGCTACCCACTTCTACATCTGTGATCCTCTCTTCATCTCCATTTGAGAGAACCAGGTCTAAGATTGCTCCCTCTAGAGTGGACTAAGGTTAATCTTTTATCCTTTAATTATTTTGTAGGGATTCCCTCAGACTTACCCTTTTCCTTGTCACTACTTATGTCTTTTACATTATTGGAACTGTAGGTTTGTACTCTGTCACCATCAGGTCTGGGTAGGGGGGTCATGTTCTTCGGGGGGTTGTTTGGGTGTGTAGTTCATGTTTTCTTTTTTTTATTTTCTTTGTTATAGTTGTATTTTTCAGCATTGTCTTGATTTGTTCTTTTTCTCTTTGTATTTCTGTTGTTGGTTTAATGTTTTCATAACACTGTTTTTGAAACTAAAACAAAGTATATTAAATTAAAAATAAAATGTTGATAATCCCAAAGAAAATACCTAGAAAATAAAAGCAAAGATGTCTGTAAGAGTACTTCATGAAAGAAGGTTTCTCATCAAATCAAATCATATTTTATTTCTAAATCGCTTTTCTTGAATCAAAGCACGTATGCAAATTAAAACAACCAATAAACAGCTAAAACACAAAAAATTAAAAGACAGCATACATATGACTAAATATCCTCTCCAAATGCTAGGCCAAATAAATATGTTTTTAAGGAGGATTTAAATGCCTCAGTGGACAGGCAATCTCTAATCCGAAGAGGTAGAGAGTTCTACAGGGTTGGGGCTACAAAAGCAAAAGCGCTAGCTCCTGATGTCTGTAAACAGATCCTGGGAACCTCTAGGAATCCCTCCTCGGTAGAACGGAGAGGGCGGAGGGGCAGTAAGGTTGAAAGAGGTCTTGCAAGTAATCCAGTCCCTGTCGTATAGGGTCTTATAGGTCAGCAATGTGACCTTAAAGGTGATCCTCCACCGCACCGGCAGCCAGTGCAGTTTGCACAGCATAGGCATGACATGGCAAGATCTTGACTACCCTGTCAACAGCCTGGATGCTGCATTTTGCACCAGCTGCAGGCAATGGAGATCCACCTCTGGTAACCCTAGGTATAGAGCATTGCAGTAGTCAAGACGAGAGGATATAAAGGTGTGAACCAACACAGGAAGGTCATTGGGCGGAACAAGGTGCTTTATCCAGGCGATGTTCCTCAGATGGAAAAATGAGGACTTGACAACTGCTGACACCTGTGCTTTAAATGTCAGTTTGTTGTCAAACACAACCACCAGATTCCACACCCTCTCAGAAGGTCTCAACTGGTCACCCCCCAGCACCAGGCCAGACGGTTGCCCAGGAGTCAACTTCTCTACTCGGTCACCACAGTCCACCACCAACACCTCAGTCTTATCCGGATATAGTTTCAATCAGTTAGCACTCATCCAATCCTGAATCTCGGTGAAGCAGTTGTTAAATACTGAGACAGCACTACTCTGTTCAGGTTCAAAGGACAAGTAGAGCTGAGTATCATCTGCATAGCAGTGAAAACTCAGACCATAACACCATATAATGTCTCCCAATGGTAGCACAACATGGGGGACAGTACAGAACCCTGTGGAACCCCACAAGGCAGGGCAAAGGGGGCTGAGGAAAAAATTCCCGACACCACCCTCTGAGACCTGCCTGTGAGAAAAGAATAGAACCATCTGAGGACCGCCCCCGACAGTCCAAAGATTAGCCGTAGGTGTTCCAACATCACCCCATGATCCACAGTGTCAAATGCTGCAGAGAGATCAAGGAGGACTAAGATCAAATGAGTCCTCCTATCCCTCGCTATTAGGAGATCATTCATCACCTGTACTAATGCTGTCTCAGTACTGTGCCTCTTCCTGAAACCAGACTGGAGAGGATCATAGACTTCATGGGTGGTAAGAAAGTTCTCAAGCTGCAACGCAAACTACCTTCTCAATAACCTTACCCAAAAAGGGTAGGTTAGAGACCGGTCTGTAATTCGCAAGACAGTCTGGGTCGCTGAACATCATAAGGATGTCATGGTGTACTAGTCTGTAGGTCCATTGTGTTTTTTTTTTATTTTTTTTAGTTAGATTCTGTTTATTCTCTGGCTGCAGGTGGGACACTAACGCTATTTCGGTCTGCTGTTATGAAGCACTGCCCCACATGGTTTTACCCTGTGTCAGTTCCCTGTCAGTGTGGACATGCAATGACATCAATGCGTAGGCATGCATGCTCCCACACATGCCCCGTGGATGCCCACTGCTTCCATCACATTGACTTGTGTGGTCCTGGCAAGGTGTACAGCCAGCCTCTGCTAGGAGTTGCCGAAGTGCTAGGCACCACCAACCCCCAGAGGTGAAGAGCAGTATATGGGACGTTCATTTAACCATCTCCCCGGTCAGCCCTCTGACAGCCAGGGCTCAATCCTGAACCCAGATCATTAGCATTGCAAATGGTAGTGCTACTGCTGAGCCGGTGGACTGGCCAGGTCCATTGTGATTTGTATTACCCACAATCTTATTGGAGGTTTACTGTCATTTTATGCAAGCAATAATACCAGACAGGGTGGGTGGTGTTGGGCAATACCGGACCATCCAGGGGCACAATGAGGTCCGATGCCAGTGGCAGAGGGCCTTATAGCTCCTGGAAGGTCCAGTATTGCCAGTACTGCCTACCCTGCAGGGTGTTATTGCACTTAGAAAATGGGATAACTGTGTCATTTTTTTATAGGATTGCAAAAAAACCCAAAGTAATTCTTTAACAAGCATTTGTCAATGCCGAACGTTTGCTTGCTGGCATTGGCAGTGGTAGTGTAGAAGTTACAGAGCCGCATAATAGGAATGGCAGTGAAGTATTGAACTGAAGCCAACCCCACCACTACCCTGCAGAGAGTGACAGGCATTGGGGTGTGCCTTTGGGTTGTCAGGCATAACAGCCATGCCATTTCACCACACCCCACCCTGCAGACACTGACAAGTGTCACGGTGTGCCTTGGGGTCTTCGGCCCTTATGCGCACCCCATTCCATCAGGAAATACTGTGAGATGGGTGCGGTATAGGAGAATGGGGTGAACTTTGGGGCCTAAGAGTCCAAGGCATACCTCGATGCCTCTCACTGGCTGCAGGGTGTGGAATGGTATAAGCATTACAGGCAAGAATCCCAAGTCACATCCCTGATGCCTGTCATTCCCTACAGGGTTGGGCATTATGGTGGGAAACCCTAATACCTCAGGCATTCGTTGGTATTTTCACTCCAAATTTTCAACATTGTTTTTGTGACCCCACCTCATGAACAGTGGCAATATCAGTTTGTTAGCCGAAAGCTGCTTATGCACAGCGATCACGGCATTTAGCACCACAAGTGCAAAACATCTCAACAGGATGTAAAAATGACAGCTGTACTGTTCATGGAGGTAAAATGGCAATATTGCAAATCTGCAGTAAAATATTAAAAACTGGTGAAGTCACGAGCATGCATAGAAACTGTGCAATGCACACCCATAATGTAATTGGTTTGGGGATTTTTTACAGCAGATTGTCAACAGAGGCATTTTGGGACCTCCGATCATGAACAGTGTCACTGTGATTTTCTTTATCTGTCCCGAACAATGATTTCCCACAGTGACCACGCATCTCTGCGCTGAAAGTGTGAAAACACATTTCGGCCATGTTGTGAAAAATGACAGCTGTACTGTTTATAAGGAAATGTGGAAAAATGCCACTGGTGAAAATCTGGACTGAAAATATTACAAAGTCATGAACTTATGAGGGTGCGTGGAAACGGCGCAATGCTCACTCGTAACACAGTCATTTTATGGACTTTTGTCACCAAATTTTCAACATAGCCATTTTAAGACCTCTGCTCATGAACAGTATAACTGTGATTTTCTTAATCTGTCCCAAACATTGCTTTCGCACACCGACTGCACAATTGTGCGCTACATGTACGAAAACACATTTTGGGCGACATGTGAAAAATGGCAGCTGTACTGTTCATAAGGAAGTGTAATAAAATGTTAATGTTGAAAATCTGGAGTTTAAATATTGAAAATTTGCAAACGTGTGTAGGAACTGCACAACGCACGCTCGAAAAACAGTCATTTTTAGGAATTTTTTCACCAAATTTTCAACATAGCCATTTTAAGACCTCTGCTCATGAACAGTGTCACTGTGATTTTTTTAATGTGTCCCATACATAGAGAATAATGCATATGTAGGGAGTTGATATGGAGTTTTTTCACAAACCCAAGTTGTGTGATAATATGTAAACCTCGAGAGCGAAGCTCAGGAGGTTTTAGTATTATCACACAACGAGGGTGTGTAAAAAAACTTCATTTCTACCTCCTACATATGTTTTATTTTTTATAATAACTGGCACTAAAACAAATTCAGTAGAGGTATTACTACCACGAGGAGACGCGACTAGAACGATTACATTTATTAGTGGCACGCCCACGCTATTCAAAGACTGACATCACATAACGGTTATTGTGGGGGCGTGTTTAATAGTAAGGAAGTAGGATGCTTTTGGCAGCGGCTCCATGTTGGTTATACTAAATCAATACATGCTGAACACATACAGCTCTGTAAACCAGAGGGTAGGCTAAAGAATTAATGTAAAATGGTAACGCTTTCTCATTTGGATCTGTAAGTTATGCTATGAGTTTGAAACTGTTTACTTTGGAATGCGAGTGCTGCAGGCTTCTTGGCGCGAGACTGTAAAAGTTGTATCAACCTACGCTTGATACGACTTTTTACAGTTCTCAAAAACGGGTTGATAATAGGGATCACCAGTTATTATATTGATTTTGCACACCGACTGCGCCATTGTGCACTACATGGGCAGAAACATGTTTTGGGCAAGATGTGACAAATGACAGCTGTACTGCTCATAAGGAAGTGTAATAAAATGGCAATGTTGAAAATCTGGATTGAAAATATTGAAAATTCGCAAACTTATGAGCGTGCATTAAAACAGTCATCAGGCACCCTGTACTCTCAGGGGGGGACAGTGGAGCTGACGGGGAATTGGGCACCCCCGGCTGTACAGTGTGTGCTGTGGGGGGGCAGCATGCAGTATGCATGCGTGTGTGTGTGTGTGTGGGAGTGCGCGGGCAGGCGATGTCTGTCGCTGCTCACTGAAGCGTAGCTCCCCCTTTCAACTGTACTCCACTGCATTTTGGAGCTGTCATAGACAGCTCCAGCAGGCATTGGAGAACTGCGGCTGCGCCTGCCAACACACTGACTGAATTGGAAAAGGGGGTGACACACCTCCAAAAACTCAGATGATGGCACTATGTTTCTTGCACATGCGTGCAAGCAAACATAAAAATGACTACAATTCAATGTTTTCTCCTGTTTGGATAAAGTAGTCCCTCTACTGGCATTGGAAGTAGAGGGTGCTGTTATGTGTGGTAGTGTCCTGTTTGAGCTGCACCTCCCATCTGTCTGTCCCCCTTCTGTGTTTCTTGTTTTGCTTGTGTTACAATTTTTTAATTTATACTTTTTTATTATTATAAAACTGCTGTCTGTAGAAGGAAGAGTGGAATTCAGGATGAAAAACCATGCTAAAGTGAATGGTTTTCATTGGTGGAATGACACGCGGTCCCACTCTGCCGCCCCTGAGTTCTCATTCTCATCAAGTTGCTCCCTGTCCCTCCTGCTGGGGTGTGTGAAGTTATTAATTTTTTTATGTAGTTGGTCAGATGAGAGGGGTAGCGTGTATGGCAGAGTGGGTCGCCGTTCTGGATAAAGGCAACAGAGAAAGGAGATGGGCAGCCGGCGTCCCTTGACAGTGTGGAGAAGAGTTTGGGAAAAGGTTGACAGGGCAGGTGGCTATAGGATGCTACAATGAGGTTCAGGAGAGAGGCATTTTGTCTGTTTTTTCTATTTTTTACTTGGTTAAGAGCAGTTAGTAGTGATCGGAGGGGGTGGAGGTGGTTGTCACTCACTAAGTAGCAGTTAGCACACGACGGGCTAGTGCTACCACTTTTGTGTACGAATAGATGTTTTGTTTTTTAATGAAGAAATAAAGTCTGTTAAAAAGAAAACAAAATAAGAAATCAAGTTTGAGATTCTCTGTTTTGTCAGCTTCTTCACTGACAGTGGTATGGTTGGTGGGGGCCAAGCCTCTTGCTAAGCGAGTGGCAGAAAAATAATTGTGGTTGGTTTGTTTTACTTACAGGACAAAAAAAGAAACATGGAGACTGGTTTAAATCTTGTAAAACAGGCAGAAATTTATTTTGTTCAGTTACTGGCTGAAGTGATTGTGTGTGGTGGTGGTGGGGGTGTCTCTCTCTCTCTCGCTAAATGATGAAAAAAATGGAGTCAGTTTGAAATTGTGTGCCCAGTGGTTCAGCCAATGATGAAGCAGGCTGGGCACAAAGGTACTTTAGTGGACATAAGACAGGTCTGAGCTGGGACTTTTTATTTGGTGGGCATGTATTAAAAGTTAATGTACCCCTGTGGAATGGGTACCAGCCAGTCAGATGCCTCCAAATAAAAAGTCCATTTTCTAAGACAAAATATTTTTTCCTTAAATTGTGTAAAACAAAGGGTCTTATTTCCTGGCAGTTTGGGGACATACAGTTGTTTTGGTATTGTCCTGTTGAGCATCTGCATGTGTGGGTAGAACTATGGACACATCATGGAATACGATGACAACCTGTAAAGCATGGAAGTAGGGCCCTTGATAAACATTGGCATATGCTGATAAAACTAACTGTTCACCTTTCTCATTGTGTAGATGCTCAAATATTAACTCTGGGATATCCAGTATCCCAAATGAGAATGGTTGAGTGGCCATCCTAGTCCTCTTCAGGTATGGGGTATTCTCTTAAGTACTCCATATTCCATAGTGATTTCAGTTGGTTTATTGCAGCAGCTTGTTACTGTAGAAGTTTCACAGTAATTATAACAGACAGAAGTTATCTACAGAGAGGAAGGTGCACTGGGTTCTGTATCATTCACGCTGACAAATTCTCACTCTATCCTCTCTTGGTGCTAAGCATTTTGGGTAAAGTCAAAAGCAGGAAAGGTACAAAGCACCAGTATGCTGGCATACAATTGTCACAGATCTCAAAATTGAGTTTGAAATGCAAAACGTTCTTCTTTCCTTCTCAAGGCCCTCTGGGTTTATATACAAATGTACCAAACTGTAAATAGACACCCGCCTGCATTCCTCCCTGTACGTCTAGGCCTGCGAGACCTCCAGACAGACTAAAACTGCTTGAAAGTTTAATAGTGGGAGTGAGATTTTGCCATTTAATATACAGATATTTGGAACATTTGTATATAAACATGCAATGCAATAAACAGCCTTCAGAAGGTAAGCAGAACTTCGGGATTTTCTTATATTTTGCACTCCAGTCTGAGATCTGTGACAGTTGTGTGCCAGCATACTGGCGCTCTGCAGCATTCCTCTGTTTAAACTTACTTAACATTCTGCCGCTACAGTCAGACCTTTAATTAGAACTCTTTCCATTTCCTCCACCTGCACGCCATTATTCTCATGTCCTAGTGCCTAGGGAGACACAATGTTCTTTCAGCAACAGATTGACTGTGGGAAATCAGCAAAATGGATAATCAAAGTCAGTAGCTGGAGGGCTTCCTGAAACTCATTCCTTCAGCCAATGCTGATGAACAGGATTTTCACTGTATCCCTGGTCTTACCTGAAGCCGTCACATATTGTCCCTCGGGCCTTTTCTCGGAAAGGGTAAATTAGGCACAAGCAGCACTGAGTTGGGATGAGTACATCAGGGGATGATTCTTGAACAGTCATAATCCCACAACTTTTCTAAGCTGGATAGTTCATCTGGAACCTCATCTCTGGAAAGTAGTGAAACAAATTTGTTGGTTCTCAGTTTAATTTAAGGTAAATACATTATCTCGTAAAAATCCTTCTATGCAGATTTTGGGCCTATCTCTGGATTTCATACCATGGAGGCAGAAATAAAACTGCAATGAGGGGGATATAGTGAATGAGATTTATCAAGAAAAAAACTGATATGTAAGACTGCAGGATGCTTTTCACACTAAATCAGTGCTATGGGTAATGTCTATCATCCTGACTGTACCCTGGACAACAGTGTAACACCATAGTACCCAACTTGAATGTAATTCACTGTGTTACTGCCCTGATCTGTAACCTGCTTTGCCTGTGTACTAATCTCCTGTACCCCTATGTACACTGTATCCATAGTGCAAATGTACTTGACTTATGTTCATGTTTTCATATTCAAATCTTGTATAATCTTTTTTTGTATGCATTATGTGTAATTGAATCCAGTTTGCCTCTGAAAAAGGGACCCTTGGTTCCAGTGGGCCACTCAGTTAACAAAATTTAATAAATAAATATTATTTTTTCTTTAAGGAGCCTTGTATACAGAAGGTGTTTTAGGAGACTTGCAGAGTTGAAGGACACACTGATAGAGACAGGGAATTAAACTCAGACCTAAGTGGTGGTCAGGAATTGTTTGCCTGGGCACTAGATAAATAAAATTTGCCTTGCCTTGCCTATGTGCATGTAGGTACTGGAAACTGACTTAAAACACCAGTGTACTAGACTGGCTTAGGAGTTATGTGGCAGCCAAAAGGTTTGCCACCTGGGAGACTGGGGTTAGAGTTCACACCCTAGAATTCCATGTTAGGGCCTGCTGGGGACCATGTGAATCATAGAGCACAGACACTTGTCTACCAATGAGAAAAGGTGCAAACTGCTCTGCATTCAAGCACCAGCTGCAGTTGTGACAATGAGTAGCATTGATTGTGAAGGCAGACTGTTTTCTACCCTCCTGGTCAGAAAAGGGGTATAGCCATTGTGACACCTATTGCTGAGGAAGAGACAGGAAACAGGTAGCAAAGCTGTCACCCCCTACTTTATACCTCGAAGTTCATTTGGCCATGTATGTCCTCTGCTATTGGTCCAGTGCCCCCCTCCTAATCCAGTTCAAGTCCCTGGTTTCCAGTGGAATTCTCCCTCCTTAGACCCATGGTCCTCTGACTTTTATCCATTGGTTCAGTCCCACTCTGATCTCTATCCTCCTGGGATGTTACAGATTCTAGTAACACTTTATTGACACCCCCAGAGACTGCCTGTAACAGTTTAGCTGGCAGGAAGGTGTCCCTAGAGTTGTGACTGAGGTTGGCAGGGTGCCAGTGCTTTTTGAATGGCACTTCATGACATTTTTGGATGGCAACCCTGGTCCCCATTCCCACATGGGTACAGTGGAGTGAACAACTGTGCATGGAAGGGTACGGACCCCATCTGAGCATAGCTTGGGGAGGTTGCAAATAAGCAATTGGTGCTAAAGTGTGACACAAGCACCTCTGTGTTGGTCCATTGTGACTGTGCGCTGGGCTCAATGCACTGTATAACTGATTGCACACTGATAGCAAGAAATGAGCCCCTGCATAGCTAGATACATAATAGGAAATCCTCATTCATTTCAATGGGATTCCCTGTGACATATAGGCTATGTGAAATGGCCTGACTGAAAATATGCAATTTATCTTCAAATGTGAGGGGACAGGACTATCACTCATGAGTGGCAGAGCCACAAGTGAATTATAAAAGTCCTGCCCCTCGCAAGTGATGATAAACTGTATTCTATGAAAGACCTTTGCATCACTGTACCACATCAGTTTGCTAGAGTTATTTTTAAATCTACTATTTATTTTAACATATAACCGCTTCTGTTTGCTTTAAACTGCTGGCTTCTATGCTGCACTAGGCAATTGATAGCTTCAGCATTGTGAAAGCTGCTGTCTGATTGGTTCAGTATCCCATTGTGTTGGTACTAACCTTCAAGATGTCCAGCTTGACAACAGTAACAGCAACACATTTTTCATTTTGTGCTGTTACTGCCATCATCCAAGATAATCCCTTTAATCTTGTTATTTTTGCACCCACTCCTGTTCTATAAGTAAGCAATAATATGAAACAGGATGAGAGTTAAAGCATTTGTGATGCACATTCCAATGTTTTGTAAGAAACAAAGCAAAAGTCTGGGTTTCCTCACAAATGCAGTGCAATACTTCACAAATGCTTCAGTGCACACCCTGAAATGTATTATTGCACTTATAAAATAGATATAGTGTAAAAAAGCTGGATTTTTAGACATATAAAAGAGAGAGTGAGACCTGAACGGCATGAATACTGTTTAAAGGAGAACTGAACTAAACGTCTAAGTCAGTTTTCCTCAATAGATGCCTTTTTCTGAATACTGGTTAAGATTCTGTTACTGTTCCACCTATACAGGCCTTTTAGTCCCTCCCTCCTTGTACCAGGGGCCTTTGTTCCTGTATGGCTTGAGACAAAGTGGGAGTGCTCTTACTGCTTTTCCAGGGAGTTGTAGTGGAGTGGAGGCTCTCCTAAGCTGTCTAGGAGGTAGACCTTGCGGCCTGCCTCATGGTTGACTGTGGCCGTTGGTCGAGGGTGGCCGGGGGTAAGGTGGTCATTCCTGTTGGTGCAATTGGTGCAATTGGGTGGGGCTCCCTCGGGATTTCCAGCTGCTGTTCGTGCATAGCCTGCTGCCTCTGGCCCCTGCCATTGGTCTGAAATAAGTGACTTGGGCTGTGTGCTTAACTTGGATTAAACTGAACTTTCGGGATTCAATTGCTCGTTTGAACTGAATTAACTGTGTTCACATGGACGAGTGTTTTACTTTCTTCACAGGATCTTCAGAGAGACGTGATCTGGTTTGGATATGAAGTTATTATAAATTTTAGTACTGTTATTTTAGTGATTCTTTTTGTCTTGTTTTCTGCAGACTCTCCCCACTACGTGAGAGGTGTTGCGGGGGGTTGATTTGTTCATTTTGCCAGAGTAGTGAGAGAACTCTGGTTTCTAGAACTCAAATCCATAACTTTTCTCTTGTGACCAGTGTTTGTTCAGACTAATATATTTAACTCAACATATCCAAAACCCTTGAAGTGAGAGTTTGAGGGGTATTGGGTTATATATTCTGGAGAGTGAATAGACTATTTTAGATATTCTGTTTGATTTAATTTGTTTTATTTATATTTATTTTGATAGAGTGTTGGGGTGATTTTTTATTGTGACACTAATTAACATTTATAGTAGGCCTTTTTAATAGGTAGCATGTGTTGGGACCATGCTTTGTTGAGCAGACACTACTCCCCCTCCAGGCTGAGGGATCTGTGCCCCTTTGATAGTCCCCCATTGCAACCTGAGGTGTATAGGCGCTGTCGTGCCTTGGGTATTGCATGGAGGGGCCGAAGGGGTGGGGCCCTTGGACCTAGGGGGGAGGAGCAGGGTGGGCGGATAGGGGTAGTGAGGTTGAGGAGGTGCCCTGGGGCAAAATGGATCCAGGAAAGGGGTTCTTCATGCCTGGTACCCATACTGAAGGGCTCCACTGACAGTGGCCAAGTTGCTGCTCTTCCATGGCCTCTCATCCAACCTGGGTGGTGCTATGCAATGCCAGGTCAATAAAGAACAAGACAGCAATTATTGCTGTTCTTGTTCAGATGTCTGACCTGGTTTGTATCACCGAGACCTGGCTGGATGAGAATGCTGGTCCGGTATTGGAGTCAGCAGTTCCAGCTGGGTAATCGGTGACACACTGACTGAGACTGGATCGAAGGGGTGGGAGGTATAGCCATCTGTTTTAAAACAGAACTGGGTCTTGTAGAGGTTCCAATGGAGACCACTAGATCCTTTGAGTATATCATGGGAGCAGGTATGGGTAGCAGGATTCTTCTCATCTACTGTCCACCCGGAGATAAAAAAGTATTCCTGTAGGAAGTTGCAGACTTCATGGTCGTCATGGTGTTGGAATCCTCCAGGTGGCTGGTCCTGGGGGATTTCAATGCCTGGGACAAATATGAACTCTTGCATTTTGGTCAAAACTTCCTCCAACTGATGATCTTGTTGGGCTTCGCATAGGTAGTTACCACTGCAACCCATACTCATGGTCACTCCCTGGACCTGGTGTTCCTCCTGGGGATGGAGGCCGCTGACTTGGTAGTGGAACCAGTTAGATGGTCAGACCATCACTCTATAAGGTTCAGTTTTGCAGCTTCCCTGTAAGATCCACCCGTTTGGAGATGGTCCGGTACCATCCTTTGAGGGGTGTTACCACAGAGGGTCTGTTGGCAGTGCTGGACCTATTGAGTTGACCATTGGAATGCTTGGATCCAGGAGACCTAGTAGTGCACTATAATAGTATGGTGCTGAGGGCCCTGGATTCCATTGCTTATGCCTGAGTTCTTCCTCTCCACCCTCAGTCCCCTTGGTTTCATGGTTTATTTGTGGTGCCATGCTTTTGGTGGCACAGTTTAATTTTTGATCATTTGATTATGTTATTTTATTGTGACTCTGTGTTTTATTATGATTTCTTATTTTTTGTACAGCACCTTGATAACTGAAAGGCGCTTTTGAGAAATACAATTTATTATTATTATTATTGAAGGAGTTGAGGATAGTGGAGTGAAGGTTGGAACATTGTTGGCAGAAATCTGGCCTGGAGTAGGACAGACTTAGGTTGATCACCCATTATTTGGACTATCAATCAGAAATCTCCTGTAAGAAGGCAGAGTTCCTGTCCAGGGAGATTACTGCAGCAAGGAATTGACTGGCTCAGCTCTTTTGGACCATGGACAGGCTGTGCAATCCAGCCTGCCTTTGGGGCCGGAGAGCTTTTTCACAATCTAAGTGTGATGAGTTTGCTCAATTCTTTGCAGATAAGGTGTCTTCCATCAGGTAGGAGATCTGCTTGACTCATTCAAATGAGTCCGGCGGTAGTTGATGCAAGGGCACAGGCACCCAGTCTGTCTGGACAGATTTTGATCAGCCAGTGATCGTGGATATCATGGCGATTGTTTGGGGCTTGCGATCAACTTACTGTAGTTTGGATCCTGGTCCAACATGCCTCCTAGTAGGGTGTATGGATGTCATTGGACCGATCCTTGCTAAGATAGTCTGGTGCTCGCTGGACCAGGGGGTGTTTCTGGACTCCCTGAAAGAGGCTGTGGTAACACCCCTTTTAAAGAAAACTTCCTGCAACCCAGACTGTCTTGTGAGCTACAGACCTGTCTCTAACTTGCCCTTTTTGGGCAAGGTTACTGAGAAGGTAGTCGCATTGCAGCTCGAGAACTTTTTTACCACCCACGAAGTCTATGATCCTCTCCATTCCGGTTTCAGGAAGAGACATAGTACAGAGGCAACATTAGTTCAGGTACTTAATGATCTCTTAATAGCTAGGGATCAGAGGAGTCATTCAATCTTGGTCCTCCTTCATCTCTCTGCAGCATTTGACACTGTGGATTATGGAGTGTTGCTGGAACACCTGCAACTGCTCTGTGGACTGTCGGGGACAGTCCTCATGTGGTTCTATTCTTTCCTCACAGGCAGGACTCAGAGGGTGATGTCAGGAATGTTTTCCTCTGCCCCTTCTCCCTGCCTTGTGGGGTGCCACAGGGTTCTGTGCTCTCCCCCATGTTGTTCGCGGTATACATGTTCCCACTGGAAGACGTTATAAGGTGGTATGGGTTGAGTTTTCACTGCTATGCAGATGATACTCAGCTCTACATGTCCTTTGTACTCAAACAGAATAGCACAATATATGTCTTTAACAACTGCCTCACTGAGATTCAGGACTGGATGAGTACTAACTGGTTGAGACTAAATCCAGACAAGACTGAGGTGTTGGTGGTAGACCCAGGTCAACTGGTATAGAAGTTGACACCTGGGCAGCTGTCTGGCCTTGTGTTAGGGGGTAACCAGTTGAGACCTTCTGAACAGGTACGGAATCTGGGCATTGTGCTTGATAACGAACTGATGCTAAAAACACAGATGTCAGCAGTTGTCAAGTCCTCATTTTACCATCTGAGGAACAGCACCTGGATAAAGCACCTTGTTCTGCCCAAGGACCTTCCTATGTTGGTTCACACCTTTGTGTTCTCTTGTCTTGATTACTGCAATGCTCTATACCTAGGGTTACTGGGGGTGGATCTCCATTGCCTACAGCTGGTCAAAACACTAAGCCAGGTTGTTGACAGGGTTGTCAAGAACTTGCCATGTCATGCCTGTGCTGTGTGAACTGCATTGGCTGCTGGTGCAATGGAGGATCATCTTCAAGGTCACGTTGCTGACCTATCAGACCCTACATGGACAGGGACCAGGTTACTTGTAAGACCTCCTTTGGCCTTAATGCCCCTTCCATCCGCTCCTCTCCACTCTGCTGATGAGGGATTGCTAAAGGTTCCCAGGGTCTGTCTTCAGACATCAGGTGATAGGGCTTTTGCTTTTGTAGCCCCAACCCTGTGGAACTCTCTACCTCATCAGATTAGAGAGTGCCTGTCCACCGAGACTTTTAAATCCTCATTGAGAACATATTTATTTGGCATGTATTTGGGGATAATGTTTAGTTTTACTATTGCTGCCTTTTTATTTTTATATGTTTTATTTGATTAAATCTCTGTTTTATATTGTTTATGAGCTTTGGTTTTTGAAAAGCACTTAGAAATAAATTTTGATTTGATTTTGATTAGTAACCTTAATGGGTGTTTGTGCTTTACAGTCTAGTGGTAAGTACCATTTTAGAACTATATAGTGTAGTTTATGTCCCAAACAAACTCAAAGCTCTATAGTAGAACATAAATGCATTGTGTCAACAATGGAAGTGTAGAACAGGGACATAAACTACATCGTACAGTTCTAAAATGGTTCTTACTAGCAGCATGTAAATTAGACATACCCACTAAAATAACTAAAAATTCTGCATAGCTAGAGCAATAACAGAATTTGAAGCAGTATTTAAAAAACAGCTCCTACTAGGAAAACTGACGTATAGATTCAGTGCAGTTCTCCTTTAAATGCATGGTCATGTGACATGTCTTGATCAATAATCTTCCTGCATTTTCTCTTGCCATTTTATAGCTCTAGTTATGCAACAGAAGCGGGAGTAAAAATTACAAAATAAAAGTGATATCTTTTCTCTAGCTACCAAAGAAAACATTGTACCTAATGAGTCCTGCCAATAAAGAAAGCTGATGCATTCACATACTGTAAGATCAGGATTGACTCAGACGTACTATCGTGGAGCAGAATGTCAACCATGTACTGCAGTATTCCCTACCCTGGGCAATGTTTGTAACTCCACAGAGGTCTTCAGTTTCTAGATTCAGGAGTCTATTACCCCCCAAGAGCACACAGTTCAGTCACACAAACACTGAAAGAAGAAAATGTGTACAGCAGCTTTATTTTCATTTTTATTATCAATGAAAGGCACCAGCTGTCAATACATTCTTTTGTACTGAATCTAAACCTACTGAAGACAAGTGCATGAATAGGCACACTCCATTACATTCAGTGAGGTCAAGTCTTTGCAATTGAAAGAACTGGAGCTGTTAACATATCTTAGTTACGCAGTTAAAGATTCCAAATTAATGCCACTGTTGATGAGTGTCCTGGATGTTAGCTGGTTTTCCATAATACTGTAGATGAAATTCTTTCTTGCAGCAGAGTTAAAATGAACACCAGAGCCTGACTGATCTCAGTCATGATTTCTTCTGGAACAGAACAATTTACAAGGTATTTAAAATAGTAAGGAACATGCTGAGCCCCAAATTATTCGGCGCTGTTTGTAATATTAACATTTTGCCACCAGAATGCCATCAGGAGTTTGACAAAAGTGCATTTTTTTCCACAGCATGATATTAGCAATTGGACAAAATGCATTTTATCCACAGAATATAATCAGCTGTTTGACAAAATGCATTTCCTCCACAAAATTAAGTTAGTACATTCTGTGGACAAAACGTTAAGTTTTATGTTACAAATGACACCCCATATAGGAAACTACCTTTTGCTCAAGTCAGATTCAGGGTCTTTATTTCATCAGATAAAAAAGCCAGATTGAAGAGAAACTCTCTTTTATGACTGTGACCCAGCCAAGATGCAAGCAAGTTACCAAAACTTATAAAATTAATCACACAGGCAAATACAATATGTTACAGAATGGCAAACCAAGTAAAACAAGACCAGACTTAATTATAAGAATAATTTAACCTCAATTGAAAAGATGCAGGGGCAATTCATTGACATTGTCTTTAAATGTACTGTAAGTCCATAATGAGATATTGATAGTAGGGTTACCACCTGTCCTGATTTTTGCAGGACAGTCCTGATTTGGGCAACTGTGTCCTGCAAAAAAACATGAAAAATACTACATGTCCTGACTTTACAGAAGAAAAAAATATTTTTTAACTTTCCACTAAATGTTGCAGAAAACTATAATACCTTAACTAAAATATCTTAACTTGATAAGAAACAATAGAAGCAACTAAGAAAGTACAATATTTAGTCTTTATTCTGATTATATAGTGCAAACAAGTCTGTTGCATTGGTCGAGGTTACGTACTGTCCTGCAAAAACTCATGCTTCATTAAGAAATGTCCCATTTTGGGCTTCTTAAAAGGTGGTAACCCTAATTGATAACTTCAGACAAAAAGAGTGTTGAGCATAGGTACATTTGTTAGTCATACTAGCAGGATGAGTTCATCCATACCTGGGTCTTTAGTTTGCTCACCAACCCAGCTGCTGTTCTTCCAATGGTTAAGAGGGTCTTGGTTCTAGAAGTGCACTGTTCTTTTTTAGCCTTTATAATTCCATCACTGTTCATGTGGCACTAATCACTTTCTGGGTAATGCTGATTGTAATAGTTTTTGTTTCCTTATTCCATTATTATCTGCAGGATTGTCTTTCTAACACAGTATTACTGAATTTGTTTTCCTTGTCTCCCCCTGCTATATTTTTGCCCACAGAATTCACTGGTGAGCAATATTTTATTTCACCTTGGTGTACCAACCTGGCCAAATAATTTTAAATGAATAAAGAAGGCTTTGAAAAGCTTAAGATTTATAAACATCTAAGTTTATACATTGTCTATATTTACCATCCACTTATTCTTTATTATGGAAGGATTTCTGCCCAAACTCAAAATGTTATACAGTAGGCAATGCCACAGATTTTCCTTTTTTACCCCAAAACCCAGTAAAATTTTAGAATTTGAGCTGGCAGCATGCTGATAAAAATTAAGAATTTCACAGAATGTGGCTTTTTATATGTCATGGAGGTTTTGGGGTACATGCCCATCGTGCTAAACTGCCCGACAACTAGCTGTGTATCAGTGGTCCCCTGGGCTTAGGGGTGTATATCAGGACTGTGTACAGTGCCTCTACCCAGAGAATATGACCTAGATGGTTAGCTGCTAGTGGTGTACAACCCTCTGGGAAACCGAGCCTACCCAATTCGACTTCAGAGTGGCATCCCCCTATAAAGCAACGTGGAAAAATAGACAATAATACCAATTTAGCAGGAACAACACAGGTTTATTACAGCTCCAAAAAACCCTGCAACAACAACAAAATATCATACATGTAATGCTTTAACAGACTAGCCCCGGTTAGGTGCCCAACTTAGGCAGGGAAAATAAACTGTTTAGGTAAGCCAGAACTGGGATAGCGGATAAGCAGGATACAGGTAGCTGCCATTAACTAGAACAAATGAGTCACTGCTCTGTCCTTTATCAGCCATTTCAGTAAGCAAACCCCTTTGGTAATTTTCCTGAACTAGAGGCTGCTGCCCACCCCACTGTGAACCCGAATGTTGCTATTAAATGCAATGGGAACTGAGAAAGTGAGTCCCTGAGCCCCCAGTGTTAAACCACTGTAAGCCAGTAGATATTGTATGCATTGGCCATCATTGGTGCACTAACACAAACACAACAGCTGTATTTTACCCAAACCCTACAGGCCATACAATTGCTTAAATGGCTGTTAAACCAATAAAACACAAGGACTGGGGTTTTCAGAGGGCCACAATTTGCACTCTGATAATTACATGTGTCAGAATTTTGACACACGCATCATTATTTTGCTGTAAACAGAGCAAAATGTTGCAAATGCATAAGGATGTTTGAAAATATGCTACAAGCATCTGAACGCATTTGTCAGGGCACAGCACACATCGGAAATACAGACATGAGTGCGCATCCATACCTTTGAAAAATCCCTTCCTAAGTATTTGTAATCCAAACTTGAAATCCAGATTATCATCCACATCAGGAAACATGCACACAGTTTACAGGTTGCACAACACTTTCCACTTGTACTCACAGTTACCAAGGATAACTCTACAGGGCTTTACTTTCCACTGGGCTTGAGTGAGATCAAGCTGAGGTCCACAGTTCATTTACAGGCAAATCCAGTGTTTTGACTGTTAACAACTACAGAGTCTCTGATGTCTGAGTCTGTGCTCCTCTTCTAAAGGCGATGTACAGATCTTCAGATGTCATCTCACACAGGCTGACGTGCATATACCACTTGAACACTGTTTATCCCGACAGAAGGTCTGGGAAGGACACATTTACACTCTGCCTTTCTCTGCACCACTCCCTTTTATATGGGGCTTTGGGTCTGGGATCCCATTGGTTCTGTCACTTGTCTGTTAGCTCTTATGATCCACCATAGAAGCTCAAAGCTCACTGACGCCAAACACAGCGTACCACCTGAGGCAACATTTGCAATAGTTCTTGAGCCCATGAAAGTCAGAGATACTGTAGGCCTTTCTAAATATTACAGATAATAGAATGGTAGCCTCTGCAAAGTTTGAACCATAAACTCACATACTGAATATGTTGATCACACAGACCCTGTGCTGCACACCAGGATTCTTTTTTTTGGGGGGGGCGGGTACAAATTCAAGGAAATTTGCAAATAGAACAAAGCAAGGGTTACATATATAACATCTGTGAATAAAGAGAACTTGACATTTTTCTATAAATTGCTTCCTGTATTATTTTCATTCTGCTTTATTTAATTTATTATATAGTTAACCTTCTTTTATTTAAAATATTTATACTTATACATACCAACATTTTGACAGTAGAATCTCAGTAAAATCCAGAAATTTGGCTAGAATCACTGGTGCAATACCAGAAATTCAAATCTTGAAAAAGGAATTTCATTCATTATACTTACAGATATCTACAATATATGTATATTGTATTTATGTAATATTGCATACTAAACACAGACACATGGGGCCAGATATTCAAAACTTTGCCCGTGTGCAAATACTGTTTTGTACGTGCAAACCAGGCTTTGCTCAGAGATCCTATATTCAAAAGCCCAGTTTTCATGTGCAAACAGTAGAGGAGGCACAATGCAAATGGAGGGGTGGGGACCTGAATATCGGAGCAGTCTCATATTTAGAGTATTTGTGCCATGCAAGGGCATTTTGGGAGGTCCCCTTGTGCTGCAAAAATACTGCTGATAGAGACCACAACATACTCTCAGGAAACCCTAGTGGTTGGCAGAGGAAGTGTGGCAGCCTCCTCCTACACCGGTCCTGATCCACTAAAACAGTGTTCCTGTGTCCAGTGGTCCCTCCCCTCAACTGTATCCATGTCTGGTGTACGCACACAATTTCCCTGGTGTCCAGTGGTCCCTCCCTGCATCTGCACCCATGTCCAATGTAACAGAACATTTGTCCTGGCATCTAGTAGTCCTCCCCACCTGATGACCTGCACAATAAATAAAATAAGATTCTTCCTGGCGTCTAGTGGTCCCTCCCCCCCCCATCTGATCCCTGTCCTCATACCAGTGAAAGCACACCCCAGTTTGACACCCCCGTGATTACCAGACCACCACTAACATGTGGGATGTCTGTGTCAAGTGCCTCCCCCTCTACCACAACACAGCTCCAGCCCTCTTTCCAAATAGTGATATTCCAAATCCCCCCCCAAGCCCATGTTTTGTTGGTGTCTTGTGGTCCCTCTCACTCTCACAGTACTGAGAACCCACCCCCGTCACCCTTACCAGAATCTCAGTGTCTCAGTGAAGCAACAGCAAGTGACACAGCCCTCCAGACACCACCTCCGCCACCCGCTGTCTGACAGAAGCAGGGAGCATGCTGCCTATGTACCCTATAAATAAGCAGCATGCTTCCTGCTTCTGTCAGATGGCAGGTGGCCAAGGTGGTGTGTAGAAGGCTGTGTCACTCACCAGTGCTTCACTGCAACACTAAGATTTTGAAAAGGGTGACTAGGGTGGTGGTTTCTCAGTGCCAAAGGAGGGAGGGTGGGACATTAGACACCAACAAGACATGATCTGTGGGGGCGGGGCAGAATATCACTATTCATGAACGAGGCTGGAGATGTGTTGTTGTGGGGGCAGTACTTGCCACTGACATCCTGCACGTTAGTGATAGGCCAGCTTTCGCTGGGGGGGAAATGTCAATCCAGGGTGGGCTTTCACCAGTATGGGGACTGGGATTGGATGAGGGGAGGGACATCTGGAAATCAGGGATAATCTTCTTTTCTTAATCAGGCAGGGCATCGGGTGGGGGGCAATAGACATCAGGGTAAATGTTCTGTTAAATTGATCATGAGTGCGGGTGAGGGGAGGGAATGCTGGATGCCAAGGAAATATTGTGTGGACATTGGGCATGGGTGTGGGTGAGGGGGAGGGACCACTGGACACCAGTGAAATTGTGTGTCTGTACTGGGTGAGGCATCAGGTGCGGGAGGCCACTAGAACCAGGGATAGCTCTGTGTTTGGGATGGGGCAATTAGGGGGGTGGTGCTGCAACAAACCACCTAGCTACCCTTGCAAATGAGCCCATAATAGGCAAGCAAATAGCCTCTTAATGCTTTGCAAGACCAATGGGCTCATTTACATGGGTCCATTTGAATATTGCAAATTGCACTTTGGCGCAAGCCATTGTGACTTCGTACTTCAGGAGCCATGTTGGGGCAGTGCTAAGTGACTTAGCACTGGGATGACATGGCCCTATATTCCATTGAATAGTGCTAGTGTGCTGTTCTGCTGAATATAGCATACTCGGACACCCAGGCTATCGTAAAGTGGAGTGCAACATTTTGTGCTCTGCTTTGTACATTTTTGAATATCGGGCCCCTGATGAGGAAATATAATGCATCTGGAGTTTGGAATTTGCTGACTCTAAAAACTCACAACAAACCTGCTTTGGCTAGCATCAAAGAAGCACAAAAAATAAAGATATTTGAAGTTTATAATTGTCTTCAGTCTTAAAATTAAGTGTTTTGAATTCTTTGTTTTATATTTTAAATTGAAGAATAATTTTTACTTGTTTTATGTATTGACATTTTTCTTAATGCAAATGTCCAGTGAATATTGTCTGTATTTTATTTATTTATTTTGTTACTTATTTATTTAAAAATTTGGTAACCAGGAAAGGCACACTGAGCAAAGGCTCATTTCCAGGTGCGACTCAGGGAACAGGGTATAACAATGGGTTAATAAAACCTTGTAGGGACTTCATTTAGACCGAGAATGTTACAACACTAGTGAGAACACAAAGCAAAAGAGCCAGCAGACTATTGCTAAATAAGAGTAAAAATCAAGCATAAGTTTTCACATAATTTCAGGGGGAAGGTTATAATTGCATGAATGCAGGATATAGAGCCTTAGTAGGCACTTTAATGAAAGGAGTGAGGGGAAAGTTGGAGGGAAGAGGGAAGCTGGTTGCAGAGAGCTAGGAGCCTGTACAAAAAAGCCACATGCCCAGTACATGAGTGTGGGAGAGGCATGGAGGGAGTGCGTGGGTCTCTGGAACGTAGTTCATAGGCAGAGGCAGTCATAGGGGAGAGGAGGGAGGATAGGTGGGAAGTGAGCCAAACTAGTATTTGGCAATGAAGGTAGAACAGTGGCTCTGGTGGCATTGGGGTAGGGGAAGTAAGGAAAGTGTTGAGTACAGAGAGCAGTGATAAGTGCGGGGTGGTGGGGGTATGTTGGTTGCAAAACAACAGAAAGCATTGAAGAGGGTATCCAGTCTAGCAAATGAGGAAAGGGGGGCAGAAATGTAGACCACATTGGTTCAATCAGAGATTGGGAGGATCATTTTGATGACCAGCTCCCGGCAGATTGATGGGTCACAGATGTCCTTGCTGTGATATAAAGCACCACGCTTGGGACATAGCTTGGTGTGGATGGTGTCAATGTGTGAGGAGATGTCGAGTTTGCTGTCCAGCCAAACTCCCAAATATTTGAAGGCTGGGACTGCCTTGAGTTGGGTGCTATCAAGCGTAATGAAGACAGCAGGAAGGTGAGTGATTAGCTAGTTTCTAGCCAGCGCCAAAGGTCATGGACACTTTTATTAGTGTTAATATTGAATTGGTTGGCCTAGAACCAGTGCAGCAGATTTAGGAAGTCATGCTGGAGTGGGATTTCAGCTGCAATGGTTGAGGGACCAGATCTGTATCTTACCCATAAAACCTGTAAAATGGTAACATTCTGTACACCAGGACAACTTTGAAAATAATGTCTTTAAGATCTAACAGTTATGTCCCATAAAAAAATAAGTAAGCAATAACCCACTACAGGGTGTGGGGTTATAGGCATTTAATTCCATGCCTGGGGTGTATTGTGAGGCACGAGGCCATAGGCCTAGTGTCCTCACAGTGCACCAGGCTTGGATTGAATGCCTATAACTCCACACTCTGGAGTGGGTTATCGCGCTTATAACATGGGTTACCTCACCCATAGTGCAGAACCCCAAAAACACAAAGTGGTGGTCTTATTTCCCTGTGAAAAAAGGAATACTATCCTTCTGCTGCACAAAGTAGTCCTTTACAAAGTTTTTCTTCTAATGCCTCTTCTCCATAGGTAAGGGTCACTACCAGTGTTTAGAGATGTTCTTTCATACTTGCCATAGATTGCAATCTACCAGACCACTGCAGAGCCACATTACATATGTCTCTGACACACTAAGATGTGGTGCCTTTCTTATTACTAGTAACTGTGTATTAAATTGTCAGTTTAATGCATGGTTCCTGTGTGGTACGTATGTCTCTGAGATGCCGTGCCTTTCTTGCCACTTGTACCTGTCCATTAAACTGCCAGTGTAATCCACGATTCTTCTCTGGTGCACATATCTATCATGTTTCATGTATTATGTGGACTGAAGAGTGCTTGCTTATTGCAGGATGGACAGCTGAAAAATTAAAGGGAATCAGAGAGCGAGATAGAGGGAGAGAGAGCGAGTGACAGAACGAGAGAAACAGACATAAGGAATTCTGTTCTACATGTACAGGCTGCACTGTATCACTTGCTTTTTGCCTCTCTCCATAACCTGCTGCTGCACACTTCCTTGTCAGTTGGGGGGTAGAACGGACAAATGGAGCTTTCACTGATGCAATTTCTTTCTCTCTGACTCCCAGGGACCTGACCCACATGCAAAGAGGCCAGCATCCATGCCGTTCTCTAATGCTCAATCTCTCTGAATCACTCGCACTGAGGGAAAATAGCACACTGCCTGTGACGGGATCCCTATTCTCTCACATTCAAGCAGTGACATCAGTAAATATGAACATGCAGTGTAGATAAACCCTAGTAATCTGCTCGCTGCCTGTCTACATTTTCAGTTGCAAGTAGTATAGCACAATGACGGTGACAATGTTCAGTACTGACAGTCCAGAGAGTGCCTAGGTGGAAGAGACGTCTCTTTCATGTAGGCACTCTCCGGGACTGTCAATACCAAACATTGTCACCGACGTTGTCCTATACTACTTGGAATTACAAAAGTAGAGTGGCTGCTAGCAGATTATCAGGGATTATGAACACCGCAACTTCTGCTTTACCAATGTCACTAATTGAATGTTACAGTACTGCTTGATGACATTCTGTCTTTCCTGGTTGCTATTTCTCATTTTCAGTGTCATGGTTGGTTGGGGGGAGGGGGGCTCTGCTACAACTGCAATGGCACCGGAACCCTACCAGACACACTCACACTCCCATACTTTTGGCTTTTGACTTAACCACCAGGTACCTATCTGCAAGCGACTGGGTGCAACTGACAAGCTACAACAAGGATAAATGGACATATCGTCCTCTATTACTAACAACCTCCTTGCTCTGGGACCCTAGATGCCTGCACTGGTCCAAGCCGCATAAGCCTCAGAAGTGTAATTCTATTGACTACGAAGTACGGCAACTGTCTCTTAAACTCCTACTCCTCCTCCTCTTGATATCAGGAAGTATCCACTCAAATCCTGGCCCAGTCTCCTACAGTACAACAAAGTCTGCCAAAATGGAGGGAGGGCTCAAAATTGCTACCTTAAACATCTGCAGTCTCCTCCCAAAACTGGCCTCCCTTAAAATCTTTGCCAGCCAACACAACCCGGATATCCTTGCCATCGTCGAAACTTGGCTGACACCTAATACTCCGGATCATGCCATCTCTATACAAGGCTACAAGATATTCAGGCTGGATAGGATCTCGAAAAGGGGTGGTGGGTGTGCAATCTACATAAAGGACTACCTCACTTGTCTCCCTGGTTCTTACCCCACCACAGAAACCTCAGTGCAACTCCTCCCTATCAAGATACTACTTGGTGCCCAAAACAAAGTCCTCACGATTGCTGGTGTCTATATCCCACCAAAAAGATCCTGATTCCGGCCTACAGGCTGCCCTTGAGTTCGTAAGTACACAACCTTCTGACATCGAACTCCTTCTCCTTGGGGACTTTAACCCTTGCTGTGCCGCAGACTGATATAACAGTCCAGAATTCCTATATGTTCTAATTCTGTTGGCAGCTTAAGGGTTACTATAAATTGGCTTGCTCCTGATGCAGGGTCAAACAAAGATGCTATCCTAGCAGCAAATTTAACATAAGTGGTAAACTCCCCTACCAGGAAAAACTACAAATCAGGGACCAACACCCTCATTGACTGGATCCTTACCAGCCACCCTACCCGTATAACCAATGTAAGTGTTCTCCCTGACTCGCTCAGTGATCACTCTCCAATAATATGTACCTGGACAAATAAGTTTCATAAGCCACCTCCAAAAACCATCTATAGCAGAGTCCTACCTTATGGCAACCTTACTCATCTCAAGACCTGTCTTAGGCAGATAGACTGGTCCTTGATTTACAAAACTCAAGATGTTGACCTAGCCCTTGATTACTTTATTACTACTTTCAACACTGCCTGTGACACCTATGCACCAGTAAAAAAGCGCAAAATCAAAGCACTCACAAATCCCTGGCTCACGGCGAAGCTATTGGCACAACTCAAAAGTAGGGATCACCTCTGGGCCACTGCAAGAGCTATTGGCACTCTGTCGGACATCCAAAAATATAAACAGGCTTGCAACCACTGTACTAAACAGATCCGTTTGATGAAGAACTCCTACTTCAAGAATGCCCTCTCCAACTCCTGGGGTGAAGGGAGATCCTTCTGGGACAACATAAGAAATATCATGGGTCAGCAGTCCAAATCCTCTCCTATAATAATGAATGTGGATGGAACCACTACATTAGACCCAGAGATCATTGCAAACACCCTAAATGATACCTTCACGGACCTTAGTGGTGTCCTCTCATCTGATTTCTTCACTGATGCTGACCCTCCAATTTGTACTTCTACTACTGCCTCTCCAACCAAGCCACCCTTCCATTTCAAACTAGTAAAGGCACATGAAGTCTATAAATATGTAAAGAAGGCCATTTCTAAGTCCCGAGCAAGCAGCGACACTATTGACCTTAAACTTCTGTCCCTCACTCTGGAGGAAGTACTGCTCCCCCTCACAAAAAATGTTCAATCTCTTCCTCTGCTACAGCCAATTCCCTAGGCAATGGAAGGCTGCAGTTGTCACTCCGGTGCACAAAAGTGGTGATAAGTCACTGCCTGGTAACTATCGCCCGATATCAATACTACCACCTTTCTCTAAGGCCCTTCACCGCTTGGTGGCGGTCCAACTTTCAGACTACCTGGAAAAGCACAACATCCTATGCACTCAGCAGCATGGATTTAGGAAAGGGCACAGCACATTGACTGCCCTACTTGAATTCTCAGGAGTAATCCACAATGCCATGGACAAAGGAAACCTAACTGGAGCAATCTACATTGACTTAACCAAGGCATTTGATACAGTACACCATGGCCTACTTATCAAACAACTACTATCCCTAGGGCTCTTGCAGGGTCCTGGTGACTGGGTAAAAAATTACCTTGCTCAGCGCTCTCAATCTGTAAAAGTAGCTGGAGTTCTCTCAGACTCAAAACCGGTTCACTCAGGAGCTCCCCAGGGATCCATCCTGGGCCCCCTCCTTTTCAGCCTTTTCCTAAACTCCCTCCCCAAATCCTGTCCTGAACAAATAATCCTCTATGCCGACGATGCTGTGATTCTTGCCACTCATAAAGATCCGAACCTCTTATGCCTCAACCTTCAGCATGCTTTTTCCAAAGTTGAGATGTGGTTCCTTGAACATAAGCTGGTTCTAAACCACAAAAAAACTAAATCCATGCTCTTTTCTAACCCGCCAAAACAAAGAAAGGCAAGTCCCATTCACCATTAATACATACCTGGGAAATACCCTTGAACAAGTGCCAATTTTCAAATATCTTGGAATCAACTTTGATCAAGGCCTAACCTTTGCAACTCACATTGATAGTACAGCAAAAACTATTAATCAGCGAATTGGGATTCTGTATCGGAACCGACAGCTCCTTACCCACTCTGCACTGAGGATTGCCATCCAATCCTCTCAGTTGTTGACTATGGCTTAGTTATATATGGATCTGCCACTACTAGAGCACTTAGTCACATTACAACATCCCTAAATAAGGCCTGTTGGCTGCTCACTGGTGCATATCGGCGTACCCACACATGTGAACTCTATGCTGACTCAGGTTGATTGCAACTCTCAAACCGGATAAAGTACCTTACCTGCCTGATGGCAAAAAAATCCACTCTGGGCCTCACTCCACCTTGTATCCAAGACCTGTTATGCCCGAGCGCTAGCACCCGTTTTACCAGATGATCAGAACACCAGCCTCCCAAAGTCCCCCAATGCCGGACTTCTCAGGGACAAAGATCATTTGCCTATCGTGCCCCCAGCTGGCTAAATGCTCTCAGCACTCATATTACTGCCTCCACCTCTCTAGGTATTTTCAAATCAAGGCTGTTCTCTCACTTTGCCACCTCCAGCTCCTGTGACTGCCCTGATTAAACTTTCTATTTTCTCACTACCCACCCTGTCCCATTATTTGACAAAGACATGTTTGGGAAACCTTTTCTCCTGCTATTGTCTGCTCCCTACACCTTTCACTTACCCTCTCTGTTCTGGACTTTTTCCCTATTTGTTTCTCCTAATCTGGCATGACCTCTTTCTTGTAATAATAATGTGATTATTGATATCTCATGTCCTTTTGCACAAATGATTTGATATATATTTGTATATGTTTTCTCGCTCTTGACACAGCACAAATTGTTGTATTATCTATGTAACCTTTTTTGTACTGTACCTAATTGACGTGGAACCTTTGTAAAAGAGCCTCTGGCTCAAAGGCAGTAATTCCTAGAACAATAAACTAAACTAAACTAAACACTTTCCCTGGCTGCTGGACAACTCTCAGTCCTACTGATGCCAAACAAGCACTGCTCTGCGACTAGGCTTCACTACTTTCTGCATCAATTGCGATGGGAGCCGGCACTGACATTTCACTTTTGTCTACCTGTAGAGAGATGGCTTCTCCATCAGGAAACTTGTCTGTGGGCCAGTCCTCTACATTTGTGTCTCCAAATAAGGAGCAATTAATCTCTGTTTTTTGTTGCTACCACAGTGTACTGCCCTTGCTAACTACATAAAAACATAGCTATTTTCTAAATCGTGTAGAGCAGACTCTACATATCCCTCCACTCTTAAACAGTTTTTTTCTAACCTAAGGAACATGATCTGGCAGGTGAACCATTGATTAAATAGGGAATTTAATCCATGGCCACCTGACACCTTCTGTCCAATTACAGTGCTTGGAAAAGGTAACCCATGTTATAAAGCTAGCCAGAGGATTAGAGGCATGTTACATACACAGAAATAAATTAGGACAGCAGAATAAAAACTTGAAGCAGAAGGAAAGTAAATTACTAGGCGGTAAACATGTATTAACAATTTTAACATTTTTGAACACTATTGATTTGACACCCAGTTGAAATGTTGTACTGTACTTGGCTCATGCACTTTATGTCATTGTTCTTGCAATTTCATTATCAGCCAGATTTGTATTTCTTTGTAACTGTGTTGTCCCCTTCCCTTTCCCATGGGTCACACATGGAAATGAGCCTTGGCTCAATGTGCTTCTCCTGGTTACCTATTTTCAAACAAAATAAATCTATAAAAAATTATGGGAAAGCCAAGTCAAACAAGTGGGTCTTTAAAGTGATCTTAAAGGAGAACTAGCTGAAGCTGTAAATGCTTTTCCCTTGTAGATGTTAAGTACTGTTTCCAATTTTGTTATTGTTCCATTGGTAAGGGTCTATTAGTAAACTCAGTGGGAGTTTCTGATTTGCCTTTCCTAATTACAAAGGTGGGGCATACATACAATACCTATATTTCTATTTCGTCCTGAGCTTCACATTTACTTTTATATCTCCACTACCTAAGACTTGCTCGCATATTTCGTTCACAACTCCATACTTCCTACCCACACATAGGCACATCAGGGGCAAAAACAAACAAAAACAAAAAACAATAACAACTAAAAAATAAAATTCAGCCACCTTCTCTCTGTAACCTTCACTTTCTTTTGTCCACTGCCATCCGTCCTCCCTCCTAAATAAAAAACCTGCAACTCTTCTTTCATCCGCTACTCTCTCACAAGTAGTGATCATCACCTCTTTTTCCATCTGCTTCTCAACAAACTCATGATGGACTATGTCCACTGCAGGTACTGTGGGGCTCTATTCAACTGAACAATTGCCCACAGTATAGGACACTGCCCCACATATTGTGCTCTGAGACATCTAAGAAACCAGCTTCATGCCACTTGGGCTGAAATTGCCTTTCTTAGAGCAAAGATTCAGGAGACCACATAACATTATACTTCACCAGCCCCTAAGTACACACCCCAGCCATGGATACCTCTACCACAGTGGACGAGGGAAGGGTGGCAGACATCGTCTGTTTTGATTTCAGCAAGGCTTTTGACTCTGTCCTCCACAGAAATGTGATCAGTAAACTAGGGCACTCTGGGTTAGGGCATAAAATAGTCAAGTGGTTTCAAAACTGGCTCCACAATAGAACACAGAGGATCATAGTCAATGGAATATTGTCTAGCGAGGGAAGGATGATCAGTGGTGTGCCTCAAGGATCTCTCCTTGGCCCAGACCTCTTCAATACATTTATCAGTGACATTGCTGATGGCCTGCAGGGTAAGGTATGCCTGTTCGCAGATGACACAAAGCTCTGCAACAGGGTAGATACAGTTGAAGGAACAACAGCAATGGAAGCAGATCTAAAGAGCCTAGAAGCATGGTCTAGGGACTTGCAGTTGAAATTTAATGCCAAAAAGTGCAAGGTCATGCACCTAGGTAAAGGAAATCCAAGGAATACATACACACTCAATGGTGAACAATTAACAGAAACAGAACTTGAATGGGACCTTGGAGTGCTTATTTCCAATTATTTAAAGGTGGGTAGACAATGTGAAAAGGTGCTGTAGAAATCTAGTAGCATCCTCGGATGTATTGGCAGGGGCATTACAAGTAGGAAACAAGAGGTCATACTCCCTCTGTACAGGTCCTTGGTGAGGCCGCATCTCAAGTACTGTGTACAGTTCTGGAGGCCACACCTAACAAAATGGCATAGACCACTTGGAGGCTGTACAGAGGAGGGCTACTAAAATGGTACAAGAACTGCACAAGGAGCAATATGAATCTAGACTACAGCAACTGCAAATGTACTCCCTTGAGCAAAGGAGAAACAGAGGATATGATAGAAACCTTCAAATACATAAAGGGCATGATTATGGTACAAGCAGAAAACCTCTTTCACAGAAATGAGACCACATGAATGAGGGGGCACAGTTTGAGACTAACGGGGTAAGTTTAAAACCAACATTCATAAGTTCTACTTCACAGAGAGGGTGGTGGACCCTTTACCACCAGAGGTTGTGGCAGCCAAAACAGTCACTGCTTTTAAGCTAACATGGGACAAGTACTGCGGTAATCTTGGAAGAAGAACAGAATAGGGCAGTAGACAATCTGGGCAGACTTGATTGATCATATGGTCCCCTTCTGCTGATACATTCTTATGTTCTTATACACTCTGGTGTTGAGCACTATTTTAGAACTGTGTGATGCAGTTTGGCATCCCTCTCAACCAGAGAGTTCCATAGCAGAACATGGATACATTGTGACAAAGAATGAGATGAGCAAGAACATAGCCTACATCATACAGTTCTAAAGTGGTTCTTACCACCAGTGTGCAACTTGGAAATATCATAAATACAAATACATACATCCATAGATAATGATAACAGGAAAAGGCCCATAAGCCCATCCAGTCTGCTCATCCTACTTACCACTCTGCACAAACTTTTGTGACCATCCCTCACTTTTTTTTGACACTCCTATGTCTGTCACATCCCTATTTGAAGTTGCTCACTGATTGGGCTGCTGCAACTTCCTCTGGCAGCTTATTCCACTTGGCCATCACTCTTTCAGTAAAAAAGATCTTGTGGATGTCCCTTCTTAATCTCACTCCTGCAAGTTTTGGTGAGTTCCTGCACGTCCCTGTATTTTAATTCAGTGAGAAAAGTTCATTGATATCCTCCCTGTTTATCCCATGCAGGTACTTGTATGTCTTGACCATGTCACCCATTTCCTTCCTTTTTCAGGGAGACATGTGATCAAGCTCTGCAGCATCTCCTCATATGTCTTGTTTCCAAGTCAGTGGACAATCTTGGTTGCCCTGTGTTGTACTTCTATCTTGTTGAATTATTTCCTATAGTGTGGACTCTAGTGCCTTGCACTGTATTCCAGATGCTGTTAAACATATAAACATAGACAATGATAGCAAAAAAAGACATTGGTCCATTCAGTCTGCCCATGGATTGCCCAGGACCTAATGTCTATCTGGAGGCCTATACCCTCGCTTCAGCTCATCCTTCCCCTTCCGTACAAACACTGTAGAGCTTTCTATTATTTCTCTTACAGAGTTGTGATGCCCACCACATCAGCATGCAAGCTGTTCTATGACTCCACCACCCTTTTGGTAAAATAATACTTCCTCAAGTCTCTCTTGATGTCCCCCCCCCCTTTCAGTTGCCATTTGTGCCCTTGTATCAATGAACTGGTGTTCCTATTAAACAGTTCAACAAACTTCACTTTATTAATCCCTTTCAAAAACTTGAAAGTCTCTATCACATCACCCATCTCCTCCAGGACTTTAGCGAGTACATGTTTAATGCCCTTAGGCATTTCTTATAGGATTCACCCTGTAGTCCCTGAATCATTGCTGTTTTTAAATTAAGTATGTTGAATTGTTATGTTTTTAAAACTGTGAGGTGCCTTGGTTTTGGAAAGGCACCATAAAAATAAAGTTTTATTATTATTTTATTTATCTTGGTTGCCCTATGCTGTATTGCCTCCAGTCTGTCCTTATCCTTTTTTGAGGTGAGGGCTTCAGAGCTGGGCACAGTACTACAGGTGTGGTCCCATCAAGGGCCTATAAATGGGGAGTATTACTTCTTTCTTTCTACTACATACAGTATGACCCTCCCTATACACCACAGCATTCTGTTTGCCTTGCTGTAGACTTTGCTACACTGGCTCGACTACTTCAGGGTGTTACTAGTGACCAGCACAAATCACAATGGGAGGATCAGTTCTTGGCTTCTGCTGCTTATTCCATTCCATATGCACGTTGGCATCCTGTTTGTCTTTCCTAAAGCTCTATTACAGCATACTGTTGTTTTCAGGCTCTCTGATATCATGACCCCTAGGTCTTTTTCTTCAATGTTGTCTTCCAGAGCAACCTCCCCCACTCAATTTCATATTGCACTCTTGAGTTCCTTTTCCCAATGTGCATCACTTTGCACTTTTTAGCACTACTGCCCAGCCGCCATGTATTTAACCAGCTCTCCAATATACCCAGATCATCCCTGAGTTCCTTTATCCCTTTGTCTGTGTCCACCCTTGCACAGATCATTTTGTCATCTGTGAAGAGGCAGATCTTGCCCTTGATGACTTTCCCTATGTGATAAATAAACACGCTGAAAAGGAAAGGGCCCAGAACCGACCCCTGGGGTATGCCACTTGTTATGTCCCATAATACTATAAACTACCCATTTACTACTACCCTCTGTGTTCTTCCCCCAGCCAGTTCTCCACCCAATACATCAATTATTCCTCCACCAATATGTCTCTTAACTTTTTGACCAGCCTCCTGTGGGGGACAGAGTAAAGGAGTTATGTTGAATCCAGGTTCACTACATCAACTGCCTGTTCTATATCAGCTGCCCTGGTCACCCAAAGAAATTGACCAGACTTGTCTGGCTAGACCTTTCTCTTGTGAACCCATGTTATTTGGGGCCTTGCAGCCCATTTATTTATTTATTGAATTTTGTTGACCGGGTAAGCCCACTAAGACCAAAGGTCCTTTTTACAGGGTTGACTCAAGATTGGCTACATGTAAGAGAACATTTGACATTTGTTATACACAGTACAGAATTCAATAATCAACAGTCTCATGGAAAATGTAAAGATCTATACATAGGCAAAAACTGACTCATGGAGACATTACAGAACATCGTCACTCAATGTGGGACAGGCCAGTTAGTTAACATAGAACAATAGCAAATTTACAATAGTCAAGATTGACATAAACTACCATTCTAAGAAGTACAAGTACACGTGGTAAGGTACGTGTAAGTATTCACTGTAGAAGTATCATAGTTAGAGGAATCAGCCTAACACAATTAGAAAGCGGGAGAACATTAGTTCAAGGGAGCTTTAGTCAGACTCATGAAATTTCGGACAAAGATGCATTCTTTTTGTAAACACAGGTGCAGTTACTTTTAGTGTAGAGGTGCACTTTTAGTGAATGCTTGAAAACAGAAAGTGAAGGGCTTTCTGAAAGAACATCATCAAGGGCAAGATCTGCCTCTTTGCAGATGACACAGTGATCTGTGCAAGGGTGGACACAGAGAAAAGGATAAAGGAACTCAGAGATGATCTGAATAGATTGGAGAGTTGGTCAAAGACATGGTGGCAGGACAGCATTTCCCTCCAGGAAGTCCACTAGTTACTCCTTAAGTATAAACTCTGTAATCTTTCCCATTAAAGAGATCAAGCTGTCTTGTCTATGATTTTCTGATTCATCATTTTTTCTAATAGTGTGTAGCAGGACAGTGTCCACTGTCTTCTAGTCTGCAAAGACCACTCCAATGTCCAGCAAGCAGTTGAATGTTTCTGAAAGTGGCCCAGCTCACCTCCACTACCTCCTTAAGCATTCTCAGGTGTAAGCCACCAGGTCCCATAAACTGATCTACTTTCAACTTTTTAAGCTTTTCTAACAATCTAGTCCCTGTTGTTTTGGCCATGCTGTTTGAGCTCTTGCTTTCATGTCTTCCACTCTAAACTCCACATTCTGATAATGTCCTATCCTTCTGCATGGTAAAGTCTGAACAAAAATATTTGTTCAGCATCTCCTTCCCTTTGTCCCACTCCTCCCACTGCTCCCATCCTTCCTCACTGTTCAGTCTAACAATATCCACTTTAACCACACACTTCTTCTGGATGTACCTGAGCAGTGCCTTTTCTCCTTTGCTTCACTGCCATCGCAGGTCTGATTTCCTTCTCTACTGTGATAGCCAACAAGCCTGTATAGATAGAACAGTTAACCAGGAATTTAGAAAAAGCTTCAACAGGAAACAAAATGAAATGCAGGTTCAGTGCAGTTCTCCTTTAAAACTCTCAGCTGTGGTACTGCAACTGGAAGACAATTTCAAAGAATTGGAGCAGCAACTGTTAAAGATATGCCACCTAAGGATTTCAGTCTTGATTTTGGAACAGCAAGTCTCGTACAACTGGCTGGGCAGAAGGGATGTGCAGAACATGGTTTTCATCATAGTGTACTTATGGTTCCATGCAGCACAATTTTTACTCTTTTGTGTAAACTATGACTACAGATATGCAGATCTTGCTGGTTCTAGTTGAAAACATTTCCAACTTAAATATATTTTAAAAGGCTGTTGTCAACTTCATTATTTTTTATTTATTTAAACATTTGGTAACCAGGAAGGGCACGCTGAGCTGAGGCTCGATTCCAGGTGGGACCCCGGGGGAAGGATCAGTGGAAATACAGACAAAAATGCAGAGAATTAATCAACAGAACAAATAGCAGCTAATTACAATCAATATAATACAGCAGTGAGAGCAAAAATATGATAAATGATGAATCTCTGGAGGTGAACTATACAATAGTAGGTGCTCTACATCAGCAATTTTCAACTGGGGTCTATGACCCACAGGGGGGTCCATGAGAGACCTGTGGGGGGGCCATGGATCACTCATTTAAATCATTGTCATCCTAGAGAATATTTGATTTCTGACCGCAATGACAGTAAACAAAGAACAGTGGTCATATGCGGTGATACTGCTGTTGTACCGCCTATTAGACTTCACTGTGAATGCATGTGAATGTATAATTAGTGACAGCCATTAACAGCCATTAACTCTGAACTTTGCTAATAAGGTGTTAATGGCTAAGATTATTGCACTTGAAGTGTGTCTCTTGCCTGCATTCATACCTACGCATTCATACCTGGTCTCTACTTCCTGTCCATTGTGACTCTCTCTCTGCTCATGAAAACAACCCAGTCCTCCTCTCAGATTCAGCCCGCTTCTGCCTGCTTCTTGTTAAATGGCCTACTCTGTGCTTGTCCCTCGCTGTTCTCTTCCCATTTTTTAAACAAATTAATTTCGGGAGATGAGCGATATAGTGCAGACACTGTAAATTAATGTTTGGGATTCGCTTGTGCAGGTCCTCTTTCTTAACCCTTTGCTGAACGAACTGGAAATAAGGACAGGAGGAGACTAAATTTCAGCTGAAATTCATGAGGTAAAAAGATATGCCTCTGTACCACTTCATTCAGCTATTTATAATTATTATAATTATTTTATCAGCAAGTTATTGTGGTCACATATTTTTGTATGGAGTGAGTGCTGACTTAAGACAGTTTGCACCTCCCCTCCCCACAGACTGTGCTTATTTAATTATTTTATCATTGTAATAGCATAATCTTATAATTCAGCAAGTTAGTGTGGTCACATATTTTTGTATGGATTGAATGCTGAATTAAGACAGTTTGCCCACCACAGACTGTTCTTTTTTAATTATTTTATCATTAGGATATCATAATCTTATAATTCAGCAAGTTATTGTGGTCACATATTTTTCTATGGAGTGAATGCTGACTTTACTTAATAATTACAATAAAAATAACAATAAAAGCTTTTTAAATTAGTATAAAATTGTTAATAAAAATTTTGTAAATTTAGTTTACAATTGATTTGCGTTTTTCTGTGGCTAGCGTTTTATACAGATATGTTTAACAGCAGCATGAAACACGCAACAAGGTATGAAATCTGCTGCCAGTTTGTAGGGGGTCCCCAGCATGGCTGACACTTGGCTGGGGGGGGCCTTGGACCCCAAAATGTTGACAACCCCTGCTCTACATAATGAATCTTTAATAATTGCAGGGGAGGAACTGTAGGAAGGTAAAGTCAGTAGAAATTGTGGGTTTAGCTCAGTTGTGGCAGCTACATAAAAGTGGGGGAAGAAGATGTAGCTGTTGCTTGCAGCTAGAGTGAGAGTGAATTTCTGATAGCAGGGGTAAGTTTGTTCCACAAGTAAGGAAGCCAATAAGAGAAAACAGCTTTGCCCGCAGCAGAAGAGGGTCAGGTCAGGGTGAAGGATCTTTCATTTCTGTGCCTGAGTTCATAGGAGGATAGGGAGTTTGAGGATAGACAGTCCTCAAGATAGGAGGGGAGCAAGTGAAATCAGTTCTTAGATATAAGGTTGAGGGTGTGTATATAGTGCCTGTGAGATAAGGGGCTTAGTCTGAGGAGGGAGTAAAGATTGCAGTTGTGGGTGCATTGGGGGGAGTTTGTAGCAAAGTGACAAAATTAGTTTAGAAATGTATCCAGCCTGGCAAGGGTGGTTACAGGGGCAGAGCTATAAACCACATCCTCATAATCTAGTATAGGGAGGATCATTTTAAAGACAATGTCACATCTGGCAGGTAACAGGAGTGAGTCCCTGTTCAGGATTAGCATGCCAAGTTTGGGGTGCAGCTTGGAGGTGATAAATTCAACGTGGGCTGAAAAAGACAGATGGGGGTCCATCCAAACACTCAGGTACTTGTATCAGGTGACTTGGTCAAGTGGGGAGCCATCGAGAGAGGTGACGGGAGGTAGTATAGCTAAGTCTCTGGGTAGAGCAAAAACCATGGAAACAGTTTTGGTGTCATTTAATTTCAGTTGGTTTTGGCTGAACCAGTTCTGAATGTTGTTGAAGTCACTTTGTAGGGTAACTTGGACTTCAAGCAGGTTGGGACAGGAGGTAAATAGGATGGTGTCATCTGCATACATGTGTATTGATGAACTGGTGCAGGAGGAGGGAAGGTAATTAATGAAGAGGGAGAAGAGGATGGGACAAAGAACAGAGCCTTAAGGGATGCCCACTAGGATACGGAGGGGGTTGTATCAGCAATTCTAATAGATTGAAATTGGGTGGATAGATAAGACTGAAGATTACGAGTTTAGTAATCTGCATAAACGTGAACAGAAATTACATGCTCTTATAAAATGCTTGGATAGTAGTAGTAGTAGTAATTTATTTGTTAAGCACCAATCCTATGGACTCTGAGAGCTATACATCATAAAAACAAACCCAAAACCAGGAAGGAAAAACAAGATAAATAAATACATATAACTAAAAATGTATAATTTAGAACAGAATAAATAGCTAAAAAGAACCAGTGGGACTAGCTCAAATTAAAAGTCTGTCTGAACAAGTAGGTCTTTAGGCCTTCTTGAAGACCTACACCAAGGGAGCTCAACCTCCCTCTGAGATCTGGGGAGTGAGCTCCACAGGACCAGACCAGCCACTTTGTAAGTGCGATCCCCTGATGTCTGAAGCCTTTCCCTAGGAACCATTAGGAGGCTCACCTCGACAGAGCCAAGAGGGTGAGCAGGGTAATAAAGGGACAGGAGATCATTCAGATAACCCAGGCCCAATCTGTATAGGGCTTTGTAGGTCAGCAAACCAACCTTGAAGGTGCTTCACCACTTCACCAGCAACCAGTGCAGGTTACACAGGACCGAGGTCACATGACATGAGCTTGGTAGGGCCCATCAGTAGCCTAGTTGCTGCATTCTGCAATAGCTACAGGTGCTGTAGGACCCCACCACTGGCCCCAGCAAACAGAGCATTACAGTAGTTTTGTCTGGAAGTCACAAAGGCATGTACCAGTTAGGGAAGGTCTTCCAGTGTGTGATCAAGGCTTTAATCTGAGAAATGCTTCTAAGGTGGTAAAAGTCACTCTGGACTATGGACAACACCTGATCATCAAGTGTCAATCTTTCATCCATAATGATGTCCAGATTCTTCTCCTTAGCAGAGGTTACCAGACTGGAGGAAACAAGCACCTGACCAGTCATCTCCACCATAGCCACTGCACCCTGCTGTCAACCAGGCTCAATCACCAATACCTCTGTCTTGTCCAGGTTAAGTCTTTTATTTTATATATTCTTTAGTAACTGGGTAAGGCCCACTAGGCAGATATGCCTGTTTTCAGGGGTGATCCAGGAGCATTGAGGAGGTTATGTGACCTGCTCAGAGTCACACAGTATGCAAGTGGAGGTTGTGGGAATCAAACCCAGGTCTGTTGGATGTACTCAGCTCAATCACAGTTTGCTACTCTAATCTTTAAGCATGTCTTAGCCAGCTACAGGACATCCAGTTCAGTCCTGGATCTCAAAAAGGCATAAATTCAGTACATCAGCTGTGCTAGGCATCCTGGGTGCAAATGACAGATACAGCTGGGTATCATCTGTGTAGCAGTGAAAACCCAAGCTGTAACATCTGATGATGTCACCCAGGGGCAGCATGTACACTGCAAACAGCATGGGTGAGAAGATCGAGCCCTGGGGTACATCACAGAGCGGGGGCTTCGGGATTAAAGAGAAATTCTCCATCACCACCCTCTGCATCCTGTCACCAGGAAAGATGCAAACCAGCTGATGACCATGCCAGCAAGTCCACAATACTCCCTTGGGTGATCCACCAACAGCTCATGGTTCACCATGTCAAATGCTGAAGATAGCTAGAGTAGACCATTCCACTCTATTTCTTGCCCTGAGTAGGTTACATGCACCATGACCAAAGCAATCTCTGTACTATGTCTGAAGCTAAATCCAGATAGAAGTGGCTCATAGATGTTGAAGGCTGTGAGGTGTGCCTCAAGCTGTAGAGTCACTGTATTCTCATTTACCTTTCCTAGAAAAGGGAAGGTTAGAGACAGGTCTAAAATGTGCCAAGCAGTCAGGGTCCAAAGATGTTTTTTTTCAGAAGAGGCCTCGCCAGCCATCCTTCAATGTGTTCAGAAATTACCCCTATGAAAGGGAACACTGGACTGTCTTGGCAAACACTGATACATTGTAGAGATCATCAAATACTTAGGACAGTGACCATTTTTGCCTAACTTTTTTTGTTCAGAATGGAGAACAATTGTGTCTGATGTTATAAGGCAAAAACAAGGTTTGGGCGAACAAACATACTGACCAGTCACACCCACCAAATTGCAGCATGGCAAAGCACCAGTCACATGTTGCTATGCCAAGCTTGTAAAGCTGCGTGATGGGTATGCTGCCTAGAATGTTCCCATCTGTCCCTTTTCCTTAATGGCTGCAGTGTAAGAGGAACTCCCAGTATCCAATGGCCGATGGTTATGCTTTCTGTTAGTCCAACAATCCTCCACCCTGCACATATTTAAATACTCTAACCCTGTCATTTTGTGATACACCCACTCCACCCACATCTGTTCTAAGCCTTTGGCATTCTCCCACCAAATGCTTTCCCTACGAGAAATGCACTTCCAGTTGCACACAATCAACTACATGCAGATATGAAATCTAATATGGTGGCTGGGATTTCTGGTTGAGATTTCAGTTCTAAAGTCTAAAAATGACTACCCCCCTCTGAATTCACCATTTACTGTTTAAAAACAATCAATTAGTACATCCCAACACAATAAAGAAATTGCTAACAAAATCTCATCTGGAAATCTTGGCCGCCATAAAAGGATTTCGCACTGTGTCATACAATTTAGTCTACCTCTGTGGAAGTTCTACATGTTGGGGGAGGGGGGAAAGAAGACCGTTACTGTCTGTAAAACAGCACCAACACCTGGGAATGGCAATGCAGGGCATTTGCATGATAATTCCTAGCCCCTTTCTTGCATTTTCTTAACCACTTTTGCAACCAATACAGGGAAAACCTGAGACCACCACTGAACATTGCTCAATGGCAGTCACAAAGTAACAATTTGCCCTAAGTGGTCACAGCAGTCACTTAGCTCCAAGATTTACATTTGAATGTAAGTCCCCAGTAAGGTACTGGTCTTTATCCAGGCAAACTAGCCAGATTTTACAAGGAAAATCATCAATTATTATTATCCAAATACAGACATTGAATCTATACCCAGAACATGCATTACAGCACATAACACACTATCCAAGCATGTCAGAAACTCATTACTAATCTGATTTTCAAAGAACTCAGACTGTGCATTTTTAGGAGGTGACTTTAAGAACCAAAGAAGGTCTTGGGAGTTTTTTTTTTTAAACTGCTTATCTCTGCTTTTAAAATTTTGTTTTTCAAATGAAGTAGGGCCTATTGCTTTTTTTGTGGGATTGATTACAACATACAAAATTACACAAACCCACTAATATAATGCATCATGAGTAGTATATGCAAATCGCCCTGACGTTCTGTATATTACCTCAGCTTTAAGCAAGACTGCGTGGTGCCAAAAAGCCTTACAAATAGGCCAAAAACAGCAGACCAGAGACACTAGTCTAATTTTACAAAATATGTTCCAATCTTTTTAGTATTTCTGCTTTATAATGATTCAAGGGCACACACATTTATTTAGCCCAGTTAAGAACTCTTTTATGTCTTTGCATCCAGAGACTCTGGTTGGAGATTCACCAAAGTCAGGAACCATGGACTTTAGAATAAGCAGTTGGCCAGAAAAGGTTTCTAAAAATAAAAGAAAGCAAGATTGGGTGGGTGCCAATAATGCTGGTCTTGCATTTATGTTGTTATGTTTGTTAATCTTTGTGGCTTTTAGTTATTTTTAGGTGGCCAGTCATAGTTTCCACCTGTTGTCATTACATAAACTCTTTTGTGTAGATTTTAAAGATTCTTGTTATGTTTAGTATTTGAGAGTTGGTTGTAATGAGGCCTGAATAGTAACATGACAAACAGAATGTAGCAGCAGTTGAATAATTTTTAGTCAGTTTACCCAATGAACAGACATATATTTGTGTGCCCATGATGCTTTGTGTTGGTTTTGAGCAGAGCATTGAAAAGTATCTGCCTTATTGCATTTGTACAGCCTGTCACAAACCCACTCAGCAGGTCAGGCCCTTGCAAAGCAAGACTTCATCTTAGCAATCTACCATTGTTTTTCCCCATCTGCGTTAGCCAAACCAGGGGGTTGTGGTCAGTCTTCACCACACAGTGTTGTCTATATAAGTATGGCTTCAATTTCTTTAGGGCCCACACTATGTCAAGACATTCTTTTACCACCATGGAGTATGCCTGTTCCCTGGGAAGTAATTTTTTACTCAGGTAGGCTATTGGGTGATCCCTACCTTGGCTGGATGTCTGACTCACTACTGCCGTTATACTCATGTCTGAGGCGTCAGTCTGAACTATAAAGGGTCTGCTATAGTCAGGACTTGTCAAAACAGGAGCACTGCACAGTGCCTCCTTTAGTTTGGAAAAGGCTTCCTCACAGGCTGGGCCCCAGGTAATTTTCTTGGGCATCCTTTTCTTTGTCAGGTCAGATAGGGGAGCAGCCAGGGCACTGTAATTGGGTACAAATTTTCTATAGTACCCTGCTGTCCCAAGAAAACTCCTGACCTGCTTTTGCATTTCTGGTCTAGGCCATGCCTGGATTACCTCTATTTTTATTTGGTTAGGATGGAGCTGTCCTTGGCCTACCACATGCCCGAGGTATGGCACTTCTCCCATGGCCACCAGGCACTTCTCAGCTTTGACAGTGAGTCTGGCTCTCTGTATCCTGCCCAGCACTTCCCTAAGGTGGGATAGGTGTTCCTCCCAGCTGGCACTAAAGATGGCAATGTCATCCAGGTAAGCCATGGCGTACTCCTCAGAACCATTTAACACCTGGTTCACCAACCTTTGGAAAGTGGCCGGGGCATTCTTCATTCCGGAAGGCATTACTTTAACCTCAAATAAGCCTATCGGAGTGATGAAGGCCAATCTCTCCCCAGCTGTGTCTGTCAACTCTACCTGCCAATACCCCTTGGTCAGGTCAACAGTCATAAGGTAGGTCGTACCCCCGACTTGTCCATGAGTTCATCCATCCGGGGCATTGGGTGGGCATCTGACTTTGTGACTGCATTCAGTCCATGATAGTCTACACAGAAATGGGTAGAGCCATCTTGCTTGGGTACAAGGACTACAGGTGAGGGCCAGGGGCTGTGGGATCTCTGGGTTACCCCTAAAACCAGCATCTCCTCCACTTCCCTCCCAATTTCCTTTTTGGACAGCCTCTGACACCCAATATGCTATCTGCCATATGGGTGTCTGTGTCCCTGTCTCCACATCATGTGTCACTAAGGGGGTTAGTCCAGGCTTGGCGTTAAACAATGGGGCAAAGTCTGCTAAAACCTCCCTTACTTCCTGGATCTTGTCCAGGGCCAGCTGGGGAGACAGTTTTACTGCCTCCACAGAGGGCTTCCACTTACATTCCTCCGGTAAGTCCAGAAGGGGGTCTCCCTCGTCTGTCCCCTCCCCAGCACTACACAACACCATGTCAGCCCTATTTGCAAATGGCTTCATCATGCTGACATGGTACATCCTGTCTGTCTTTTGGTCAGGTAACTCTATAACGTAGTTCGTGTCATTTACCTTCCTAACTACTTTGTATGGTCTTGCCCATTCAGCCTGCAGCTTGTCTTTCCAGACTGGAATAAGGACCATGACTTCCTGACCCACCATGTATGAGCGAGCTCTGGCTCTGCGGTCGTACCACCCTTTTTGTTTTTGTTGGGCAGCTGCCAGGTTGCTCTGGGCTGTCTCCATAAGCTCCTTCAGCCTTTTCCTAAACTTAAGGATGTAATCCACAATGAGAGTTCCCTGGGTTGGGTGCTTGCCTCCCCAGTCCTCCCGGATCAAGTCTAGGGGCCCACGTACCTGGTGTCCATATATGAATTCAAAGGGGGATAATCCTGTCGACTCTTGGGGCACCTCCCTGTATGCAGACAACAGGTGGGGAAGGTATTTCTCCCAGTCCCTCCCATGCTGTTCAGCAAATGCCCAGAGCATTGACTTCAGGGTACAATTGAATCTTTCCACAAGCCCATTGGCTTGTGGGTGATACAGTGCCATGCATCTCTGCACCACCCCACACTTCTCCCATAAACATTTCATCAGGTCCAACATGAAGGAACCCCCTCGATCAGTGATAATCTCCTGCGGAAACCCAACCTGGGAGAAAATCCCAAGTAAGGCATCTCCCACTTTCTCTGTCCTGAGGGAGGATAGGGTGACTGGCTCTGGGTACCGGGTGACATAATCCACCACAGTCAGGATGAATCTCCTCCCTGAGGAGCTGGGGGTATTTAAAGGCCTCACAATATCCATTCCCACCCTCTGAAATGATTCCTACACTATGGGCAATGGAATCAGGGTGGCTTGGGTTTTCTTGCCTGCCTTTCCTATTTCTTGGCATCAGTGACAAGACCTGCAATACTCCTTCACCTGCTGGGTGAAGTTAGGCCAATAGATATTCTGGGCCAACTGCTGCATAGTGCGTACGATTCCCAGATGACCAGACAAGGGAATATCATGTGCAATCTTGAGCAACTGCTCACAATACCCCTGGGGAATGACAAGCTGCCTGCTTAGCATACCTCCATCTGTCGGTACAGCCTGAGTATACACAAGTCCATTTTCCTAATAAACCTTATGTCTGCCATTGCCACCCTGTGCCTGTCCAAGTCTGCCCAAGCCCTCAGCTTCTCTAGAACAGGGTCACTTCTTTGAGCAGCTGCAAACCCCTCACACATTCCCAAGGCATGGGACAGGTCTCCTTCAGTTACTAAACTAGGGTCCCTAGCACTAGCGTCAGGGCACTCAGGATCACTGTCAATCCCAACCCTCTGATAATGAGTCACCCCTCCCTCTTCGAAGTAACCCTCTGTAGCTGTGTGGTTACTTGCTACTGGGGAAATTTATACCCCCTTTTCATTAGTCTCCCCATCTGGAGACACAGGCTGGGGAACCAGCCTCTCAGTGGTTTCTACAATGGCTTCTGTGGGGTTCAGGGAACTACAGTTTTCCCTTGCCACTTGGCTACGGGTAACTGCACATACCATCCCCTATTTGAGATTGTTGCCTGGGATCCCATCTACTGCTATTGTTTTGGCTACTGCCACTTGCTGCACAATCCCCCCATTTCACCCCAGTCTAGGAGAACACTGGCGAGGGGCAATGTTTTCACCTCACCAGTAAAGTCCTGTATAGTGACCTATTTATTGGGTATAAACTGACCAGGTTCTACTAGATCACCTTTTACTAATGTCAGGGATGCCCCTGTGTCCCTTAACCCTTGTGTCTGTACACTATTCACCATGACTGGGTACATGTGTCCCCTCATGTTCACAGGCATGCTTCCAGGGACACACAAACAACCCACTTATTTTCTAGTACCATTCTGTGTATTATTGCTCATTCTTTAGGGACACTGTCTGGCAACATGCACAGTTTCTTTACATAACCAACATTCACGTCTCTTTTCAGTGAAATCTTTTCTCTGAAACCTGGGACTAACTGGTTTTGGTGGAGGCAGTGAGGGTTTTAGCTGCCCTGAAGGTGCACTTTTCCCTTTCTGCACTGCCACGCCTGCCCCATTTGCTCTCAGAGCAGGTCTGTTCTTGGCATAGTGGTCCAAGAGTTCAGCAGCCTCATGCACTGTTTTGGGATCTCGGTCCTCCAACCAAGTTTTCAGCTCTGCTGGGCATGCCCAATAAAACTGTTCTAAGAAAATCACATTTTCAATTTTATCAACGGAGTTTTCCTCAATTCCTTCCCACCAATGTTTCAAAAACTGACGTTGTTTCATGGCTAGCTCCTTGTAGCTCATGTCAGGGCTTCTCCTGAGCTTACAGAATTTAGCTCTGTATGATTCATCAGTTAATTCAAATTTCTTTAACAGTGCAGCTTTACATTTGCTGTAATCATCACTGTCCTAATTGTCCATTTGACCCAATGCATCCCGAGCTTTCCAGGTAAGTAGCCGGGATAGCTGGAAGCTCCAGGACTCCCTAGGAATTTTAGTCTGAATACAAACATTTTCAAAAGAATTTAAAAAGGCATCCATGTTCTCCCCCTTTTTAAATTCGGCTATTAATTTGGAATTCAATTTGTAACCCAGTCCTGTAGTCCCAGTTAAACCCAAGCCACTTACCTGCTCTGGTGCCGCTGGTTGGAGTCGTAGCTTCTCCAGCTCGTGTTGCCTCTGGTGCTCCTGCTCCTCATGGTCTGCGTATCAGCATTCTTGCTCTGCCTCTCAGCATTCTCGCTCCCTCTTCTCCTCTGCAGCTCACTGACCCTCATGCTCCTCACGGTCTGCCTCTCGTTGTTCATGGTCCCTCTCCCTCTAGAACTCCAGCTCCATTCTGCACAACTCAGTTTGCAGCCTGAGTACTTCTGGATCCAGGATACTGGTGACCTTCCCCTGCTGCTGTGGCCCTTCACTGACTATGGCCCGATTGCCCTCCTCATCGGATCTGGATCCTGCACTGGCCGCTAGCCCTTCCACAGTCAAGATTTTGTCCCTTACAGTCACTGTCTGTGACTCTATGCTTTGGGTATCTGCTACCATCAGGGCATCCACGAGGTTCTGCTTTGTGGCTTTCACCTTGAACGGGATTCCTCTGTCCCTGCACAAGTGCTTTAAGTAGTCTATAGTGTGCCTGCTGTAGTTGGAAGCCATCTTCCCTAACTACTGCTATTGTGACTGGCACTTTAGAAAAAAACATAAAATGGGTAGGAACTTGACTGTAAGCCAAGGGATATAGTTCTATTTCCTTTTTAAAATAAAACACTGTCCTTCTTTTTTCCAAGTGAGCTGAACAGTCTCAAGCTGACACACTGAACAATAAAGCTTATAATACCAAAATTATTGCACCGCTGCCAACCAATCTGTCACAAACCCACTCAGCAGGTCAGGCCCTCTACTTCCACAGTGCTAACCTCTGAGTGCAGTCTTGTAAACAGGAAACAAAAACAGAGCAACCCTCCTGTCTGTTTTGTGGGTTCGAATAGACCTTTGGTCTCAGTTCTGGAGGGATTCAAACTTTGAACCTCTTGCTAGCATACCCAATATACAGACTCAGATAATTCTGCTGTTCAGGCAGCCAGATATCTTTCACCTATGGGCACCTAACCAGGAGTACAAAATGAACCCTTAAAAACTTTAATAAAGACCTCAGATTACTCTTACCTTTTCCCAATTTAGTATTGCCATATAAGCTTAAGCACAGTGTCAACATCTAAGCTTCACTTACAAAAAAAAAGAAGTTTCAAGGCACACCAAGTAGTTTCTCTTTTAAAATATGTATCTTTACTTTAAAATAGATAATAATAGGTAAACAGTAAATACAGAACAAAATATCCCACGCATACAATCATAAAAACATAACAGGTTTAAAAGTGCAAAATTCCTACCAACCATTAGACTTGTTTATCTAAGGTATTTCTTATAATTGTTCAGTGCTCTCAGAAGTTCCTTCTCTCATTCCAAGTATATGAATGTGTATCAATGGAAAAAAAAACTACAGTTTAAAAATGTTGTGTTTCATCCCTCTTCATGATGTCATCATCTAGCTCCTCCCTTTCAGGATATATAAAAAACTTCTCAGTGCCATGTAAGGATCAGAATGTGGATTTACTTGAGAATTAATCCATGCCTGGGGGCTTTGGGCATGAGGCTGCAGGCCAAGCCTTCCAACCACCCAGGCATGGATTAATTCTCAAGTAGACCCATCCTCTGGAGTGGGTTAATCCTCTTGTAACATGGCTAACAAAAAGGGTTCAGCACTTTTGCACAACCAGCATGTGACCATCTTTGCTTAGCCATGTTACAAAAGGAATTTGGGACAGGAACAACAGAGGTGGTATGAGTGTTACATCACTGCCATATTATCATACCTGCTAAGACAGCATGGGTTCATGGATGAGGAGAGGAGCTGCAAATTAAAGGTATGCCCTCTGTATGGCGACACTACTACAGCAAACATGTCAATGCTGACAACATCTACAGTTCGCTGTATAGTTCACCTGAAGCACTGGTACTCTGTCCCCTGGTCCTGCATTCCCTCCCCGAATCAAATCTGACTCAGAGTTGATAATCCATAAGTTCAGGGAGGTACTTGGGGCACAGCCCCCTATATGGGGGGTTGGGGGGAAAGAGCCCTAATAGAAAAGGAACCACGTCTCTTTTCGGATTTATGTCAAATGCAACTTGCGGTCAACATAAATCCATCGCTGTGATGTCGGTGGACAAAATAGTTGTCAAACCAGCATCTTAGATCCCAAAACAAGTGGGAGACAGAACATTGCTCAGTGGCTACAACAGTGCAGGACAGGAGGACTGCATATGAAATAAGACATGGGACACATCTCATGGAGTGAGTGCAATCGACCGGTGTTCAGAGGACTGGCTATCAATTAAGCCTTGGGAGATGTAACCGGAGAAACTCTGTGTGTGTGACTGCCACACTGTGCCTCTCTCACTGGCCACACACAGACACAGAAGTGCTCCAGGGACACAGCGCTAACAGTCCTCCAGTCCCCCAGCTCTGTTATGGGTTTGCTGACTGCTAACAGACCGTTGCTGCCTCTGGACTCTTATGTCTTGCTAACCGGGGGAATCCCAGTATGTCACTGCCATGCTAAGCCAACTACAGTCACACACACACACACACACACACACACACACACACACACACACACACACACACACACACACAGAGCCGTGATCAGCACAGGGGAAAAAAATGACAGACAGAGTCACACTTCACAGTAAAAGAGGGTTTTCCTAAACCTCCGAGTTCACTGTTCTTAAGAAAGCACTTTGGAATTGAATCAAAAGCAACACAGGCAGAGCCCAAATATGAGCACAAGGAGAGAGGAAGCCATGATCAGTACATGGGAAACAAACCTGAGCAAACACAAAGAGAGTCACATAGCCACAGACTGATAGAAAGAGAAAGAGACATGCTGAGATTCCACTTCACAATTGGAGTACCGTCCTCTCTCTCTGTCTGTCTTTCTGTCTCCAGATTACAGTCATGCTGTCCCTGACACCGATTACTCCACCTGTTCAACAGAACATTTTGCCATCCCTTAACTGGCGAATGGGACACCACTTAACTGTATACCTCTCTCAGCTGTCCCATTGTTTATCTGTCTCCCCTAAAATATGTGTTGCTGAACAAAGAGAAAATGCATGTTACACTAAGTACCGTTAATCCTGATTTACATGTAGTGATTATTGTAAATGCCATCTGCAGCACAGTTGCACACTCTGTTGACTCACACAGACCACTGGCTGCTTGGGGTACTGCATCAGCAACTGTGGATTAATTGAAAATTAATCCATGGTCAGCTGCTGTCTTTGCACCAACGAGGTGCAACCCTTTTTGTTAGCCGTGTTATAATGGTACTTTAACTACAGTAATGCCAGCCAGGATGCAATACAATGCTGCAGCATACTGACTAAAGAAGGCAGTTGTAGTTAAGCAATAATGACCAAACTGGTGGTCATTTCCTGGGATTTTTTTTTCCAATTGTTTAACCAGGTGAGACACACTAAGCTGAAAGCTTGTTTACAGGTGCAACCTGGGAGCACAGGGAAGTTAAGTGACTTGTTCAGAGTCAGTATGCAAGTGGGAGCTGTGGGATTCAAGCCCAGGTCTCCAGATTTGCAGCTCAGAGCCTTAAACCACTGCGCTATACTGCCTCCCAATTAACAACCAAGTGGTGGGTTGAGTTGCCCTAGGCACAGCCAAGGGCAACCACCTGCCACAAGGTCATTAATTTCCCAGGAAATGACCACCAGTGTGGTGTTATTGCTATTATATGGATAACTGTTTCTTGGAATACCAATATTTTTTTAATATACTTGTGTTTTTTAGTATTTATTTTGGTACAGAGCTGGTGCGTGATCTTTTTATGTTTAGAGTTCACGCCATGATGACATGTGTGCACGTCTGCTGACCTGGCATGAAGTAAATGGGCACAGACTCCAGGAAAGCTGTAAATTTATTTATTTTTTTGGTCTGCATGTGTATAAATAGGCTCAATTTTAGTGGATGTTTTTTGTCTGAATGTTTTTTTTCTGGTACAAAAACAAACAAAAACTGTGGCGAGTGAGAAGCGCAGTGCCTCCTGAATCAGTTAAAGTTGCTTCTGAATCTGCCAAAAACTAAAGGGTGTTACTTCAGTTATCATGTCAAAGCATATCTTGTTCTGTGATATGGTCTTTGACTGATTCAGAAGCTACTTAACCAATTCAAGATTAGGCTGTGCTTCTCACTTGCCAGGTTTGTGTTTGTTTTTGCACCACGTAAAGCTGCCACTGGACGCTATGGGTGATTTCTGTGTCTGTTTGAATTTCTGGTGCTGTGATTTAATATACTGTGATTGTGTGAGGTGGCCGCTCGTGAAAGTCGCACATCTGGCTGTTAATGATCGATCCAGTAGCGAGTCAGTGAGAAGGAACACCTCATGAATAATTAATTATTAATTAATTAGCCTTACAATGTCAGTTAATCCTTTTTGTTATGCAGTAACTGAAGACACTGCATTATATCCCAGCTGTGACAGGGTAGAATAGGACCCTGTCCCATTTGTTATGAAGAAAATGTTTAAATGCAAGGATCTTTCCTTTTCTGTCTCTTTTCTGTCTGGTTGCACTGCCAAATTTTCCTATGAGACATTGGACTTGATCAACCCGACAATCTCACAATTATTTGCCTCTCACTGTCTCTCAGTCCTCTCTTGCTATCTGTCTTTTCTTCCTTTGCATATCTGCTAGTATAAAAATATGCGTAATTCAAAATGTGGAAATGTAACTGATGCTGGGATCTCTTTTGTTTAGAAAATATGTAGTGTTACTGTTGAAATGTATATATTTATAATTTGAGAAGACTGCAAAAAGCTGTTGGAAACTAGAGGTTACCTTAGTGCAAATCATTGAGCCTTTTTTGCAAAAGTTGTAGAAAAGGGGCCCCCAGCAAGCACACTGTGTTCTAGCAGCACCTGCCTGATATTTACAAAAACAGGATGATTGCTAAGAATGGGGGTTGAAAGGACTTATAAAGGAGCTAAGCTGCAACTGCTGACGAGAGAGAAAAGGGGGTGCAGAGACTGAAAGAAAACACTAATTTATTTTACCTTTGTAAATAGTTAGACTGAATAAGTTTACTTTTTATGTTGCTGCTACTGTAAATAAACATTTTTCATGAATTCTACAACTACTGCTGGTGTTTCCTATGCTTCCTGACCTGTGCCTCAATGACACCAGCCAGCACCAGTGTACTGGTAGTGCATGGACTGAAAAACAGTATAACATTTACATTCATCTAGAACTGTCCATGCTGTGCATCCCAACATTCTTTTTGAAGACATTTATTTACACAGGATAGCATAACTTAGATGCTGCATCTAATTTCCAGTGAAGTCCTGCTTCTGCTTAGGACAGCCTGAGGCCTCTCAGCATAATTGAAATTTGATTTTTGCCCCCCTCTGCCAAAGGCCCCACTTGCACTGAACAAAAGTTTACCCCTAGCAGCTTCAGACACACTTTTATCGCCCCCATACATAGAGATTATAAACTCCTGTCTATCAGAAACAGTTACAGTTTCATTCTCCCTCCAAGCACCATGCCCACTTGTCACCTCCTCTATCACTGGATACACAGATTAACCACACCCAGTTTGGGGCACATTTTTACCTCCCTCCTGGCTCCATAAATACAAGTTTCACTTGGATTTCACTTGGAGTTTAGGAACAGCAGAATGGTCCATTATTGCTGCCCTTCCACATCAATGGTTATAATTCTTAATTGCAACTGTTGTCATTATCCAGTCTATTTTTGAATGTAGTGAAGGTTTTGCTCTGTACTACATCAGCAGGCAAGTTATTCCAAATTACTACAAATTGCCTAAATAAATAATGTGTGCTGTGCATATACCATGGTACATATGTTCTCATTTTGATGCACACTATGAGGTAGTAGGAACTATCACAGCACCCCAATCCATTAACAAGATAAACAAACAAAAAATGAATTAATCCAAACCCCATTTTGTGAGTCCCATTGCAAATGTCTCTGAAAGGATTTTTTTTAATTCCCTCACTAGTCCCTACTGTAGTTCTAGACAATGCAGCAATGACAGGTTGCATTATTCAAAGGTTCATAAAAAGGTGTTGGAGCAATAAGGCTTTCATCGTTAGTGCTCTGTCAGTAGTATTTCAAGCAACTTTCATTCATGATATAGCTAATTATTTTCTTAAATACAATTTGTTTCTACTAAATGTAATTTCATTCGGTAAAGAATTCCATGGGTTCAACTCCCTTTGGTGAAGTAGAATTTCCTTTTTATACTACTAAACTTCTGGTCAGTAATTTGTAACAGATATGCCCCCATGTCACTGTTGACTTGTATCACTCAGCCCCAGGTGGCCATTTTGATTAAGGTTAAGCAGAGAACATTTTGACTCACATTTACACTCCGGGGCCGAGCTAAACTTGCAAGTTCATATTTTTTGAATAAAAACTGATCATGTGTTATGTCAAACATTTGTAATAAATTATACAATGACAAGAACAATTCTAAGAATCAGATTGGCTGCTTACCCCTAGAAACAGTGATGTTATTAGATAGTAACATCACTGTATCTATGGCAGGTACAGAGATGACCACAGAACACAGAATGAAATCCCTTCCTCTCTGCTCAAGCCACTGCCAAGCCAACACAGCTGACAGTCCCCATGCCACCACAACCATTGACATAGCACACAAGCCGTTTACACTGAATTCCCCCACTACCAGCAACAAGCAGCCCCATCCCCCCTTTCCTATCCTCACTTTCTCCCACCCAAAAGAAAACTAAAGTGGTCATTTCCACTGTTTCTCTTTTGAAAAACAGTCAGCGCTCTGTTGTGCTATTAGTGAGCTGACAGCTTCAGTTTGCAAATTGGCACTTTGGTTTTGAACAGAAACCCACATGTGTCTTGCACTGTAAAGTATATGTCCACTGTCACACATCCTCTGTTCCTGCCCTGCTCCTCCTGTACTCACTGGAGAAAACTGTTTGTATAAACAAAGCCATGATAGCAAATGGCTTTTCCATCTCCACCCTGCCACCATCATGTCAGTGTGTGCTCTCTCGAGAACCACACTGTACAGTCACAGAGCAGCTTGGAGACAACAGACAAAAACATAATTTACCCCCCCCAAAAAAAAAAGAAAGAAAGAAGAAAAAAAATTAAACACAGCCTGCTTTAATGAGTTGGTGAGTGACTGTTGGGGGGGGGGGTGACACCAAAGATTACAGAATGCAGGACACAGCACTCAAACAACTGTGCAGTTAGGATAATTCAGACTGCAACTCCACCTAGTGCTAGAAAATATTCTGGACTTTTTTTTTTAATCATATACTTTCACACACAAAAATCAAGTATAAAATTAATGTATTTTTTCTTATTAACAAATTAACCGTTGTATAATAGCAATAAGGCACCCAAGGGTGTCTGTTATTGTGTAATAACTTCACTCCTGGGGCAGTGAAAGCACTCAGCTTCACCTCGTGCTTCAACCCAACCCAGAAGTAATGTTATAACACAATAACACACACCCTGCCATGCCTTACTGCTTAATCATCCCTTATTTGTCTAGTCTCTAATGACATCAAATCAAGCTTCCTTAGTCTGGTTTCATATTAATCATTATAAAGATATAGTACTAATTTTGTTGCTTCTCTTTAACCATCTCTATTTGATAAATGTTACCTTTTTTTATTTGGGCACCAGAACTGGGTGGCATAGTCAAGCTGTGTGGCCATATATATGCCCTATATAATTGGAGAAGGATACTTCTGTCCTTTGATTTTTTTTTTTTTTGCTTGTTTGTTTGTTTTATTGGCTATATTATCTAATTTGCCTTTGCAATGGCTTTCTTGCATTGTTCTGTTCTTTCAGGGTCCCTAGTTATAGATATTCCTGGATCCCTTTCCCAGGTAGTGGTAGTGAATCTTTTATTGCATGGTGTGTAAGAATGTATAATGGTATTGTTCCCTATGTGCTTTACTCTCTGTTTGTCTAGATTAAAGGTCATTTCACTTTTGGATGCTCAGGATGGTATTAAGTCCAAGTCTTTTTGTAGACTGTTTCCTTGTTCAATAGTTGCAAATGGTTGAACTAGTTTAGTATCATCTGCATACTGAGCTGCCCAGTTTGACAAGTTTGTGATAATATCTGAGATGAAAAGTTGGAATATCACTGGACACAATACTGACCCCTGGAGGACCCCGCTACTCACACCCCCATAATGTGAGTGATACTCATTTATAACCACTCTCTGAGTCTTCTTGTCTAGCCATGCAATGATCCACCTCAGTATTTTATAGTTCAAATCCTTCTGTTCTAGTTTTGTAAGATAACCCAGTGTGGCACCAAATCAAAAGCCTCACTCAGGTTGAAGTACTGTAGACTATATCACAAGGGATGTTGTCATCTGTGGTGTTGCTTAATTTTTCATAGAAACAAAGTAAATTGCTAGCACATGGCCTGCCCTTAATGAAACCCTATTGGTCAGTGACTTGAATTGGTATTTTCTATTGTATTATATCTTTAATAATATTTCCTAATATTTTCCCACAATCAAAGTTAAACTTATGGGTCTATAATTATTAGGGCTTTGTTTGTCATCCTTTTTAGAGATAGGGACCACATCTGCCTTGCACCAGTCTTTTGGTATAATCACAGAGTTGAATGATTTTTCAAAAATAATTTTCAATGGCGTTATTAATTGATCCTTCAGGAGTTTGAGACTGTGACCCAAGATTTTATGTGGTCCAGGAGACAAGTTGACTTTTATGTTATCAATTTTCTTGTTAATTTCTTCTGGTGTGATAGTGATGGTGTCAACTGATGTAAGGATATTTATAGATTTTTTCTTCTTTTTTGCAAATACAGAACAGAAATATGAATTGAAAATATAAACTTTTTCAGATGGTTCATTTATAGTTTCATTACCATGCACAATAGGTCCAGTTTTACTTTGTTTTTTAAGGAGTTGATGTAACCACAACAATGTTTGTAATTGTTCTTGTGTGCAGTTTTTACCAAATTTATTTCCATGTTTTCCTTTGCTTTCATGACTGTCCTCTTGCAAGTTTTTTGGCTGTTTTTGAATCTTTCTCATGTAATTTATTTTCTATTATTTATGTATACTTCATGTATTTTGTTTCTGTTTATTTGTCATTTGACATGTTTATTGAGTCATTTTGGTCTGAGTCCAGTGGTCACATATTTTATCACTGATGATGTCTGTCTCCTAACACTGTTTTGTATGGTTTTCTTTAGTAAGCCCCACATTTCATTGGCTGTTTTATTAGTGAATAGACTTGCCAAGTCTATTTTCTCTATTTCTTTTCTAAGAGCAGGTGCATTTGCCCTACTGTGTAAGTATATTTCGGTTTTCCTATGTTCATAACAGAGGAGATGTTAATACCAAACCTTACTGAGGTATGATCACTGTTACCCAGGGGAGTGCTGACTCTACAATTTATTATCTCAGTGCTGTCTGAGGCTATGATTAGATCCAGAATCCTTTTGGTATGGGTTGGCTCTGTTACATTTTGCTTTAAATTGATTGAGTCACACTATTGATCAAACATGTCCCTGCTGAAGGATGCTCTTCATAGTTAGTCCAGTTAACTTCTCCCAGATTGAAATCACCCATAAGTATTATTTTACCTCATTCACAGGTTGACTGAGTTTCCTTTGTAATTAAGATTGCATTTTCCATGGTTGTGTCAGGTGGTCCATAACACCCACCCAAAACTGAATTAATTCTTTTTGCATTTATTTATATCCAGATTGTGCCTGTATGAGTGTTTGATGTTTTTGGTTTTACTTGTGATGTCACATGATTTTAAATCCTCAGTTATGTATAGGGCCATGCCCCCACCCCTTCCTGTGTATCATGTCTCTATTAAAGAGTGTATATCCAGTAGTTTCCTTTACCAAATATTTTTGTCACCTGACCAGGGCCAGATATTCAAGCTTTGCACTGGGCACAAACCATTTGCACTGAGATTGCTCCCCATTTGCATGGGTCCCCTATATTCAAGAGACCAAATAGTGCAGGTAAACTGAAATAGCACAGTGCAAAATGATAATGTATGCACCAGGCAAGGGGGGGCATGTACATGAACACAGGCACGATGCTACATTCAGTGCATCAGTGCCATGCAAAGTGTGTTTGTATGACACATAGTACAGCGCAAGTTACCACCCAGAAAAAGGAAGTCTTAACTCTGGACAAAACAAGGATGGAGGGGTGGACACTGCAGCAACAGGCAACAGGGCTGTACACAAAAACAGCATCATGGTGTACCTGATGACTGCAGTCATTGAGCAAGAATAGAGGGCAGAAGATAACCCTGGCTACTTCATATGCCAAGGAAGAGATATGCTGTGAACCAATGTTACTAGTCACGAATCATGGCACAGTTCCCCAGCAGTGCCCATGATGCCTTCATCTGGCACCAGTCCCAAATCTGACAGGCATTTGTGGGTGGACTAGTACCCATTGGACACCTTGCCAGTGAATACATGCAGCACACACCTCCAATCCCCCCATAGAGGGTACAACAACACAATCCAGCACACACATGCCACACAGAGGGGACTGAGGGTGTTGTGGGGAAGGTATGCAGGTGCCCTGGATGTACCACATAGTAGATGCTGCCACAAGGCTGGGGTCATCCACACAGTGAACATGTTCCAGTGATGGGAATGCCCCTGACATCATTAGGCCTGTATGATGATATGTGTCTGCAGCTCCCAGGGCATATACTGAACACCTATACATATACACCTTGACACACACGGCCATCCATGTGTGTGTTACTGTGAGGATCCCATGCCAGTAGCCCAGAGTATATGGGTTACAGGACCATATGACAGTATTTTCCACTGTCAGAAAACACCAGCCAGCTGGGCCTGTCTATGTGTGGATAGCAGCATTCAATGTTACCTGACACACAGTATGCATTGATGTGTCCCTCACAATACTGGGCTACCCATGGTTCTAAAGCATACGATACACACTGTAGCAGAAACAACAATATGCCAATGGCATGCAGCACAACCACTTATGCCTGTGGTGCTTGTCCCCTGGGGCACAATAGTCTGTGCTGCTGTTTTCAAACCCAGCCTGCAGCTACTGACTTGTAGTTCCAGTCTGACATACAGGTGGTGCTGTGTGCACCCTGAAATAGCCCAGGCAATCTACATGTAAATGCATGCCAATCAGGCAATACTGACATGCTAATGTGGCTGTTTGCCCTCTGAGTGCTGAAGTAGGCTTATTTGCATATCCATTTTGAATATGGCAAACATTTTCCCTGGCAAACGTGTTTGCCCTGGGCAAATAAGTTTGTGCCGGGCAAAAGTGTTTTCCCTGGGAAATCCTGTCTGAACCTTACTGTGGTTCTACAGTATGTTGCCTGCACTGTTGTTCGCAGTTGTTCTGCATCACTTTTTTGCTGGTGCCTATAGTGACCACATAGTTTACCTTTGCCTGACTCCACCTCTGTGTGCACTGGGCTGCTGTTCCTGTTTGCACTGCCCAGTTGCTATATTCAGAGCTGTTTTCTTTGCTGGGCTGTCTTTGCACTGCACTCACAGCCATGCCTGCCTACCTTCATTTGTCCACTATATTCAGCAGTGTTTGCCCCAGGGCTAGTCCTTTGAATATTGTGTGCTATTGACTGTGGGCTATTTTGCCCACTGGGCAGTGCTAATTTTGCCCCCAGGCAAAGTTTAGAATTTTGAGCCCCAGGTCTCTGTGATAGCTGTAAGTGAATGTTTATTTAAAGATGTGCGTGCCACTAATTCATTCATCATATTTGCAAACTCTTGCATTTATTAATATGCAGTCTAGGACCATATTTTTTTCTTAACTTTTTTTTACATCTCATGAATTTCATTACAGTTTCCTCTTTCAAGAGTTTTGATTACAGCTTCCTTGTTTTTAACTGACTTGTTTAGTTTAAACATAGGTTTGTAAGGGTAGTGCTCAATTTTTCCCCAGCATTCTGGCACCAATTTTATTTAGATGTAGTGCATCCTTTGCATATATATTTGCATTCTAGTGAAAATCCTGCCAGTTACATGTAAATTCTATGCCTTCATTATGGCATAAGTTGGCTAATGTGATATTTATTCTAGAGACTGAATTGCTCTGGGGATGGGTAGAATGAATGATATACAGACCTGTGTTCCATTTGCCCTTACTTTCTTTGCAGGATCCAAAAGGTTATAGCATATCTTTTCATGGAGCTTTCCCACATTACTTGATCCTATATGAAGTATGTGCAATTTTTTTTTTCTCTGTTTAATAGAGACTGAATTCTGGAATCCACATTCTAAATTCATGTACCAGGAAGGCATATGACCATTTTTATTTCTTTATTAGACCTGTAAATTAGAGTCAGTGCAGCAAACTACAGAATCTTCTATAACAATTTGCTTCATTTGTGTATGTGATAAATTGTGGTTTGTATGTATCTCTCCTTTATTTTCAAGAGGTAAAAAGCTGTTACTTAGGGCAGTATTATCATTTCTTGATATAGCCTTTTGGCCCTTTTTCCTTCCACAAATGTTTTGTACAACACACCTGTCCACTTATTCACTGGCAATGAGGTATGGACTAATTTCCCAGTTCCTTTTAGATGCACCACCTTGTTTGCTTGCTCTCTCCTCCTTGTTGCTCCTATTAGGTGAGCTGTCTTCATACCCACATTTAACCATCCTTTCTCTTTCTTCTGAATGTCCTTTCTCCTCTCCATTTTCCCTTGTCTGTTTCTTATTTACTTCACTCATGCTATCTTGGACTAGTGTTTCAGTACTTAGTTCCTTCACAAAGCTCTCAATTTTGATAATTTCATGCATTCTAGAGATCTCTTCTTTAAGTGTTTGCATTTCTTTGCAAAGTTCTAAGTGAGCTATGTATTTATCACATAGGAACTCCCCTGCAATTTCTTATTTTGAAGCATGATTGAACATAAGACAGTTGCACATTTCAATAACTCCCCCCCCACTCATTGCAGAGCAATTTAAGAATTTCCCCTGTTCTCCCCATACTAAGTGCTATAAAAAATGTTGTTCCTCTTACTTCTCTTACTTGTAGAGAATCTGAATTTGGCTTCAAAGTTCATATAGGGATGACCACCTACCCCCTACCTCAATTTATGCAGACAGATGTGCTGCCCCTGCTGTCACATTGCCTCCACGGTGTGCTTGCCAACGCTCATGAGTTGGCTCCCTTTTTAGACCAAGAAATCAAAAGTGCTGTGCTGCAGGGCTTCCAGTTCAGTGAAACACACTAAAACATCTTGAAATCACCAACCAGCATTTTCTCAGCTGTCAGACCCTATAATGCTTTAGCCAACATCCCCTTTGAGTCAGCCCCCTTTTCAGGCAAAGAAACTAGAAGCATCATGGGACTGGATTTCTGCTTTGTAAAATTCACCAACGTACAGATTTTAGATTTGTTTTAAGCTTTGGTCACCTATATAGTTGTCCTTAATATGAATCCTTGTGTTTACAAGTATAAATGTTGCAGAAAGGCAATGTAAAGTGCTGCAGAGCAGAGCAGGGTGTGGAGGACTGGATCTGACCCTCCACTAGCTTACAATACACTGCTGGCAGAAAACACTATACCTCATGCTAGGCAGTCACACAGACATAATATACATGTTTTTTAAAAGTTTGTTTTGTAGAAAAACAAATACAAACACACTAAAGTATAATTAAAGCATCGCTGCACTGCTAGTTTGGATAACTGAATCTTTAAAATTCACCACTGTTGCACTTCCTTGGGTCAAAGGTCCTTTGCCTACCTTGGATGGCTGAACTCTCTACACACTGATATTTCATTGCTAACTTTGATCGATCCCTTTAAAAGAAAACTGAGACAACAGCTAATAGCGAATGCCAGCTATGACTGTTTCCAATAACTTACTTGCTACATTTCTACTGAGTGTTCCTCTGGCCCTGGATTCTGTCCTAATGCTGGTCCACTCCTACATTGCACCTATCCTGTCTCCTGTTGGCTTCCACATTGCCTGGTACGTAATCACTTCTACTCATATTTCCTCTTAGCACTCTGTCCTTGCCTGTCTTCCTCCTCCCATACCCTTATCCATCCCATCCTTCCTCTCTTAACTTTTCTGTTCATCCCCCCTTCCCAAACACAGGCTCTGTAACCTGTACTCTGCCCTCTGACATCACCTCTGATCCTGTTCCACTCTTTCCATCAGTCTTAGCCCACTGGGCTTATTCCTTTCCTGTTTTTCACCACCTCATGTTCCTGTCTGTCTTTTTCTGTCATACAGATAATAATGCCTAAGTTATCATACCTGACTCTGGCTATGTGTGCATAGCCTACAACTGTGTCTTTACTAGTTAGAACCATTCCTGTACAATTGTGTTGCTACTTGCCACTACCTTATCTGTACAATATTCTTACTCTATGTTTGCCCTGAAGCGGAATCTATTTAATGAGCTTGTCCTCAAAGGTGTTAATCCAAAATTTCAAATAAATAAAAAATTAAAATAAATGTATCCCATGCATGCTTGAAGCCTCCCACAGAAGTTCTAGCCTCCATTATGTCCACTGGCAAGCTATTTCAAACATCATTACCCTTTCAGTGAAGAAATATGTTCTCATATTACTCTTAAATTATGTTTTTTTAGAGGTCCACAAAGAGTCAGGGACTAGTCCCCATGTGCAGCTCACAGGTGCAGGGAAATGTCCTGCACTGAAGAAAATAATATGTTCAGCATATTCTGCCTATAGGAAGAGATATTCCAGAAACTACACCTGGTCATACTGTGTGTAGCGTGTGCACAAAATAATGTACACAAGCTATCATTAATTGCCTAAAGGATTGTGAAAAGGCAGCCTTTAGTAAATCATGTGCATGTAGTGAGAGCTGTGGTTTTAGAAGGAATCTAACTTGTACTATTTTCTGGTGTTTGAAAATCAGACCCTAGCTCTTCTGACAAGGGATTTAATTAGGTTCTCGTACCATGTGGAAAAAAGATGTGCTGTCAGCCTCCTTGGGACCCATTGAGCAGCCTTCTTATATTGGGATTTAATTACGAAAGTCAGTTTTGAGAGGGCAATCTCATAGAGAGTAAGTGCTCCCCTCTAAGCAACTAGCTTACTGCTCAATGTGATAGTTAATGTTGAGTCAGAAAGAGATTATTGTAAAGGGGGAGGCAGAGAACTGTTCAGCTGCTCAGAGGTTATTTTAATGAGTCATGTAACAGAAAGCAAAGAAAACACTTAGGAAAATGTTTTTGTGAAGAATAGACCCAGTGCTCAGACAGCTGGATGTTGACTGTGACCTTGACAAATGCTGGATCTCATTTGGCTAAAATAATGAACTGAGACCTATGAGCTACTTGTTCACCCAAAATCTATCAATCGCAGTCCAGTTATAATGTAGAGATTTTTTTCAGGTCATTTAAGGATTGCCTTTTGCTAGAAAAAATAAAAAGTAAGTGTTGTGACATGTCTTGGTATAAAACAACTTTACAAGGGAGAGAAAAAATGATTACATATTGTTTTGATTGGAGACCAACAACAAACTTTGCTGCAAATAATCCAAGGAAAGTAAAACTCATAAAGCACTTTGTTTGTAATATATATTATTGATCATTCATGTTCCTCCCGGGGGCTGCAGTTCACTCACTGTTTGGCATGAGTTGTGTGCCAGTTATAAAGCACTTTGAGATGCTCAAATGAAGGGTGCTAATACTGTATATGCAATTTGTACAATAACTTAACCTTTAGCATATGTAGCTAAATGCCAACATTTTTGCATAATTTAAAGCAGCAGTATTTTTAGTCACTATGTAGTTTTTTCAGCAATATTTTTTTCTGACAAAAATATTAATATACCCATTTTTTGTTCAATTGTATTCATTCCTGAACTGAGATACAGAATTTTAAATTTTTTTAAAGTCCCCATTCCCTTACCTCACACACCATGAACAAATTAAGTATCTTGTTGTGGTTCTATGCTGTGGACCATCAGAAACATGTGGTAGTTTGTTCCTTACACATCCACATTATCTGGTATGTACATTCAAAAAGTAACCTAAATGGAAGACTGCTTTGCAAATTGTGAGTAGTGTCCATCTTTAATGACTTGCAAAATTAATTAAAAAATTAGTCATAACAGTTGTTTCAAAAAAATGAGAAAATTAAAAAGTACACTGAGAATTAATCAAATGATGTCACAAAAAAGTTTAGCAAAAAAAAATCTGTATATTGACATTTTTTTGTTGACTAACAAATACTGCTGTTTAAATATTAGTGAACCTAAATAGTCCCTATTGTTTAGGGACTCTTATCTGCTGAGCTAGCCAGTTGATTGGTAAGCCTGAAAATCTATTTCCATTTTGCTTCTGATTCTACAAATCCTGCAGCAAGGAGCATTTAATAAACAAATATTGAGTGTTTAAAGGAGTTGGAGGAAAATGTTTGCGTAATATATGTTATCCAAAACACATCGATGTAAACTTAGGTCCATTCCACAGCAAACAAGATCACATGTACATTTGTGAAATTAGATCACCAAATGTAGTGTAGAATTTAAAGCAGCGTTTCTCAAATTAGGCCAGCAAGGCCACATGTGGCCAAAGACAAAGTTTATGTGGCATCTGACCACAGAAGCCTTTACATCATCAATGAAATGTTATGCAACAGGCAGTTTATACCTTGATAACAAATGGAAGTTAAATCACAAGGGGTAGGCAGAAGTAACTTGATTTGCTATATAGAGAGCAAATGTAGATTGTATTATTTTAGTAGATTTGGGGTGAAAAATCAAAAATGATGCCATCTCTGTGTTCTGATGGTTGAACCTTTAGGTCTCAAGGATTTGAAGAAGAAGAAAAATCAGTATTTACAGTATGTAGTACTTTCATACACAATGTATCCCAAGCATTTTATACTGTAAACAATGCTAGACTGGTAGTGAAGTGACTGAATGTGCAGTGGCAGCCATATCGCACATCAACACCCACACACAGCCTGGACAATTGCATAAACTGGTTTTATAGAAAGGGGAATATTGGCCAGGGCACCAGGAATGTCCCCTACTCTTTGTGAAGAATGCCCTGGGTACTTTTACTTCCACCTGGACACCCACCAGGACAGCACTAGGATAGGTAGAAGGGACCTCAGTTTAATGTCTCATCTGAAGGATAGCACATCCCAACAGTACAGCACCAGCACCCCCCCCCCCCACTACAACACTCAGGTGCCAGCATTTTAAATACGAGTCCAATCCTGGACTCGTTCCTAAAATGCTTGGGGCATTAGAACCACTGCTTAAAAGTATTCCACATAGAAGGGCAGCATGTGCATTCTAGGAGCATTTAAAATTGAAAGAAGTTGATACAGTATTAAGGAGGGAGAGGAATTTGGTTTTATACAGCACCTTCATGCAGATTGTATCCCAAAGCACTTAACAATGCAGGAGAGGTAGGGTGTAGTACTGCTAATGGTTTCAGCACACAGGGCAACTCAAAGAGCACAGGGACATATTGGGGAAAGATAATAGAGTGGTTAAGTGCAGGGAGGTCAAGGGACTTGCTCAAGGTATCACAGAGAACAACAGATGGTGGCTATGGAATTCAATCCCAGGTCTCCTGGTTCACTAAGCCAAACTGCCTCTCTGAATTATGCATCCTGTAGCAATCAAAACACAACTTTAGTGAGCAAGAAATTATGCAATCCAATTTAGAATGGAACTCAGACCCCTGAATACCTTCATCAGCTGTGGGGAGCTCAGTCCCTCTAGCTGTAGCCATGTTATGCCTGCAGAATTAGAGGTTAAGTGGAAGGCAGCCCGTGTGTGTAATGATTATGCAGCTGTTGTAATACTTTGGCTTATCTCTTTCTCTGTTTTTTGACCCTCAGTAGAGGTGCCAGGAGAATAGTCCTGAGGCTAAAGGAAAAATCATAGCTGAAGAGCCATTCCAGAGGCAGAGCACCAGAGAAAGAGGAGAAGAGGGAGGTGAACCGTGAAGACCCACTAGGCAGGTAGCTGATGAACTGTGAGGGATTTAAGTAGTCAGGAAGTGGGGAAGCATCTGGCAGCCCCCATTGAGCTGCAAAGTAAACATTTTAATTCAATGGAAGGCTGCCAGTGTGTGTAGTGATTGTACAGCTTTTGTAATACTTTGACTTGTCTCTTTTTCTGGTTTTCCACCCTTGGTAGAGGTGATAGGAGAACATTCTTAATGCTAAAGGACAAGTTATAGTGAAAGAGTCAAAGAGTCAAAAGCACAAAGTGGGATGTTACAGAACCCACTTCCTCCAACTCACTGAATAGACCCAATTGCCGCATGTGGAGGAAACCTCTGGGGATCCAAGGTTATTTTGTTAGGCTTTACTTCAGGCATAGAATTATGAAGACAGTCAAGACTGATTTAATGAATATGAAAGTAAAAAACTCACATATCCAGTGTATAAACAGGCAGATTGCCACACCTAAGAACAAAAGCCCTGACCAGTTTTGCACATGTGCACATCCTCAGGGAGGTCAGTCATGCACAAGCACACTCCCTAAACAGTGGTATAAGTAATTACATCAAGAGTGAAAACATCTAAAAAAATAATTAAATGCAAGACCAAGAAAGAAAAAAACTGAAAAAGTAACAGATCTTGATGCAACTTAGGCAAATATATTTAATATCAGTATCTAAATGGCAAGTCTCTGGATGACCTAGAGATAATACTAAATGAGTTTACTAAATGTTTCTAGCATGAACAGTCATGTAGCACTAGCAATATATCCACAAAATATTTATCCCAATGAACACAGTAAGACCAAGTCTGCGGTGAACAGAAAAGTAGTTCAGTACATATATAAGCTACATGGGGCCCTATGCATGATGCCTATGCACCACAGAAACCAGGCACATAGGAATACATATGTTAGAATGCCATGCACTAGGGTCCCCTGGACCCCCAGCAGCACTTACAACTGGTGCGCATGTCAGTAACACGCCGGATCCCATGCCCGCACAGACATGAACACACTGGGTGAGGGGGGTGTGCCAGTAGTACGCACCATTCACTAAGACACATAGTTCTGTACACCGGGGTGCATAGGAGGGCACCAATTATGCCACTGGGGACCCTGCTGTAACCACTGTATATGCCCAGACCTGCACACACAGGACCCCCACTCAGTCCCGGCAGTGGTATAGCAGCTCCTCATGCATCCGGACCCTACGCCAGGCCCGTACATCTTCCCCTCCACACATGTCCGCCCTGTCCCCATCATGTACAGGCACCCCACCCCGACACTTGGCAGCCCATTCCCCTGTAGCTCAAAACATACCACCCACTCCCCAGAACTTGGCAGCCCATCCCCCGGTAGCTCAAAACATACCCTCACCCCCTGAAAAGTGGCAGCCCATTCCTGTGTAAATCAAGATATCCCTCCACACATACTCACAGAGGTTCCACACTCATCCCTATCCTGACACCAATCAGGTACCCCTGCCCAACACAGATGCACCCTCCCAACCTCAGTTGGATGGCTGGCAGCTGTGGAAGTGTGCAGAGGGCTGTGCTGCTGGCCATCCTTAGCTATGACAACAACTGCTGGTATGAGGGCTGCGGTGGTGTTGTCAGTGCTGTGTGGAGGGGACTGGCCACCAGTATTGCACAGGGGTACCTGGTTTGGGTAGGGATGAGCATGGAACATGTGTGTGTGTGTGGGGGGTGTCTTGATCTACATGGGGACAGGCTGCCACTTGTCAGGGGGAAGGGGTATGTTTTGAGCTACCGGGGAATGGGCTGTCAAGTGTCGGGGTTTGGAGTATATTTTGAGCTACTGGAGAAAGGGCTGCCAAGTGTTGGGGGATGTTTCGATCTACATGGGGAATGGGCTACCATTTGTTGAGGGTGGGGGGTATGTTTCAAACTAATAGGGAATGGGCATACATATATTGGGGTGGGATGTATGATTTGTGCAAATGGGGTCAGGCAGACATGTGTTGAGGGGTTGCATTTGGGCATTGGGTGGTGGTGCTGATGGAGGGTCATCAGTGCAGTGGACACTACCACAGGTGCACTTATTAGGAATGGTGGTCTGCTAGCCATAGGGACATGTCAGCACATGTCCTGGTGCCTGCAGGTGCTATTCTCACACCCAGACCCGCACCTTCCCATACAAGTAATTCACTCTGGGAGCCGGGATGGTCATCCCCTTGGATACCTGCATGGGTTTGCAACTCCACCCCCAGCTGCCCTGTGGAGTCCTGTGCACTGGGGGGAGGTGGAGCCCCAGACAGGTAGCAGCCATTTGTGAATGCCGGCCTGTAAGCACCTGTCCACAGGTGCTGAGCTATGCACATTGGGGTACGTGCCTGGGGTATATGCCTTTGGCACTTACTTTCCACTCAATAGTGCATAGGCAGCTATGATAGGAACACTGTAATTATCAAAAGAGGTACCCGGACTGAAAAATAAATGTTTTGGCAATTTAGACCACTTCATGTGGGAGATCGTCAAAGGTTAATCCAAATAATTATATTCTAATATGCTGAAAATTATTTCTTATTTAAAAAAAGCAGTGAGCGACAGTAAGAATGTTTGAAGAGCTAATTGAGGAAACCAATACAAAAAAAAGAAATTATATTCATTGCAAAAAAACTCCATTAATGCATCAGTTAGGGTTGATTCCACACCAGCAAAAGTCTGGAAAGCTAGGGCCTATGACCCCAAGGCACACGCCGGTGCATGTTAGTCTGTGGATGGTGGTGGGGGGGAATAGGGTTGGTAATCCTAAAATCAAATTTCCAGACTTTTGTTCATGTGCAATCAACCCTAACTGATGTATTAATGGAGTTTTTTTGCAATGAATGACCCTTCTTTTTGAGAAAGTGAAATGTTACTCATATGATATCCATAGATGGGAGCGCAGCCCTCCAGACCCTGCACTCCCACCCACCCATCAGTTTAGATGCACAAAGCAGGAGGGCCCTGTGCTCCCAGTTTTCATAATGGGAAGCATATTAAGGAGCCCTCTAGGTCTTCCGCTCCCACTCACCCATAAGTGTGGAGACATAGCGCCCGAGGGACCTGTGCTCCCAGTATTGCAAGATGGTATTCATGGGTGGGAGCATGGGCCATCTGGGACCTACACTCCCACCTTCCTGTAAGTACAGAAACATAGTGCAGGAGGGCCCTGTGCTTTTAGGTTTGCAAAACTGTGTACATAGGTGGAAGCGTGAGCCCTCTGGGTCCTGCACTTCCATTCACCCATGAGTATAGAGGCATAGTGCAGGAGGCTCAGTGCTCCCAGTCTAGCATAAATAGTATGCACAGGTGGGATCGTGGGCCCTCTGGGCCCTGTGCTCATACCTACCCACAAGTACAGATACATAGCACAGAACTGAAGACATTCCAAGCAACCCTTTTACCACTTATTTGGCAATATCTCAGAAACCATAGCAACTGCAAAAAAAAATATTCGCAGTTGTATTCATTACCTGGTCACCTTTACGTGTGCTTAGTACCTAAAAGTGTACTAAGCTGTGCTTAGTAAAAAATCCATGTCTCCAACTCTTTTGAAGATATAGGCACTGAAATGCATTGTGGATGCCTCAGTGTTATCCAATGGGAAAATCTGAAACTTCAGACTTCTGTTACTCTGGAACCGGTGTAAATATTTTCACCAAACCAGCAAAATGCACATATGTGGGGCAAGGAATTCCACCCTGCAAATTTCAGTCCTAAAGTCCTAACCATTGTCTTGCTAAGAAGTGACAAAGAAAGTGGTGTTTTGGGGCTGTTGAACTGCAGAACGTTCACGAAAGTTCTGCTGAATTTCAAAAAAGTCCTATTGGTTTACATGGGGAAGCTTTCATGAAAGTACTGTGGAACCTTTGTGAATGTCCCACCATTGTAGATGTAGGACTTTCGTGAAACTACCCACGGAACTTTCATGAAAGTCAACGGAAGTTTTACAAAAGTTCCACAACTAAGATGGTGGAAAAACTTTAAAAACATATTTCTGGGCATCCTGGTGAAAAACTAATGCCAGGGTTATGTTCTTAGGGCTACGATTAGGTAAACTCAAGTTTTGGTGTTTATTTAGGGTCAGTATTTCTTAACTACAACATTTTTTTCTGCCTCATGAACTGAAAGCAAGATGGCAGTAGCACAAAAGTACAAAATCCATCTGTGAAAGTATAAAGTGCTTTTGTGAAAGTAAAAAGTGCTTTCTCACGGAACATATATTTTTTCCCATAAACTAACATGGGAAATGTTAAGCTTTAATAACTTTTGAACAGGTTAATATTTTCTCATCAAACCTTCAAAAGGCACTTCCCCATATACCTTAACAATTTCAAACCAAATGAACAACCATTCGTGCTGTAGAGACAAGCAAAGAATTTGCCAAAAATGGCCAAAAAAGTGTTGTTTTGCACTTTTGTTGGCAGTCCACAGCTCCACAACTGCACATCCGAATGGAACACAACTTGACAGGTCCAGAGACCTATGGTAGCAGATAGTGCATGCAAAATTTCAGGCAAATGGATAAATGACTGCAAAGTTATTAAAGTGCAAAAATGTGGATTTAACATAGACTTGGCTACTCAATCCAATATATATATATATATAATAGTGGAACGGTTGTGCCACTATAGTTAGGGCTCAGCGGTCACTTACATACTAAAGTCAAAAGTTTGGGCATTAATAACTTTGGAGCCATTCAATGGATTTTCCTGAAATTTGGTACACGTGGTGGAGCATGGTAGATCTCTTGATATGCCAAATTGCATTTTGGTCGGACTTACAGTCTTTGCATACAAAAGTGCTGAAAAATGCAAAATTATCTGTTTTTGGAGGCAACTTTGGGGATTTTGGATGTGGCCCTGCATGGCCGTTGTGTGGTGTGCTGCTCTGTGAGATGGCTCATTTGAAGGAGTTTTGGTGGCCGAATATGCTGCTTTTTGTTTGGTAAAAAAATATTAAGGCATTCAAAAGTTATGCCACTTTTAATTTCCCATTATAAGTCAATGAGAACATTTATATGTCTATTTTGCGAACAAAGAATGGGGTTTTGGCCATCAGGTCCCACCTGGCTATCAAAGAATTTGCAGCATCACGGTTCAAGAATCTTTGTCCCCAAGGATTTTCTAAATTCTTTGATTGTGAGGTCCGCCATCTTGTTTTGAAATTTCCAATCATAAAAACACAAATGTCTCGGCTCAGGGGTCACTTCTGAAGTAAAACTTGGATCGGTTTTACTCAGGGGACTCCGATCTATCGAGCCATGCCTTTGGTTTTATCTAACTTGGTCAAAAAATAGAGTTCTGAGCTTTAAAAATCTTTATTCATGGCTCACTAATAATCTTTGATCACGAGCCTGCAAATTCTTTGATCACAATCATGCATCGCGAGTGAGGAATGAGATGGCCAGATTTTAAAATAGATTTTTGTAGCCCAGAGGTGCCCTAGAAAGTTATATAAGGGTGGGTTTTGCTCAGGGGGCTTCATTCTGCCTCATCTGAATAAAAAACATAACTTTTCAATATCACTGGTAGTCTAGCACCCCCCACATAGAAACATAGAAACATAGACTTTGACGGCAGATAAGGACCGCTAGACCCATCTAGTCTGCCCATTTCCCTACCTACAGGATAGGCCGCAGATCCTATTTAACCAACAGCCTTTATCTTCCTGCCCCCCACAAGAATTGCCTTATGTCTGTCCCATGCATTCTTGAATTTTCCCACAGTTTTAGACTCCACAACTTCCTCAGGAAGGCTGTTCCATGCATCCACTACCCTCTCTGTGAAATAATACTTCCTCACATTGCCCCTGAACCGCCCTCCTTCTATCTTTAAATTGTGTCCCCTTGTTCTTGCAAGTCTCTTTTTCTGAAAGATGCTACCCTCTTGGACTTTGTTGATTCCCTTGAGGTACTTGAAAGTTTCTATCATGTCCCCCTCTCCCTTCTTTCCTCAAGGGTATACATATTAAGCTCCTTTAGTCTCTCCTCATACGGCTTCTCTTGCAGACCCTGCACCATTTTAGCTGCCCTCCTCTGGACTGCCTCTATCCTGTCTATGTCCTTGAGGAGATGGGGTCTCAGAACTGGACACAGTATTCCAGATGGGGTCTCACCAACTGTCTGTACAGAGGGATAACAACTTCCTGTTTTCTGCTGCTGATGCCTCTCCCTATACATCCCAGTATACCTCCGGCCCTCCCTACTGCCTTCTCACATTGCTTGCTAACCTTAAGGTCATCTGATATGATTACCCCCAGGTCCCTTTCCTGTTTTGTTGTTGTTACTACCTCCCCACCCATTGTGTATTCTTCCCCTGGGTTCTTGTTTCCCAGGTGCATTATTTTGCACTTTTTTGCATTGAATCCTAGCTGCCATACGTCAGACCATTCCTCCAACCTTGCCAAGTCCCTTTTCATCCTTTCCACGCCTCCTTGTGTATCAACCCTGTTGCAGATCTTTGTGTCATCTGCAAAAGGCATACTTTCCTTCCAGTCCTCTGCAATGCCACTGATGAAGACATTAAAAGGACTGGACCCAATACTGAACCTCTGAGTACCCCACTAGTAACCGCCCTTTCTTCAGAGTGGACTCCATTTACAATTACCTTCTGTGTCCTGTTGTCCAGCCAATGTTTTATCCAGGCTACCACCCTGAGACCCACTCCCAGGCTGGTTAATTTGACTAATAATTTTTGTGGGGACTGTGTCAAATGCCTTGCTAAAGTCTAGGTAGGCCATGTCCACAGCCCCTCCCTGGTCTACTACTTTGGTCACCCAGTCAAAGAAATCTATTAGATTCATCTGACATGACCTTCCACTGTGAACCCATGCTGCCTTGGATCCTGTGCTCCACTGACCTCTAGGTATTCAACTATTCTTTCCTTCAGAAGTGACTCCATCACTTTCCCTACCACAGAGGTCAGACTCACAGGTCTGTAGTTTCCTGCCTCTGTCTTGGTCCCACTTTTGTGAAGGGGAATCACATCCACCTTCCTCCAGTCCTCGGGTACCACACCATCCTACCATGATTTATTAAAAAGAGTAGCCAGTGGTTTCACTAGTTCCTTCCTTAATTCTTTTAGAATTCTGGGGTGAATTCCATCAGGACCCATTGCTTTGTCCACCTTCAGTTTTAGGAGTTCTTGCAGAACCCTTTCTTCTGTGAAAGGACTGGGATCGACCCCCTATCAAGAGTGCTTCTGTTAATTGGATTAGGCACTTCCCCCTCCTCTTTTGTGAATACTGAGCAGAAATATTCATTCAATATTCCTGCTTTTTCACTGTTCCCCTCTGCCCACCCACCGTTTTTTCTATTCAGCCTCACTATCCCTCCCTTTGTCTTTCTACGCTCGCTGATGTACCTATAAAAGGTTTTATCCCTCTTAACTGAGTTGGCTATCTTTTCCTCAGTTTGGGCCTTTGCTATTCTGACTTCCTCCCTGCTTCTTTCTGCCTTAACTGGTACAGCTCTCGTCCTGCTCCTTCTGTGTTTCCTTATACTTCTGGAATGCTATCTTTTCTTCCTGACTTTCACAGCCACCTCTCTTGAGAACCATAGTGGCTTTTTCTTTCATTTTGATTTGTTTATTTGCTTCACACAAAGGCTTGTTGCCTCTGTGATGGCAGTTTTGATAATTCCCCATTGTTGCTTCACACCTCCTTCTAGTCTGTTTGCTAGTGCTTTTCTGAGGCACTCTCCCATCTTGCCAAAGTCAGCCCTCCTAAAGTCCAGTACCCTCACTTTTGTATGGCTTGACTCTGTAGCTGAGTTTAACGTGAACCACACTGTTTGATGGTCACTTGTCCCCAGATGGCAACCCACTTCTAGATCTGAGATCCTCTCACGCCCCCGCTTGAGAGCACGAGGTCTAAGATTGCTCCCTCACAGTGAGTTCAAACTAGCTGTCTAATGCCTGCCACCTGTAGGCGTCAAGAATTGGCCCTGCTCTTGGATGTCACTGCAGCAAATGTGCTCCAGTTAACATCTGGCATATTCAGGTCTCCCATCAACAGTATCTCCCCTTTCTCTGCCATTCTAAGAATGCCTTCCATCATATCCTTGTCCATTCCTTCCCCCTGACATGGGGGTCTGTACACAACCCCTGTGCGGATTGTGGTGCCCTTTCCAGTCTCCAAGGTGACCCACTGTGCCTCCTCTCCTCCCTGTTTACTCTTTTGTTCAGTTGCTTTTATCCCTTCCTTTACATAGAGAGCTACTCCTCCCCCTCTTCTCCCCTGCCTGTCTCTCCTGTAGGTTATGTACCCTGGTATGTTAACATCCCAGTCATGGTTCTCTGTGTACCATGTTTCTGTGACTGCTATGATATCCAGGCATCCCTCTCCCATTAAGGCCACCAGCTCAGGGAGCTTGTTGCCCAGACTATGGGCATTGGTACTCATTACCCTCCATTTCCTGATGGCCTTACCCCCTTTTGCCCCATCCCTGTCCTTCTTGCCTTTGTCACTTTCTCCATTTACCCCTGCCCTTCTCCCTATCGACACCTCCATGTGGTGTTTGCCACACTTACTACCGTGATTGTTTGGGGGCTAGGATTTTCCTGTTCTTTCCAGTGCCCTCCTCTGGCTAGTTTAAAAGCTTGCCAATGAAGCATTTAAACTATCACCTAGGATCCTGGTTCCTCCCGGACAGATGCAGCCCATCATGCCAGTATAGGCTTGCATCACTCCAGGTGGACCCCCAGTCCCCAATGAAGCCAAATCCCTGAGCTCCACACCAGTTTTTCAACCACTGATTGAATCCCATGGTGCGGAACACCCTAGCCTCTCCTATGCCATAGATGGGTAGCACCTCTGAGAAGGTTACCGTGCGTGCTACTTGACTAAGGCCCCTCCCCAATTCCACAAACTCTTCCTGCACTTCTCTAATCCCTTTCTTAGCCAGGTCATTTGTCCCTAAGTGGACAATGACATCAAGCTTCCTCCCCTGTGCAGCTGCTCCGGCAATCCTGAGGATTCGCTTCCTGTCCCTCCAAGCCATGGCGCCAGGCAGGCACCTTACTCTCTCTCCCTTCCTTGCCCAGTTCTACCTTCCTAACAATGGAGTCCCCCACCAGGTTGTTTCCTTCCCTGAAGGTCCCCTTCCACCTCCTGTGGGTCTCCTTTGTGGAGGTTCCCAGCATCCTCCTTGGTCTCCACTGTAGGTGCCTCCATAGAGGAACCACACTTTGCCAGAATGGCATAGGAATTGTGGAGAGGTACAACTGGAGGGATGTGCCTCTGTTCCACCACCCTCACCCTCCCTGAGCCCACTGTGGTCCAACCGCTCCTCTTTCTTGGCAACCTCTGAGGCAACGGCAGTGGCACTGGTGGTCCCTGGATGGAAGAGAGGTCCCACAAATCCTGGCCAACTCAGCCTGGAGATGAGCAACCTCCTCCCTCAGCCCAGAGAGGTGCCTGCAGATGGGACAACACCGCATCCTCCAGAACATCTCCCAGAAGACTGCTGCTCCACAGCCACTGCACTGCACCACTCCAATCATGTCTTATTTCTGGCCCCTTAACTGTTTGCCATCCTTACTCTTTCCTCTGTTTTTTTTCCCCCATCATGATAGTATACATAATGATCTCTGTATCCCTGGTAGTCTAGTGGCCCTCCCAATGTGTATTTTATTAATATCTCTTTTTTTATCTCTGGTAGTCTAGTGCCCCCCCTTGTGTATTTATTTATATTTCTTGTTCATATCCCTGGTATTCTAGTGCCCCCGATGTGTATTTAATTATTGTTGTATTCATATCCCTGGTAGTCTAGCAACCCCTATCATAATGAAATAAATAAGCGCACTGCCATTTTCTGGTAGTCTACTTGGCCCCCACCCACCCAATGGAGCCATACCCAGCACTCCCCTACCTCTTCCCCAGCCTGAGACTCACAGCCCACCTCTCACCTGCACAGCCAGCCACCAACTGTGTGTATTATGAGTGCTAATTCAAAGAGGAGCTCTGAAATTATTTCTGAGCGCCTGTTTGAATTAGCACTCATAATACACACAGTCAGCGGCTGGCCGTGGAGGTTAGAGGTGTGCTGTGCCAGTCACCCGCTGGGAAAGGGTGGGGGGTGCTGGGTGAGCTGGCATGGCTGGGTGGGGGGCCACTAGACTACAAGGAAATGACAAATGCTTTTTTATTTCATTATGATGGGGGGGACCACTAGACTACCAGGGACGGAATAATAATAATAATTAAATACAGATTGGGGGGCACTAGACTACCAGGAATATGAACAAGAAATATAAATAAATACAATGGGGACCACTAGACTACCAGGGATAAAAAAAAAAGAAATATTAATAAAATACACATTGGGGGGGCACTAGACTACCAGGGATACAGAGATAGTTATGTATATTATCATGATGGGGGGCCACTAGACTACCAGGGATATTGAAAAGTTATGTTTTTATTCAGATGGGTCAGAACGAAACCCCCTGAGCAAAACCCACCCTTATATATCTTTCTAGGGCACCCGTGGGCTACAAAAATCTATTTTAAAATCTGGTCATCTCGTCCCTCACTTTTTGTTTGTGAGTGAGCAAGTTCTTGGATCGCGATCGTGAGTGAGGGATGAGATGGCCAGATTAAAAAATCAATTTTCTCAGCCTAGGGGTGTGCCAGGAAGACAAATGATGGTGGATTTACTCAGGAGGCTTCATTCTGACAAACCATGGTGGTGGTTTACTGCAAATCTTTAAATATTTCAATTTAAACAGTTTTTAATCTTTTGTTGTGACTCTGTAAATTCTTTGATTGCGAGCCTGCAAATTCTTTGATCGTGATCGTGCATCGCGAGAATGGGACAAGATGGCCAGATAGAAAAACAATTTTCTCAGCTCAGGGGTGTTCTAGGAAGACAAATGAGGGTGGGATTTACTCAAGGGGCTTCATTTTGATGAACCATGGTGGAGGTTTACCACAATTCTTTTAATTTTTTAAATTAGAACAGTTTTAATTCTTTGTTCATGAGCCTGCAAATTCTTTGATCGTGAGCCTGCAAATTCTTTGATCGTGAGATTCTTTGATCACCATCTTTGATCACAAGATAGGGACAAGATGACCAGATTTTTTATAATGCAATAGATAGGGAAATTTTGCCAATCTTTAAGACTGAATATCTCGGAAATGGTTTGGTCTTTTTACTTGAAATTTAGAGGGTGTTTATGGCATATCTGGTAGATGTGAATTATGGTGTTTACATGTTGGAGAAAATTTTTTTTGTGGAGATATTATGTGACGCACTTTCTATGTTGCGGACAGTGTTTTGGATTCTGCTGGTGGCTTGACATTGATAGGGTGCCTAGCCTTAGTGTCATGGACGTAATTTTCAGTTGTGTGTATTAAATGTCAACAGGTGTGGAACACCATCGTGCACAATGTTCAACTTTTCTATTCTTTCTTAAAAAGAAAGGAAATTCTATGCAAAAACCTTCGTTAATGCATCAGTTAGGTTTCTTCTACACTGATAAAAGTGAGGAAATTCAATTTTAGGGTTCCCACCCCTTGCACCCCACCCCAGCCCGCCCCCACCAACAGACATTGGGGTGTGGGTTGGGGTCATCAGCCCTAACTCTCAACCCATTCTCCTATACTGCACCACCTCAGCTTGTTTACACATGGGATGGGGTGAGAGTTAGGCTGATGACCCCAACGCACACCCCGATGCCTGTTGATGGGGGCAGGCTGGGGGCCGGATGCAAGGGGTGGGATCCATAAAATCAAATTTCTTCACTTATTTCACTGTAGAATAATCCTGGCTGATGCATTAACAAAGTTTTTGTATAGACTATATATATATATATATACACACACACACACACATATATATACATATTCATTGCAAAAATCTACATTAATGCATCAGTTAGGGTTGATTCCATGGCAACAAAATTCTGGAAATTCAATGTTAGGGTTACCAGCCCTGCCTCCCCCCACACACACACCCTCCACAGACCAACAGGCACCAGGGTGTGCCTTGCGATCATCTGCCCTAACTCTCACCCCATTACATGTGTAAACAAGATGAGATGGTACAGTATAGGATAATGGGGTGAGAGTTAGGCTGACAACCCCAAGGAGCACCCTGGTGCCTGTTGGTTTGTGAAGGGTGGGGGGATGTTGGGTGGTAGGGTTGGCAAACCTAACATCAAATTTTTGTTGGTATGGAATCAACCCTTACTGATGCAGTAAGAGAGTTTTTTTGCAATGAATTTCCCTTCTGTTTGAGAAAGTGAAATGTTACTCTTATGGAATGCATAAGTGGGAGCGTGGCCTTCCAGGCACTGTGCTCCCACCCATCCATAACTGTGTCCTCAGGTTTGCAAAATGGAATCCATAGGTAGGAGCATGGGCCTTGTGGGCCCTGCACTGCCTGCCACCCACCCATAGCTATGTCCTCAGGTTTGCAAAATGGTAGCCATAGCCCACCCATAACTATGTCCTCTGGTTTGCAAAATGGTATCAGTAGATTGGAGCGCGGTCCCTCCGGGCTGTGCACTCCCATCCACCCACCCATAACTATGTTGTCAGGTTTGCAAAATGGTATCCATAGGTAGGTGAGGATATATATATATATATATATATATATATATATATATATATACAGACACACATATATACATACTCACATGTTTGTGTATATAATTTACTTAACATTATCTATCTATCTCTGAGGTATATCCGAATAGGACAGCTACATAAAATACTAAGCAGGAACTGTTTAACTACATGGGGTATAAAACGGCATTTTAAACAGAGTTTAAAACAGTTTTTAAACAGTGTTTATAGAAGGTCACTGGACCAGGATGTTCTTTCAGGTTGCTGAGGTGGCTGCTCCTATCCTAACAGAATGGCTGGAAAAGGAAGAAGCAATAAGATCCAGGTAAGGCAGAAATGTTCTGATATGGAGGACAAACCATGATGTAGTCATGATGGAGTAGAACTCTGTGTACAGAAGAGGATGAACAAAGTCAGGATGTCTGACTGTGTATTGCAGCAAATTAAATATTTGAATAGGACACCAGGTGGAGTTTGTAACAAAATAAGAGACATGGACTTTTCTGTTGATTCTGTCAGCTCTGGATCTTGGTCGAGTAAGGACAAAATGATATGTAGAAAGTTTCTATAAACAGTTAGTACGATGGAATGGACGGTTGGATTTAAAACTGTTGATGACAATGTAAATTCTCCAGGCCAGGGTCATAGCAGCTTATAAATTAAGGTCAGCAACAGGTCCGAAGAAGCCATTACTTAGAAGAAGCATTAGCTGAGAATATAAATTGTAGTCTATAGGTGTTCTTGAGGAGGAGTCCAGAGGCGTCACTTTCTTTATACCTTGCAAGATGGCTTTGATTGCTAGATTTGAGAGATATGATATTGGAATGTCCAGATGGCAAAAGATCGTGGTGAATGGAATTCCAGAAATATATTGTTGATTGCTGTGACTGATACATGAAAGGTTTCAAAACAGTATGAAGCAAATGCCAAAATGAGTTGAAAATGTGGAAGGTAGTCATGTTTTGTAAAATGCAGAAGGTATAACATTTATTCCAGGCTATTTTACATGCGGCCTGAGTTGCTGAAGCTAAGGAGTTCCTTATAGTAAGTGAGGCACCATTGAGGAGCTGTGTTATATCATTTGCAGCTCTGATTACATTGGTGGAGGTGTCATCTCTCAATTGGCTTGTGGGAAGGCAGTCCTGAATTGCTGAAAATAGAATTATGAAAAACAATAAGGTTGGAAATTAGAAGAATCTGGAATATACACACAATGAATAGTAAAGTGGTACAATATTGAGGTCCTTGTTAATCATCTCAGGAAGTTCCTTATAGAATGAGAGGAAGAAAGCCCTTTTTTTATAATGGCTACAGCTGCTTGGTTTTATGTGTGTATATAGTTATGACTTGATTGTTCCATATGTGTCCCCAAGTGAGTGTGGCTGCAACAATAGGGTAGATTTCGAACAAAGATGAAGTTGAGTGGAACTGGGGAAGGTAGTCAATTTCTGGAGGCTGGGTGCAGACAAACCAAGAAGTTCCATGGATGGTATTAAAGCCAAATGAAGGAGTTGTTTCTGTGAAGGGACTGAGATATGATTTAAGGGGATGGATCATTATAAAACATAACTATTCCATTCTATTCTGCTAGAAAATGGGACCACATCACAATGTCTGAATAGGCAGCAGCAGTGATGGTTATATGATGGCCAAAAGTACTGTATAACTGAATGAGCTAGAGTGAGTAGATTAGATGTGAAACTCTGGCCCTGTGGAATGATTCTCAGAGTGAAGGTGAGATAGCCCAACAGAGAAAGGAGTTCTCATTTTGCACAGGTTCATTTCATAGAAAAGGTGAAACCAAGTTAGAAATTCTGTGTAATTTGTGCTGAGGTTGATGGGTTTGCATTTTTATAGTACCTAATTTGATATCTAGGGACTCTAGTGCATGAGTTGGTCCTTCTGTTTTGTCATCTGCCAAAGGAATGTTAAGTGAGGAGAATAAATGCCAAAAACAGGTGATGCTTGAGGCTGGAGAAGACTCTGGGGTATCGATGAAAAGGAAATCATCCAAAACAAATGGACATCAAGAGACATTCAATAGAATCCAACACCATGAACTAGAAGAGGTATCAAAGTGACTTGGACTACAATACTTTCACGTCCAAAAGTTAGGCATACAGCAAAATAGTACTAGTTTCTCAAGGAGATTCAATAAACTTGCCACAGGGAAGGATGAACAGGCAACAGTTTGAAGGTGTCTGTGATACCTGCTTTAGTTAACCAAACACCCTGTCCAGTGAATTTAATGAATTTAATAGCATCATCAGTTTGTGTGTAGGAAAGCAAAAAATCTTCACAAAGAATGAGATAATTGATGCTGGGACCTGTTGTGGAATGGGGAGTTAACAGGTCAATTATCAGATGTTGCTTTCCTGAATACTTTTGGATGGCTATACCTATAGGACTTATTTGGAAAGATGGAAAAGGGGAACTGTAACAGGACCAATGATAAACCCTTTAGACAATTCTTTTGCCAGTAAGGTATCCACAACTTGAGGTTTTGCTGCATAAGATCTGAGACTGGGTATGGATGTGATAAGAACTGCATGAAGCCTTGTACAAAATCCATTGGAAAGACCTGAAATAAGGAACTGTGCAAGAGACTGAGAAGGATGGGTTGATAGCAGCTGGTGTAAATGAGAAATGTTTACTGGTGTCAAGAAACGGATATTGTCATTTGGAACCTGGAACAGGGACGGAATTTGATTATCGGTGACAAATCAGTTTTAAATGTGCTTCCCCACTGTGACTGCAAACATGTAGTAGAGTACAGGATGATGCAAGGCAGGTGGTGTCATGGAAATTATTCCATACCGCTCTTCTGGCAGAAAAGACTATCTGTCAACCCCATTTATCCATGCAATTTTTTGGCACATAAAAGGTGTCTCGTGAAGTGTATAGACTAGTTGAAGTGGATGTAGCAGCTGGTCAGTTATCAGTGACAGTTAAAGGACACAAGGTAGCCAAATAAGAGAAGGAGCCACATATTGCACGTGTCAATGCCCATTGCCCAGCAAAATGTCTGAAAAAAACCTCTTTCTTGAAAGAAGCACAAGAAATGCAGGAATTGAACTTCAATAGGTATGCAGCTCCCTTAACTGAAAACAATTTGTAATAATCAGAAAAGTGAGTACTGTACCATTGTATTGAACAGCTAGATTAACAACAAGATAAAGGCAGGAGTCCAGTTCTTCAGACCTGGATGGAAATGCCTCACAAACAATTTCACTGTAAATGGAAAGGACAACAACAAATTCTACTGCTTTTAATTTCTTAAGGGGTCATAAATCTTTAGCTTTAGTGCTGTGGATACATCACTGCAAGAAATGATCCTGTTTTCTGTAGTTTCGTGAGATGAAATAAGAAGCGTCATGACACTGATGTCTTTCCCTTCAATAATGCCCTTACGGACATGATCTGGAACCAGACGGGTAGGACAAGTAGTAGTCAGTAATTGAATCTGAGAAGTGGGAGTAGCATCTAAGATGGATGCAGTTGGCTTGGAGATCTGAGAACCCATAGATAGACCTGATTATGGAGTTATGGTCAGAAACGAAGATCCCTATGGCGGTTCCATGTCATAACAGCGATCGCAAAACAAAAATTACTATTATGGTGAGTGTATATTGTAGACAAGTAAATGGCAATAGACACTTCCAGGCGACCCGACATCCAGAACATCAAAAAGTGTTTTTGTGAGGGGGGGCTATCTCCCCGCACACCCCTCATGAGGGGCTTTACACCCCCACTGAGTTTAGATTCTCAACTCCAGGGAGGTGCATGTCAGGAAGGGGACACAATCCAGATTTTGAAAAAATATTAAGTCCCACAGCCGCAGGCAGTGGCAGAATTTCCATGCTCCCAGTCCCCAGCCTGAACCCAGTACCTTCTGCACCAGAGCTAGCCACCTACATGACCACACAGCTAGCTCAGCAGCATCAGGCACACCAGTCACCTAAAACCCCTTCCCTGTTCCTCCTCTTCTCCTCACTAGTCCCTCCTTCTGGTCACCCTTCCCTTTAGATGCTTTCCCGAAGGGTCACTACCCTTGCAGGATAGCCCAGAATGATAGTGACGAAAATGAGTTGATATTTTTGCAGTCACTCATTTTCGGTCGCTATCATCACTGGATACCCCCAACAGTGCAGTAATGACTAGTAGTGACACTGAAGTGGCTCCTGGAGTGCATAGGAGAGAAGGAGCAGCTTGTATTTCTCGAGATCTTGATGATCTGGATTGTAAGGCAGCATCTGTGGCATCTAGATTTGAAACTGAGGAGTTGATTTGAAGCAGCAAATCACATAGTTTCAAAAATTGAGAGGAATCTGCAGGTTGATCAGAAGTTGGAGATGCAACAGGAGTGGTGGCAGACACAGGATTAGCAGCAATAACAGCTATGTAACGGTTAAACAGTTGCTTTTTGGTAGTCACAGAAAAGGGGACCTTAAGACTGTGAAAGTCAGCCACAAGTTTGGGAATTGTCCATCCTTTCATATCCTGCCAGGATTTGGCTGTGACCTTCCTGTGGATAGTTTTATGAGCATCAGAATCTTCTAGGTCTGATGGACCAGTGGTTACATCCAGAGGTGAAGACATGGCAGCTAGAAAATAAAGAAAACAAACAAACAAGCAAACTTGAAAACTCAAGGTGAAAGCTTGTCACAAGAAATTAACCACTAAGGGTGGATGACCCTTGTCATCATAAGCAACGCTTACATATGGGACCTCATTCCAAGTACAGGCTGAGGTTAAGCACACAGCCACATGACTGTGCTTCTCAAAGCCATTGAACTACCATTGCAACACTTATCAAGGAACCTTGTGACTGACTTGCAAAGTTTTCCTGAAAAAAAAGCAAAGGGCCCCAAATAAGCACTCAGCAGAGTGTGCTGTAGGAGGTCCAGGGAGAGTGATGCCATTGGTACAACAGAACTAGTAATGGAGGGTAGGATGGCTGCAGGACAAGACACACCTGATTAGAGTACAAGAGTGGCAGAAAATGAAATAAGCCGTTCTGGGACCCCTCCTATTCTCCATCTTCACGAACAACTTAAGTGGGCACTGTAGAGGCAGCACTGTTGTCCAATATGCTGGCAATGCTGTCATCTATCACTCCCTGGAAAACTTGGCTGACCTCAGTCACCACCTCCAATCCAACCTAACATCATTGGAGGCCTGCCTAAACGTGAACAAAATGGTCCTCAACACTGCTAAAACCAAGGCCATGCTGTTTGGACCAAGATCCCTTGGCCAAGACAGAGCACCAGCCCTACAACTCATCTCAGCCTCTGGCAATGGAATTTAAGTGTGCCATCCCTCAAATATCTAGGCCTCACACTCAACCAAGGCTTCTCCCTAAAAAAACACTTCAACCAAGTTACCAAAACCATTTATTGTAAACTTAGTTCCCTATACTGTCTCAAGGACCAGCTTATCCCTCAAGCCAGTATCTCAATTGCCCAAAGTGTGCTCCTACCTACACTGACATATGCCACCCCTGTCATGCATGGCTTGGGAAGGCTCAAATCAGTAGACTTCAGGTCCTGTATAACAAGGTGGCTTGCTTCACTACTATGGCCCACTCCAGAAGCCACCACTGTGATATCATAACAACTCTAAACTGGCCCTCTATGGACACCCATCTCCAGTACCAATTGCTTTTCCTTGAACAGAAGCTTCTGAGCCCATCCCCACCACCCAGTCTCACTGGACTCATTGCCCCAAAGCAAAACCCATGGAACCTCTGGACCTCTAGCAGAACCCTGCTCTTGGTACCCAAAGTACATAGATACATAGACAGTGTCGGCAGATAAGGGCCTATGGCCCACCCAGTCTGCCCATTTGAGCTTGTAAGTTCAGTTTATGTTTTCCTAGAAGTCTGTTGCCCCTTACCCCTGACCTCCAGAATTCCTTTATGTCTATCCCATGCATTCTTGAATCCCGTGATTGTTTCAGCCCCCACTACTTCCTCTGGCAGGGTGTTCCACTTGTCCACCACCCGTTCTGTGAAGAAATTCTTCCTCACGTTTCCTCTGAATCATCCTCCCTCCAACTTCATCCCATGCCCTCTAGTCCTGGAACATCTTTTTCACTTAAAAATAGTGTATTCCTGCACCCTGTTCCTCCCTGTAAGATACTTGTATGTCTCTATCATATCCCTTCTCTCCCTCCTCTCCTCCAGGGAGTACACGTTCAGTTCCTTCAACCTGTCTTCATAGGACTTGTGATGCAATCCATGCACCATCTTTGTTGCCCTCCTCTGAACCTTCTCTACCCTGTCTATGTCCTTACATAGGTATGGTCTCCAGAACTATACACTGTATTCCAGGCGGGGCCTCACTAGTGTCTTGTATAGTGGAATTATGACTTCCCTTTTCCTGCTGGTGATGCCCCTGCCTATGCATCCCAGCATCCTATTTCCTTGACCTGCTGTCTTGAGGACCAATGCTGGTGAAAAGTTCTTCTCATACTCAGCCCCACTCCTATGGAACAAACTACTTCCTCCTGTAGTGCAGGAAGCCCCCCTCAAGCAAAACCTTCCACACAAGACTCAAGGCCCACATACTTGCACCCAGCACATGCCACTGCCATTGCACCTGATATCCCTTCCCCACTCTCTCCTTACCTCAACAACAGTTAGGCAACCTAACTGAGGGTTGTCCCTACTCTCCTCTGCACTTCACCCTCTTTTACCTGTTTCTTCTCACCCCCCAAAATGGATGCTTATATCTTATCACTATGTTCCACTTTGACTGTCTTGTACAATTTACAGCAATAACTCACTTGTAATTGATATGTACCTATTCTGTATTGCATAATTGTGTGTTGTATCCACTCTGCAATGTTAACTGGGTTGCCCCTGAAAAAGGGACCTCCGGGGCTCAGTGGACCTACCCGGTCATCAAAATGAATAAATAAATAAAATAAAGTATCAACACAAAGGTGCCCTGAAGAAACCAGTGCCTACAAAAGCCAAGAATAGACAGGGGAATGCAGTCATCAATGCACACACACTTGCAGAGCTAAAAAGGCAACAAGAAACAGACAAAAACAGCCACAGGAATGGTAGAGCAGCAGGCAGACAAAACCAAAGTAGAAGCAAAGAGCAGAGAAGCATAATGGAGGGTCACAAGGAACATGGAAACACAGGAAGAGCCGAAACATCAGGAGGACTGGGAGAATAGGAGGGGGAGAAAGAGAGTCCACATCTGAGCCACTGAACTAGGAAAAGATAAAGGACAGAGGAGAGAGAAAGTGGCAGAGTCACAGAATAAACAGAAACAGAGTTGGGGGCAGCAGAGAGAGAGAGAGAGAGAGAGAGGGAGAGAGTGCCACAGCAGAACTGCAGTGGAGGAGGACAAACAAAGGGCAGAGGACAGGAGCAGTGCAGCCACAGACAAAACAGCAAGTGAGTAGACAATGTGGTAGAGAGAGGGAGACAGTGCTGCAGTGGAACTACAGAACAATCAATAGTGGAGAGGGGGAGGTGGAGGTGGAGCCATGGGCACAGATTAATAAAAATGGCAACAAAGCAGAAAACAAGAAACAGATGGGGACAGCAACACAAGAGGAGGAGGAATGACTAAGTGCAAGAAAGCCAGACAGCAGATGTACAGAAGGTATGTGAAGACCCACTAGCAGGGAGTTGATTGATTGTATGGGATTTAAGTAGTCAGTAACGGGGGAGGAGTCTGGTGGCCCCCACTGAACAGCAGGGTAAACCTTTTAATTAGGAAATGTTTGACAAACTGCTGCAAAAAAATTTGAAAGTCCCACAAATAGATGTGTAAATTATGGGTAGTGATCTTATTAATTGAGCTTTGTCACAATTCTGCAAAAGCATAATTCTGAAGATTTTCACATAATTCTGTGGATCCCATTGATTTTGTGGCCGGAATTCCACATGGCAGAAATTTCATTAAATTGCCATGATGGTGAAATGGCCGTTCTACCACAAATTCCATTGGCAGAATATAACATGTCACATACCCCTAATATGAATAATGTCTTACTGTGGGAGATTAATCTGCAGCAAAAAATTAAGCCCACTGTTTAGAAATGACTACATTCCACACAAATGTAGCAGCACCAGATATTTTGGTACAATGCCATTGGAAATCCAGTCCCCTACAATCTTCCAGCTTAGCTGTCAAACCACCTGCTTCTGAACTTCCTGAAACCACTTTCTTTTTCAAGCCTGGAAAATCTAAGCTGTAACTATGTTGGTGTTACGGTGTGTTTGCTACCAGTAGACATTCAGTAGAGGTGGTCAATATTAAGCAAACAACATACACTATCAACAAGTCCCACCTGTGGACAGTTAAAAAAATGCCACTAAACCTTCTAGAAGTAGTTCTTATCTCCAGCTCCAAATAAGACAATCTTTGCAGTTAATACATTTTTTTGCAGTGGGAAAGGAATATTCTTGGACAGTGCTGCCAACAGTGACTTCCCTTCCACTTCCTAATGTACTATTTCCCCCATACTCAGATGCCTTACATCATTCAAGTATGGAGAACACTATAGAGCTCTCCATGTAGTTTATTTCAGTGACAGTTTGAAGGGTTTTAACATATTTTACACTGTTATTATTTTTAAATTCAAAGTCACAGTTCAAGACATAAAGTTCAAGGGAAAGGATACAAATTGCTACTCTTTCATACTGATGTAAAGCCTTGACCTTTTGTTTTAAAATGTAACATATTTTGAATAATAAACTAACAAGAAACAAAAAAAAAAACACCCTAGTTGTTAAATGAAGTCCATGAGTAACTGTCAGCAAAGACACTGCTTCATATAGGCAAAGCAGGCTTTTTGATGCAGCATGCCAGTGCAAATTTATTATGCTCATTAGGTCCGCAGTTTTGGGCAGCCCACATGGAAATTATTGATGATTTCTAAGACAATTTCATCTTGATACAGTCAATGCATAAAAAGTGTGCTTGGAGGCAATCAGCTACCAGACCAGGGTATACGTTTTAGTTACTTTGCAGACAAATTCATTGCTAAGAGCAAGTTTGTGCAAGCACATTCTATACCTTGCTTCCAAGCAGTTGCTCTACATGATGCCAGACTACATTTCCCAGCCTGCAGCACTGTGGCCTGAAGAGTGGTATACAGGCTTGTATTCAGCAGTTCTGTGTTAATTGATAGTGTGGCCATATGACAGGCACTAATGACTTCCTATGCAGTAGACTGTTGCTAGTCTTTGAAAATTCAGTTTTCCAACTCTATTTCCAACTTCTGTTTTTTCAAGTATATCCAGACACACTGTTATCCAACTGACTATGGAAACTGTAGCTGCAGCAAGAGGGTCACCACTCCTCTGATGTCTAAGCCTCTGTGTGCCAATGCCTGCCTCTGCCCAGTTTTGCAAGGCTTAACCAGGCCCTCCCTCTTCTCCAATCTGTGGTACTGTATATGCTGAGAGAACTGACAGGAGTGCCTCTTCTAGAAGGTAGGGCATCCTCAGTAGGACTTGAGGGGCATAGCTGTGCCATTAGCTTGGATTAGTCTTTTTTGCCTCTACTTATAATTCCTTCCAGTGGGTTCAGTCTGTGAGCATATAGCATGAAACACTGCAGCCTGTACAACCAGTCAAAATCCCATCTGCAAGTATATAGCTGCTACTGTTTCCTAGGGCACTAATGTTAATCCATCTCTGAGGAGAGACCTCACTGTGGAAAGCTTGATCTTGCTCCTGCTGTAATGTTCAGCTGATCTGGAATCAGGGGCTTGATTTTCAAGAAGCCCTTAGAGCAACATAAGCTGTGCTGCTCTAGGGCTGTGTTGAATTCCAGGTGAATCAGGGACCCTGCACCTAATTTTATAAAAGGGAGGGACTCTGCACCAAAAACCCAGGAGTTGCTGCAGCCGCAGGCTAGCGCCAAACATTTGGAGCGTATGCGGGGAATTGCCACAGGGATCAGCCCCCCCATCCAGCGCAACACCAGAGGGGCTGCAAAAGGGGTGTGTGACTGTGCATGGCAGGAGGTGGCCAGGGCAAGAAGGAGCAGGGGTGTTCCCTGGAGGCACGGGTGAGATGGCAGAAGATCATTGTAGTGATGTGGCACCCAGCTGGGGTGCATGTTGCTATGACTGGCAGTCGATCAGCTGGCAGTCTGAGGATGGTTGGAAGGGAAGGAAACTGACCCAGCCCCAGATTGGCACAGCTGTGGCACCTGCCCCAGTGATGCCACCTGCCAGAAGCCTATATGTGGGAGGGAGCCTGCCACAAGTGGGGGGGGGGCTAGGTGCCAGGGAACTGCTGTAGTGCCCAGAAAAGGTTTCTCTATACCACTGGCAGCTCTCAACCTATAACCAACGTATCCCATCTACATGCATCTAGAAAGTGGCACCTCTGGGGAAAATGCTATGGCTGTTCCCACCTGGGACCAGGTCAGTATCCCTCCCTGTCAACCATCCCAGACTGCCAGCCAATTAACTGTCAGTTATTGCAACATGCACCCCTGCCAAGTGCCACATCACCACACTGGTCTTCCACCATCTCCCTCCTGCACCCTTGGGCATTCCCCCACTTGTTTTGGCCCCAGCCCCATGCTGGCAGGCTCCCCCCAGTTGCCACATTGTCACACAGTGGTGCAGGGCCCTTAGACCACCATCTTGCTTCCGTAGGCAGAGATCCCTGTTGCGTCCTTGGCAGGGCTTGAAAATTCAAAAAAAGGGGATATTGCAGCCCCACTGTGGTGCAAGCCCCCTTGCGACCTGGTGCACTCCAATTTCAATTGCAAGGCTGGTGCAGTGCCAGTTTGGCACAAAAGTTCCACTTTTCAACACAGACCACATTCAAATATTGGAATTGCTGCATCTTTTGATGCAAGGTGCCACTTGTATCAATTATGTTTGTTACAGGCACCTTGTGTCATACTCGTGGCTTTGATAATAAAGTCCCAAAAACAATTCCAAGTCACAGTAGGGTGGGAGAACCAGCTGGACAAAGGAAATAATTCTACCACTCTACAAGGCCCTTGGACCTCACCTAGAGTACTGTGTGCAGTTCTGGCTCCTGGATAAAAAAGAACATTGAGCCAGTCAAGAAGGTGCTTTGCAGCTGGCCCAGTGGCACCGAGTGTTGAGGCACTGGATGCCACACCCCACATCATGCCGGCAACCTGGGTTCAGGAATGAGCCCAGGCACCGGGGGGAGGATTGAGTGTCCGATGGACTGCTCTCCTCCCCTGGGGTGGGATACGGGGCTCACTCAGTTTAGTAGATACCTCTGGTGGACACTGGAGGTCACTCAAGCACTGAGCCGCATATAAAGGGGAGGAGTTACAGCAGACAAAAGCAACATAAAAAGGGAAGGAGTTACGGCAGACATCAGCAACCAGGATCGTGCAGACGTCATTGCACATCACACTCTGGGGAGCAACTACACAAGAAAATCCCCATCCTCGGTGATAGGTGATGGCACCTCCACCCCCAAGCCACACTCCTGACACTGGGCACTCTCCTCTTCTGGGCCAGGGCCCAGCCTGGCATACTAGATTTTAGATAGAGCACCCTGGGTGGATAGGCAGCCCCATCTCAGGGGGTTCAGAGTTGGAGGTTCACCAGACTGGTGCAAGGAAGAGGAGGTGTCTCACATAGGAGGTAGAGCTTGGGTAAGTAGTGGCTGCTGGAGAGAGTTCCTCGGTGGATGGTGAATAAATAAAGTATACAAAAAGAAAAGATAGTGCTTTGCAGGGCCGCAAAAATGATAAAATGGATTGGGTGCATGAGCTAAGAGGAGATATTGATGATCCTTAACATGTTTTCCTTGGAGAAAAGAAGGCTGAGTGGAAAGGATCTCAAGTTTTCTGCATACTCAAAGATGTAACCAAGATTGAACATACAGAGATGTTTGCTCATGTGTCCTCAAGCAGGATGTGGGGATATGCCCTGAAACTCAGAGATGGTAAATTCAGGGCTAATTTTAGGAGGCATTTGTTCTCCTAGACAGTTGTAGACCTGTGGAACAACCTACCAATGGAGACTGTGGGTATGATGACAGTACAGGCCTTGAAGGTAAGCTTAGACACATTTTTCCTTATGAAGGTAATTACAGGGTATCCTGAGTAGTTAAGCAGGAGAGAAATTCCTATAAATTAGTACATGTTTACAAAGCATATTCATCTCTTATTATGAAGTGGGGGAGCATAGTGGACCCAGAGCCCCTACAGACTTTTTTTGGGATGACATTGAGATTCGCCATCATCTATGAACTGACTCAACTTTTGTTGTTCAATCTATGTTTGCTATCCAGTGTTGAGTCTCATCAATATATCAGTTTACATTTTGCCTATCTATATCCTAATTTACAGTTGAAGATAAACTCCATATTTAATTTCATTTGCCTAATGATTTAAATACAGAGCAAGATTAGTTTAGGTATGTACTTTATCAATAAAAAGATTATTTAAAGCTGCTAGTAGCTTGGCAGAAGACACCAGGAGGAAGGACTGCTGTGTGACTAGACTTCTCTACTGGGACTAAAGAAGTAGAACTCTTGTACTTGGACCTTTAATTTAGGGTAAAAAAAACAAACTAACAAACAAAACAAAAAAAAGTGCATGCTTGTCTGAGTTAACTGAACTGAATGGTTATCTGAACAGTTATCTAGGTGTAAATCTCAGGTGATTGAAAGGACTTGATAGCTGTGCCGTTTAAATTACTTTTAGAAAGATCTAGTAAGTAGCGGGAGTGGCTTAGCTAGAAGGAAGCTAAATTTAAAGACTGCCTTAGAAAGATTCTGCTAGTAGCTTGGCAGAAGACACCAGGAAGAAGGACTGCTGTGTGACTGGACTTCTCTACTGGGACTATATGTTGTACCTATCCACAATTCCTGTGCCATTCTGGCAAAGTGTGGTTCTTCTATGGAGGCACCCGCAGTGGAGACCAAGGAGGATGCTGGGAACTTTCATAAAGGAGACCCACAGGAGGGTGGCAGGGGACCCCACAGGGGAAGGAAACAACTCCTGGTGGGGGACTCCATTGTTAGGAAGGTAGAACTAGGGGAGGAAGGGGAGAGAGAGGTAAAGTGTCTGCCTGGCACCATGGCTTGGAGGGACAGGGAGCGAATCCTCAGGATTGCTGGAGCAGCTGCACAGGGGAGGGAGCTGGATGTCATTGTCCACCTAGGTACAAATGTCCTGGCTATGAAAGAGATTAGAGAAGTGCAGGAAGAGTTTGTGGAATTGGGGAGTGGCCTTAGACAAGTAGCACACACGGTAACCTTCTCGGAGGTGCTGCCCATCTATGGTGTAGCAGAGGCTAGGGTGTCCCAGACCATGGGATTCAATCAGTGGTTGAAAAACTGGTGTGGCACTCAGGGATTTGGCTTCATTGGGGACTGGGGGTCCACCTGGAGTGATGCAAGCCTATACTGGCATGATGGGCTGCATCTGTCCAGGAGGGGAACCAGGATCCTAGGTGATAGGTTTAAATGCTTCATTGGCAAGGATTTAAACTAGCCAAGGGGGGAAGCATTAGAAAGGAGGAGGGAAATCCTAGCCCCCCCAAAAAAATTGGGGTAGTAAGTGCGGTAAACACCAACATAGAGGTGTCGATAGGGAGAAGGGCTGGGGTAAATGGGGAAAGTGACAAAGTCAAGAAGGACAGGGATAGGGCAAAAAGGAGTAAGGCCATCAGGAAATGGAGGGTAATGAGTACCAATGCCTGTAGTCTGGGCAACAAGCTCCCTGAGCTGGTGGACTTGATGGAAGAGGGATGCCTGGATATTGTAGCAGTCACAGAAACATGGTACACAGAGAACCATGACTGGGATGTTAACATACTGGGGTACATAACCTACAGGAAAGATAGGCAGGGGAGAAGAGGGGGAGGAGTGGCTCTCTAGTTAAAGGAAGGGATAAAAGTAACTGAACAAAAGAGTAAACAGGGAGGAGAGGAGGCACTTTGGGTCACCTTGGAGACTGGAAAGGGCACCGCAATATGCACAGGGGTTGTGTACAGACCCCCATGTTAGGGGGAGGGAATGGACAAGGATATGATGGAAGGCATTCTTAGGATGGCAGAGAAAGGGGAGATACTGTTGATGGGGGACCTGAATATGCCACATGTTAACTGGAGCACATTTGCTGCAGCCACATCCAAAGCAGGGCCATTCTCAATGCCTACAGGTGGCAGGCCTCAGACAGCTAGTTGGAATCCACTTGTGAGGGAGCAATCTTAGACCTCGTACTTTCAAATGGGAGCAGTGAGAGGATTTCAGATCTAGAAGTGGGTTGCCATCTGGGAACAAGTGACCATCAAACAGTGTGGTTCACGTTAAACTCAGCTACAGAGTCAAGCCATACAAAAGTGAGGGTACTGGACTTCAGGAGGGCTGACTTTGGCAAGATGGGAGAGTGCCTCAGAAAAGCACTAGCAAACAGGCTAGAAGGAGGGGTGAAGCAACAATGGTGAATCATCAAAACTGCCATCACATAGGCACTAAGCCTTTGTGTGAAGCAAATAAACAAATCAATATGAAAGAAAAAGCCACTATGGTTCTCAAAAGAGGTGGCTGGGAAAGTCAGGAAGAAAAAGATAGCATTCCGGAAGTATAAGAAAACACAGAAGAAGCAGGACAGAGAGCTGTACCAGTTAAGGCAGAAAGAAGCAGGAGGGAAGTCAGAATAGCAAAGGCCCAAACTGAGGAAAGGATAGCCAACTCAATTAAGAAGGCGGACAAAACCTTTTATAGGTACATCAGCGGCGTGAAAAGACAAAGGAGGGATAGTGAGGCTGAATAGAATGAACGGTGGGTGGGCAGAGGGGACAGTAAAAAGCAGGGATACTGAATGAATATTTCTGCTTAGTATTCACAAGAGGAGGGGAAGTGCCTAATCCAATTAACAGAAGCACTCTTGATAGGGGGGTCAATCCCAGTCCTTTCACAGAAGAAAGGGTTCTGCAAGAACTCCTAAAACTGAAGGTAGACAAAGCAATGGGGCCTGATGGAATTCACCACAGAATTCTAAAAGAATTAAGGGGAACTAGTGAAACCACTGGCTACTCTTTTAATGAATCATGGGAGGATGGTGTGGTACCCGAGGACTGGAAGAAGGCAGATGTGATTCCCCTTCAAAAATGTGGGACCAAGACAGAGGCAGGAAACTACAGACCTGTCAGTTTGACCTCTGTGGTAGGGAAAGTGATGGAGTCACTTCTGAAGGAAAGAATTGTTGAGTACCTACAGGCCAGTGGGGCACAAGACCCAAGGCAGCATGGGTTCACAGTGGGAAGGTCATGTCAGACGAATCTAATAGATTTCTTTGACAGGGTGACCAAAGTAGTAGACCAGGGAGGGACTGTGGACATGGCCTACCTAGACTTTAGCAAGGCATTTCACACAGTCCCACGCAAAAGATCAATAGTCAAATTAACCAGCCTGGGAGTGGGTCCCAGGGTGGTAGCCTGGGTAAAACATTGGATGGACAACAGGACACGGAAGGTAGTTGTAAATGGAGTCCGCTCTGAAGAAAGAGGGGTTACTAGTGGGGTACCGCAGGGTTCAGTACTGGGTCCAGTCCTTTTTAATGTCTTTATAAGTGACATTGCAGAGGAAATGGAAGGAAAAGTATGCCTCTTTGCCGATGACACAAAGATCTGCAACAGGGTTGATACACAAGAAAGCGTGGAAAGGATGAGAATGGACTTGGTAAGGTTGGAGGAATGGTCAGAAGTATGGCAGCTAGGACTCAATGCAAAGAAGTGCAAAATAATGCACCTGGAAAACAAGAACCCAGGGGAAGAATACACAATGGGGGAAGGGAGGTAGTAACAACAACAAAAAAGGAAAGGGATCTGGAGGTAATCATATCAGATGACCTTAAGGTTAGCAAGCAATGTGAGAAGGCAGTAGGGAGGGCTGGGAGTATACTGGGATGCATAGGGAGAGGCATCACCAGCAGAAAACAGGAAGTTGTTGTCCCTCTGTACAGACAGTTGGTGAGACCCTATCTGGAGTACTGCATCCAGTTCTGGAGACCCCATCTCCGCAAGGACATAGACAGGATAGAGAAGTCCAGAAGAGGGCAACTAAAATGGTGCATGATCTGCAAGAGAAGCCGTATGAGGAGAGACTAAAGGAGCTTAATATGTATACCCTTGAGGAAAGAAGGGAGGGGGGGACATGATAGAAACTTTTAAGTACCTCAGTGGAATCAACAAAGTCCAAGAGGGTAGCATCTTTCAGAAAAAGAGATGTGCAAGAACAAGGGGACACAATTTAAAGATAGAGGGGAGGTGGTTCAGGGGCGATGTGAGGAAGTATTTTTTCACAGAGAGAGTAGGGGATGCATGGAACAGCCTTCCTGAGGAGGTTGTGGGGTCTAAAACTGTGGGAGAATTCAAGAATGCATGGGGCAGGCATAAGGCAATTCTTGTGGGGAGTAGGAAGAAATAGGCTGTTGGTTAACTAGGATCTGCAGCCTATCCGGTAGGTAGGGAAATGGGCAGACTAGATGGGCCAAGCGGTCCTTATCTGCCATCAAAGTCTATGTTTCTATGTTTCTATATTTCATGCTCCCATCAAGACTATAGTAAATTCTCTCTAATCTGAAAGATTCTACCACATGATTACGCTATTCTTTATAAGTTCATGGGTATAATTTTTCCAGTTTTGTAGTATTAACTTTTTCGTTTCATTAAGGAAGACAGTTCCAATAAAAAAAAGGCTTTCAAGCCAACCCACTGGTACAGCAGTTGGATTTTTGCTTGTGATGCTGATGACCCAGGTTCGGGAACACACTCGGGAATCAGAGGGCCGGCTTGGTGGAGGAGATTGAATATCCTAGGGATGGCTCTCCTTCTCCAGGGGGGTGACTGTGTACCCGCTGCAAGATTGACCTCAGCTGGAGGCCTGGGGCCGGCAGTGACCAGTGCTGGAGACGCTGTGGGGGACATGCTAGATGTCGGCACTTCATCGAATGCCATGCCCTCCCTGGGTCTCTCACTAGACAAATCCTTGTGGTCACCCTTCATGATGCTCTGCTCAACCAGGTCCCGATCACCACCGTTTATCTCCTGGTGACCTAATGCTGGCATCTGTGACAGGGGAGCCCAGCCCCCATGCCCCGCCCTGGGGGGAAGCACGGGAGGCAGTGCAGGTAGGTGCTCCCTACTGGCAGCCTTGTACCAGCATTATGGGGGTGCAATGCTTGCCTGTGCAGCCCCACCCTGGGTGGCAAGCCAGGGGGTATCATTGTAGCGCCTAGGGTTCCCGGTGAAGTGGGGGTCAGGCAAGAAGCGGGAGCTGAGACTCGGGTGACCGTGATGAAAAGCATACTAAAAAAAGAAAAAGAAAAGAAGGCTTTCTATATTATTCCCACTTGGAATGTGCTGATGTATCCCCCGTAAAATGTTACTGAGGTCAAAAAGCATATCATTACCCAAAGTATGTATTTTAACATCCTTTATTTTCTTTCAGAAAGTTGTTTAAAATATACAGTTTACACACATATGACTTAAATGCAGTACACATTTGACATCTTGAACAAATCTCAGTGATTGTTTTATCTTATGCAATTTTGAGGAAAATATAATAAATTCTATATAACAGGTTGTACTGTATTTGTTTAAATCTAATACTTTTAAATACTTTATGTGGGTAAATCATAGCCTCCGCCCATTTATTTTGGTGTATCTCAGTGCACAGTTCCTTTTCCAATGCATCCTTTAATGACGGTTATAGGTCAAAACCGCATTTCAATAAAACCATGGTCAAAATCCACGTAGGGACAAGAGTGGCTCACATAATAGCACTGAGCAAAAACAGCGAGTGTACAGACACTGCTGTGACCATTGTGTATAGATGTTGGTGGGTGGGCAGACTGCAGAAAGGTACTGAGAGCTGCACAAAGTAAGATGGCACACATACAGTATTTTGCAATTCAACCCCAGGCCACAGGCAACTCGGGTGTAGTGGTGGGTGAAGTGGCCGAAATTTGATCTGCGAAGTGATTCGTGGAGTAATGCGGAATCCACGAAGTATTCCGCATTACTTCGCATCATGATTAGGAATGTGAAGTCCATTGAAGCCAATGGGCCAGAATTTCAAAGGCCTTAGACTGACGCATGGTGCTTGCGTCAAACAGGTCTGATGCAAAGGCACCTTGCACCAAGGGCTGGGCCAAGTGCGATTTTCAAAGGCAGCCTGCATCACCCAGCAGGCTGCCTGCATCAAAGTGTGCTAGTGCTCATCTTGCAAAACAAAAGTGGCTGCAGCATGGCACTAGGGGGCTTGCGGCAGACTCAGACTGCCACAGCCCTCGGATCTGGATTTTCCAAGACCCCCCCCGGAATGAAGTACCAAGTACCCTTAGACCAATGAGGGGCTGATCTAATGGTACTTAGACAGCTCCTGGGGGGGTCATCCAGTATGTGCCACTGTGTAGCCCACCCCGGTCCATCCCTGATGGGTGATCCCTGGTGGCGTGGTGGTCCCCCCTCACCCCGCCACGATCCCCGACACCAACTACTGTGCATAGTGCCATCCCCCCACAGGTAGTGCCCATTTCAGCACTCCCACTCCCCTCCTGTACCCCAATCTGGTGACCAGCACAGCCCTCTACATGCCACTACAGCTGGCTGCCAAATAAGCTGTCATTGCATGTACTGTATACAGTATATAGTACGTGCACTGACAGCTCATTTAGTGGCCGGCTGTCATGGCATGTGGAGGGTTGTGGTGGTCACTGGACGAGGGTCGGGGTACGGGAGGGGGGTGGAAGTGCAATGATGGACACTACCTGCGGGGGGGCACTAGACCTCCAGGGTACTGGTGTGTGTTTGGGGTGCAGGTGCCGGTGACGTGGTGGTGTTGGGGGGGCTGTGTCCAGTTACAAGTCCCTTTCTGTGGGTACTACAGACTCCCCACTGCCTTTGCAGCATTCCGCGTTGGTGCGCCATACATTTGGTGCAGCACCACCTTTGCCGCAAGCCACTGGATTTTGGCACCAGCACCCTGTAGATTTGAAATTCTGGTGCAGGGTCCCAGGCGCACTGCATTCAGCGCAAGCTGCCATTGTCACAGCTTGCATCAGGGCTTTGAAAATCTGGCATAATAACTTTGTGTTATTCTGCCTTCCCCAAACCACTTCTCCACAAATTTTAAGGTGAAGTACATTGAAATCAATGTACTTCACATGATTTTGCCTTGTTTTTGAACTCCAACGTGAATTTTGCATTGCTTAATGGGATTGCAGGTCACATGGGCTCTAGATTGTTCTGCAGAGCCTCAGTTCTGTGTAGTGTGTGTGTAGTGGAAGATGGAGACAGTTTCTTCTCCAAGCTCTGTGATTCAAATCCTCTAAAAGCCATTAAAAAAGTATTTTTGAACCTTTTTTTATTTTTGCTAAAAAATTTAGTACATCGATTGTAGGAAACCCTCCTGTGCTCATAGCATCAAGTGTTTATTGTTTGTGTGTGGATTTTGAATGTTAATTTAGAAAAGTTATTTTGTGTACTGTGAAGTGTGCTTTGGGGGATGGGCATATCTGTGATGTAGGTAGATTAGCTGGGAGAAAAAGGCAGTCTCTGTTTTGGTTATATTTTTTCTTGTATAACTGTGTTAATGTACACACTGAAATATTTTCAGTAATTCTTGAAATTTTTTTGCTGATTGTTGTGGTGCAGCAGTGTATAATTTCAGTTTGTTTAAAACATTTGGTTAGATTACAAAAGGTTTTCAATTTGCTATGCATTGCTTGTAGTGTGTGTGTGAGTGTGTGTGCGATGCGTGCCATGTAATCAGGCACCTTTTATTGTGCCACAGAGTAATTGCAGCAGTATGAACCTGCTATCCACTGCACCGGCATGAATTTTTTGTACTGCTTTGTGGTATCTTTACTGGTAGTGGACTTTTACTGCCATGCACTACCCCCCAACTGGCAAAAGGTATTCTTTTCGAAATGTGGATTTGTGACTTGTGAGCACTGGTTAGGTGTTGTTGTGCCTTTGTGTCTGCATCTCTTGAGTGTGTAGTGCAATCTTAATCTGTCTGTGTATTTGCAGTACACCATTAATTATGGGAGACTTTGCATTTCTTGTTATTCTCTCATTTCACTTCATCAGCACTGGGGAATTTTCTGGACACAAGACAGTAGTATTTTGGGGATGCACATTAATTCTGGTAATTGTGTGTGACCACTGTGCGCATGACGGAGTGCACCATTAATACTGGGAGACTTTGCATTTTTTGTTATGCTCTCATTTCACTTCATCAGCACTGGGGAATTTTCTGGACACAAGACAGTAACATTTTGGGGATGCACATTAATTCTGGTGACAATGTGTGTGAGGGGCTGCCATTATTGTTGTCACTTTGCCTTACTTAGCGTTAAGAAGGAATGACAACACGAAGTAATAATTACAAGGCGAAGTGAGCTTTTTGTATTGCCCACTCCGCATAGTGGAGTGACAACGCGAAGTGCCCACTTTGTGTTCACTTCGCTGGTGAAATTTAAATTTGCTGCATCTCTACTCAGGTGGGAGGGAGAAATTTGGGTGGGTGGATGATAGGGATGTGGCAAAGCAAAATATTGCCGGCAATGTTCACATGAAGTGACAAAATTCACCACTTTGCGGTGCTTCACAAAGCTTACCCAGACATGGGAAAACTTTGACTTCACCCAAGGTGTGTTGGACAATGTTAGAAGGGGGTCTTTGTCCCCCGCAGCATCTGTAATATAATTATACATTCTCCAAGACTACACTAATTTCAAACCAAAGAAAAACTTAATAAGGAGAAAATATTCAGTGAAAAAAAATGAAGTAGTTAAAGGAAGAGTTCCATGCTGGGACTGAACTGTGGTTGGGCCTACCTCATGCACTCACAGCATGTGCATTTTATGGCAATGCCACTAAGCCAGCCTGCTGGCAATACACACACTAATTCACTTATCCTGCTTGGCACAAGTGAAAGCAGTTACAGGTGGAGTGCTATAATGTCCACAATATTATTCACCATAGCTGTTTTCACTTTTGCTCTTTTCACTGTGCGGTTTTTACCGCGCTCATATTGAAACACACTATTGACCAGCTACCTTTAATGACATAGGAAGAGATTGATTTTTCTCTTTCAATAGGTTGTATATTTTCTCAATTATGTTGTGATCCTTTTACTTACTTATAAAGAATTCTTCCTGTGGAGTTAAGATGATTTCTCTTTTTGGTCCCTTTTTTTTTATATAATCCCTCAACTGTAAGTAGGGTAAGTATTTTCTGTCAGTGAGACCATATTTATCTTTCAGTTATACAGAACTCATTATTCAATGATTGGAGTAGAACTCTCCAAATTTATTTATACCTTTTATGTTCCATAATTTCCATATATAATTTGAGTTTATTTTATTTGGTAACAATCGTTATGAATGGGCATATCATTTGATATTATGGTCTTCTGAGCTAATAGTTTATTTGCTTCCTTCTAGATTTTATTAGAATTTTTTAAGAAAGATGACGTGTGCTCAAACTGAGGATCTATTTTTTTTTTTATTGTGCATTCATATGGATACAGATACAGTTTCAGAATGATTTCATCAGATAGTATTCGGTCTTCAAGATGTAGTTCATAAACATTTCTTACAGTGTATATCAATAATTTTTACCTTACAGTATTCATTATTTCATTAGACATAATAAATATTACAAATGCATTCCATATTTTATCAAATAATCTATGATTGTCCAATAAAATGTAATGTACATTTTTATACATCCAGTGCCATGTTTAAGCACATTTTAATATCTGGTGGGGTATCATCCTTCCACATCATTAATAAATATTTGTGTGCATTAATTATTGTTAGCATTATTATCCTTTGACTATATGGATCTCCCTTGTTAGTTATTACCCCCATTGTCATAAATAAGTGTTCATTATTCTTTTTTTAATTTAATAAGGGAGAATTCCTGAATAGTGACCAATATTTTTTTCCAGTAGTTGCTAATTTGTTTACAGTAGATTAACATCAGCTCCAAAGTTCCTATATCCATTTTACATCTGGGGCAAAAGTTAGAATAGTTAGGATTTATCAAGTGTAATCTATGGGGTGTATAAAATGTTCTACGTTGTATATTAAAATATATTTGTAACATTCTAGAGGACATTATTCAAATGTTTTTAGAGTAATAATTTTGGACCATTTTGCTTCTGAGATTATATTTCTTTGTTTAGTTTCCCATTTGAGTTTTAGACATTCTAATGATTGAGTCAAATGTGATTATCAAATTTGGTATATTTTTGATATGAGTTTAACATTTTGCTTCTCTTACACCAAAATTTCTAATTTGTTAATATTAGGTTTAATATCAAGGTACCCCTTTTTTTCCAAGAAGTTTATAATTTCTAAATATCTAAAAAAAATTTAGTATTTGGAATATTAAATTTTCTTGTAATGGTTTCAAAATCTAGTATTGTTTCTGGACCATACAGTTGGTGTATCTCTTTTATTCCATTTTTGTTGCCAAATTTTAAAACCATTATCCTGCACCGATGGTTGAAAACTGACATTTAAGCAAATTGGAATTATAGGAGACACCTTATTTTCTGGAAACTGTTTTTCTTTTACCTTATTCCATTAATTACATGTTAGAACAGTTTTCTTGAAAATGTCATTAATGTGTATGGGAAGAGTTTGGAAAAGAAACAAACATTTTTTTAAATGTGTTCATTTTAATTACATTGACTCTTCCTATCAAAGTCAAGGGTAATGTTCCCCATCTGGCCAGTCCATTCTGAGTTTTTAACCCTAATGGTTCAAAATCATGTTATATATGTTCTCATTATTATTGTCTAATAGCACACCCAAATATTTAAATTTAGTTACTTTTTTAATGTTTGGATTAAACATTCCCTTGAATGGGTCGGAATGCATTTTTGATTCTAATAGTCCTGTTTTGTCCCTATTCATTTTATACCCTGAGTATTTTCCAAATTGTGATAATATTGAATTTATTTACACATAAATATTGTTTAGGTTTTCCATATATAATAGAGCGTCATCTGCATAGAGACTAATTTTATGTTTTTTTTGGCGTACCTTAAGCCTGTGTATATTTTGATTATTTCTAATCAGAATAGATAGTGGTTCAATGAGTATGGCAGGATGCAAGGCAGTATCGGTTCATAGAGGGGAGTATCATGTCAAATGAATCTGATTGACTTCTTTGTCTGTGTCACTAAGCCAGTAGACAGGGGCCAAGTGGTAGACATCCTCTATCTTGATTTCAGCAAGGCCTTTGACTCTGCACCACACAAAAGGTTGATCAGGAAGTTTATGGATCTCAGGGTTGGGGAAAAGATGGCCAGATGGGTGGAAAACTGGCTGAGGGACAGAACCCAGGTGGTGATTGTTGGGGGAGAGTTATCTGGCACCAGAGAGGTCACTGGTGGGTTTCTGCAGGGCTCAATGCTGGGACCGGTGTGGTTCAATGTCTTCATTAATGACATTGGGGATGGCATTAGGGGCAAAATGTGTCTATTCAAGGATGACATCAAACTCTGCAGGACAGTGGACACAGCTGAAGTGATACAGGACCTACAGAAAGATCTGGAAAAGCTGGGGAGGTGGTCCAGGATATGGCAGCTTAGATTCAATGCCAAAAAATGTGAAGTTATGCATATTAGAGCCAAGAATCCCAGGATGGAGTACTACCTGTGTGGAGTCTGAGTAGCTGCATCAGAAGAGGAGAAGGACCTGGGAGTGATGATCTGTAGTGACCTGAAGCATTCCACACAGTGCAAGAAAGCAGCAGCAAAGGCAAACATGATGCTAGGATTCACATCTAGGGGATCAGTAGAAGGAGAGAGGAGGTTATACTGCCCTTGTACAGGTCACTGGTAAGACCATATCTAGAGCATGGAGTTCAGTACTGGTGCCCACATCTCATAAATTACATTAACCTGTTGGAGAAAGTCCAGAGGAGGGCTACAAAGATGATAGCAGGTCAACTGGGTAAGACATATGAGGAGAGGTTGAGGACACTAAACATGTACCCCCTGGAAGACAGGAGAGAGAGAGAGAGAGAGAGAGAGAGAGAGAGAGAGGGGACATGATTGGGACCTTTAAGTACTTGAAAGGGATAAATACAGTTGATAAGGAGAGTCTCTTTCATCTGAGTGGTAACCATAACATGAGGGGCACAGGCACAGTCTTAAGCTAGAGGGTGGGAGGTTTAGGAGGGAGGTCAGGAAGTACTTCTTTACTGAGAGGGTGGTGACCACTTGGAATGTGCTGCCAGAAGAGGTCATCTTGATGAAGACATTGGGCAGCTTTAAGCGAGGTTGGGATAGGCATAGGGGGGAAGGTAAGGATCATGGGTAGGGAGGATGGGAGGGAGTGGGGAGGAGGAGGGCAGGGACATTAACTCAAGCTGTGGACCCTGCAATATGAGCAGACTTAGGCATCAAATAGAAAATATTTTAAACTAAATTTAGGGGGGGATGTTACCACTTCACCTTTGGTTAAACATAATATAAATAGCCCACATAAACATATCGATTGGAACATCCTTCTTATAAATGCTAGGAGCTTAAACAATAAATACGATGAGTTATATACTCTAAAACAGCAGGATGTCCATATCTGTGCAGTTACAGAGACCTGGTGGAAGGACGATGATCCTTGGGACAAAAATATCCCTGGGTATACTTTATTTCATAAGGATAGAGCCATTAGTAGGGGTGGAGGAGTTGCTCTATTCATCTTAAACAACATAAAAGTTGAAAATGTCGAGTTATTAAAATGGCCTAAAATAGAAGCCTTATGGGTTAAAATATACTTAAAAACATCAAATTGTATAGATCTAGGAGTAATTTACAGGCCACCTTCAGTTACTGTAGAAGAAGACTCCTTGCTATTGGATTATATAAATAGCATTTCCTCCACAAAAAATGCTTTACTCATGGGTGACTTTAACCTCCCAGGGATAAACTGAAACACTCTTAGCACTATTACCCAAATTGAAAAACTTACCTTGAATCCTTTTTGCTAAATAATATGGAGCAAATAGTGAAACAGAATACTAGGGGAAATAATATACTTGACCTAGTTTTGCATAATCTGGGTGACAGTATAACTAACTGTAATGTTTCCCACCCCCTTGGAACTAGTGACCATTCTATGGTTAACTTTACATATAAAGGTATCTATGGTTCTGACACAGGATGTGCAGTTATCTATAATTTCATAAAAGCTGATTTCTGGAATTTAATAAAGAGTTGACATCGTGGGACTGGGAAGAGGAATTTACGAACAAGTCACTGAATGAAATATGGTCTATATTCAATACTAAATTATCTACAGGAATATTAAAGTATATCCCTCAAATGAAAAAAGGAGATCAAGTTAAATGTAAAACTCCCTGGATAAATGCCAAAGTTAAAAAACTGATAAGACCAAAAAAGGCATTCAAAAGCATAAAACTTAGTGGTACACAGTCAAATTGGGAATATTATAAAAATTTACTGAAAAAACAAAAATTGTGTTAAAAAGCCAAAAGGATTATGAGGTAAACTTGGCAACAAGGTTAAGGATAATTATAAGTCCTTTTACAAATTTGTAAATAATAAAGGGTGCCGCTCCACCCTAGGCCCATTAAAGTTCAACTGGTAAAATGATTTTAGAGAATTCGATATGGCAATGCTATGTAATCAATACTTTACCTCTGTTTTTAATAAAAGTCCTCCTAAAAAAATCATAACCCATAAAACACCTGGGTCGCAGCTTATTACAGCATTAGACATTCAAAAGTGTCTATTAGGGTTGGACTCTATTAAATCATCAGGCCCGGATGGTCTTCACCCTCGCATTCTCAAAGAACTGGCCATTCCCTTATCTGGTCCAATTACAGCATTATTTATTAGATCTATCGATGAAGGACAAGTAATTGATGTATGGAGGCAAGCTAATGTTGTGCCTACTTATAAAAAGGGTTCAAAACATGAAGTATCTAACTACCGGCCTATTAGCTTAACGTCTATTTTGAGTAAAATCCTAGAGGGAATCATCAAGGAATATCTAGGGTAAATAGTTAATATTGATTATTCCCAGCATGGTTTTGTTAAGGGCAGATCGTGCCAGACAAATTTGCTGGAATTTTATGGTAAAGTTAGTATGGCTCTAGATAGAAATGAGGCAGTCGATGTCATTTTGCTGGACTTCTCAAAAGCCTTTGATCAGGTCCCTCATGGCGAATTGTTAGACACTTTGATTGAAATGGGTTTAAATGGTAATATTACCAAATGGGTGGAATCATGGTTGACCAATAGAATGCAAAAAGTCTGTATAAAAGATTCCTATTCAGGTAAGGAACAAGTGACCAGTGGTGTTCCACAAGGCTCTGTGCTTGGCCCATGTCGCTTTAATATATATATTGCTTCATTAAGCACCTCAGTCGGTGTATGGCTAACCAAATTTGCGGATGACACTGTGACAGACCATATACTGTAAATAATGTTGAAGATGCAAATACCTACAGCATGCACTTGGTGAACTTGAAAATTGGGCAGACAAAACATGTTAAATTTTAATATAGATAAGTGTACTGGTATGCACTTTGGGAAAAATAACCTATTAGCCAAATATAAGTTGGGAGGCAAATTATTAAATGTGGTGGAAGATGAAAGTTTGGGTATAAGGGTACAAAATAATTTGAGTCCTAAACTACATTGTCAACAAGTCATTAAAAAAGCTGGAGGAATACTTCACTGTATAAACAAGCACATTCAAAGTAACAGTAGTAGAGTGTTACTCCCCTTATATACTTCTTTAGTGAGGCCTCACTTGGAGTATTGTGCTCAGTTTTGGTCACCACAAGACCAGGGCTCAAAACGTGCTCTGGAAAAAATTCAGAGAAAAGCATCAAAGAAAATGAACGAAGTTAAAGATCTAAATTATGATGATCATTTAAACAAGTTAGGACTTTATTCCTTAGAATATCGAAGAATGAGGGGGTACCTCTGTATGGTTTTTAAAGCTCTTCATGATGACAGTTTATGGGCTAAATTGGGACTAACTATAAGAAATAATCCATATGAAACTTGGTCTCACCCCTTCCAACTTATGGGAGAATGTTGTAAAACAAAGAAAAGGAGCTCCTGGTTTACAATAAGAGTCACTAGTGTCTGGAACCAGTTACCCATAAATGTGGTAACTAGTGATAAAATGGACATTTTCAAGTCAAGATTAGATATTTATCTACGTAAAAACTCAATATATGGTTATACTTAAATTTTGCTAGCGAGCTATATGGATCTCTGTCTTTTTTTGCTCTGATAACCTATGAAACCTATGAAACTTGATAGACCAAATTGCCTTCTTCTGCTGGCTTCTTTGTATGTTTGTATGTATGTTTGTATTAATGGGGAAAGGGGGCAGACTTGTCTCACACCCCTCTCCAGATTAATTATATCTAATGTTTCATTATTGGTTTTTATTCTGGCAGTATTATTGTTGTATAATATGTCAATCCAGTCTCTAAACTTTGAACCAAAATTCATTATTTTAAATAGAGATTTAATATACCCTCATTCCACCATATCAAACACCTTTTCGGCATCTAGTGATAAAATCGAAAAGTTGTTTTTAAATTTGTCTGTTAAGTTGATGGTTCTTCTTATGTTGGTTTTAAGTTGTCTGTTTTCTATTAACCCATTCTGGTCTGGATGTATTAATTCGGGAAGTATGTTGTTTAATCTATTTGCTAGAATTTTAGTCAGAAGTTTACTGTCTGTATTGATTAATAATATTAGTCTGTATGATGATGGTAGAGTGGTGTCCTTATCTTTTTTTTGAATAATTGAATTGTTTCTTCTTTAGCTGAATTATTTAGGTTTATATGCTGTAATATATAAACAAAAATAATTTTTAAATGTGGAGCTAATATAGTCATAATTTTTTTATAGATATCTATAGTGATTACATCCTGGCCTGGTGCTTTTCCTATCGTCAATGTTTTAATTGCCATCTGAATCTCTGTTAATGTTATATCTTGTTCTAAACTGTTTTTATGGATTTCTTTTAATTTAGGTATTCCAGTTGTTTGAAGATATATTTCTGTATTTTCTATAGGTATTTTATTTTCTGTTTTGTACAATTTATTATAATATTCTCTGAAGATATGATTAATTTCAGTTGGGTCTGTTTTCATTATCCCTTGATCATTTCTTATTTTAATTATTGTATTGGCTTCTGATTCTTTCTTTAATTGCCAGGCTTGAATTTTATCTGGCTTATCTCCTAATGCATAACATTTTTGCTTTGGTTCTAAGTAATCATTGTTCTGCTTCTTCGGTAGATAATTTATTATAGCTGTTTTTTTTAAATCCGTCAATTCTTGAAGGGTTTTAGGGTTTTTATTTATATTATATAAAATGTATTTTTTGCTATTGCATCCTCTAATGATTTAACTTTATTTATTTTTTCCCCTTGAATTATAGGATATTACAAGCCCCATAATGTATGCCTTGTACACATCCCATATTGTGGTGGCTGCCAGTTCATTGTGGCTGTTATTAAGGAAGGCTGAGGTCTCTTGGATAATTGTATTATTAACATTTTGACCCTTCAGTAGTAACTTATTTAATCTGATGTGATAAGTATAATTAGTTCTTTTGTTTTTTTATTTGAATGGTTAGAATGACTGGGGCATGATCTGATATATGTATAGCTTTATATTCTACTGCCCTAATATTGTACAAAAGGGTCTCTGGTGCTAGAAAGAAATCAGTTCTTGAATATGTCTGGTGCACTGGTGAAAAAAATGTATAAACTTTGTTAGATGAGTGAATATACCTCCATGGGTCAGTGATATTGTAATCTGACATTGAACTGTGTTATTTTTACTGCTGCTGCTAAATACAAGCTGCAATTAAATTTAATTTGTCCAATTTCGGATTAAGTACTAGGTTAAAATCTCCTCCATGTATTATAGGTGAGTTAAAAGTTACTCCTGTCAGGAACAGATCTGTGAAGAACTTTAGCAAATTTTTCTTATGTCCGTATACATTTACTAATGTCATCAATGTCCCATTTATTAGTACTGTATTTCATAGAAAATGTATTGACCATTTGAATCTATTATTTGATTTTTAATAGTAATACAAGAATTATTTTTTAAAAGATGTAACCACCCTTTTGGCATTTGATTTGAATGGGGCATTTTTTCCCTGCCCCCATTTCCTTTCAGCAAATTTAAAGTCTTCATGCATTAGATGTGTTTCTTGCATCAGTAACACATTTACTTGTTGTTTAACAGCATAATTAAATACTCTTTTGGCTTTTACCCTTTCTTTCATGCCCTTAACATTCCATGAAAGAGTTTTTAACTGATTAGTCATAGCCTTTTTTTTTTACATATACATTGTTATTTACAAACCATAGGATAACTAGCATTCCCGTCACACTAAATTTGTCTGTATCCTGATTTATTTCTCTAGACCCCCTCAGAGAATAAGAATCCATTATCTCCTTTCTGTTGTGTTTGTCTAGTTCTTTAATGTTCTTTCATGTATCTTGAATTTCATTATTCTGTATCTATATATACCTAGAGTTTTTTTAACCCAGCCACCATTTTTCTTTTTTTGCACCCTACCCCGCGACCTTCCTCACCTCCTCCCCTGACTTCCCTCTGTTTGATCAGTATGCCCTGGAAATTTCCAAACCTAATGATTATGCTTTTATTTCTACATAAGGTTGTGATCTCCCCCTTTTTGTGCCTAACATGACAGCCATGATTGAGAATGGAAAAGAATGCCCAGTGAACAATGGATGCCCTGCTCCTCAATTAATAATCCTTATAAGAATGCTATTTTATCTTTGCTGAAGGAGAAAAGGGGGAAACATTTTAATTATTTTATAATTTCCTTTTCCTTTCTTTTCCCTTTCCATTCTCATGATAACTCCCCTTTTCTTTGTCCCTTTTTCCTAATCTGTAAAATGTGACTTTTGCACTCCTTTTTCCCTCTCTTCTCTCTTCTGACTCCCTCAACAATATACTTTAGTAGCTAATTTATAAGTGTTTTACTGGCATCTTTTAAAACAATCTACTGCATTACAATATAGCTCCCCACCATTCCTTCGCTTCTTTCTTCTTCTTTTCTTTTTCTTTTAGTTCTCTTCACTTCTCACTTTCCATTTACAGCTCTTTCCCTTATTTTTCCTTTTTTTCTTCTCCTTCTTCCCTCTTCAGCCCATTTCTTCATTATTACCAGTGTTGCTTGTAGAAGCCTGTTCGGGGAGAGTCTGGGCCTGCATCAATGGATTGTTATTGAATTGTGCCTTAATATAATGTTCTGCTTTTAGGTGATCCATAGAAAAGTGCATTTGGCCATGCCAGAAAAATCTTAACTTTGCTGAAGGTAAAATAGAGAATCAAATTCCCATCTCCCTTAACATGGCTTTTGCTCAATCAAAAGTTCTCCTTGACTGTGCATTTTCCATACTGAAATCCGGGAAGGCTGAGAATGTTATGCCTTCTGTTAAAAGCCCTTTTTCCATTCTGGATTTTTTCTCTGTCCTGTTAGTAATGTGGTCTGTTACATATACTGGCCTGGTATAAGTTCTTTGGTTGTCTGTATTATTTTGTCTTGTACCCTTAGGGCCACTTCTGTGGGCAGGGTCCAATGTGATTTTTTGGTCTGGATATTTTTGCCCTAATGCTAGGATAATGAGGTTTTCAAAAAAGGGGGTAGGATCCCCTTTTCTTTCAGCCCCTTCTGGTATATTTGTTAGTCTGACATTATTTCTCCTCAGTCTGTCCCCTTGGTTTGTAACTTTTTGTTGAAGTAGCTGTAACTGTGTCTTACAGTTTTTAATTATTGCTGAATAGGGTTCATATAATATTCTACAGTGCCAATGCAATGTTCTGCTGCAGTTGGCTTTATGGATAAAGCATCTAGTTTGGAGCTCATCTGGTTTATTAAGAATGTTAACCCTGACGGAGCTTTTGTCATTTGATCAACTTCTTGTTTTATGTCATCTTTCATTTCTATTCTGAAAAGATTTAGAGCCTCCATATTAATATCCTCTCTTGTTCTTTCCTAATGTGCACATGTTGATTTATATCAGAGGGGCTAGGGATTGTTATATTTAGTGTTGTATTAACTACTTCCTGTTATTTATGCCCTGTTTGATTTTCTTCTAAATGTGTCACAGTTGAAGTTTGGGGTGGGTTTGTCTTATTATGGTTACTTCTCCCACCTGCTAGTTTATCATTTTCAAATACATTTTTTTCCATTGTTTTATCGGTAGCTTTAACAATATCTTCAGATACATTCTCTGTGACCCGTTCAGGCCTTGCCACTTCCACCTGTACTGACTGCAGCTCTCTGGCCTTGATTACCACTGGAGCTGAGAACTGTATTCTGGGCTCTGTTCATACGATAGATTCCTCAGCATCATAGAAAAGTTTGATGTCTGTGTGGTTTTCATTCAAAGGATTATCTGATGCCATGTTCTGGTCATGTTGATCACTGGAAGTCTCTGGAAGTGGTGAAATTGGACCTGGTAACTTCACCCCAAATGCTTCAAATAATAGGGGAAATTGTAATGTCTTTTGCTGAAGCCTCATGCATCCCACAGGTAACCCAGTGGAGCCGGATGACACAGCTGGAAGAACAATGGTGGACTCAGGTAGCATGACCCAATCTGCACTGAGTTTTTTTTATCATTCTAGCCTTCTTTGCATCATGCAACTCGAGCAGTTCTTTTGCTTGTCTAATGCTTTTTGACATTTCCAGATGCAGTGTTTGGTTGTACTCGATTATAGCTCTTAATTCTACTCAGTTTAATTTTTGCATTCTATTATAGATCTGCTGGATATATGGAGGTGTTGAGCTCACTCCCAAACACTGTCATCCTCAGGCAGCCATTTTGGAATCCCAAAAATACATAGTATCCAAAATGAGGATCTAAGGGAATTGACATAGTCATAACTGTACTCATGTCTGGAAGCAAGAAAGTAGTTAGTTCCAAATCCATCCACTGGGCACAGGGTGTCTCCCAAGAATATATATATATATATATATATATATATATATATATATATCATGAAAGCCCACAAGTTGGACAGCAGTGTAGTACCATCTACAATTTCAGCAATTAATTTCTGCTCATTTTGCTGAAGCATATCATTTTCTAGTTTTAATCTAGATTTTTTTTTATTTTGGCAAACACAATTTGTGATTATCTTCTCAAGGTCTGAAAAGAGAGAGTTTGGGACATTGAAGGGAAGGGAAGGGCCTGAAACAGGAACAAACAGCCTTGGTAAGACATTCATCGTTATTATGTTCAACTTTTCCATCAGTGTCAAAGGCAAATAGATCCACCTTTAGTGGTGGGCAAAGTCTGAAAACTTTACTTCATGAAGAAATTCATGAATTTCACAGAAGTTGAGAAGTTCTCCTTTAAGGCAAATTTTTACTTCACCTTAAATGAGAACTTCACAAATGAGGACATGTAAACTTCACCTGTGAATTGTGGCTCTAAGATGAAGTTTGCAAGGATTCATGGGATTAGTGGTCACATGGTGTTGCAATGAGCTATATTGCCACGTGTCAGCTGAATTCAGTCCAGTGGAAGGAACAGAGAGCAGGTGTTATGTGTGCTCTGAATGTTTGTGCCTAAAAAGCTTTGGAAAATGTTTAAAACATACATTTGTTTCATAAATCACTCTATTAAATGTCTACTGTGTTTTGCACCTCTAGATCCCCAATTATGTTTGGTATTTGCTGTGGTTTAGTTAAAGATGTAATTTTGATTTCTGTATTATGTGTAGTGAGGCAGTACTGTTGGGAGAAGGAAGCTTAGCTGCAGTATCTTTCACCAAGAAAAAGGCAAACTAGGCAGCCTTTCCTGTCTCAGCTGGCAGCACTGTTGTAGTTAGTGTTTTGTGTGAATTGTTTTTTATTCCTAATTTCTGTGGTTTGTTATTTTCATTCTGTAGAACAGTTAGGTGTATTTTACTGAATTATTTTTGTCACTGTAGTTTGAATATCTTGATTTCATTTTTGTTTATTAATAGGAGTTAGCTTTTTTCATGTACATAATAATGTTATGATAATTACCTGATTTGTTGTGTCTTGCGAGTGTCTCCATAGTCCCCAAAATCCCTGTGGTGTATTGTTTGTGTAAAAAAAAAAAGAAAGACACTGGTGGCAGTGCTGGTGCTGCTGGGTCAGGAGAAGCTTGAACTTCAACAGAGGGCATGGCCACTTCAACAGGATGTGTACATCATCCTAGTGTGTCATAAGAACTTCCCTTACACCCTCCATAAACCACTGCCAGAACAAATGGGCCATCACCTCCACCTCCACCATCCCCCACTCGCCTATTCCCTCTGCTTTGTCTCCCACTTGGAGAAAAGTAATTTGTCATGAGATGAGTTGTCAGGCCCCCAGTACCCATGTGGGTCCCTGCTTGAACCAGCAGACAACTTTACTGCATAGGTTGCAAGTGACCACACTGTGGTTACTAGGGCTACAGATAAAAAAAGAGCACACAAGTAGCAAAGACCAAACAAGAGAGAACTTGGGGTATGTATGAGTACTACAAGACTAAGTCACTAGGAAACACCAACTGAAAGTAGAAATATAAAAAACATAAAAATTAAAAAATGAAAATTCCCATAGGATAACACTGCAACTTTAACAAGCCATGCTTGGCAGAAGACACCAGAAGAAAGGACTGCTGTGTGACTGGACTTCTCTACTGGGACTAAAGAAGTAGAACTCTTGTACTTGGACTTTTAATTTAGGGTGAAAAAAACAAACTAACAAAAAACCAAAAAAAGTGTGTGTTTGTCTGAGTTAACTGAACTGAATGGTTATCTGAACAGTTGTCTAGGTGTAAATCTCTGGTGATTGAAAGGACTTGATAGCTGTGCAGTTTAAATTACTTGTAGAAAGATCTAGTAAGTAGGGGGAGTGGCTTAGCTAGAAGGAAGCTAAATTTAAAGACTGCCTTAGAAAGATTCTGCTAGTAGCTTGGCAGAAGACACCAGGAGGAAGAACTGCTGTATGACTGGACTTCTCTACTGGGACTATATTGCCCTCCTTCCCTCCCCTCCACCCTCCCACCCAAAGCTACTTCTACTTTTATAGGCACAGGATTTGACTGATATTAGGAACTTCCTGCTTGGGAGCAGGAAGTGAGTGATCACACAGCCACCAAAGACCCACCATCCTAGAAGGGCAAGAGTAGCTCTCACGGCCTCTAGTTGTAGGAAGTCTGCCTCTGAGCAAGTAAGGGGTCTACTGAGAAATATAGGATATTCTTGTCTCAGAACAGGACAATCAGTAGCTTAAAGGGCACACAGGCAGAAAGTAAGTAGAGAGAGAGAAAAGAAAAAAAAAGGAGGAAAGAGTAAGGATTCCAAACAGTTAAGGGGCCAGAAAAAAGACATGATGGGAGTGGTGCAGTGCAGTGGCTGTACAGCAGCAGTCTTCCGGGAGACATTCTGGAGGATGCGGCGTTGTCCCATCTGCAGGCACCTCTCTGGGCTGAGGGAGGAGGTTGCTCACCTCCAGGCTGAGTTGGCCAGGATTTGTGGGACCTCCTCTTCCATCCAGGGACCACCACTGCCATTGCCTCAGAGGTTGCCAAGAAAAAGGAGTGGTTGGACCACAGTGGGCTCAGAGAGGGTGAGGGTGGTGGAACAGAGGTGCATACCTCCAGTTGTACCTCTCCACAATTCCTATGCCATTCTGGAAAAGTGTGGTTCCTCTATGGAGGCACCTACAGTGGAGACCAAGGAGGATGCTGGGAACCTCCACAAAGGAGACCCACAGGAGGGTGGAGGGTGGGGACTCCATTGTTAGGAAAGTAGAACTGGGGGAGGAAGGGGAGAGGGAGGTAAGGTGCCTGCCTGGTGCCATGGCTTGGAGGGACAGGGAGTGAATCCTCAGGATTGCCTGAGCAGCTGTACAGTGGAGGGAGCTGGATGTCATTGTCCACCTAGGGACAAATGACCTGGCTGAGAAAGGGGTTACAGAAGTGCAGGAAGATTTTCTGGAATTGGGGAAGGGCCTTAGACAAGTAGCACGCACGCACGGTAACCTTCTCGGAGGTGCTGTCCATCTATGGCACAGGAGAGACTAGGGTGTTCCACACAATGGGATTCAATCAGTGGTTGAAAAACTGGTGCAGAGCTCAGGGACTTGGCTTCATTGGGGACTGGGGGTCCACCTGGAGTGATGCAAGCCTATACTGGCATGATGGGCTGCATCTGTCCAGGAGGGGAACCAGGATCCTAGGTGATAGGTTTAAATGCTTCATTGGCAAGCATTTAAACTAGCCAAGGGGGGAGGCACTGGAAAGGAGCAGAGAAATCCTAACCCCCCCAAAAAATCACGGTAGTAAGTGCGGTAAACACCAACATAGAGGTGTCAATAGGGAGAAGAGCAGGGGTAAATGAGGAAAGTGACAAAGGCAAGAAGGACACGGATGGGGCAAAAAGGAGTAAGGCCATCAGGAAATGGAGGGTAATGAGTACCAATGCCCGTAGTCTGCGCAATAAGCTCCCTGAGCTGGTGGCCTTGATGGAAGAGGGATGCCTGGATATCGTAGCAGTCACAGAAACATGGTACACAGAGAACCATGACTGGGATGTTAACATACCAGGGTACATAACCTACAGGAGAGACAGGCAGGGGAGAAGAGGGGGAGGAGTATCTCTCTATGTAAAGGAAGGGATAAAAGCAACTGAACAAAAGAGCAAACAGGGAGGAGAGGAGGCACTGTGGGTCACCTTGGAGACTGGAAAGGGCACCACAATCTGCACAGGGGTTGTGTACAGACTCCCATGTCAGAGGGAGGGAATGTACAAGGATATGATGGAAGGCATTCTTAGGATGGCACAGAAAGGGGAGATACTGTTGATGGGAGACCTGAATATGATGTTAACTAGAGCACATTTGCTGCAGCCACATCCAAGAGCAGGGCCATTCTCAATGCCCTACAGTTGGCAGGCCTCAGACAGCTAGTTTTGGAACCTACTCATGAGGGAGCAATCTTAGACCTCATACTTTCAAATGGGGGCAGTGAGAGGATCTCAGATCTAGAAGTGTGTTGCCATCTGGGAACAAGTGACCAACAAACAGTGTGGTTCACGTTAAACTCAGCTACAGAGTCAAGCCATATAAAAGTGAGGGTACTGGACTTCAGGAGGGCTGACTTTGGCAAGATGGGAGAGTGCCTCAGAAAAGCACTAGCAAACAGGCTAGAAGGAGGGGTGAAGCAACAATGGGGAATCATCAAAACTGCCATCACAGAGGCAACAAGCCTTTGTGTGAAGTAAATAAACAAATCAAAACAAAAGAAAAAGCCACTGTGGTTCTCAAAAGAGGTGGCTAGGAAAGCCAGGGAGAAAAAGATAGCATTCCGGAAGTATAAGGAAACACAGAAGGAGCAGGACAGAGAACTGTACCAGTTAAGACAGAAAGAAGCAGGGAGGAAAGTCAGACTAGCAAAGGCCCAAATTGAGGAAAAGATAGCCAACTTGGTTAAGAAGGGGGATAAAACCTTTTATAGGTACATCAGCGAGCGTAGAAAGACAAAGGGAGGGATAGTGAGGCTGAATAGAATGAATGGTGGGTGGGCAGAAGGGGACAGTGAAATAGCAGGGATACTGAACGAGTATTTCTGCTCAGTATTCACAAAACAGGAGGGGGAAGAGCCTAATCCAATTAACAGAAGCACTCTTGATAGGGGGTCGATCCCAGTCCTTTCACAGAAGAAAGGGTTCTGCAAGAACTCCTAAAACTGAAGGTGGACAAAGCAATGAGGCCTGATGGAATTCACCCCAGAATTCTAAAAGAATTAAGGTGGGAACTAGTGAAACCACTGGCTACTCTTTTTAATAAATCATGGGAGGATGGTGTGGTACCCGAGGACTGGAGAAAGGTGGATGTGATTCCTCTTCACAAAAGTGGGACCAAGACAGAGGCAGGAAACTACAGACCTGTCAGTTTGTACTCTGTGTTAGGAAAAGTGATGGAGTCACTTCTGAAGGAAAGAATTGTTGAGTACCTAGAGGCCAGTGGGGCACGGGCCCTAAGGCAGCATGGGTTAACAGCGGGAAGGTCATGTCAGACGAATCTAATACATTTCTTTGACTGGGTGACCAAAGTAGTAGGCCAGGGAGGGGCTGTGGACGTGGCCTACCTAGACTTTAGCAAGGCATTTGACACAGTCCCCCACAAAAGATTAATAGTCAAATTAACCAGCCTGGGAGTGGGTCCCAGGGTGGTAGCTTGGGTAAAACATTGGCTGGACAACAGGACATAGAAGGTAATTGTAAATGGAGTCCACTCTGAAGAAAGAGGGGTTACTAGTGGGATACCTCAAGGTTCAGTGCTGGGTCCAGTCCTTTTTAATGTTTTTATAAGTGACATTGCAGAGGGACTAGAAGGAAAAGTATGCCTCTTTGCTGATGACACAAAGATCTGCAACAGGGTTGATACACAAGGAGGCGTGGAAAGGATGAGAAGGGACTTGGCAAGGTTGGAGGAATGGTCAGAAGTAGGGCAGCTAGGATTCAATGCAAAGAAGTGTAAAATAATGCACCTGGGCAACAAGAACCCAGGGAAAGAATACACAATGGGGGGAGATAGTAACAACAACAAAAAAGGAAAGGGACCTGGGGGTAATCATATCAGATGACCTTAAGGCTAGCATGCAATGTGAGAAGGCAGTAGGGAGGGCTGGGGGTATACTGGGATGCATAGGGAGAGGCATCACCAGCAGAAAACAGGAAGTTGTTATCCCGCTGTACAGACAGTTGGTGAGACCATGTCTGGAGTACTGCATCCAGTTCTGGAGACCCCATCTCCGCAAGGACATAGGCAGGATAGAGGCAGTCCAGAGGAGGGCAACTAAAATGATGAAGGGTCTGCAAGAGAAGCCGTACGAGGAGAGACTTAAGGAGCTTAATATGTATACCCTTGAGAAAAGAAGGGAGAGGGGGAACATGATAGAAACTTTTAAGTACCTCAGTGGAATCAACAGAGTCCAAGAGGGTAGCATCTTTCAGAAAAGAGACGTGCAAGAACAAGGGGACACAATTTAAAGATAGAGGGGGGGCGGTTCAGGGGCAATGTGAGGAAGTATTTTTTCACAGAGAGGGTAGTGGATGCATGGAACAGCCTTCCTGAGGAGGTTGTGGTGTCTAAAACTGGGAGAATTCAAGAATGCATGGGACAGACATAAGGCAATTCTTGTGGGGGGTAGAAAGAAATAGGCTGTTGATTAACTAGGATCTGCGGCCTGTCCTGTAGGTAGGGAAATGGGCAGACTAGATGGGCCAAGCGGTCCTTATCTGCCGTCAAAGTCTATGATTCCATCAATTTTTGGAGTTCAAGGACAATCTATATATCTAAAAAAGGTCTCAATAAGTACTACAAGACTAGGTCCTTAAGAAATACCAACTGAAAACAGACATATAAAAACATAAAATTAAAAAGTAAAAATTCCCATAGGATAACATTGCAACTTTAAGAAGCCATAATGCTGTCAGTCTTTGGAGTTAAAGGACACAGTCAGTCTTCTTTGGCCTGAAATTGTCCCAAGATTAAAAAAACACATGTTATGGTTACTCATGTTCTGTTGAGATTGCTGATGTAGCTCGTACTTTGATTTTGATTCCTTTTCTCTTTTTAAAATTTAAAAAAAAAAAACAGACTGCCCACCATACTGGCGTTAACTACACAAAAATATGTTTGTGTAGATTCTTTGATAAACTTCCACTGCATCTTCCCTGGATTTAGGAACACTTGTAATACAATCTAGCCACTCATGATGCTGTCGGAGAGGAGAGATGGGGAGAGAAGAGATGGGGAGAGGAGAGGAGGGGAGAGGAGGGGAGAGGAGATGAGACCAATGCATCATAAGTTGATGCACTGTTTGGTGATATTTCTAATGTTCAGGATGTATACAATAAGAGTAGATTTAGGATTTGAAGCAAAATAAGGTTGGGTATGACTGAACCATTCCCATGTATTTCTGTTCTATTAAGAAAGGAAGCAGATCAAACAACCAACAACTTCAATGATTTTTAAAGTAGGTAAGCAAGCATAAAATGTGAGTATTCAGCTACAAATATGATGCAAAAAGGGTTGACAGTGTCCTTTTAAGGAATGACCTACATATAAAAAAGGTCTTAATGTAAAACATGATACAACATAATGCCCCTTGACAAATTCATCAGGTATGCGCAGGAACCACAAGATTACCTCCCTGCTTCACCATGGTGCCAAAACCACAATTTAAGTCTTATAATTGTACAGTATGCACTGAATATGTATATCCTCCTTGACTACAACCATACCACACTTCAGACAAATCCAACAAGAATGGACTGAGTTATGCCAAAAAAAACTCCAAAAGGAGTAGTTGGTGGAAGTGGGGTGGGGCCTTCGTGATACCAAATTATTCTCTGCCACGTCTGTGGCATACATGCTGCTGGGTGCTGGGGAGGAAGTGACAAGAGGATCAGCCCAAGAAGTAGCAAAATCTCTTGTTCTGGAACAGTGGTCAAGGAGGAGGTTACTGGTATCCCCTTGAGTGCTGGTGGTGGTAGTGGCATGGAGTTTGATCTGGATAATAGATCACCAGTATGGATATGTGGTCCAGAGGCCAAACAGCTGATAGTTCCTTTTTGTGCATTACAAAACATTGCGCACTAGTACCTGGGGTAGTATTTGACTATGGCAAAGGGAAAAAATGTATGAATCCCAATTGAATGAATGAAGCATAGAAACATAGAAACATAGAATTTGACGGCAGATAAGGACCGCTTAGCCCACCCAGTCTGCCCATTTACCTACCTGATGGATAAGCTGCAGATCCTAGTTAACCAGCAGCCTACTTCTTCCTACCCCCAACCCCTAGAATTGCCTTATGACTGTCCCATGCATGCTTGAATTCCACCACTGTTTGTGACTCCACAACCTCCTCTGGAAGGCCGCTCCAAACATCCACCACCCTCTCTGTGAAAAAATACTCTCTTAAATTACCTCTGAGCGCCCCCTTCTATCTTCAAATTGTGCCCCCTTGTTCTTGCACACCTCTTTTTTTTGAAAGATGCTACCCTCTTGGACTTTGTTGATTCCCTTGAGGTACTTGAAAGTTTCTATCATGTCCCCCTCTCCCTCCTTTCCTCGAGGCTATACATATTAAGCTCCTTCAGTCTCTCTTCATATGTCTTCCGGTGCAGACCCTGCACCATTTTAGTTGCCCTCCTCTGGACAGCTTCCATCCTGTCTATGTCTTTGTGGAGATTGGGTCTCCAGAACTGCACACAGTACTCCAGATGGGGTCTCACTAGCTGTCTGTACAGAGGGATAATAACTTCCTGTTTTCTACTGGTGATGCCTCTCCCTATGCATCCCAGTATCCCCCCAACCCTCCTTGCTGCCCTCACACATTGCTTGCCCACCTTTAGGTCATCTGATATGACTACCCCCAGGTCCTTTTCCATTTTGTTGTTGTTAGTATCTCACCCCATTGTGTACTCTTCCCCTGGGTTTTTGTTTCCCAGGTGCATTACCTTGCACTGCTTAGCATTGAATCTAAGCTGCCATACATTTGACCATTCCTCTAACCTTGCCAAGTCCCTTCTCATCCTTTCCACTCCACCTTGTGCATCAACTCTGTTGCAGATCTTTGTGTCATCTGCAAAGAGACATACTTTTCCTTCCAGTCCCTCTGCAATGTCACTTATTAAGACATTGAAGAGGAGTGGTACTAAAACTGAACCCTGCAGTACCCCACTACTAATCCCCCTTTTTTCAGAGTGGACTCCATTTACTATTACTCTCTGTGTCCTATTCTCCAGCCAATTCTTTACCCAGGCTGTCATCTTGGGACCCACTCCCAGACTGGCTAACTTGTATATTAATCTTTTGTGTGGGACTGTGTCAAATACCTTGCTAAAGTCTAGGTAGGCCATGTCCACAGCCCCTCCCTGATCAACTACTTTGGCCACCCAGTCAAAGAAATCTATCAGATTTGTCTGGCATGACCTTACCGCTGTGAATCCATGCTGCCTTGGGTCCTGTGCCCCTCTGGCCTCTAGATATTTAACAATTCTTTCCTTCAGAAGTGATTCCATCTTTTTCCCCTACCACTGAGGTTAAACTAACAGGTCTGTAGTTTCCTGCTTCTGCCTTGCTCCCACTTTTGTGAAGGGGAATCACATCTGCCCTCCTCCAGTCCTCGGTACCACCCATCCTCCCATGATTTGTTAAAGAGGGTAGTCAGTGGTATCACTAGTTCTACCCTTAGTTCTTTTAGAATTCTGGGATGAATCCCATCAGGCCCCATTGCTTTGTCCACCTTCAGTTTTAAGAGTTCTTTCAGAACCCTTTCTTCTGAAAATGGGCTGGTATCAACTTCTGTATCCAGAGTGTTTCTACTATTTGTTTTAGGTACCTCCCCCTCTTCCTTTGTAAATACTGAGCAAAAATATGTGTTTAGTATCTCTGCCTTTTCACAGTCACCCTCTGCCCCCTCCTCCCCTTTATTAAGCCTCACTATCCCTCCCTTGGTCTTCCTTCGCTCCCTGATGTACCTATAAAAGGTTTTATCCCTCTTCTTAACTGAGTTGGCTATCTTTTCCTCGGTTTGGGCCTTTGCTGTTCTGACTGCCTTCCCAGCTTCCTTTTGCTTTAACTGATTCAGTTCTCTGCCCTGTTCCTTCTGTGATTCCTTGTACTTCCTGAATGCTTTCTTTTTCTCTTGAACCTTCACTGCCACTTCCTTTGAGAACCATAGTGGTTTCTTACATCGTTTCATTTTGTTTATTTGCTTTACACAAAGGCTTGATACCTCTGTGATGGCAGTTTTTATTATTCCCCATTGTTCTTCCACCCCTCCTTCCCGCCCATTTGCTTTAGGCACTCACCCATTTTGACAAAGTCAGCCCTCCTAAAATCCAGTACCTTTGTCTTTGTATGGCTTGGCTCTATTGCTGTGTTTATTGTGAACCATACTGTTCGATGGTCGCTAGTTCCCAGATGGCTACCCACTTCTACATCTGTGATCCTCTCTTCATCTCCATTTGAGAGAACCAGGTCTAAGATTGCTCCCTCTCGAGTGGGCTCCAATACTAGTTGTCTAAGGCATGCCCCCTGTAGGGCATCTAGAATAACCCCACTCTTAGAAATGGCTGCTGCAACTGCACTCCAGTTAACATCTGGCATATTCAGATCACCCATCAGCAATATCTCCCCTTTTTCTGCCATTCTAAGTATACTTTCTATCATTTCCTTGTCCATTTCCTCCCCCTGAGAAGGGGGTCTGTATACAACCCCTGTGCGTATTGTGGTGCCATTGCCGGTCTCCAAATTTACCCACAGTGCTTCTTCTCCTCCTCCCTGTTTACCCTTTTGTTCTGCTGCTTTGATTCCTTCCCTTATGTAAAGAGCTACTCCTCCTCCTCTTTTACCCTCCCTGTCCCTCTTGTAGATAGTGTATCCTGGTATGTTTACATCCCAGTCATGGTTTTGTGTGTACCATGTTTCTGTGACTGCCACGATATCCAGATGTTCCTCCTCCATCAAGGCCATTAATTCAGGAATCTTGTTACTCAGACTACGGGCATTGGTACTCATTGCTCTCCATTTTTTGATGGCTTTACCTTCTGTTGCAGCATCCCCCACTGACCTTTCTACCGTGGTCTTTTTCTCACTTAGTACCCTGTTTTGTAGGGGGAGGCCGGGATTTTCCTGCTGCTTATCAGTGCCTCCCCCCTTGACTAGTTTAAAAGCTTGCCAATGAAGCATTTAAACTGATTGCTCAAAAGACTTGTTCCCTTCCTGAATGAATGAATACTTTATTTCTAAAATGCGTCTTTCCAAAACCAAGGCACTTTTACAAATCCATACATAAAACTTAAATCCTAAAAACAATCCATAAATATATTTTAAAAATCAGGATATGCTAGGTTAAACAAATACGCCTTCAAAGCTGATTTAAAGCTTTGGACAGTCAGGCATTGTCTCACCCGATGAGGTAGAGAATTCCACAGGGTTGGGCGCGTAAAACTAAAATGATCTCACCCTGATGTCTTTAAGCTGAACTTCTGGGATCCCTAGCAACTCTTTCATCGGTGGATCGGAGCCGACGGGAGGGACAGTAAGGGCAAAGAAGATCTTGCAGGTAGCTAGGTCCCTGATCATGTAGGACCTTATAGGTCAGCAAACCGACCTTGAAGGTGATTCACCATTGAATTGGCAGCCAGTGCAGACCACGGAGGACAGGCGTTATATGACTGGCCCTTGACGTACCAGTCAAAAGCCTGGCCGCCGCATTCTGCACCAGCTGAAAATGGTGAATATCCACCCCCGGTAGCCCTAGGTATAGGGCATTGCAATATTCCAAGCGGGAGGTAACGAAGGCGTGGACCAATGTTGGAAGGTCATCAACTGGAACCAGATGCTTCACTCGGGCTGTATTCCTCAGATGGTAAAATGAGGTCTTGACAACAGTTGACACCTGATGTTTGAGGGTCAAACAATCATCAAATATAACGCCCAAGTTCTGCACCTGGTCTGAGGTCATCAGCTGGGTCCCCCCAAGCCAAAGACCTGAGGGTGACCCAGTCAACAAACCTACCCCTCGATGGCCTGGGTCCACATTACAGTGGTAGCAACACTCTGGGTATTTGCCAGCATGTCACACTGGCAGTGAAGAGTGTAACTGGATCACAGACACAGGTGAGGAAATATTAAAAATGTTCCTGACTGAGATTGGTGAGTGGATGCAGTCTGTGGTGGTGGCACCATGGGGGAGCTGGGGTGGGGGTGGCACATGGTCTTCAGGCTGTGGAGTGGTAAGGACTGGGGACTGCTGACCTTTAGACTTTTGTGTATCAGTAGCTTCACTTTAACCCAACTTCCCTCTGGTGTAACCTAAAGAGAAATTTCAGGTGAGGTTACCATTGATGAATTTTCTATTAAACAGAAAAACTTCACAAAATAATCTGCAGAGGTGAATTTGGCAACTTCACCTTTTTCGTTAGCAAATTAAAATGTTACAATATCTCTAGCCACTATTCAGAATCAGATAAAATGTTTTCCATTAGTGGTGCATCATTTTCTTTGAACAGATTTTTTTTTAAATCCTTCATTATTATTAATCCCAGTTACAGGAAGGAGTCTTCTGAAAATGTTACAAGGTTATAGTCATTCATTTGCTTTTTGTTCAATAGCATTACTTCTGTTTTGTTTGCTAGTTTGTCTTATGTCCCATCACTTATACAAAGTTATCCACTAATTTTAATAAATTATTACTTAATCATTTAAAGTTGCCTAGATACATTAACAAGTCTCATAATATGGGGGTACTGAAATACCATTATCTGATTGTTTCACGAGCATCAGGTGACTGTTGATTAATTTCTCAATATATGTACACCTAGTTGTGAAGGGGCAGTAATGACAGAACCCTGTGCAGACTTGCACTCCTTCTGTGTGGTGAAATAATTTAGAAAAGACAGCCATTGAAATGCATAGCAATGCGAGTGATACTGTTTACAAACAAGCCATACAGCAGGAGAGAGAGAGAGAGAGTGAGACACTCAGTAACAGAGACAGCAGGACATGTAATTTACAAATGCTGTAGTGTCCTCTCTCTCCTCTGTTGTCCAGTCCAGTGTGTACTGGGGTAGCAACAGAGCCAGACCATTGTAGCCCCCTGCAGCTGCTTGGTCACTCAGCACCCATCCCCTACATCAACAGGGAGCGAGAGAGAGAGGCAGAAAACAAGAGAGAGCTCAAGACTTGCCATTTACAGCTGAGAGAGAGAGAGAGAGAGAGACGGAGCTGACATGTCCATGTGTCTTTTCACTTACAGCAAACATGCTGTGCTGTTTTCTCTCTCTGACAGCAGTGTCCCCCGCAGCATTTCTCCTCTTCATAGTGTCGGTATACTTGTCTCCCCTACAATGATCGCAAACCACATTTTCGGAGTGAGAGACACACCGGGAGGTGGACGTTGCTGCAATCCCTTCTCGGTATAGCTATCTGTCTATGTAATTGAGGCATATAATCTGACTTTTATAAACAAAAAGGAAGCCAGAGAGATTCACATGGGAGTGAGCGTGAAAAAGAGAGAGCAACACACAATCCACTGTCCCCTCGCATGGCTTGCTGCCTGTATAATTACAACATGAAATCGGACTTTTACACACTGAAGAGTGATTAAGAGCCAGAGAAAGTCACAGGGGAGTGAGCACCCACGAGAGAGAGAGAGCAACACACAATTCTCCTTCCCCTGCATGGCTTGTTTAACCATGTGGGAAGAGAAAGAGATACAGTGTAAACACAGATCAAGAGTAGCTCATTGGTAGAGGTACTGGCTCTGTTGCTACCACAGTATAAATCAGAGTGGACAGCTGCCACAGTACACAATTGACTGGACAACTGAGGAGAGAGAGGACACTGCAACATGTGTAAATTAAATGTCCTGCTGTCTCTGTTGCTGAGTGTCTCTCTCTCCTGCTGCATGGCTTGTGGGAACTACTTTCTGAGGTGGCAGGATACACTTTCAAAAACTATTATATCCAGCCTGAAAAACAGCATTTATGTTTATTATTGATCTGAAAAGGATGCCCCATATATAGTTATTATTGAATCTACCTAGAGTATATTACTGGGATTAATCAACACTCCAGGGTGCTGTGAGGGCACTCAGCCTCTGGTCTTGTGCCTCACAATGTACCCAGGATGTTAATTAATCCCCACTAACACTATACCACTAATAGGTGGTGTGCTTGCTGCTCATAAAGTGATATATAATATTCTTTTTCACCAGTTTTTACGCCCTGTGTTTATCCTTTTTCACTGAGCAAATGGCTTCTTATACAAGAATAATAGTGGTGGTGTCAAGGAGGTATCTCTTTTGAGTTTGTCTTACATATAAAACATAGAAACATGGACTTTGACAGCAGAAAGGGACCGCTTGGCCCACCCAGTCTGCCCATTTCCCTACCTATTGGATAAGCTGTAGATTCTAGTTACCCAACAGCCTACTTCCTCCTCCCCCTCACTATTTATTAATTAATTTATTTATTTATTGAAGTTCATAGGAATTACAACCCTTCGAGTCATGAACTCATTTTCAAAGGCTCCACATCACAAAAAGCAGAAGACATATTGATACATTGACGGAGATAACATTAGAAGAAGGGTACATTGGAGTATCATACATGTGAAATGTACTAGTTTTGAGTTGTAAATTTCAAGGTAGCAGCCTAAGCGGCTCCATACAGACAGTCATGATACATTCATTCAGAGTTGACTATACAAGAGATTAGCTACAGTAGGTTCTATAAACAATATAGATACAATGATAGATACAGTGACTACCTCTGAAAGGTATTGTCAGATTGTAAACAGGTATGCAATCTTTTAGTTAAGCTGGATGGACCTTTGAACTGGCACCTCAGCAATACATGACAGAGGGCAGCCTCAGAGAGGCATTGTCAGTGCCAGATGGGTCCTGAGGCTATGTAGGCCATTGGGGGAAGTTAGTGGGTGCAATGGCAGCTACGTGAGGCTAGTATATGTTACTTTAGCACTGCCTTAAAAGGGTCTAGTTGTTAATGGATGAGATAGCTGGGGGAGGGCATTGTACCATAGTGGGGCTCTGTATGAGAAGGATCTTTGTGCTAGAGATGTTCTGATCTTGGGTACCTTCCAAATAGATTTGGAGGCTGTCCAAGTAGTAATAAGTTGGGTGACTGATTGAAGGAAGGCCACAACACCTATCAGGATTCACCCCAGGTGTATCATTTTTGTAAGTAAACAGGTCTGGTACCGCAGGCACTCCTCTAGTGAGAGAATATTTGCGAGATCATAGAGGGTGCAGGTGTGCGTGCATTTGTCTGCACCCGAGATGATCCAGCAGGCTTAGTTGATGGCCAGTTGAATTTGATGAATTGCTGTGGGGTCAGCAGATGAAAAGATTGAAAGGCCATAGTCAACTAGGGACATGACTGAGGATGTGACTGCCAGGTGTAGAACTTCGGGCAGGAGGCAATCTTTGTGTCAATATAAGAGGCCTAAGTGGATATTAACAGCTGAAGTGAGAGTTTTGATGTGCTCATGGAAGGTAAGTGAGGAGTCAAAAGTGACTCCCAGGGACTTGTAGGCAGATACTTTTTCCAGGGGGGACAAGTGAGTTGGATAGAATTGTGATGGGGTGGTGTCTGGCCCTGTGTTGATGGTGCACAAAGAGCATACATTTTGTTTTCTTAATGTTGACAACTATTCTGAGGGCTATAAACATGGTTTCAATCTGTTTGAAGTAGTCTTGTAGGGGAAGCTGAAGGGAGGAGGGGTCATGCTGTGAGGCTATTAGTACTGCATCGTCCACGTATAGGAGGGTGTTTCCAGTGCAGGAGTCAGGTAGAGCATTTAGATAAACACTGAAGAGGAGAGGACCTAGGATTGACCTTTGAGGCACCCCTGAGCATATCAGTAGTGTGGATAACAGGGTCTTGTTTATTTTGATGCACTGCAATCGATTAGTGGGATAGTTGGTGAACCAGGCGAGAGGACCTTGGCCAACTCCAAGGTGTTTGAGAGTGGCCAGGAGGAGGGGGTGGGAGACCTTGTCAAAGGCCTTTGAGAGATCTATAAATATGGCCCCAGTGAGGTGCCTTTTATCTAGTGCAGAGTGCAGAATATAGGAAAATACTATTAGAGCTGTAGTAATGCTATAACCTACTCTGAAACCATGCTGTTCCCTGCATAAAATGTTATAGGTGAGAAGGTATTCAGTGAGTTGGTCCACTATAATTTTTTCGAGGGCTTTGGAGAGTGGTGGTAGAATTGAGATGGGCCGATTGTTGTTAGGGGAGGTGCAATCACCACTTTTTAGATTTGAGATTATGCCGTCAGTTTTCCATGCATCTGGGAACTGGCCTAGACAGAGGGAATGGCTTAGAAGGTCAGTGAGTGGGGACAGAACTGCATCAAGGACATGGAATAGAATTCTCATGTTGAAGTTGTCTTTGTTGTAGTTAGAGTCCCTGAGTGCTTTGGGTAGGTAGTGTTTGGCTTCTGTAGGCATAGTGACTCTGAGGTGGAAAAAGGGGTGGTGCAGGTTAGGCCCCGGGGTGGGTCGGATGGGGTCAAAGAAGTTCTTTGGTAGTACCAGGCTGTTTGCAGTAATAACAGGGTCCGTGGTGATACTGCCATCAGTGGTTAGTTGAGCCAGGGGAGGGGTTGAGATTTCCCATTGAGATCTTCGATATTATCCCAGAAATTATGAGTACTACCCCAGGAAGCGGCCAGGGTGGTTCTGTAGTGGAGTGCCTTGGCTTTCCTTATTTCCCAAATACACTTATTTTTTGGCAGCATTGTAGGCCTGCCTATCCGCCGGTGACCTTGAGTTAATGGCCCGGTACCAAAGAGCGCTTCTTTCCTTTAGCTGATGTAGCAAGGCAGGGGTAATCCATGGGGCGCTACATTTCTTGAAGGTTACGGTTGTGATGGGGGCATAAACCTCACAGGCATTATTGAAAATGCTTGTGAAGTAGGTCAGGGCATCATTAATGTTGGTAGCCAGTGAGATTGGGGTCCAGTCACTATGTGTCAAGTGGATTTTGAGTTTAGTGAGACTTCCAGGCCTTAAGCGATGAAGGGGGGTGACACTGGGTGGTGGCTTTAGTGTATTGGCAGGACCAGGTGAATAGGACAGGGAGTGGTCACTCAGGGAGTTGGAAAAGACTAATAGGTCCGTGATCCGGTGAGGGTGATTCGTAAGTAGTATGTCCAGCAGAGATCCTGAATTATTAGAGGGATTGAACCTTATGGGACTGGATACGAGTTGAGATTGGTCCAGAGAGGCAAAGATGTCCTTGGCATGGGAGGCTGTGCTTGCTAACCAGTTTATATTAAGGTCCCCAACCAGTATCCACTCCAGTTTGTGGGGTAGGGTGGCTAGGAAATCCTCCAAGGATCGGATTGCAGCTGTCTGATTGTGGGGGATATGCAACTGTGAGGATTAGTGGGGCTCTATTTGTGTCAGGTGTGAGCTTTATTGTGGGGGCCTGGACATTGTTGTCCAGGGTTAGAGTGGGTAGTGCTTGGTGGTGCAGAGTGTCCCATAGATAGAAGGTGCATCCGCCCCCACGCTTTCCCATTCTGTCTTCCCGAAGTAGAACAAAGCCAGGGATAGTGACAGAATTGCCTTATGACTGTCCTATGCATTCTTGAATTCCCCTACTGTTTTTGACCCCACAACCTCCTCAGGAAGAAGGTTCCATGCATCCACCACACTCTCCATGAAAAAAATATTTCCTCACATTGCTCCTGAGCATCCCACCCTCTTTCTTTAAATTGTGCCCCCTTGTTCTTGCACATCTCTTTTTCTGAAAGATGCTACCCTCTTGGACTTTGTTGATTCCCTTGAGGTATTTGAACGTTTCTGTCATGTCCTCCCTCTCCTTCCTTTCCTCAAGGTTATATATCTTAAGCTCCTTTAGTCTTTCTTCATATGTCTTCTGGTGCAGACCCTGCACCATTTTGGTTGCCCTCCTCAGTACAACCTCCACCCTGTCTATGTCTTAGTGGAGATGGGGTCTCCAGAACTGTACACAGTACTCCAGATGTGGTCTGACCAACTGTCTGTACAGAGGGCCAACAACTTCCTTTTTTTTTACTGGTGATGCCTCTCCTATGCATTCCAGTATCCCCCAGCCCCCTACTGCCTTTTCACATTGCTGGCTACCTTAGGGTCATCTGCCATGACTACCCCAGGTCCTTTTCCATTTTTGTTATTGTCAGTACCCTATTGTGCACTCCTTCCTGAGTTTTGTTTCCCAGGTGCACATTTTGCACTTCTTTGCATTGAATCTAAGCTGCCATACATTTGACCATTCCCCAACCTGCCAAGTCCCTTTTCACTCTTTCCACCCCACCTTGCATATCATCCCTTTTGCAGATCTTTGTGTCATCTGCAAAGAGACATACTTTCCCTTCAAGTCCCTCTGCAATGTCACTTATAAAGACATTAAAAAGGACCCAGTACTGAACCCTGCAGTACCCCACTACCAACCCCCTTTCTCCACTGTGGGCTCTATTTACTATTACTCACTGTGTCCTGTTGTCCAGCCAGTATTTTACTCAGGCTACCACCCTGGGATCCACTCCCAGGCTGGCTAATTTGTTTATTAATCTTTTGTTCAGGACTGTGACAAATGCCTTGCTAAAGTCTAGGTAGGCCATGTCCACAGCCCCTCCCTGGTCTACTACTTTGGTCACCCAGTCAAAGAAATCAATTAGATTTGTCTGACATAACCTTCCTGCTGTGAATCCATGCTGCCTTGGGTCCTGTGCCCCACTGGCCTCTAGGTACTTAACAATTCTTTCCTTCAGAAGTGATTCCATCATTTTCCCTACCACTGAGGTCAAACTGACAGGTCTGTAGTTTTCTGCCTCTGTCTTGCACCCACTTTTGTGAAGGGGAATCACATCTGCCCTCCTCCAGTCCTCAGGTACCACACCTTCCTCACATGATTTATTAAAAAGGGTAGTCAGTGGTGTTACTAGTTCTTCCCTTAGTTCTTTTAGAATTCTGGGGTGAATCCCATCAGGCCCCATTGCTTTATCCACCTTCAGTTCTTTCAGAACCCTTTCTTCTGTGAAAGGACTAATATCAACCCCCTATCCAGAGTGCTTCTATTGACTGGATTAGTTATCTCCCTCTGCTTTTCCATTGTGAATACTGAGCAGAAGAATTCATTCAGTATCCATGCTTTTTCACTGTTTCTCTCTGCCCAACCACCTTCCTCTTTATTCAGCCTCAGTATCCCTCCTTTGGTCTTTCTTTGCTCCCTAATGTACCTATAAAAGGTTTTATCCTTCATCTTAACCAAGTTGGCTATCTTTTCCTCAGTTTGGGCCTTTGCTATTCTGACTGCCTTCTCCACTTCCTTCTGCTTTAACTTGTACAGTTCTCTGTCCTGCTCCTTCTGTGTTTCCTTATTCTTCCTGATTGCTATCTTTTTCTTCCTTATCTTCCCCACTACTTCTTTTGAGAACCATGGTGTTTTTTTCTTTTATTTTGATTTGTTTATTTGCTTCACAGAAAGGATTGTTGCCTCTGGTGGTTATGATGTTTCCCCATTGTTGCTCCACCTCACCTTCTTGCCTGTTTGCTAGTGCTTTTCTGAGGAATTCTCACATTTTGACAAACTCAGCCCTCCTGAAGTCCAGTACCTTCACTTTTGTATGGCTTGGCTCTACAGCTAAGTTTTTCATGAACCACACTGTTTAGTGGTCGCTGGTTCCCAGATGGCCACCCACTTCAAGATCGGAGATCCTCTTTCCATCCCCATTTGAGAGTACCAGGTCTAAGATTGCTCCCTCCCAAGTGGGTTCCAAAACTAGCTGTCTGAGGCATGCCCCCTGTAGGGCATTGAGAATGGCCCTGCTCTTTTATGTGGCTGCAGCAAAGGTGCTGCAGTTAATATCATGTCCCACCTCTCCCTCTTTTCATCAAGGGTATACATATTAAGCAATCTTAGTCTCTCTCTTCAAATGGCTTCTGTTGCAGACCCTGCACCATTTTAGTTGCCCTCCTCTGGACCGCCTTCATCCTGTCCATGTCCTTGCAGTGGTGGGGTCTCCAGAACTGCATGCAATGCTCCAGATGGGGTCCCACCAACTGTCTGTACAGAGGGATAACAACTTCATGTTTTCTACTGGTGATGCCTCTGCCTATGCATCTTAGTGTCTCCCCAGATCTCCTTACTGCCTTCTCACATTGCTTGCCTACCTTAAGGTTGTCTGATATCATTAACCCCAGGTTTCTTTCCATTTTTATTGAATAAAGAGTGCACACTCAGCACTGCGGTGCTACAGAAGCCAACTGAACCAATTTCAAACCATGTTCCAAGCACACGCAAGCCAAAATCAGGATGCCAGTTCATCTGAAACATTTTTAGTACTAAAACACAGCTGACTAGCAGCCTGACATGCTTTGGAGTTTCCTCCTTTTTGAAGACCTTTCCATTGCTGTTGTTGTTAGTCCCCCCCCCCCGTGTACTCTTCTCCTGGGTTTTTGTTTCCCAGGTGCATTACTTTGCATTTCTTTCCATTGAATCTAAGCTGCCACACTTCTGACTATTCCTCCAGCCTTGCCCAGGTCTCTTCTCATCCTTTCCAGCCTCCTTGTGTATCAACTCGGTTATAGATCTTTGTGTCATCTACAAAGAGGCATACTTCCATTCCAAACCCTCTGCAATGTCTCCTTTGAAAACGTTAAAGAGGACTGGTCCCAGTACTGAACCCTGTGGTATTCCATTAGTAACCCCCCTTTCTTCAGAGTGAATTCCATTTACTATTACCATCTGTGTCCTGTTGTGCTGCTAATTTGTTACCCAGGCTACCACCCTGGGACCCACTCCCAAGCTGGCTAACTTGTTTATTAATGTTTTACGTGGAACTGTGTCAAATGCCTTGCTAAAGTCTAAGTAGACCATATCCACAGCCCCTCCCTGGTCTACTACTTTGGTCACCCAGTCAAAGAAATCAATTAGATTTGTCTGACATGACCATCCCACTGCTTTGGGTCCTGTGTCCCGCTGGCCTCTAGGTACTCAACAAATCTTTCTTTCAGAAGAGACACCATCATTTTCCCTACCACTGAGGTCAAACTAACAGGTCTGTAGTTTCCTGCCACTGCCTTGTTCCCACTTTTGTGAAGGGGAATTACATCCACCCCCCTCCAGTCCTCAGGTACCACCTCATCCTCCCTTGATTTGTTAAAAAGGGTAGTCGGTGGTGTCACTAGGTATCCCCTTAGTTCTTTTAGAATTATGTGGGGAATCCCATCAGACCCAATTGCTTTGTCTACCTTGAGTTTTAGGAGTTCTTTCAGGACCCTTCCTTCTATGAATGGACTGGTGTTGAACCCCCTGTCCAGAGTGCTTCTATTGTTTGATTTAGGTACCTCCACTTCTTCTTCTTTTGTGAATACTGAACAAAAGTATTCATTCAGTATCTCTGCCTTTTCACTGTCACCCTCTGCCCAAGTCCCCTTCCCTTTATTAAGCTTCAGTATCCCTCTCTTGGTCTTCTTTCGCTCCCTGATGTACCTATAAAAGGTTTTATCCCCCCTTCTTAACTGAGTTGGCTATCTTTTCCTTGGTTTGGGTCTTCGCTATTCTGACTGCCTTCTCTGCTTCCTTCTGCTTTAGCTGATACAATTCTCTGCCCTGTTCCTTCTGTGGGTTCCTTATACTTCCTGAATGCTATCTTTTTCTCCCTAACCTTCCCCGTCTTGTTAAATTAAATGTCTCTGATAACAAAGAATTTGCTTGCATTCTATCAGTTGGAGATCTATAAATGGTATTATACAATGGCAAGAAAAGTTCCTGGACTCTGATTGGTCAGTGTATACCTGAGACAGTGATGTTATTACACAATAACATCACTGTCATTGATTAGCATTAGCTTTTTTTGCTCTTGTCATTGATCAGCATTAGCTTTTTTTCCTCTTCTCTTAAGAAATAAAGATATATTGCCTCACTAAAAACCTACTAAAAACATTTTTTTTAATTATTTTTATTTTGTATCACACAACGAGCCATTGTATAATAGCAATAAGGCACTCCAGGGTATGTGTGTTACTGTGTAATAATGTCACTTCTGGGGTGGTGGAAGCACTTGGCTTCACCTTGTGCTTCAACCCACCCCAGGAGTGATGTTATTACACAATAACCCACACCCTGGAGTGCCTTATTGCTTAACTAATCCACACCTGAATAGTGGGGCCCTCTTCAGCCTTCAACATGGTAGATCTCAGAAAACTCCAGTCCATCCTGTCAAAGGGCTTTTCTGCATCAAGTGCCATCAGTGCAGCCTCTGGGCCTGTTGCTTGTTATATTATGGTTAATGCCCTTATTATAGCATTTGTTAGCCTCCTTCCCTCAACAGTTCTCACTTGATCAATATTTACTAGAGACAGTATTGTTTTATTTAACCTTTTTTCCAGTACTGTGGAGAAAATGTTATAGTCTCCATTTAGCAATGAGCTAGGTCTATATGTAGAAGGTAGATCTGGGGGGTTATTAACTTTTAGGATCAGTACAACATGAGCTTCACTGACCAAACAGGGTAAAATATGTTTTTTTTATCAAATTGAAAATCTTCAACAAGTATGGTGCCAACATTTCCTTATGCTTTTTATAGAATTCTACATTTATACTGTACTCTTAGGGTCTGGAGTTCTATTCACTGGAAGTTCTTTTATTGCATCAAGAATGTCTGCAAGAGTTATTGGAGTGTCTTATTGTTGATTTTGTAAATTAGATTTATTAAGAAACTACATAGATACATAGACAGTGTCGGCAGATAAGGGCCTATGGCCCACCCAGTCTGCCCATTTGAGCTTGTAAGTTCAGTTTGTTTTCCTAGAAGTCTGTTGCCCCTTACCCCTGACCTCCAGAATTCCTTTATGTCTATCCCATGCATTCTTAAATCCCGTGATTGTTTCAGCCCCCACCACTTCCTCTGGCAGGGTGTTCCACTTGTCCAACACCTGCTCTGTGAAGAAATTCTTTCTCATGTTTCCTCTGAATCGTCTCCTCCAACTCTCATCCCATGCCCTCTAGTCCTGGAACATCTTTTTCACTTAAAATAGTGTTTTCCTGCACCCTGTTCCTCCCTGTAAGATACTTGTATGTCTCTATCATATCCCTCTCTCCTCCTGTCCTCCAGGAGTACATGTTCAGTTCCTTCAACCTGTCTTCATAGGACTTGTGATGCAATCCATGCACCATCTTTTGTTGCCCTCCTCTGAACCTTCTCTACCCTGTCTATGTCCTTACGTAGGTATGGTCTCCAGAACTGTACACTGTACTCCAGGTGGGACCTCACTAGTGTCTTGTATAGCGAATTATGACCTCCTTTTCCTGCTGGTGATGCCCTGCCTATACATCCCAGCATCCTATTTGCTTTACCTGCTGCCTTGTCACACTGTTTCCCTACCTGAGATCATCAGAGATGACAACCCAAGATCCCTTTCCTGCTTGGTGCATGCTATATCCTCACCCCCAACTCGATATATTGTGCCAGGTTTTTGTGCCCCATATGCATTATCTTGCATTTCTTTGCATTGAATTTCAACTGCCAAACCCCTGACCATTCTTCAAGTTTCTGCAGGTCGCTTCTCACTCTGTCTACACCCTCTGGTGTGTCTACTCTGTTACAGAGCTTTGTGTCATCAGCGAACAGTGAAATTCTTCCTTCTAGATCCTGCGCAATGTCACTGATGAAGATGTTGAATAGGACCGGTCCCAGCACTGATCCCTGTGGTACCCCACTGGTCACTCTTCCCTCTGTGGAGTGACAGCCATTTACTACCACCCTCTGTGTCCTGCCACCCAGCCAGTTACCTACCCACCACACTACTGTCCTGCCCACACCCATATTCCCCAGTTTGTGTAATAGTCTTCTATGTGGCACAGTGTCAAAGGCCTTGCTGAAGTCCAGATAGGCCATGTCCACTGCCCTCCCTGATCCATTCTAGTCACCCAGTCAAAAATTCAACGAGGTTGGTCTGACATGACCTCCCTCAGAAACCATGCTGCCTTGGGTCCTGTAGTCCATTGATAACCAGATGTTCCACCAATCTCTCCTTCAGTAGTGCTTCCATGATCTTCCCCACTACTGAGGTGAGGCTGACTGGTCTGTAGTTCCCTGCTTCCTCTTGTTCCCACTTTTGTATAAGGGACCACATCTGCTGTCCTCCAGTCTTTGGGTACCTCCTGTTTCTAGTGATCGGCTAACAGGATAGCCAGAGGTTCAGCCACCACCTCTCTTAATTCTTTAAGGACCCTGGGGTGCTCCCATCTGGCCCCATTGCTTTATCAACTCTTATTACTTCCAGTTCTTTCAGGACCCTTTCTCGTGTAAAGGGACTGTGTCCATTCTGCACCATTCTCACCCCTTGTACTCCCTTCATACCCATTACCCTCCTCTTCCTCAGTAAAGACTGAGCAGAAATACCTGTTCAATATGTCAGCTTTACTGTCATCCTCCTGTGCTCCCATCCTCCCCTTCAGTCTCACTATCCCTCCCTTTGTCTTTCTTTTTTCACTTATGTACCTGTAAGGTTTTGTCCCTCTACCCACTGATTTTGCAATGTGTTCTTCTGTCTGAGCTTTGGCTTCCCTTACTGACCTCCTGCCTACCTTTGCTTCTCCTGGTACTTCTCCCTATCCCCTTCTGCCTGTGTCTTTTGTATTGCCTGAATGCAATCTTTTGGCTTTCACTTTCTTTGATACCTTTTGGAAAACCATAATGGTCTCCTCTTCCTTTTCCTCTTGCTAACCTGCTTAATGCATAATTCTGTTGTTCTTGTAATCCCCATTTTAAATACTGCCCACTGTTCCTCAACCCCTGATTCCTGTCCCATTCCCCTTAATGCCTCTTTCAAGTATCTCCCCATTTTCCCAAAGTCTGCCCCCCTAAAATCCAGGATCCGTGTTTTTGTGTGATTTGGTTCTGCTCTTTCTGTGATTTGAAACCACAATGACTGGTGGTCATTGTTTCCCAGGTGCTCCCCCACTGTTACCCCATCACACTGTCCCTGTTTGTGAGCACAAGGTCCAGTATTGCCTTCTGCCGAGTTGGTTCCATGACCAGTTGCTTGAGGAAGGCACCCTGAAGGAGTCCAGGATAAATCTGCTCCTAGTTGATGCTGACTGGGATGCTCCAGTCCCGTCTGGAATATTGAAGTCTCCAACCAGTACTACCTCACCTTGTCTGCCATCCTTTGGATGGCTAGCATCAACTCCCTATCTGTTTCTTCCTCCTGGGATGGTGGTCTATAGACCACACCTGTGCGGATGGCTGTCCCCATTTTCCTTTCCAGCTTAACCAACAGTATCTCTCCCCCATTTTGTTCCTCCTGGATCTCTGTGGCCCTTATGTCATTTTTCACATACAGTGCCACTCCTCCTCCCTTCCTGCCTGCTATGTCTCTTCTGAATATGTTGTAGCAAGGTATGGCCATCTCCCAGTCATGGTTATCATTACACCAGGTTTCAGTGATGGCCACAATGTCCAGGTCTGACTGTACCATGACAGCCTCCAGATCTTCCATCTTGTTGCTAAGGCTCCTGGCATTTGCACACATGGCTTTTCATGATTTTACCTCCCTAGACCACTTCACTGTTCTACTCCAGCCCCTTCCTTGGTTGTCATTTATCCCTGGTTCTCCTTGCTGTCTGCCCTTGTGCTGAATTTTGCCCCTTTTCTGCTTATCCACCTCTTGGGCACTAATCTCCATCTTTTGCACACTGCTTTGCAGAGATAGCCACTCCTCTGGTTCACTGGTTCCACTGCTAGCTGTGGGAGGTGAGCAAGTAGGTACCCTCCTTGCTGGCCTGCCACCCCCTTTTGCTAGTTTAAATGCTTGTCAATGTAGTGTTTAAACTTATCATTGAGTGCTTGGATTCCCCTCCAGGATGGATGCAGGCCATCAGGCTTGAACAAACCTCCGTCCCTCCAGGTGGGTCCCCAGTCACCAATGAATCCAAACCCTTCCTCACAGCACCAGTTCTTCAACCATGAGTTAAAGTTCCTGGTGCATGCACTCCCATGCTCTCCCTTGCCTCTCACAGGTAGTACTTCTGAGAAAGTGACAGAAGTAGCTACTTGCTTGAGACCCCTTCCCAGTTTCCTAAACTCTTCCTGAACTTCCTTTGGCCCCCATTTGCCAGGTCATTAGTACCTAGGTGGATAATGACATCCAGCTCACCCTCCCGTCTTGCCTTCCCAGTGATCCCCAGGATCTTCCTTCCGTCCCTCCATGCCGTGGCACCTGGTAGGCACCTCACCTCCCTGTCCTCTCCCTCCTGTGTTCCTAGCTGGATCCCTCTTATGATGGAGTCCCCCACCAGGATTCACTTCCTCCTCCTCTGGGGTCCACTGCTTTCCCGCTGAGGTCACCTCCTTGGCTAACCTCCACATCCTTTCCTTCCACTTCTCTGGGTACCTCTATTTGGTTGTCCTCATTTGCCAGTGTGGCATATGAGTTCTTGAGTGGAATAGGATCTGGGATGTGCCTCTGCCTGACTGCTCCTAACCCTCCCTGAGCCCACTGTCATCCAAGTGCTCCTCGTCTCGGCATCCTTTGAGGCAGTTGCATTGACTGGGTGGTCCCTGGATAGGGGTGATGTTACTCCTGACCCAGTTTACTTCGCCTGAGTCTGGCTACCTCATCCCAGTCCAGAGAGATGCATGCAGATAGGGCAGCACCTCAGTGTCCAGAAGGTCTGCCTGAATATGGCTGCCCCACAGCCACTGCATTGCACCACTCCCCACATTATACTGCAATTCCACTACTTGTCTGCTACTGAAGCTCTCCTAGTTTCCTTTTTATTAATTTACTGTACTAAAAATCCTGTCACTGATCCTCAGATAATTTTTTTTTTAAAGAAAAAGAAACCAATAAATAAATAAATGAGTCAAAACACTTGTCGTGCTGAGGGTGGGCTTCTTCCCTTATGCCCATCCTACTTCACACCCCTTACTATACCCTGTGTTTAGCTCCTGTCAATCAGATTTATCAGGGCATATAATTAAGAGTTGAGGGAAGGGGAGGGGGGGTGAAAATTTGCAGCAATTAAAGACAGCACAGAGTTACACCACCACTATGTTTTACATTTTCAACAGCCCAAGAACAATTATAAGTAAAGCCAACAAAGAAAGTATAGTGTCACTAAAAGCCCACAATCTAAGTTTAAAAGAAAAATAGCAATTACCAGTTACTCTAAAGCACTGAATTGAATATGTTTCCTTCCTTCCCCTTCTGGCTTCTTCTGAAACTCTGATACTTGTTCTTCTTTCAGGATAGTATAAAGTCTGGTAATTTTTTAGAATCTGAAGTATCTTTTTTCTGATCTCTAAGTATATTTTCTTTATCTTCCTTAATTTGAACTATCAATTTACTAGCCTCTTCAAGTTGCCATGACAAATGTTTTTCTAGAGTTTCTCCCAGATAGTAATATTTAGCTTTTAGGATAGTAATATTTAGCTTTTAATCTATTTAGTACCGCCTTTGCTTTTATCTCCATGAATAAATTATATTGATTCTTAGTCACCAGTAATTTTTTGAGATCTAGTTCTTCTGAGCTGTGTGTGTATATTTGTTCTTCCTGTTTTATTTGTATCTCCAGCTGTTTAATTGATCATTATATCTTTTTTTATCCCCATAGGCTTTACACAAAATAACATGTGCATATATACTAGGCTTGAGTGTTTCCCAGACTGCATATAATGGGATATCCTCTATACAATTTTCTTTAAAATAGTTACTTAACTCTCATAAAGTGTCCAGAACATGGTTCATTTAGTATTGCTTGATTGAGTATCCATATTTTACCTCTCTTCAGAAGTCACTTCAATTCTGTGCTTCAAAACATAGGAGCGTGGTCTGAAATTATTAGAGAGTCATAACTACTCTCTGGAATCCTATCAATCATGCTTGCTGAAACCAACAGTAAATCTATCTGGAGTACACCCTGTGCACTTGAGAATACAATGAGTATGTTTCTTTGACTAAAAAGTTATGTCTGTAAGGCTCTATTAATACATAGTCTTTTATATATTATTTTTATTATTTGAGCTGATTTTATCTTAGTTTCAAAACTTCCTAATGCTCTATCTATATCTTCAAAGGTCAAATTATAATCTAGTGCTACCAAAAAGGGTTAGGACCACTGAGATAGATCCAAGACAGTTTTTGTAAAGGATAATTGAGAGTCTTTATTGTGTACATATATTCCTGCTATTGTATATTTTTGGTCACTAAACTGCAATTGAACAATAATATATCTTCCTTCTGTAGATATAATGGTTTTATGGAAAAATGATTGTCATCTTTTCTTTATTAATATACCCACTCCCCATTATTAAGAGTCATATGCTATATAATGGGTGTGTGTGTATACATATATCTATCTGTCTGTCTGTCTGTCTGTCTGTCTGTCTGTCTGTCTATCCATCCATCCATCTATCTATTCATCTATCCATATCTATCTATCCATCTATCCATCTATATTCATGGCTAAAAACTCTGTTTAATGCATCAGTTAGGCTTGTTCTACAGTGACAGAAGTGAGGAGGAAAATTTGATGTTAGGGTTCCCACCCCCTTGCACCCCACTCCTATCACATCCCCACCAACAGGCATCAGGGTGTGCATTGGTGTCATCAGTCCTAACTTTCACATATCCCATGTGTAAACAAGCTGAGGTGGTGCCGTATAGGAGAATGGGGTGAGAGTTAGGACTGATGACCCCAATGCACACCCCGATGCCTGTTGGCGGGGGTGGGGTGGGGTGGGATGCAAGCGGGTGGGGATCCTAACATCAAATTTCCTCGCTTTTGTCACTGTGGAACAAGTCCCTTCTTTTTGAGAATGAGCACTATAAATAGTGAATTTTTTGTCACATAGTAACGCTAACAGTAACGCAAAAGCAACCGCAAATGGTAATGCACAAGGTGATGCAAAGGTAAATGGTAACACAAACGGTAAGAGAAATGCAAGCACAAACATTAATGAAAACAGAAATGGTAACACAAATGGTAATGCAAATGCTAACAGCAACAGAAATGCAAACATTAACGGGAACAGTAACATAAACAATAACACCAATGGAAAGCAAATGGGAAGAAAAATGCAAACAGTAACAGAAACGCAAATAGAAATGCAAATGGTTAAGGCAATGGCACTGCAGAAGGAAACAGTAATGCAATCGACAATGGAAACACAACCGAAAATGCAAACGCTAATGGCAACAGAAACGCAAATGGTGACGAAGACGCAAACAGTAACAATAACGCAATTTGAAACATAAACAGGTACAGTAACAGCAACGATGATGCCAAAGTGTACAATAATGTGCAGAGGCACAGTACCGCAACTGGAAATGCAAATGCTAATGGTAACAGCAACGATGAGGCTAAAGGAAACAGAAACGCAAATGGAAGCACGTATACAAATGCAAATGGCTATGCACACGGTGAAGAAAAATGAAATGCAAACATAAACAGTAATGGAAATGCAAATGGTAACAGTAACATAAATGCAAGCGCAAACAGAAACTCATAGGGTAATGCACATGGTGGCGTAGACGGTAACGGCAACGCAAATGGCCACAGAAAAGCAAGTGGAAAGAGTAAGTGTAACAGTAATAAAAGCACACACCCTTATTTTCCCCACAAGCTGCATAGAGAAACACAGTGAATACAAAGAATGTATGCATAATAATGGGCCTCAGAGCAGAAAATGAGCACTTGGAATACTAAATTGCTTATATTTCCAGAACCGTATGAAGTAGAAAAAAAATTAAAATTTCATATTATTTACGACTTTCCTGGCTAGTTTTGTAGTTAGCCCCCTAGTGGGGGGCTAAGCATTTTTCTGATGAAAAGTCCATATCGCGAAGCATTTCTGAGATACAGGTCCTGAAAGGCATGGCGGATGCAGTAATGATAGTCTATGGGAAAAAGTGTCAACTTCAGAGTACCATAACTTTGCATCCCTGTCATATTTTGTCACCAAATCATACAAAGGCACATTTGTGGGATTTTGGTTTTCTTCCCTTCAAATTTTAGCCCAAAAGACCAAACCGTTCTTTTGCAGCAGGGTGGCAAAGAATTCCTGTTATTTTGGGCATAGTGTTGCAAAGTAGTGTCGCAAATCATTATACTTTCTCAAAAGAAATCAAGAAAGTGTCGCAGATGCAACACTACTTTGTGACACTACAGTTTACAAAAATTTCAAAAGCATATTTCTGGGGTGTTTAACCCCCAAAAAAGAACATGGCTAGCATCCTCAGGGATCGACTAGCTGAACACAAAAAGAATTGTCTCCCTAGAGGGTCCCAAATTTAAATGCCAAGCATTTCTGTGACCAGTAACTGAAAAAAAAATGGATGACTCATGACACTACAGGGGTCATTTGTGACACTAAAAACTGCATTTGTGACACTGTCAAACTTTTTGTTAACTTTTCCCATTGACTATAATGGGAACTTGTTTTATGAATAACTTTTGAACCGTTTAATATTTTTTCACAAAATCTTCAAATGGCACATCAGGGATCCTGGCTGCATGTTCCCTGAAGGTTTTGGACCAGTCGCATAAAGTGTGCGACCTGTAGGTGCGAGCAAAGAATGTGCAAAAAAGCATAAATGCGACACAGAATGACGCTTTATAGCTCCACAACCGTATCTCTGACTGGTATGAAACTTGGCAGATTCAGAGATCTATGGTACTGCTCTGTGTCTGCCAGATATCTGACAAATCCATTGTATGGTGGCAAAGTTATTAACCTGACAAATTTCACATTTTAACCTTAAATGGGGTACTCAATCCTAACTATTGTGGCACTACCATGCCACTATATATATATATACACACACTGTATATATATATATATAAAATAACTGGTCAGCAATTTTTTTTACATTGCCTGACCAAGTTATAATTTTCCGTTATAACTTGCGAGTTATAACGGGGAACACACTCTGAGTCAGTCACAAAAACCCACTCCCTGATTGGCTGTGCATGTGGTCCATGGTGAGATTTCAGATCCTAAAACATGGCGGCTCCTCATTCGCTTAGCAAGGAGCTGCCAGAGCAAGTGTTCTTGTCACTTCTCCTATTTAAAAAAACAAAACAAAAAAAACAATGTATCTTGTTGATCCTACCACTTAGAAAACTGCAGCATTTCTGACTCTCATTTGCTATCTGGTTGATCCTGCCATTCGGCAGCTGCACAGAACAGGAAGTGGCAGCGGGAAGCGCTCTCACCAAAAGACAGCTGCTGTAAGATCGCAACCGGAAAATAAATGTAAAACTAAAAATTGCTGACCAGCAATTATGAATAATAAGGGACAGGAAGTATGTTAAATTCAAAATTAATGGTTGCCTCGGTGTAGGATGCCTTAATAAACCCCCAGACTTCACCTTTGGGGTTTATGTAGCATCCCACAGCCCAGGCAACCATTAATTTCTCATTAAGCACACTTTCTCGTCCATTATTGTATATATACAGTATTTTTTTTTTTAGAGAGAATGAGAATAAATGAGAACAAATACTTGGAAAGGGCTAAGTACAAGAAAATAATACCATCGAGAGAGCTAATGGACTCAGGTGAGTGGCCTTTATGAAGCTCATTAGCCCTTGGCATGGCATTATTTCATGAGTACACAGGGCTTTTCTTGCTTTTGTTTTATAAAATTCATTAGGCTGGACTCTGTTTGATATGTCCAATGTTCTCATGTAGTGTAGGGCTTTTCTACTATGTAGGGACTTGCTGTGGTCTTTCCTTTAGTGTAGCTGGTGTGTCTCAGTCTCAGAAGTGGCGTGCAGTCAGCATTGTCAGGAGAGTGGCAGTCTTATGAGCAGCATGTAGCCAGCATTGTCTGGTGGAGCAGGTGGCATGGTTTGTGGTCATGAGTGGACTGGGAGCAGCTCTTACTAGGGCTATAGTTGCATTTACTAGCAGGGCACAGTGAGAGCACTGTGAGACCTACCAGAACTGTTTGGAATGGAAGCAGAATGGAGGGCATTGGAACACATATTTGAGGTACTGCTTTGGTGCATTGGTAGGGTAGGTTTCTGCTGGTGGGGAAGGTGGCTGTTGTATGTGTTACTAAAGGGCTTGTTACATGTGTCAGTAAGTGACTTGTTAGATGTGTCATTGGGCTTTGTTATGTATTATTGGGGTGGTTTGTAGTGAGTTGGATATTCATCTGTTATTAAGGTGTTATTAACACATTAATACTGTGTAGTTAGCTAATTGGTGTCATAATACCCTAATTGGTTACCATCATGTATAGCTTTTTCAATGATGGCAAAGGCCCAACCATGGATTAAATAGACAGATTTATAGAGAGACAGAAAGACAGATATCATATATCTATATTTATGCAATAGGTGTGGAGCCAAAAAGCCATGTGATAAATCCATGTATCTTCACATACTGGATGTGTGATAAATTTTATAACTCAAAATTTGACAAACCCAACCTGTCAATCAGCACCCCCCCCCCATCTGCCAGCACTACTTTGGAAAGCTTTTTTCAAGTGACTTCTCAGGCTCTGTCCACAGCCATTATCCGCCCACTTACTGACACCTGGATGCCTGTCTGGCCACTCCTATGCTACCCACTCCCATTCTCCTCTAGACCTGTGAGCTCCATCCTGCTCTCTTATTCACAGCTCAACAAAAGCACCAAAAAAGGAAATGTATTTTTTTCTTTGTAAAATGCCATTCCTAAACTGTGCTTATCAGTGGTACCATTCACTCACTCCCCGACTCCAACATGGCACTTGCTCACAAGCCCTGGCCACAAGGGTGTAGGCAGGCATACTCACTGTACACATTTTCATTTGTGTACTGTTTTGTTGAGTACCTGTCATAAACCATATGCCTGTCTGTTAACATTATCATTTTAATCTGAAGTATTTGAGTTAGTGTAGGCCACTGAGGAGTGTCTGTGTTTAAACGTCAGTTGTATAATAGATATACTGTATGAATAACCTCTTTAGAGATTAGAGGAATCATCTGACAACAATCTCATTTGTTTGGAAGAGGGCAGCATTTGGAGAGGATGTGTACATTTTTTAAATGTGGGGGGTGGGTAGCTGTTGGAGATTGTGTGTACAAAACAGAAATTTTTGGCTACACCCCTGCCTGGCCACAGTGCTTAATCATATTTAGACTGTCAGGCTGAATATGCAGACAAGCAAGAACTTAATTAAAATAAGCAAAGCATTAAAAAAATACACCACTAAAGACAGAAACAATACAGCAGCATTCCGTTCATCTTTTCCTCCATTCTCCCGCTTGCACCCTTGCCTCACTCACCCGCTCATTTCTCTCTCTTTGTCTTGCTCTCTCTCTTCAAACCTCATCCCTGAGCACCACCACTCCTAGCAAAGCAGAAAAAAGCAGAACGGTACACACCAGACAACTGGAAAAAAATACTTACAAACAATGAACTGTGATTTACAAGTGAGCACAACCACCGCCATCTTTTTGAAACTGTTCAGCCCACCCCAAACACAGTCACAGCCAATGAGGTAGTGCAATAGGGCACACAAAATACAGAGACTTACTTGGTGAAAAAAAGTCCCATACATTTCCTTAATTTAACAATATTAAATATAAAGAGGAAATAAAATAACATGTAACACAATGTCCTCCCCTATTGCATAAATGCAATATGCAGGGGGGATCTGTGTGACGCATGATTTATGCACACTTGTGCTGTTTGCCCTGGCAACCTCAGGCATGACTTATACCACTTACATGGTTACTCAAGGAGAAACAGCACTTGTGTGCATAAATCATGTAGGGTTTGAAATACCAAGACACACCTATCACACCTGTTTCTGCATGGAGGGTTGGGGTAGGGTCTTAGGGTTGAAAGCCAAGGGAGGAGGTGGGGTGTATGGGTTGGGAACCTTAGGTTCCTCTCATGCCTATTCCTGCCTGTAGAGTGGGAATGGTGTCTTAGGCTTGGGAACCCTAAGGCCATATTTCCCTACTTTGATACTTCAACCCTAATGGTGCATTAACAGAGGTTTTTTTTTGCAATGAGTACATATATATATATATATATGTAAAATACATGATGGGCAGGAGTGTGATATGGAAAATATTTTCACTGCTGCAGAGTGAGCTCTGGATACTCACGAGTGCCGAATGCATGAGTGAGAGTATCCAGAGGTCACCATGCAGGAGTGAAAATATTTTCCATAGCACACTACTGCACATCATGTGTCCAATTTATACAATAGGGGTTTCCAACACTTTATATTTTTTTGTTCACTTTATCTTGTGGAATAAACAAAGAAGCCACAGGAGGAAAAAAATGTTTTGCTAAAACAAGCTGAAACACTAATTTGCCATTTGGGATGAAGCAGGCTGTCTTCATTGGTAGTTGAGGTATTCATGGCTGTGAAAGGCTTTACTCTTTTCTGGTTTCTTGTCAGTATGAAACTGGCTGCTGTTAGCTTGCTTTGGTTCTCTACAGGAACACAATGTGCTTTTCCAGGGCTAGCAGGTGAGTTGCAGGTGGAACTGATATACTGATTAGTTTCCTAGGCTACTGAGGGTTTGGTGGAGTTTCTTCCTGATTGCTGTGTTAGGGAAACCTGCCTAGAGTGATGATGTCTATTTCAACAGAGTCCAGCTGAGTTTTCGGATTGGTCAGATGTCATTAAGAGATCAGGGTAGTGATTGATTTAGGCAGGGTTTCAGCCTGACATCAGCATATTGATAATATCAGCCTGTGAGGTAAGCACAATGGGCAGGATTCACAAAGAAATCAAAAAATTCTGCAGCGGCTGGAAAAAGGCCTGCAGCACTGCGGATACGCAGTTGCATGATATTCATAAAGAAATTTTGAGCAGGTGCAGAATTTCATAAAATCCTCGCAGCTGCAGAAATTCAGCAGCTGCGGAAATCACGCACGTGCTGAAAATCCTCAACTGCGGATCTGCAGCTGCAGAAATAGCTTAGGAGGCACAGCAACAGTGAACTTAATTAGCTGGAACAGCAGACTTTATCAGGGCTGCCATAGAATGAAGCTGAAAGCACCCACAAAGAGACCAGCAACCAGTCCCTCAACTGGGACCACTGCAGCACCACAGGTACCAGCAATACCATGGCACCACAGTGGCCAACTGTCACTGCTGGTCCTCCCTCCCTGGGGTGTTCCTGTTGCCTGAAGGGGTAGCACTCACTGCAGACTGGCCAGACTCTACTGCCTGTGGGGCTCCATCATGGGCTGCATGGTGTCTGGTGGTTTTTGCCTCTTGCCATATCATGGCAATGTGTGCTTTTGTTGCTGTTACAGCAGCCACTGTTATACTATCTGGGATGCTATTACCTGTGCCTCATCTCCACCCTAATTGATTCCAATTGCTGGGGCACTACTGCAGTTTGCTGAGGGAGAGTTACACCTCATTTCACTGTGTGTAACATTTTTTCCACAGCTGTGGAAAAAAACTGGTTGTGAATAGCCTTTCAGGGGCTGTGCTTTACTTATCTCACACCTTTTTTTCCTCAGACACATTAGCAGCAGCAGTTTTTTCCACAGTCCTAAGTATTGTTTTCCACAGCTGCAGAGGGTTTTGTGAATAGCACCCAGTGCATATTCCCCTTTGTTTCAATAGCTATGGCAGTTTTGGGGACTTAGGGAAGGTTCTGCACCTTCAGAAAGCTTTGTGAATCCAGCCCAATATGTATAAATGTAAAATATTATCACACTGTGATAATATTCCTGGTAAAAAATCACAATGTGATTTTCTACCAGGATTTACATCACTGAGTGTAAGATACATGGATTTATCCACTACTCATTTGTCTCACCCGTATTGTTTGTGTGTGTGTGTGTGGTAGGTGTGTGTATATATATATATATATATATATATATATACACACAGTGGGGTGAGAGATATCCCAGTAGAATAAATGGAGATAGTCTCACTGCAGTGAGATAAATGCTGATGACAGTGAAGTGAGATATATTCCATTTATCCATACTCTGCTAATGTCTCCACTTACTTACTCACTCACTAAAGCTAGCATTCTAAATTAAAGTGTTTCAGAAATCAGTTTCTGATTCTCACTGAAGCCTGCAATTTACTCAATTAGCAATGCAAAACACATTTACCTGTGTCCCATAGTTTCTAACACTCCTAGCCCATTACAGTGCTAATTTCAGCTTCAAAACAACTTGAATTCTAAAGGAAACTCTTTTACAGTTTCTCTTTCTCAGTACAAGTTGCAGCTAACTCAATTAGCATTGCAAAACACAATCACCTGTTTCCCACAGTGATTCTAACAATCCCAGCCCATTCAGAAACACTCCCACATCCTCAGATCACACACAAACTGTGCTGTCAGTATAGCCTATAGCCTAGAGGTTAGAGTGATGAGCTCTGAACAAGCTTAGTACATTCAGCAGACCCAGACCTGGGTTTGATTCTCACAACCTCCACTTGCATACTGTGCGACTTTAAACAAGTCACTTAACTGCAGGTCACTCTTAAAAACTCACCTGGTTACCAAAGACTAAAATATAAAAAAGCACATGGAAAAAGACATAGCGAAACATAACACTTCTTAAACTCTTACCCCATTGTATAAATAGCACACATCATGTGCTGTGGGAAATATGCTTACCTCTACAGAGTGAGCTGTGCATTCTCACTTGTGCCTTTGGCTCACGCTGCATAAGTGAGAATATTTCCCATATCATACTCCTGCCCATCATGTATCCCCTATTCATATATACAGTATGTGTATATGTAAATCTGCACTGTCATTCGTTCATTCCATCTGCTTTGGACTCTATATTTGCATGCCACAGCCAATTAGCCATGGGCAGACAGGAAGGACCATTGGTCTTTTCCACCATCATTGTCTATGTTTCTATTGTATATTTGCATAGCTCTGTTTCTTTTTATTTGCACTTATACTACGTTAAATTGTACTCAATTTGCATTTTACTTTGTGCCAATCATTAATGCTGTGAATGCTTTTTATTACTGTATTTCCAATTCACTTTTTCCTTGGTCACACCTGCAAATGACCCTTGACTCAGGTGCCTTTCCCAGTTACCAATTTTCAAATAAATAAATAATATACAAGCCAGCCCATTGGCGCAGCCACAATGCGTCCACTTGCAGCACTGACATCCCGGGTCTGGTGATGGACTCGGGAGTCAGAGGACTGGCCAAGGGGAGATGGATTGAGCATCCCAAGGACTGCTCTGCTTCGCCAGAGTGAGGGGGAAGAGTGTCTGGTGCTATATGGACCTCTGCTGGAGGCTGGGGGTATTGCTGCTGCCAGTGCATCATGCAAGGTGGGGTGGGGTGGATGCTAGCATCACTGCACATACTTGCCCCCAGGAATCCCAGCAAACCAGAAAAAAAATTGTCTCTGTTCTTGATGGCCCCTACCTCTGCCACTGCTCCTACTGTGATAACGCTCACCAGGGGAGGGTCATGTTCCTGTGGCTCTACCCTGGGGGCAAGACAGAAGAAGAGACTGTGTCTCTTGGGGAGGAGCACTTGCCCGGTGGCCCCGCCCAGAGGGGTAAGCCTGGGCATGGGGGGGGAGGCGGTGAGCAGGGAGGGCCGAAACTTCTGGCTTGGGATGGAGACCAGGAAAAATAATTAAATAAATAATATCCATTAACCTTGAATAAGTTTGGATACTTCTCATCATGATTCAAATAGTGTTTCTTATAATATCACTCCCTCTATACCCTTGCAATAATTCACTATTTTTTCTCATTTTTGCTCAGCCTCCTTTACATTCCATGAGGTAAATTTACTTATTAGCTGTTCACCCATATTTACCATTTATATTCCTCAGGTATCAATTACAATTTTAATGGGGGTGTTTTATAACACCTTTTGGTTCTCTTTATATTCCCAATTTTTGAATGTGTTGTTTTATCAATAGAATTTCCCTAGAATGGTCAGTAAAATCTATACCTTACTTAGTAACTCCTTACTGAAATCCCTTGCTATTATCCTATCCAATTTCCCTATTCAAATACTGTACAGAGAAAATGTCTATACAGAAGATAAAGCAGGAAGACTAAATATTTGTCCCTTCCCCTCTCCCCCTTCCCCCACTTTCTATTGGCTAGGGACATCTATTGAAATGTTTTTTGTATCCTTCCCTCCCATTATAAGTTGTATCATCATAGACATAGAATATTACATAATAAAAAGTGTCCAAATTATCTATAGCCAATAGAATTCTGACCCTCTTCCTTCTCAGATATCCCCTATACCCTCCATACTGTATATCTTTCCCATTACCTTCAAGATGGCAAATAAGCACATCTCTGGTTACCAGACAAGAGTCTGAGTGTCAAAATACCTGCAGTATCTTCTTAACGTGAGTCCATCACCCAAATACTGAAGTAAGTTACTTTTTTTGTTTTATTTTTTGAGTTGTATTCCTACTTCATCTTCTTCCAGCATTTATTTTCAGGCATTCTGCTACATCTTCAGCCTCTTGTGGACTTTCCAGTACCCAGGTGTGCCCAACCGAGGAGAGCTTTAAGTCATCCCTGAAAACCTGTCTATTCAGTCACAGCTTTCTGGAATTCAGATAATTAACTGCCAATGAATTCTGTTCTTCCTATGTTTTTATACTGTAATATGTTGTTTTATGCTGCATCTTTCTATCTTTTGTACAAGCACTTAGATATTTTGATTTGCACTTTTTAAAAATAAAGAAGAGTTTAGAGTTTAGTGTTGAGCTGAGTTGAGTTCATCTTGCAATTCATCATCACTGGTAGCATCACATTTGTTTTTAATTTTCTTGCCCTGCTACATTTGGTACGCTTGCTTGTCCTGTATCAGAAGACAGAATGTCTCTTTATTCAGTTTCATTTGGTTGTGGTGCCTCATAGTTTTCAGTGGTTTCCATCTTTTCTGTCTTTTCACTATTCCCTGTTTGGGGTTGGGTGGAGTAGTTCTGTGCTTGTTCTTTTTGGCATCAGCTGTATTATCAGAGTTTTGGGGAGTTGGATGCCTTTTGAAAGCTTATTTGCTCCTTATGTAATTCCCTTTTTATTGCTGAGTTTGCCTCAGATGGAGAAGTGAAAACATGAGTACTACCATGAAGAGGTACTCTAAGTTTGTCTGGAGGCAGTACAATCTCATGATTCCCTCCACCATAATAGTTTTCTTACATTTTGATAAGTTTTCTGCTGTTTGCAAACTTCTAGGTGCATTCCAAAAATACCTGGATCACCAAACTTCTCACATGTAAACTTTTCTGAGTTCTCACTTTACATAGTATCTCCTCTTTGTTTTGATATTTAAGTGGCTTAACAAAAACAAATCTTGGCTAGTTGCCACTATAATTTGCACTCTGAATCCTCCATGGACTCATTTAGAATCACTTCATCTGTAGGATATTCTCTGCCTAGTATTTCTGTCAGTAATCCTTCAAAAAGGCTAAGGGGTTTCCTCTTTTAGTATCTTCTTGAATTCCACCCAGTATCACATTACATTTTAAGCATCTTGTTTCCATTTCCTCATTTTTTTCCTGCAGTATATTTAATTCTTCAGTGTTTCCTTATAGATATACATGAAGCCTGCTAGGATGAAGAGCAGTATCAAAGTTTCCCTGCATGACAAAAGGGATTAACTCCCATTGATATTGCATTGTTTCCTGCAGTAACTCTACTGCAGAATTCTGCAGAGTTGGGCTTCATCCTGGTGAGCTTCACTGTACACATTAGTGTCTTCTCATCATCTAGTTTTTTAGACCCCCAATTCATGTGGTCTAATGTTTAAGGATTATAACTGCGAGGCAATAGTGAGCACTTGATCTGTTAAGGTGGAGAACACATTTTTCATTGAGTTAAAACCTCCCCTTAACTCCTTTAAGTGGATGTTATCATTATATTTCTTGATTTTGTCTTTCTTCTTCTCACTGTCTTCCTTTGCCCCAGAGCTTGGGCCCACATTGTCTTTATTCATTTTTTGTCTGGTTGCCATTTTTACTTCTGACTTTGTTTTACTATCCCCTTTGGCCAGTCATTTTATTACTGTGCATGTCTACATCATTGTCAGAGTCTGTACTCTCGTCCTGTATTTCTGCAGCTTCATTCCATTCCCCCTGATCCTGGTGCTCCTTCTCATTTGAAAGAGACTTCCCTCCTGCACCCTGATCACCCCTGTGAGGCACATGTAGGTCTCTAGCATGTTACTCCTTGTTCTACTTTTCCAGGATGTACATGTTGAGATTCCTTAGTCTCTCCTCATAGGGCTTCTCATGCAACCCCAGCACCATTTTAGTTGCCCTCCTCTGGACTGCCTCTACTCTTCCTATGTCGTTTCTGATGTGTGGCCTCCAAAACTGGTCACAGAACTCCAGATGAGGTTGCACCAGTGAATGATTCAGTGGCAAGTCAACCTCCCTTTCCCTGCTGGATATACCCCTCTGTATGCACCCCAGCATCGCACTAGGCCATCCCACTACTTTGCCACACTGCCATGCTACCTTGAGGTCATCAGGTACGGTAATCCCAAGGTCCCTTTCCTGTTTAGTGAATGTCATTACTTTCCACCCATACTATGCTCAACACCTTGCTTCTTATGCCCTAGGTACATGATCTTATACTTTCTGACATTGAACCTTATCTGCCATGCTTTTGACCACTCCTTGACTTTCCCAGATACCTGATGATTCTCTCAATACCCTCATGAGTGTCCACCCTATTGCAGATTTTGGTAATATCTGCAAAAAAAATGTCCTTTTCAGTTTCATAGCAGTGTCACTAATGATGACACTGAAGCAGACAGGTACCACTACTGAGCCATTTGGCACTCTGCTTATCACTCTTCCATCATTCAAGTGAGTTCCATTTAGCACCACCTTCTGCCTCCTATCTATTAACCAGTTTCTAACCCAGTTCTCCTCTTTGGATTTCATCCCTAGGTGGCTTAGGTTCTTTATTAGGCTGCTTTGTGGCACAGTGTCAAAGGCCTTGCTGAAGTAGAAATAAACCAAGTCTACTGCCTTCCCCAATCTATTTCCCTGGTTACCCATTCACAAAATCTATCAGATTCATTTGGCATGACCTCCTCCATGAATCCATGATGCCTTTGGTCTTGCATCCTATTGCATTCAAAATAATCAGGTTGAAGGAAGGTCATTAACAAACACATTTGAAAGGAACTGATCCTTGGATGGAGCCCTGCAGTACTCCATCATTGAGAGAGGTAGGAGCCGATAATGAAGCATTAGTTCACACTGCCTGAGATCTCTTGATACAGTAGTCTATAACCCACTTGCACAGAAACATAGAGGTTGACAGCAGATAAGGACCGCAAGGCAAGGCCCATGCAGTCTGCCCATTTTATTCTACCTTATGAATGTGCCATGGGCCTTTATTCTGTCAATGGCCTATCTATTCATACTCATCTGTATTGCTCCCTTATGCCTATCCCATGCCTGTTTAAAGCCCAGCACTGTATTCATATTCACCACTTCCTGAGGTAGGCTGTTCCATGCATCCACCGCCCTTTCTATGAAAAAAGAACTTCCTCACATTACCCCTTAATCAGCCTACCTCTAATCTCATGCTGTGTCCTCTTGCCCTATTTTTCTTATATTGAAACATGTTAGACTCTTTCACCTTGTTAATGCCCTTAAGGTGTTTGAATGTTTCGATCATATCACCTCTCTCCCTCCTTTGCTCTAGGGTGTACATATTGATCTCCATTAATCTGTCCTCATATGTTTTCTGATGCAGTCCCTGCACCATTTTGGTTGCCCTTCTCTGGACTGCCTCCATTTTGTTAATGTCCTTGTGCAGGTGCAGCCTCCAGTACTGCACGCAGTACTCCAGATGGGGCCTAACCAGTGTCTTATAAAGAGGGATTATTACCTCCCTCTTACGACTTGTGATACCCCTACTAATACACCCCACCACCCCCCTAGCATTACCTACAGCTTTAGAGGTCTGCTTTGATGATTTTAGGTCATCTGTGATGATGATGCTCAAGTCTCTTTCTTCCCTTGTGATTGCCAGCAACTCCCTTCCCAACCTAAAGGTGGCTTCAGGATTTCTCTTCCCTATGTGCATGATCTTGCACTTCTTTGCTTTAAACCCCAGTTGTCACTCTTCCAACCATTTTGCTAGTTTATCCAGATCTCTTCTCATTCTGCCCACCCCATCTGGATCATCTACTCTTTTGCAGATCCTGGTGTCATCTGCAAAGAGACAAACCTTACCCTCCAGTCCATCTGCAATGTCACTGATGAAGATATTGAAGAAGACTGTCCCCAGGACTGATCCTGATGACTGAACTTATATGCCAAGTCTGTTAAACTTAGAAGAATAAACTTATGTAGGAGCATACCATGGTTCACAGTGTCAACGGGCATCATTAAATCAATGAACATAGCAATAAACTCTCCTGAATCAAGAACCAAATTGATGTCATTAGTGATTTTAAGTAATGGCATGCTGGTGGATTGCTAAAATCTGAAACATCATTATTCTTCAGTCAGCGGGTTGCTATCCAAGATATGAGATGTAAGCTGTTTGTTGACTAGCTTTAAAAATTATTTTTAGAGGTGACATGACAAAAACTGAAATATGATTGTTAGTGTCTGATGGAAGGCTAACTTTGATGACTGGAGGGACTATGGCTCTTTTTTCTAGTTTGAGGGCTAGGGCCTGTGGACATGGATAAGTTGTCAAGGAACGAGAGTGCGTGTGACAACTAATTAATTGCAAGTCCTTGTCTTAGCTGTTTTTATGTTGACTGAGAAATGGCTTTTTGAAGTATCCAACCAATATTGTAATACTAGCACCATGGCAGGTGGGACATCCTAAAAGGTGAATGTAAGAGGTGTAGGCACAAGTTTAGCATAGGATTGAGGGTGAAGATTTGAGAGCATGCAGGCGATACTACATTCAGATTTGTGAGGTGCCAGTTTAAAGAGTTTGCAACTTCTTGTGTTGCTGGAGACTAAGGTTACCATCACAGAACAAGTGGAAGATGATTGATGGGACCTTTGCACCTGGGATGGAGGTTATGCCTACCTAGAGGTTCTTTGGAGAATCATGAAGTTGATTTATGCTCATATTTCTCATTTCTAGTAAATGTGACTGCCTTGTTTCTAAAGAATCTGTATACTTTCCCACTCATAATCTTGCAGCATGGTGTCATATGCATCTGGACCAGGCAGTATACCATTGTTGAAAACAATCCAAAAAACAGAAGATATACATTTATTGTGGGTGCCCTAACCATGACTAGCTTGAATGCTAGTAATTTATAGCAGATCGTCTTGAGGTTTCTGGTAGTTTGAATGGTAATAGTTTATAACAGATGGCCTTGAGCTTTCTGGTAAAAAATTCCCATGCTGACTCAAGATCTGGGATGATGTTGATGCAGTCCCAGTCTGTCTTGTTAAAATTGTTCTGGAGTTTGGTACAATTTGCTGTAGGATTTTGTATTGATGAACTGCTGTTGTTTTTTTGTTAGTTTTGCATTTCTGGTCAGTGCAGGTTAGGTTGTGGTCACTCACGGAATCTGATTAATTACCAGAGCTTATGATTCTGTCTGGTCTATTTGATAAGATCTATTTGATACACATGACATTCTTTACTTTGTTATTGAGTCTTATTGTTGAGCAAATCAATTCAGTTAGAGTGTTGTCAGCAGACCATTCATGCATTGCTGATTGTTTCTTATGCCACTCAGTTGTAAAGTCATGCAGCATTATTATTGTATCTGCATAGGCCCAGTGGTTATCTTGTTAATCCAACAGGTATTGCAGAGTGGTCTTTGGGATGTTTGATGTACTATAGACATAGCATACAGTAGACGTAGGAAGGTATTGCCAAGGCTAATTAGGATAGTATTATTTATTTTGTTTTTGTTGACCAAGAAAGGAGGGCTATACACAGTCTCAGGAACTCTGCTCTTAATATCTCCACCTCAAATACATGAAGGACACTAAAAATTGTGTCAAGTTAAACTGCAGACTTTATTGTTAAAAGCAAATAAAGATACAGGGACAGTCTGCCCCACATCTGAATGTTTTTGCATACTTTCAGATGCTTTATCAAAGCTGACAAGTACAAAAAAAATGCAAACTTTATAGTGCTCCACTTGAGGTGAACAACAGAAAAAGCACCAGATTTTTTACAAGTTGCATGTAGGAATTTATATCAATTAATTAGATCAATTATTTCATACATCAAAGAACAAGAACACAAGAAAAGTTAAACTGTACCATAATAACTGCATCCAAAATTGACTTGTATTCTCCAAAACCAATATAAAAACATATACATAAACATAAGACATGTATTTATATATATCACAAATATATACTCACACTGTTATAAATAATGTAAAGTCATATTATAACATAACATAATTTATCACAGTTATCAATAGTTGGCAAAACCTATTATACATGTATTTATATACCTGCTAATATATTTTTCAAGTCTTTAAAAATGGAGTCAATTGAAAATAATCATTTAGACTAGGGTAGTCATATGATTTTAATTTAAATTGCTAAAATGTTTCTCATTGAAGTAGCAAATTATCTATATCCTCACTTCTAATGTTAGTATATACCCTTTCTATACCTTGAAACTGAAATTGGTGGTCTGTACCTTTAAATTGTGTGTGTTCTGCTAAGGCATTAATCCCATCCAGTTTTTGAATGCTTCTTGTAACCTGTCCAATTCACTCCTTTAATTTCCTTTTGGTCTTGCCCACATAAAATGCAGGGCACTTTTTGCAAATAGCTAAATAAATAAAGTGTTCTGTTGTGCTGGTACTAAAATCATAAATACAAAATTCTCTCTTTATCACAGGTTGTGTAAAGCTATTCCTGGTCACAATATATTTACAAAATATACAACTTCCACATTTATGGGTATCCTTAGGTAAATGTCTATATTTAGTCCATTCACCAGGGTTTTCCCAATACATACTGTGCACTAACTTGTCACTTAAATTCTGACAGCGCTTATACACAGTCTTTGGTGCACTGTTGGTAATCTTGTTTAGTTTTCTTTTAGTGCTTAAAATTGAATAATTTCTTTGTACTGTATAATAGAGTTTACCAAATGTACCTGTGGACTAAATGTAGTTATAAAGGCTGGAGTTCCACCAGACCCTACATTTTTGTTTCTAGGTCTGTTAGTCTCTAGAGCGTGCATCCACTTTTTCTTTTGCATTTGTGACTGTAGCTACTGTACGTTGTAGCCTCTACATAAAATTCTGTCTGTTAAAATCTGTGCTTGTACCTTGTAGTCACATTCCTTACTGCAATTCCATTTCATATGCATAAATTGACCTACTAGAACATTATTTTTAATGTGTATTGGATGACAACTACTATAATGTAACAAAGAGTTTTTATCAGTCATTTTTCTATACAAACTAGTAGTTAAATCTCCATCAGAATTTTTTGTTATAGTAAGATCTAAAAAATGAATTGAACAATGGTCTCATATGTCACAGTAAATCTCAAATTGCTATTGGTTGATTCCAAGTATGTTACAAAATCCCTTAATTCATTTTCTAATCCATTCCAAATAAAAAACAAGTCATCAATAAAACACCTATAAAAATCAGTTTTGTTAAGGAATGGATTGGAATTGCTATACTGTAGATATTTTGCAGTTCCCATTCTGACATATACAGGACAGCATAATTGGGGGCCATAGCAGTGCCCATGGCCATCCCCTGTTTCTGTAAATATACTTTATCTTTAAAAAGAAAGTAATTACATGTCAAGATCTTTTCTGTCAGTAAAGCCAGAAATTCAATAAACTCTGTTGTATAAGTAGTCCCATTACACAGTGCACCCCACATGGCCTCTAACCCTTCAGAATGAGAAATATTTGTGTACAAACATTGTACATCCATAGTAACCAAATACTATTCTTGTTCTACTGAAATCTCTCCCAAAACATTTAAAAGGTGGGTGGTATCCCTCAAGTACTATCTAATCACCTGTGCCACAGCTTTAATGGCTTTGTCAACAAATTTGGTCAGGGGCTCAGTGACTGGCCACAATAGGACTACAGGGTGATTAAGTTTTTATGGATTTTGGGGAGACCATATAAAACAACACATCTTGGATGCTCTACTTTTAAAAAACCATGTGTGTCCTGTATTGTGATCCCATCCAAAAAAGCGTCATCAAGTAGTAAATCAATCTCTCTCTCTCTCTCTCTCAAAGATATCAGAGGGGGTCTCTATTGAATGGTACATAGAAAATTGGGGTTAGCTAATAGACTAACATTTCTTTCTCATAGTCCATGTTATCCCATATAACAACAGAGCCCCCTTTATCAGAAGGTTTTATAATGATGTCACTATTATTCCTCAATTTTTCAGTTGCCATTTTTTTCTTTACTGATACAATTACAATATCTAGCACTTTCAAGATTTTAGAACATTGTTTCTAAGTCCCTAGCACATACTTTTTCAAATAAAGTACAATTATATTAGAAGGTGGAATAAAAGTAGACCTGGGTTTAAAAGTCCCCACTTTTTCAGCTGTCTCAGATGTATCAGTCATAGTTGTAAGAGTTTCATTTATGTCCATGCTGTTATTCTCACTCCCTTCTTTATAAAAGAAGGCATGCAGATGTAATTTGGGGGTGAACTTGTAAAACTCGACAAAAGTTTGGAACTCTTCAGTGTTCTCAGTAGGTATGAAACTCAGTCTTTTTTGTAAAATTTGTAATTCACCATTTTGCAGTTGTTACTTTGAAATGTCAGTCACAATATTATTAAAGTCATTCAGTACCTGTTGTCCTGGGAGTTCCAATTAATCCAAAGCAGGTAATTGCTATGACTGTGATTGTATCTCCCCCAGCAACCTTGGGACCAATTCTCTCTGTCCCTTCCTCTTCCTAAATTTTCTGCCCTTTCCTCTGGTGCCTCTTCATATGTACTTTCTTGAAATCTTGTAATTCATGGTCTCCTCTGATGTATATGTTCTGGCAGTATGATGGCTTGTGAATTGGGGCAGGGTTCATTATTAAGTTACTTTCTACACTGATGTCTGATGTCAGGGTTACTCTCACTACAATTGGTATTTCCTGATTCTGTCTCTGTGCAATTAGAGCTTCCTGGTTCTGTGGCAGATCTTCTTGTCTAGAATCTAAAAAAGCAGAATTAGTTTCTGATTCTGACCCGCTGGTGTAAGTGTCTCTCACAGTAGACTGATTACTCTGTATAGCTGGAGTGCATTTTAGAATTGGCTTAATTACTTTATTCTGCTTTTTCCAATTAAATATTCTCCCCTTCATATAGTCTCTAGAGTCACGTTCAAACTTGTTAGTTTTGACCCTTTTAATATGTTCATCAGTGTTCCAAATAGTTTCCTCTAATTGCCTTCTAAACTGAATATAGTCCTGATGACTTGAGAAAGGAGGGCTAGACAATTCTGCCTATTTTCATCTTCATCTCATGGGGGGTGTAGATACAGACAGAAACCAACTGAAATCAAACAGATTAGCATTTACTGGTATTTTTGTTCAATGGAGGAAACTTGACCAGGATACCACAGAAATGCCCCTGTTTCTGAGAAGTGCCATGGCATCTTTAACATCCACCTGAGCAACTACCACAACAGGCAGACAGGGCCTTAGTTTAATGTTTCATCTGAAACTGCAGCATCAGTATTGAAATTTACCCCAAATGCTTTGTATGGGGCTAGACCCACAACCTTCTTATCTTCCAGCCTCAGGGGTAAGTGTCCAACCTGCTGAGCCACTGATACTGACATAGTTAGCAGTTCTGGGGCAGGCCTAATTTGAGAGGTGGGACAGTCAGGTTACATGTCAAAAAAGTGATATTGTTTTGAAGGAAGAAAATAATAATACTGCTCTGGCTAGATGTCCTGTTTTGCCTGATAATAGTGTAACCATGTAGTATGAGCTCAGTGTTTTTAATGCTGTGCCAGAGCCAGGTCTCCATCAAAGTGTTAAGTAATCAACACATTTGTTTCTGTATAATTTATAAAATTTCACATATCTTTCATATGTACATAAAAATAATTATTTGATAACAGAATTTTGTGTTTTTCAATATATTTGTTTTATACTTTATGTGTATAATAGATCTCCTGTCATGTTTATTTCTAATAAAAATCAACAGTTCAAGATTTTTTGCCAAATATTATCCAATGCAATAGCGACATGATTCAGGAAGTACAGACTACGAAAAAGGTGCAAACAACAAACAGCATTGTTTTAAGCAAAACACAACTGAAAAAAAGTGTACATATTTTGTTGGGTGACTTCAGAAACAGATTATAAACAAAGTTCATCAAAGTATTTTGCATTTCATGTCTGCTCCAAAAGTTCTTGCTCACATCAAAATGGTAGACCTCATTTACAAGCAGCAGAAAGAATACCTTGCAGTTTCAATTTAACCTGTCTGAGTACAGTAGTTTATGTCTTTCTTGCCCTCAGCTTCTTAAACAGTTTGTCCCATCTTCTCAGAGTGTTAAATAAGTTCAAGATCCCTCCTTTCTACAGCCTTTCTATGACTCTTTATTGCTTTTCTGCTTTGATCTCCCAAACCTTTTGTTCTCAGCACATCAGTTTTAATTAACTGTCCTTCATGAGCTTCTGAGATAAACAAACAAGCAAAACAAAAATATAACTCTTGCTCAGGCTGGAGCATTAACCCTGTCCTGCTGAAAGATTTAATTTATTCTCTTTCAGAAAGAAAAACAATGGTTTCTTTTCACAGCCTAAGCAGCAGCTCACATTCATTTTGACAGCTCCTAAGTGTGCGATTACAGATCCTGTAAGTCTAATTTCATAGGTGAGTCACTATGTAGTTTGGAAGAAAGGGAAAAGGATGAGAAGAAAAAAAAGAAACAAAGACAATATGAGAAGCAAGATAGTGAAATGCTGGAAAAGGAGCAAGGGATGGGAAGAGTCAGTGAACAGCTAGAAGGGCCAGATCTTAGGTCACACAGAAAAATTGTCGTGCAACCAATTTTTGAAAAGATAGGAAGGATAGGATAAAGCAGGACAGAACAGAATAGATAGTAATTTTATTTGTCTCTATAAAAATGGGACAGGGACTTGATAGACCCCGTTACAACCAGTTAAGAATAAAGTCCTCTGAGATAAGCCTTTCCATGTTATATATTCCAAAAAGACAGCTGGCTCTCCAGTTAGTGACTTCTTCAGTGGTTTAGATTTTTATTTAATTATTGAACTTTCTTGTAGCAATATGCCAATTACTGTGTGGTTCAATCAGTTTAGACATAGCATTCAAAGTGTAGCAATAATGTTAAACAGTACATAGAATACATACATTTTGGACATTATTCAGGTATGACATCCCATTTCATTAAAATAGTGTTTATAGGGCCCTTGAAGAATACTTAATCTTTTACTCTTGTTGGTTTCCATGGGACAATATTTTGGTGGTGGCAGCTACGCATTTCACAAATTGTTAAATTATTAAATTTGTCTTGTCTTAAGTTCAAACTTTCTGTCAGTTTCTCCATCCAGTATATTTCCTGCACTGTGTCTTCTCAGTCTTTTACCATGAGTTGTAATGTAATGTAATGACGGCTGTAACCATCTCCTCAGTATAGCTTTTTTTTCTGCTGTGAACAATAGACACACCAGATTCTGAGAGTTTCTTGCTAAAGTAATCTGGCAGCATTAATACAATAGTTGGTGGGGGGGGTGAGTGAGTGGGCTTATAGTTGGAAACAACTCCCGCATTGCACTGACTACCTCCTGATAATACTATTGCAGGGATGAGCATTCCTAGAATATAAGAGTGTGAGTGGCACAGGCCTTCTCACATTGTCTCTACCACTTCGTGCCTCTCTGAGTGCCATATTTCCCTTTTACCTAGGGTGTTCAGAAGAAATGTATAAGGCACATTCATCCATGGTCTTTCTAGATGTAGGAGGAGGTGTGTTTATGTTGCCTTGATCATATGGAGCCACAGGCAACATCCAAAATGATGCAGTCCATTTCAATCTCCCGCCTGTTCTTTGTTACTTCCAGATTTAGGTTCCCCAAACTATGTATCCCTTTATAACACACCAACATGATATGATCTGGGATATTTCTTTCCTAAGCAGAGAGTATCAGTTGGATGAATGGTTGCAACTCCATATTCGCTCAGTGAAGGCCTAAGCTGGCTGCAAGGTAGTGTATCACCAGAAGGTACGTAAAGTGGTCAGAGTTTTTGCCAGTTGACGCTTTAGGCAAAATGTTATTAGGCTGAATGGATCCAGTGAGGTGTCATTGGGCTGGGTGTCTTTCTACTAATTATCATAGAATAAGGTTTGAAAGATACAGAACACACATGGTAATATGTTCATCTGGATTTCTTTGACTCTATGGATTGGGGGATAGGAAGATGCATCCACCTCAGCAAATCCTTCTGGAGATGTCTTTTGAGGGGATAATAATTTAAGGTGTGAAGCTGTGTGAGAGTGTTTGGGATGTTAAAGCCTAAGTATTGTGTGGCTGGGTGATTCCATCAGCTGTGGAATGTGGTGGTAAGATTTGGAGAGGAGAATAGTTGAGTTGTAGGACTTTGTTTTTCTGCTGTTGAGTTTGCATCTGGCTAGGATTTCTATTTCAATTAATTTTGTGAAAAGGGCCAGCAGGGAAGTCATTGGGTGTGTTAGGTAAACTAGCAGGTTGGCCACATAAAAGGTGATCTTGTGCTCCATACCTCTTAGTTGTATTCTCCTGATTGAATCATTTCCTCTGATAGCCTTCACTAGTGGTTCCATATAAAGGGCAAAGGCAGTGGGGCCTGGGGGCACTCCTGTCTCATACCTCACTACAGGGGGAAAATGGTTGAGTAAGTGCCATTAATTTTAACTGTCACTTGGGGCGTGGTGTAAAGTGCTCCAATAATTTGGCTGAATGACTCTGGGAAGTAAGTTAGGATATGCTGGAGAAACTTTCAAGACATGCGATCAAATGCCTTTTAGGGATCCACACTGAGTAGGAGAAGTGGGATGGCTGATCTGGTGGCATTTGTTCAGTATGTATAATGTTCTCTTCACATTATCAGTGGTTTGTCTTTAGGAGACAAAGTCAGCCTCATCTCTGTGTATGAGACCCGGGACTATGCTTTCCAAGTGTTTTGTCATAATACTGGCTAATAAGTACCTGCCTTGGTTAAGTACCAATATCGGCCTATATGATTCACACTTGAAGAGGTATTTTCTGGACCTTAGTATTGCAAAAATGTTAGCATATTGCCAGCTTTGAGGTGGCAGGGATTCTCCTGTGAGAACAGACTGGAACTCCTTTTGTAGAATGTGTGGTAGGTCATGTATGAAGGCCATAAAAAATTCCAAAGGGTAGCTATCCATGCTGGATCTTTTGTTGTTTTTTGTGTTTTTGATGACAGCACATATTTCTGCTGTAGAGACAGGTCACATGAGGGTTTCTTGCTGGCCTCTTGCAAGTGCAGGCAAATTTAGCTTGGCCACGTATTGATACTGGCCATTTGCTAGTTCTGGACCTTGTGTGTAGAGGGCAGAATGAAAATCTTTAATGCTATCTAGTAATACTTGTTTGCAGTACATGGGACAATTACTGCTTGTGTGCATGATCTTTTTTTTTTTTGTTGACTATTTTTCCCTCTGGTTGTGATCTACGGGGCCTCTCTCAGGCACCCTGCCTGAAGTTCTCTGACCTGAGCCTCCTCTCTCCTCCATTCAGCCCACAGTTGGCAACCCCAGCTTAACCCCTCCTGGGTGGGGTCACCCCTCCTCTTTGGGCACTCTTGCACACATAGACTCTGACTGTGGGTGAGGCCTTCTGATGGAGGAACCTGGAAGGCTAGGCAGGATGGACCCGGCCATGGATATGGGGGTAGGTGCCATTGCCTACCCCACAGACTGGGCTTTTCCCTTGTTCTAGTGCTCACCCCCCCCAATGTGTGGCTCATGCCCTGAAGCAAATGATGCATGGCAACCTTGTCTTGCATCAGCCACGCTGAGTATATGCTGCCCAACATGCTGAAGTGCCCCCTGGTCTCCACCGGGAACCGCTGGCACACCAGGCAATACCCAGCCCTCCCCCCCAGAGAGGAGAGCAGCTTTCAGGGGCTCAATCCTCAACCCACCCCTGCTCGAACTCGGGTTGCTGGCATAGTGCGAGGTGTGGCATCCAGCACCTCAGCCCTCAGCACCACCGGGCCAGCTGATGTATGTATGATCTTGATGATCATCTCCAGCTTTTGTTGCTGCCAAATGTAATAGGTGAGGACCTTGGAGGTCCTTGCTCCCCCATTGTAGTATTTTTGTTTTATGCAGAGCAACACCTGCTCTTTTTGCCATCATGCAAGTCTTGCAATATCGTTTTAATTCAGGTCATCTAAGGGAATACCTCTTTATCTCCCCCCTCATGTGCACAATCTGCAAAAAAAGAGGTCTCCTCTTGTAGTTCTGCTTGTTGTCACAGCCTCTGCTTTTTTTCTAGCAGAGGCAAAACTTGTTATTTCCCCCTGTAATGCAGTTTTCATTGTGTCCCAGAGGATCACCTGGGAAACATCAGGGGATTGATTGTTGCTAATTATTTGTGGGAGTCTAGTTTCAATAATGTCCAAAAATTGTGGGCCTCTAAGGAGAGTGACATTAAGGCACCATTGCTGAGAGGAGTGATCAGATTCAAAGGCTAGTCCAGCTGGAGAGGGCATGGTTTGCTAACAAAATCTGTGTTCTGTCAGCCTGATGAACCCAGCTTAGTTGTTCTGAACTAACTAGAAAATAATTTATTCATGGGTAGGTGTCATGTGCATTGAAATAAAAGGTGTATTTTCAAAGATTAGGGTTTAGATGTTTCCAAACCTCCACCATCCTCTATTCTTTTATCAGTGTTCTGCCATGTTACTCTCTCATGTTTGCTTTTGGGGGTGCAGATTAGAGCTATATTTCCCTGCATCCACAAAGAGTTTGAAATCTCTCTCTCCAGTATCAGAGGTCCTTGTGTGAGTTCAAAATGTGTCAAATAATCACTGATGAGTGGAGGCATCTGATGCCAGTGGGATGTAAATACTTTCCAACATGCAAATTGTACCTTGAATCATACCCATAGCCAGGGCCAGACAGCCCTCCTTATCTAAGTAAGTCAATTTGAGATGAAAGAGGGAGTGTTTTGGGATGAGTATAACAGTCCATTTTCTCCTACCCTACTGGTATGTGCTGGCAATTATCTATGCCATGCCATACTTTACCAGTTTTGGTGCTTTTTCTGAGACAGGTGCATTTTTTGCAAAATTAGCAATTGTAGTTGAAGTTTTAGTTCTCATCACTGAACTGCTACATCTGTTAGCATTATAGGCTATTACCCTGAACTGCTTAAGGACTGCCTTCAATATGCTTGTCAGCAGTGGGTACTCTCCTCCCCAACACCCGCTCAGCCAATTTGTGTGCCCTGGGGGGAACATCCACCCTTTCATAATGCCTTGCTCATCTCCCCTTGACTGCATTTCATGGATACAATATTGAGCATCTGGGCTTAATATAAAACAGAGATAAGACCTAAAACCAGAGAACAGAAAAGTGTGGTAGGAGTAGCCACTGGGTTGCTGCCACTGAAACTGAGGTCTTCACCCCTGTAGAACTGAGGATTTGAGGTACACTATATCACAAACAAGTGTGATAAATCCCAAACCCTAGTCTACTCAGTAGGTGATGCAGTATATGGCTCACCCCACAAGAAGTGGAGGAACATCCAAGGTTACTTATAGCCTGGGCCTCCAGAGGGAGCAGAAGCTTCCAAAGGTGGAGGAGGAGGGAGAGAGAGAGTGTGAACCAGTTAGAGTACTGGCACATGTATAGGAAGTACAAGTAGGGTTATATGAAAAAAACTTTCACAGACAGAATTGAAGCAAAAGTCAGACTTTTGCTTCCAAGAAAGTTCAGAAACCCATTTCCGAGCTTCCACAGAAATTCCTCCTGCGATCACTGCCCAATGGCCAACCCAATTCCCTTAAAAAATAAGGCATGGTCGCTAGTGGTCCCTCTCCCCCCCCACCCCACAAGAACATAAATATTCCTGGTGGCTAGAGGTCCCTCAGCCCCTCCAACATGACCAAAGTGTCAGTAACTCCCCATCCCTATCTTGTCCCTCCCACATTCTGTTATGAAGAAATTCCCTGGTGGTGCAGTGGTTTAACCCCCTCCTATTCCCGATCCCCAGTCCCTGAAAAGATTCCCTGGTAGGCTAGTGCCCCTCACCCATCACCACACCCCAGCAGTTGTCCCACCTCCCCACTCCCACCTCATCCTGAATCCCAGTAGGTGGACTGGCTCAGTTCTCCCTCTCTGTCACAGCTGGCCCACCCACTGAGCTGTTAATGAATGAGCAAGTTAGAACACGTTCATTCATTGACAGCAGCTCAGTAAGTGGGCTGGCCATGGTGGAGAGAGGAGGGTTGTGCCGGTGTACCCGCTGGGGTTTAGGATGGGGTGGGAAGGATGGTGGGACACCTGCTGAGGTGGGGTGGGGCACTTAGACCACCAGGTAATGACTGGGAACAGGGATGGGGAGGGGGGTTGAATCCACTAAACCACCAGGGAATTTTTTTCCATAACAGGAAGGTTGGGATAAGATAGTGATGGGGGGGTTACTGGACACTTTGGTCATGGTGAAGGGGATGGAAGGACCACTAGCCACCAGAGCAGATTTGTTGGGAAGGTGATGGGATGGGGGAAGGGATCACGACCATGAAGGTATTTCTTTTCAGGTCAGGTGGGTGATCCAGTGGAGGGAGGGACCACTAACCACCAGGGCTTACTTTTTAGTAAAAGCAGGCAAAATTTCGCTCATGACATTCACCGAAGTTTTCTATTCTACCACAGGCAGAAGTTTGGAAACTTCCATGAAAGTTCGGGGATTTCCATGGAAGTTCCTCGAGGGTGGAAAACACCACTTTCACCCCCCCCCCATAAGTGCAAGAGATGGCAGTTTGACATCACATGTAGGTCCACAGCAGTCCCATCCCCCAATGATGTGGTAAGATGTATACCTTGTGAGGTCACCAGAATGGTGGCATTGTCTTGTACTCGTAACAAGCAGGTACTGTAGGATAGTTCCTGCACACTGCTTTATCCCTTGTAAGGGGTCTCTGATTTCTCCATAGAGGGAGCTATCTACAAACTATACAATTTAACTCTCACTAAAACTACAGTTCCAGCTAAGGTTATAAACTGTAATACATTAATGAACCTTAGAAAATGGGCTATTTCCTGGTCTCTTATTGGCTGCTGCCTCTGTTATGAGGGTACGTTAACTTTCCATAGATGACCAGGAAATAAAAAGTACCAGACCAAGTGCCCCTCCACCTGTTCAAATATCCCTTTTCCCTACACTACTTGCCAATTGGCCAATACCACCTCAAACAATTTGAAATTGCCTCAGTTTTTTTCTCTGGCTTAGCGAAAGATCCTCCCTCCACACACACACACACACACACACACACTCTCCCTAATCAGTGTCACTTGCCACAGGAACTGGCACAGCAACCTCCTCTGGGCTCACTTCTAGCTACATTAAAGTATTATAGCAAATGAAAGAAAATACTTTTTAAAATGAAAGTTAAGCCATCCGTCTGATCTGCTTTACATCATTGCGGTCACCAGCGAGTTATTTAAAACTGCAGAGTGAGCCACTTATTAAGGAAATAACTGGTCCTAGCCATGTACTCAACACCTGGCAAAAACAAATAAAAAAAACTACAAAAAGAAAGCCTTCTCACTTATTGAAAAAGATGTTTTACATCCTGAATATACATAAGTCCTGTTACTGCTTTACTTGTGTTTTGCCACCTGATACCACTCCTATGCTCCCTTGTTCACAGGTAAACTGGTCCTTCTGCACTGCACTGAATTTACCTACTCTGAAAAATGCTTTTCATTGTAAAAATATTTTATTGTTAAAAAAACATCTAATAGTAAGGAAATGACTTGGTGTCTCCACACTATGGCCCCACCCACCCTCCCCTGTCCTGTTTGCATCCCTACTTGATTCCCCTACTTGATTTCTGCAGTGCCACTGGCAGCTGGCCCACCTGCCCTTGCACCACAAGTTGATTCACATGACTTCTAGCACAGATTTACCTCTATGTGGCAAGGTATTCTTTGCATGCCACCTCATCACCTTCCTCTTCACTCACCTCCACACCAGAAGAAAACTGTCTCCTCACCGTGATCTCTCTGAGCAGTCACACAGTATCCCGACCAGGTATTCACACAAATAAGTAAATAAAAAGTCACATAGCCACAATTCCTATCTTCTTTTTCTGGCACCCATCCAACATGCAAACTGGAGCCTGCTCCACCTCTCACAGCTTTAGACTAGCAACTCCTGTCACAAACTGCACACCAGCATGTACCTCCCCCCACCACTGCTAATAGGACAACACTCCATACTGACAGAGGAACTACTTTATTACAAAATTATTACAAAATGTATTTTAAACTAACTTTTAGCTTATTTTTTGTAATAATTTTTTTCTTTACAGTGCCCATTTTCTAAGCGCAGTAATGACCTCCATGGTGGGCGGTATTGGGAAATAACATACTTTCAACGGTCTATAAGGCCCTCCACCTGCAGCCTTGGGCTTCATTACACTCCTGGGTGGTCAGATATTCCCCAATACCACCCATCCTGTTAGGTATTATAGCTTACATAATCAGAAACACTAACAATGAACTGCATGTACTGTCCATGGTTCAGCTATTCAGGCCTGATATAGCGAGCCATAGTGTTCCTTATTATTGTGTCTGGGCTATACACATCCGTTTCCCAGCCTGTATCCATAGATACAGTTGTCTAAAGTGGCCTTTGTCCAAAAGGTCTGTTGATGTGTCAGGTGCCCTGAGAGTCAGAGTTCCAACAATAACTGGATTCAGAAGAAAATAAACAACAGTAAGGCATCTGAGTTAACATGAAACAGTGAAATTACAAAGTCCAGCCCAAAGAGAACCAGTGACAAAAGTGTAATTGGGATACTAAGAAACATATCTCAGGCAAGCAAAGTGGGCCAAGTGGAGATTTTGTAGTGGTTCCAGTGTCTCTGGAAGGTGATTAAAATCTAGTCCATGGCCTGGATCTTTGGAGAAAGGTAGTAAGGTCCCAGTCAAAAAGTTCTGCAGATGTTTCAGGCTGATACTTGGATCATGTGAGCTGCCTGTCCTGGGCATCAGAAAAGCTGTAGTACTGAGAGGGCTCAATGAGTGACATAAGCATTGTTATCGTTCTGTCTTACCAGGGCCACAATTGAGTGGGTTGTCCAAATGGGAGTCGCTATCTGCAGTCAGGCCAGGGTGCCATGCCCAGGAGGACAGGTCATATTACTGTACATTTATATACTAATAATACACTTCCACAATATAGATAAACTATAAATATATTAATACTGTATCAATTTATAGAACAGCATGAGTAAATTTGTCCAAAAAATTATATTATTTCTTATCTACAAATATAGAAACATTAAAAAACCAAAATTGTACTGTGTATTTGTAGACCTAAAGGCAGCATTTGACAGAATAAACAAGAACCTACTATGGAAAGCCTTGGAAAAAAATGTGATCAATAAGGTATTAATCAACTAAATCAAACTTTTGTATCAGAATAATAAGACACAAGCAAAGTATAATTCATATAGAGGTAAAAGTAATCTCTTTTCAGCAAATAGAGGAGTACAGCAAGGATGCTCCCTTTCCCCAGCTGTGTTTAATATATATTTTTAATGAGGTCTTAACCAAAATGTACAATAGCAACTTTCATATGTCCACAATAGGTAACCACCATTGTCCAAATTGGACTTATGCTGACAATGTGACCCTGCTATCAACCAGCTACCTAGCAATTAAAAGACTGATTCAAAAACTCTATGCAGAGTGTGAAAAGGTAGACTTGAAGATTAATTATGAGAAAACAAATGTAATGGCATGTGGTGGAAACAATAGAAACTATAAATACAAGATACAGGGACACAAACTAGAAGGGGTGAAAAATGTCTGCTACTTGGGGATAACTTTCTCAGAAAACCTAACTTGGGGGAAACATCCAGAAGAAATCGATTCCAAAGCAAGAAGGTTCTTCCCAGTAATGGATAACTTCTCTTATAAATTTAGTGGTAGCTCTATAAAAGGAAATCTTAAGGTCCATAATGCAAAAATCAAACCCAAATCCTATTTGGAGCAGAGATCTGGGGTACCCATAAGAAATTAAATACAGAAAACCCTTAACCACTATAAGAAGCTACTGGGCCTACGCAAAGGGGCACTGTCTACACTGACCAGAGCCAAAGAGGGACAACTGCCCCTAGAATGCCTTGTAAAAGAATGATATCCATATACTGGCTAAAGGCTTTCCTACAGAATCAGGACAAATTGCCAAGAAAATGCATTGAAGAAACTATAAGCTATATGCAACAAGGTGTATCCTTCCCTAATATATCAGTGGTAGAATTAATCCTTATATCTTATGGATTACTTAACTGCATAACAGAAATATTGAGGAGACCACCAGCTGAAGTATTTTCCCAAATAAAAATAAGGATTATAGATGCATACAAGCAAAAAGCATTAGACCTTAGAGCACAGTACAAAATAAGTGAATGGCTCTCAAAAAATTAACTTTTGTGGGGTTTGAACCCTATATAAACATTTTAAGGGAACCGCAGAGCAGGAAGATATTCACCAAATAAAGGTCTGAATATCATGACAGACAACGAATAAGGAAGATTTTTAAAACAGACGATACTGATGGCATCTGTAGATGTGGGCATGGTACCGATAACCTAACACATTTGGCAATATTATAAGAACATGAGAACATAAGAACTTTAGAAAGCGCTGGGAAAAGGAGACCTTGAGATCCATCTAGTCTGCCTGTGAGATCTACCCCCTTCCCAGTTTCTTTACTGCCTTCGGTTTCTACAGTTCCTATCCCATGCTAGATTGAACTCTCCCACTGTCATCACTGGTAGAACCTCTGGGGGCAGACCATTCCAGGGCTCCACCAACCTTACCGTGAAGAAAAACCTCCTGCTGTTTGTTTTGAAACTACCTCCCTTCAGGCACATATTGTGCCACCTTGTCTGTGTATTCATGGGATCCCGTGTTTGTACTGAGTTGATACTTTTGAGGTATTTAAATGTCTATATCATATCACCCAAGTCCCTTTTCCTCTCCAGTGAGTATATCCGATGATGGTTTAATCTCGATTCATACGGTTCTTCGTATAGTCCATGTATTATAGTCGGAGCTCTCTTCTGCATGGTTTTCAGGTGATCATTGTCCTTCTTGAGGTGTGGTCTCCAGAACTGGGTGCAGTACTCCAGTTGAGGCCTCACCAAGGACCTGTACAGCCTGACTATCGCTTCACTTCACTTTTCCTACTTGTGACACCCCTTCCTATGCATCTGAGAATGTTGCTAGCCTTTTGCACTGCCTTTTCACACTGTCTGGTTGTCCTTAAATTGTCAGATCTGAGTACACTCAGATCCTCCTCTACCTTAGTTTCAGTCAGCTGCCCCCCCCCCATGCCCACTATATAACAAATACAGAGAGAAATTGTTAGGCAATATCCTAGCCTCTATGGATCTGGAACCCCAGTATATCACCACTCTATTATTTACAGTAAGTCAACATCTAAAGAAATACTGGAACTGGTGGTCTCCATCTTAAAAATAACATCAAAGAAAAAATTGCATGTGATTAAAAAAGATATAGAGAATGAAGGTGACAAAGAATTTTGGAAACAATATTCCCATAGTCTGTCATTTTAAATAAATTTCACTCCTCCTCTTTTAGAATTATGTATTAATCTATATTAGTTTTGAAAGTTTATCACTCTATTTATTTAAGAATACTTGTGCTGATGGTTAGATTGTATTTATTCTGTAATTAGATTTTTAGCCTTTGATTATTTTCCTTTTGCATGTTTTAACTTGTAAAGATATAACCTGTTGATCAATAAACTTTGAACAAGAAAGAAAGAAAGAAAGAAAGAAAGAGAAAGATGTTATTTCTGCTCATTATGGATAAGTAAGAAAATAAACTGGTTATTCTTTCATTTGACCTGCCATCATCATCACTTATTCTCACAGCTGACCTGTCATCACCTGTAAATAATCCCCCCCCCAAAAAAAGATTTCAACCAGATTGTGATTTAGAACCAGCTGTTCAAGCACTCACAGACTGATTCTGAACATTATGGACCAGATTTCCAAAGCATGCCACAGGGCTTGCACCAAGCTCTGTGTCACAACACCTAAGGCACTTTTACACACAGGTTTTTAAAACAAAATGAGCCTTACCTGTGTGGCGTCATTGCACTCTGTTGCATTCTGGTTTCCTTTTAGACCCTGCGAGTATTCCGGCCAACCCCACCTCCATTTGTTTTGGCTCCGCCAGAGTTTGCTGCTCTAATGGCTGTTTGTGCAGTGCTACCGGAATGGCTGTTTCACACAGCCAGATGAAATGGAACAGGTCAGTGCAAACCACAAGAAGCAGAGATTGCAGTTTGGACGAACATTCGCCTAGGGAACAAAACAGATGCACTTTACACACAAGGGATATAACAGAATACTGTTTCTGTAACAGTTATTCCATTACATAAACCTATGTGTAAAAGCACCTTTAGTTTCTGGTGGTAGACTGAACCCCTCTGCTGTAACTGCACCCAATGTTACATCTCAAGTGCTGTTACAACACTTTATCTTATTTACAGCATCTTGAGCCAAATATTTGGTGCAAGCCCCACAAATAGGGTGCTGGGATTGCCACAAGCTAGTCCAGAAAAGATTGGTCTAACTTTTTTATTAGCTTTTGGTGACCGGGTAAGTGCACTAGGCAAACAACCTGCCTATTTTCAGGCACGTCCCGGGACAGTACAATTAGAAAATACAGTAGTGACAACAGTCAGGTACATAATGTAAGATAACAGTAAAAACAAACAAATTACATCAGCTGAAGCAGTTACAGCAATTAGTACAGCACCTAGATAACATCAAGAACAGTAAAGTTGGGGTTGAAACTTGTACATATTGACACACAGGAGAGAAAATCCTGATCGCTGGTTGGGAGACTGCTGCAAGCCCTGTGGGAAATATGTTCGATGCACCCAGGGCTTGCAGAATTTGTGGCCTTTTGAAAATCCAGCCTCATATGTCAACATTCTGATAAGGGCATGGGCATGGCTACCATGACAAACAGAAGCAAAAGACTGATGGGCAGTAAAGGGTGGAAGTACACTGCTGAAGCACAAATAATGCAATACAGAAAATTATTTAAAAAAATAAGCACACTTCTTCCTCTAATAAAGCCTGCACATGCATCAATATACAAGTGAAAATGAAGGCATTTTCATAAATCAAATATGTCACGGCTGCACTGAAACCATGAGTTTTATTTTCATAAGTGCTTTGTGAACCTGCTGATCTCACAGCTGGCATACTATATTGATCTAATAACTCACTTTCACTACATCACTTAATAGTAATGTTACTTATTCTATATCAATTTACTAATAATACACTTCTAAAACATTGTCAGATTTTTGGTTTCTGTACAGGCAGACTTATTAGCAGTGGAAAGATTTTTAAAAGAAAACTATTTTCCAAATGGTTCTAATCACATTACATTAAATATTAATTGTAATGTAGAACTTCATCTCTGTTGTAGCATAAGATACTACTTGAAGAGTCAATGCATTTTAGACATTAAAGCACAGGCCTGGGAACCAAGAGATCCAAGAATTCCACTGCCATTGAGGAGATGCACTGAGCCCTATTAAAGCTTGACAGCTCAGTCACAGATGTATCTTATGGGTTATGGATGTTGCTAGAATGAAGCTCAAGGATCACAAAATCACCATAATTTAACTTTATAAAACAAAACATGGGCAATTGTAACTTAGTGGTAGGATACCAGCTCCACTTGGCTACTGTGCACCATTGCCTTACAGTATGTTCCTTGTGTAATTCACGGTCACCCCTTTCCCTTATCAGTCTGAACTTAGAAGCTGTAGATGACCCTTCCACTCATCTGTTGTTTTCCTGTACCTTTGCCATCTGCTTTAAACAGTGACCCTCACTCCAAGTGCATGCTCTAAATACAGTAGTTTGCTGCTGCTCATCTAGTTTTCCAATCCAGCAAGCATCGCTGTAAATTGGACCTGCAGCCTGAAGCAGTTTGTTGTCTGCACACATTGTTCATTAGGGAGTCTCGAGATAAGACAGAATTCTTCAGCTCCAAGCAGGAATCACCACACTGCTGTACAATCCTGACAAAGGTAGGAGGGGGAGAAATTTTTGGGGGTCTTCTTTCTGGTAGGCCTGTGCCTCCATCCAAACTGACCCCACAGCCCCATCTCCTGGATTCTTGTTGTCTTACCTTGCCTTCTCCTGTCTGACCTCTGCCTTTCTCACTGTAATGAGGTGCGCCAGGACCCCCAACTGCTGCTGCACAGGATCCAATTTTGGAGAAGCTTGCCACGTTGTCAGTGTGGGGCCTGTGAGGGGTCAGTCCATCACTCTGCCCCAGGGCCTACCACTTTTCCACCTTTCTCCTTTTCCTTTTGAGACAGAGACCTGGGGACAGACACAAGTATACATGCAAGCATACACCATACCATGCCATATCATATTCAAGCATACGCCAGCATCTCCCCACACATCAAAGCACTCCTGAGTGCACTGCTCCCTTTGGTCTCCCATGTGGCAGTCATTCACCAGAGCTAACTGCCCTCTTTTCCCAGGAAAGCATCCTCTGGGACATTCAGTCCTCCTCCTCCTCCCCCAGCTGATCTCCAGTGACTCAGGCTCACTTCCGAACTTGGGTCAACAGCATTGCAAGTGGTAGTGCTACTGTTTTGCCAGCCAGGGAAAGGAATTTGTATTTAATAGTGCTGTTTGTTTACATGGTATCCCACAGCACTTCACAGGCAGTGAACAGCTAGCTGTGGCTATTAAGCAATAATGTGAGGGTTAAGTGATATTGAAGGAGGTTACTGAAACTTCAGAAAGGTTAAATAAGGAGAGAAAACAAGAAAGAGAGCATAAGGATGGAGGTTAATAAGCACCTGGAAGAATAAAAGCTTGTTAGGTCTGTGGTAGAGGGAGTTTATAAACCTGGGTCTTTTCAGATTCACAATTGCCTTAATCACTAAACTACAGTGCAGTTCCTCATGAAGTAATCAGACACAGGTGAGCATATGAACTATAGTGCATTTTCAATGAGACCTGATTGTTTTTGGAAACCCATGGTGAAGGCAGAAATCTACAGCATTTTTGACAAAGGTCTGGCAACCTTTATTTTACTCAAGGTGGGTAGTATTGCATAATAATGGCACCCTTGAAGGGATTGCTCACTTATTTAATTACATGGCTCTACAGTAAAATTTCTGTTAGGAACATTAAATCTCCATGGTTAATTCTGTTTTATTGCCTTTTTATTTGACAGCTCAAAAGGTTTCACAGTCAAGCAGTTTTATACTCTTTTTCATGCACACTGAATAAGCCAGCACAAATGCGCATAATGAATATTAATTTAGGGGTGGTTCATGCTACATTTAGTAAAAATGAGAATCAGACTGAAAAGCACTCATATGTTCTGCTGGGCAGCATAAATGTCTAAGCTGGGATCTACAATGCAGTTTCTCAAAAGCTGTAGTAAATTAGGTCAGCATACACTGCACTGGTACATGAAGGACATTTATTCCTTCTTTTACCACTTGATTTTCAGCTCAGACTCTATGATGGTGTTGTTTTGTGTCCACCTACTTAATATATTCCACTCAACTGCTATGACATTTTTAGTAGCACAGATCTGTACTGCAACTGGCCAGTCATATTTTTGCCACAGGTTAAAAGCTAAGTTTGAAAACAAGGAGATACGAGTTACAGTTTCCCATATGCTAGCATGCTGAGACACATAATGGAGAATACTGCAGGCTAATCTTTTTATACATACTGTACATTCCCTAGCTTGGAAGGGACAGCTGGTACAGTACTAAAATGATAATCATTGCTGGGGTGTGGTTGAATTCAGGGGCAGATCAGATCAAAAAGTGAAAAGTGTCCACTGCAACCCAGAAGGCAGAAAGATGGTGGCCTGCAAGATAATGCTTGTCCTGAAGGTGAACATCACTTATCTGACTGATGGTATGTTTTGCTTCTGAAATCCTTTGTGCTCTGTGAGGGTCAGCAGCAGATTAAAGAGAGGTGGAGAAGCATGGTTTAATGTTTGATGATGGCACATCTCAACCCTCATAATGGATGAAGAGCTGAGACAGAGGTGCCTCTTGCCATAGTTTGCCCTGTTTCACTGTTAAATAAGTCAGTTACAGAAATAAGGAATTTCTTGAAGTACCATCATTTTGGATTAGTTGCACTTCAACAAGAACCTAGAAATATGTATAATGTATATATAATATGTTTGCAGGCAAGAGAGAGAGAGCGAGAGAGAGAAACCGTATTTTGACTTTATAATTTCAACTTTATTTTTCAGAATCAGGTTAAGATTTCCCCTCCAAATCTCTGCAGAGACCTGAATGAGGATAGTTATTTGGAAAACCCCAGTGCTTATAGTAACATGGATTTAAAAGGATATTAAACACTGACTGGTAAGTCATATAAATATAGATAGATGGAGATGTAGACATGCATGAGCACTATCATACCACTGTTTTGGTGAGCTGGGAAAATGTTAATATTCAATTTTTAGCAGCAACCTATTCATGGCATCCATAAATTCTCTCCTACAATGCATTTTGCCCACTCTACTGTTTTAATGCCGCTGTATAATTATTATAAATTGTGTAATTAATGTGGATCCAGAATAAAGATGGCTACCCCAGCAGGTGTTAAAAAAAATATTTAGCTGGAAAAATGTTATTCAGATTACAGATATAGTATAAACTGTATTTGGATAATTATGCATGTCTTGTAATTGTGATCAGAGCTGCAAATGTGTTGACAGCAGGAATAGCAATGAGTTGTCACTGAATTGTGTGCTCCATTTTGTGAGGTGTTTCATCACAAGCACTGTGTTAGCAATGCCTTCCATGTGAAACCGAATATTGTACCCAAAGAGTTTGAAACAAATAATCTCTTTTGACTGTTAATGAGTTGGTTATGAAAAGCAAAGCTACTCTATCTAAATGCAATCGGTATGGTATATCGAGGTGGAACAAGTCCATGTCCATGATGACTAACAGCATAGTACAGCCCAAGCCAACCTGATGGGGGCCTGGCAAAGGAATACGGTCTTTTAAACACATTAAAAAACTTACCTTGTCTTGAGAATAACACAATAACCTTATCTTTATGTTTCTTCTAACTTCTCAGTAGGTTATTTAAATTTATAAAGTCAAAGTGCTAGGCTCAGACTGCAACCAGGGAACTTGTAGTACCATGGTCAAAATCATATGAATTGAGACAGTCACTGGGACCGACATCTACCAGGGTTCATTCAATAATGCTGCTCTATAAAGAATGGAGACTGTTGATCAAAGTTGGTTCAAACAAGCAAGAATCTTCTTTATTATTCAAATTCTTCTTAAAATCCATGTACTTTCATTCACAATAAAAACCAACAGAAAGCACTGTAGTGTCCCAGTAGTCACACCACACACAGGGTGCTTTTTCAATGTTCTCAAAAAAGTGCTTTGTGCATGAAATGTGTCAGGTGACATCACCCACGTGTGGGGTGAAAGCTTTAATGCCAGCAGGTGTGTGAGACTGTTGGGACAATACAGCACTTTCTGTTAGTTTTTATTGTGTATGAAGGTACATGGATTTTAAAGGGACACTGTCAACCCCCTTAGGCCTCTGAGTATCCCTAATTTAAAAAACACATTTTATGATTGTTCACATTCTGTAGAGACTGCTGATGCAACTGGTAGTTTGATTCTGATTCCTTTTTTGTTTTAAAGAGCTAAAAACTGACTGCCCATCATTTTGGTGTTACCACACAAAAACATGTTTATTTACATTTCTTGACCAACTCCCACTGCATCTTTCCTGGACTTAGGAACAACGCCAACATAGTCTAGCCATTCACAATGCAGAGTAAGTAAAGCAGACTATTGTATCATGAGTGTTTGCACTGTTTGAGGGTGTCTGTAACGTTCAAGAAGTATGCAAAGAGTAGGTTGGAGACTTGAAGTGAAACAAAGTTGGGTATAAATTTACATTACCCTATATTTTAATTCTACTAAGCAAGGAGGCAAATAAAACAACCAGCAAAATCAGTGAATTTTAAAGAATGTAGGCAATCATAAAATGTGGGTTTTTACCTAGAAATAATATGATACAAAAAAGGTTGACAGTGTCCCTTTAAGAAGAATTTCAATAAAGAATACATAAAGAAGATGTTTGCTTGTTTGAGTCAGCTTTGGTCCACAGTTTCTGTTCTTTATAGAGCAGCTTTATTGAACATACCCTGGTAGGTGCCGGTCCCAGTGACTATGTCAATGTTTATTTAAATTAAAATCAGTTTAAGAAAGCCCAAGCTCAGCTGAGACAAGTTAGCATTTGTGTATGGGCCATTAATGTTGAGTGACTCAAGTTGGAGGTTTAAAGACAAAAAGAAAGAACACATTTGAACTCCCCACTGCCTTCCAAATAATGGAGAAGGTAAAACTAAGGGCCATCCCTCTAATTCCTAAACCAAAAACTCAGAAAACTGATAAAGAATGTCCTTTTTCCCACTTTAAAGGTTGATGCACCAACAGTATACAGTAGTGCAAGGATTACACAGAAATATAAAATATAGAAACATGGAATTTGTTTGCAGAAAAGGATGATTTACTAATATTCCCCTGTCTACTCCCCACTGCTTTCATCTCCACCACTTCCGCTGGCAGTCTGTTCCAGATGTCTACCACTCATTCAGTGATATAGTGCTTTTCACATCCCTTTTAAACTCTCCCCCAGCTTCATCTCATGTCCTCTGGCCCTAGTGTTCTTTCTCATTTGAAAGAGACTCTCCTCTTGCAACCTCTTCACCCTGTGAGGTACTTGAAGTGTCTGTCATGTACTGTCTCACTCTCCTGTCTTCCAGGGTGTACAAGTTAAGATCTGCTATTATCTCTCACTTTGTGTTCCTAAGGATTTTGATGCAGCACTTACAGTGCCTTTGTGAACATTCTGTTTAGCAACATTTAAGTTATTCATGTATTTATTTAGTTATTTATTTATGTGTTTCAAATGTTTTACCTGGAAAGACATACTGACTTGGTATCAACTTGTTTCCATATGTGTCCTGGGGGAGAAGGAGGAGGACAGAGCAGCGCAAATGCAAAACACAATATACAAAAATGCAGTGATATGGAGATATGTATAACAAAATGAGCAATTACAGGCAATGTGTCTGATCAGGAATTATGCAATGCAATAAACTGCAAAATAAGAAAAATAATAACCATATGCAGTGAGAAACAATGCAGTAGTAGGAAGGGTGGGGTAGAAGCTGAAAACTGGGTGCTGTACTAGTTATAGTTTCCTATAGAGGGCAGTGGACAAAAGTCCAAGACCATGTGTAGGAACAACTACAAGAATGAGTATTGAAATGATAGAGGAGAAATTTCAGAGCATCAGAGGAAGAAGCAGAATGAATAGAAGGATGAAGAGAGCCCCAAAGTTTAGGGAAGCAGACAGAGAAGTCATCTTGACAAGCATAGGATTTCACTGGGTGGGGGGGGATTGAGAGACACAGTTACAAAGCAAGTTAGTGGTAGTAGGGACAGAAGATAGGAGAGAAGCAGGATAAAAGGGGGTGGAGCCAAACCAAAATGTTGAGATACAGGAGGTGTTTTGAACTAGGCACCTGGCATCAAGGGAGGTGAGGGAGAGAGAGAGGTGCATAAGGAACGGTGGTGAGTTTGCATGGGTTTGTTGAGAGCAAATGGGAAAAAAATGTGAAAGAGGGGTCCAGTCTGGCTAAGGAGGACTTAGGAGCAGCACTGTAAACTATGTCACTATAGTAAATAAAAAATGGGAAGAATCATCTTCAAGAGCATCTCTTCATGGGCAGGAAGCAAGATTCTCCACTTATTCCTGGAAAGTGCATCAGGTTTAGGGTGGAGCTTCCTGTGGATTGCATCTACATGAATGGATAAATCAAGATGACAGTTCAGCCAGACCAGAAGTACTTAAAGGTAGAGATATCTTCAATCACTGCACCTTCAAGGATATGGAAGAATTGGAGAGGGATGAGTCTAGCATGCCTCTGCCTGGTGAGAAAAGTTATACAGACCATTTTTTTGGCATTGAAGAGATGATGGTTTTCATGGAACCAGTGCTGGATGTTGTTAAAGTCCTGTTGGAGCCGAGCTTTGAGTTCAAGGGCAAAGGAAGCAGAGGTAAAGAATATTGTGTCATCTGCATACATGTGAATGGACAGAGAAGCAGGTAGTGGAGAGGTCATTTAGAAAAACTGAGAAAAGAATCGGGCTCAGGACAGACCCTTGGGGGACACCTAAGCAGATTGGGGGGCAAGTCTCTGATACGGACATTTTGAGACCTACCCTCAAGGTAGGAATGGAACCACTCAGCTGAGAAGACAGAGAGCCCAGCTGCCTTAAGCTTGTCCAGAAGAATGTGTTGGGCAACAGTATTGAAAGCATTGGCCAAGTCAACAAAAGTAGCAGAGGTGACTAGACTTTGATCCGTGTCAGACTGGATAGTAACAGTGAGCCAGAGGAGAGAGGTGGAAGTGGAGTGGTACCTCCTGAAGACAGACTGGAATGGAGTGAAGAAGGTGGTAGAGTAAAGAATAGGGTAGAGTTGGGAGAGAACAAGGTGTTCCTGGAGTTTATCCAGAGTGGGGAATAAAGAGACAATATGGTAGTTTCCAGGGGAAGAGCTATCACCTCTTTGGGAATAATGTATAACACTGTATAATTCCTTATTCTCATTTCAGAAAAAGCATGGAGCTTCTGCATTATGATTGAATAACCAAGTCTGCAACAGACGGCAGCAGACAGCCTATTGTCTGAGGCTTCTCCTCAGCTTTCTGATGGACAGGTAGAGGAGGGTCCCTTCCACCTGGTGGCTTGGGCTTTCTGGGGTCAGCAGCACTTCCAGGAGAGGGACCATTAAGGCCACCCACTGGGTGGGGGCTTCTGGTTGAAGGGATGAGTTTGAATGTTTTTAAAAGAGCCTGGTCTGGGGTTCCCTTTCTCTTCTCTCCAGTGAGAAGACCCCTACTCCTTGGGGCTTGAAAGTCAGTCCCAGGGAAGTACATTTTCCCCTTGGTCTGCCCTGCCCCTCACAAATGGGAGTGGACGTCCTGAGGTCAACTTGTTGAGACTCCCGGGCTGTACATGCCAATCCAAGTTCTGTATGATTGCTCAAATAAATGCATATCTGTGACCATTTCTTCCACATGATTCTTTTAGTATGTCTTTCTTCAGGGGTGAGTAAGTAGGGACAATCAGAAAAGGTAGTACATACCATATGATCTTCAGTTGGTGACCCAGTATTTGCTTTTTCAGCTCCTATACCATGCAGGGGCTCATTCGAAGTGTCTCCTAAGGCCACAAAGGCACAAAATAATTGAAACTGTTTTGAGGAACAGTTCCCTCAGATGTGCTCTTTTTTGTGAACAACTGAATTCCTTAGTTAAAGCATATGGCTTTTCATTATGGTTTTCATGGCTAGCATATCTGGCCGTTTCAACTTGCATTTGTAACCTGTTAATGACTGCTTGTAAGGTGTTATGTGATGCTATAGAATGAAAAGTCCTATATACTTGGTGTATTTGTGTGTGTGAGTGTTTCAAATTATGATTTTTGAGCTGTTGATCTTGTACTGGGAGGGCAGAAGAAGCTTTTTGTTGCCTCTTTGTATTTTTCACCAGGTTGCTCCAAGGAAGGTATCTCTTTACTAGAGGCTTTCTGTGGATTAAAATAAATAAAACTAAAGAGATTATATTTGGAGGGGTATTGCAAACATAAATTGATGATGTGACTCTTCTGTAAAAATTAATGATAGAGTAGATATACTGGGTTTGACTCAGTTAATAAAAGAAACTACATGTGTCAGTTATAAAATGGGTACAGAAAGCCTTTTGGATTGGATTTTGACTACTAGATCTGATATAATTGTAGAGTCTGCTCATTTTGCTGACTCTAAGAGTAATCATAGTCCTGTAGTCTGTTTGTAGAAGGCCAAGAAGTCTCATTTGCCCCCCTTTCCATATCCTGTCTTGCTCTCTGTGTGATTTGGATATAAATGAATTTAGGACACTGGTTTCAGCTATTGACTGGTCTTACGTAACTGCTGTACCTGATGTTGATTCAATGCTACACTTTATTTCTTTTGTATTTTGGATATCTGTGGTAGGCAAGCCCCCTAAGGAACCTCAAGATTAAAAACAGAAATCAAAATTGGATTTCAGCAGATTTTATAAAATCCGGACCATGCTGGAACAAGGCAGGATATGGAGACATTTCAAAACTGAGAAATCTTCTTTACTGTTAATTGAATATAAACACTACATAATTTGTGTATGAAGCTTGTTTGTAAAGCTAAAGTTGATTATTTTTTAACTAAATTTGATGGAAGTCAAGGGGTTAGTGAAAACTGGAATGTTTTGAATGAACTAGCTGATAAGGCTAAATCCACAGTAATCTCTTCACTGTCAACCTCTAGTGGGCAACTACTGACCCCACTGGAGTTTGCCATTGAATTGAATGTTGCTCTCTATGGCGCAATCAAACAGGCTTCTTGAGTTACAGAGGTTAACAATGCATGTGGACTGAGTACAGAAAATGAACCTAAATTCTACTTCAGAATAGTTACTTGTGAAAATTTATTAAAATATTTTAATTCAATGAATGCAAAAACCTTGAATAGGAGAGGATGGAACTGATTTAAAGTTGTTTTCCTTAGATTTAGACTTAATGGTTATTCCTTTGAATATATTGCTTAATTTTTCATTCATATTTGATGTTGCCTTGGGGTCCTGGAAGCAGGCAACCATGGTACCTGTTTTTAAAAATGGGGATAGGTCCTAGGTAAAGAACTATAGTCTTGTTCCCTACTCCTCCCCCTCCCCCCCCATCATCCAAGGTGTTGGAGAGAGGGTCATCTATGACCAAATTAAAGATTATCTGGATTCACATACTATCCTTTCTCCTTACCAGTATGGATTTAGGAAGAAATAAAGTATTCTTGCTGTGGTGACTGAACTGACATACAGTACAGTGTCTATTGAACCTTAAACAGGGATGAGATAGCAGTGGCTATTTTTCTGGATCTTTTTAAAGCCTTGAACCTTGTTCACCATGATCAATTGCTTTCCAGACTCAGGGACATAGAGTTTTCAACTGATGTTGTGTTATGGTTTGAAAGTTAGTTATTTATTTAACTGACAGCACAGAGTTGTGCTGTAAGATGTTATTTCTCCATTTCCAGTATTAAAGATTGGTGTTCTGCAGGGTTCTGTTTTAAGTCTTCTTTTATTTAATATTTGTTTAAATGATTTGCCACAGAATGTTATATTTTCTGAAGTACTGTTTTATGTGGGTGATGCTGTTTTATATTCTTGTGGTTCTATTGTTGATAAATTATTTTCTGAGTTGCAGTGCGGTTATCTTATGGTAAACAAATGGTTAAGGGAGTCTGGTCTATTACTCAGTTCTACTAAGACAAAAGCAATGCACTTTGGATCTAGACAGAAATTAAAGCAATTTTCTCTTATACCAGATGTCAAAGATTAATTAGTAAATGTTATTGAAAACGTTGATTGTTGTAAGTATTTGGGATTTCATTCAAATTGTCATTTTTCATACAATTTTCATATTGATTTTGTTCCAAAGACAACTGTTTATCTTTTGTTTCTAGGAAAGTTTTAGTTCAGTTTCTGGTCATGCCTGTTGTTGATTAAGGTTTGCCTATATATTCTACAACATCAATTACATTACCTTCTAGAGTTAGGATGCTGTGCAATAATGCCTTTTTTTCTTATGCCCACTATTGATCCATCATAGCCAATTTTATTCATCTTCAGTTAGTTTTCATTTGAAGGGCATTGTATTTGTTTTATATTAATTTTGTTTAGGTGTTTTTTAGAGAAGTCCTGGTTTGTTTATCTTTAAAGAGCATGTTGCACAGCAAAAGTCTACTCATTTTACAAGATCTCAAATTGCTACCATCCTAAAGTCAACTTTTAAGGCAGCAGCAATTCAAATGTCTTTTATTTTTTAAAGTGGTTCTTGAATGGAATGATTTGCCAGTTTCTCTGTATTCTGTAAAACCCTATTTGTATTTCTATAATTGGTGAAGAAATATTCACTTTAAAAGTCATCCTGTATATGTTCCTACTATATATTATGTATTAACTGTTTGCATTCTATTAAGTGTATTGTTGTGTTTGTTTTTTGTTGTTTGAGTCATCCATGAAAATGTACATTTAATGCTCATGGAACTAGCCTGGTTAAGACATTTTAAACATAAAAAAGAAAAAAATCTGTGTGTGTGTGAGAGAGAGAGTGTGTGTATGTAGTGTGAGCACACACATCAGAGTGTGCAGTGCAGGTACAAACTGGGCTGAATTAACACTGTTGGTGCATTTAGAGGCTCACAGTTCAACAGTGGAACAGCCTACCAGCAGAAGTTATGGTTGTAAGAAGCATTAATAACAAAGATAGTGGGAGTGAGTAGAATGCTTACTAGTCACACAGGTGGAAAGCAGTAAGGCAGAGGGTGGGGGTGAGGGCAATAACCCCAACTAGACATTAGATCCTGGGGTAGGACAGTATAAAACAGGGTAGACTGGATGGACCAATCCATTTGTCTTTTTTTCTGCTGACATTTCTTACATTTCTATGTTTCCCAGTACCTTTAGCCACCAGGGAATGTGTTAGTCTACAGCAGCACAATCCCCACACCTAGGAGTATGTCATTGTGCTGATAAAGTATATATTCATTTTTAAAATGGTTTGCTTTGTAAAAATAATATATATATATATATATATAGTATATATATATATATATATATATATATATATATATATATATCCCCAAATAAGGAAACGGAAGCATTCCTTGTATACAGATCTTTAAAATACTGAAGCTGTTGCCATGAGAAAGCACTCTCATAAAAAATTGTAGTATATTACTTATTCCTGTTTATTACCTTGCTTTAGAAAATGGGCAAGTTAAATACTGTTGCCATTCCATTGGCATATGTTTATGTGCCGATACCTTCCAGTAAGGAAAAAGGTCCAACATATGATATGGAATTTGAACAAATCACATACAGAATTCATGAGCGACTTCACTCATTTTTGACTTCCATCAAAACTGTCACCTTTACTCTTACATAAAAACCTTCAATTAGGCCCAGATATAAAACTTCCCTAAATTAAAAGAAATAATAATTGCATGGTCTTTCTACTCATTACTCTTTGGTATACACATAAAATAGAATGAAAAAAAGGAAAAAAAAAAATGAAGCACAATTCAAACTTATTAATCCTGGTGTTTTTTTTGTTTTTGTTTTGTTTGTTTGATGACCATGGCCATTCTTCTTTATAACCTAACCAGCTTGACTGAGCAATCTCTGCTGCTAGCCCTGCCCCAGAGAAAACTGAACCTCTGATTCCATGTAAGGCCTATGTCTGTCTGTGTGAGTTTACAATATGCCAGTGGAATTTTGCAGAATTTTGAATTCATGCATTCTGTGTTACTATTTCATGCTGAGGGGTTGTGGGGTGGTGGAATGAGTATTCTATCAGAATACACTGGAGAACATTCAATTCTTATGTTCAATGGTGAGCAAACAATCCTTCCATTGCATTTGTAGAAATACACATGACTGAGAGGCAGAAATCATCTTTGGAAGGAATATTTTACATTCTTAGAAATATTCTGCTACATTTTGGGGACTTTTTTATATTCCAGGGAGTGTCTTTTTTAAAATGTTTACAAATCCATTTTCTAAGTGCAATAAGACCATTCATGGTGTGGGTTATTGGTAGATGCTGGACTTCAAAGGGCAGCAAGGTCCTCCAACAAAACTTAGAATCAGTTGGACTATACACTAAGCTGAGTGCCTGGTAAAAACAAAACCTGAATACTACACAGAAACCACACTCAGTCTGCATACAGATGATAATTCTGTTGAAAATAAATGATTTAGTGACATCCACTGAAGAAAAATGTAATGTAAAACACAAAATACAGAGTAGTGAGTGGACATACCTGGGACTAGCCACCATTAGAAAATTCCAGCTCTTCAGGGGTGTACCCTCTTCCTCAGGGGGTGTGGTTTGCATGAAGGGTACTACAACTTAAGCATCTTTTGCCTAACTAGGTGTATATAATATTTATGACATCACAAATAAGGGACCTGTTTGTCAAACAGCACAACTTCAAGCTGCCATCCAGGGATGGGAATGTGACATCATTGACATTATCACAGCTTTCTCCAAGTGTCACTTACCCATGCAAAGGAAAACAGATAAATAAGTGTCTGCAGCAAAAATAAATGAATACAAAATAAGAGTGTATAGAACACCACACTATGAATATTATCTATATATAAATATACCAGCATCTACCATGTCAGGAAAAAGGCAATACATACCTTTGATTAAACACTACAGTGTATAAATTAATAGTAATACCTGGAGAGTGTTTTCTCCCACTGATATAACTCAAGCATAATTCGCTGCTATAACCTGCGGGATATAATGGTGAACACACGCCCGGGTTTGTCACACTGTGCACATCTGCACACTGCTTTCCTTCACTAAGAGCTACTGGAAGAAACTACCACCACAGACTGTCACTGACTACCACTTACTTGACACACAAATAAGACCACTTAATAGTTATCATTTCCCGGTCCTGCCACTTTGTTCAGCATACACAATTTACTCTTTCTTACTGAGCGATGCCTACCCAACTTGTAGACCAGGAACCAGTGGCTATCATTGCTACAGCACAGCCACAGCCCTCTCAACCCCACTTCTGCTCCCCAGGAATCTTGGGATAATGTCCATGAACTGTAATCTGTAATTTTCCTCTCTGGTGTTGGGGGGGGCAGTAAAAAACACAGTCTCTTGGGTGGGTGACCTCTTGTGGGTGTTAAAAAGCAAACTGCTTTCATATTTTAAACAGAAACTCCATCCACTGGCAAAACTGTTACATATTTTTCTAACATGATGGAGGGGAGAAAACACTACCCAGCCATTACATAAAACAACACATGGGGTACAGTGAAAACTCAAATTTAATGCGCACACCCTTGGTGTGTGATGCTTTGATAAACCCCTCAGGCTTCAACCTTAGGGTTTATATAGCATCACACACCTTGGATGTGCATTAAATTCTTCTTTACACTCCCCATTATTCTTTAATTAATTTTTGCTGTTTTTATCATTTCATTTTTTTTCAGGAATGGTTTCCAGTCCATAAAGTCCTTGAAGCCATTTGGTTTTAATGTTCTTAGTTTGAAAATCCATTGAGACTTCCTTCATAGCATAATGTTCACTCTGTCACCCCCTTTTTTATTATACTGCACTGTTCCAATTTCCATAGAACTAATTTGATGTTAATTTAAATTCTGTTGTTCCAAAATGTATACAGAAATGAGGTGGTCCAAACTATCTTTGTTCATACCCTGAAGTGCTCCTGTATTTTTTCTTTCAAAATTCTTATAGTATGTTCTATGTAGGTTTTTTCACAGGGCATCTACAACAAAGAGGGTGTGATAAGTAATAAACTGCCATATCTATACCTCCTTCAAACATTTAGTTGGAAGTTTAATAAATGTGTTTCCCTGAACTGCATGCCTAAAAGTACAGTAACAGTTTTATATAGGAAAAATTCTTGTGGTTTTGGAGATAACCAACTTACAACTGGAGAATAAAAACCACTGAGAACTACTTTGTCACCCACGCTGTCTGCCCTATGAGAATTCTAGTCTAGCAAAATGGGATACTGCCTATAACAACATATGCCACTTTGCACTTTCTGCACCTTGCCTTATGCATCGCTGTGAGTTCTACTCTCGGCTGAAGTGGCTCCCCCCTGAAAAACACTGCACCTTTGTCCTTGGCAACTTCGTTGATAACATAGTTAGAATGGCCACTCCTTCTGCACTTGCCCTTCCCCTCAAATATGGAACCCCTGCCTACCACTTAAGGTTTAGTGCTGCTCAGCTCCGCCCGGTCCCTAAGACCCACACCCTCACAGGTGACCGGGCCTTCTCAGTCCATGTGCCTAGACTGTGGAACTCCCTTCCTGCCCTAGTTTGTGCCTCTCCCTCCCATCCCTGCTTCAAAACATCCCTCTGGAACTTCCTCAAAACTGCCTCTGCCTGTCTTTGTACTATATAGATCCTGAATAGTCTCTCCCTCCCCCCTGTACACTATGGGAGTCTGTGAGCTGATACACTGACTGCTGTTAATCTCTGCTGATAACCTGCATAAGGCACTTTCTGCCCTCCTGTTGGGGAGGCGCTCTTGTCATATCAGTTCCCACTTCTAGCTGCACTATTTTGATGCGCATTCTCTCTGATGATAGGCACTCAAGTACTTTCATGTAATTTTGATGTATTCTCTGCCATAATGTTACCTGTTGTTATTCTACCTTTCAATTGCTGTTATCTATCTTTTTGACTTACTGCCAACCTTACCATTTAAAGCCAGTTGTACCATTTTGCTGTTTCACCCACTTGTTCGTGGGCCGTATGTTACCCTGACTCTGTATTGTGTCTCTTATGTACTCTGTAACCTCACGGGTTGCACCTGAAAATAGGCACTTGTTGTCTAGTATGCTTACCTGGTTAACAAAAATAAATAAATAAATAAAACTCACGAAGAGAAACTGTTTACAGCTGCATTACTTGTAAGCATGCAGTTCAGGAATACACATTTGTAGGCTTTGTTAGGCTTTTTGCAGGTGTAATTTGTTCATTACTTGTCACACCTCCTTTGTTATACATGCCCTGTGGTGCTACTATGGAAAAACCAACAGAGGACGTACTATAAGAATTTTCAAAGAAAGAATACAGAAGCACTTCAGGGCTATCAACACTGAAAGGTTGGATCATCCCATTTCTATGCACCTTTTGGAACAGCAGAATTTAAATGAACATCAAATTAGTTATATGGAGACTGAAACAGTGCAGTAGTACTGTAGTGCTGGGAAATAGAGCAAGGTGGGGCATCATAGCAAACATATTGATCTAGTTTCAGTATAGTGATGTGAGGTCTCTAGGCCTCTATCTATGCTCAGTTTATTGTCACCTCTCATTGTTTGGCCACTTTGGATTAGAGCTATTTTATTGAGTTTTGCAGCTTGAATGAAAAGCTTATTTTACTTCAAGTTATAAATAATGATTTTGAATAAATAATTTACTTTTATGGCTTTAATTCACCTTTAAGCACAGGATATGTTGCTGTTATTTCATTTTTGTAGTTTGCAACTTTTTTAAATCTGGCACTTTATCTTTCCATATACAGTGTCTGCCACTGTAGTGCCCTAGTACAGGTGACTATATGGTCTTTTTTGAATATTAATATTGAGGTCAGGTGTCTTCAATTCTAAAATATTTGTAAGCATCAGGTAGTTCCACTGCTCTCATCTCATTAACCTGGGTGCCAGTTTTGCAGCATAATCAATAACAAATTCAGAATGATGAATTAAGACTGTGGTGTTTTCCATATTTGCCCCATTTGTCCTTGCTAAGAATTCAATGTTGACTTAATAGTAGGAAGCATGAGAATCCCATCAGAAACTACCAGAAAATATATGCTACACTGTGCCTGAAAGTTTGAAAAAAAAGTTATTTGTTGACAGTGCCTCTGTAGCAATTCGGTAGGTATTCAGTATGTGTCTTCTCCAATGACTAGTAACTCTTACCCTGCTGGTATGTGCATATGTCATTGTTCATTAGCTGCAGGCAAGCGTCAACCTTTGCAGCAGGGATTATTTTTTAAACAATTGTTTTCATTATTTTTTTTTTTCTTATGTTTTTCATTTTTGATATTGACTTCTTATTCAGGCCAGCATGGTGCCAGAACAGACTAGCACAATGGTGTTTTGTATCAGCTGTACTCGGAGAGTGGGAGTTCCTGTTTCTTGCATAAGGACTGCTAACTGTAAGACACATTCTCCACTACAGTGTCTTCCAGCTTTAATTAAAGTTTGCTGCTGTCCATGGTCCTGAAAATGTATACATTAGCAGTCTTGGAAAGGCAGCCTTTATTCCACTTGTAATTTTGTGTATAGGAGCTAGTATTTCTTCAAAAGAGATAGATGTAAAGAAATAGCAGCATATGTGCTCCAATCACTCTGAAAGCAATGCCTAAAGGTTAGGTGTGTCAACGGAGTGCTTGACTTCAATCTGAAGGTATGTATGTGGTTATAAAAATATATGTGAATCTTTGTGTGAAACTGTTTGTGTTAAACTTGAATCCCATAACTGTTTTTCTGAAATGATTACAAAAAGCTATTTGGAACTCAGGGGTTAACTTTGAGATGCAGTTTGACCTCAACAAACTCTTTTGCAGCATTGTCAACAGGAGATTAGCTTTAGGACACCATGTTTTATTTTGCTGCACTTTTATTTATTTTTTTATTTATTTGTGTCTAGGATTACAAAGTAAATTTGAGCCAAGGCTCTTTTACAAAGGTTCCACATCATGCTGGTTACAGGGTAACAGACACTAAAACATAAAACAGTTACAGGTACATGGTTTTAGACAGTATCTTTGCTTGACAAAATCTGACTGAGTGATGAGTAACTCAAGAAACAATAGGAGGAAGAGGGCAGGAAGGGGAGATGGCTGAGGGTAGGGGAAGGCATAGGTGTAGAGGGTCAGGGTGAGGCAGCCGAGGGGCCTTGTCAGGACAGACACTGGGCAAGTGCATTAGAAGTTGCATTGGACAGGTAAGTGCAAGAAGAGAGGGCAGAAACTGACACCTATAAGGTCAGAAGCAGTGTAGGGAATGAAGATGTTATGGGGTGCAAGCACAGGTGGAGGTGCCAGTTATGGAGTGTTGGAGCTTTTTTTGAATGCTCCAAGCATTGCTGTGGATGAGGTGTCACTAGAGAGCTCATTCAGCCAACTCAGAGCCCTGTATGCAAATGACCTTTGGGCTTGGGACGTGTGCCAGCGAGGGATTTGAAGGATTGGGGCTTAGACCTCCTGGTGTTGTAGTTGGTGATTTTGGGTTTGAAGAGGGTGCTGACTCCTGGTGGTGCCTTTCCCATCATGATTTTCTTAGCAGTGATGCAGGTTTGGTATTTGATTTGTTTGTTCAGTTGCAGCCAGCCTGTTTTGGAGTAGAAGTCGCAGGTGTGGGTGAGACTGTGGGAACCAGTAATGAGTCAGCAGGCTTGATTGAGGGAAGTCAAAATATGCCTGAGAGATGAGATTGTGGCAGATCCATAGATAATGAGACCATAGTCAATGATGCTGATGATGGAGCTCTGGACAGCTATGGACAGAGCTTCTGGGATTAGATGTTTCCTATGTCAGAAAAGTAGGCCCATCCTGGTGTTGGCTACTTTTGCCACATTACTAATGTGTAGGACATAGGAGAGATTACAGCCGAGGTTGAGGCTGAGGTATTTGAAGGTATGAACTTGTTCAAGGGTGATTCCTTGCTTGGTTTTAATGGAGAGCTGATACTGTTTGTGCTTGTTTTGGGAGCTGCAGAAGATCATGGTCTTTGTTTTTTTCTGGTTAAGTATAAGTCTGTGTTTTGTGAAACAGTTTTCAACTGCAGAGAAGACCTGTTGGAGGTTATCTTGTAGATGGACTGGATCATGGTGGGATGCCAGGATAACAGCATCATCCACGTAGAGTAGGATCTGTTCAGGGCAGGATTCTGGCAGTAAGTTCAGAAAAAGGTTGAAAAGGAGGGGGCCCAAGACTGAGCCCTGTGGGACACCGGACCGGACTGGTCTTTGGTCTGAGAGTGTGCCAGCAATTCTCACTCTTTTGGAGCAGTTGTCTAAGTAGCTTTTGAACCAATTCACCAAGTTAGGTGAGAGCCCTGCTAGTCGAAGCTGGGCAAGTAGGAGATTGTGGTTGATGCTATCAAAGGCTTTAGTTAAGTCAATGAAGGTGGACCCACTAAGATGACTGTTATCTAGTGAGTGATGGATTGCACCAGTGAAATCAAGTAGCACCGTGGAGGTGCTATGACCTTTTCTAAAGCCATGTTGCTCCTTGCACAGGATGTTGTCATTGTCTAGGAAGTCAGTGAGCTGGTCTGACACAATCCATTCTAGGGCCTTGGAGAGTGGAGGTAGGATGGAAATTGGATGGTAATTCTCAGTAGCTGTTTTGTAACCACTTTTATGAATTGGGGTTACCGTGGCAGATTTCCATAAGTCAGGGAACTGGCTGAGGCTAAGGGAGAGGTTGAAAATCCTGGTCAGTGGTCGGAGTACTTCTTCAAGTGTGAGTGATAGCAGTTTAAGGTCGAGGGAGTCACTGCTGGCTCTGGAGTTGCAAATGGCTTTGATAACGTAGCTGCAGACTTGATGCATTTTTACTGCTTTAAAGTGGAAGGGAGGGTGGATGGAGGTGGCTGGGGGGCAAGGGGAACCACCTCATTGAAAAAAAACCCTGTGGGAGTACAGCACTGAGGTCCGTGAAGGTGTCATTGAATGTATTAGCAATGAGTTTCTGGTCAAGTGTAGTTTCACCATTTATGCTGAGTACTGACAGGGGTGATTTAGATTGCTTCCCGGTGACTTCTTTAATGTTATTCCAGAAGTTCCTACTGTTGCCCCATGAGTTAGTGAGAGCATTATGGAAATAGGTGGTCTTCATATCCCAGATATATTTGGAGCAGTCATCTCATGCATGTTTATAGTTAGCAATATTAACTTGTCTGCCGGTGTTTCTGGCAATCTCCCAAAGGTGGTCTCAAGCTTTTAGTCATCTAAGTAGGTCTTCAGTGAGCCAGGGGTTACATAGGGCTTTGGCCTTGCGCTTCTTGAAGGGTGAAAATATGTTGCATGCTTGGTTGCAGATCTTGATGAAGTGTTCCAGTGCGGTGTTCACATTGGTTGCAGTGAGAATTGGGGACCAATCCTGTTGACGAAGGAAGGTTTTGAGATGAGGTAGCTTGCCTCTAGGTAGAACCCAGCTAGTAATGGTTTTGGGGGGGGGGCTTGATGAATTTATTGGACCAGTAGCAGATGACAGGGGAGTGATCAATAGGTGTGTCATGGATGATAGTGGTGTCTGTGATCCTGGTGGGATGGCTTGTTATGATCCAATCCAGAAGGGTGCTGGTACTCGTTTTATAGTTTGTCCTGGTTGGGGAGCTAACCATCTGAGAAAGGTTTGCTGCCGCTATCAAGTCCCTGTATGCCCCTACCTCTGCAGCAGGCCAGTTAATATTAAAGTCACTGAGGAGGATGGTTTCTGAATCAGGTGAGAGAGAGATTTGTTAAACTCCAGGACTGTGTTTAGCCCATTACCTTGCTCTCTCAGTGGAATATAGACTGTGACAACTGCGATGGCTTTATTGTGTACACCGAGAAGGATCTTGACAGGAAGAATCTGTGTAGTGGTGGTTTGGGGGGTTAAGTTGATGAGGTGCCCCCGGATCATGTCCTTAAGGTACAAGGCACAGCCACCACCTCTTTTTGATGTTCGATCAAGCCGATAGACATTATACCCAGGGAGGGTGATAGCATGGTCGGGAACCGAAGGTGAGAGCCAGGTTTCTACGACAGCTAGTATGTCTGGGTTATGCTGGCAGGCAAAAGGAAAGAAACTGATGAAGTTCTGATACATTTTGTGAGAAACAGGGTATCTTCAAAATGAGTGTAGGATGCAGAGATTAAGCGCCAGGCAAAGGCTTCTTATAAAAAGGGCAATGTTTGTTAGAGAGAGTAAGAGACTGAAACTTAGAATTAGAGAAACCCACAGAGGAAGGACTTTGTTTTGTTTGAACTGCCTATGTTTTAAAATCATTCTGTACATATAATTTTTTTATTTTATTGTTTATTGCAAACAATAAAATGCTACTTGTGCATTTTATAACTGCCCCTGGTTTCCTGTGCTTCCTGACATGTACCTTGGCAACAGGCAGGACACTAGAGACATCACCATAGACTTGTGAAACATTCCAAATGTTTTTCTTTCACAGTTTTAATTTATGGCTTTAATCCAAACTATACAAAGTAGTTCTGATATAGTACATGAAATTATGTTTCTAAGGTACCAGACTTAATACATAAGAAAAAAAGTTTACTGGAATAACTGGATATTGTTTCAGTTGGTTTGTAAATTTACTCTTGCACTAGGCAATAACACATGTAATTTGGTAGAAGCAGTAACCTGTGTAGATACATAAGAGAAATGCCCACTCACCCAGACTGTGATATGTGTGTGTGTGTGTGTGTGTGTGTGTATATATATATATATATATACACACACATATATATATTTGTATATTTATACAACAGGTGTTTTGGGATAAATGTAGGGATACAATCTAGTATCTCAGGCAGGCAGTGAAGATATCACTGATATCTTCAAATTCCTATACATTATAGTGATATCTGCAAGTTCCTATATGTCATGGTGATATGTCAATGTTCCCATAAGTCATTCTTAACAACGTGAAATTATTTCACTTTCTGTCCTGCAAAGCTGTCTAGTACCTGCATCTCTCCCCCTCTCCCACCACACACACACTTCTTTAACATCTGGTTGATCCTGCCATCATATTTAAATAAGTAATAGTTTTAAAACTTATCTGGTTGATCCTGCCATTCTTTAAGTGCAACAGTAGTACAACGTGCTTTCACTTTCTGCCCAAAATGTAGCATAGCCGAGTGGTATGAAGACTGGCACCAGATGTCCTGGCAGATCTTTAGAATAACTCAGTCTGTGTCAGAAAATGAAGAAAATTGTGTATATCTGCACACTTTAACTTTTTTTAAAAGAACTCCTGACTGTGGAATGAAAACTGCAAGCAAATCACCATCTTCAGAAGAGCAGAAAGAAGCATGAGCATGTGTTGCTATAGAAATGCACACTCATGCTTCCTTCTGCTCTTCAAAAGCCGGTGACTCGCTCGCTGTTCTCATTCCAGTCTGGAGTTCTTTTAAAAAAAGAAAGTTAAAGTGTGCAAATATGCACAATTTTCTTCATTTTCTGACACAGACTGACTTACTCTAAAGGTCTGCCAGCACTTCCAGTGGCAATCTTCATACTGCTCGGCAACACTGCACTTCAGGCATAAAGTGAAAACACTTAGTACTACTGTTGCTTTTAAAGAGTGGCAGGATCAACCAGATACATTTTCTTTTTTTGGTTTTTGAAATTCAACTTCTTTATTGTTTTATATTAAGGAACATATAAACCATTATACATAGGAAAGGAGACTGGAAAATATAACAGGCACCATAAATTACTATCTATACCCCTTCCCTCCCCTCCCCCACCCCTGGAGTGTACCCTGAAATAATATACAAATACAACCTTCCATTCAGTAGGAAACAAAACAAACACAAAGAACAGGATATAGGTGGAACTAGGGAAGTCTGATATAGCTAATGTAAGTAAAGAGCATAGAGTTTGCCCCACTTTTTGTTAAAACATTTGAGTCTGTTGCTTGAACTGGCAATCAAGTGTTAACCAGCTACGTTTTCATACTATTACTTTATTTAAATATAATGGCAAGATTAACAACAAAACTTTAAAATGCCAAGAACAACCCAATATATTTTGGGCACAAAGTGAAAGTCCTGTTACGTTTGCCAAATGGCAGACTAACAAAATCAAACAACATTTTTTAAATAATTCCATTTACAAATAATGGCAGAATCAACCAGATATAAATAATGTCTCATCTCTTGTACTACTCAGTGTGGGAAATTTTGTGTTGTCAACAATTTATTTAAATAACATGTGCCATCTCTTATACTTTTGGGGGATATATAATGTTATCTTTGGTTGGGAATATGTAGCATACTCTTTCAGGGGTTCTTCTTCATGTTACCCAAAACACATGTTGTATAAACAGAACATGACATGGCCTGACTGAAAATATCATATTTATCTTCACTCGAGGTCAATGACATCAAGATATCTCACTCATGGCTTTATCACTCGTGAGATATCATGATATCATTGGTCTCTCATGAAGATAAATATGATATATTCAGTCAGGTCATGTAATATCACCTATATATATATATATATATATATATATATATATATATATATATATATATATTTTCATGGTAAAAAACTGCATTTACTGCATCATTTAGGGTTAAAGCAACACAAGTGAGAAAATGAGCCCCTAACCCCCCCACACAAATCCTCCACAGACTGACACATGTCAGGGTATTCTATGGGGTTGTCAGCCCCAACTCTCACCCCATTCCATGTATAAGCATATTGACATGCTAAAGGAAAGGAGAATGGGGTGAGAGTTAGGCCTCATGACCTCATGGCACACCCTGGCATCTGTCAGTCTGTGGAGAATGGGTGTGTGGGTTGTGTATAGGGGGAATTAGGGGCTCAACCTTAATATTTCATTTCCTCACTTTTGTTACTTTAACCCTAACTGTTGCATTGAATGCAGTTTTTTGCCATGAATGTTCTTACTTTTTGAAAAAGTGTAATATAACTAGTAAAAAACATGTATTGGTGGCCCTGCACCCCCACCAACTTGCTCATCTCTGCATAACAATATGCATCTGTGGCAGTGCAGGCCCTCTGGGCCCACGCTCCCACTTACGCATAGCTACAGCAGCCCTATAGGACTAGAAACCCTTGTAACACTAATTTGCCGATATCTCAGGAACCATAACAGGTAGAAAAAAATCCAAGTGTCATTGTAATCACCACAGTGAGTACTGTATGCAACAATAAATGACAAAACCCATATCTCACATCATTTACAAGATATGGGCACTGCAATGCACTGGACAGGCACTCTTTGAACCCTTGTGACACTAATTTGACAATATTTCATGAACTGTGCAACCCACAGAAAAAAATCCACTTCAGGTGTATTCTATGGTTTCAAATCTTGTTCCAGTAGCCTAGATCACCTAGTCTACTGGTAGCGAAAACTCCATATCTTGCTTCGTTCTCAAGATACGGGCACCGAAATGTGTGACAGACCCTGTAATGTTATCCTATGGGTAAAGTCTCAACTTCATGATGGCATATCTATAGAACCACTTAATTCCCCAACACCTAAACAGCATGCTTTATACCTGTAGGGCATCCCTTCAACACCCTGTAAATTTCAAGTAAAAAGACCAAACTATTAATGAGCTATGCAATTGTAAAGGTTTTAAACCTTTAAAAATTCTTCATTCATGAGATAGCAAAATACTGGGTGATCAGATCAATCCTAGTCTGCGAGCTATCAAAATCCTACTCTGCTAGGGGACATCTAGTTTTGCCATCAGGGACATTTGGTTACGCCATCAGGGACATCTGGTCACAAAATTCTGGCTATCTGGTCATGCAATGATGGACAAGGCTCATGGACCAGGATCATCTCATGGACTAGGATTTTGTTGGCTCACGGACTAGGATCGTTAGCAAGTCACGGTCAAAGAATTTAAAATTTTTAAAAAGCTATTTTTTGACATTAACAAACCAAACCAAAGGCATGGCTTTGTAAAAGGCATCAACCTGAACAAAACCCATGCCTCATTTGGCCCAAAAGTCACCATGGACAAAGCTACAACATTTTGTTTGGTTGAAAAGCTGAAAACAAGATGGCGGCTCACGGACAAGGAATTTTTCTGATGGACTAGTATTTTTTTACAATCCTAGTCCATGAGCCAATAAAATCCTTGACCATGAGACAAGTAGTTTTAGTTCACAAAAAATAGATATAAATTTTGGAGTGAACTAAGCATGCTCAGAACCCAAAAATTAAATATTAAATAACTTTAGAATGGATGAATATGTTTTTACCAAACCAACACTGGATTGTTCCTTGTCCAAAGCTCTTTCTACATTCCAAATTTTAGACTAAATGACCACATGGTGTGGTTGCAGCACCATGGGCAAAAATGCATCAAAAGTGGCAAAAAAGTGTATTTTTGGTGTTTTGCTGCACAGAAACTGTAAGTCCATCCAAAATGCAATTTAGAAAATCAAGAGATCTAACATGCCAGACCACACATTCCAAATTTTGTGCAAATCCATTTAATGGTTGCAAAGTTATTAAGGTGCAAAGATCAAGGTTTAACATTAGAAAGTGCCTAACCAACCTAACTGTGAGGTGCGACTGCACCCTATAATATATATATATATATATATATATATATATATGTATATATATATATATATATATATATATATATATATATATATATAAATAGGGGCATGGTTACACCCTTTAGTTAAGGTTGTATGGGCCATTCTATGTTAAACCCCAATTTTGCACTTTATCAACTTCATAACCATTCAAAGGATTTGCATGAATGTTTGCATGTACAGTTTCAAGGGGTAAATCACTGGATGTGCCAAGTTTCATTCCAGTCAGATGGACAGATTTTGGGTCCTGGATAGTGCAAAACATAAATTTTTTGCACTTTTTTCCCATTAGTTTGAATGGGTTTTTCTTTGAATTTTACCACTGTGAAGACAGTTTGGAATTTTGGTCAGACATTTTCAGGGTAGAAAGGGGCTGACCCACAGATGTGCCTTTTGCTTGTTTGATGAAAAAATATTAATCTGTTCCCAAGTTACTTTAATTTAATTTTGAAATTTTAAAAAATTGGTTCAGAACATCCCCAGTAAGGACTTCAAGATAGCTGTATGAAACAAAAAAAAATATTTTTTTTGTGTAGGGATATTTCTTTTTTGTGAGGGGAAAATCATTGTTTCATTTGCTGTCATCTTGTTGTCTGTTTTCACATACAAATTCAAATTTGAAAACCCACAAAAATTACATCCCTGAGGGCAAACCAACAGATGTAGCTCATTTCTTGAGACCTCCTTAGCTGGATTCTGCACTTAACTGTTGCAGAAATAACCATGAAATGCTGTTTCTTTAAAATTATAAATCTTTTTTCATGACTTGTGATACAAAAAAGATTCTTGTTTCATATCACAAATCAATGTATTTCAATGGAGTTTTCAACTTTGGTGCATACCTTTGCCATTTATTTACATTTTTACACCAAATTTTCAACATGGCGTTTTTGAGATATCATCTCATGAACAATATCAGAGGAATTATGCAAATCCAGCCAGAAAGACAATTTCATGGTCACTTAATAAAATCACCCTTTGGGTGGGATTTGAACATTTTCACCACCCTTGTTCATCAAGTGGGGTCATAAGAATGCTATGTTGAAATCTGGGGGTCAAAATATGTAACAGTGCCAAAGTTATGCACATACATTGACATTTTGTTATGCTACCTTGTACCTGTGGCAGTTTTAAATATTTTGACTTGAAATTTTCAGCATAAATGTCTTTTTACAACACCTTATGAACATGATAGCTGTCATTTTTTAAAACCCTGGCCAAACTGTGTTTTCACACCTGTGGCATGCAATGGTGTTGTGGTGGTGCAGAAACATGTTTTGCCAGGGATTTCAAAATTCTCATTACTGGGTTCATGAGGTGGAGTAATAAGAATGTTATGCTGACAAATGCATCCCTGTTTTACTACAGATGCATGCACAGGGCCCTCCGAGCCCTTGACTTCCATAGCAACACATATCTATGCATCTAAGGAAGGATGGGAGCTCAGGGTCTAGAGGGCCCTGCACTTCCACAGACAAATAAGGATACAATTATACTATCTCAGAAAATAAGGCAATTCTTTGCAAAAAAACATTGTTAATGCACTAGTTAGGTTTGAAGCAACAAAAGTAGGAAAATGTGATTTTAGGGTTTCCAACCCTAACACCCCACTCCCACCCAGCAGACAGCTGCTCTAATGCTCACTCCATTCTCATATACTCTACACATCTCAGCATCTTTCATGGTCAAATCATGTGAATGTTAGGGCTGACAACCCCAAGGCACATCCCATGCCTGATTAGTGAAGACACAGGAGAGGTGAAACAGTAATGTTTTTTCCTGTTGCTGTCTGCTTTTGTTGCTTCAACCTTAACTAGTGCATTAATGAAATTTTTGCAAAGATCTATACTGTATATAAACTTTATTGAGTACAGAATACTCACACCACCTTCTGGAACACCAACATTTCGAGGCAGGAGGCACCTTCCTCAGGATGGAAAGATGAATCTTTCCTCTCTACTGTGTCTTAAAATGATATTCAATGCAGTTCCAGAATATAGTCTTAATCATTTCCTTGTTTTTAATTTTTGGTAAGGCAATTTAGAATGCACTTTCTAGCGCAGCTCTGCTGACCAGCCTCTGGGACTCCTACTAGTCAGTCCAGGGGAAAGAGTCTCCTGTTCACCCCAAGGAAGGGGCCTCCTGCTCCTACACATAGAAACTATTTCTATTGGTGGCATGAATACTCTGTGATCAACAAAGTGTATGCATTGTGTTTAATACAGTCTAGGTTAATCTTGGAAGTCTTGGAATTACACCTTTGAGCTGGAAGCTCATTTACAAAGGTCTCATGTCAAGTCAAACAAAAAGATACATAGAACATGTAGAACAGATCAATGGAAAAACAGTGTAAGTGCAGTTTTACAGGGTATAAATAAACAAACAGGTGAATACATGTTTAACAAACATATAATGAAGTGACCACATTAATAAGCTTTGTCTAGGGTCACAGAAGGAGGGGGTAGTGAAGAGAAGGATGAGGATAAAATAAGTCCAATGTTGGGGGGGGAAGTAGGATAATTGTGTGAGGCAGGGCAGGGAGGAAAGATGTTTTGGAATTGATCAGACAGAAGGGGGTGGAGGGGGAAGGGCAGAAGAGAATAATTTTGGGACGGGGTAACATGTATGGGAAGGGTCGGATTAGCAGTCACAAGTGAGTTGGCATTTTTCCAGTGTCTCCACAGATTTGCTGTGACACATGTAGGATTGAATTTTTTGTACTACACTATCTGAGGCTGTGCCAGATAGACATGTCAGTACAACTCATTACTCCTCTGGAAGGCTCTAGAAACATGTAGCAGTGTCACAAGTTGTCTATATAGAAACGAAATAGCCTAAAACATGATGGTAAAACTGAGCTCCTAATCTGTAATAGTGACTGATAGTCTCTTCTGCACTGTTCCACCAGGCTGAAACCCCGTGCTAATTTTGGGGACTAGACTGTGGCACAAAATGTTCTGTTCTGGGGAATAGGCTGTTTTACATCATTTAGATTCTGAGGAAAAATCTGTGTCATAGACAAGGCTCCAATTTTTCTGTGGCACTTTGAGACCAAGTTCTGTGGCAGAATTACCATTTGCCACAGAAATTCTGCAGTGGTGGTTTGTAATTTCCATAGAATTTCTGTGGCACCATTGAACTGCTACATCTCAGAGTCAGCTTGTCATTCCATGTCCATGGCAATGGCTATGCAACTGGTATGGAGGAATGCACAATACCACTAGTTCAAACAATAAACCCACAGATTTTTAGAAATAATATTTTTTATAAAGAAAAAAGGCTAAAAATATAATCTATCAGTTAAGGTCCCACCCCATTCCATAAATTATTTATACAGAGGGCGCCCTGCGTGATAAATGATTTATCTTTACTCATGCAGCGTATGCCACTGGTGAGGTCCCCACTGCATATTACTAATATATTTATATGCAATCTGTAACATAGTTTTTTTTAAATAAATTTCTCATTTTGTGATCTTGAAATTGTATCCTTATTCATACAGGTTCCTTGGGAAATGGAATAAACAGAATAGTGGAGATATTTCAAGAGCCACTTTTTATGCCAACCCACTTCTCCTAACACACTGTGTCATCCCATCAGACCATGACAGGCACGTGAACCCCTTGTGAGGGAAGGCTCCCCAGCCTATCACAAGGTGTCTCCTGTGCAACAGAACACTGTGCCATACCTTTCCAGGCTTGGACCTATGGTGTATGACAGTACTAGCCCCAATCCTATTGTGGCCCAGCCAACTCCTGGAGCTTGTCCCCAAACTTGAGTCACCAGCACAGGAACACAACATGCTATCCACTGGCTCAAAAGCAAGCTCTGCACACAACATTACTTCATAACTTTTAGGTTATTCTATCAACCCATAATAACATGTAATTAGTAATCATGGCAAAACATTTGCATAGCACCATTATTCATTTAACAGGTCTGTTCTTTCAACTGGTCTGCTCATCATTATATTCCACCTTTCTAGGCTTTTTTTTTTTCAAAATGACAGATTCATTCATTTTACCAGTTATTCATTTCAGAGGGCTTCCTTATATCTTAAAGACACAATTGAATCTGTACAAAGTAAGACATTCAGTTAACAGGTATAAGCTACTGTCAAGTATTTGTTTAGATTGGCCTCAGTGTAATAACTTAAGACTGGAAATTTTATTAGGCTGTAGTACAGGTTGAGCAAATGTCGCAGTACCTGATGTTTTTTGCCACTTCCTCAGGGCGTAGGAGCAGTGGTAGATAAATAACTATCATTTCTGTGGCAGTATGCAGCCCTGTCATTAGTTATAATATGATGTGATGTCATTGATAACATCACATATTGACCGTAGAGGGGTTTGGGATAAAAAAGGAGGAGAAGGTAATGAGGAGCTATGGAAAAACTGATTGTTAATAAAGGATCACCAAGAAACATGAATTCTGTGGCACTGCAGATATTCTGTGGTAGATTGCAAGTTCTGCATAAAATTCTGTGGCCGCAGAATTCTAGGAGCCTTGTTCATAGGTTACCTCCTTAAAATTCCCAACTGAGAGAGTAGTTCATAATATACACTAATATAAGCAATTTAATAATAAACCAGGAGACCAAGGAAGTCTATTAAAGCCAAAAGACCTATGAACCTGCAGAGTCCTTAGTTCTTTGAAATACTGTAGAGGCAGTGAGTTTATAGGTCAAGAAAATATGAAGCTCCACCAAGGTTATGCACCAGGGAATAAGCTGATATACTCACCAACATTCGAAAAAAATCATGAATTACACCAGAAACATTTTTCCTTTTAACAAATATAACCACAAGGCCAATCCCACAGTAGAGGTTTAGAGGTTCTCGTTATAGGGTAATTCCACCTCAGCTTGTAAGTTGGATAAAAAATTCTGAGCAGTGCCTGGATCTTTAATAATATACTTCTTATCCTGAAGAGAAACATACAAACATGTGAAAAGAGTCAGTAAAAGAAGACCACCTGGTCTAGCACATCTGCTCAGTAAGTGATGCAGGGTCTGGCCTTACAGTTTACACCGATGACCCTGCCTCCCCAACTGTATGCTGTATATATTATGTATCTGAAACCCACAACTTTATTGAATATAAAATGTGAGCAATCGACCCATGTCTATGAACCTACAACTCATGTCTATAAGTTTTCCTCTCTTTGTCTAGGTTACTCTGGTATAGTGTAAAGGCTATATGTAAACAACTGCAGCAGCTGTGAAGTACACAAGAGCCCACACAGCCATAGACATTTGCATCTGAGGATGATTTATTGAGTGAAAATGCTGGGCAGGACACATAGGCTCGTGTAATGTGCCATATGAATTTGCTTTCACACTCTTTTTTTATGATTGTAAACTAAAACCGTTCAAAAATTGTTTTCTCATAATGCAGGAAACCACCTTTATGAGGTACCAGAATTATGGCAAAATACATTTACTTGGATAACACCCAGACAGTGCTTTGATAGATACAATTATTCTTACAGTAGACAATAGTATGAGTAATTTGACATGCACAATTCCTCTGGAAGGATTTAAAACATAAATGAAGTATCAAAAAACATCTGGTGCTTTGTCAAGGTAAGACAAGCCCTGTAGGGTATCTCAGTATGAATGGCTGATTTAAAGGGGCCATGTTGCATAAATCTAATATACAGGGATCACCTACTAGTAGGATTAAAATAAAAAAGTGTAAAGAAATGCACAGATACAAAACCATACTGCACAGTCTAAATAACAATTCAGTTCCTATATCAATCATGCAGGTAATACAAAATGATAACACGTGAGAACAGAAGTCATTTTACTGTTTAACCTCATCAGATGATTTTAAAGATAACAGGTCTCTTCCATGGACCCGGCAATCCTATTACGGTGATTCAAGTCCAGATTTGCTTAGCCGATTACTAGAGATCCCACATGGAGTCTAAATGCATCTTCTGTAGAGATATAAATAAAAACCAAAATATTATATACATGATACAAGGACATCATTCATAAACAAAGTAACCCTAGAACCTGGGATAGGCTATGTAGACAGTTAAAAGTTCAAGTACTACTTCCATTAGGGCATTTCAGAGCATCATTACTTAGTTTTTATAACAAATATTGTTAATTGTTATGGATAATTTTACAATTTTTATAATGTTAGCTAATGTTTTTTTTATATAACTTGTCCTTGTCTGTAATATATGGATCGTATGTATGTTATGAATTTTGTTCTGTGTATGGATGCATTTGTAAATGAGATTGTTTATCTCAAACTGCTATCCAGTAAACCTGATGAGGATGATGAACCCCATACTAATAACATAAGTAGAGTTTATACAAATATAACTGCTTCAAGAGAGACACAAAATGGTAACAAAAGTTGTTCAGAGACCACAAAGTAGAGATACAGAGAAACTATGACCAGGAGAGAACCATTCTGGATGTATTATTTTGCAATATAATCTCACTTTGCTAATTTTGGGAGCTCAACAGGAGCATCCCATTACTACCTTTGTAATAGGGATGGCCAAACATTGCACTGTTTGTCTTCACACAGTTTATGTAATGCAGCAAACAGCTCAACAAAATTCACTAAATTTGCAAAACTGGTAAAAAATGATAAAATATGAAATTTGTTGAATTTTTCCCTGAAGTCTCGGATTTGCAGAAAGTATTATTGCAATTCTCATGCTTCCCATAGCTCCACTGATTTAGGGGAAGAAAAGGCCATAAATTGTGCATATTGAAATGGAAACATTTTTCTGTTTCTTCATGATTGCACTGGAAATTTGCCAGCAGAATTAAGAAAAATGTCCAATCCTAATTCCAACAAATGAATTTGGAATTCAAGACTTGGTTGATGGTTCAGAAGTGTACATTATCATATGTGAGGATCAAAATGTGCATCTCTGCAGAAAGTCAGCAATCTGTGAAAAGGCACATGAAACCTAAATACCATTTTCCCCAGACCCTCCAAATAAAGACACAAACAACTTAAGTGTGGTTGCTCAGTTTGGCAATAAACTTACTAGTTTGTAAAAATCATTGTTCATAATACATTGTAATAATCTCTTCCCCATTATATTTATATACAGTATATACATCTATATTTCTTTTCAACTTATACATTCTATCATTTTCTTCATTTCTCCTTCTGCCCCCCCCCCCAGACGTACATCCTTGGGGTCTCTGCCTCTTTCTGTTATGCTGTCAAAGGGTATGAGCATACACACCGTACCCCTGCCTCTTGGTTCTCAATGCTGTCCTTTGATTGTTTTCTATTTTCCCTTCCTTTCTTTCCTGTCCTCCTTCCTCTTTTTCTACTGCTGTCCACCTTGGCAATCCATCTAGAGGCCTGCCACTGTGCTCCACCTACCACAGTGGTGCCCTCTGCTCCTTTCTTTAGGGTGGGTGGTGGAAAAATTCTTGGAGCAATTTTGTGAGCTCCCCTTGCTGTGCAGCCCCTTATAAGTGGCCCCCCTTTGTGCCTCCTCCTGGCTCCCTGGACCACTGTCCTGCTGCCACCTCACTGTTCCCACCACTCCCCTTTCTCCACCCATTTTGTGACGTCATCAGATCCTCCCCTCCTGAGGCCTGATGGCTCTCCTGGGTCCCACCCCTCCCTCTGTCCCCTCTCCCCTGCTTCCTGAGTTTCCACACTTGTTTGCCAAGGCCTTGGGACAATGGGATCTACTCTTTTACATAGGCAACCCTCTTTGCCCCCAGAACTCCTCCAAATAAAGACACAAAAAACTTAAGTGTAGTTGCTCAGTTTGGCAATAAAGTTACTAGTTTGTAAAAATCATTGTTCATAATACATTGTCAGCATCTCTTCCCCATTATATTTATATACAGTATATATATCTATATTTCTTTTCAACTGATACATTCTATCATTTTCTTCTTCTGCCCCCCAGAAGTACATCCTGGGGGGGGGGCTATGCCTCTTCCTCTTATGCTGTCAAGGGGTACGAGAGTACACACTGTACCCCCGCCTCTTGGTTCTCAATGCTGTGTCCTTTGATTATTTTCCATTTTCCCTCCTTTCTTTCCTGTCCTCCTCCTCCCTCTTTTTTCCACTAGTCCACCTCCAACTTGTGATGGACAGTGGATGTCCCCCCATTTTGTCCCACCCTCCCCCCTTCTACAGGCCTTTTGCCTTATCTCTATATCCTTTCGCCTCTCTGCTGCAGCCAACACTCAATGGCATTCCCTATCTCTGTTTTAAATAGTGCCAATCCTAAACCTGAGATTTGTATCCCAGCTCCCCTATAAAATTCATCCACCCATTCTAAAATACCATGTCTGATGACTGTTCTCCCCATACCCTCAATTAGTCTGCCTACATGTGCATTCATGCACTTCCTTGCCCTGTCCATTCCCTTGTGGCTCTCCGCCTGCTGCCACACCCTTCGGGGCATGATCTCGGTCCAGGCCAATGTGACCTCTCGCCACCACTCTTTAATTTTTTCAGCATCATGTTTTATTTGGTAAAATATGTCCAGCCAGGGCCTTGTACCCAGGTTGTTGCCTCCCAGATGTATCACCATTAAATCTGGCCACTTCTGCTCCTTCCTGAATCCCTGAGTTCTGTTAAAAGTTGTACCCACTTCATTCCCCTCCAACCTTTCCAATCCAGCCAGACGGTGTCACTGTCCGGACACAACTGCTTTCCCCCTTGTCTCCTGGCAGCCCATTTCTCCACCCAGTGTTTAAATGAATGCCCACATATCCACACCTTGAGCCTCTGGGACCTCCTTGTGTAATCCAAAGTAAATTGATTAGTCTCTCATATCTCCCATACCCCAATACCACCCTTCCCCCCTTCCCCCCATGCCCTTGTACCTGCTAAGGGAGAGAAAGAAAACATCATTATTGTGGTAATTTCTGTATGTATTTCTTATAACAATCCAACGTCCACTTGCCCTTCTCCCTGATCTCTCCAGGCCTGCTGCCCTGTGCTGCCATGGTAGAAGCTGCTCCAATCCTAAATGAGTGGGAGGAGTATCCCTTCCCTGATTCTCCTAGGAATCTAAGGCCTTTCTGCAGCACCGCTGTCACCTGGTAGCCCGACACTGGCCTGCCATCCCCATGTATGAACAGCGCCATGCCTCCCACCTTCGGGCATTCTGTCGCATACACATGCAGAGCCCGTACTGAGCAAATGCCTGCATTAGGATGTTTCCTTAACCACACCCTACTGCCTTGCCCTGCTGATCTGTCTTCGATCTCCTTAATAAGATGGCAACTGCCTCCCCAGTCCACACAACATCCTCCTATTGAATCCCCCCCTCCCTCTCCCTCTCCCTACTTGCCGTGCCCCACCACTTTGCTCACTCTGAAAGCCCCGCCATACATGGTGGCATACAGGGCTTTAAATTGCACTGCTTCACCCCTAGAGCTGCAGACATGGGGTAATATTCCCATCAATTTCCCCATCAATGTCTCCAATATCGGCTTTCTGACATGCTGCCTTCTATCCTGTCCCTCATCCAGCCCTGCATCATTCTGCGGATCAGGTTGCTTTTTGTTGGGTCATCCCATCCCCTCAGGGTACAAATCTGTCCTATAGATGCCAGGTGCACCCCCATGGTCACATGCGCCATGTGATGGTGCCAGCCTGCTACAATGAATCAGGCTACCTGCTCACTTGTCACTGCCCTACTTTACCTGCCCACCATATTGTTCCCAGAATTTTTGAAATGCCCTCCAAGAGATTTCATAAGCTGTACAGGTCCTGGGGGCCCAGGAGTTCTGGAACAGTGCTTCAGCTCACCCAATCCAATCGTCCATACATACATTGGGATGGTGGTCCCCCTGATATCTGCTCCGGGTGCGACGGTCCAGAATTTGTCCATTTGCAATTGGGAGAGACAATCAGCAATTACATTGTCTACACCATCAATATGCTTGGCCCTGAATGACAGGGACCAGGGAGGATATTGTGATCTGGGAACATTTCCTGCAGGAACACAATGGGCAGACTTTTTGGCAGGATGACTGGTTATAAAATATCGATCTGCAGCTGTACACAGATATGGTGGGCGGATTGGGAATGGAAGGTTATTTTCAAGGGAAATGGTTTGCAGCAGCATGGCCAGACGAGTGGGTAAGGGAAGGGGTGATGAAAGACATCACTTTCCTGGAACTCTTTTCCATATGGGTGGCGATGCTGGTATGGGGAAGTCAGATCAGGAACAAGAAAGTAACCTTTTGGAGTGATAATAAGGCAATGGTGGAAGTGGTGAAAAAGAAGAGGATGAAGACAGAGAGGGTCATGAGGGTTTTAAGCAGCCCTAGGAACTCTATCGTTCAACTAGGCCCTTCCATTTTGTCCTCTGCTAGGGGTACCCCCAATTCTTGGCATAGTGCTTTGAAATCCTGCACCACAGCTTCAGTCTCTTTTTCCCCTTCCCTTATAAACAGAAAATCGTCCAAGTAGTGCACCACTGTCTGGTACCCGTATCATGTCTGGAATGCCCATTGTAACCATGTACTGAACATTTCGAAAGTGGCACATGATATGGAGCATCCCATCAGCATGGCCTTATCGAAATAATACTGCCCCTCCACCTGAAAACCCAGAAGGTCCCAGTCTGCTGGCCTAACTAGCAGCAACCAGAAGGTTTTTGCCAACCAGGCACTCTGCTTAGCCCTGATGAGTCACACCACATCCTTCAAGATGGCATATGTGACCCTACTTCCTTCTTCGCATATCACATCATTGATTGACTTCCCTTTAGGGTAGGATAGGTGATGTATCACCCGGTACTCACCTGCCTGTTTCTTGGGCACTAAACCCAAAGGGGAAATCCTGAGGTTTAGCGACAGAGGGAAGGCAAATGGCCCTTCCACCCTCTCCTCTGCCACCTCTTTCTGAATTTTTTGTGTCAACGTGGCCTCCGTACTCCGTGTGGATTTGAGGTTCCTTGCCCCCATTGCCTCCCGCTTTCCTTGAAACTGTAAACTAAAACCTGAACTGAAACCTGACCGTAATTTTCTGGCTGCCACCCTATCTGGGTAACCCCACAACCATCCTTCCACTGCCTCCACTCTTATGGGTGTCCAGGCCAGCCAGAAACCTGCTCCCACTGGTCCCTCAATTGTCCTGGTGTCAGGTTTGATAGCCGTGATCCCTCCCCCGTCCACTGCCCTCCCCCTGTTGCCCCTCCCCCATTGCTGACCCCTAAAGGAACCAGGATTGGCCCAAAAGTGTTGCTGCTACAAGTTATCCTGGTTGCCTGTCCCTTTTTTCCAACTATACCTGCACTTGGATGCCGGATGATGTCCACTGCACTTAGAACAGATGTGCCAGAATTGGCAGTTAGGCCATGTACAAAATGCTCTGTTGTATCACCAGCAAGCCTTCACCCCTGCCCCTCCTTGCCTGTCTCCCTCCATCTCCTTCTCTGTTGGCCCGGTGTAGATTTCCAGCCACAGGTCTATCTGCCTGGTGTCCCATTTTATGTCCCCAAAATTTGCCATTCTTTTCTTAAATTTCCATCGTACCACAACCAGCTGTGACCACCCTTCTTATACATGTTTTTAATGATAAGTGAATAGGTGAGGAGCAGGGTAGTTAGTTTTGGCCTATTCTCAATGACTATGGCCATAAAATAAGTAAATCACGTCGACCAATTGTCCCACATTTTACCTTTCACTGCTTTGTCTTCTTCTCCTTTCCCTGATAAAACCACTGTCACTGCCATTTCCTTCTTCTCGAAGCTATCCTTCTGCTCATTCTTATCCATAGTATCAACATTTGCTAGGGTGAATATGTCCACTTTCTTTCCCTTCCAGATTATCTCCTTCACAGCCATGGGGACGTGATCCACCAGCCAGACCCCTGGTGCCCCTATCACCTGCCCCGACACGGGAGCCACAGTTGATACCCCCATCCTCCCAGCTGCCCCTGTCCCCTTAATTTCCCCTAATGCCTTCTTCTGCTGCCCCAATCCATTATCTTTCATACTCTTTAGCATCTTCTCCACATATTCTTTTATACTGCTTTCAAGTGTCACCACCTGATTACTTGTTACACCTGGCATGCTGGTTCCTGGCTGGGGCACTCCTGATGGGCCAAGTATGGGTGTTGAAACCAGTGTTGGCAGCTCCAGCTCTGGCAGGGCCAGCGGGATCATGGGTGTGGGGGGTTCCGGCACTGGTACTGGGACTGGCTTCGGGTTCGACTCAGGAATCGGGTCACAGGGAGGCTGAGCCTGCAGGGCCACTGCCAGTATCTTCTTCCTTTGTTACAGCACCCCGTGCCTTCTGGGCACCCTCTTACTCCTATCCTTTTCCTTTCCTTGCCTCTCCTTCCTCATCTGGCTCCACTACCTCCAGCAGCCAATTTGCTTTATGAACCAGGTCCATCACCACCCAGTAGCAGTCTTCTTTGTTAGGCTTGACTCTCTTTGGTGCCATCCTGTTGCCTCAGCAGTACCTGCTGAAAAAATTCATAACCATTAGCTTTTGCCAATTTGACTAGGCCCAGCTCCTTCCCCTTCCCTGCTTGGGTGCTAAACCCAATGGGGCTCTATGGTCCCTCCCCTGTTCAGGCATCCCTTCCTTACGTGTTCCTTCCTGTGTCCCACTTGCATCTTATTGCTTTTGTTCCTGGTCATCGTGGGCTCTGCCCTTACTTGAATGCTCAAATGGCTCGTGAGTGCCCGTTTGTCCTGCTGTGGGACCGTGCTGTGACTACAACATCCTCCCCTTCCCCTCGTTCTCCTATCCCCCTGTGGAAATGCCATGCCCTTTTTCCACAAGCCGCTTCCAGCAAATGGCCTGTTGTGTCTCCTGCCCCTGTTCAGGGCCCTTTCCAGCAAAAGGAAAACCTCTGTGGTGCAGAGGGGGGAGGAGGTCTGCTGTCCTTCTACTCTGCTTCCCCCCTGTTTTATCCATCTCCTCTCCCCCCACACGCAGACATGCAGTAGGCTGAGGCGTCCTGTCCTTTCCAGCTATGTGAATCTCTCCTTATGCCCCCAAGACCCCTTTGCCATGAGGCACCTCCAACTGGCCTCTTGTCCCGACGACCACCCTTAAATGTGGGAGACCCTGAGGTAGTGAGCAGATGAGCCCCCTTGGCCCATCCCACATGATTCTTACAAAAAAAAAAGTTTGCTAGGTGTCCCGCTCCCCTAGTCTTGCACCGCATGGGGAAGATGTCAGACACCATCCCACGCGTGGGCCCAGATTTCTTGGTGTTCCTGGCTGGGTGACTCACTCACCTTCCCCACTGCCACCTGTTCACCACAACTGCTTGCTTCTCCTGGGAGGCAGCATAGCTTTTATTTAAAAACAACCTCCCCAGCATCCTCTACCAATGCCCCATGTTCCCATTTGCATGGTCCTCACTTCTTTCTCCCGGGCCTTGTACCACATAGCGATGGTGTCAGCTGCCATCCCATGCAGTAAGCCCTGGCTTCTGCCACTCCTAGCTGTGCGACTCCCTTGAACTCGCCCCAACGCCACTTGCCCCCCCAAAAAGACTTGCTTCACTGTGAGCAACTACTCCCTGTTTTAAAAACCCACAGCCTTTCTCCACACACCCCCAAAAAACCTTGAGTGCTCAGCTCACTTTCCCTGCTGCAGTCCTGCTCATGGGATGATCGCCATGCGTACTGCAGAAATGCTCAGATCACCCTCTGCCTGGCTTTGCCCCATGGCTCTGTGGACCCACAGCCACAACTCATGATACCCAGGCTGGAGCAACCAAAACCCACCAAGCACTCATGTCGCAGTGCTAACAAAACACCAATTCCTGTTGTTTACTTCGCCCCACAGCTCTGCTGCTCTACACACACAACTGGGGCCTCTGCACTAAATTAAAACCTATGCTTATTCCCCAGAGGGTGCGACTCACAGAAAGCACCTCGGGGTGTCCTCGATTAATTGTAACAATAGTAACTCTTCTTCTGGCTCACCAACCAAGCTGAACAAACTGAGGTGGTTGCTAGATAACTGCTGCTTGCTTTCTCACCCTGCATTGCATATGTGGCACATAATTAAAATCAGGTACCTTACCTTGATCCTGTAATTTGCCTGTTTACTCACTTAAAAAGGCCTCCAAATCCATGCAGTTGTCCTTTTGTGCACCCCACTCGATTCTACTGCACTATATCACTTTTAGTGGTATCTTATATATACTCCTCCTTTTTTTTTTTACTCAAAATTCCCCACTATCGTAATATGCCCACTGGCTCAAAATTTTCGCCAAACTGATGTGCTTCCAGAGGAAAAACTCTCGGAGCAATTTTGTGAGCTACCCTTTCTGTGCAGCTCCTTATAAGTGGCCCCTTTGTGCCTCCCCATGGCTCCCTGGGCCACTCTCCTGCTGCCACCTCACTGTTCCCACCACTCCCCTTTCTCCCCATTTGGTGACCTCATCAGGTCCTCCCCTCCTGAGGCCTGATGGCTTTCCTGGGTCCCACCCCTCTCTCTGCCCCCCCAGCTTCCTGAGCTTCCCACACTTATTTGCCGAGGCCTTGGAACAATGGTGTCTACCCTTTTACATGGGCAACGCTTTTTATTTAAAATGATTATTTTTAGAGAGATAACTATTTCAGAGGTGAACATTGCAATTAAGAAGTTTTACAATGTTGAGATGCCACTGCAGTTTTGAAAATGTAAATGCCCACCTACATGATGGCAGTTGTGCTCCTTAGGGCTAGTGGACGGTTAGCAAGGTCCAGACTACAAAATCTTTAACAGCAAAAGCTTCAAGTGCCTACAAATGAAGCTATAAAATTAAGCAAAGGGCTTGCCACATGTTGAACAGGTAGCTGGGGAAATATACTTTAGACTAGGCAAGAAAGCAGAGAGCCAAAAATGCCATACTGGTAGGGCAGATGCTGCTGAGTACAGAAGAAAGAGGAGAAACAGCTGCTAGTGTTTGAATGGGGATAGTCAGGGTGAGAGTCATTCAGCGGAAGGAGAAAAACTCCCAGCAGTACAGTAGGCACATCTGTTGATGCTGCAGGAGTAAAGAACAGTGAGGGAAATTGAAATTCTGAAAAGAAGACAAAGTGTTCTGATCTGTTCAAATGAAGGGTTATATTGTTGCAGATATTTGATGGCCAGCCAGTTATTTAGAGGGGTCGGGGAGCTGCACAAATTCAGAATAAAGTTACAGTAGGCAGTAAAGGTTAGGAACTTAAGGTCTAATCCACAATGTACTCTGCATAAGCAGAGGGCTGGCTGTCAGTGTGGAGTGTCCTCTTTGCACAACCAGGAAAATAACATGATTCCACTTAAGTTCACCCTGACCCAGTCCCACTCCATTGTGGCATGAGATGCACACTGTGGAGTGCTGGAAAGACACAAGGCTACAATAGGAGAACCCTGGTGGTAATACCTCCACTCCTCCTAGGTCAGCAGCTCCTGAGATTTTGGGGCCCAAACAGTCCTCCCCCATGAATTGCCTCCAGACCTCAAACCAACATGGAGGGGTAAGAGGCATGACAACAGATTTTTTTTAATCTAACCTCTTGTAAAGTGTTATGCCTGTCTCTTCTACTTGAGTGATACACCCCATTCTTGCTTGGAATTAAAGCTGTTTCCTGAGTCCCAAAGGCAGCAACTGCTCTAACTATTGAGCTAAAGGTAAAGTCCTACTAGCAATCAGGATGGTGAGCTCAATAGGCTGTCATGCTTCTAGTTCCATAGACCATGACTAGATGGCTGTGCTGGCATCTAGTTTTCTAAACTTGAAGCCTTGTAAATTTCTTCTTGTGACATAATCATTCTTCATGTAACAAGACTGTGATCTCTACAGCATAGGGTTGCTATTTCAGGTGCAGAAAAGCAACAGGAGCAGATGACTTCTATGATTCTTTTCAATTGTTGGTAAAACATTCATTTGTTGCTGGGCTATGCCACTAAGACCCCCAAGTGCCACTCTGTTGGCAAGCTCAGAGTTGGATTTTCACAAGGGGACCATGGGCAGTTACATGATAAAGCTGGACCAGACAGTAGGCATCTAAACAGAAGCTCAGGCTATCTATCCCATGTATTCCTTGATTGTATTTATTTATTTATTTCAAAAATGTCACCAGGAAACACATACTGAGCTGAGTACAGCATATCTCCAGATAGGTCCTGGGGGGAAGGGGAAGAGGAGACAAATACATGTACAAAAACAGTTAACAAGTGGTACAGGTGCAAATTAAAACATAGTATGACAAGCAGTATTGAGACTGGCCTAACACCAATTATACAAGCTAAGTTTAAAGTGCATTGTACTACTCATCCTAGGCAGGGAGGTGTAGCAGTAACTAGGAGACAGGAAGAAACAAGGATGGTGAAGAGAAGGAAACCAAAAAAAAGAGAAAGTGGGATTGAGTAAGCAGGTGGGATGGGGAGAAGAGTCAAGACAGGAGGGAGATGGGGCAGAGTAGAAGGGTAGGGGAAAGCAGATGATATAGTGCGGAGATCAGTTGCAATTACAGGAGGGAGAGGCGAAGTTAAGCAGAAGAGAGGATATTGAGTGAAGGGTGGAGGCTGAATGGATGGGTAAGAGGAGGGAGTTCCAGAGTTTAGGGAAGCAATTGCGGAAAGCAGTCTGGCCAGCTGAGAAAGACCGGGGGGGGAGAGCAAGGAGCATGAATTGGAGCTGCAAATGGTGCAAGAGGTGGGGGAGGGGTCTGGGAGAGGATAGAAGTGAGGTAAGAGGGGAGAGAGTCAAGCCAGTATTTGGCTATAAAGTTGTAGCAGTGGGCTAGACACCTAGCTTAAAGGTAGGGAAAGGAGAGGAAGGGAGGTGTAGAGAGTGCAGTGGTGAGTGTGAGGCAGACAGTCCAAAGCAAAATGACAGAAGGAGTGAAAGAAGGTGTTCAGTCTTGATAGGGTGGATTTGGGAGCAACTCTGTAGACTATGTCAGCATAGTTGAATATAGAGAGAATCATTTTCTGAACAGTGGCTCTGCAGGCCACAAGGGGGATGTAACCTTGGTTACAGTACAGCACACCTAATTTGGGGTGCAATTGTTTGTGGACGGCTTCCACATGTTCAGAAAAGTCAAAGTGGCTGTCAAGCCAGACCCCCCCCCAAGGTACTTGAAGGAGGATACAGCCTTGATGGTGGACCCATCCAGGATGCTGAAGGATGGGAAAGAAATAATCCTAGACAGTTTCTGCCTTGTGCCAGATGTCATGGAGACCGTTTTCTCAGCATTATGGCTAGCTGATTAGAGCAGAACCAGAGCTGAACATTGCCAAAGTCCAGCTGGAGTCTGGTCATCAGATCAGTGGGGAAGGGATCAGAGGCAAATAACACTGTATCATCAGCATACATGTGAATCAACATTGAGCTGCAGGCAGCAGGGAAGTCACTTAGGAAGACAAAATAGATTAATTGTCCGAGGACAGAACCTTGGGGGACATCAGTGCAGATTGGGAGGGGGATAGGGAGTTGCCATCTCTAACTCAGTCCTACCCTCTAGTTAGGAGCACAACCAGTTAGTGGTAGAGATGGAAAGCTCTACTGCAGTGAACTTAGTGAGGAGAAGGTGGTGGGCTACAGTGTCAAAGTCCTTGGCCAGATTGACAAAGATGGCTGAGGTGATAATGCCCTGATCCATTCCTGAGAGAATGGAATCAGTAAACCAGATGAGGGAGGAAGAGGTGGAGTGGGATTTATGGAATCTGGACCAGAAAGGGGGTAAAGAAGGAGGAAGAGTCTAGGAAGGGGGAGAGCTGAGAGAGCACCAAATGCTATGGAGTTTGGAAAGGGGGGTAAGGAGGTAGGGCGGATTAAGGAGATAGGGAGTTACTTACCCAGATTGGAGGTGTTACCACCTTTGGGCAGAGGTATAACTGTGGCATGTTTCTGGGACAGTGATGGCGGAGGCAGAGAGATGGAGGAGTTTAGGGTCAAGCCCATCAGGGCTCTTGTTTATGTGAGGATTAAGGGCTAGTAGAGCCTTGATGGTGTCAGCAAGTGAGATAGAAGCAAAGGAGAAAAGGGGTAAGGGAGGGAGGGTGGGGGTAGTAGGAGACAGAGAGGGCATGGGAGGAAGTAGGTGAGAAGGGATGAGGCACAAGAGGTGAAGAATGTATTTATTTATTTATTGAGAGATTGGAATTCCAAACCTTTGAGTCAGACTCCTTTGCAAAGGCTCCACGTCAGGGAATTACAAACCAAGAGAAATGGACAATACAATGAAAGGTATTACAAATGAATGCAGAGGGTAAAACAACCCAGAGTCAAGTATGATACAAAGGTAATGAGCAATACATTAAAAGGTATTTCATCTGAATGCGGAGGGTAAAACAACCCAGAGTCAAGCATGGTACAAAGGATTCAAACACATTAAGCTATTGCTTACATTCAAAATTGAAGGATGATACAAGGTTTCCTAAGCCAATAAAACAGATACATAAGATAAAGGCACAATACATCAGAAGAATCAATCAGAGTAAAGAGTAGGGAGGGGGCAGAAGGCACAGATGTTTGGCTTAGTACACCAGTAAAAGAGGTACGACTACGTGAGTGGACAGCTCAGGTGCAGTCACAGGTACTGATGGTGAGTAGTTGCTCTCTGAGTTTGAGTCTGAAATGAACAAGGTTCTGGACAGATGGGATATCAGGGGCAGATCATTTGCCCAGAGTGGAGTCCTATAGTGGAAGGCACATTGCTCCAAGGACATTCTGCAGAACTGCACAAGCAATGTGGCTTTGGCTGAGCCTCTAGTATTCCTTGTGAATGGTGAATGCTGAATGAGGTGTAGTACTGAACTCAGTGGCCACTGAGAGGTGGTCAGAAATGATGATATCTCTCACCTTAAGGACTGGGACAGTGGACTGAGCCATGGAAGACAATAAGGTGTGGATGACCTTACAAAACTTTGAGCGGTGGCTAATGTTGTTCTGCAAGGTAGAGGAAAAGTACTCAGACTTAGCTTGCCTAGTGGTTTGGTGCAGGCATTATGAAGGGCTCAGTATTTGTGTAAGTCCACAGTAGAGCCTGAGGATTTGTGAGCCTTCCATGCAAGATCCTATGCATGCAGGCAGGCCAGAGGTTCTGCTGAGATCCAGGGGAGGTGGGAGACTCTGACCCTGGTTTCCTTAAAGGGACTTGTCGATCATCCCAAATGGACAGGAATTTGTACTTGAAATAATCTAGGGCAGAATCAACAGTGCTGGAGCTGGAGATGGGTGACCAGTTCGTTGCAGCCAAGTCCTGATCAAGGGAGGACAGGTTCAAAGACCAGAAGGACTGGCTTAGGAGGAGTTTGGGCGGGGCTTTGGAGTGGTGAATTTTGTGAACACAATAGACCATGTGGTGATCACTGAGGGCATCTGGAAGGGAGCCAGAGGCAATAATGTGATGGGGGTGTGAAGTGAGTGCCCAGTCCAGAATGGTGTGCTTGTGTGATTTATGGTTCAGTCAGGTGGGGTCAGTAATCAGTTTCATGAGATTAAGGGATGTGGTGTTATTGTGAATTTTGGAGTGAGAAGGGGGGGAGCCAGGTTCAATTAAAGTCCCCAAGGATGAACAGTTCACCTAAAGAAGCATGGGTGGAGATGGTGGTGGTGAGGAGGTCGGTGATAGAGGAGGAGGAGAGGCCTGGGCAGCAGTGGACGCCAGCTAAAAATGTGGAGAGGGAGAATGGGAGGGAGAGTTTTAGAGGTACTAGTTTATAGGCAGATGGGAAAGAGACAGACAGTATAGGGGTGAATTGGATGGTGAAGGAAAGGCATATGCCAATGTCCCTGCCCCTACTGGAGTGATTCTGCAGGGTAACACAGTACCTGGGGATGGAGATGGCATTATCTGAAATTTTAGGGGAGAGCCACAATTCCGAGATGATTAACACATCTTGTTGGAGGTTAACCATGAACAGCTGAAGGAGATCAACCTTAGGGAGGAGGCTCCTAATGTTGAGGTGAGCGACTTTCAACCCTTTGGAAAGGTAGGAGGGGGAGGAGAGGGCAGGGCCAGGATTGGACTCAGTATCGCCTGCCACAACAGCAGCAGCGAAATAAGGAGTTTAACAGAAACAGAAACCAGTCTGCATGGTGGAAGGGAGGGAGAGGGAAGGGGGGCATGGTGGGAAGAAGGGACCTGATAGAAGTGAGGTGGGGGCATGGGGAACGAAGGAATGAAGGGCCAGGTAGCCAGGGGAATGGGAGAGAGTGGAGGCAGGAGAAAGGAAAGATGGCAGAAGGAGAAGGGGTGATGGAAAGGGGAGGGAGGGAGGGAGGGAGTAGCTAGAAGGAAGTATGGGTGAACAGGAAAGGAAGAGAGAGGGTAATAAGGAACATGTTGGAGTTGGAGCTGGAAGGGGAATAATGGAAGAAGGAGTAGCACAGAATTACAGATAGGGTAACCCTAGATGGGAAGTTTGAGCTTTGTTTGGAAGAGTGAGAGATAGAGGAGAATAGCTGAGGGAGAAGAAAGAGGGAGTAGTGCAGAACACATAGATAGGGGACCCAAGACAGGGAGTTTGAGCCTAACTAGGCACAGTAAGAGGAAGAGGTAAGTAGCAAAAGTGGGGTTGGGGATGATAGCAGTAGTGGGGCTAAGACTGTCCTAACAGAGAAGTAGATGTTAAGTAAGTGACACTAATATGTGCATGAAAACTATCAACAATACCAAGACAGAAGCAACATAAAATTATAATAATTACCGGCTCTGCCTTTTTCCCATAGGGAAACCGTGGCGTAATTTGCCATTATAAAGGAGTGTTTATAATGGCAAACACGCGCACGGCTTCCCTTGGTTTGCGCATGCGCCCGCTAGTTTGTCCCCTCACGCCACTTGCCTCTCGCTGCTTTCATCTTCGGTGAAACTCAGCCTCCACGCCATAAGAATTTCGCAGTAGGTTAGTTCTTTTTTTAAAAGCGGTATTTTTCCAAATATAGAGGGACACCAGAACAGCCGAAAACAAAAAAAAAAAATCTGCCAGGCTACTGACAAAAAACGGACCAGAGCGTGGCAGCACCAGAATGTCCGGGGGAACATCCTGTATTTTATATAATTGCTGAGGCAAAAAAGGCAGACCTGGCAATATATAATATAAAAATGGTCGGTGTCAACCGATTTTACACACCCTGCCAGGGATGTTACAACTGCTCACCGGGTTTAGTAGCATCCCGCCAACCGGGTGTGTGTAAAATCTCGTTACACACCCCGACCCATACTTTATTCTATATGTAAATCAATGGGGCTGTGAAGCAATATTGGCAGTATAACAGCAGCAACACTAAGCGCACTGTTTTTTTTTTTTGTAAGAGAGCCAGGGTTGCGGGATCCTCTCTACAGGGGAGAACACGTTTTCCTTCCTTCCTTCCTTCCTTCCTTCCTTCCTTCCTTCCTTCCTTCCTTCCTTCCTTCCTTCCTTCCTTCCTTCCTTTCAAAAGGAAACCAAAAAACCTACACCTCAGCCTCTCAGCTCTATGTGCAGTTATGTAGGGCTGAAGTCATGAAATCAGGGAGCCATTCAGTGCTAGATAAACAGTAGAAGGTATCATGGGGAGGTGAAGGGGTGCAGGTTGTCAGCCAGTGTGCCCTCCTCCATAGATGAAGGAGTGGTTCAAAACTGGGGGTCAGAATGAATGATATCATGATAGGACAGTTTCACTGTCTTGGAAGTTATGTTTTCAGTACTGTGGGAAGGTGATATTACCATCAGTGGCTCATGGTATACCACTGTTTTCTAGTCTTTTAACCAGCTCAGAGTGGTGTTTTTTTCATCTGTGCCATTTTTTCCAAAATATAGTAGAGATGGAGAAACTAGAAAATTTCATTCCAAGAAACATTTCACAAAATTCAAACATTTCGTGAAATTTTTCACGTGCAAAATGCGGAATTTTGCACATGGAGTGCGACATTTCACCCTTGGAGCGTGAAATTTTGCCCACGAAATGGTGAAATTTCTCCACTCACAGACAAAATTCCACCATTTTTGGGTGAAACTTTGCATTTTGTTGGCAGAATTTCACACCCACAAAATATTTTGTGTAACGACAGAATTCTGCAAAATGTTTCACGTGGCGAAATAGCTGATTTTGAGGAAATTCTGCCACATCTCTAAAATACAGTAATAAGAAATATGTACCTTAATTTGCCAGGCCCATAACTTCCATGTTTGAGCTGAACAGCCTTAGAGTGCTGCAGCAGCAGCCCACCCCTAAAATACATTTAATGATGACACAAACTAGGGAAGGGGTTAGCAGGTGCCTATGTAGAAACAGTATTAACAGGATTGATGGGGGTGAGAGGCTCTCTCTAAACCTAGTGGCATTATTTTTGCTGCCAGTTCTACATGTATGGGGTTAATTATAGACCCATACATACTGTATAGAACTTACAGCAAAAATAATGCAACTACATTTAGAGTCCCCCTCCCCAAATGTCCTATTAATATCTACACAGAGCACCTGCCGCCTGTTCCTTACTTTGTGTCCTCATTAAGCTTATTTTAGGGGCAGGGCTGCTGCAGCACTCAGCAGCTGCTTGGCTCATACACAGAAATTACAAGTCAGGCGACTTAAGATCCATATTTTTTTTAAAGCTAGCTCTTTGGGCAGCCAACTCCTTGGTATGAGTCGCCTTCCTGGACTATGTCTGCTGCTATCTGAGATACTGTACGCACATGACCCTCCCCCCACCCCCACCTTCACACAGAATCCCAGAACATCTGCAGATTACATTTCCCTGCATTCACTACTGGACTCTGTGTTCTCATTGACCAGATCAAATGTAAAGTGAGGTTTTAGTGACATCAATGATCATGCCAGCAATATACAATGGATTCTAAGCAATAAAACAGTCTTTCAAGTATTTAGTGGTGTTATTTTTTTCTACAGAGTACACTCTGCCCCTTGTCTTCCTAATACAGATTGCTTATAAACAAAGCTTTATCCTTACCATTCCCTTGACACACAAAAATATCTGACCTATATAACCTCCTGACATAACTGGAGAATGGTGGGTCCAAGAAATAGCTTAGAGTGTGGTACTCATGCTTCTCTGTAAACATACCACTTATTTATTTATTTTATTTATTAAGTCTAGGATTACAAATACCTTTGAGCCTTGGCTCTTTTACAAAGGTTCCACGTCAGAGAAATATAAATTATGGAGAACATCAAGACAGACATTACAACAATGTGGACATTTCAAACAGAGTACAGATTAATACAATTCAAGGGTAGCATTGTAACAAGGCAGCCAGTGGCATTTGTCAGAGAAAATAGACAACAGATAAGAAGTGCCAGAGTCATAGGGAGAAGGAAGGGGGAATGTAGGAAGAGTGGGAGATGGTGAAAAGTGCAGCACTGGGTATACCAAGATGTGAGGGTAGAATCCAGTGAGGAGGGGAGGGGGGGACCACTAGTGCAGGAAGGGAAGTGGAGAAACAAGGTTAAGTTGGGCAGTCACAGGAGCTGTTGGTAGTGAGATAGTCCCGGAGCCTAGTTTTAAACATACCAATTGTTGGGGCAGATGAGATGGTGGGGCTAAGGCCATTGAACTAGAGTGGCGCTCGATAAGCAAAAGAGCATTATCCCTGTGAAGTGTGACAGTGGGGGACTTTCAGTAGCTGTAGCGTGGATCTCCTAAGGCACCATTTGTTAATTCAGTGTTGTAACAGAGTTGAGACCCCAGAAGGTGCAAGGCCAAGGTAGATTTTTTTTGTCATGGAGCAGGTGAGAAACTTTATGCAGTTTGATAGTTGGAGCCAGCCAGTCTGAGTGTACAGGTCACATGTGTGGGTGAGACGGTGTGCACCAGTGATGAGCCGACATGCCTTATTTAAGGCAGTTGAGAGGCGTCTAAGGGTTGTGGTTGTGGCTGAGCAATAAATGATGAGACCATAGTCTATTACAGAGATCACAGAGCTCAGGACTGCAACCTTCAAAGCTTCTTATCATTAGGTTAAGTTTTCCCATTTTCTTTTCTTTATAACCCTAATTATATAACAGCGGTTTGCTGATAACCCATACGATAAAAAAAGCAGATCAGTACTTAGAAGCAAACCGCTCATCAAGACATGTACACAGTTGAAAAAGCAGCAAGTTATCACTACTGCGATTACATATTGGCTGTTATCACCACTGTGTACATGTAATTAACAAAACACTGCCGAACACTGCAAGAACACCCGAACAGAAAAGAACACCCCAAGGAACAGCTAAAAACTTAAACAAAAAAAACATAACCTCAAGAAAAGGTGAACCCCTATTATTTATAATGGATACATGATGGGCAGTCATATGATAGCAGATTTGTCAGTACACCTGGTAAATGAGCTTGGAGTTTTCTCACTCATGGCTCCGCTTTGTGGAGCCACTCATAATAACTCTAAGCTCACTTGCCAGTCGTACTGATAAATTTGCTATTGTATGACTGTCCATCACGTATCCCCTTATTCTCACTACTACATTAGCTTGTACAGTTTTGCAAAAGTCATAGAGGCAGTTACTTCTGGAACTGTTTGTTCCTCCCAGTTATTCCAGGAGTCAGGAAGCCTTATCCCAGATGCCATTACTTCTGTACCCACAACAGGTCACCAGTTATGCTGCAGCCAGCATGGTTACAATGTAATAGCTTTTGCTGTGTATTAACAGGCATAACATTTTATGTGGGTCAAAATTGAAAACTGTGTGTCACTTGTCTAAGTCCCCCACTCTGAAATGAACACTGCAGCCTTTCTTCTTCATTTCAAGTCTGCTTTAGCATTTCTTCTGCTGCTTTAGGCTACACCTCCAGTAGTGAGCTGGCACTATAGCCTAGAGGTTAGAATAAGGAGCTGTGAACAAGTTTGGTACATCCAGCAGACTTAGGTTTGATTTCCACAGCCTCCATATGTATACTGTGTAACCCTGAGCAATTGCTCTCAGGTAGCACCTGAAAACAGATCTTGGGCCTAGTGGGCCTTACCCAGTTACCAAAGACTAAAAACAAATGATGAAATAATAGGAGTATCCCACAGGCTTTCATCAGTATTCTCAGTACATTGTTTTTGAACACTCATGAGCAGCATTTCTGGTGACTAAAATGAAATGGCATGCAGCAGACAGTGCTCCATAACTTTATAGGACAATGGTTATACTAAAACCAGGAAGTATCATTCAATGGAGACTTTTCCAGGTAACCCCCCCCCCCCCACACACACACACACACTGCTGTCTTCATACTTTCTGAGTTCATGCACACACACACACACAGACACACACACTTTGATGTCCATTTTCTGGGATGCAATTAAGCACTTGACAATTTATAGCCCTTGTAACATCCCATTCCTAGGTAAAGGCTGATTAACACAAAACTAGGATTGCAGACTTTTTTTAAAATTTCTGAATAATACCAATTCTACCCTATATATTTAAAGTGAGTGTTTTATAAAGTCTGTCACTGTCTGATGAAGAGCTCTGCACTGCTCAAAAGTTTAAATTCTTAAAATCTCTTAAATCTTAAATAGTTTTTTGTGTGCCAGTGGGGGAAGGGTACATAGCAATTAGTCAATACAATTCAGTGAGCTCACCTGACCTTGACTCTCACTGACTTCCAGTGAATGTGTGTGGTGTATGCTGCAGACTTAAGACAACATACAGACATAAGATAACATGCTAGTAAATCCAGTATCAGATGTGGGGGTTAAAATGTACATTCTGACCATTACTTTTGAAAGTGAGGGGTCAGCTGACCCCCCTGACTCCCTGGGCCCACCATCTATGCCATCCTCACGTTCTACAGAACCACAACTAAGCATATTTGGTTTTGTAGATGTTGTTATTCACTGTGCTTCACCCACCAACAAATGCTGCTAGAATGTTTGCCTGACACCACTATACAGGTACACATTGGGAGTTCCTGGAACATGCATAATGTACCACAAGTGTGTTGAATGTATTCCACAGGTGTGGGCAGTCTTCTGCACTTTCAGAGACAATGGACCTTAGATCCTGTGGAACAAAGATCCGATTTTCATGAATATGTGCATCATAATAAATTTTGCAAGGTAGGTAAATGCTGAGCACATATAAATTACATTTAGAAGAGTGCAATGGGAATATATTTGAAATACAGTTTTAGAAGTGAGAAAGAAATTAATGCTTTAGCTGGGAATTAAACCCAGGTCTGCTCAGAACACTGTGCTACTACTCTGAACTGTTGAGCTACCAGGAAAACTGGGACTCACATAGATAACACATTCACCTTTCTCAATGCACAATCTAGATCTATGCAGATTAGATTACAGTTTATTGAGATGAATGCATTTTTCTACACAGGTCAACTGGATAGATCAGCCAAACAGTATTTCAAGCAGTCCTATGTTCATATCTTAGCTAGGGCACTTATTCTTTCTAAAATAAAACACATGCAAACTATTAACTGCATTTTGAATTAACAAAATATGTCTTTCATCCATTATATTCCATACAAAAAATTATGCAGCTCTAACAAAAGGCACTTTACATTAATTAAAATAATAAAATCAAAACTTAATAGAACTGTTGCCAGTGAGGTATTTAAATTAAAAACTTGAACTGCTTACTAGTAGGATCCTGTGTTTAGGGGCAAATTCCATGGTTGGAGAGACTACGATGCAGACCTATGGCCACAAATAACTACTAGTCTGGATCCGGACTAAATTCTAATGGGGTGAGAAGGGCCCATGGACCTGTGGTCCATTAATGATTTATTTATTTATTCTTTGATAACTGGGTAAGGCCCACTAGACACAAGTGTCTGTTTTCAGTGGCAACCCGGGAGCTGTGGGTTGGTTAAGTGACTTGCTCAGAGTCACACAGCATGCAAGTGGAGGCTGTGGTAATCAAACCCAGGTCTGCAGGTACCAAGCTCTATTTATTCACATCAATTATCACTATCAAGATTCACAAGGCACGTATGGTGGGCCTTGACCTTTGCATGGGTCTCCATAGCTCCTGCTATGCATCCATTTACTTTCTGCATTTTCATGTACAGATGTGTTGGCACACATGATTTACATGAATGTGGATGGACCCCTGGGAATACATCTCACTTCTTACTGCCAACTCATGTAGGACAGGTGTAATGGGCCTTAGGATTTACATTGCTCATCTCTTGGTGCATCTTTCTGCTTCCACTGCTACTTATTGGTTCCCATTCTGGCATTTCCCTAATAAGTACAACACTCTATACCTCCCCCCCCCCACTTACCTCTTGGCAGAAGAACCCTCCTCTTTCTGACTGGCCAGGTCATCATCATGAAGAGAGTGGTTTGATCCCAGCTGTGTGGCACAGAGAGGTACCTGTCTGCTTGGCCTGCTCTCTGAATGTAGCATGCAATAGGCTGAGACATCATTCTGTGGTGAATGGAGTGATTTTGCCAAGTTCAGTGACACCCTCCACCTTCTTCATAAGTGTGTATTCACTTGGTTCACTAAGTGATGTACTTAGCCAAAGACAATAAGCACAGAATCACAGCACACTCAAAAGTAATAAATGCAAGTGCAAATTTAGTACAAAAACAGGAACTCCTCTCCCAGCACTTTGAGTTGCTCTGACTTTTCATTGGGGGAGGGGGCAGGGGTGGGGGCATAGTTAGTACATAAAACTGTTCTTTAAATACCCCATTAAATGTATCCAATGAAATATCAATTAATACAAAAGTTTAAATATGTTGAATAACAATTGTCACTACTTTCCATATCAATACGTACATGGAAACCCTCCTTCAAGAGCAAACATCACCGTAATGTCACTGACATTATTATGACATGGAACCCTTCGGATATTTGATGGTTTCTACCATATCACCCCTTTCCCTCCTGTCTCCAGTGTGTATAAGTTTAACTCCTTCAGTCGTTCCTTGTATGACCTCCTGTGTAGTCCCTGAATCACCTTGGTTGCCCTCATCTGGATCTTCTCCACCTTGTCTCTGTTGCCCTGTAAGTGTGGCCTTCAGTACTGAACCCTGTATTTCAGATGTGATCTGACCATAGTTTTGAATTGTGGCATAATAACCTCCTTCTTCCTACTAGTAATGCCCCTCCCTATGCATGTCAACATTATGCTTGCCTTTCCCACCACCTTGTTGCATTGGTTCCTAACCTTCAGGTTATCTGAAATGATGATCCCCAAGTCGCTTTTCTGCTCAAGTTCCTCCACTCCCAGCCTGCATTTGGCCTTTGGGTTCCTACGCCCTATGTGCATAATTTTGCATTTTTTTGCATTGAATTGCAGCTGCCACTTCCCAGACCACTCCTCCAGCCAGGGCATTTCATCCCTCATTCTATCTACCCCTCCTGGTGTTTCCACCCTTTAAGTTAACAATATTTTGCTTTGCTTGTCCAAATATATGTAATGGTGATTGATGGGTATATAAAACAATATATATATATATATCTATATATATATATATATATAGATATATAGATATATATATATGATATATATATATATATATCTCAGGACCCTGTGTTTACTGTGGCAAAGTGGACCTACATTCTGGGCAGGACCACATACTTTCTACGACAGAACAACTGCTGATTCTGCAGCCATTCTGTGGCAGATAAATTATTGCTAAACAGTATACCTTCAAAAGGATTAAGTCTTAGGTAACACTTTAACTGCCTTCGTGCAACCACTCTGCTACACTGAAAGTGGAACAGCAGGCCATTTAACAATATGTAGTCTTCTTATCACAAATATTAAACAGCAATAACCCAAACCTGGCACAGCTAATATTCTTCAGGTGAAGCTACCTCTGGCTGGAAGCTGCAGTACTGAACATAGGATTTGCAAGAAAGTGAGTTGTGCTCACAACAGAGGGAGGTGAACCTTACAATTGTCTTTGGTTTGTAGCAAATATTCTGCAGGTGGAGGCTACTTCTAACTGAAAGGTGAAATAAGGAACTTAGAATTATCAAGAAAGACAGTCTTTCAAGCAACAGAGGGAGGTGGATCTTGCTTTACTTTTATTACAATTGTTAAGATTTTCAGTGCAGGAAGAGTTTAAAGCACAGCTGACTTATTTTGTGGCTGACTGCTTTCAGAGCACAAATCACCAGGCTGTTTTGGGGCTGGGGAGGTTTACCTGTGTCTGACTTGGATGTCTGGATTTTTCTCTGTTTGATTAGCAGGGTATTTTCTCTGTCAAATTGTTGTGTAGGGCATCTTGCTTGACAGGAAGGCACTCATCGCAGCAGTGGGTCAGAGCTTTTAGCTGATTGTTTCTGGGGGCACAGTTTAGGCCCAACCCTGCCCACCCTCACCCCACCCACCCCTAGAAATAGTTCCTTTATACCTGGGGTTCTGACATCATTTCCTCAAGAGTGCAAGGTGCATATCACTGTCATATCCTCTCTAGCACACTGCACTGACAATATAAGCATACACATTGTATAATATATATATTTCTATCTAACAAACCAATCACACACACACAAAAAAAAGTAGATAAACATGTGTGGAGTAGTGCAATGTAATGGCTGTGGGGCAGCAGTCTTCTGGGAGTCTTTCTGGAGGCTGAGATGCTGCCCTATTTGCAGACAACTCTCTGCCCTGAGGCAGGAAGTTGCCCATCTTCAGGCCACACTGGACAGTAGTAAGGGAACCTTCCCCCAGGCCACACTGGACAGTAGGAAGGAAACCTCCCCCATCCAGGGAGCACCAGATCCACCACCACTACCTCAGAGGTTGTGAAGAAAGCACAGCAGTTGGACCACAGTGGGCTCAGGGAGGGTGAGGATGGTGGAACAGAGGCACACCCAGTCAGTTGTTCCACTCCACAATCCATACACCATTCTGGGGGAGCATAGCTCCCCTATGGATGCACCCACAGAGGAGACTAAGGAGGCTGAGGACAACTGTCACAAGGGAGGCCCACAGGAAGGAGACAGAGGACACCACAGGGAAAGGAAGCAGCTCCTGGTGGGGGACTCAATTATTAGGGGGATAGAACTGGGTGGAGCAGGTAAAACTGAAGTAAGGTGCCTGCCTGGTGCCATGGCTTGGAGGGACAGGAAGCGCATCCTCAGGATCACGAGAACAGCTGCATGGGAGTCTGAGCTGGATGTCATTTTCCACCTAGGGACAAATGACTTGGCTCATCATGAGACTAGAGCAGTGCAGGAGGACTTTGTAGAGTTGAGGAGGGGCCTTGGACAAGTAGCACACACAGTATCCTTCTCAGAGGTGCTGCCTGTCAATGGCATGGGTGAGGCGAGGGTACTTTGCACCATGCAGTTTAATGAATGGTTGAAAAAATGGTGTGGAGCACAGGGGGTTGGCTTCACTGGGGAGTGGGGTTACACCTGGAGGGACACCAGCCTATACTGGCAGGATGGTCTGCATCTGTCCAGGAAGGGAACAAGTATTTTGAGCAATCGGTTTAAATGCTTCATTGGCAAGCTTTTAAACTAGTCAAGGGGGCAGGCACTGATATGCAGCAGGAAAATCCCAGCCTCTCCCTACAAAACAGGGTACTAAATGAGAAAAAGAAAGAGGTAGAAAGGTCAGTGGGGGACGCTGCAACAGAAGGTAAAGCCATCAAAAAATGGAGAGCAATGATTACCAATGCCCATAGTCTGGGTAACAAGCTTCCTGAATTAGTGGCCTTGATGGAGGAGGAACATCTGGATATTGTGGCAGTCACAGAAACATGGTACACACAAAACCATGACTGGGACGTAAACATTTCAGGATACACTATCTACAGGAGGGACAGGGAGGGTAAAAGAGGAGGAGGAGTAGCTCTTTACATAAGGGAAGGCATCAAAGCAACAGAACAAAAGGGTAAACAGGGAGGAGAAGAAGCAATGTGGGTAAATTTGGAGACAGGCAATGGCACCACAATCCACACAGGGGTTGTATACAGACCCCCCTCTCAGGGGAAGAAATGGACAAGGAAATGATAGAAAGTATACTTAGAATGGCAGAAAAAGGAGAGATATTGCTGATGGGTGATCTGAATATGTCAGATGTTAACTGGAGTGCAGTTGCAGCAGCCACTAAAAGAGTGGGGTTATTCTAGATGCCCTACAAGGGCATGCCTTAGACAACTAGTATTGGAGCCCACTCAAGAGGGAGCAATCTTAGACCTGGTTCTCTCAAATGGAGATGGAGAGAGGATCACAGATGTAGAAGTGGTAGTCATCTGGGAACTAGTGACCATCAAACAGTATGGTTCACAATAAACACAGCAATAGAGTCAAGCTATACAAAGGCAAAAGTACTGGACTTTAGGAGAGCTGACTTTGCTAAATGGGTGAGTGCCTAAGGAATGCACTAGCAAATGGGCAGGAAGGAGGTGGAAGAACAATGGGGAATAATAAAACTGCCATCACAGAGGTAACAAGCCTTTGTGTGAAGCAAATAAACAAAACAAAACGATGTAAGAAACCACTATGGTTCTCAAAGGAAGTGGCAGTGAAGGTTCAAGAGAAAAAGAAAGCATTCAGAAAGTACAAGGAATCACAGAAGAAACAGGACAGAGAACTGTATCAGTTAAAGCAAAAGGAAGCTGGGAAGGCAGTCAGAACAGCAAAGGCCCAACCCGAGGAAAAGATAGCCAAATCAGTTAAGAAGGGGAATAAATCCTTTTATAGGTACATCAGGGAGTGAAGGAAGACCAAGGGAGGGATAGTGAGGCTAAATAAAGGGGGGGTGGGCAGAGGGTGACTGTGACAAGGCAGAGATACTAAATGAATATTTTTGCTCAGTATTTACAAATGAAGAGGGGGAGGTACCTAAAACAAGCAATAGAAACACTCTGGATACAGAAGTTGATACCATCCCATTTACAGAAGAAAGGGTTCTGAAAGAACTCTTAAAACTGAAGGTGGACAAAGCAATGGGGCCTGATGGGATTCATCCCAGAATTCTAAAAGAACTAAGGGTAGAACTAGCGACACCACTGACTACCCTCTTTAACAAATCATGGGAGGATGGGGTGGTACCCGAGGACTGGAGGAGGGCAGATGTGATTCCCCTTCACAAAAGTGGGAGCAGAGCAGAAGCAGGAAACTACAGACCTGTTAGTTTAACCTCAGTGATAGGGAAAATGATGGAATCACTTCTGAAGGAAAGAATTGTCGAGTATTTAGAGGCCAGAGGGGCACAGGACCCAAGGCAGCATGGATTCACAGAGGGAAGGTCATGCCAGACAAATCTGATAGATTTCTTTGATTGGGTGACCAAAGCAGTAGATCAGGGAGGGGCTGTGGACATGGCCTACCTAGACTTTAGCAAGGCATTTGACACAGTCCCACACAAAAGATTAATATACAAGTTAGCCAGCCTGGGAGTGGGTCCCAAGATGACAGCCTGGGTAAAGAATTGGCCAGAGAATATGACACAGAGAGTAATGGTAAATGGAGTCCACTCTGAAGAAAGGGGGGTTACTAGTGGGGTACCGCAGGGTTCAGTATTAGGACCGGTCCTCTTCAATGTCTTTATAAGCGACATTGCAGAGGGACTGGAAGGAAAAGTATGTCTCTTTGCAAATGACACAAAGATCTGCAACAGAGTTGATGCACAAGGTGGGGTGGAAAGGATGAGAAGGGACTTAGCAAGGTTAGAGGAATGGTCAAATGTATGGCAGCTTAGATTCAATGCTAAGAAGTGCAAGGTAATGCACCTGGGAAACAAAAACCCAGGGGAAGAGTATACAATGGGGGGTGAGATACTAACAACAACAAAAATGGAAAGGGACCTGGGGGTAGTCATATCAGATGACCTAAAGGTGGGCAAGCAATGTGAGAGGGCAGCAAGGAGGGCTGGGGGGATACTGGGATGCATAGGGAGAGGCATCACCAGTAGAAAACAGGAAGTTATTATCCCTCTGTACAGACAGCTGGTCAGACGCCATCTGGAGTACTGCGTGCAGTTCTGGAGACCCAATCTCCGCAAAGACATAGACAGGATGGAAGCTGTCCAGAGGAGGGCAACTAAAATGGTGCAGGGTCTGCACCGGAAGACATATGAAGATAGACTTAAGAAGCTTAATATGTAGAGCCTTGAGGAAAGGGGGGACATGATAGAAACTTTCAAGTACCTCAAGGGAATCAACAAAGTCCAAGAGGGTAGCATCTTTCAAAAAAAGAGGTGTGCAAGAACAAGGGGGCACAATTTGAAGATAGAGGGGCGGCTCAGAGGTAATTTAAGGAAGTATTTTTTCACAGAGAGGGTTGTGGATGCATGGAACAGCCTTCCGGAAGAGGTTGTGGAGTCAAAAACAGTGGTGGAATTCAAGCATGCATGGGACAGTCATAAGGCAATTCTAGGGGGTGAGGGTAGGAAGAAGTAGGCTGCTGGTTAACTAGGATCTGCAGCTTATCCATTAGGTAGGGAAATGGGCAGACTGGGTGGGCCAAGCAGTCCTTATCTGCCATCAAATTCTATGTTTCTATGTTTCTATCAGTGTTCCCTTTTAATGAATTTTCCCTCCCACCCCGAATCTGAAGCTCATCTGTTCTTCTTTTGGAAATTGGTGGCCTTTGCTGTTCTCCTAGGTTATTATCAGAGGAGGACATACCTACTGTGCTTAGCTAAAACTACACAGAAGGTAAAACCTGATTGGATTTCTTCTGGTTTATACTTACAGTTAGCCAATATAGAGAGACTCCAACCTGAAAGCCATTTTTTTCTGATTTTGATCAATGTTCATTTAAATTATAATTTTTTTAACTAGGAATACCCCAACTACCTTGCAAGAAACCTGCTGAGTGCAGTGTACAGATCTGTATGTTGGGGGGATTGTCTTCCTGTAACAGTGAAGGAGAGTGTAACTTACAGTGTCTGTAGAATTTGCTGACTCCTGATTTTTCTTTTGGGGGACACACTGAAAAATTCAAGCAAGACATTCTTATTAAGCTGGAGTAATCTTGGTTAGCATGTTCTCTTCGCTCAACTCAGGGAGTTGTGGTGTTCTTCAGGCAGTGACCCTCATTTCACTTACATACAGCAGCAATCAAACTCTCCATTCTGATTTTTTTCCTTACCTGTTTGCTCCAGTTCTAGTATGCCCTGGTCCCCAACTCTTCTGCAGCTGGGCAATTTGACCCTCCTTAAGAATTGAGCTTGATGCCACTACTTAGGCTGCAGGTTCAGATCTGCCAAAAAATTACTCTCACACTTGCAGGTACAGAACTGCAGCCCACAAATCAAAACTGCGATAGATGTCCACCAGTGGAGACCAAGTCCTCTGCTCAGTCAGCTGCCAGCCCTATGTTTCTGCAATCAGGTCCTCCTCCTCCTCCCCTGATACCTGTCACCACACCGAGATCGAGTCCACCTCCATGGGCACCACTGAAACTTCTCACTTCTTGACTACAGCTCGCCTTTAAGTTCTTCGTTCCAAATTCATCTTCCAGGGATTCAGCATGTACAATGAGCAGCCTCACAATGAAAAATTAACATGGCTGAGCTAACCACACCTACTCAACAGCAAATCATAACTGCCATGGACCTAATCAAGCTCTGCTACTCATGCGTCAGCCCCTCCCCCCCACAATACTGACTGGAAGGAGTTATGTAACAAGAGCCAGCATGAGTCAAGATGCCATGCAGCCACTAGCTTTTCAGCTTTGTAGTGGATGGCATCAGTTTGCTGCCCCTTCTAATGAGCATGTATGTAATGGCATACTTAACATATCAATAGCTATGCCCTTGCCTTGTGTGATCGCATAGCATAGCTAGCATTTCTGCAGCTCTGTGACTGGTTTTCCTGATTTCTACAGCAAGCACCGATTTCTGTAGCCACTGCTGCAACCGAGAATCACAGAAAACACGGGGCCCTGTTATACATACATATTCATTGCAAAAAACGACGTTAATGCATCAGTTAGGGTTTTTATTAAACCTTAAAAGCTGGGAAATTCGACGTTATGGCCACCACCCTCCACCCCACCCCACCCCTCATCCTAAAACCCTAACTCCGCATTGCCCCTCCCCCACCCACCCCACACCCACACACATGCAAGACACGTCCTGGATTGTAAGACACTATACAAGTCAGTCACATCTGTAAGCACAATAATCACTACACTGTACTCATTTCACATAACACTATGTAATAAAAAAATAAATACAGTATAATCAACTCTATATTGGTAGCACGCTATAATGATACATTATAGCTGGCATATCTTTTCAATACAATGAAATTTAGTCAGTACAAATTTTCTAAACATTGATTTTTGTGTGTCATATTTCAACAACTGGCTCACTGCAGGTATCACTGCCACAACATACAGTAGGTATGTGGTAGCAGTAAAGATAGAGCAGACTCATACATACTGTAGTACTTTTCAGATACTACTCAGGTATGAAACTAGCCCATCACATGTTGTCATAGTGCTGTGTTGCCTGGAAATACTCATTAGCAGCATGTTATGGTTACCTCTGGCTGTTACAACTGTTGCTGTTACATGTTGCTTGTAAAGTATACTACAAAACATTAGTTTTATTATTACTACCATTTGTAATTAGGACTGACTCACTTGATCAGAAAAAAATATGCAAACATCCAATCACTGTTAGGGTTACCCAAACTCTTATTCCCAGTACAGCTATCTATAGATAACATACTGTATGTTTCATCATTTAACAATTGAAATATGGGCATCTGCTTAAATCTTATTATTGATGTTTGAAACAGAAAAAATGCTTACTGCGGGTCATCTCCCATGGTTGCACAGCATGTGTGTGTACCCCCAAGACACTCTGATGGCAGAAGAACTCATACAGTTGCTGGACCATGATGATGGATGTGTCTTGTACTACACTTAGAAAGTTCTATGTTACTTCTGTTACCTGATGCTGGTTGTCTCTGATTGTGTTGCCCTGGCCCTTCCCCTGTCTGCATGTGTGTGAGTGGGGGGGGGGGAATGAGGAGCTAGGGGTTTTGAGGATGAGCGCATGAGGTGGGGTGGATGAGTGGTAACCCTAAAGTTGAATTTCCCAGCTTTTTACGGTTTAATAAAAAACCTAATTGATGCACTAACGTAGTTTTTTACAATGAATTTCCCTTCTTTTTGAGAAATTGTAATGTCATTTGTATGTGGTTGTTTTTGTGATATGTGCACTGAAAGGTGCCGCAGGCACCACAATTCAACGGAAGCATATCAGGGGTATTTTCAGGATTTCTGTCACCCAATTTTCAACATGACATTTTGTGGACCGCACCACAGGAACAATGTCACTGTTATTTTGTTAATGTGTCCCAAAAGCTGAGTTCACACAGCAAATGCACCATTCTGTGCCACAGGTGCAAAATGATGTTTTGGGCATGATGTGAAAAATGACAGCTGTATACTTTTCATGAGGAGGTGTGAAAAAGGGTAATGTTGAAAATCAGGAGTGAAAATATGAAAAATTGGTGAAGTTATGAGTGTGTGTAGAAACTGCACAATGCACGCTCGTAATGTGATTATTTATGGGAATTTTTTAATCATATTTTCAACATGGGCTTTTTGGTAAATCTCCTCATGAACAGTGGCACTGTGATTTTATTAATCCACTCAGAAAGTTGTTTTCACACAGTGACCGTGCCATTGTGTGCCATGGGTGAGAAAACACATTTTAGGCAGGATGTGAGAAATGACAGCTGTACAGTTCATGAGGAGGTGTGACAAAATGGCAATGTAGAAAATCTGGAGTGAAAATATCAAAAATTGGCAAAGTTACAAGCATGCTTAGAAACTGCACAATGCACACTTGTAACACGGAGTTTTTTTTTGATATTTTGCACCAAATTTGCAATACGGGCTTTTTGGGACCTCCCTTCATGAACACTGGTACTGTCATGTTGTGACTTGGTCCCGAAAGGTGATTCCATGCAGTGACCACAAAATCATCTTTCATGACTGAGTAACATGAAGACAGTGATATAGTTCATGAGGGGGCCCCCAAAAACTCCATGTTGAAAATTTGGTGAAAAAATCTGAAAGAATGGCCGAGATATCAGCATAAGTTGAAACGGCTTACTTTTCATTCTTCAGTTTATGGTTCAGCTTTGAAGAGTGCAAACATGTCCCATTCCCGAGAAGATCACTGCTCCTCACCTGTGAAGGTAAGTATGGGTAAGGGCGGGTATGGGGATGTGGGTGCTCAGTGGGAGGGTGTGGATGGGGGAAGGGGATCATGAGACGATGAGAGACTTTTTTTTTTGTAGGTTTTAAAAACGATTAAAGACATTGAGGGATGGTTTTCTGTATTTACAGGTATTTTAAAAATTATATGCATTTGTGCACACTGGGGTGGGCTCCCAGTGTGCCATAGTATTGTATATGGGGGTGCATACATACTGACATGGTGATTGGGCACCCCATGTCAGAAATTATAAAGTACTTGTTTAGCACATGAGAGATGGGGTATCATCTGACACTTGGAGTGGGCATCCCAGTGTCGGAGCTGTACCCCCATACTGTGGGGGTGACTGTAGTGCTGAAATGGGGATTGGACACCCCATGTCAGCAAAATGTGTTCATTTTATCATTTTTATGTAATTTCAGCTCACGACCTAGGATCCTAGGTCGTATGTCAAGCATACAAACTAGGATCCTGGGTCGTATGACAGTAACATGAAGTAGGAGGTAAATTATGAAATTAACACATTTTAGGGACATGTAGAATGAACAAAAGGGGGTCCCAAGGCAAGCTGTAGGTGAAGCAGTACGCCCTATACTGGGGGGGGGGGCTGTAGTGCTGACATGGGGATTGGGCACCCTATGTCTGCAAAAAGTGTTAATTTAATTATTTTACCTATTTTTGGTTTACGACTTAGGATCCTAGGTCATATCTCATGCATACAAACTAGGATACTAGGTCGTATTATGTGAATAAGAAATAGGATTTAAATGATGAAATAAACACATTTGAGGGGCATATCCCGCCGGAAAAACTGCAGAATGCACCAAAGGGGGTTCCAAAACTACATGTGTTGTTTCCTCACCACAATATCATTCTGGGATTTCAGACAAACTGAAAGGAAGATGGTGGCTATACAAAACAAGAATTTTCTCATATGATACAGGATTCCTATTTCGTACCAATCAGCTATCTTGAAGTGCCTACTGAGCGTACTCAGAAATAATTTTTTCACATTTGTAAATAGCAATAACTTAAAAACGATTTATTCTTTTTACACCAGACTAGCAAAGGCACATCTGTGAATTAGTCCCTTTCTACCCTGAAAATTTCATGCCAAACAACCAAACCCGCTGGGCTGTAGGCAAGTTCAAAGAAAAATCCCAGGAAAGTCAATGTGTAAAAACATGTTTTTTCACCTCTCTGTAACTCAGAGACTGCACATCCAACCATAAAAAAAACTTGCCAGATCAAGATATCTATGCCACAGGAAGACACATAGCAAATTTCTTGTGAATCTGTTCAACTGTTCCAAAGTTATTAAAGTGCAAAGTTTTGAAGTGCTCATTCAACTCTAACCATAGAGGCGCGACTATGCCCCTATTATATATATTAGATTTTTTAGCTTGTTTTCTTCTTGGGTGCAGTGAATTATTTAGAAAGGGACCATTGTGTGCTATATAATATATATATATTTTAGGGTAAGAAAATGATTTACTACTGTAACATATCTTGGTGATCTGCTTCTTGAGCTCAGCACGTGGTCTAGTTGTGCTTGTGTCCTCCTGGGAATGGTAGGTTGTAAGTTTGAATCACAACATACACATTATTACTGTGAGGCTCTGTATGTGTATAGAAAACCTTATAAGCACACTCAATAAAGTACTCAATTGAAGCTACTTTAATTAAAGTTTGAAAAGTAAATAATTTTGGCGTTCCATTATTTTCAGTAAAAATCTTTATCTTGAGTGCTTTGCCAGTTTTAAGCCCTCTTCTGTAATTGATTGATTCATTGGACACAAGTTCCATACATCTAAGCAGCTTGCTATTCTTTACACCTGGAAAACATAGTCATTGACCCTGAACAAAAGAAAGAATAGTAGTCTGACACACTGAGACTTGATTATATGGTGTTGGACATAGTTTGTTATTTGTCTCCATAACTTTTTTCTTTCTGCTTTTCATTAGTTTTTCTTATTTCTAGTGCAGTGTAGGGATATTGCTTTTAGCTTCTGGAGTTGAAATGCATGCTACATTAATTTCAAGGAAGGCTCCAGAGGTTAATGGTAACAGTTTTGGTAGATGGTTTTACCCAACTTGGAGTGAGGAAGTCCTTTTCAAAAGATAATGTGACCAAACTTCATCCCAGAATTCTAAAAGAACTAAGGGTAGAATTAGTGACACCACTGACTACCCTGTTTAACAAATCATGGGAGGATGGGGTGGTACCCAAGGACTGGAAGAGGGCAGATGTGATTCCCCTTCACAAAAGTGGGAGCAAGGCAGAAGCAGGAAACTACAGACCTGTTAGTTTAACCTCAGTGGTAGGGAAAATGATGGAATCACTTCTGAAGGAAAGAATTGTCGAGTATCTAGAAGCCAGAGGGGCACAGGACCCAAAGCAGCATGGATTCACAGCAGGAAGGTCATGCCAGACTAATCTGATAGATTTTTTTGACTGGGTGACCAAAGTAGTAGATCAGGGAGGGGCTGTGGACATGGCCTACCTAGACTTTAGCAAGGCATTTGACACAGTCCCACACAAAAGATTAATATACAAGTTAGCCAGCCTGGGAGTGGGTCCCAAGATGATAGCCTGGGTAAAAATTGGCTGGAGAATAGGACACAGAGAGTAATAGTAAATGGAGTCCACTCTGAAGAAAGGGGGGTTACTAGTGGGGTACCGCAGGGTTCAGTATTAGGACCGGTCCTCTTCAATGTCTTTATAAGCGACATTGCAGAGGGACTGGAAGGAAAAGTATGTCTCTTTGCAGATGACACAAAAATCTGCAACAGAGTTGATGCACAAGGTGGGGTGGAAAGGATGAAAAGGGACTTGGCAAGGTTAGAGGAATGGTCAAATGTATGGCAGCTTAGATTCAATGCTAAGAAGTGCAAGGTAATGCACCTGAGAAACAAAACCCAGGGAAGAGTACACAATGGGGGTGAGATACTAACAACAACAAAATGGAAAGTGACCTGGGGTAGTCATATCAGATGACCTAAAGGTGGGCAAGCAATGTGAGAGGGCAGCAAGGAGGGCTGGGGGGATACTGGGATGCATAGGGAGAGGCATCACCAGTAGAAAACAGGAAGTTATTATCCCTCTGTACAGACAGCTGGTCAGACCCCATCTGGAGTACTGCGTGCAGTTCTGGAGACCCAGTCTTCGCAAAGACATAGACAGGATGAAAGCTGTCCAGAGGAGGGCAACTAAAATGGTGCAGGGTCTGCACCGGAAGACATATGAAGACAGACTTAAGGAGCTTAATATGTATAGCCTCGAGGAAAGGAGGGAGAGGGGGGACATGATAGAAACTTTCAAGTACCTCAAGGGAATCAACAAAGTCCAAGAGGGTAGCATCTTTCAAAAAAGGTGTGCAAGAACAAGGAGGCACAATTTGAAGATGGGGGCGGCTCAGAGGTAATTTAAGGAGGTATTTTTCACATAGAGGGTTGTGGATGCATGGAACGGCCTTCCGGAGGAGGTCGTGGAGTCAAAAACAGTGGTGGAATTCAAGCATGCATGGGACAGTCATAAGGCAATTCTAGGGGGTTGGAGTAGGAAGAAGTAGGCTGCTGGTTAACTGGATCTGCAGCTTATCTAGTAGGCAGGGAAATGGGCAGACTGGGTGGGCCAAGCGGTCCTTATCTGCTGTCAAATTCTATGTTTCTATGTAACTTGTTTACTGCAAAGGCATGCAAAGAAGGGAAGGAAACAAGGAAGGATTAAATCAGCAAGTTGTTTTGTTCTAGCCTGACTTAGTCCTTGATTAAAGATGCATCTGAAGTTGAATTCATGCTGCCATTGAATTTGGTTTTTAAAGCAGTGCACGCTATGTCCAGATGGGTGACACTAATGACCGTAATGAGTGTTGCCATAGAAAGACACAAAGATATATTTAGAATGTAGATAGTGCCAGCACCCAGGACCTTGAAAGTCTTTTTTTTTGCAATTCAGTATTCTTTATTTAAATTATAACAATGTGAACAAACTAATACACATATAAAATAACAATACAAATAATATAAAACTATGTATAATGCATCATCAAAAGATAGTAGCAATGCACAATATGTTAATCAAAATGATGAATATATAAAAAAAAGATAAACACATTTCCCCCTTCCCCCACCTCTACCCACTCTAGAAACTGTGAGTACCCACACCTCCCACCCCCAACATGACCTGTAAATACAAACAATATTCTGGGAACATTCAAGCAAACAGATCCAAAGTAGTTAAGCAGAGGTAGCTAAACTCCAAAAGGTGTAGGATGTTAAACCTGGGTGGGGAGACAAAGTAGACACAGCTAAGATTACCCAACTCATCTCTCAGCAACAGACTGGAGAAGTTGATCCCACAAGGCCTGAAAATAGTTTCATACTGTAGGTTCATAGGTACAATACAAGCATTGGAATTCAAAAAGACCTATGTATAGCTTGTTACTTTTTAGTGGAAGGATCAACATTTTACTACAGCCATATATCTATCAAGTGAAATCTTGAACAAGTCCAGGGTTTTGCTGTTGACAATAGCTTCAGGCAGGGAATTCCATACACCAATAACTCTGACTAAACCATTTGTTTTTCCTGGTTGTTCTGTTAACTTCTCTGGATAATGTAAACATTTGGGATCTTGTGTTCCTTGTACTATGATATTTAACCAATCCTATGGTTTCCCATATTTCTGTCCTCTTGGTTGCACTGAAGACTAAACATAGGTCCCCACATAATCTTCTGTACTCTAAGGAGTGTCGATCGAGATGGTTTAGTCTCTCCAAGTAACTCATATATCCCATATTTCTTATTCTCTTGGTTGTCTGTCTCTGTACCCTCTCCACCAGTTTTTGACAACATATACTCTGTGAAGCACAAAAGAGAGAACAATACTCCAAATGAGGTCTAACCAATGATGAGTGAAGTGGGATAATAGTGGTAGGCTCCCTACTTTTAATATGTTTAAAGATGTATTCTATAATTCTAATCACGTAATTTGTGGTTCATAGCAGTGATAGTTCTTTCAGTATTCAATGTGGCCAATAATTCCTGAGTCCATTCCCTTAAGGAGGGAATTGTACCACCTATCTAGTCAGCGTGGCTCAGTTGGTAGCACATCTGCCTCTGGACCAGAAGGTCATGGGTTCTCGTCCCACACCGGGATTGGACTTGCACCTAAAAATCGCTGGCATCTGAGTGCAGTATTGGGGGGTGCTGTACTGCTGGGGTGTGCTGTCCTTTGGATAAGATGTTAAAAACCGAGGTCCCTTCTGCCCATCCTGGTGTTGTCCTGGTGGGTGACCAGGTAGAAGCAAAAGAACCCAGGGCACTCATCACAAAGAGCAGGAAACATTCCCAGTGCCCTGGCCAACATTCCCCTTCCCATAAAACTGGTTCATGCAATTATCCAGGCTGTGTGTGAGTGATGATGTGTGATATGGCTACCACCACACATTCAGTCACTTCACTACCAGTCTAGCATTGCTTGTAAAGCGCTTTGGGATACTGTGTATGAAAAGCGCTATATAAATGCTGATTCTTCTTCTTCTTCTAGTGCCTCATAATGATAAGCTTATTCACAGCTGCTATTATTGTCATGAAGGATTTCTCCCTGTCCACTTTAATGGAATCCAAGTTTCCTAATATACATATCTCTACTGAGAAGAATTTTGTATGTCCAGAAAAGGGGGCAAAAAACTGTTTTCTGTTCTTCCAATAGGAGGAAATACTAGGACAAATCCAGATCATATGTAAGAAATCATAAATTCCTGGGAATACCTAGGGCAAGTAGAATTACAGATTCTACCCATCCTATGAAGTCCTGAAGGAGTGTAGTATAGATTGTGGAGAATATTAAATTGCAGTTGTCAAAGCCTGTCTTGCTTATTTTGTTTACAAATAGGTCCAAATAGACTTACATTAGGTACAGTCATGTTTGCTTTTATTAACCGGGTAAGCCCACTAGACTGCCAAGTGCCTATTTTCAGGTGCTTGTTAGTTTTTAAGCATGTTGCCAATAATAGAACACTGGAGAACATAACTTCCAATTATAAGAACTGAATTCTTTATAAAGTTTGGAAATGGATCAATCCTGAGAAGCCAGATTCACTAAATGTGTAAAAAAAGAGCTGGCGCCTGAAGCCCAATGAGGTTTTCCTAGGAAAGATTGTAAACAATGCCTGATCTGGGCATATCTTAGGAAAGCAGATGCTGAGAGGTGAAACTTGTTTCTAAACTCTGTAAAGGAGAGGAGGTTATCACCTTTCACAAAATCTGCCAAAGAAGACATCTTCAGAACTTTACAAAAAGGTGGCAGAATTGTTTGATTCCCCAATCGAATGTTCAAGTTCTTGTAGAATGGTTGTCCCAAATCTGTTCTGTGTCTCAATTTGAAAAAAGACACAATTGAGAGTGAGCCGGAATGGACCATCCCATTAGGGAGTCTTTTAATTGATTTGGTAGCTTAGCAAAAGGGGTATATAATGAAGAAGGTAGTGAGATATGAAAGAAATCAGATCTGACCTATAGGACCTTGAAAGTATAGCTTGGGGTGCCTATTTGGTGAGTTTAGACACATGGGGCCGGATATTCAAACTGCGCCCAAAAAGTGTGCAACAGCAGGAGCAAGCACAAGTCAATTGTGCATATGCGCAACAGATGCGATATTCAAACATGGAGCAAGACAAATTGCACAAGCAGCCAACGTCTGAATAGCGCACAAACTGCACCATAGCACAACCAGGAAGGGGAAGCTGAGCAGAAATGATGCACCATAGCGCAACAAGGCTAGCCCAGCTGAGCAGTCCAGAGGTGCCATAGCGCAAGCAGAGCCCCCCCAGCAGAGCCATGGAACTGCACAACCAGGGAGGCAGGCTGGGGCCCACCACCAGCCATGCCACACATGGGCACAGGAACACACTGCAGAACTAACAATACACTCGCACACCCCAAGCACAGCATCACTGGGGGAGGGATGGATGATCCACCGGCCCATGGGGACAAGCCAACAAAGCACAGCAGGGCCATGTCGCCCCAGCACACCCACTGGCAGGCTGAGACTGCCACACACAGGGGGTCGACAACCACAGTGCACATCAGCCCCCCTTCTGTACAGCACACCCTGCACTGTGACCCCAAGACACCACCCATGTGCAGTGACTGTCACTGCAGTAAACACCATGCAACCCCAGCACACTGCAACCTCGTGTAGCACAGAACCATACAAGCCAGACCCACCCTGGGCACCCAGCAGTGGGCAGCAGCAGATGGCAAGACCGACTGAAAGGCACTCCCACACTGGAGACACCTTCCCATACACACATACACATACCCAGGACCTTACCACCCCAGATGCCATGCACACCACTGCAACTGAGCAACCATAGCCCGCTGCAAATCAGAGACCACCACAGAATTAATAACAAAATATATATATTCAAAAAAGATATGTACAACACCAACAACATCTATATACATATGTACAAGACAAGGGTGGGGTACAAGTGTAGGGTGGGTAAGGGGTAGGGTGAACAACTGGGAGAGGGAAGGCAGAGTGGGAGGCTGGGTGAAGTGGGAAGGGGAAGCGCAGTCAGCGCCCGGCAGGCTGGTCCCCTGCTGCCTGTTGATCTTCCCGGTTCCTCCGGCGTTGCCTAACCCCATGGCGCTGCATGTCTGTCAGGAGGTCATGTGTAGCGAATGACACCTGCGTCAGCCGCTGGAGGGCACGGTCCATCCGCCGTAGGATGCTGAGACCTAGGAAAAGGGAACACAGTCAATGGCTGTGACTGTTCACAACCCTGAACACCACCCATCCTGCAAGGCATATAGCCTAGTGCCCCGCACCTGTGATGGTATGCACCCACCCACAGTGACCATGCACATGACACGCCCAACCAGGCAGCACCAGCTATGTGCACCACTGCACACACACACTGTCCATGTCCATCACAGCACAAACAAGGCTGTCAAGTGACGTGGCAATGTGGTGGGATGCCAGTTCCACAGCCCTGTGCCCAGTGCATGCATGGACCACCAGTGATGCACACACAGACGTGCAGTGACACTGGACAGTGATGACTGTCGCCTGTGTCGTGCATGGTTGTGTTGTCCATGGCTGGTGGTCATGCCCACCCTCTCCAGCATGCAATAGCATCCATGATGTAATAACACTCACACTCATCAAGCAGCTGTGGCTGCTGCTGCTGCTGCTGCTGCTGTGGCCCACCCATCACGCCTCCTCCAGCTGCCACCTGGGCCCCGCCACGGCCCTCCTCAGCCTGGGCCTGCATCCTCTCCACCAGGCCTGTGGGTGACAAATGTTAAGAAAAACATCAGTGTGACCCCAAAGCAGACTGCCCCCGCCCCTGTGAGTGTGCCTGCCCACACAGCCAGACCCATGCATCTCACACCTGCACACACTGACACAGCCAACCATGGCAGAGCCATCCCCCATGCACTGCCACCAAAACACAGTCACACCCCTATGGAGAATACAGGTGCATAGATGGTACACCCTCCTGGCCTAGGCACAACGCCCCTCCTGGCACGTGACCTGAGGCGTTGCAGCACATCCGGCTTCCTCCTGTGGAGGTCACTATACCTGTGCCTGCACTGTTCAGCAGAACGGCACTGCCCTGTGACCCTCTCCAGTTCAGTGGCCACCTGCAGCCACACATGGGTGGGGCCATGGTGAGGGGCTGATCCCCAAACAGTGCCCCAAAGTGGCGCTCAACCACTGCCACCAGGTTGGCCACCTCCAACTGACTCCACTGGGGAGCTCTCCTGCGTGCCATTACTGTGGTAGTAGAGCAGGCAATATGGCACCCCGCAGCACGGCAACCCCACGTGGAAATGTTGCGCAATAGACCACCATAGGTTCCAATCACGCTGTTCGTATAGCGCTGTCACCAAACAGCGCAACAGAGCCGTACACATGGCAGCCGAACAGTGCCAGGGGGCAAAGGTCGGACACCAGGTCAGGGGTCTGTGACGCAAGGCCACGCACAGCGCCATCTGACGTCTATGCATCCTGCACGAATGGTCACCTGCGTGCCAGTGCCACAGTGGACTATTGCACAGTAGTGCCACAGCGCCATATGGTGCCCAGTGCTGTAGCACCACTGGCACAATGGTGGCCATGGCCTGAATTGCCGATCGCACACAGCACATCATCAGTGCGGCAGACGCCTGCGTAAGCTACCTGGGCATGCGCAATGCAGTGTACCACACAGTCACAGATATGCGCCATTGGCTCAGCCGGCTCAACCGTATTGCGCAAAGCACAACGGCGCGATATTCAGCCGACAGATGCAAATCATCTGATCAGCCATTCAAAGGCGCAGTGGTGCGATTTGCATCTCATTACAGTTGCTCCACTCCTAATTTGCATGCATTGCACTATAAATGTGCGACATTGGGCTGCGCTGGCCAGATTCGGTTACTGCAGGTGAGAGGTGGGTTGCATGCTGTGTGATGTTCTGGACAATGGTCATGGGATAACGCTGTAGACTGCACAGTGACAGGTGTCCACTTCCACCCATACAGATCGACATGATCGAGCAGAGCCAAGGTGAGGGTGAGGATGGTGGGCGGAGGAGGAGGCCCAACTTCACCACGGTGGAGACAGAGGCCCTCTTCCAGGCCTACCTGGAGGAGGAGCCACTACTGAGTGGACGGCGGGGCACCCCTCAGGCCCATGTGGCTGCATGGGAGGGGGTAGCTCGGGCAGTGAACCTGCACAGAAGCCACCAGCGCTCTGAGCAGGAATGCAAAAAGAAGATGGAGACAGACCACAGGAGGGTGAAGGAGAAGGTGGCAGCCCTCAGGGCGGCACATGCTGGCACAGGCGGGGGCCATCCAGTGGTGGTAGAGCTGACCCCGGCTGAGGACCGACCGGCTGCATCAATGCAGCGGAGTGCTATTGAGGGCGTACCAGGAGGTGGATTCCAGACAGGTGGAAACCCATCACTGCACGGTATGACATGGTGGTGGTGTTGGGGGGGGAAGGTTGTTCACATGCACTCACATGTCCTCTCTTTCTGTTACAGATCCTGTTTGTCTTCAGGGGACAGTGGTGGTGGGTCCAGGCAGTGAGGAAGACCTGCTGGACATGGAGGAGGGTCCATCCACCTCTGTCACCAACCAGCATGCACTGCACCAGCATGCACGCTGGCTGCCAACTCTGGTGTCGGTGAGTCGGGTGTGGGGGGTGCACAGCCTGTGTCTCAGCAGTCTGGCATGCAAGCATGCCAGCACGCTGTGACTGTGGCTGTAGCACGTACCTGTACCATTGATGATGCAAGGACTGCAATGGGCAGTGACATGTGTGTGTCCCATGACGGACACACAGCAGGCCAGCATGTGCCCCTGGGCCTAGCTGGTTCCAACGTGTGTGCCAGCATGTCGGCACAGTCCCAGGCTGTGCCTGTCAGCACCGGTGGGGCAGCACCAGTGGCTGTGCAGGTGTCTGGCACTGTTGCGGCCACAGCAGTGGAACGAGTGGTCCCTGGGGCACAGCAATTGGAGGGGCAGCAGCAGCAGTCACCCACCAGGTCTGGGGGTACAGGGTCCAACGGTGGCACATGCCCACCGGCCTTTGATATGCCCATTCCTGGTCCTGGTGAACAGCGCCCACCCTCAAGGGGTGTTGAGCATCAGGACCTTCCATACCCTGGGGGACAGGATGCCGTTGTGGCAGAGTACCCATTTGAAGAGCACACCCACCTGCTGCGGGAATCAGTACAGCAGCAAAGGCGGGTTGCAATGTCCGTGGAGGCACTGTGCGTGGCTGTGGAGCGGCACAGCAGGGACTGTGCTCTGAACCATGCAGAGATGGTCCATATGTGGATGGATGTGACCGCCATCATTGACAGGCAGACCCAGGCATTGGTCGCTGTCGTGGCTGCATTGGGCACACAAGCAGGTGCCCCTGTACCGCGCACCCCACACAGTACGCTCTCCACTCCCCATTCCGGCGTCGTGCGACACCAAGCCTGTCGATGCCGGGTTCTGCTGTGGGCATCCCGAGCACCCCTGGTGCAGGTATGTTTGGCATACTACAGACCCCAGTGCGGACAAGGTTGCGATCGTGCAGTGGGACCCCTGGTGGTCCATCGGTGCCACCCCATGTGGCCCCTGCTCAGTCTGCCAGTGCTGTTGGGTCACGGCGGGGCCACCCACACATCCGCGGTGGCCGTGGAACGGTGCAACATGACTGACCTGTCTCCCAGTGCGGGCCCTGTCTGGTGCTGCCCTGTATGCACTGTGCGTCATGGTGGGCAGTGCACTGGTGGGAGCCCTGCACAACACGCCGACATACAGGCCACCTGCACACCATCCCAACTGCTGTCCATAGGTGCGTGTGCATGATGATGCCTGCATTGTACTGTACACCAAGGTGCAAGGGTACCCAGCATCTGACACACGTACTTGGACAGTACAGGTGGTGGATGTGGTCTGTGGATCTGTGTGTTTGCCATGTCTGTTCCTGCTCTGCTGTGCACCTGCCCATGTACGCTTTGTGCCTGGTGTGGTGTGTGTGTGTGTGTGTGTGTGTGTGTGTGTCCATATGACTGTTCACCCTCCCTGATGGTGTGTTTGTGTGCCTGGTCCCTTCCACTCCCCTTGCCGTCATGCACCCCTGGTGTGTTACTCTGTGTGCCTGTGGGTTGCGCCAGGACAGTGTTGGTTGCACATGGCCCCTTGACTTACCTGTGTCGTGCATAATGCTCCTCCGTGATGGTGTCCCGGTGCAGCTGGGCCTGCCGGATCAGTCGGGGGTCCCGCCGTCCAAGGGGGGGCTGCTCATCACCATCATCACCAGCGCCGCTGGCATCCCCATCGCTGTTCCCTCCTCGACAAGAATGGCTATCCCACAGTCTTTGGCCATGTTGTGCAGGATACAACAGGCCAGGAATATCCCACAGGCCTTTGAGGGGCTGTACTGTAGGGCACCGGCGGAGGTGTCTAGGCATCGGAAGCGTGCCTTGAGCATCCCAAACACCGCTCGATGATGTTGCATGATGGCGCATGCGCCTATTATAGCATTGCTGCGATGGGGGTCATGGGGCGCCGGTATGGTGTGAGCAGCCAGGGACGGAGTGGGTATCCGCTGTCACCTGTGTGGAGATGGTGGAGATGAGTATCATGTTCAGGTCCATATTGCCAATATCCCTGTGTGCCACTACCATAGCACCTGTGGCATTCCCACCCTTGCCCCATGTTTGCAATTCCTACATGCGTACTCACCCACTAGATGGCCTGTGGGGATGTCCCCACTCTCGAATCGATGGCACAGTGCGGACTGATACCATATGAAGGCATCATGTGCTCCGCCAGGGTGTGTGGCACAGACATTGATTATGCGCCCAGTGGCATCACACACCACCTGGCAGTTGACACTGGAATAGCCCTTTCTGTTCCTATATGCAGCCCCATCGGGGCCAGGTGGCATGCGTATGGCCACATGGGTGCAGTCTATGGCCCCTAGCATGCCAGGCATACGTGCTACCCTGTGGAACTCCTGCATGTTTGCTGTACGCTCTGCCACGGTGCTGGGGAACTGGATGTGCTCTGCAGCATGTGGCAGCAGTGCGCGGAGGAATTGGGTGAGGATGCGTGACGCGGCCGACTGTGTGATGCCTGTGGTGTCCCCTGTCGGCCTCTGGAAGGTGCCCGTGGTGAGCAGGCACATGCAGGCTGTCACCTTGGTCTCCACCGACAGAGCGTGACCGTCGTGAGGGTGCCTGCATCACATCACTGCACAGCTCACAGAGCCGTCTCAGTATTGCCCTGTTCAGGTGGTACCAGCCCACGATCTCTACATCTGTGTACAGCTCAAAGCTGATGCGGGCACAGTACTGCCTGTTGGGGGGCGTACCGCCGACGGGCCCTTCCACGGCCACGTCCCCCTGCGGCATGCATTCTCACCCCCCTCATTACAGCTTCCATGTGGAAGCTGGCACTGTCCATCTCCCTGGCTTGTGACCCGCCCCAGCTGATGTTGCTCTGTTACCCTGCTGTCCTGACTGCTACCTCCACTGCACCTGGTACACCTACTGGCCTCTGCACTCTGTGGCCCCATACACCTTCCCTTGCCCCTCTTCTGTCCTGTGCACTCCCTGGCCTGCACTGTTTGTTACTCTGGCCTTCTCTGTCTCTCTCTGCCTCATGTGTTTTCCCTGTCGTGTTCTTGCGCCTCTTCCTTGAGCCTTTTTATTTTGGCTCATTTCCGCTGGGGCGCAACTTCCAGCTGTTCAGCTCTTGCGCATTGCGCAAGTCTTTGAATATCGCATTGCACTCTTTATGCATGGATCCACCCCCTTTGGTTGCGCAAGCCTTCATTTGCATTGCGCAGTTGCTCAGCCTGTTTTCGGTGGCGCAACTGCCTCCTGCTGAATATTGCAGAATGGCGCACTTTCGGACTTGCGCATGCGCAACCCTATTGCGCATGGCGCAACCCTTTTGAATATCCGGCCCATAGATGTTAATCTGGGTCCCGCAAAAAGGATCCATATGATTAAGCAAGTGCTGAAAGGTTATAGAGAACAAGGTGGTGTATCTGAATTTGATACAGCTGCAACTGTTAGGAATTTGACCGTATACTGTACCTTTTAGATGCACTGATTCCCAAAGCACTATACAATATATGAACAGCTGACAGCATCAATTAAGCATCTGCATAGAGGGCAAGAGAAACTAAGGGAAGTTATGGAAAGTTCAAACCATTTTTTTTTTTAGTTTTAGTAGACAGGGACTGGAGGGCCAAACAATGCTGCCTAATTTCATCCTTGTCTGGGTAGGGGAGATACTGATGCAATTCAGCTGAAATTGAACCTGGTTAAGCTATAGGTGGTATGTTTAGTGAGTTGGGGAAATTCTGCCAAGACACTGGGTAAATTATTCTAATTTTTTGAGAAGTGCCATATGATCTTTAAAGTCCACCAGAACACAAGCAACAGAAAAGGCAGATGGGACCTTGGTTTAACATCTCTTCTGAAGGATGGATTAAGTACAGAGAAGAAAGAATAAGAAAGAGGGAGTGAGAGAAAGGAGTTTCAGTACAAGAAGGTCAACTGACTTATTCATGATCACAAAGCGAAGTTAAGTGACCTACTCAAATGAAAGCAGAGTACATTTAAGTTTACTGATGGGAGATCAAATAACCATTGGGCTAATGCTCCTTTCCAGTGGTGTCCCACTACAAGCTCACAAGTAAAATGCACTAGTATAATCAGTTACAATAATAAGTCAATACACTAGAAATTTACATAGCTTAGTGACTAGTTGAGATGTGTGAAATTGGCAAACTTTGGTCCACAAAATAATGTGTGAAGTTTGTCAAATTTGCAAAGTGCAAAGTGTCAACTTCACATACTTTTTGGCAGATGAAATTACACTTTTTCAGGCAAAGTTAAGGTGAAGTTGGGCAAAGTTGCAACTTCGCCATAACTTCACCTGGCTTCTCCTTAAAAAGTGTCATTTTACAAGGAAAACTCAATGCTATGTGACAAAGTGGTGACATGGACAATTCGCAAGGTTATTCACTAAGGTGATTTTCACAACTTCTCCAGAACTGCACCAGTGAAGTAAAACTTTGCAACATCTCTCATGGTTAGAGTACAGAGTTATGGACCAAAGGCATCAAGTTTCAAACACTTTACAGGACACCTAAACAACTAGATTTTGTTTTTAAATTAAAAAAAAGAACTTCATATATCTTTAAAGGAAAGGTAGTTGCCTACAGTGATACTGAATTGGCATTTATTTAATGATGATTGGTGCATAATTTGTAGCATTTAAAAAAACACTTAAAGCTTTTCCTATATTAGAACTCCATTCTAATGAACTCATATATAATAAATGAGGTACATGATGTCACTTCTGTGAAAATAACATGTTATTTTCACAGTGAAATCATGTTCAAATTATTTAGACAGTTGTAATCTCAGCAGAAAGGATATTGTACTGTAAAGGGTATAATTATGATATGTACTGGTCTGCCAGGTAATGTTATTCACTATGTTTTAGAATGTGGCTGTCATTGATCAGCATCTGAAACACTTCCCTGGGATCAATTAGGTCAACATTCTAATCCTAGTGGCTAATTTGTTTGGTATGTTTCATGTGAATCAGGTTGGTGGTTGGAAGTTATTAATTAGTGAATTTACATAAAATTCCCAATTCTCTCTTTTTTTTCTGCAGCTCGATTATAAAGTATACTGATTTATATTATGAAACTTCTATATTTGCTAGAAATAGCTTCAAGGAAGTGCCTTTGAGGCTGTTTAAAAAAAAATATATATATATATATTTTAAAGATATTTATATTTTAAAGTTTGCACATGTGTGGCCCATAAAACAGTCAGAAAAAAAGCTACAAAAATGAAAAAAAAAAAAAGTTTCTGAGTTAAAATTGAACAGAAAGAAAACTTTAATAGAGAAAAATAACACAAAAATGCTTACTTGCAAACATTGTCAATTTTCTGGATCATGGGAAGACAGTCTAACACATCTGGAATGAGTTTTGTGTAAAAAAAAGTGAATTACAGTTATTTTTGATTTACAAAATACCTTGTGATTAATAAAATAAATACCAAGACCTGATATGGTACCCCACCTGACTGGAAACAGCAACTTGATCTCTATATGTTAATATTGGTAGTAGGTGCTTATTCTGATCACAGGTTTCCCTCCCTCATGGAAGCTGGCTCACTTTACATGTAAAAATCAAACCACCATACTCATCCACCTATTGACAACCATGCTACTCTTACCCCGAACACATGCAGGACCCACAGTGGGTGGGTGGCACAGCACTCCTTTCACCACAGCTGGTCATCTCTCTGATATCCCTCTCCAATTGGTACCAGTAAAAAAACAAACACATGAAATTCACACACTCACCAACTTTTTGTACCCATGTCACCCCCAGTACCTGCTTGGTCCTTCATTGCAAATCCTCAAAGTCCCTTGACCAACCCCACAAGCTCCCTTCACTCATTTCTCTACCTAAAATAGGAAAATGCTACTAAAAAAATTAGTCTTGAAAAAAATTAAAAACCTTTTTTTTAATCTATGTCCTGACATGCACATACTGCATATGTGCCTGATCTTATAAAAACACTTTTTATACACTTTTTTCATGTGTTAAGCAAGTTAGGACTTAGTTCCTGCATTGGGCTCTGAACGAAGCAAGTTTGGACTCAGTTCCTCTTTCACATTGGGTCCTGCATGAAGTAAGGACTCTACTTTTTCAAAAATCATAACAAAGTTAATTTCAGCCACATTGCAGGTCCCTGACCCGTGTGAAATGAGATAAACAGAATAGTACAGTTATTTCATTTGTTCATGCCATCCCACTTCTGTCTACATAGCACATGGTCTTGTCAGACCTTGACATGCATGTCAACCCACCAGGAGCAGTGGCATGCTACAGTGCTGGCCTGCATCCTTGTGCTGCCCAGCCAGCTCCTCAAGCTCATCAGTGAACTCAAGTTGCAGGTGAGGGAACACAGCACGCTACTCGCTGGGCCAATGGCCAACCTTGCACACGTTTCTCCATAATTACATTTTTTTTTTTTTTTTACATTTTGACTTGAATTTTCAACATAGTCTTTTTCTGACCTCCCCCTTCTGAACATGGCAGATGTCATTTAGAAAATACTGTCCAAAACAGCCTTTTGTGCCACAAGCACAGAAACATGTTCATGGGGTAAGGTGGGAAAAATACCTATGCTAGAAACATGAGGTCAAAATATTGAAAATGATGGTAGGTTCAGTAGTTTGTTTTTGAAAAACTATCATTTTATGCTTTTTCACAAATCAGAAACAAGATGGCTGCCCTCATGATCAAACAACGTCTTCTCATGCTCTAAGAATTTGATCATGACATGAAGCAGCTATCCCGAAAACCATACTCAGCATGCTCAGAAGCTAAATTTGTAACATCTTGAGATTTGAAAATCTATTGATATTTTTTCATAAAATCTTTGAAAGGCACCTCCATGGGCCAAGCTGCTTCTACTCAGAAAATATTGGAACAAAATTCCAGACCATTTTTACTCTAGCTACAAGAAAAATTGCCCCCAAAGCTTTTTTTTTTTTTTACTTATTTTGACACTCCCTGGATCTTCAAATCTGGATATTCAATAAACCAATCAATCGATCAAAATGTTATTTCTAAAGTGCCCCATCCTGGGGGCTCAGAGTGCTGTACAGCACAAGTCACACATATAAAACATCACAAATTATTCATAAAAGCATTATACATATACATATTTCAGAGCATTACCCTCTGCTCCCCAACAAAACCATCTACTACAGTTCATTATTCATTATCAGTAGCAGCTATTAGCACTGACATATAAATTATATAAGGCTTTATGCTTGTTCGAATAGTAGTGTCAGCCTTCTTTCGGGAGATTACCCATTGATAGTCATTATAATGTGACCTCAAGGCCAATTTGTCCTTCATCAACCTGGACCTCCTCAAGTGATGCTTTAACCTCTGGCCTTTAATCTCTCACTCCCTGAGCTCCCTAGTAAACCAGGGGGGTCTCCAGTGAGCAGATAAGGGCCATAAAAGAGAGGTGAAATAGCATCAAAGGTGGCTGTGACAGCCTTATTATAGGCTACCACTGCCCCTTCCACCCCCATCATGCATGCAGCTTCCACACCCAATAGGTCCAGCACCACTTGTAGTTCCATTGGGGACAATCCCCATAAAGAGTGGGATGCTGAGATAACTACCCGCGACAGGCCTAATGCCTCCATACCTTTTAGGAGGTCACAACCAAATGAGAGATCATCGTTGACCCAGATGTTGAAGTGCCCCAGAGTCAACCATCTGGGTGACTCTAACACCAGGCTGGTGACAAAATCTCCAACCTCCTGTAGGAATCACCTCTCCCTGCTAGGTGGGTAGTAGATAAGCAGGATCCTGCAGCCTGCACCAGGCCCCCCCTGCCCCACATGGCCACACAATCAAAGGACCTTGTAGGACCCACTGGAAGCACAGGGAGGTTCATACTGGATTTAAAACAAATGGCCACTCCCCAATCTCTGCGATCCTTCCTCAGCCTGTATATCACAGAGTACCTAGCCAGAATCGCAGCCTCTAATAAAGGGGTAGCATTTTAATCCAGCCAAGTCTCTGTGATGCAAGCCAGGCCTACAGAGGAAATCAAGCATGCCATAATAGCTGTCTTGTTCCTCATCGACCTGGCATTGCAAAGCACAGCCCGGGTCTGATATGTGGGAGCTGCTGGACATATTGACTACCTGCCCACCCATAGTGGAGCCCTTGAGTATGGGCATAAGACAAGGAGGACCCCTCTCTTTTACCTATTTCACCCCAGGGCACCTCCTGGGCATCACTACCTGTATCACCACCCACTTTGGCAGCCACTCCCACATCCCTTTCCTGCAGTCTTGGGTTTTGAGCATCCTGTTCTTTTGATCTCTGACTACGTGCAATTCCCAAAGCCCTGCACCTGGTATAAACCTCTGCAGGTACGGATGGTAGCTCAATAGGTTGGAGATTGTGCAGCTAGGATATGGAGTAGCTTCACCTTTGGGGGCCATAAAAACAACACATCCTGACTCTTACTACTGATAAATTAAATCTAGCCAAAAAACTTACCTTCAACTATATGAATATATACCATTCACTCACACATTCACAACACACACACTCATCACACACACACATACTACACACTCAACAGTAACCCCTCCTCATACTTTTAAATAACAACTAAATACTTTAGGCAGTTCAATATAAAAAAGTCCACAGTGCACCAATCATGTACATAATTATTCAATAAATATATGAAACGTAAAATATGTTTTTTTCCTTCCCCAAAAATGTCCTTCAACTATAAGAAGACCAAATGGCTCTCATTTCCCTCAGTCCACTTCTAGAAACCAGTAGTTTGTTTCTTAACAATTCTTAAATCGACATGGCTCTCTCACAGCCTCCAAAATATAGAAGTTTAAAAGTTTTTGCTCCCTCTTTAGTCTTCTCAATGCCAAATGAGGCTAGTACCTGAGTGGGTTTAATCCAGGCTCTGACCAAAGTGTGAGACTGTCTGTCCTAGTAAACTGGAGAAACAATGCACACACACATCCCAGTCCAAGACCAAGAGCATTTTACATCAGCCAGCTGGCAACCAAAAATTACTCCATAATTCCTGGAGTCTCAGACCAAAGTTATAGTGTGCTCTATTCGATCCTTCAATCGCACTATTAGTCTGCAGGCACAAAAATCACAGAGAGTCTCTCCATAAATGAACCTCCAGGAGGATCCACTCTGTACTGCTCCACTCCATGCTGGCTCCTAAACCAGTCCTTACAAAACCCAGTGAGGCAATTGCCACCTCCAGCCAAACCTCTTCCTCTCCACAGATCCTCCAGGCCAATCACGCCAATCATCACCAGTCCGAACTACAGCGACCTGCTCCAGCCAATCCAGCACCCCCATACCAGACTTTTGGGACACACCATTTCAACAATTATGGGGATTCTCTTCACTCCAGGCTCCTCCAATATCTCCTCTCCAAATCTTCAGTCAGGACACCCTGATGCCAGATGCCAGCAACCAGAGAACCGCTCAGGCAGTAAGCACAAATGCTATTTTTTTTAAATAATGCAAAGGGACAACCCTATCTAGAAAATAAAAAAACTTAACACCTAACACTACCTCACTTTTAATCCCTCATTAACACTAACCCTTCTAAAAATAACTCTAAAACTAGCTGCCAATTAAATGAAGTGCCAAAAAAAACCTTACAGCTTAACTAAAAATTATTAAAAAAAACTCTTAAAAATGCTTAGAATATGTAACTATTCTCACAGCTACCAATGGTAAGCTCAGCATAGCCACCATCTTTAGCGGATAAGCAGGCCACCATGAAAGTTACCATATCATAAGAACTTGGCATCCTGGTCACACATGCCACATGCCATGCAATTTTGTCAAATGGTGCCAAAGCTGTTAAGTTTTAAACTTAGGGATTAACATTAAACTACTTACTCAACCCTAATATTCAGGCACTACCATGCCTGTATAAGATATACACCTATATCTACATCTACATCTATCTATCTATCTATCTATCTATCTATCTATCTATCTATCTATCTGTCTGTCTTTCTACACAGACTGAGGGAAAGAGAGAGCGAGGGAGAGAGAGACAGCATCTGCTAGCAAAGTGTAGTAAACAAGACAATACTACTATCAAGGGGTTAATGAGATCCTTTATGAGCTTGTATGGCCTGATATGGTAATATTTTATTAGTATACAGCACTTTGGTCACAGATATTTTATATGTTGCTTAAGGATCAGTACCTTTTTGGGGTTTGCTTTAAATTGATTTGATTGTGACTGTGACCTTGGTAGCCAGAAGGCACACACACTGCTGTGTTGTGCTTGCACTATGGGTGGTGCATGCATTTGCAGTACAAGATGTGCACAGTGATTTTACTTATTTAATGTTTGATTGACTGGGAAAGAACCCAAGGACAAAGCATTGTCGATATTCAGGGGTTGGGGGACTTCAAAGTGAAAAACAATACATAACAGTAAAACAAGTACACATGCAAACAACTTAAACATTTACAAGTGCATTTTGAAAATCAATGAGTTTTCTAATGACATTTAAATATGTTGACATATTTAACATCTGATAAACTTGAAGGAATGGTATTCCATTCCTTTGCTGTGGTGTAAGTAAAACATACTTTTCCCGGTTTTGCTCTTCTAAAGGGAACAGTCAAGGATAAGTGGTTAGAACTGCAAGTACCATGCACTGGAATGAATTAGCCACACAAACTAAACCCTGTACCTCAAACCATTTTCCATGTGGTCGATAGGCCCAAGTATTTTGAGTGCTGCTTAGGAGGTAATCAGCTGAAATTATCATATAAATGACAATGGTGTGTCCTCTTATATGTGCCCAGGGTAAATCAGCACACACTATTTCCAAGCACAGAGACTCTATTCAAGCACATGTCAGTAGCCTTCTAATAAATAGGGATGGCATAGTCAATCAGATAGATAATTAATCCAAGAACAGACAGTTTATGGGACTCAAGGATAAGGCAATGTTTATATGATAAAACAAGGCAAGCCTGAAATAGGCTGTCTTGACAAGACTATCAAAATGTATGGAGTAGGGAGAGAGCAGTCCAGAATTAGACCTAAATATTTTAAACTCTTCAACAAACTCAGGTAGCTGACCTCTTATTTTTTTTTCCAGGGACAGAGGCACTACCTTTTTTTGGACTTGAAAAGTCCATACCTTTAGGATTTTTTTTTTTTTACATTTAGAATTAGCTGATTATCCTGAAGCCAGTTTTGCACACATTAGAAAGCCTTCTGTTTATTACCCTGAATCAAAAATAGATCAGTGCCTCTAGAGAACAGAAACTCTATAGTCTGCATATAGTATTGTTTCAACACCAATTATACCAGAAACTAACTCATTTAGATAAATGATGAACAGTAAGGGCCCCAAGACGGATCCCTGGATTACCCTAAAATCCATATTAAGGAAGCTTAATTGTCTGAGGTTCCTGTAACTCAGGTGGTTAAGAGCAAGGCATGGAATGCCAAGGTCCTGGGTTTGAACCCCAGTGGGAGTCATACTTTTCCTTTCTCTTGTACAACTGGATTTTCAAATTGCCTCAGAGTGGCTAAACTGCATTAAGAGAGAGAAAGAAGAAGTTATCTGAGTCCTTGAGACTGACACCATTGCTCATTATGCAACACCCTGAACGGAATGTGTGTGGTTCAAGGGAAAACTCAGGAAGTGTAATTGTCTGAGGCTCCTATAGCTCATGTGGTTAAGGGCAAGGTATGGAATGCCAAGGTCCTGGGTTCAAATCCCAGTAGGAGTCATACTTTTTTCTTTCACTTGTACTACTGGATTACCCTGATATCCATATTTACCAATAGACAGTGTTCTCCATTTAGGCACACTGGCCCCTCTCAGTCAAATAATCTGAGAACCACTCAATTGTATTTACAGAAAAGCCATGCACTAGGATACCAGGCAAATGTGGCTCACCAGATCAAAACCTTTTGTAAGATCTACAGTAACAAAACTGCTAAAGTGAAGTCACCTGAATGCAAAGATTTATGGAAATAATTAGTTGACAACAATAAAGCTTTCATGGTTCCACAGTTAGTTCTGAAACTGTGTTTTTTAGAAGTCATTTGATTTACATGCACACTGATATAAACACATGTTCATGCTAGGGTGTGTGTGTGTGTATGTGGGTATCCTGTGAGTTCAGCGACCATGATTGGGCTCCTACTGAAACAGTGACTCAGTCGTGGTGCCTTACACCACAGCAACGGGGGAGGGAGGGCAACCGGATGAGGGGTGCGTGAATATAGCAACATTCTCTCACTACATGTATATGTACACGGGGGGAGCAAGCACACTGAGAGTGGGGTGGGATGGGAGGGATTGTGAGGGTGGTGACACAGTGAGCTGCTGAGCTGCTCCCATGGCGTGGTGGGTGGGCTCAGAGCCAGGGTGCAAATGATGCTGGGTTTGGGTCCGGGCATGGGTGTCTTTTGCTACACTGAACCCAACATTTTTTGGGGGGGTTGCACCCCCCAACATGCACTTCCCTGGAGTTGGGAATCCTTAAGTAGGGGTGTGTGGGGAGCAAAGCCTCCCACAGGAGGGGTGCGGGGGTGCAGTCCCCCACATTTACATTTAAAATCTAAGTCCCCAGTTCCCTTTTGCTGTGCACCAGGGACTGCATCGCCAAAATATTTTTTTGACAATTTCCATTTGCCCTAATGGTGATCGCTATTATGGGATAGCCGTTATCACATAGATCCATGTATGTGTTTCTAAGGTCATATAGCACATCATCAGGTTTCCCATAAAAGAGGGAGAAGGATTTGTGGATAGCTCTTTAGTTTGGGTGTTGCAGTTGTAGCTGAGAACAAAGCAGTGAACGTCTGTTTTGTAAGTATTTTAAAGGTATTTTTGCAGGATTCTAACATTTTTCATTTGTTAGGTGCTGAAGTTTTAAGTTGCTGTTGTTTAAAGGGTGTGCTCAGTTTGTTGCTTAAGTGTTTGGTGTGTGCTATGCCAGTTTAGCAGACATTCATTTGTATTGCTGTGTGTTTGGGACACATGGGAGTGAATGTTTTTGGCTGGTGCTGCACAGGAGTTAAAATGATTAAGTTTCATTTTTAATTGGAGTTGTTCATTAAGTACTATTTTACATTTTGTAATGATTATTTGATAATAATGCTTGTTTTTTTATATTGTGAAATAGGCATATTTTCCATTTGTTAATGTCTTAATAAGATGGCTGTTACATGTGGTGATAAAGTTGTAATAAGGTGCCTTGCAGTTTGTTCACCAGGCATTAGTACATTTTTAAGGTATTTTGACCATATTGGAGGTCCAGTATTGTCATTCCAGTGACCCAAGTGTGGGAGCAAACTTGAGTCACTGATTCAAGAGACAGGCATGCAGCAGTGTGCCTTGGTCAGGGAGGGTCAACAGTGAGCTCCTGCACCACAGAAACCATTGTATCTGTCCATGGAGATTGCTTCTGTCACAGGGAATGTGCTGTGTTGGTGCAAGGTTACTAAGGTTACTAAGAAGGCTGCACTCACATTGAGGGAGGTGGTGGGACCTAAAAGGGGAAGAAAAGCAACTCATGCCCATCTGAATGACAGTATGGATCTCTAAGCAATGAATCAAAGCAACAGAACAAAAGGGTAAACAGGAAGGAGAAGAAGCACTGTGGGTCAGTTTGGAGGCAGGCAATGGCACCACAATCCGCACAGGGGTTGTATACAGACCCCCCTCTCAGGGGGAGAAAATGGACAAGGAAATGATAGAAAGTATACTTAGAATGGCAGATAAAGGGGAGATATTGCTGATGGGTGATCTGAATATGCCAGATGTTAACTGGAGTGCAGTTGCAGCAGCCACTTCTAAGAGTGGGGTTATTCTAGATGCCCTACAGGGGGCATGCCTTAGACAACTAGTATTGGAACCCACTTGAGAGGGAGCAGTCTTAGACCTTGTTCTCTCAAATGGAGATGGAGAGAGGATCACAGATGTAGAAGTGGGTTGCCGTCTGGGAACTAGTGACCATCAATCAGTATGGTTCGCAATAAACACAGCAATAGAGTCAAGCCATATAAAGGCAAAAGTACTGGACTTCAGGAGGGCTGACTTTGCCAAAATGGGTGAGTACCTAAGGAATGCACTAGCAAATGGGCAGGAAGGAGGGGTGGAAGAACAATGGGGAATAATAAAAACTGCCATCACAGAGGTAACAAGCTTTTGTGTGAAGCAAATAAACAAAACAAAATGATGTAAGAAACCACTATGGTTCTCAAAGGAGGTGGCAGTGAAGGTTCAAGAGAAAAAGAAAGCATTCAGAAAGTACAAGAAATCACAGAAGGAGCAGGACAGAGAATTGTATTAGTTAAAGCAAAAGGAAGCTGGGAAGGCAGTCAGAACAGCAAAGGCCGAAACCGAGGAAAAGATAGCCAACTCAGTTAAGAAGGGGGATAAAACCTTTTTTAGGTACATCAGGGAGCGAAGGAAGACTAAAGGAGGGATAGTGAGGCTTAATAAAGGGGAGGGGCTGGGCAGAGGGTGATGTTGAAAAGGCAGAGATACTAAACAAATATTTTTGCTCAGTATTTACAAATGAAGAGGGGGAGGTACCTAAAACAAACAATAGAAACACTCTGGATACAGAAGTTGATACCAGCCCATTTACAGAAGAAAGGGTTCCGAAAGAACTCTTAAAACTGAAGGTGGACAAAGCAATGGGGCCTGATGGGATTCATCACGAAATTCTAAAAGAACTAAGGGTAGAACTAGTGACACCACTGACTACCCTCTTTAACAAATCATTGGAGGATGGGGTGGTACCTAAGGACTGGAGGAGGGCAGATGTGATTCCCCTTCACAAAAGTGGGAGCAGGGCAGAAGCAGGAAACTACAGACCTGTTAGTTTAACCTCAATGATAGGGAAAATGATAGAATCACTTCTGAAGGAAAGAATTGTTGAGTACCTAGAGGCTAGAGGGGCACAGGACCCAAGGCAGCATGGATTCACAGAGGGAAGATCTTGCCAGACTAATCTAATAGATTTCTTTGACTGGGTGACCAAAGTAGTAGATCAGGGAGGGGCTGTGGACATGGCCTACCTAGACTTTAGCAAGGCATTTGACTCAGTCCCACACAAAAGAGTAATGTACAAGTTAGCCAGCCTGGGAGTGGGTCCCAAAATGATAGCCTGGGTAAAGAATTGGCTACAGAATAGGACATAGAGGGTAATAGTAAATGGAGTCCACTCTGAAGAAAGGGGGGTTACTAGTGGGGTACCGCAGGGTTCAGAATTAGAACTGGTCCTCTTCAATGTCTTTATAAGTGACATTGCAGAGGGACTGGAAGGAAAAGTATGTCTCTTTGCAAATGACACAAAGATCTGCAACAGAGTTGATGCACAAGGTGGGGTGGAAAGGATGAGAAAGGACTTGGCAAGGTTAGAGGAATGGTCAAATGTATGGCAGCTTAGATTCAATGCTAAGAAGTGCAAGGGTAATGCACCTGGGAAACAAAAACCCAGGGGAAGAGTACACAATGGGGGGTGAGATACTAACAACAACAAAAATGGAAAGGGACCTGGGGGTAGTCATATCAGATGACTTAAAGGTGGGCAAGCAATATAAGAGGGCAGTAAGGAGGGCTGGAGGGATACTGGCATGCATAGGGAGAGGCATCACCAGTAGAAAACAGGAAGTTGTTATCCCTCTGTACAGACAGCTGGTGAGACCCCATCTGGGAGTACTGTGTGCAGTTCTGGAGACCCAGTCTCCACAAGGACATAGACAAGATGGAAGCTGTCCAGAGGAGGGCAACTAAAATGGTGCAGGGTCTGCACCAGAAGACATATGAAGAGAGACTAAAGGAGCTTAATATGTATAGCCTCAAGGAAAGGAGGGAGAGGGGGGACATGATAGAAACTTTCAAGTACCTCAAGGGAATCAACAAAGTCCAAGAGGGTAGCATCTTTCAAGAAAAGAGGTGTGCAAGAACAAGGGGGCACAATTTGAAGATAGAGGGGCAGCTCAGAGGTAATGTAATGAAGTATTTTTTCACAGAGAGGGTTGTGGATGCATGGAACGGCCTTCCAGAGGAGGTTGTGGAGTCAAAAACAGTGGTTGAATTCAAGCATGCATGGGACAGTCATAAGGCAATTCTAGGGGGTTGGGGTAGAAAGAAGTAGGCTGCTGGTTAACTAGGATTTGCAGCTTATCCATTAGGTAGGGAAATGGGCAGGCTTGGTGGGCCAAGCAGTCCTTATCTGCCATCAAATTCTATGCTTCTATGTTTCTAAGATTCCCATGAGTCGTATTGCCTGCCATCACTGGATCCTAGTGCACACAGTACACTGACAGAGGGTAGGACGACCTTTTCCTTGAGCATCTTTCATGATAGGAAGAGTTGTGGGGGCTTCCTGTGGGTTACTGTGGGGCCAGGGGGATCAGTGGATGCAGGCCTGAACAGTGCCTCTCCCCTGGAAGAAGATTTATATTCCTGAACCATGTACATGGCTAGGGAGAACAATCTCTGAAAAAAAGGTATTCATATTTTGTCAAAAAGAGGGTAGTAGATAATTGGTTAGGTAAATGGCACTTAAGTACCATCATACTGTATGGGGAATATATAATAGTAACAATCCTTATTTTTAGACAGAATGAAACACTTAGGACCAAACAAGCTCTATGTGCAGGGCTGCTCTGTTTTACAAATATAACAGTGTTTCATACAACAAATAGTGGTTAGAAATACTGAAACAATTAAAACTAATCTAAGACATCCATCTACAAATGCACAGTTATTATTAGACAAATGAACTCCAGAATGTAGCTATTAAAATATACATGTTCCCATCATTTCAGACTCTATAGTCTTTTGAAACCTGGAATCTTAGTTATACTACAGGTTTTGCAGCTCAGTGAGTTCCAAGTCTTAGAAATGTAAACAGTCAATATCACCTGACTATAGCTAGATTGTGTTACTGGCATGTTCAGTTCCCGATTATGGAGCTCCCTCATCTAATAATTGTGACTTGATTGACCCTGTAGTTTAAAATGATACTCCAGAAATCTGGCCTCCGAGCAGTTTATAAGCAACTAGTGCCTCATGTTTTTTCCTCCTCAAGGATAAAGAGTCCCACTGTATCTCTTTGTATATATAGCAGTGGTGACTGTCAAAGGAGTAACCTAGTACAAATTGGATCATTTTATTATAAACCACAGCAGGTTTATCCAAAAGCTGTTGTCTTCTATGCTGATATACTCTGTTGTCATATTCTAGTACTGAGAGGATTAACTGTGTCATCATAGTATTTCTGGCTTTCCTAGTTGAAATCAAAGCATTTCTACATAGATCCCCTATTCTATACTTGACTTTTTTAACAATACTAATTATGGGTGAGTCACATTTTAGTGAACTATCCATCCAGATAATGTAAACTAAATTTCTGCATTCATTTTCATGGTCAGTTTAATCTCCATTTATTAATCGAATATCAGGGTTAAAGTTTCATTTAGTGCCAAGATTTTTATGGTGTATCATTAATTGAGTTTGTTTTTGGCTAACTACAGGTTTGGACATCCTAAACAATTGCTCTAATATATTAGAGTCATTTTTTTTTAATTTCTTTCCCATTTCTCTCTTACATTTCATGGTTGCAACAATTATGGTATTATCTGCACTTATATTTGCACATATATTAATAGCAGAATTTGATATTAAACTAAGAATAAAAGGAGACCCACAATGTATCCATGGGGGATGCCCATGCAACTTAATTGCAAATTAATACATCAGTCAACAATACATGCATTCATTTCACCAGTTTAAGTCAGAATTTTGCAAAAGTTGATGAAGTCCTTTCCAAAATTTTGCAGAAGCAGAATTCCGACATTCATGGTAATTCTTTGGGGAATTTTATTTTTGCATAACACTTAGTCATCTATCAAAGATTTATCTTTGGAAAATAGTTCTGAACATTTCTGGGTTCAACTCAAAGCCATTTTTGTATTATTGGTGAGCAAAAAAAGTCTTAATTTCTATATTTTAGTGGTTTTTAATCTTTTAGAATGTTTAAACTACTGAACCAAACTTTATCAATTTTAAAGGATAAAGAGTTCATGGCAATAAAACCACACATGCCAAATATCAGGGTATTCCATCCAGGGATGGACACATTATTAAGGTGCAGGAATTGGAGTTTAACATTAAACTGCCTTGTCAGCCATAATATAGGGACACAACTGTGCCCCTGTATTACATAAGAGGTACACAGTGTGGTCCTGTGATGCACATTTGATCAGCACAAAAGTTCTTTGATCTCAGGTAACCTCAAGAGAGGTGTTCCCATTGTCAAACTACTGGCATATGGACAAACATGTCACCGGGCATGGGTTTAGGATGACACAATTTCAGGCAGACCACAAGTCAGGTGCATAAAAAAAGCACAAGTGCATTTGTCATTTTATTTTTATCAAGTGAAATATACAGAAAGCAAACTGGTAAGTCAGACAACTGCTTAGCTTTAACAGTTTCTAAGGCTTTTCTTCAGCCAAGCATGAATCAAACAGTGTGAAAGCATACACTACTAGGAGGTCTTCCATCTTCCTCAGTCAGTATTCAGCTGACTTATCTATCATTCATAGGGCTTTTTATAAGGTCACTATAAGATGGAAAAAATGTCAATTGCCTTTTGATTGACAACAGACAAAACATAAAACTTGCCACTAGGGGCCACTGTTACTCCATAGGGAACAGTTATTTGGCAACCATCTGGAGCACAGAAGAACTTGTTTACAACATTGGAAAGGTCAGAGTCAAGGTCAGAACATTCTGTGCTCTCCTAAACTCTCCTGCAGGGTCATATTACCTCATGCTGTCTGCTGTAAAATATATCTCAGAAGGGGCTGCTAACATCTAGAAAAAGCAGATACAAACTTTAGTTATTCTTCTATTAAAACTACCCTCTTAATTTTGTTTTATGGCCAAAGACCAGAGAAAAAAACAATGTATAACTTCAATATTCTTTGGAAGTTGTGTCTGGTTTCTAGTTAGTTTTTAGGTAATATGCAAATAAAGACATATACGCACTTCAGCACTTAATGTATAACCAGCCAACTGGTATGTTGGACATTATACAAAACATATAAACTGCTTAGGGAAGGGGTTTCGATTTATCCCAGAGGTGTCCACTGTGACAGGGATCACCCTGTCACACATCCCCCTGCATAAGAGGGCAACCATCTTACGGTTGTCCAACTCTCAACTAACACCTTGGAAGGGTGTGGAGCTTCTGCCCACCCTTACCAGAAGCTCTGTCTCAGGGTCCCTTTTACAAAAAAAAAATTTGTAAAGTATCCTGTTCATAACAATGCAAATACCCTGAGACATCTTAAATTGTTCTGAAATTAGTCTTTCCATTAGTACACTATGATATAATCACATACATTTAGGAGAAAGAACCACTAATGGCAGTTTTATGCCATCTACTGACTTTCCCTGACCAGATACACTCAAATGGCTAGACAATCCAGCACTCAGCAGAGCTGTCTTCGGGGGGAGAAGAACTACCTTGCTCCATCCCCACTTAGACATTTAAAAGTAGGCTAGTAACATACCACGCTGTATAACTAACAGCCTGTCCCTAACCTTTGGGTTTACATAGCAAATCTTATACACCTCTAGTGGTGTTGCCTTTAACCTAGTCTCTTCTGTTCTATGTGGGAGTCTCCCCCTCCTCCAAGGGTGCCATCTCTTGCCCTTCACCCTCTGGGTTACTCCTCCCATATCACTTTCAGGGCTTGCTATCTGTCTGCCCCATAACAGATCTTATAGTATGCTGCCACCTGCCTGTACATGCCTGACTAATAGAAATACAGGTTTAGGCTAGCCAAAACCTTCCCTTGGCTCACATGCCCCAAGTGACAGGAGTGTGCATGCTCCATCACCTTTTTCCTATATGCCACAGGCACCATTACCTGGGCATCCACTTGCTTCATCCAGGGGTTGGGCCTCATATGATATAGAACTTTCTTCCAAGTTCATACCGCCATAACCTGTCCCCCACGCCACCATTAACCTGTCTCCCATCCTTGATTTTACATACTCCCTTAACTGGGTTACTTCAGGATCCCCCACCTGCAACTTTCCCCAGTAAACATCAGGAGAACAATCATTTTCATAGCTGGAGGTTTAAAACATGCAAAAGTCCCTTCAGCCAAAACAGCTTCATCCATCTTGCTGGAAGTCTTCTGCCGCAGTAATACATTCCTAGTCAGAGTCTTACCTTGGGTTTCCTCTTCTTGTTCACCATCCTCCTCCAAGTAGCAGCCTGGAAAATAGGCAACAATGGGATCTTCGCAAACTTTGGTCACAAATGCTCCATCAGGAGGTCCTCCTCCTCCTCCAGAGCCCATGGATCCTGCTCCACTTATTCTTCCTCAGCATCCTCACTGTGGGACCTCTCGAGTAGCTCCTGGCATTTGTGCTCCACCTCTCTCCAGTGTCGATCAGCCTCCAGCCATCTCCTACTCATTCAGTGAAGAATCCATATCAGGGTCTCCATTTGGCCATCAGGTCCATCTCATCCCATCCATGGTGCTTTGCCCAGGTCACCATCTCCATCAGGTGCTATTCTCCTCACCTCTGGTGCCATGCACCTCTGCCATGTACCCTAGGTACCAGGTCCGATACCACTGACTGAACTCCCCCTTGTTACCTCAAAGGTTCAGTCAGATCCCACTTTGGACTTCATATGTCACCGGGTGTGGGTCTCAGATAACACAATTTCAAGCAGACCACAAGTTAGGTGCATTAAAAAGGCACAAGTGCATTTGTCATTTTATTTTTATTAAGTAAAATATACAGAAAGCAAAATGGTAAGTCAGACAACTGCTTAGCTTCAGCAGTTTCTAAGGCTTTTTTTCAGCCTAGTATGAATCAAACAGTGTGAAAGCACACACTACCAGTAGGTCTTCCAACTTCCTCAGTCAGTATTTGACTGACCTATATATCTATCCTTCTCTCAGCACCGAGGTAGGGCTTTGTATATGCTCACTAGAAGTTGAAAATATTTTCCACTGCCTTTTAATTAACAACAGACATAACATAAAACTAGTCACTTGGGACCACTGTTACTCCATAGAGAACAGTTATTTAGCAACCACCTGGAGCACAGAAGAACTTGTTTACAACATTGGAAAGGTCAGAGTCGAGGTCAGAACATTCTGTGCTTCCTAAACTCTCCTGCAGGGTTATATTACCTCATGTTGTCTGCTATAAAATATATTTTAGGAGGGGGCTGCTAACATCTAGATAAAGGAAACACAAACATTTGTTATTCTTCAATTAAAACTACCCTCTTAGTTTTGTTTTATAGTCAAAGACCAGAAAAGAAAACAATATATAACTTCAATATTCTCTGAGGGCTTTGACTGGTTTCTAGTTAGTTTTTAGGTAATATGCACTGAAAGCCATATAAGCACTTCAACACTTGATTTATAACCAGCCAGCCAGCATGTTGGACATTATACAAAACATATCAACTGCTTGGGGAAGGGATTTCAATTTATCCCTGGGTGTCCACTATGACAGGGGTCACCCTGTCACAAAACAATTTATCACACAAGGTCCTCTTTGAATATTCCACTTATGCAGTATTTTAGGACCTTGTTGTTTGACTTTAGTAAGCATTTTTTTGTTTTATATTAATAATTTTGCATTTTTGTGTGCTGCTCATCCATTTCCTATCTGTTGTTTTCATGGCCATTGCCATGGATGCAATGTCTGGTGGATACACTGACATGATGATGTTGCAGCTCATCAGCTAAGTAGGTCTTAAAAAGAAATTTTCATACTAACATGGTGGAGTGATTTAGTGAAGGTCACGTGCGAGGTGATACTTTCCTTGTGTGCCTGTTCATGTTCAGAGATTACTGCATTTTAAAATGGAATTTGGAGGGGTTGTAGTTCAGTCTGGTGTGGTGGGAACTGTGGCAGTAGTTTACCATTACTGAGTGAACAAGCAACTGTCAACAGGAGTAATAATAGAGTCATCATTTCAAAGAGTACAGTACATACGAACATACAAAAATGCCAGCAGAAGCAAACCTTATGGTCTATCGAGTCTGCTCAATTGTGTAAACTAGCCCTTCAACTTGCAAATGCCCCACCCTCCACACCCCCTCTTCATCACAACCCCCCCTCACCCTGTCCCAACCCCTTTTAAAGCCGCCCACCTTTCTACAGGATACCACCTCCTTGGGAAGAGCATTGCACCTGTCCACCATCCGTTCAGTGAAAAAATGTCTCCTGATTTCTCTCTTGAAACTTCCCCCTCCAATTTCAGCTGATGACCTCTCATAACCCTCCCTCTTCTAAGCTGGAAAATTCCTTCTGTATTAGTCTTATTTATCCCCTTAAGATATTTAAAGGTTTCAGTCATATCCCCCCATCCTTCCCCTCCTCCAGTGAGTCAGGGCTGGCATCAGCACCCTGGCCACCCGCGAAAATGTCCAGAGTCCTGATACCATAGAGGGGCCCAGCAGGGGCTCAAAAAGAGTAGCTGTTGTCTTTACTTTACTTTGCCAGCTTAGCTTCGCTCTGCATGGACTCTGCTATTTTATTTTTCCACAATTCCAATTTTGCGGCACTCTGAGTCGACCACACCGCTGCTTGCGGTGAAGCCGTAAGTGACATTCACAGCATAGCATTCAATGCTAGTGCCTAGTACCGATTAGAGCTGAGAAAGTAATGGATCTTCCCCTTAAGTCAGCCTGTGCAAGTGAGATCCCAGCCCTGCTTGTGTTGACTGGCAGGGCCCTGATCCATTGTGTTCTTTGGGGCAGGGTGTAAAATGAGCAGGTGGCCAATGGCTAGATAAGAGTGCAGTGGAGGGTGGGGACTACCTGAGCCATGGCCCTGCCAGTCAACTTTAGCTGTGTTGTTGTTTGGTTGAGAAGAAGAGGTGCTGGGGCAAGGCGGGCCATGGGAGTGCAAAATAAGGTGCATGGCATAGCCAGATGGAGTAGTGGCAAAGCAGTGGCACTGACTGGCCGAGTGGCCAGGTGTGCCGGACTGACTAGTACTGTAGAGTGATGGTTGTTGTGCATCGTAGGCATGTCACGGGCCAGTGGAGCTATTGGCACCAGCAGGCAGAGGCAGTCTTGGACAGTCAACACAGCAATAAGCAACTTCAGCAAGCAATGTATATGATCTTGGGAGGCTCTCCTCCCCTTGTTAGTGACAGTCATGATGACCCTAAACACTAACCAGTGCCTCACCGCCATGCCAGTGCCTCCACACCAGGTAGAACAATCAATCAATCGAACTTTATTTAACCAGGTAGTTACATCATTGAGCAAGCTCATTTTCAAGATGGTCCTGGACACAGAGGACACTTTTGCTTACAATAGACAACACTTCATACAAAAGTAGACATCGGTACAGGCAGTTACAATATACAAAAACAGTACTTGGATGAATCAGACATGTAAAGCAAGTGCAAATATAGGCATTCAAAGTGCAGCGTATTCGGGTTGTAGCTTCTAGAGTACAAGTGAGGGGAGGAAGGAGGGACATAGAGAAGGGCAGTGGGAAGAAAGGGTATCAGACACCATGGTAGAGAGGGAAAATAGGGCAGCCTAGTAGAATGAGGCCCCCTGTGAAGCTAATTGATGATAGGAGGGAGGTGGGGGGAGGTGGTTGCTCTAAAGGGATGCTGGCTGACAAGGGAAATAGGCGGCCCAGGATTACAGAGGTTAAGGGACTCAGTTAAGCGGGGTAAGGCTTTACCTGAAACAATCACACATCATTTTCAGGCATCTATAGAGCAGCCCCCCTAAATATAAAACGGCTGGGCGGCAGGGAGATTTTAAGTAATTTTTGCATGTTATTCCAAAGCACTGGTAAAAAGGAGCTAATGGCAGTTGAGCCAAGGCATGTCCTTGTTCATGGTAGCTTAAGTGGGACAAAGGAGGAGTTCCTTAGTCCGTAGGCACCCTTTGAACATTCAAACCGGTCACAGATATAGGGTGGTAGTTTGTTGGGCAAAGCCCTGAATAGCCACATGAAGGTGTTTATTTGCCTTCTCATGGAAAGGGCGGCCAATCTAATGCTTGGTACAATGATCAGTGATGAGTTTGCAAGGGCAAGTCAAGAACAAATCTTAGTGCGTGATGATAGAGTGTATCCAGCTTTTGGAGTGCATACTGGGGGCAATGGCTGTATAGGAAGTCGGCATAGTCAATCAGGGGGAAGAAAGGTTGTTTGAACCAGGGTTAGTAGGCATCTTATGCAATAGAAAATACCTAGGCATTGCCTTAGCTTTTTTGTTAACTCACTTAGATGTACACCGAAGGTGAGTTTGTTATCCAACCAGACTCCCAGATATTTAAATGTATCCACTAGCTCTAGTGGTTCATTAAGGAGGGCAAAAATCTGTGGGGTCCCACGTATCCCCGTATTGTGGGTTGGAGAGGTAATCATAACTTTTTTTTTTTTTGCATTTAACAAGAGCTTTAGATTCAGCAGGTTGTGCTGGAGGATGATAAAATCCTGATGTAGCTCCTTGTACGCAATGTCCAAGGAGGGGTTGGTCATGTAGAGGATTGTGTCATCTGCGAAGAGATGAACGTTTCCAGCAACCAGGCCAGAGCTGATGTGGTTGATGTAAAGGGTGAAGAGGATAGGTCCCAAAATGGAACCTTGCAGAACATGGGGTAGTAATTTTAGTGGGGAGAATTCCCCTTGTGCTTTAATTTGCTGTTTACAATTTGAGAGGTAGTAACGGAACCACTTTACTGCAGCAGAGGTTAGACCGACACTACTCAAGGAATCAAGAAGTATGGAATGATCAACAGTATAAAATGCTTTGCTGAGGTCAAGGAAGAGTGCATAGATGAGCTGTTTACTGTCCAGGGCTTTTAGCCAGTCATTTGACACTTTGGCAAGAGCAGACACAGTACTGAAACCTGATTGGACTGGACTGAAGATTTTTTCACTATCCAGGTACTCTCTTAATTGAGAGTTTACAATTTTTTCAAGTAGCTTGGATAAAACAGGAAGCAACGAAATAGGCCTATAGTTGTTCAAGTCAGTGGGGTCTCCTGACTTGAACAGGGGGATAATATGTGCAGTTTTCCAACTAGGTGGCAATTCCCCTTGGGATAATGAGCTGTTAAAGAGATGGGCAATTGGAGCTGCCAGATAATAAGAACCTGCTTTTAAGAAGAAGGGTTCAAGCGAATCAGCACTAGTGCTCGTTTTGGTGTCCAGCAACAGGAGCAGGTCCTCCACCTGTTTGTAGGAGACTGGCTGGAACGTGAAGGGGGGCAGTCAGTAGGGGGGCTATGGTTGGTCTAGTAGCTATGTTGGCGGTGCTTGTGGTGCTCAGTTTACTAACAGGTGACATGTCAAATGCGAGGCCTGCAATGGCGAAGTGGTTATTGAGCTGATTGAGGATCTCAGACCTATCTGTGTAGGAGGTGTTATTTGCCACAATTTGGGCTGGTAGCAGGGTGGCAGGGGAAAGTCCCTCAACCTCTCTCAGTATCTGCCAAAAATTGGTGGAAGTTTTTGTTTGCCTCCAAGGCTGACTGGAAGAGCCGTTGTTTTTCCAACCTTACTAGTTTGCTGCAGGCATTTCTTGCTACCCAGAAGGAGAGCTAGTCAGAGTCAGACTGTGACTAACTAGCCCTTTTCCAAAGGGTGTCTCTATACCATAAGGCCCTCTTAAGTAGTGGGCTAAACCAATCATGTGCACATTTCCTGGATTTGATTTTCCTTAAGGGTGCATGTTGGCTGATAACGTTTACTAGCAGAGTCCCTTGCCCTGCAGCTGAGCTTTGTTTGGGATTTTTGATTTATTATTGGAGACACAGATAGATGGATAGCCATGCCCCGGTGGGGCTCTGCATGAGCGTGACCGTGAGTGGCTCAGCCTGCTTGGTTGGTGATGATTTCTGGTCTTGGATTGGATTGGATTGGATTCAGTCAGAATTGTCTCTGAAATTTTGAAACTGAATTGTCTGATGACTCTTAATAGTTCACTGCTGCTGTGGAGAAAAGGTGGGTCACTGCTGTGCCTGTGCTGTATGTTGGGTAGGTGATGGACCATCAGTTCGGTTGACATTGGGGTGATACTTGCATCTGTATAGTCAGACTCTGGTGGTAAGTTGGCTGGTTTTTCTTTCTTTGTTTTTTTTTTTTTTTTTACACAGACTGACATGTCTCAGGGGGCCCAAAAAGAGGTCCATTGCCCAGGTCCCACAAAAACCTGACGCTTGCCCTGCAGGGAGTACATGTTCAGCTCACCCAATCTATCCCCAAAGGACTTTCCCTCCAATCCCTGGATCATCTTGGTCACCGTACGTTGCACCCCCTCCAACAATGTGATGTCCTCCTTCAGGAATGGGCACCAGTACTGCACGCAGTACTCCAGGTGCAGCCTGACCTGAAAGCTGTACAAGGGAAGGATCACCTCGCTATTTCTGGAGGAGATTCCCGTCACTATATACCTTAACATCCTGTTGGCTTTTGCTGCCGCCTTCCTGCACTGAGCTGAGTTGTTCATGCTGCCCCCCGTTATAAGCAACCCCAGATCCTTTTCCTCCATGGTGCTTTCCAGCTGCACCCCTCCCAGCTGATAGCTCCTCCCCTCGGTCCTAGCTCTGAAATGCAGTACCTTGCACTTCTTGGCATTGAACCTCAGCTGCCATGTTTTCAACCACTCCTGTAGTTTGGTCAGGTTCTCCTGCAGCCCCTGCCACCCTTCAATGTAATCTACCATAGCTCCCATCTTCGTATCATCAGCAAACAGACTGATCCTACTCTGGATCCAATGTGAGATATCCGCTACTGTACGTATATCCCAAACAGCACTGGTCCCAGTACCAATCCCTGTGGCACCCTGCTCATCACTTCCCTCGGTATTGAGAGTCCCCCCACCACCAATACTCTCTGCTGCCTTCAATTCAGCCAGTTGATGATCCATTTGATCATCTTCTTTCCCACCCCTATGTATTCCAGCTTCCCCAACCCCAGCCTCCCATGTGACACAGAATCAAAGGCCTTGCTGAAGTCCAAATACAGGACATCTACTGCATGGCCACTGTCCAGCTCCCTGGTCACTCAGTCATAATACTCAATTAGATTTGCCTGGCAGGATCTTCCCAAGACAAATCCATGTTGCTGGCTGTCCTGGAGACCATTTTCCTCCAAAAAGGTCACTAGCCTCTCTTTTAGGATTGTCTCCATGAGTTCCCCACAATTGATGTGAGGCTCACTGATCTGTAGTTGCCTGGTTCATCCTTAGGGCCACTTTTGTGAATGGGCACCACATGTGCCATCCTCCAGTGTTGTGGTATGCATCTCGTGTCCCAGGGAGGTATTGAACAGGTCAGCCAGTGATCCTGCCAGGATCTCCACCAGCTCCCTGAGTACCCTGGGGTGAATGCCATCCATTTCCAGTGCCTTGTCCACCCTCAGTCCCCTTAATTCTTCCAGAGCCCTGTCCTCAGTAATCCCTATGTCAGTCACTCCCTCCCCCCCACTACCCACTGCACCCCTCCCTTGGGGTACCTGCCGCCATTTCTCCTTTGTGAACACAGAGAAGAAGTATTCATTTGATGCCTCTGCCTGATCCACCCCCTTTTATATCCACCTTCTGTCCTACCTAATCCTCACAATCTGGTCCTTGTTCTTACTTCTTTCTCTAATGTATCTGAAGAATTCCTTTACTCCTTTCTTAATACCCTGTGTCAGTCTCAGTTCTCTTGAAGCCTTGGCCACTCTATCTAGTGAGGTAACCTCCCTGCACTTCTTCATATACTCATCATTGTCACCACTCTTCCCAATGTCTTATGATTCCGAAATGCCTTACTCTTGGCTCTCACCCCCTCCATAACCTTTTGAGTCAACCAACTGCTCTTCTTTGCCCTCCCCTCTGTGTCTTTGTACAAGTCCCAGTGGCCTCTATCAGACCTTTTTTAATAATATCCCATTTTTGACTAGCATCCATGTCTGGTTGAATTCTTGCCAGATACCTACCTAAACTTTCCCCCATCCTTTTAAAGTCAATCACCCTGGTCCCCATATCCCCTGTTTCCCTACCCATATTGAGCATGAACCACAATGAGTGGTGGTCACTCCCAGCCAAAGGATCTTCCATCCCCAGTTCTCTTACAGCCTCTCCATTTGAAAGTACCAGGTCCAGTGTCCTCGCCAGTCTAGTCAGCTCATGTACCAACTGCACCAGGAAGCTGTCCTGAAATGCATCTAGTATGACCTGCTGTCTTGCACTCATGGTGGTTGGAATGCTCCAATCCACCCCAGGTAGGTTGAAGTCCCCCCCCACCACTGTGTTCCCCTTCCTACAGACCCTTCTGATTTGCTCAGCTAGCTCTCTATCCAGGTCATCCCCTTGCACTGGTGGTCTGTATACTACCCCCATCCTCAGTGTTCTAACTTTTGAGTCCTGAAACTGCATCCATAGGGCCTCTGTTCTGCCTTCTTCCCCTTCCTCCCTTATACACCTTATCCCTTCCCCTACATAGAACAGTAAGATGTTGAATGTGTTGGAGGTCATGTGTGAGCAAGTATGCAGCTTGTTTAATAGAAGCCTACAGACTAAAAGAAAAAAAGACTGTTTGGGGGGGGCTGTGGAGATGATGCAGAGAATTTATTTATTTATTTCAGAGATCAGATATACCTTTGAGTCATAGACTCCTTTACAAAGGTTCCACGTCACATGTAATAGATACAGAATACACAATACAGAATGCAGAATATACAGGACAATAAATGTTACAGAGTAAAGACTTTTTTTTTTTGTCAAAAAATAATTTAGCAAGAACTTCGGAATAGAACAGTTTGAGACAGTTAGAAAGAAATGGGAACTTAACATCCCTGAGGAGGCGGAAATTGAGAGTTACGAGGAGGCCTGCCAGAGGTCCTTGTCAAGAAGTAGAGGGGCGGGAGGACTGGTACAGGTGCAGTCGCAGATTGTAGTGGAGTGAAGGTGTGCCCTAAGGTGCATTTTGAAGCGACCAATACTTTGATCGAGACGCAAGGAGGAGGGTAGATAATTCATCCACAAGGGTGCTCTGTAGCAAAAAGATCTTTGGTATTGGATTGTACGACAAGGAGGGACAGAGAGACGCTGGGAGTCAGAGCTACAAGTGTGCTGAGTTTTAGAGTCCAAGGTGATTAAATGGGAGAGTGCAGCTGGGGAGAGGCCAAGGGAGCTTTTTTTAGCAAAGACACAGGTGTGAAATTTTATCCTGTTGTCTAGATTAAGCCGATTTGTGTCCTGGTATAGTACGCAGGTATGCGTAAACCTGTCACACCCTAATAACAGGTGGCAGGCCTTGTTTAGGACAAGTCTAAGACTATCGAGGGCTGCGGAGCTTGCCCCACCGAAAGTCAGAAGGCCATAGTCGAGCAGGGAAAGTATCGAGGAGGAGATAGCAATTTTAAGGGCTTCTGGGGTTAAGCAATGTTTAAAGCAGTGCAAAAGTCCTAGTCTAATATTTAGGGCCTTAGATAATTGCTGAATATGCCCATGATAGGTAAGGCCAGAATCCAAAGTGATGCCTAGGTACTTAAAGGAATGCACAAATTCCAGGGGGGTCTGAGACGCAGATAATATTTGAGGAAAACGTCCTTGCCTGGGATTCTGTTGATGCGCGAAAAGCATACCTTTGGTTTTTTTATAGTTAATAGTAAGGCATTGAGAGACAAACCAGCTTTCGACTGCCTTGAAGGAGGACTGGAAGGAGTGGTGGAGTTGAGAGGGGTCTGGGTTGGAGGAGAAGATGACAGCGTCATCAGCATATAGCAACAGGTTGGAGGGGCAAGATGAGGGAAGGGAGTTAAGGAAGAGGCTGAATAGAATGAACAGCATGTGTGAGAAATTAGCAGTGAGGAATGCAAAACTTTGGTGAAGAAGTGCCGGTGGTGGTGGTGGGGGTGGAGGGACAGGGTGCAGGATTTTTGGAGAGGAATGGCATATCTAGTATAGTAACAAATGAACCGAGATGTGTCTACTATGCACACAAATGTAAGGGAGTACATTTATCACACAGTGAGACCAAATAAAACATTTATCACATGGATTTCCAATCTATCTATCCATCTCTGTGTATACATATACATTGCAAAAAACTGTGTTAATACACCATTTAGAGTTCAGCTTAATTCCACAAAAGTAGGTAAAATGTGGTGTTAGGGTTTCCAAACCTATCTCCGCACCCTCTCCCAAAGGAGCAAAAGGACAAGACCACACAAGCAACCACAGATAGCCATCATCTGGTAAGACAAGCAACATAAAACTGTTTTGAGATGACACAAATGCAGTAGTACTGATGTGCAACCTTCGTAGATTTGTATCTTTTGCTGCTTAGGGGGTGGGGGAGTTAGAGTTGGAAACCCTAATACCACATTCCCCACTTTAGTGGCATTACATTCAGCCCTTTTTGCAATGAATTTCCTTTCCTTTTGGGACAGTGGAATTGTATCTTCATCCACAACAGTTCTTTTGTGGCCTACATGAACAAATGCAGACACAGAGGGCACTGTGGGCATTTCACGAAGGGAAGAAGCCATCTGTCTGCAGAATTGCAGGAACCTCTGGGCCCTGCACTTCATGTGGCAATGGATGTCAAGAATTCATGGAGTTGTCTGGCTGGCTGCCTCTAGGTACATGTGCATGTGACCACAGATACATATGCGCAGGGCAGAGTCCATTTGTTAACCGAAGCACAGGGCCCTCTGGCACCCACAGATACAGAAGTGCAGGGCTCTATAGTAAGAGAAGAGTTCTCTTCACTATGTGGTACTTAGGCTGTATGGGTATCCCTGCTCCTACTCTTCCCAGGCTGAGGGATGGTGCCACATGACAGCATCATCCCCATAGCCTCAGTCCATCCAGCTGGCTCACTGAGCTCTCCCCTGAACTCAGCTCACTGGCATGGGATCACAAAGTATTACACACTGGGATAAAGGATGGCACTACACATAATGGGCCTGATTCCATAAGGAGACCTTGGAGCTATGCAAGTTGTGCTGCTCCAAGGGCTATGGCAATTCTGGATGCACCAGGAACCCTGTGCCATATTCCAAAAGAAAGCAGGGTTCCTGCACCAAACGCCCCATGATTGCTGCAAGTGCGGGACTGTGCCCAACCAGTGGCACACCAGCAGCACATGCCACAAGACAGTGGCACCCCTTACACAGGTGCCATGAGGAATGGGCATCACTGGTGGTGATGGTGTGTGGGGACACAGGTGCTCAGTGGGGGTGTTGGGGCAGGTGGGGTCATAGGGTGGGTCAGTGTGCCAACAGGGTGGTCGAGTATTGCTTTGGCACCCAGCAGGGTGCAAATGCCCATCATATATCAATTCAGAGGCATTTTCAACCCCCCAGGTGCCACAGTGATCCCGTACATCCCGGTTGCCACACCAACCCTCTCTATGCCCCTCTGTGCCCCTCCTACCCATGGACCCCACTAGTAGTCCACATGTCATGGTGTGCCAGTTTGTCACAAGGGGCTTAGACCACCTCCTGGCAGGTCTAAGTGGAGCCCCTTGCGACGTCCATGGTGGGGCTCTTGGAATTGGAATTGTGAGCCCCACCTTGGCGAAAGCCCCCTTGCGACCTGGCATACCCAGTTGCAGGTCATAAGGGTGGCACAGTACCCATTCAGCACAGCGGATTCCCTGTTTGGTGCAGCCCATGTTCTGGAATGAGGAATGCCGCAAGGGGGGATGCAAGGTGTAACTTGCAACTTTGCTCTTTGGAGCAAGCACCTAGTGTTCACCAGAACAACTTTTGGAATCGGGCCCAATGTTTCTTAAGTTTTTTTTTATTTTGATCCCAAATTTTCGAGAAAGTAAGTTTATGACTCTCCCTTCTAAATGTGACATGTGGCATTTATAGAATAGTGGCCAACACATAATTTCACACCACAAATGTGAAAATGCATTTCATCCAGGATTTGAAAATCACCAGTCATGTTTATAATGTGGTATAAAAAATAACTATGTTGAACGTGTTGAGTCAAAATATTAACATTTACCAAAATTATAGGTAAGCATGAACAAATGTCAATGTTTATACATAGCTTTATTTTTTTAATATTTTGACCCCAAATATTGAACATAGTCTTCTTATGATCCCATGTTATGACTGACCCCAAATATTGAACATAGTCTTCTTATGACCCCATGTTATGAACTTGACAGGTGAAGTTTTTCAAATCCTGCTCAAAATGTGATTTAGAGGAGCAACTGCCAAATCACCCTTTGGCCCAGATTTGGAAAAAAAAAAAACTTTCCTTGTTCATGAGGTGGAATCCAAAAACACCATGTTGAAAGTTAGGTGGCCAGATATTGAACATTAGTGAAGCTATGAGTGAACATTGAAATACTTGAACATTCAGGGTAGGAGGTAGTAGGAGGAAGGAATTTCAGGAAGATAAGGGGAGGAAGCCAGAGGGAAGGAGTTCAGGAAAGGAAGAAAGGAGGTTGAAGCAGGGAGAGAGGTGGTGGGAAGGGAGAACAATCTATGCTTACTGCATAAGCTTATGAAGGATGAAGTTCTCCTATCAAAATTGGGTTTTAAGCATAATCTGGGTAGGACTAGTACCAGAAAGCATAATAAACAGCTATGCCAGCAGATCTGGAATCATAATATACGTAAACACTGGTATAGTTGTAGGGTAGTTGGATTTTGGAATTAACTACCATCTGACATTGTTGACAGTTCTTCCATGAATGAATTTAAAACTAAAATAGATCTCCATTTTGGTAACAACAAGTTTAACTTCTAAATTGGAAAGGCAAGTCTTATAGGATTTTTATCTTCAGGCTTGAACAAACCTATGAAACCTATGAAACAAGGAGACAGGCAGGGAGGCAAGCAGAAGAGAAAGATAGGGGAAGGCCTGCTGGAAGTGAAGATAAGGAGGAGGGGGCTGGGATGGGGTTAGCTAGAACAAGGGGATGAACAGGAGTACAGGATGGGCAGGAGGGGAATGAGGGGGCATGCAAGAGTGGGCAGCAGGGGGGGGAGGCCCAGGATGGCGAGGTGAGGGTGGAGATCTTGAGAGATTCGATAGTTAAGGGGGTGAGATGAAGGGAGGAGTACAGGACTAACTGTAGGAGGGTAGAGTGTGTGCTGGAAATGATGGAAAGGACATTGGGATCTCTGATAGCCAAGAAAGTAGGCAGGAGGGAGGAAACCTCACATAATAGCAAACCTGGGTATGAATGACCTTGCAGGATGTGAGGTGGGATTGGTGCAAGAGAGGTTCAGGGAGGTAGAGAAAATCTGCAGTGAGATAAGGAGATTGGTAGTCTTCTCGGATGTGCTACCGGTCCCAAGTACTAGCACTGTAAGGAAAATAAGAATTCAGGAATTTAATATGTGACTCGGAGGATAGTGTGAGGTGGAGTGGTATGGGATAGTTGGTGACTGGGAAGGCACCTGGGATATCAAAGACATGTTTGAATCAGACCAGTTACATCTACAGTTATCAAGAAGATCACAAGGGTTCTGGAGAGAAAGTTGGAGAAATTTGTGGAAGAAAACCTCAATTTAAACTGATGGGGGCAGGAGGTTGATGAGCACACTCAGTCACCTGAAGAAGAAGGCTGATAGGCTTCCCTCCAGTCAGAACAGAATAGATGAGAGATAGTGGAGAGTGGTGGTACGGGGGCATGCCTCAGACAGCTAGTATTGGAACCCACTCGGGAGGGAGCAATCTTAGACCTGGTACTCTCAAATGGGGACAGAGAAAGAATCTCAGATTTATAGGTGGGTAGCCATCTGGGAACAAGCGACCACCAAACAGTGTGGTTTACGATAAACACAGCCATACAATCAAGCCATACAAAAGCAAGAGTATTGGACTTTAGGAGGGCTGACTTTGGGAAAATGAAAGAGTGCCTTAGAAAAGCACTAGCAAACAGGCAAGAAGGAGGGGTGGAGGAACAATGAGGAGTAATCAAAACAGCCATCACAGAGGCAACAAGCCTTTGTGTAAAGCAAATCTATAAAACACAACAAAGGAAAAAAATGCTATGGTTCTCAAAAGAGGTGGCAGGGAAGGTTAAGGAGAAAAGGATAGCATTCAGGAAATATAAGGAAACACAGAAGGAGCAGGAAGGAGAACTTTATCAGTTAAAGCAGAAAGAGGCTGGGAAAGCAGTCAGAATAGCAAAGGCCCAAACCGAGGAAAGGATAGCCAATTCTGTTAAGAAGGGGGATAAGACCTTTTATAGGTACATTAGGGAGCGAAGAAAGACCAAAGGAGGGATACTGAGGCTTAATAAAGGGGAGGGAATGTGGGTAGAGGGGGACAGTGAAAAAGCAGGGATACTGAACGAATATTTCCTGCTCAGTATTCACAAAGGAAGAGGAGGGGGAGGTACCTAAACCAAACAAGAGAAACACTCTGAAGATGGGGTCGATACCAGTCCATTTACAGGAGAAAGGGTTCTGAAAGAACTAATAAAATTGAAGGTGGACAAAGCAATGGGGCCTGATGGAATTCACCCAAGAATTCTAAAAGAACTAAGGGTAGAACTAGTGACACTGCTGACTACTCTCTTTAACAAATCATGGGAGGATGGGGTGGTACCTGAGGACTGGAGGAGGGCAGATGTGATTCCTCTTCACAAAAGTGGGAGCAGGACAGAGGCAGGAAACTACAGACCAGTTAGTTTGATCTCAGTGGTAGGGAAAATGATGGAATCACTTCTGAAGGAAAGAATTGTTGAGTACCTAGAGGTCAGTGGGGCACAGGACCCAAGGCAGCATGGATTCACGATGGGAAGGTCATGTCAGGCAGAATCTAATAGATTTCTTTGACTGGGTGACCAAAGTAGTAGACCAGGCTGTGGACATGGCCTACCTAGATTTTAGCAAGGTATTTGATACAGTCCACACAAAGATTAATACACAAGTTAGCCATCCTTGGAGTGGCCCCAAGGTGGTAGCCTGGATAAAAAATTGGCTAGACAACAGGATGCAAAGGGCAGTGGTAAATGGAGTACACAGTGAAGAAAGGAGGTTACTAGCGGGTACCGCAGGGGTTCAATACTGGGACTGGTCCTTTTAATGTCTTTATAAGTGACATTGCAGAGGAACTGGAAGAAAAGTATGCCTCTTTGCAGATGACACAAAGATCTGCAACAGGGTTGATACACAAGATGGAGTGGAAAGGATGAGAAGGGACTTGACAAGGTTGGAGGAATGGTCAAATGTATGGCAGCTCAGATTCAATGCAAAGAAATGCAAGGTAATGCACATGGGAAACAAAAACCCAGGGGAAGAGTACACAATGGGGAGTGCGATACTGACAACAGTAAAAATGGAAAGGGACCTGGGGGTAATTATATCAGATGACCTAAAGGTGGGCAAGCAATGTGAGAAGGCAGTAAGGAAGGCTAGGGGATACTGGGATGCATAGGAAGAGGCATCAATAGTAGAAAACAGGAAGTTGTTATCCCTCTGTACAGACAGTTGGTGAGACCCCATCTGGAGTACTGTGTGCAGTTCTGGAGACCCCATCTCCACAAAGACATAGACACAGTGGAGGCTGTCCAGAGGAGGGCAACCAAAATGGTGCAGGGTCTGCACCAGAAGACATATGAAGAAAGACTAAAGAAGCTTAATATGTATACCCTTGAGGAAAGAAGGGAGAGAGGGACATGATAGAAACTTTCAAGTACCTCAAGGGAATCAACAAAGTCCAAAAGGGTAGCATCTTTCAGAAAAGAGATGTGCAAGAACTAGAGGCACAATTTGAAGATAGAGGGGAAGGCTCAGAGGTAATGTGAGGAAGTATTTTTCACGGAGAGGGTTGTGGATGCATGGAACAGCCTCCCTGAGGAGGTCGTGGAGTCAAGAACAGTGGGGAATTCAAGAATGCATGGGACAGACATAAGGCAGTCCTAGTGAGGGTAGGAGGAAGTAAGCTGTTGGTTAACTAGGATCTGCAGCTTATCTGTTAGGTAGGAAAATGGGCAGACTTGGTGGGCCAAGCGGTCCTTATCTGCCTTCAAATTCTATGTTTCTATGGTGGAAGAAAGAAGGAGGGCTGGAGGAAGGGAGAGTGGGGGGCAGGACAGGGGGTAAGGAGGCCCACGTCATGGTGCAGGGTGGAGACTCTGAACACCCGAAGCCAGGGAAGAAAAATAGCTGAATTGCAGGCATTGATGGACAAGAGAAAGGTAAATGTAGCGGCCATCACAAAGACATAAGGCCACAAACCATGACTGGGAACTTGCAGTCCTCAGGCATAAAATGTATAAGAAAGATAGGGAGATGGGAAGTGAGGGAATTGTTTTGTATGTGAAGGAGGGGATAACCTGTACCAGGGAGGCAGGGGTGGAAGGAAGGCATAAGCATTATGTGTGCACATACTGTACAAACAACTAAGGGGTGGAAACTTAGGATGGGGGTGGTCTACAGACCACCTTCACAGGAAGAGGAGCTGGACAAGGTACTGGGGTTCCAAATCGTAGGAATTGCAAGCAAGGGGTTGGTAGTAATAATGAAGGACTTCAATATGCCTTGAGTGGATTAGAAAAGCACATCTACCTTCAGTATCAGGGAGCAAGTACTGCTGGATGCGTTCCATGGAAACATAGAACTTGACAGCAGGTAAGGACTACTAGCCACCAGTTTGCCCATTTCCCAACCTACATTATTACTGTAGACCATACCAGATCTACAGCTCGTTCTCTCTCCCCAGTTAATTTCCACTATGATTTCTTTGTGCCTATCCCATGCAGTCTTGAATCTCACTACTGTTTTCACCCCCACACCACCTTCACAGGAAGGTTGTGCCAGGAATCCATCAGTCTTCTTCACATCTCTCCCAGAACTAGCCCCCTCCAGCTTCATAGCATGTCCTCTTGTTCTGGAGCACCTTGTACCATATTTACCCAAAGGTGTTTTAAGGTCTTTATCATATCCTCCGTCTTCCTCCTCTCTTGCAGGGTGCACATATTGAGGTTCTTTAATCTGTCCTAATAGGGATTTTGATGCAAACCCTGTACCATTTTAGTTGCCCTCCTTTGGACTGCCTCTACTTTGTCTATGACCTTCTAGAGATTTGGGCTGTAGAACTGGACACAGTACTGATATCCGGTGAACATGGCAACCATGATTAGCGACTGCAAAAGCTCATAAATCCCATCCACTGGTTTGTGGTCGCCTGCAAGTGTATACCGTAAATTGCTTTCGGTGATATACACTCTCCATAATGCGATTGCTGTAGCGTGTTTGCTATTATGACATAGAACCAAACAGTACTCTGAGGTTTTGTCTTACCAGCAATCTATACAGAGCAACACCATTCCCTATTTCTGCTGGTGATACCTCTCTCTAAGAACTACAGCATCCACTAGCCCTCCCGACTGCCTTGTCCGCTGTCTGGCCTCCATCAGATCATCAAATATGATTACCTCCAGTCTCTTTCCTACTTGGTAGTTGTCAATACCACTCCACCCATTTTGTACATGGTGCAGAAATGGACACAAGTCCCTTTACACGAGAAAGGGTCCTGAAGGAACTGGAAGTAATAAGAGCTGATAAAGCAATGGGGCCAGATGGGGTGCACCCCAGGGTCCTTAAAGAACTAAGAGAGGTGGTGGCTGAACCTCTGGCTATCCTGTTCAGCCAATCACTGGAAACAGGAGGTACCCAAAGACTGGAGGACAGCAGATGTAGTCCCTTATACAAAAGTGGGAACAAAGAGGAAGCAGGGAACTACAGACCAGTCAGCCTCACCTCGGTAGTGGAAAGATCATGGAAGCACTACTGAAGGAGATTGGTGGAACATCTGGTTGTCAATGGACTACAGGACCCAAGGCAGCATGGTTTCACCAGGGGGAGGTCATGTCAGACCAACCTCATTGAATTTTTTGACTGGGTGACTAGGGAGGTGGATCAGGAGAGGGCAGTGGACATGGCCTATCTGGACTTCAGCAAGGCCTTTGACACTGTGCCACATAGAAGACTATTACACAAACTGGGGAATATGGGTGTGGGCAGGACAGTAGTGTGGTGGGTAGGTAACTGGCTGGGTGGCAGGACACAGAGGGTGGTGGTAAATGGCTGTCACTCCACAGAGGGAAGAGTGACCAGTGGGGTACCACAGGATCAGTGCTGGGACCGGTCCTATTCAACATCTTCATCAGTGACATTGCACAGGATATAGAAGGCAGAATTTCACTGTTAGCTGATGACACAAAGCTCTGTAACAGAGTAGACACACCAGAGGGTGTAGACAGAATGAGAAGGGACCTGCAGAAACTTGAAGAATGGTCAAGGGTTTGGCAGTTGAAATTCAATGCAAAGAAGTGCAAGATAATGCATATGGGGCACAAAACCCTGGCACAATATATCAGTTGGGGGTGAGGATATAGCATGCACCAAGCAGGAAAGGGATCTTGGGGTTGTCATCTCTGATGACCTCAAGGTAGGGAAACAGTGTGACAAGGCATCAGGTAAAGCAAATAGGATGCTGGGATGTATAGGCAGGGCATCACCAGCAGGAAAAGGGAGGTCATAATTCTGCTATACAAGACACTAGTGAGGCCCCACCTGGGTACAGTGTACAGTTCTGGAGACCATACCTACGTAAGGACATAGACAGGGTAGAGAAGGTTCAGAGGAGGGCAACAAAGATGGTGAATGGGTTGCATCACAAGTCCTATAAAGACAGGTTGAAGGAACTGAACATGTACTCCCTGGAGGAGAGGAGGGAGAGAGGATATGATAGAGACATGCAAGTATCTTACAGGGAGGAACAGGGTGCAGGAAAACACTATTTTAAGCGAAAAGATGTTTCAGGACTAGAGGGCATGGGATGAAGTTGGAGGGAGGACGATTCAGAGGAAACATGAGAAAGAATTTCTTCACAGAACGGATGGTGGACAAGTGGAACACCCTGCCAGAGGAAGTGGTGGGGGCTGAAACAATCACGGGATTTAAGAATGCATGGGATAGACATAAAGGAATTCTAGAGGTCAGGGGTAAGGGGAAATAGACTTCTAGGAAAACAAACTGAACTTACAAGCTCAAATGGGCAGACTAGGTGGGCCATAGGCCCTTATCTGCTGACACTGTCTATGTATCTATGTATCTATGTACTCTGTCCCTAGGTTTCTTCGCCCTAAGTGCATTATTTTGCACTTTTTCACACTGAAACACAACTGCCATACCCTTGACCACTCCTCATATTACTCAGATCTCTGCTCAATCCCCAGTGTCCACTATATTGCAGGTTTGGTGTCATCTGCAAAGAGTCAGACCTTCTCATCCAGCTCCTCTGCATTGTCACTTATTAAGACATCACACAGGACTGGTCCAGGCACTGATCCCTGTGGCACTCCACTGATCACCCTTCCTTCCTCAGACTGAACTCTATTTACCATCATCCTCTGTCATCTAACTGCTAACCAATTTCTTATACAGTTTACCACCTTGCAATCCTAAGCTACCCAGCTTGCTTACTAGTCTCCAGTGTGGAACAGTGTTAAAAGCCTTACTGAAATCAGCGTAGGTCATGTTCAGCTCTACACCGTGATCTAATTCCTTTGTCCCCCAGTCAAAGAAATCTGTCAGATTCAATTGACATGACCTCCCAGCTGTAAACCCATTCTGCCTTGTGTCTTGTAACCCACTGGATTGATGATATTCCACTGTCCCCTTCAACAGTGATTCCATTGACTTTCCTACCACCACTGTCAGGCTGACTGGCCTACAGTTGCCAGCCTCCTCCCTGCTACCACTTTTGTGTAGTGGGCTACATCTGCCCTCCTCCAGTCCTCAGCAATCACTCCTGTTTCCAGTGAGCTCTTAAATAGGACTATCAGAGGTGCCGCGGTTCCTCCTGAGGCTCCCTCAGTACTCTTAGATGCACCTCATCTGGTCCCATTTCTTTTCCACCTTCAGATTAGCGAGTCCATTCAGGACTCTCTCACAAAAAGACGTAGTGTCTACCCCTTCAAAGCTTCTGTTACTTTTTGTGGCCCTCCCATCTTCTTCCTCTGAGAACATTGAACAAAAGTATTTGTTCAGGATGTCTACTTTTCCTGGTCCCAATCGACATAGTCCCCACCTTCCTTTCTAACTTTACAGTCCAACCCCTGGCCTTCCTCTCGTCACTTGGACACCTAAAAAATGTCTTGTCCCCTTTTGTTGCCTCCTGGGCTATTCTTTTCTGTTTGTGCTTTGGCACTCCTTTCTGCTTTCCCTGTTTCACTCTGTTCCCCGATACACCTCCCTATCCTCCTCACTCTGCATCTTCTTATATCTTCTGAATGCTAGCCTTTTAGTGTTTAACTTTTCAGCCACCTCTTTCAAGAACCGTAGCAGTTTCATTTTTTCTATTGCTTTGTTTGACACAGAGGTTTGTTGCCTTTACTATACTCTCTTTTAACTTCACTGTCTTGACCTTTTCAGCCACCACTTTGAGAACCATATCAATCTCATTTTCAAGTTCACCGTGCATGCATGTGCAGTGAACTTCTTGAAAAGAGTTGCTTTTGAAGGGTGTGACACTGTCTGTCCAAAGCAGAGTGGCCTACAAGGGGTACGACAGTGTCACACCAATAATCAGCCAGGCTGATCATGATGGTGTTTTGCCTGAAAGGGTCTGTACTTGAAAAGAAAATGCCACACCAATCATACAGGGTCTTTTTCTTTTCGTCTATAGGAGTCTGCCCACTGATCAGTCTGGCTGACGTAACTCCCCCCCCCCACACTCACCACTCTGCCAGTCCCTTCCCCCACAAATAGAGATACAGCAAATTTAAAATCTGCCTGCGAAGTGAACACGAAGTGGCCATTTCGCATTGGCACTTCGCTAACGGAGTGCCCATAGGAAACTCACTTCGCCTTGTTATTATTACTCGACATTGTCATTCCGCCTATAACGTGAAGTAAAGCGGAGTGACAACAGTATTAACAGTATCCCACCCACAGTCACCAGAATGAATGTGCATTCCCAAAGTGCTACTGTCTTGTGTCCAGAAAACTCCCCAGTGCTTATGAAGTGAAATGAGAGTGTAACAAGAAATGCAAAGTCTCCCAGAATTAATGGCACACTCAGTCATGCATGATGGTCAGGTCACACACAGTCACCAAAACTAATGTGCATCCCAAAATGCTACTGTCTTGTGTCCAGAAAATTCCCCAGTGCTGATGAAGTGAAATGAGAGCGTAACAAGAAATGCAGTCTCCCAGAATTAATGGTGCTGTGCAATGCACAGACAGATTAAGATTGCACTGCACACTCAAGAGATGCATACGAAAAGGCACAACAACACCTAACCAGTGCTCACAAGTCACAAATCTAAGTCTGGAAAGGAATACATTTTGCCAGTTGGGGGATTAGTGCATGGCAGTAACAATCCATTACCAGTAAAGATACCACTAAGTAGTATAAAAAATTCATGCAGGTGTGGTGAATAGCAGGTTCACACTGCTGCAATTACTCTGTAACACTATAAAAGGTGTCTGATTTAATGGCACACATCGCACACACACTCATACGTACACTCAAGTAATGCGTAGCAAATTGAAATCCTTTAATAATATAACCAAATGTTTTAAACAGATAAATTGTACACTGCTGCACCACAACAATCAGCAAAAAAATGTCAAGAATTACTAAAAATATTAGTGTGTACATTAACACAGTTATACAAGAAAAATATAACCAAAGCAGAAAGACTGTCTTTTTCTCCCAGTTAATCTACTTACACCACAAATACGCCCCTCCCTCAAAGCACACTTCACAGACCACAGACTGATTGTTCTAAATTAACATTCAAAATCCACAAACAACTATAAACACTCGATGATATGAGCACAGAAGGGTTTCCTACAATCAATGTACTAAATTTTGAGCAAAAAATATTACTCAAAAAGGCATTTTAAACACCTTTTAGAGGTTTTGAATTGCAGAGCTCTGAGAGCAAACTGTCTCCAGCTACCACTGCACACACACTACCCAGGCCAGAACTGAGGCGTGTGCTGAACAATGTAAAGCCCATGTGACCTGCAATCCCATGAATAACTGCAGAATTTCATTTGGAGCTCAATTACAGGGCAAAGTGAGGTGAATTCCATTGATTTCAATGTAGTTTGTGTTAAAATTGGTGGAGAAGTGGTTTGGGGAAGGTGAAATAATGCAAAGTCATTGGTTTCAATGGACTTCGCATTCCTCATTATGAAGCGAAGTACTCCGCTTCACATTGTGGAGTTCTCTGCGGATTCCACGTTACTCAGTGAATCACTTCACAGAGCAAATTGGGGCCACTTCACCCACCACTACTTACAGTACTGTAACTCACATGCTGTACGTGAAGGAACGTGAGTGCCAAAGGCTGTACTTCCCCGATGGGCTGTAGCACAAAACTCCCAGACTTAAAAATGCTTATTAATGAGTACAATGGTGGAGTGGTGAAGCCTGGAGAGATACTACAAAACATGCTTACAATACATCAAAGTAACTAGTAAAAAATGAATGTTGTGATTTGTGACGTGATCGTGAATCGTGATTTGTGACCATGATGATGAAGAGCGTGATTCAGTGTCGGCGGTGTGAGATAACAATATGAAAACTGTATTGGGAATACGAATGCCCTTGGCTGTACTTCCCTGATGAGCTGTAGCACAAACTCCCCGACTTAAAAACATTCATTAATGAGTACAATGGGGGGGTGATGAAGTCTGGAGAGATACTACAAGACATACTTACAATACATCCAAGTAACTAGTCAAAAATTTTGTGTTGTGATTCATGACATGATCATGAATCGTGATTTCTGATTGCATTTGTGACCATGATGATGAATGTGATTCAGTGTTGATGGTGTGAGATAAACAGTATGGAACTGTATTGGTAGGGGAACACAAATGCCTATGGCTATAATTCCCGATGAGCTGTAGCACAAATTCCCTGACAAAAATGCTCATTAATGAGTACAATGGCGGGGTGGTGAAGCCTGGAGAGATACTACTAAACAGGCTTACAATACATCAAGTAACTAGAAAAAAATTAATATTGAGATTGTGACATGATCACGAATAGTGATTAATGACTGAATTTGTGACCGTGATGATGAAGAATGTGATTTGTATCACGGTGACTCGTAAGTCGTGATGATGGTCCTGACTTAAAATGCATATTAATGGGTACAATGTTCATGCAGAATTATGCACCACACCTGTCCAGTACTCTAAAGGAAGCCAAAGAAACAACTGTGACTTAAGTTACAGATGGAGATTGGGCCCTAAAGAGATGCAAATGCACACACAGGTTAAGATTAGCTGCACACTGAAGAGATGCAGATTCAAGGCACAACACCTAACCAGTGTTCACCATCAGAAAATCAAATCTGGAAAAGAATACCTTTGCTGGTTAGAGGCGGGCGGCGCGGGGGGCAGTGTACTGCACTGCTGCAGTAACAGTCACTAGTACTAGTACCAGTAAAGATATCACAAAGAAGTACAAAAATCACACAGCTGCAGTGGATAGCAGGTTCACATTGCTGAAATTATTATGTGGCACAATAAAAGGTGTCTGATTTGATGATATGCGTCACACACAAACTCACACACACACTTAGTAATGTGTAGCAAATTGAAAACTTCAGTAATATAACCACATATTTAAAAAAAAACTAAAATTATGCACTACTGCACCACAACAATCGGCAAAACAATGGCAAGAATTATTGAAAATATTACTGTGTGTACATTAACACAGTTATACAAGAAAAATATCACCAAAACATAAAGCACTGTCTTTTTCTCCAAGTTAATCTATCTGCACCACAGATACGCCCGTCCCAAAGCACACTTCCACTGTCTCTCAGTACACAGACTGAATGTTGTACATTAACATTCAAAATTCACACACAAACAATAAACGCTCGATGATATGCGCACAAAAGGGTTTCCTATAATCGATGAACTAAAGTTTCAGCAAAAAAAAATGACTCAAAAAGGCTTTTTAACAGCTTTTAAGATTGTCTCCTACATCGTCCTACACACACTACCCCAAACTGAGGCAGTGCTGAACAATCTATTGCCCATGTGACCTGAAATCCCATGAATCACTGCAAAATTCACCTTTGGAGCTTAAAAACAAGGCAAAGTGAGACGAAGTACATTGTTTTCAATGTACTTCTCCTTAAGAATTGGTGGAGTAGTGGTTTGGGAAGAAGGAGTAACACAAAGTCATTGTTTTCAATGGACTTCGTGTTACCCATTACAATGCGAAGTACTGTACGCCGCTTCGCGTTGCGGAGCACTCCGCAAATTTGCCTTCACTCCTCGAATCACTTCAAGGAGTGAATTGGGGCCACTTTGCCCATCTCTAACCACAAGCAGTTCATCTGCACTGCCCAAGCCGGGCTGATTTAAAACAGTTTGTTGCAGGCAGTTCTCTCCCTGGTCCTCGCTCTTCTGCTGGTGTGGCTCTCTCTCCCCAGTCCTAGCCCCCCCCCAAGGCTTCAACATTAGCCACAGTGTGGTTCTCTCTGTGCCCTGTCCTCACTCCACGCCTCCCCCTCCCCAGTGGCATAACCATGCATACTTCCTGTATGCACTTGTGACAGAAAACTCAGAGTGACAGTCCACCAGCTTAAAAAATGACTCAATCACCAGGGACACTGGTTTTCCATATATATACAGAAAAATGAACAGAATCGCAGAATCCTGATTGACTGACAGAATTCCAAGAGATTCACGGAATCCTGATTGGCTGGATTGAATTTCCAGTGCACCGCACAAAAAGGATCAAGCTTTTTATCAGCACCACTGTGCTGCTGCTTCTCTTTCTTTGCCACTAGCCTGCACTCTGCATTGTTAGTATGTCTCCGGTGTTTACTGCCCACTAAAGAAATGCCATCTGGGCCTACTTCTTCCTTTTGCCATTCTATCCTGAAAAAAATAGTAAGTTGTCTGATACTTAAAAAACATCGTTGAGGTTTGTGAAGTACTGTCAAGTGTCTGCACCTAAAAGTGTGTGTGTGTGGGGGGTCAAAGTGTAAAAATAGTAAAAAGCAGGCCGAGAGGGAATCTGGTGAAATGTAAGAATCAAAGGACACCGCTCCACACTAACTGCCCCATCGCCTGTGCCCGGCCACAATAATCATGAACAAAACTAAAAATATCTGCACCAGACTTCAGAATTTACTCTGTACTTTACTTAATTCATAAAAAGCGTGCAAATATTTTAAAGACCTTATGCAACAGTGGTTGAAGACCAGTAGTAACCCCAACCGGTTTCACCCTCTGGCTTTCTCTTGATCACCAGTGCCACTGCATTAGGTATCTGCCTCATTTGTATGTTTATGAATTAAGTAAAGTATGGAGTAAATCCAAGTCTGGTGCCAGTATTTTTTTGTTTTAATCTGCTAAAATATGCAAACACTGCAGTAATTGCCGATAGTAAAAAAACAACCCCCTACCCCTTGCTGTCTGGATTGATGCTGCCAGCTGCTGCAGAGCAAAAGAAAGCTCAGTTGTACACTGTTCATTTGCTCCAACACCAACTGCCGACTTCCTGCAGCTTGCAGTCAGCATCTGAATAACCTCCCCTGTCCATTCAATCTGGTTACAGTTATATTTCCAAAAATGCAAAGTTTATTCATTTACAAAAAGCTGTGCTCCAGAAATGGGAGGGGCGTATGTCAGGAGTCTTACTGCCAAAGCAGTCTTGCCATCAGGACCGATATTAGTACTTAAAAAATATCTTTGGGTTGTGAGTAACTGCCAAGTCTGCACCTGTAATAGGGACATTACGGACATCTAAAATGGTATCTTATCTTAATAAAGTAATTTTACATTTTCTAGGTATCTGACTCTATGTGGGGCAGCTGCATTTGATTAAATGAATAACAGACTCTGCTGGTGTGGGATCACCTGCATAGTGTATTGTAATTTTTATTAAATAGGAATTACAGTCCCTCTGCCAGGTCAGGGTCAGCATCAACTTAACCTTTAGGATTTTTAACAAAAAGATAATATCCTTTCTGATGGCTTCTGCTAAACTTTATGGTACATTTCTTCTTGGTGCACTGTCCATCCTTGTACTGTAAGGTATGTGCCCATTGAGAAGTTGGGGTTGGGGAGCTGACTGTGTTTAATTGGGTGGGGTAGAGGAAGGCTGTTTCAGGGGGTGGGGCAGCTGGCTGTGTTCATTTAGAGTTGGGGAGAAATGGCTGTGTTGGTACAGGGTCTGTTTGAGGGGGTTGGGGAGTCAACTGTGTTTGTGAGAGGGTGGCCATGTAATGTTGGTGGGATGTGACAGCTGGTCATGTCTGCTTGGGTGGGGCACTGACTATGTTAATGGAGTGGGGAGCTGGCTGTGCCAGCTGAATTGGGAGTGAGTGTGATTGACCACGTTGGTGAGGGTAGGCATGGGTTGGTGTGGGAGCCAGAATTGTCTGCTTGGTTGTTGGGGGGACTGGGCACATTGGTAAGATGGGCACCAGGCTGTAGCTGCTTAGGAGGGGTGGGCAGGACTGGCCATGCTGGTGGTGTGGCAGTGATGGGTGCCCATGACAACACTATTTAGTAGCACTGCTAGTCTCTTATTGAGAATGAAGTATTTTCAACAAGAGACTGGCAGTGCTGAATTTATATGGTCTTAATGAACTGGTTGCATTCTTTTCAGGTGAGCTAGCCATGTTTGGTGGGTACTGGCTGTGTTCATTTGGGTGGAGTGGAGGGGACTGATCGTGTTGGTGCCAACTGGCAGAGTGGGGCTTAATTCACATTGGAGCTCTGACATGAAAACTAAAAGACCCCTTTTTATGGAGACAGAGTAAAGTGGCCAAATTTAACTTGAAAGAAATGTAATTCTTTTTAAAATAATTGCCACATCATTTGGGAGGTGCACTGCTACGTATTGTACAGAAGTAGCATCCCTGAGAACTGTGAGTAGAACTTTTTTTCAAAGCAAGAGACTGATTTTCTATTTGTTTAATGTTTGGGAGGTGTGTGGCTCCCCTTCAGCAAATGGAGGCATGTTATTTCAAAGAAGCCAATTCAGGCAATTTAATGTTAGAACTGAACCGAGGGAGTCCATCTTTTTATCGTAGTGTCATATAGTTCAGTTAAACCTATATAAACAGAAGAAATGCAAACATGCTTCATTGCATGTCTGCAAACGCACTGTGTAAAAGGGTGATATGGTAAAAAATATTAATATGTTGTCACCTGCAGCACTAAGCACTCATGTTTTCATATCAAACTGTAACAGGCAGGTGTGGGAGATGTATACCTAAAAGCTGTTGATAATACACTATTTCTGTGGAGGGTAGCACTATGGGAGGCAAGTACAACAGCAACACCAATGGTGAACTTCAACATTGACAAATGCTTGTTCCTATTGGTTATACTCACTTGTTTGATGCAGAGGTTTGTTGCCTTTAGTATGGTCTCTTTTAGCTTCACCCACTGTTCCTCCACCCCACCCAGGCCTTCCGTGGTCTCTTTAAGCTTCACCCATTGTTCCTCCACCCCACCCAGGCCATTCCCCCATCAGGTCATCCCTGAGGCATTCACCCATCTTTATGAAATATGCTCTCCTAAAGTCCAGGACCCCCACCCTTGTGTGGTTCACTTCTGCAGCTGTCCTTATATTGATCCACACCATACAGTGATCATTGGTCCCCAGGTGGCCTCCTACCCTGACATCTGCAACACTGTTCCCATTAGTTCCAGAGTGGATTCATGACACAAGGTGTCATGGAGCCCACTTGGGAGAAGGCTATATTGGACATGGTCCTTTCACAACTGTGTACATGTTCAGGATGTAAAGGAGGTCGAACCACTTGTAGGAAGTGACCACCATGTGGTTTGGTTCCACCTGGACGTAGACAGAGGGATGGTTTGGACCAAAACAAGGGTTTTGGACTTAAGGAAGGTTGACTTTGGCAGGATGGGAGATATCCTAGTAGGACACCTTGCTGGGATTAGAAAAGAGATGGAAGTAGAACAGAAATGGGCCATTATAAAGGAGGGACTGATGGAGGCTATTAGTGAGTGCAGCGAAATGAAAAGCAAGAAATCTAATTCCAAAAAGCCAAGCTGGTATGGGACAAGAGGACATAGAAACATAGAATTTGATGGCAGATAAGGACCTCTTGGCCCACCTAGTCTGCCCCTTCCCCTACCTAATGGATAAGCTACAGATCCCCATTAACCAACAGCCTACTTCCTCCTCCTCCTACCCCCCCAACTAGAATTGCCTTATGTCTGTTCCATGCATTCTTGAATTCCCCCACTGTTATTGACTGCACTATCTCCTCATGAAGGCTGTTACATGTATCCAAGACCCTCTCTGTGAAAAAATACTTCCTCACATTACCTCTGAGCCATCCCCCCTCTATCTTCAAATTGTGCCTTGTTCTTGCACATCTCTTTTTCTGAAAGATGCTACCCTCTTGGACTTTGTTCATTCCCTTGAGGTACATAGGCATGTGGTAGCAGTACAGACACAGCGGACACATACGTAATACTTTTCACATACTGCTCAGGTATGAAACTAGTACCTCCCCATGGTGTAATACTGCTGCATTAACTGGAAATACTCATTAGCAGCATGTTATGGTTAGCTTTAGGTGTTACAACTGTTGCTGTCACATGCTGCTTGTAAATTACTACAAAACATTACTATTGTTATCCAAGCTCTTATTTCCAATACAGCTATCTTATAGGTAACGTACTGTATGTTTCATCATTTCTTAACAAATGAAATATAGGCATCTGCTTAAATCTTATTGATTTTGTTACTGAGGAATGCTTACTGTGGGCCATCTCCCATGGTTGCCCAACATGTGTGTGTGCTCACAAGGCACTCTGATGGCAACAGATCTCATACAGTTGCTGGACCATGATGATGGATGTGTCTTGTACTGCTTGCATATGTGTGTGGGTGTGTGTGTATGGGGGGAATGCGGAGCTAGTGGTTTGAGGATGGGGGTGTGGGGATGGGATGGTAACCCTAACATCGCATTTCCACGCTTTCGTTGCTGTGGAAACAACCCTAACTGGTGCTTATTTATATGGCATACAAAAGGTTTAAGGTGAAGTTTACTCAAAGTAAGCAAATGTTTCACACATAACGTAATATAAAACTTAGCTTGAGACATTTTCCAAGCTATACTGTCAACCAGTTAATATATTCCATAAACGTCAAGGCCTTCAGTGCTGTAACAGGATTTAATACATGATAATATCAATTGTAAGTATAAATGCCAAATATAAAAACAAATTTACTTGCCAAAGACCCTCAAGAAATTGAGATCATGAGCCTGATATGGACAGATTTCAGTACGGTGTCAGTGTATAACAAACACGTACAGAATCAATCTAAAGAATCTGAATAAAAACACGAAATTAAATCCCCAGCCCCCCTTCCCGGGGAGTGATAACTAGTTAAAACAAGATATATGTACAAAAGTCCTAATACATCATTATTCACACCAATCTTTGCAATATTACCAAATGGATTTAAACCTTTCATGACCCCACAAGTAAATGCATCTTAATATGTGCAGAATTAAAAAATGTGACAGTATGTAATCCAACCACAGACAACTAGTTGAAGGAAGTAAATATTCACTATATATGAGAACTAAAAGCTTTGCCACTGTAACACTGTTATTTCATGTGCCTGAGTGAAAGCCTACCTAAATATCACCACAATAACCACACACACTATGCCCACACAAAAAAACAACACCCACGTATAAATTGCCCCATGCCTGCTGCTGCTGCATGAAATCCTATACTGTGCAGGTGTGATAAAGGTTATCACACCTGCACAGTATAGAAGACAATGCAACAGCGTTTTAATGAAGTTATCATATATACTTTATAAGGTCCCCATTCAAAATACAGTAACTCTAAGGGCGATGCTAAACACATTACATCCCTGGCGTACAGGCGTAGCCGCCATCTTAGGAGCTACAGGACCGGCTAGTTTCAATGCAGACCGAGGATTTGTTTACACTGTGCGCGATGCTTAACTCATTGCCTCCACAGGCTCACTCTGAGATTACACCACTTGTCTCCTGAATCTCCTGTATACTTTTAACAGTGAATCCTGGGCCTTTCTAAGCAAAATCAAGCCATAGTCAGCATGTTGCAAACAAATGCTAATAGCTCAATAACTGTTTATGCTAGGCACAAAGTATGAGTGGCAGAGTTATTCAGCACAAATTGCCTTTCAATGGTGGCATGCATGTAATAATAAGTAATTTCGTTTTTTTTCTATGCTGGTCGAAAGAGCAAACTAAATATTTTTTTCACTAAAAAAGTGCAACATAAGCCATTTTTTGTTGGAAAATATGTAAAATATCAACACCAAATTAAGCATACAGACATTAGATGGTGTTTTAATATTATGTTAGTTAAAAAAAAGATATCTTTTTACTATAAAACATAATTTTTCCCCATTTTAGTCAAGGTACTTTGGCGAGATTTGAGGGCTGAATCTCAACCACACACACCATAATATAAACAAATGCATATAACTCCAAAAGTATACATGATACACACAAAGTATCAGCATGAAAGTTGATTAGCACAAAAATGCCTTTCCAATGGTGCTATGCAACCAGTTGTAATCAATACAGTCTTTATTTTATACCTGCTGAAGTGCCAAAAAAGTGAATTTTATTCAAGCTGCTTAGGTGAATCTTGATGGAAAACATGTCAGCCATACACACCTTACCATAAACAAATGTGAATAACTCCAAAAGTATACATGATATACACAAAATATCAGTGGCAAAGTTGTTCAGCAGAACATTACCTTCCCAATGGTGGTGTGCAAATAATAATATGTAATTTTGTTTTGTTATGTTTAAACTGGTTGAAACTGCAAAAAAAATATTTTTTCACTAAAACAGGCAACATAAGCCATACACACCGTACCATAAACAAATGCAAATAACTCCTAAAGTATGCATGATGTGCACAAAGTATCAGTGACAAAGTTGTTCAGCATAACATTACCTTTCCAACGGTGCTATGCAGTCAAATATATATTATATTCTGTTACACTATATATTAAAATATATAAGTGACTTCTCCAGACGTTGCTTGGGCACACTGGGAGTCAGTAGCCGACTTCTGCAGACGTACTCAGGACACACCAGTGTTTTTTTACTGATGACTACAGGCGTCAGCTAGGAGACAATGAGTTAATCCATAGCGACTCGGGAGTGACAGACTTCATAAGCAAAAAGACTGCAGCGTTATGTGAGTAAAAACAGTAACTGACGCCGCTGTGGTTTTTGGGCTAAGATTGGGCACCCTGTTTATGTTTCCTTTAAGTGGCATAATGTGTCATATACATAGATACATAGACACTGTCAGCAGATGAGGGCCTATTGCCCACCCAGTCTACCCATTTAAGCTTTTAAGTTCACTTCAAGTTTTTCTAGACGTCTATTGCCCCTTACCCCTGACCTCCAGAATTTCCTTATGTCTATCCCATGCATTCTTAAATCCTGTGATTGTGTCAGCCCCCACCACTTTCTCTGACAGGGTATTCCACTTGTCTACCACCCTTTCTGTGAAGACATTCTTCCTCATGTTTCCTCTGAATTGCCCTCCCTCCAACTTCATCCCATGTCCTCTAGTCCTGGAACATCTTTTTTCCTGGAAAATAATGTATTCCTGTACCCTGTCCCTCCCTGTAAGGTACTTGTATGTCTCTATGATATCCCTCCTCTCCTCCAGGGAGTACATATTCAAGTCCTTCAGCCTGTCCTGATAGGACTTGTGATTCAATCCCTATACCATCTTTATTACCGTCCTCTGAACCTTCTCTACCCTGTCTATGTCCTTACATAGGTAAGGTCTCCAGAACTGTACACTGTACTCCAGGTGGGGCCTCACTAATGTCTTGTATAGTGGAATTATGACCTCCCTTTTCCTGCTGGTGATGCCCCTGCCTATGCATCCCAGTTCAATATCACATCACGTGTGACACATTTGTTCACTTTGAGTAAACTTCACTTTAAACCCACTATGCCATATATAATAATAATAATAATAATAATAATTAAACTTTATTGTTAAGGCACCTTTCCAAAACCAAGGTGCCGAACAGGTTTAAAAATAAACAACATATTGCACCATTTACATCAGCTTGATTAAAACACAATCATCTGAACAAACTTGTAAAATTAAAATCACAACACCACTAAGTCGCCAAATGCTTGGTGCCAAAGATGAGTTTTTAAAGCACATTAAATCCCTCCACAGTCACACACTCACGTAACTGGTGGGGTAGAGAATTCCAGAGAGAAGGGGCCACATGCATAAATGCCCAGGCCCCAGAAGATTTTAAACACACTCTTGAAATTTCTAGCAACCCCTTGTCAGCTGGGCGGAGTTATTGTCCAGGGCGGTAGGGAACCAGAAGCTCTTTCAGGTAGTCAGGGCCCTGTCCATGTAGGGCTTTGTAAGTCAAAAGTCCAACTTTAAAGGTGATCCACCATTGAACTGATAGCCAGTGCAGACCACGCAGCACCGGAGAAATATGACAGAACCAAGAGGTTCCTGTTGAAAGCTGAGCTGCTGCGTGCACCAGCTTCAAATGGTGGATTCTACCCCAAAAGCCTAGATAGAGGAGTTGCAATAATCAAGCGGGAGGACACAAGGCATGAACCAGTGTAGGAAGGTCGCTGGACGGAACAAGGTGCCTAATCCTGGCGATATTCCTCAGATGGTAAAAAAATGTCTTGACAATGGCTGACACCTTCGAATGCAGGGTCAGCCCCTCATCAAAGATTACCCCCAGGTTACGCACCTGTTCAGAGGCTGGGGGTGGCAAACCCCCAAGGAATAATCCCAAGGGTGAACCTACTCCTGTCCCCGTATCCGGCATCCTGAGTCCACGACCAGCACTTCAGTCTTTTCCGAGTTCAACTTCAACCAGCTCAAATCCATCCACTCCTGTATTTCTGCTAGGCAGTTATTAAAGACTGAGAGAACTCCATTCTGGTCAGGTGCAAAAGAAAGGTATAGCTGGGTATCATCAGCATAGCAGTGAAACCTCAGTCCATACTTCCTTACAATGTCTCTGAGGGGCAGCATATATACTGTGAACAACATGGGGGACAACACTGATCCCTGAGGAACCCCACAAGACAGAGGGATTGGGTCCGAGAAATAAATCCCGGATACCACCCTCTGAGTTCTTCCAGTGACAAAAGATGTAAACCACCTGAAGACTGTACCAGACAGGCCACAGATCAACTTCAGACGATCGAGCAGAACCCCATGATCCACAGTATCAAATGTTGATGAGAGATCAAGGAGAACCAGGATGAAATGGTTCTTCCGATCTCTAGCCATCAGGAGATCATTGAGCACCCGAACCAGCACTGTCTCTGTACTATGCTTCTTTCAGAAATTGGACTGGAGGGGTTCATAGATGTCATGGATGGTCAAATTGTTCTCCAGCTGTGTGGCCACTACCTTCTCAACCACCTTCCCTAAAAAGGGAATGTTAGAGACTGGTCTGTAGTTTGCAAGGCAGTTTGGGTCCAGGGAAGTTTCTTCAGGAGGGGTGTTACCACCGCTTCCTTCAGAGAGCTAGGAAACTCACCTGTTTCCAAGGAACACCAAACTATCTGAGCAAAGACTGGACTGATGGAATCGATACTACCTAAAATCAGGGAAGTTGGTCCTGGATCCAAACTACAGTACATAGGGTGCGCACCCTGGATATATAGATATATCATTTCTGTTTATTTTAATTTTGGAGCTTGTTTTTAACTTACACCTAGGCCTCATTTTAGCATGTATTTATTATCCACAGGTTTGCCTCTCATTGACTGTGTTCTTTAAAACATATGGACACTTGCAATTAAAGTTGTAAGCTCCTCATCTTACATGTAATTAGGAAGAATAATATCCTAAAGTTTTGTTATCAGAAGACAGTTTTCTTGAAACATACTGAGACATTTTAAAATTTATGTGAGGAGAACTCTCTGCTTGTTGCTATTTTCTGATAACATTTGACCTTCAGGGGCTTCTCAGCTAAAAGCATACTGGTGTTAATTAGCTTCTCTGATGTAACCTTCTGTTATGTTTCTTTTTTTTGAAATTCAAAATTTTATTGTGACCAAATCTCATATCAGATACACTGCACATAGGAACAAGCAAACACATTTTGTTCTATCATATCAATTAACAAAATCAATTCAAGTCACCAAATTTCTCCCCCAACCCTCCACGATAACAAAGCCCCCTCCTGAACTAACCCCACCCCTCACTACATCATACCCTTAAGGAAGATCTGCTCACCCACCATTATCCCCCCTCCTGCTTGATTCGTTCTGGCTATGCCTGGAGAAGGTATAGCGCTTGGAAGCGGCACCAAATCTTTTCATATATATGAAGCCTGTTGTCCCTTCCTGCACCCAATTTCTCCATGTTTAAATTAAACAACATCTCCTGCAGCCATTCCGTATACGTGATTGGTGAGTCAGTCATCCAGTGTCGCAAAACTACCTTTTTAAGAGAATGTGAGATCAGGGCCATGTAAAATCTACGCTCCCTAAACATGATGCCAGAGTAATCCCCTATCAGACATATATCAGGGGTAAAATACTGATCAATACCCAACAGTGGGTCTGCCCTTTGCTTAATCTGCATCCACACCTGCTTTATCAGTGGGCAATCCCAAAAAATGTGATACAAATCTCCCACTGCCTGACGACACCGAAAACAATTTTGGTCCGACCTATTTCCACCTTAAATAGCTTGTAAGGGGTCCAGAATAAGTTATTCAAGAAGTGAAACTGCATCACCCTCAGCCTGTCCTGTCTTACATACCTGTGCATCTGCCTCCAGACAGCTTCCCAATCCCGCTCTTGCTCCCCCAAACAATTAATCCAATATCTAGGTTTGTGGTCGAAATCGACCAGGACTTGGTCGAGAAGTTTCTTATATACTCTAGAGACCGCGTGCGGTTCCCACACAACTTGAGCTAATGACTCAAACCACTTCCCATCCACCGCCCATCCGGAGATTGGACCTCACTTGCGTCAATAAATGAGTAACTTGGTATAATTTAAAGACCTTCTTAACATCTATATTGTACTTTGCCAGGATCCCCCTAACTGGGAGTACGCGACTATTTTCCATTAAGTCCTCGATTCGCAGTCCTTCCAGCTGGGGAATCCATCTACCCAAAATCATTTTCCCCCCAATCCTCAGATTCGGATTTTGGCATACCGGTTGATGCTTGTCCCTGTCCGGGACATAACCAAGCTTACTGCAAATCTGCCTATGTATACGCAAAAATTTTACTATTGGATTAGTAATCAGCCTAGGGGGCAGTCTCCTAGGAGTGGAATAGAGCAACGCAACCGGGTCCACTCCTGCCTCCTGATCACTTCTATCTCTAGTCTAACCCACGAGGGAACATAAGGCAAAGAGTCAAGTTTGCTGTCAGGAACCACCCATCTCAAGTATTTACACAGACTACTTGCCAGTAATATAGTCCAAAATGTGGAAGTCTCAGACCCGCTTTCTCCCTGAGGGCGCCAGCTACTATAAGCCCTGCAGGGGCCTTTTCCTCTCCAGATAAAGTCAGAGATTAACAAGTGCAGTTCACTAAACCAGCTTAGGGGTAGAAAAGCATTAAGCATATTGAGTGGTTAGAAAATCCTAGGCAGGATATTCATTTTAACTATGCTAATCCGGCCCCAGAGCGATAGCGGCAATCCGCTCCACCTTTGCAGATCCTGCTTAATAATGTTCCTAATGGCGTTCAGATTTAGATTGACTAATTTCTGTTCCGATCTGGCCAGATAAATACCCAGGTACTTCAGCATATGCGGTGTCCACTGCATACCCATTTCCAACACCTCCGACCTATGCACTCTCATATTCAGCGGAAAAATTTGGGTTTTCCCCACATTAATCCTGTAGTTAGACAGTCTGCTATACTCTCCCATAATTTCCAGCACCGCTTGGATTGAGCTATTTGGCTGAGCAACATGCAACAAGATGTCATCCGCATATGCTGAGACTTTGAGCTCATGTGACCCGACTCTAATACCCATAATCCTGGAGTCTAGTCTCACTCTGGTGAGGAGAGGCTCCAGATACAAATTAAATAAAAGAGGCGACAGGGGGCAACCCTGCCTGGTACCAGAATTAAGCAAAAAACTTGCAGAAAATACCCCATTGCAGTATATTTTGGCCTTTGGATCCCTGTACAAAGTGAACACATATTTGATAAACTGGGCCGGAAGACCAAATTTTTCCATGGTAATGGCTAAAAACTTCCAGTCCACTCTGTCAAATGCCTTCTCCGCATCCACCGACATCAACACACACAGGAATTTACAGTCTTTGGAGACGGAGAAGACATGAGACAGTTTACGAGGTGGTCCGATGCCAGTCTGCCCTTCATAAACCCCACCTGGTCGTGATGAATTAGCTTGGACATGACCCTGGACAACCTAGAGGCTAAAATCTTCGCCAAAATCTTGATGTCGTAGTTAATCAGGGAAATAGGTCTATAACTAGTAACTTTATCTAACTCCTTCCCTTCTTTCGGAATAAGCACTATCAAGGCTTCGAATAAATAACCATCTACCTTGTCCAGGGTCAAAATACTCTGAAATAATCTTTTTAACCCGGGACATAACAAAGTCGCAAAACTTTTGTAAAAATTAGGTGTAAACCCGTCCGGGCCGGGAGCCCTATCATTGGGAAGCGTTTTAATTGCCTCCAGAATCTCCGCCTCAGAGATGGGAACTAAAAGCTCCCTCCTTTGACCTTCTGATACCTGGGGGAGAGTACAGGCAGATAAAAAGTCCTCTACTTCTTGTCTACTGGGCCTAGGGGTCATTGGGCTGTATAAAGCCTTATAGTAAACTTCAAATTCCCTGGCAATTTCCATGGGTGATGTTTTAACCGTCCCATCAACACTAGACGTGATACTCTGAACTATTCTAGATGCCTCCACTGCCCTTAACCTCATAGCTAAAAGCCTACCTGATTTCTCTCCCTGGTTCAGATACCAGGCCTTGGTTTTCAGAATTGCATATTCTGCCCTCTCTCCCAGGATCCCCTCATACTCATGACGCAGCTTGATTAGTAGCTCCCTAGTCTCCTCTGGCGTATTCTTTGACAGATCCTTCTCTATATCCCTAATTCATGACAACAAAGATCTAACCCTTTCCTCCCTCTTCTTCTTTCTTCCCGCCGCCAACTTAATGAACTACCCCCTTAACACACACTTTAGAGCACACCACCATAAATCTCCCCTAATAATTAAATGACTATTCTCCATCTCATACTGTTCAATCCGACGTCCAACATACTCCCTAGTTTCTATGGAACATAGTATTTGGTTATTCAACTTCCAAATAGTCTGTCTGGAGTATTAGCAGTCAAATTGAGGGAGCAAAGGACCATGGAATGATCCGAAAAATCCCAGGTACAATATTACAATTCACCAGTCCTGACAACAACCCTCTACTCACTAAAAATAATCTATCCTAGATCTGGACTTATGAACCTCTGATAAAATGTATATTCCCTACCTCCATGGGTCACATAATCCCAATTATCAACCAAATCCCTAATAGCTCTCTGAGCAGGGATAGCCCTTAACTCGCTTACCATCCTTATCCAGATCTGGAGTGAGCGGCAAGTTCAGTCCCCACCAGCACTATCGGAAGCTGATGAAACTGACTTAAGATATTTAGTAAATCCACAAAAAAACCAGGAGAGTCTGCGTTGGGCCCATAAATACTTCCCAGCACTATTCTTGTTTGGTTTAAAAGCCCTACAATTATTATATAGCGGCCTTCCGGATCCACGAGTTCCTTCTCACACACAAACGCCACATTCCTATGGATTAAGAGAGCTACCCCTCTACCCGCTGTACTAAATCCAGCCCCAAATATTTGACCAACAAACTGACATCTAAGTGTATTCAACTCTATCAAGAAAGTGCGCTTCTTGTAAACAAATTATCTGACCCTTTGATAACTGTAAATGTTTTAATATTTTATATCTCTTTATTTTTTGCCTGACTCCCTTGACGTTCCACGTACAAAACCCAAAAGGGCTACCCATATTCCAGGAACTCCTCACACCACCTTCTAATTACCTTCTCGGCTACACCAGACAGCCTATCGGGACAGCCTATTGGGTGAGCAGATCTTCCCAAACCTATCTTCTCTAACTCCATGCTAATACCCTCTCCCCCTGTCTAGCCCCTCGAATAACCCCAATTACAATCCAACTACATACATCTATAATTAACACAACCTCCCCCGACACCCCCCTCAGCACCCCCTCCCCCTCCCAAAGACACTTTGGTCCATGACATCCATAGCTCCGCTAGCTAACCCTTCCCTCCAGTCCCCCTCGGCAACATCATCAACTTCTTAACCCATTCTAACCGCAACTTCCCTTAAAGCCTATATTCTCCCACAACCTTCCAAACACGGCATAAGCCAAGTATTTATTCAAAAAAAAACCCATCTCAAAGTTAAGTCTCCGGTCCCCCCCCCCCAATACATACAATATATCCCCAAAAGCAGAAGAACAATCAATTGAGCGGTATGCAACCTCCACAATTCTTATAGTAACTTCACACTATCTATATAAAAAAAAAAAAAGGGGGGGTGAATGAAAGAAAAAAGGCTCCTATCTGTAAGGGTTTCAACAGAAATAGTCCGTGGCTCCATAAGGTGTATATACTCCACATGGAACACCGCCAATGTCCATTTCAAAAGCATATCCATTCAGGTAACTCCAGGTCCCAAAACTCATATCCTGGATCATCCCCGATTTAATTCCTCAGACCGTCACCTAAAAGCGACAACGGAGGCTTAAATTGTCCAGGACCCAGATGGACACTTCCAGGCCTTCCTTTCGACGAGATACACCCCCGTAACAACAGCCATCCAGACGAGACCAGAAAGCATCCATCATCCAAGGTAGGCATAAGAAGCCCTCGAACCTCTCATGAAGGCCACCACCAAAACAAATGCAAGCTGCAGCCAAGGAAAAGCCGGTTCACCCCTCCACGTAACCAGCACCGGTCTGAGTTCACTGCGCACCGTTACATAGGGACCCCCCACATTAGAGAGGTACTTCGACTTAACCACCAGAGGCCCTTTATGCACCCGCTGGAATACCTTTCGGGGTTGAAACCCACGTCCCCAACTAGCGAGGAGGAACTTTTGCGTTGCTTAAGTCCAGGGCCCTTATACAGCAGTCACCTCACATCCTCTTCAGACAAAACGTAAAAAATAACAGCAACCCGGTCAGATTCACTGATCCCTGTCGAGTGAGAGATCAGACATCCTTATAAGGCGAACAAACAGGAACCAAATACGGGCAGGCTCTCACCCCTGCAGAGACCCAAGGGGCTATTTGAAGAGCTCCGGGAGGGCATTCGCCAAACCTTTACTCGCTGCAGGTGTGTCTTCAAAAGTAGACCATTGACCGGCCAGCAGCACCTGTAGTTTCACCGGATAGAGTACCTTAAACCTTATGCCAGCCGGGATCAATTTGGAAACGATCGGGTGGTATTCCGCCCTCCTCTGTCTCACTGCCACGGGTAGATCTTGGGTGATCCTAATGGGGGTCCCCTTCCACTTCAGTTCCCTGATCTCCTTGGCCTTCATAATCGCGAGTTGACGTTCCTGATAGTTCAAGAAGCGGACTATAAACATGCGCGAGGCACCGATGCTGGAACTAGCATAGCGCCCGATGAGCCAGCTCAATTATGAACTTTTCACCGTGAGGGCGTTGGGCCTACCAAATCCTTGAAAAACTCTGGGCAAATTAAATCGAATTGGCTCCTCCTCACGCTCCGGTAAGCCGATAACAACCACGTTATTCCTCCAGCTCCGACCCTCTAGGTCTTCGATCTTCACCTCCATCCTGGATATCTTGTGTCTCAAATTAGTTATCTCTGGTTCCTGCTTTAGAATCTTTTCTCCAGCGAGGAGACCTTCCTTCTGTATCCCCTATGCGTGAAGATCTTCCAAGGCCAGTGTGACCGCTTTCAACTCTTCGGTCACAGTGCATAACTCTACTGCAGAAGGCTTAAACTCAGCCAGAAACTGCGCAAGGGTCAGGGGCTTGTTTCTGGAGAGGGGCTGTCATTTTCGGGGCCTTCACCCTCCGTTGCGACTCTCGCTTTTTTCGGCTGGGCCTTAGCCGGAGAGACAGGCGGTGTGTGTCGAGGCGTGCTCCTTCTCATTTCGATCTCCATATACACCCAATTCTCCACCAAAGATATCCAAATAACGTATGAAACCTGCTGAAATCCAAATAAAGTCACTAGATCCTCAATATTAGGAAAAATTTAACTTTAATGCCGATAGGAGGCTGGAGGTAAAGGATCAGACTGCTTTCACAGAGCTGGCATCACGTGACTCCCCTTCTGTTATGTTTCTAATGAGTGTTAAACCAATGAGAATTATTTCTGTTTTTATGCACTGTCTGGGTGTTAACAGTATTGGATTTTCTAAATAATTGTCATAAAGCTTCTGAAAAAGGACTTGGTTGGTCTGAAAACTAGAGCACTTTGTTATTTTGTTGTAACATCTATGTTGGTCCAATGAAAGGTATCAAGCCATTTGCTTCTGGATACATCAGGACAGAGAGAGAGAGAGGAGAGAGAGAGACACTTATTGGGGGCAGAGATTACAGTCACAAAATAAATCTTTATTCTTGTTCCATAGAGAGAAGTCATCGCAAGAGAGTGACAGAAAGACAGCCCTGTTCAACAGATAGCTGGAAACAGGCGAGGTACCAAAGGACTGGAGATGGGTGAATGTAGTCCCTCTCCACTAAAGTGGGAGCAGGGAGGAGGCTAGAAATTACAGTCCAGTCAGCCTGACCTAGGTGGTGGGAAAACTAATGGAATCACTACTAAATAAGAGGCTTGTGATAGCTATATATCTCAAATCCAGCGAAACACAGGATCCGAGGCAGCATGGATTCACAGAAGGAAGCCCTTGTCAAACACATCTGATAGATTTCTTTGACTGGGTGACTAGGAAGGTGGATCAGGGATGGGCAATGGACGTGGTCTACCTGGATTTCAGCAAGGCCTTCGACACCATCCCCCACCGGAGGCTTATAAACAAAATGGAGATCCTGGTAGTGGGTCCCAGGGTTGTAAACTGGGTAAAACATTTGCTGAGCAATAGGATACAGAGCGTGGCGGTGAACAGAGTTTAATCCAAAGACAGTTGGGTGACCAGCAAGGTCTCACAGGGATCAGTGCTTGGAACAGTCCTCTTTAATGTCTTCATAAGTGACATTGCAGAAGGACTGGAAAGGAAGGTATGTCTTTTTCCAGATGACACAAAGATCTACAACAGGGTTGACACTCCAGGAGGGGTAGAGAAAATGAGAAGGGACCTAAGCAAGCTTGAGGATTTGTCATGGGTGTGGTAGCTATGATTCAATGCAAAGAAGTGCAAGATCATGCACTTGGGGCACAGAAATGCACTGGAGGAATACATGATGGGGGGGAGGTACTGACAACCATCATTTAGGTGAAGATCAATATGGCAGCCACGCTGGAGCTAGCTGTCTGCACGTCATTGCATTTGCTTCTGAAGTTTATTTCATGCCGTTTGTTTTGTGTTTGGGAGTTGTCTGTTTTATGCTTGAGCATATTTTATGTTCGAGAGCTTTGAAAGATAACCTTAGGATTAAAGTTAGGAAATGCTCTGTCGAGGGTTCGACTGCCAGATGAAGGAGAGCTGGTGGTGGTGTCTCTGGACTACGGATTGTGGAGTGCCCAGAACGTGGAATTAGCTGCTGGAACTGAGTTGGAATCCTGGATTGGTCAGCAAATAACTGGGGATTTGCAGTCTCACAGGGTGGCAGGTATTTGTTCAGCCAGGGAACTGGCTGATATCTGTCAGTTCTCCTAGACTCACGGGTTTGGCTGTGGCATAACCAGTGCCGGGTGTCGTGGTGAGACTGCAATATTTCTTGCCAGGTTTTTGTGGAGTTGGAATTAGAGGCCCTGGTCTCTTGCTGGCTGCTGATCTGGATTCTTTGGCTGGCTCTGATAGGCCTTGACTTTTCGGTGGCCCTCTTATTTTATGGTGAAATAATACTTTGAATTATCCCTATTGTTGGATTCTTTTGGTGGCTCCTACACTTCATGGTTGACTGACTTTTGGGATTATTTTCATCCTGCTTGGGACCTAAGGATTACATTCTCTGTGTGGTCTCCCTGGTGGTGAGAGGACCCGGGCGTCCACATATTTTTGATTTTATTTATTTTTTATATTGAATGCTTTGATGGTCTTATTTTACTGTGGACATCTACTGAGTAGACTGTGATTTTCTATTTGGGCAGTGAGAGTGCCTGAACTTCCCTTCTTCCCCGGCCGTGAGAGGGTTGGGGGGGAGTAAGTCCATAATTCAAAATTTTGTGTTCTGCATGTCCTGTGAGAGGGGACTGCAGTAGTTCCCGAGTTACGTGTGGGTGTGACTTATTTAGTTAATGTGGAATAGGGTGGGGTTTTAAATTTCTGTTTTTATTATATGTTAGGGTGGGTTAGTAGAGTAATTTTTCGGGTTTATTTTAGTCTTATTTCATGGTATAGTATTATTTATTAATCTTTGTCTGTTGGCTTATTTGATTTAATAGTTTTTTTTGTTTTTTTTTTAAATAATAGTGCTTTGGTTGGGGTGGGGTTGGAGGGTATTTTTTTGTTTGTCTATAATGTGCTGGGGAGGTTCAGTGATGGTTGGGCATTATTCCTCCACCAGGCTCAGAGAATTATGTCCCTTTGAATTTCCCCCATTGTCATCTGACACCTATTTTAGGTGTCATGCTTTGGGCATTCTTAGGTAGAGTAAAAGAAGGTGAAGAGCTGGGCCTGCTGGGCTACAGGAAGGGGGAGAGCGGATTGGGGTTGTGGGGTACAGGAGACGCCCTGGGGTGAAATGGGGTCAGGATAGAAGTTATTCTTGTCTTGTCCCCATACCCAAGGGCTCCGATTTTAGTAGGCAGGTGCCGAGGTCTTCCCCGACAGCTCATCCCACCTTGGCAGTGTTATGCAATGCCAGATCAATTAAAAACAAGACAGCTATTATAGCTGATCTTGTTGGATCAACTGATCTGGCTTGCATCACCAAGACCTGGCTGGATGAAAATCCAGGCCCTGTATTGGCCTAAACTCCAGCTGGGTTCTCGGTGATACACCGTCCAAGGTTGGATCGCAGGGGCGGGGGTGTGGCCATTATGTTTAAGACTGAGCTGGGCCTTGTGGATGTGCCATTGGGAAGTACCAGATCATTTGAAAATATCCTGGGAGAGGGTGTAGGCTGCGGGATTCTCCTCATCTACCGTCCACTAGGAGATGGTGGAGAATTCCTGCAGGAGATAGCAGACTTCATCGTCGATATGGTGTTGAGGTCCCCTAGATTGATAATTCTGGGGGACTTCAATGCCTGGGTCGACGATGAACTCTCGTACTTTGGTCAAAATCTCCTCCAGCTGATGACGACGCTGGGCGTAACACAGGTGGTTACCTCCTCGACCCATGTAGGAGGTCATTCATTGGACCTGATCTTTCTTTTGGGTATGGAGATTGCTGATTTGGGGGTGGAACCAGTCAGCTGGTCTGACCATCACACCATAAGGTTCAGCTTCAGGACTCCCCCTAATAGGTCTGCCCCTATGGAGATGGTTCAGTACCGACTTTTAAGGGGCATTAACCCCAGTGACTCTAACAGTGGTACTGGATCTATCGGGCTTGTCGAGTGAATGCATGAGTCCAGACGATCTCGTACTAGCCTATAATAAGGCTGTTGGAATGCTCTGGATAAATTAGCTCTGTTCGTATTCGGCCTCTCACCCTTCGTTCAAAGAGCCCTTGGTTTGATAGCTTCTTGAAGGAGTTAAAAGAGTTGGCCGAAGGTTGAGAGAGTCTGGCGAAGTCCGGCCGTGATGCTGACAGGCTTAGGCTGATGGCACATTATGATAGCTATCAAACAGAAATCACCCGTAAGAAGGCAGACTTCCTGTCCAGGGAGATTTCTGCTGCACAGAATCCGGCTCAGCTTTTTCGGACTGTTGACAGATTGTGCAATCCAATCTGTCTCCAGCCCAGAGAAGCTTTTTCTCAGCTGAGAGGCGAGGAGTTTGCTCAGTTTTTTACAGATAAGGTTGCCAGCATCAGGTCTGGCATCGGTCCGACCTCTCCTATGAGGAATTGCAGTGGTTGACAGGAAGTGGCATGCACTCAGTCTCTCTGGTCAGATTTTCGCCAGCTGGAGTTCATTGACATTGTGAAGATCATCCAAACATTGCGACTAAACAGTTGTAGTTTGGATCTGGGTCCTACACCCCTTTTAGTGGGATGTGTAGATGTTATCTGCCCGATCCTTGCTGACATTGTCTGGAAGTATTTGGAGAGGGGAGTCTTTCCTGACCCCCTCAAGGAGGCGGTCGTTCAACCATTCCTTAAAAAATTCTCCTTGGATCCAGATAGTCTAGCTAACTAGTGGCCTACCTCTAACCTGCCGTTCATTGGTAAGGTTATTGAAAAGGCGGTTGCGCTGCAATTGGATGATCATCTTACAACTCACAATGTCTATGATACTCTCCAGTCTGGTTTTAGGAAGAAGCATAGCAAGGAGACTGCCCTTGTCCAGGTATTGAATGACCTCCTAATGGCTAGAAATTGAAAGGTACATACCATTCTGGTCCTTCTTGATCTCTCTGCTGCATTTGACACTGTAGACCATGAGGTGCTGTTGGAGTGCCTGCGGTTCTTTTGTGGGCTGTCTGGTACAGTCCTCAAATGGTTCCATTCTTACCTCATAGACAGTTCTCAGAGAGTTGACACTGGAATTTATTCCTCTGGCTCTCACTCCCTGTCTTGTGGGGTACCGCAGGGTTCCATTCTAGCCCCCATGTTGTTTGCAGTGTATATGCTGTCACTGGGAGATATCATCAGGTGATACAGTCTGGGTTTTCACTGCTATGCAGATCATACTCAACTGTATCTGTCCTTTCTGCCTGGACAAGATGACCACCTCTGTGCTAAATAACTGCCTTGCTGAGATCAGACTTTGGATGAGTTCCAGCTGGCTGAGACTGAATCCGGATAAGACTGAGGTGCTGGTATTGGACCCAGGTCATCCGGGGGCAGGTTTGGGGGCTGAACAATCATCAGGTTTATTACTTGGGGTATGTCACTCACTACCTTCGATCAGATGCGTAACCTGGGAGTTATTTTTGATGATGGCTTGACCCTAAAATCTCAGGTGTCAGCTGTCATCAAATCCTCTTTTTACCATCTGAGGAATGTCGCCCCGGTGAAACACCTGGTTCCTCTGGAAGATCTTCTTACATTGGTCCATGCCTTTGTCACTACCCGTCTTGACTACTGCAATTCCCTCTACCTAGGGCTACCTGGGGTTGATATCCGCCACCTGCAGCTGGTGCAGAATGCGGCAGCCAGGCTTTTGACTGGGACTTCTAGAACCAGTTATTTTACACCTGTGCTCCGCAAACTGCACTGGCTGCCTGTTTTGTGGTGGATCACCTTTAAGGTTGGTTTACTAACCTTTAAAGCCCTATATGATCAGGGACCCGGTTATCTGAAAGATCTTCTTGTACCCTAATGCCCCTTCCATCATCTCCGTTCCACCAACGAGGGATTGCTAGAGATTCCCAGGGTTTGATTAAAGACATCAGGATCTCATGCCTTCACTTTTTCAGCGCCAATCCTGTGGAATTCTCTACCTCGTTGGTTGAGAGAATGCCTAACTGTCGATATATTTAAAAAGGAGTTAAAAACATATTTATTTAGTCTAGCTTTTCCTGGCTATGGTTGATTTGTTTTAATGTTCGTTTTAAAATGTTATCTTTATGTATATGGTATTTATGTACAGCGCCTTGGTTTTGAAAGGCGTTATAAAAATAAAGATGATTTGATTTGATTTGATTTGATTTGAAGCAGGAAAGGGACCTGGGGGTAATTATATCTGATGACCTAAAGGTCACCAATCAATGTAAGTAGGCTGTGAGGAGAGCCAGTGAAATGCTAGGGTGCATAGGGAGAGGTATCACCAGCAGAAGGAAGGAGGTGGTAATGCTGCTATACAGAACATTGGTGAGACCTCATCTAGAGTACTGTGTCCAGTTTTGGAAGCTGCATCTCTAGAAGAACATAGAGTAGAAGCAGTTCAGAAAAGGTTGACAAAAATTGTGCAGGGCTGTACAAAAAGTTATATGAGGGGGGCGACTAAGTGATCTCAGTATGTATTCCCTGGAAGAAAGGAGAGAGATGGGGATATGTTAAAGACTTTTACATACCTCAGGGAAATAAATAAGGTACACGAGGGTAGCATAGTTCATTAAAAAAGGTGTTCAACAACAATGGGGATAAGTTAAGGGGTAATGCTAGAAAGTATTTTTTCACAGAAAGGGTGGTGGATGCATGAAACAGCCTCCCTGTGGAGGTCGGTCAAGGGGGCAAAAATGGTAGGGGAATTCAAAAATGCATGGGACAGATATAAAGGAACTCAAGTGATAGGAAAGAGAGGGTAAGCCGCAGATCATTTAGGATCTGCAGTATATGAAACAGGTAGGGGAAAATGGGCAGACTAGCTGGGCCAGGAGGTCCTTATCTGCTGTCAATTCTATGTTTCTCTGTACAGAGAGATAGAGAGTCTTTTAGTGGGGGCCTTAAATGGAATTACAGTCACAAATCACAAATAAGTCTTTATTCTTGTTGGTCCATTGAGAGGAGCCACGAGAGAAAGAGTGACAGAAGGAGAGAGGCTTTCTTGCCTGGGGGCCATAATAGATTACAGTCACAAATCACAAATAAAATAAATCTTTATTCTTGTTGTTACATCGTGAGGCATCACAAGAGAGAGAGAGTTAGTGAAGGCCATAAATAGCATTATATTCACAAATCACAAATAAAATAAATCTATATTCTCATCATTCCATCAAGAGGAGTCACAAGAGTGAGACAGACATATATATACATTATATATATATATAATGAGAGAGAGAGACTTACAGGGGCCATAAAAAAAAAAAGAAAGAAAAATGTTATTTTTCTGAGCCAAAGGCTAACCCTGTTGCAGGTCAGTCACACTGCTGTTGGTTGGGGTGGGCCAGGGGAGGGCAATGTGACAGACTAGTACAGGTGGGTGGCAAAGAGACTAGGTATGCTGTCTGCTGTGGGCAATCACTTATCAAAAAAATATTTTCCTGACAAAAACAAGTTGCTGAGCCTGTGCTACTGGTTGTGGGGGGTCCTGTGGAGGACAAAGCGATAGACTGGTACTGTTGGGTGACAGAGAGATTGGGTGCTGTCTGCTGTGGGCCATCACTTATAAAAAATACTTTTTCTGACAAAAACAAATGGCTGAGCCTGTGCTGCTGGCTGTGGAAGGCCATGTGGAGGGCAAAGTGACAGACTGGTACTGCTTGGTGGGAGAGAGAGACTGGGTGCTGTCTGCTGTGGGCAATTGCATATGAAAAAAATACTTTTCTGTCAAAAACAAAGAAGTTGCAGAGCCTGTGCTGCTGGCTGTTGGGGGGCCCTGTGGAGGGTAAAGTGACAGACTTGTCCTGGTGGTGAGTGGCAAAGATACTGGGTGCTGTCTGCTGTGGGCCATCATGCTCATGTTCACGTATAAAAAAATACTTTTCTGGCAAGAACAAAACAAGTTGCTGAGCCTGTGCTACTGGCTGTGGAGGGCCCAGGGACATTGTTACAGTCTCATTGCAGTCTATTTTTATTTTTTGGGTTTAATCAGAGAATGAGAAAGCAAAAGCCACAAGGTGTTTTCATTAATTAATTTAAATGACTATTGCAAATAGACACAACAGCACAAGTATACAAGTGTCATCATCACTCACTACCAGTCATTGTTCCTTATCCTTTTTATTTTATCATATAATCAACCACGCCAGTGTGCACCAGATGTTTCTGAATCACCAGTTTAAATTCTGAGGCTATGGAAATAACAAAGAAGTAACCCCTCCTCCTTTCTCTATTCTCACCCTCTCTTGCTGTTCCATTTTTGTTTTGTTTCTGTATATATTGAGAGTGTTTTAATTCTCTAGTTTTGCCTTCATTTACTGTTTGTCTTACATTCGCGATTCTGCTTGTATTACTTATTTTGTATTTACCTTATTATTATATTGTTAGATATCTCCCCCTTCCCTATTCCCCCAGAACTTATCTGTAAATGAGCTGTTATCAGCTCAGTATGAACTTTCTGGTTAAACGTTTTATATAAATAAATGGAACAACTGCATACTACGCATCTGCCAGTCCCTCACAATCTTCCAATTCTTCTGAGGTTGAACCTGACAAGTGTAATAAAGATGAAGATGATGACAACAATCAGACACAAGGTTTACTGGAAGGGGATGGAATCATCTTTGTGAATGACAGAGTACAGTACACACTAGAAGCCCATTGGTTGACAGGTCCACCAATGGGCTTCAGGAACTTATACAATGTGTCATTCACAGACAACTCTGGTGAGCAGTCATGGCAGTATGCAGGTGGGTTGGGCTACCCACTGATGGTGGGAACATGCTGGGACGGGGCAGCGGGGTGGGTTGGGGGTGCCAGAGTGGGTAGGGAGTATGCTGAGCTACTGGGAGGACTTGCGGAGTGCCATCATCTGTGTGATCAGGTTGGGTGTGGGGAGGTTATGTTATTACATCTTTATCGCCATAGTGTGCAGCATATGAATGGGGATTCGGGCAAGGAGGGGAATTCTGATATTAAATCTGTACTGCCACAGTGTGCGGCACATGAACGGTGGATTCTGGAAGGGAGGGGGGATCTGCATTACCTACAGGACATCTGCCGAGTGAGCAGCATGTAACTGGGGATGTGGGTGGGGACACTGTACCACCAGGATATGTCCTGGTGTTTGCATGGGATGCGGTCAGGCCAGGAAGGGGCGGGGTTCTACATGTCTACATGGGGCTATCGTGTGAACCACAGCCCTTGCAAGGTGCCAACACATTTGGTTGGGGGCATCCTTGCATGCTACATGCAAATAGGGCCATAATGACATGTAAATGGCCCCATTATGACTTGCATGCCTAATGGCCCCATTTGCATGTTGATGACTCTGAATGGCAATGTTAGGTGCAGCGCATTGTGTGATGCAATGCCCCATTGGATTTCCAGCCTGACCAGGGGGTTGCACCAGCACTTCCTGAGCTAGGCACAACTGTGGTATTCACAGAAGGGATGCACTGGGAGCATCCCTCAGTGCATCTTCTGTGAATACCACAGTTGGTGCTCTGCACATCTCATTTGCACTGGGGCATCCGAGATGTGCTGAGCTCGAAGTGCTTTGAGAATCCTGCCCATCATCTTTTGTTTGGTCATGCTTCTCCATTAGTGCTTCTAATTGGTTGGTAGCAACATGCACTATTTGTAAATGGCCAATCAGCAGGGGTTAAAAGAAAGGAATGTCATGCCGGTGACCCGGGTTCGGGAACTGACTCGGGACACCGGGGGTCGGCAGGGAAGGATAGGATTTAGCGTCTGATGGACTGCTCTACTATCCTTGGGTGGGTTTGAGGAAGGCCTCGCTCAGTAGTGGCCCCCAGTGGAGACTGGCAGCACTACACAAGCATTGCAGAAAGGGGAACCAGAAAAGCGGAAATACTGCTCAGGTGGCCACTGGATGATGGCTCTCTGTCCCCCAGACACCTCCGGTGCCTTCAGTGAGCCCCCCATCCCCTCAGCAGCATCCCTGGGCTCTATTGTGAGTGCGCTGGGCCGCCCCACCCCTGTGCCTTCCCCCTCGGAGGAGGGGGACCCACCAGGTGAAGGGTTACATCTGGGATATCCCAGGGACCGGCTGCAATGTGAGGGTCGGGGAAGCTCAGATAGGACCGGTAGGTGTTGCGGGAGGACTTGCAGAGCCCGAAGGAGTGGGGGTCACCAGAGCACAGCAGGAGAGAAAATAGATAATGTAAAAAAAAAAAAAAGAAGCATTGGGAACTTCAACACTGAAAAGGCACCTTGACAGATGTTATAACATTAATGAGAAATCCATTTGTGGGACTCGAAGAAAAGGTGACACTGATAGCTCACTACACTCATAGGTAACTCCAACAGATTTTATGTTTTATTTTAAATTTGTTAAGTGGTTGGGACACTGGGAGAGCCCTTTTCAGGATTGACCCGGACAGCAACAGTATACAAAACATACATAAACACAATTAACAAGTACAATCACTAATGAAATATTACAATGACAAACATTCAAGGATAGCAAATATGCCTTAAAAAGTACTTTAAAACTAGAAAATGAAGTAGCAGTACATAAAGAAATAGGCAGCTAATTCCACAGTTTCGGAGCTGAAATGGTAAAAGAATGAATATTTACAACCAGCATTACTCCCCTTGTAGACCTAAGATTAGTTGCAGTCTCCCGAATAGTAATTAGATCTGATAAAGGAAAAGCATAATCTGAATAAATAGATTGATAAACCTGGCAACCCAATGAATAAGTGAATTTAAGTGTTAGAGATAGTCACCTAATACTGAAATACAATGTGCAATGATACATCTTCAATGGAACTGCAAGAATAAAGTGACATATGTTGTTAAATGCAACAGTAATTAAATGGCCTATGCAGCCAGTATGATGTAATGCTTGTGCAACTGGGTTACTTGGTTTTGGCCATTTGCACTCTCTATTCCAGAGGAATTATCACCCTGTAGGGGATACGAAAGGCAAGGAACCCTCAAAGAGAGTTTCACCCCTAGAGGTGCCGTGGGACAATTCCCTTGGCTAAAGGTACCTTAGGAATCATCCCAGGGAGAGACGCAATGCTGTCGGAGGTGGAAGGGAGGATGGTGGGGGAAAGAAAAATTGCTTGAGAGAGATGCTCAGAGAAACTGCTTATGTAGCACAGGTAGGGAGAGTGGCTGGCTGCTTGTCCATTGAACCACAGTCATAGCCTTCCAATTCAATGACCTACGCAGCCAGTATGATGTAATGCTTGTGCAACTGTGTTACTTGGATTTGGCCATTCATACTCTCTATTACAGAGGAATTAGCACCTTGTAGGGGTACCGAAGGCAAGGAACCTTTGAAGAGGGTTCCACCCAGAGGGGTGCATGCGAGGATGATTCCCTTGGCTAAAGTTACCTTAGGAAGCATCCCCAAAAGAAAAGTAGTAGTACAAAAGCATGTTAGCAATCAGTAGCTGTGAGGCATAGTAGTAGATCAGGCTCCAGGCATCTTGATAATGTATAGAGAAGAGCAGGTTAGCAATGGCAAGAGTACGATGGGTTGCACTGGATTGAAGGGGCCTCCTAAGGAGAGAGGGAATGGCAAGTATTGACACCATCCACCTCCATCCAACAGTGGACTCTACCTAAAGGAACTCGGGAACACTAACTATGGCTAACTACCATTTATGACCTGAGGCACAGAGGAGAGGAAAAAAAACATCTGAGGAGGAAATCTCTGGGGATCCAAGGCCTAGATCGCCTTCCCTCCAGGTTTGGGATGTTTTGATTAGTGACGGCGCTGCTGCTGCAAATTAGAAACCCAGTTAAAGTGGGGTGGAATATATTCCAATTTAGAGGACAGCTCTTGCTTGATCCCTCTAACGGGAACACCAGGGAAGCTTGCAAGAATGATCTGCAACATCAGGGGCAACCAAGGAGAGAGGAGGAGAGCAACGACCACTGAGGCACTCACCTGGCCTACCCACCTTAAAAACAAACCAGGTGAACCAGAGGCAGTCATAGGGAGAATGTGGTGAAAGTGCCTTGCTAGTAGAATACTAGAGCCAAAGGAGATTGCTGTAACCACCCTTCATGGCTAGTTTTAAATTCTACACCAGGAGCTGCTGCAGAGTCTCGAATGGCTAAAGCCAGGCCCGGAGTGAGGACATTCCCAACTATGTGCCAGGTGAGAAGGACCCTGCCCCAAGTCAGGCATGCTCAAGATGCAGACTTCATAGGTGCAGAGCAAAACCATTGGTTGCTGGGAGGTCCTGCGCCATGGAATAGTTATGGCTGTCATGCCCCAGAAAACAATTGAGGAGGAGCTGAATGAAGTGTTGAGTGGTGGGACCATCACGAAGTCAGACATGATAGTAGCATGCACTGAGAAAATGAATTGTTTAAGCAATAAGTGGACCTGCACATGGGTCAGTAAGCAGAGTAAGCAAATGATCGGTTCTGCATGGAGGCCGAGGAGCAGCGAATTTGAATAGCTGGGCAAAACCAGCCAGGCCATCAAGAAAGCAAATGAAAGGTGACAAAATACTTGGAGGATTTTAATATCGAAAGCAGGATTCTAAAATAGGTTAGTATGCCACATGGGGCCATGGTTTCTCTACACCTCAGTCCCGCCATAGGAAAAACATGAAGCGATGGGAAGGCACCATGGCCCACATGCAGATATTAAACTAGTTTACAGCATCAGCAGTAGCTTAGCTGACCTCCAGAGTATAATAGCAGTGTGCCAACATAATAAAGCAGCATCAGTATTGAACAATTAAGAGTTACAGGAGAGTAGCAATTCGAATGAACATAGACTGTAGGGAGGCAGCACTCTGAAAGCAGCAAATTGGCTAGGCAGTACAGCGAAGACAGCAGCAATGAGGTACATGACATAAGCTCAGGAAGCAGGATTGAGACGCATGGTTTAGGGTTCAGAGTGAGCCTGAACCAGCTGAAAACAATTAAGGTGCATAGCAGGGAAGCAGCTGGAGCTGAAACACACAGATAATGATTGCAGTTGCATTGAATAAATGGGAGCAAGTAGCATAAGCTCTGGGTTAGCAAACTACAAGGAATTTAAAAACAGAAGACCCCCAAAAGAAAGCAAAACAAAAGACACACAAACACAGAAGAACAGGGAAAAAGCAACACAAAGAAGCACACAGCCAGAGGCCAACAGTACAAACCAAATGCAGGAGAACAGACAACAGAAGTCCAGCAGAAACAAGCAGAGCCAAAACACAGCAAGGCGGGGGGGGGGCAGGCCCCAACAGGCTGCAAAGGACAGACCGATAGAGCCTCTGGCTGCAAAGAAAAAGTGTTTGAGAGAGAGGCTCAGAGGAACTGCTGATGTAGCACAGGAAGGGGGAGTGGCTGGCTGCTTGTCCATTGAACTACAGGCATAGCCTGCCAAGAATATGACATACCCTTGAGCCCAAATTATGATACAAAGATAATATATAATTAGTATGTGGCAATAAGATTCCTATCGCAATAGTTTGGCATGTTTTACAGGACAAGTAATGCTTACATTTATACAACATACCAATCTTCTGATTTATTGTTCTACCAATAGCCTTGACTTGACGGTAAAGAGTCATACTGGGGTCAAGTAAGTCCAAGATATCTAAATTCCTTCAGTTGTTCAACACTAGTTCCACAACTAACTTGGAGTGACAAGCAAGGGCTATCCTTAAGTATGTATGGACTGCCAAATACCATAGGTTTAGTCTTCTTTACGTTCATAATCATTAAATTACCATATAACCAGGAACAAAAAGCTCTGAAACTCAGGTTCCAAAACAGAATTAAGCTGGGAGACAGAGGAAGCCTGATAGAACAGAATAAGGTCATCCACGTAAAGAAGACACTGACATTTACTAAAAACAGAAGGCAGCTGATTTATAAAAAGGGAAAACAACAGAGGTCCAACTATAAACCCCTGAGGTATGCCACACTCAACTGATCTCAAGTCAGAAGACACTGAATTAATGGAAACAAACTGGGACCTGTCTGACAAGTAATCCCTCATCTAACCCACAACATTTGGGGAGATTCCCAATTCCCTCAATTTAAAACAAAGCATGGGGTGATCAATTAAGTCAAACACCCTGGTTAGGTCCATGAACATCACTCCAGTCAACAGTGTTTGTGAACCTAATCAGGGCAGTACCAGGCCCATGGCCATGCCTAAAACCAGGCTGCTGTGCACATAATATTTTGTTAGTCTCCAAAAAAACTAGTAAGTTGATTAGCAACCAATGTTTTTAAGATGTCACTTAGTGGGTTCAAAATCAATATAGGTTGATAACCCTTAGCAAATGCAGCATTATGTTTTTTTGGGGACTGGCACCACCCTTGTACATTTCCACACAGATGGAAAAATACCAGAAGATAAACATAAATTATAACTGGTACAACGAGGACCTGCAACAAAAGGCGCAACCAACTTAATAAATCTCCCATCCAAACCCCTACCACAGTCACTATATTTTAGGGCAATAAATGTAATAGATTTAGTACCTCTGCTCTAGACACCACATCAAAATAAACAAGCATTTGTCAATGCTGAAGTTTGTCATTGGAATTGATGTTGGTATGCACAGATTGGCAGGACTACAGTTCCCAGCAGAAAGAACAAGTTATGCTACCAAGTTCACATTCCCATTGAAATACAGTGAAGTGCATACCTGTTCCTCAATTCATGATCTGGCTTTGAAGAGTGAAGATGTGTCTGCGGTTCAGAGAAGATGAGGGGCACTGGAGCCTCACCATGGGTTGGGGTGACATTATGGTTATAGATGCTAACACCCTGGGCGTTTGTTCGTATTTGCACTACAAATTTTCAACATGGCCTTTTGTGACCCCCACCTCATGCAAGCATTTGGGACCTCTGCACTGTGATTTTGTTAATCTGTCCCGAACATTGATTTCTCACAGCTACCGCACCATTCTGCACCAGATGTGTGAAAACACAGTTTGGACAGGATGTGAAAAATTACTGCAGTACCATACATAGGGAGGTGTGAAGAGATGGCAGTGTTGAACATCTGGAGTGAAAATATTAAAAATGCTAGAATGTATGAGCGTACGTGGAAACTGCACAACATATGCTCATAACAGTCATTTAGTGGAATAATTTCACCAAATATTCAACACAGGTATTTTGTGACCTCTGCTCATGAACACTGTCACTATGATTTTCTTAATCAGTCCCAAACGTCGATTTCCCACAGTGACCTCGCCATTGTGAGCCAGATATGCAAAAGCACATTTTGGCCAGGATGTGAAAAATGACAGCTGTACTGTTCATAAGGAGGTATATAAAAAAAATGCCAATATTGAAAATTCGGAGTGAAAATATTACAAATTCATGAAGTTACATGTGTGCGTGGAAACTGCTCAATGCACGCTCGTAACACAGTCATTATATGGACTTTTGTCACCAGATTTTCAACATAGGTATTTTGAGACCTCTGCTCGTGAACAGTGTCACTGTGATTTTCATAATCTGTCCCGAACACTGATTTCCCACAGCGACCACGCTAGTCTGCGTCTGAAGTGCGAAAACACATTTAGGCCACAGTGTGAAAAATGACAGCTGTACTGTTCATGAGGAGGTGTAAAAAAATGCCAACGTTGAAAATCTGGAGTGAAAATATTACATATTGACGATGTTACAATTGTGCGTGGAAATTGCACAACGCACGCTCGTAACACAGTCATTTTTTGGAATATTTTCACCAAATTTGTAACATAGGCTTTTTGGGAGCCCACCTCAAGAACAGTGATACTGTCATTTCATTAATCAGTCCCAAAGGGTGATTCCATACAGTGACCACGAAATCACCTTTCGGGACTGAATAACCAGATGACAGTCACTGAATTCATGAGGTGGGGTCCAAAGAACCCCATATTGAAACTTTGGTGTCAAAATTCACACAAATAGCTGAGATAAGCACCAAAGTTGAAAAAAATATTCATTTATGCCATTATACAGCTTACTGGTATTTCTTCAGTTATGATCAGCTTTGGAAGAGTGCAGGCATGTTCCCGGTCCACCAAAAGATCGTCACGCTGGGCTCTGGAGGTAGTATGGGGTGACGGGCATGTGGGAGGTGTGTACAGAGGGTGGGTGCGGCTTGGGGGAGGGGGTACGGCAGACTGCAAGGGACTGTTTTCTGGTTTACAGGTTGAAAAAAAACAGTAAAGACAGCATAGGAAGGTTTTCTTTTTTAACAGGGACTTTGGCACACTGTGGTGAGCTACCAGTGTGCCACCAGAGTGTTTGTTGGGGTGGCTGTAGCCAACGGAGATTGGGCACTCCCGTTGGCACATCCTGAGTGTTTTGGGGGGACAAGAGCTAAGGGGGATTGGATACCTCCCTTGGCACACAACAAATGGTGGGACATTATGTTGATTGGGAGTGGGCCCCCCGTCAGCAAATGAACTGAGAGGATGTATGCCAACAGGTGGATTGGGCACCCCTGTCAGTTTGTTTATTTTTAAACGGTGAGGGTGCATGCCGACAGCCTGGGCTCAGTGCATTCACACTGCTGTAAGCTACAGCAGTGTGAACACGCAACCAGGAATGCAACAATGTAGGAATGCAGCATCAAAGGACTGAGCCGTGCCACTATTAGTGCGGCTCAGTACTTTGAGAAGTTGTCCAACTCTACCCCAACAGCTGAAAGGGAGTCATCGCCAGCCTGCTGACTGATTCACCTGCTGCTGACCTGCCCCATGAAATGGAGCTCTCCATTGGGCACACTCCTGTATAGCACCTCTTATAGCAATGAGTTTGTCTGTTCCTGTGCACCATGACAAATTCAAAAGAGGATTACAGTCATTCAAATATGAGAAACACCAACATCACCAGCCAGACCCTGAGCCCAACTTTGACTACTCAGTTTGAAGCCAGACATATACACAAATCTTAAATTTAACAAATTAGTTATTTCAGATATCTCAGTAATCAGATATCTCAGTCACCTCCTTTTCTGATGTTTTTAGCCTGTTAAAGGAAAACTGTCCAAGACAGTGGTGGCAATTACCAGGGCTGCAAAACACCCGATTAAAACAACCTATATAGTTTAAAATGACTGCAGCTAACATTTCATAGAGTTATTTCTTGTTGTAATATTGGTCCTGGATGTGATGTCCTAAGTGCCGCTGCACCAGAAGACGGAGTGTGACCCTGGCATCCTGTCCTGTTCCAGAATTCTCATAAAAGTGATGAGCAAGGCACATTTAAACAGAATAAAAAGAAACATTGTCCCATGTAGATGTATCTTAACTGTACCTCTAGAAGCAATTCCCAGTAAAAACAGAGCAGTGTAAGGTACTTAAATTTGTTATTAAAGTTGGAGCTCCATGTTCGGTCAGGCTCAGCACATATGAACATAAAGCCAAATATTCCTCAACACACCCAGTTGCTGTTGTAATAACCAAGAACATTTCAGAAATTATAGGTCTTTGCTACCATATAACATGGTTGAACATGTAAGATTCAGGCAGCTGCTTGAGTACCTCAAACCTTGATACAGTATATCATCGAGAAAATACTTCTCCTAAACAAGAATTCCAGAACTTTGTTATGTTGTATGTGTAAGCCCCCTTTTGGGAGTTTACTAGTTAAATAGTGTTGCTGGTAAGTCTGGAGCTGGGGCCCTGCCTGCTGGTGGGGGAAGGGCGCTCAGGCCAAAGGGCTTAAAATGGGTAGGTTTTGGTGCCAAAGGGGAGTCGAGAGGGAAGAAAAGAAAGGAGTGTGGCCCATTGTGTTTTTAGCCATGAGGGCCAAGGTTCGGGGTCAGGGTGGGTCGTTTTCCACCCTGGCCCACTGTCCTTGAAGATCGGTGGGGTATTGTGGTCATGTACATGAGAGTTCTGGAGTCAGACCTTGGGACTGCCTGCATCATTCTGTGGAGCTGGAGCATAGATACATAGATACATAGACAGTGTCGGCAGATGAGGGCCTATGTACCCAGTCTATACCATTTGAGCTTGTAAGTTCAGTTTGTTTTCCTAGAAGTCTGTTGCACCTACCCCTGACCTCCAGAATTCCTTTTGTCTATCCCATGCATTCTTAAATCCGTGATTGTTTCAGCCCCACCACTTCCTCTGGCAGGGTGTTCCATTTGTCCACCACCGTTCTGTGAAGAAATTCTTTCTCATGTTTCCTCTGAATCGTCCCCCTCCAACTTCATCCCATGCCCTCTAGTCCTGGAACATCTTTTCGCTTAAAAATAGTGTTTTCCTGCACCTTGTTCCTCCCTGTAAGATACTTGTATGTCTCTATCATATCCCCTCTCTCCCTCCTCTCCTCCAGGGAGTACATGTTCAGTTCCTTCAACCTGTCTTCATAGGACTTGTGATGCAATGCATGCACCATCTTTGTTGCCCTCCTCTGAACCTTCTCTACCCTGTCTATGTCCTTACGTAGGTATGGTCTCCAGAACTGTACACTGTACTCCAGGTGGGGCCTCACTAGTTTACTAGTTTACTAGTTAGTAACTAGCATGGGGAGTTAATTTGGTGCCTACATTGTGATCTCCAACACTGAGGTGGAGTGACACAGGTGGGGTTCTGGGCAACCTCATCTGTTGGGTGATGGCAATTGGAGTCCCTGATATGGTCAGGCCATTGGGGAGGTGCCATGGTGGCAGCCCACATGGCAAGGAAGGCAGTGGTGGTAACCTGTCTCTCTTTCTGTGTGGTATTGTGGTCTGGCTTGGATGCATCAGGAAACTTATGCAGCCGATGAGGGGAAAGTACTCTGCATCTCTGGGATCACCAGGGCCCTGCTGCATCTATGATGCCCTGGGATGCTCGTAGCTTAGTACTGGCATCAGCAAGAGGGGACTTGGATGTTTCTGTTTGGGAAGTCTCTGTTTGTAGATGGACCATTCCAACATTTGGAAAAACTCCAGGATCAAACCGTCACTGTAAGGATTTGGGACCACCTGTAGGCAGCTTCAGTAAGTCTGAGCTGCAATTGGGGTGCCTGTAAGGTTGTTCCTGTAAACTAAGAAGTGAAGCCCAAGTTAAGTTTCTGCAGGAGGGAAGCCAGAGGGAAATTTATTGTGGCCTTTTTGGCCCACTGCAAAGTGCTGCTGCCAGGATTCATAGAGCCTCCATGGCTCAAAGGGAAGCAGTCCAGATATAGCTTTTGGGAAAGGAAGGTTACTGCAGACTGTGTCAGGCTCTGTGTCTAGAAAAGTTACCCAACATTTGATTCTGTACCCCATGCTTCATGGAGTGGACTGATCAATTTTGCAAAATTAAATCATTTGGTTGCAATTTTACTGCTGAGTGGACAATTTATTCACTAGAAGCACCTTGTGATCTGATTAACTAAGACTTTGCCCCTGCAGCTACTGCACCCACTGTCTACAAGCTGCCTGCAGCCCCCCGAAACATCTCAGTGGAACCCAGATAACGAGATTTATTTTCTGGGACTGTGTTTTTTAGTTTTATGTGATAAGAGTGAGTCTATAAGACCACTGATCACATAAACCAAGTCAACAACTGCCTGACGTCAAAAGGGTGAACCGCACAGCATCAACCATCGCAAATAGCGACGGTCACTTAATAAGAAAAAAATTAAGAAAATCAAGTTTTTTATATGGGGGTCAAGACTCCCACACCCCTCAAAATAAAGATTGTAAACTCCAGGGGGCATGGCCTTAGGAGAAAATAGCAACTCCCACAGGAATCAAAATAGCTTTCTGCACCGGGATCTGAACAGAGCAACACAGGTGGGAAACTACAGACCAGTGAGCCTCACATCCATCGTGGGTAAGCTAATGGAGACTATCCTGAAGGAAAGGCTGGTGGCCCTCCTAGAAGCCAAGGGCTACAGGACAGAAGACAGCATGGCTTCATATGGGGCAGATCCTGCCAAACCAACCTGGTAGAGTTCTATGACTGGGTAACTAGGCAACTGGACAGGGGCCATGCAGTGGATGGCCTGTATCTGGACTTCAGTAAGGCATTGGACTCGGTGCCACATGGAAGGCTGGGAAGTAAGTTAGTAGGCACTGGGGCAGGTGCAAAGCTGGTAAGATGGGTAGGGAACTGGCTTCAGGGAAGGCAACAGAGGGTGGTGGTGAGTGGGGAGCTCTCATACCCAAGGGTAGTGACAAGTGGTGTTCCACAGGGCTCAGTGTTGGGACCAGTGTTGTTTGGGATATTCATTGCAGACATATCATTGGACATCAAGAGCAAGATCAGTCTGTTTGCTGATGATACCAAGGTAGGAGCAGTGGTGGATGACCTAGGGGGATGGCAGGGGTTGCAGAATGATCTGGCAAAGCTTGAAACCTGGTCAGACACCTGGAAACTGGGGTTTAATGCCAAAAGTGCAAGGTGCTGCATTTTGGGATGAAGAACCAAGGAGGGTTACCAGCTGGGAGAGTACAGCTAGCCCAGACAGAGGAGGAGAAGGATCTGGGGTGCTCATTACAGGGTCAATGAACAACTCAGCACAATGTAGGAAGGCAGCTGCAAAGACCAACAAAATGCTGGGTTGTATTGCAAGGGGTATATCCTCGAGGAGGAGGAGGTGATTCTGCCACTGTATAGGTCATTAATTAGACCGCACCTGGAGTACTGCATGCAGTACTGGCCCATATCTGAAGAGGGACATTAAGTTACTGGAGGGTGCAACGCAGGGTAACAAAGATGATCAAGGGGCTGGGGGACTTATCATACGAGAGGAGGCTGAGGGAGTTGAACATGTACTCACTGGAGGAGATGAGGGACTGGGGGACATGATTGAAACCTTTAAGTACATGAAAGGAATAAATGAGACAGGTACAGAGGGGCTGTTCAAAGTAAGGGAGGGGAGGGACAACAGGGGCCATGATATGAGACTGGAGGGAGGAAAGTTTAGGAGGGAGATGAGGAGACACTTTTTTACAGAAAGGGTGGTGGCTGGGTGGAATGCATTACCTGCAGAAGTGGTATCCAGTAGAACAATAGACTGCTTCAAAAGGGGATGGGATAGGACAAGGGGGAGGGTCAGTGAAGAGGAAGGGTGGAAGGGAGGGGCAGCTGCAGAATAAGGGGTGCTAGCTGCACATTTGAGCAGACTTTATAGACCTCTAGGCCTTTATCTGCTGGCAAATTTCGTATGTTCATATGTTTGTAGGCTCCAGGTGCAGTGGCTCAAGCCACTACACCACATGACCAGCTCACCAGGGTTTGGCCAAATTGATCTATTTATCCCCTTTCTCATGATTGTAGCACATTTCCCTCAGTGCTACACTTGCTATAATCATTTTGTGCTCTTTTTCTCCATTCACTCTAAATGGGAACGGTAGTACTGAGTCACTCATATTGAGCCGCTCAATAATACTTGCCCATATAGGGCGTTTCCATGCTTTTCTGGCTGTGAGTGCCCCCTCTCTAGTATTTACCATCCAGCATATCCCTAGACATCTGGAGGGGGGCTTACATATGTAAACAAATGGAGATGAGTTTTGTATAGTGCTGTTGGGAGGGTGATGCATCTCACAATAGATATCTGGACAAGCCGTCAGACTAAACCCTTCATTTCTGTCACTCCACATTGGGCATGTTTGGATCATTCTTGTGGGGACAGTGAAATGCAGTTTGCTGTTTTAAGAATTATTTATTTTCCATCTGAACATACCTTATACAACACCAGTGTTGCTGAGACTGAGACAGAGAAATTGAGAAAGCAGCCACAGCTTCCTTGAATCAAAGAGGTTATTTTCTAGACTACACTGAACTGAATTATTACTTTTGGACCTGTGTAAGTAACTAGTATTGATTCTGTTTTTGGGGTGGACTTTTCTTAGTTTTAACTTTAATTTGCCAGGGAAGAACTGTAGCTGGGAGATATTTGCAGTCATTTGTGACTAGACCTGTTACTTAGCCTTTGTGAAATAGGTGTCTGTTAAGGGGAGGAGCTGAAAGGGGCCTAGTTGAATTGAGGATTTGTAACAGGAGTTGTTTGTGGTCTCTGCCTGCTGAGGCTTAGACAGAGAGAGTGAGAAAGCAGTCACAGTTTCCTTGAATCAAGGAGATTATTTTCTAGACTACACTGATCTGAAATATTACTTTTTGGACCTATTTAAGTAACTAGTATTGATTCTGTTTTTGGGGTGGGCTTTTCTTAGTTTTAACTTTAAATTGCCAGGGAGGAACTGTAGCTGGGAGATATTTGCAGTCATTTGTGACTAGACCTGTTGCTTAGCCTTTGTGAAATAGGTGTCTGTTAAGGGGAGGAGCTGAAAGGGGCCTAGCTGAACTGAGGATTTATAACAGGAGTTGTTTGTGGTCTGTGCCTGCTGAGGCTTAGACAGAGAGAGAGAGAGAGTGAGAAAGCAGCCACAGCTTCCTTGAATCAAGGAGATTATTTTGTAGACTACACTGAACTGAATTATTACTTTTTGGACCTGTGTAAGTAACTAGTATTGATTCTGTTTTTGGGGTGGACTTTTCTTAGTTTTAACTTTAATTTGACAGGGAGGAACTGTAGCTGGGAAATATTTGCAGTCATTTTTGACTAGACCTCTTACTTAGCCTTTGTAAAATAGGTGTCTGAAAGGAAGGAAGGCACTCCCCGGGGCGGAGGGTAAGAGTTGTAGGTGATTGTTTCTGGATGGCATAAGTTTACTCCCACCAACCCTTCCCCTCTCCCTACCCGCCCCAGGCGCATAACTTCCTTTATAGCAGGGATTCTGACATCACTTCCCCAAAACTGCTAACAACATACACCTGTTCATATCCTTAAAGGCACAGCACACTGAATAGCGGGTAGAGACACTCACAAGCTTGCATACACTAAAATAAGAACAAAAAACCGCATAAAAGCATCTGTAACTGGAAGGGAGACAGATATGTGGGGAGTGGTGCAATGCACTGGCTGTGGAGCAGCAGTCTTCTGGGAGACATTCTGGAGACTGCGTTGCTGCCCTATTTGCAGGCACCTCTCTGGTCTGAGGGAGGACGTTGTTCGTCTCCATGCTGACCTGGCAAGGATTCTGGAAACCTGCTTCCCCACCCAGGGACCACCCAGACCACTGCCACTACCTCAAAGGTTGCCAAGAAAGATGAGTGGTTGGACCACAGTGGACTCAGGGAGGTAAGGGTGGTGGAACAGAGGTGCATCCCTCCAGTTGTGCCTCTCCACAATTCATTCACCACTCTGGTGGAGCATGGTTCCCTCTGGAGGCACCTGTAGTGGAGACCAAGGAGGATGCTGGAACCTTCACAATGGAGACCCACAGGAGGGTGGCCCAGGACCCCACAGGGGAAGGAAACAACTCCTGGTGGGGGACTCAATTGTTAGCGGGCAGAACTGGGGGAGGGAGGGGAAAGGGAGGGGAGGTGCCTCCCGGCACCATGGCTTAGAGGGACAGGAAATGAATCCTCAGGATCATGGGAGCAGCGGCAAGGAGGAGGGAGCTGGATATCATTATCCACCTAGGGACGAATGACCTGGTTGAGAATGGAATCAGAGCAGTACAACAGAAGTTTGTGGAGTTGGGGGAGGGGTCTTAGACAAGTAGCACACATGGTAACTTTCTCGGAAGTGCTACCTGTCTATGGCATGGATGAGGCTAGGGTACTCTGCACCATGGGATTCAAAGACTGGTTGAAAGCTGGTGCAGAGCTCTGGGTTGGCTTCATTGGAGACTGGGGCTCCACCTGGAGGGAAGCAAGCCTATAGAGGTGCGATGGTCTGCATCGATCCGGGAGAGGAACCAGGATCCTAGGTGATAGGTTTAAATGCTTCAAAGGCAAGCATTTAAACTAGCCAAGGGGAGAGGCACTGAAAGGAGAAGGGAAATCCTAGCCCCCAAAAAATCAGGGTAATTAGTGAGGTAAACACCAAGATAGAGCAGTCAATAGGGAGAAGGGCAGGGGTAAATGGAGAAAAAGACAAAGGCAGTAGGAACAGGGATGGGGCAAAAAGAAATAAAGCCATAAAAAAATGGAGGGTAATGAGTACAAATGCCTGTAGTCTAGGTAAAAAGCTCCCTGAAATGGTGGCCTTGATGGAAGAGGGATGCCTGGATATTGTGGCAGTCACAGAAACATGGTACACAGAGAACCATGACTGGGATGTCAACATACCAGGGTACACAATCTACAGGAGGGACAGGGAGGAAGAAGAGGAGGAGGAGGAGTAGCTCTCTATGTAAGGGAAGGGATCAAAGCAACAGAACTAAAGGGTAAACAGGGAGAAGAGAAGGCACTGTGGGTCACCCTGGAGACTGGAAATGGCTCCACAATCCACACAGGGGTTGTATATAGACCCCATCTTGGGGGAAGAAATGGACAAGGAAATGATAGAAGGCTTCCTTGGGATGGCAGAGAAAGGGGAGATATTGCTGATGGGGGACCTGAATATGCCAGATGTTGACTGGAGCACCTTTGCTGCAGCTACATCCAAGAGCAGGGCCATTCTCGATGCCCCACAGGGGGCATGCCTCAGACAGCTAGTTTTGGAACCCACTCGGGAGAGAGCACTCTTAGACCTGGTACTCTCAAATGGGGACAGAGAGAGGATCTCTGATCTTGAAGTCTTATGACTGGGTGACAAGTGCCTTGGACCTGGGTAGACCAGTGGATGTCCTCTTTCTAGACTTCAGCAAGGCATTTGACTCTGTTCTCACGTGGGCCTGTTGGATAAGCTGGGAGAAATGGGGTGGGGAACCAGATGATCAGATGGATAGGCAATTGGCTCCAGGACCAGACCCAGAGGGTCGTAGTTGTGGGATAGTCTCATCCCCAAGGAGGGTCATTAGTGGGGTCCCACAGGATCAGTCCTTGGGCCCTTCTGTTCAACGCCTATGTATCTGACATAAGGACAGGAATCAGGAGTAAGATGAGTCTCTTTATGGATGACTCAAACTGGGGCCGGTGGTGGATGGGGAGGAGGGGAGGGTGGCCCTACAGGGGACCTGGAGGCTCTGGAAAGATGGTCTAGAAAGTGGAAGCTGAGGTTCAATGCAGGAAAATGCAAGGTACTCCACCTGGGGGCCAGAAACCCAGGTCAAGTGTACACCCTGGGGAAATGCTACAAGTCTCGATGGCTGAGAGGGACCTGGGGGTGGTGGTGGATGTCAAGATGAACAACTCTGAGACTTGTAGGAGGGCAGCAGCCAAGGCCAACAGGATGCTGGGATGCATCGCTAGGGGGATCACCTCCAGAAGGAGGGAAGTGATACTCCCTCTGTATAACTGCTTGGTGAGGCCGCACCTTGAGTACTGTGTGCAGTTTTGGAGGCCACACTTAAAGCGGGACATTAACCTCCTGGAGAGGGTCCAGAGGAGGGCAACCAAAATGATTTGGGGCTTGGGGACAGGACCTATGAGGAGAGCTCGAGAGCTAAATATGTACACATTGAAGAGAGAAGGGACCGGGGGACATGATAGAGGTCTTTAGGTACATGAAGAGGGTAAATAGGGGAGGAACAGTCAGGGTGCTTCGAAGGAAGGAGGAAGGGGCCACTAGAGGGCATGGGTGGAAGCTGGAGGGGGGAAGATTCAGGTGAGAAAGGAGGAGGTGCTACTTCACTGAGAGGGTGGTGGAGCCATGGAATGAACTGCCTAGGGGGCTGGTGGAGGCAGAGACAGTGGAGAGGTTCAAGAGGGGGTGGGACAGGTACAGGGGAAGGGTTCTGGAAGCAAAATCCAATGCAGCAAGAATATCCGGAACTGGGAAGGGAGAAGCCAGAGAAGGCGAGGGGGACAGCAAGGTCAGCACCCAGGTTGGGGACTGACCAAATGAGCAGACACCAAAGACTGTTAGGCATATTCTGCTGGCATTTTAGTATGTTAGTATGTTAGTATGAAGTGGGTAGCCATCTAGGAACAAGCGACCACCAAATAGTGTGGTTCATGATAAACTTAGCTGTAGAGTCAAGCCACACAAAAGTGAAGGTACTGGACTTCAGGAGGGCTGATTTTGTCAAAATGGGAGAGTGCCTCAGAAAAGCACTAGCAAACAGGCAAGAAGGTGGGGTGGAGCAACAATGGGGAAACATCAAAACTGCCATCACAGAGGCAACAAGCCTTTGTGTGAAGCAAATAAACGAATAAAAACAAAAGAAAAAACCACTATGGTTCTCAAAAGAAGTGGCAGGGAAGGTAAGGGAGAAAAAGATAGCATTTAGGAAGTATGAGGAAACACAGAAGGAGCAGGACAGAAAACTGTACCAGTTAAAGCAGAAGGAAGCGGATAAGGCAGTCAGAATGGCAAAGGCTCAAACCGAGGAAAAGACTGAGAACTCGGTTAAGAAGGGGGATAACACCTTTTATAGGTACATTAGGGAGCAAAGAAAGACTAAGGCATGAATACTGAGGCTGAACAAAGAGGAAGGTGGTTGGGCAGAGAGCAACAGAGAAAAAGCAGGGATACTGAATGAATACTTCTGCTCAGTATTCACAATGGAAAAGCAGGGGGAAATACCTAATCTGGTCAATAGAAGCACTCTGGATAGTGGGGTTGATATTAGTCCTTTCACAGAAGAAAGGGTTCTGAAAGAACTCTTAAAACTGAAGGTGGATAAAGCAATGGGGCCTGATGGGATTCACCCCCAGAATTCTAAAAGAACTAAGGGGAGAACTAGTAACACCACTGACTACCCTTTTAATAAATCAAGGAGGATGGTGTGGTACCTGAGGACTGGAGGAGGATGGATGTGATTCCCTTCACAAAGTGGGAGCAAGACAGAGGCAGAAAACTTCAGACCTGTAAATTTGAACTCACTGATAGGGAAAATGATGGAATCACTTCTGAAGGAAAGAATTGTTGAGTACCTAGAGGCCAGCGGGGCACAAGAACCAAGGCAGCATGGATTCACAGTGGGAAGGTCATGTCAGACAAATCTAATTGATTTCTTTGACTGGGTGACCAAAGCAGTAGACCAGGGAGGGGCTGTGGACATGGCCTACCTAGACTTTAGCAAGGTATTTGACACAGTCCCGCACAAAAGATTAATAAACAAATTAGCCAGCCTGGGAGTGGGTCCCAGGGTGGTAGCCTAGGTAAAACACTGGTTGGACAACAGAACACAGCGGTAATAGCAAATGGAGTCCACAGTGAAGAAAGGAGGGTTACTAGTGGGGTACCGCAGGGTTCAGTACTGGGGTCAGTCCTTTTTAATGTCTTTATAAGTAACATTGCAGAGGGACTGGAAGGGAAAGTATGTCTCTTTGCAGATGACACAAAGATCTGCAACAGGGTTGATACACAAGGTGCGGTGGAAAGGATGAAAAGGGACTTGGCAAGGTTGTAGGAATGGTCAAATGTATGGCAGCTTAGATTCAATGCAAAGAAGTGCAAAGTAATGCATCTGGGAAACAAAGACGCAGGGGAAGAGTACACAATGTGGTGTGAGATACTGACAACAACAAAAATGGAAAGGGACCTGGGGGTAGTCATATCAGATGACCTAAAGGTGGGCCAGCAATGTGAAAAGGCAGTAAGGAGGGCTGGAGGGATACTGGGATGCATAGAGAGAGGCATCACCAGTAGAAAACAGGAAGTTGCTGGCCCTCTATAGATACAGCTGGTAAGACCACATCTGGAGTACTGTGTATAGTTCTGGAGACCCCATCTCCGCAAAGACATAGACGGGGTGGAGGCTGTACAGAGGAGGGCAACCAAAATGATGCAGGGTCTGCATCAGAACACATATGAAGAAAGATTAAAGGAACTTAAGATGTATATCCTCAAGGAACGGAGGGAGAGGGGGGACATGATAGAAACTTTCAAATACCACAAGGGAATCAACAAAGTCCAAGAGGATAGCATCTTTCAGAAAAAGAGATTTTCAAGAACAAGGGGGCACAATTTTAAGCTAGAGGGGGGATGGCTCAGAGGTAATGTGAGGAAGTATTTCTTCACAGAGGGGGTTGTGGATACATGGAACAGCCTTCCTGAGGAGGTCGTAGAGTCAAAAACAGTGGAGGAATTCAAGAATACGTGGGACAGACATATGGCAATTCTAGTGGGTGGTAGGAGGAAGTAGGCTGTTGGTTAACTAGGATCTGCAGTTTATCCGTTAGGTAGGGAAATGGACAGACTAGGTGGGCCAAGCGGTCCTTATCTGCCGTCAAATTCTATGTTTCTATGTAATGAAGAGCTCCAAAAACCAATACAGCAATGAAATACAAAATCACACATACCCCCATAATGCAAGGCATCATGGGCTGTATATGCAAATCACCACAAAATATTATGCTGGTTCAACTTTAAGCAGAAATGTATGGTGCCAAAAGTCCTCTCACACAGTCTGCAAAGGGTGCCAACAGAAGACACAGACACGTGTTTTGTCCTACAAGGACTCATCAGTGTGCCTCGTCTGTATGACACCCCAGTAGAATGAACCGATTTTGTATTTCTTTGAAACTTGGCTTACCAGCCAATGACCTTTGGTGTAACCATTGCCTCAGTGCTGCGCGCTAAGGTTCTTTGTCTTAGCTTGTTTTTTAATTTTATTGGGCTCACCACAACCCAACCCAGATAATTCAACTTTTTTTTTATACTCTGTTTCTCCTCTTGGCCCCTGGCAGCAGTTACTCTTGCCCGAGCCCTCAGCCCTGTCCCCCGCTCGTAGCTTACCCTCTCTCCAGCTACCCCACTGCTTGCACCCCTTGGTGGGGTGGTGGGAATCCCTCAACCCACCTCACAGACGAATACGGAGCTGGAGACGGGTTACTGCCCATCATGGAGGCAGTGACTGAGAGGCTGGGCAGTCATGTAGGCATGCCCGGACCACACACATTTTACTCCTGGTTTTGTCCCTGAGCTAAGGCATGCAATGACACCACAGGGAGGAGCATGCATGCATCCACGGATGCTCCTCCAGGTGTCTGCCTTAGCTCTACCCCTTTGTTGCGTTGGTGCACCAACCCCAGCTTCCGCTAGGGCCAGGCATGCATTGACTGTGGAGTCCCCTCCTCCAAGAAGGAGGTGAAGTCCAGCCGATGCTCAGTCCTTCTCCTCCCTGCCGACCCCCGGCGGCCAGTGATCATTTCTGAACACGGATCTCTGGCATGGTGTGAAGTAAGGTGTCTAGCGCCTTGGCCCTCAGTGTCACTGGGCCAGCTAGATAGACCAACTTAGGGTAGCTGGTTCTTTCCACTGGGGTGTCATACAGACGAGGCACACTGATGAGTCCTGGTATTGTGAAACACGTTTCTGTGTCTTCTGTTGGCACCCTTTTCAGACTGTGTGAGAGGACTTTCGGCACCATGCATTTCTGCTTAAAGTTGAACCAGCATAATATTTTGTGGTGATTTGCATATATAGCCCATGATGCTTTGCATTATTGGGGTATGTGTGATTTTGTATTTCTTTGACATTTGGTTTCCCGGCCAATGCCCTTTGGGGTAACCCTTGCCTCAGTGCTTGTGCGCTAAAGTTCTTTGTCCAATACAGCAATGGTTCACTTCACAGAGACTGTCAGTTGGCTTTATAGTTGCAAATAATGGGTCCAACATATGGAAGGCCTTAGAGGAGGGGGGCTTTGTTCACATCCGTTACTTTGCACATTGCTTAAATTTAATAGTTCACAGTTTTCTTGATAAGGACAGGGACATTAAGGCTCTGTCCTTTTTGTTAACAGCTCGTTTCTTTTACTGATTGTTTCAGTCGCGACTAGGCAGCAGCAGGGCGTAGTAGAGGAAGGGAGACACCAGCTGAACCCCACCAACAAACAATCAATAAGGTTGAGATCTGGAAAAGGCACCAATTTTTTGAATCAGATAGGGTTTAACAGGGGAACACAAAACAGACCTCCAGCAAACAAACGTCAACACGGAGAAAGTAGGAGGGATTGGTGGAGTGACTGGGGTTTGCATTTGGATCTGACAACTGATTTTTAAACAGTTTCTGCATTTTCAGCTCCTATTAATTTCATTTCTGGGATGTAAAGGACAAAGGATTGGGGAACTTCAGGGACTGCTTCCAAAACTGCTAACACAGAAACATAGAATTTGATGGCAGATAAGGACCACTTGGCCCACCTAGTCTGCCCATTTCCCTATGTAGTGGATAAGCTGCAGATCCTAGTTAACCACCAGCCTACTTCCTCCTACCCCCAATAGAATTGCCTTACAGTATGTCTGTTCCATGCATTCTTGAATTCCTCCACTGTTTTTAATTCCACTACCTCCTCAGGAAGGCCATTCCATGCATCCACAACCCTTTCCATGAAAAAATACTTTCTCACATTACCTATGAGCCATCCCCCCCTTCCCTCTATCTTCAAATTGTGCCCTCTTGTTCTTGCACACCTCTTTTTCTGAAAGATGCTACCTGTGATGGGGCTTAGCTCTATCCCTTGATGTGAACCTTATTTTCCTCTCCTTGTACAAAAACTTGTTGCAACAGTTCTATCCTTTGTCCTTTATTCTATCATTTCAGCTCTAGTTCAGAGGTTGGCCACCTCTGGGCACCTCCCCCCCCCATCTCTCTCTTATCTATCTCCACTGTTTTTCCATTTCCACTGAGGTCCACTGAAAGGCTACAGTTACTTGGTCAGAAGATGAGCTAGCATTGTGCATAGTATTCTGTGGAATGTAAAATAATTCATTACGTTGGGCAGTACAGTCTTGCATGCAATATGCTATGTTTATGTCCTTGAAATGGCTACATGTTCAGTATGCCTCAAGAGAAAGCCTGGGGGATATAGTTAATCGTTCTAAGCCCCAGAGTAGCTGTTTTAATAGGTGCAAGTAGCTTAAACAGTTATAGTGGCAACAGTCATTTTGGTACACTTTGTGTGCAGCTTGGTGTTTTCTGTGAGCCTCTTTTGCTCCTGTAAACAGGCTTTCTTTACACAAGCCCCACGTGAGTGTACCAGTGCTATTCAGCTGAAAAGTAAGTTGTTGAAAAAGAGGCACAATAAATGTTTGTCTCACAACAAGATAATATCAAAAGCACAACAGAAATGACTACATATTGTTTAAAATAAAGGTAATTTCAAAGGAAACTTACAAGCTGAAGAAAAGGCCGCAATTCAACAGGAAAACTCCTCCTGGAGTTCTGCACACCAGAAAAGGCTGAGCACCTGACATTTCTAAAAGTCAAATTACTCACTTTAATTTCAAATATGATACCTGAATGAAATATATAGTCTGAATGTGTAGGCCCTATCCACAAAACACTTTCAAGAATTTATTTTGTGCCTGTGGTGAAAAGCTTTTGTGACAGCAGCAATTAATTGCAATGAGTCAGGTCACAACTCAGGAGGATGGACTACTAGGCCAGGCCAGAGTTATTTTAATGTTCACAATGAGCACAGAAACACGAGAAATAATACCATCAGTGGGTTAGAGTCCAAATACGGCAAGCAACTGCATTTCATGTCACACTTATTTGGTGGTACTAGGTATACCACTCTGTTCTGAAAAGTATGGTACCGCTGTCTTCTACTACTACTTGTCACTTTTTGTCCTCATGTCATGTTGTATACTACATGTCACTTTTTGTCCTCACTACTACTGCTACTTGTCACTTTTTTGTCCTCAGTAACTGATTAAAAATTATTACTTTACCAGCAACCTGACTGTACTGTAGTATTTCTGTTTTAATTTTCTTACAATGGATGGCTTAGCAGAAGTCTGAACATTGAAACAGAATGCTCTTTGTATAACATAATTCTTACGTCCCTGATATCTGGCTGCGATTACAGAGAAAAACATAAATTAATTTCATTAATGTGTGTGTGTGTGTGTGTGTGTGTGTGTGTGTGTGTGGGGTATGCTAGCCTGACTGTAACAACACTATATCTCACTCACAGTAACTGGGCTGAGATTATTATATTTAAATTTTTATGTACTTGAATTATTTGGCACAGGTTGGCACGGCAGCAGTTGTGGAACTACAGTAGCAGCCACAGACACTGCCAGCTATTTCCCAAAATTTCTGTGATATTTCCAGAAATATGTCCTGCTTTCTGCATTTCCACAGTAGGGGCAACCGAGAGAAACTCTTCAGAAATTTCACGAAATATCTGGAAATAGCTGGCAATGACTGTGGCTACTACTGTAGGAAGTATGAAACTGTGTGTCATCAGGCCTTCAAGTGGCAGTAGCAACCTTTGTTTTTATGACTGCACTGCCCTTGACCGATGTGATGTGACTGACTAGCTGCCTGTGTGGTGATCAGTTTATGTCTTTTATTTCTTGTTTAATAAACGTATTGCATGTTGAACAGTAGTAGAAGTAATCATAGACAACTTTACCACCTGCTGGATCAGGTAGTGTACCATACCACAGTGCACTGGGACATGCAATGCAGTTGCATCATTCACATGGGTAGGAGCGGGTGGGCTCTTACTGCTGCTCATTGTGATCATTAATTTCTTTCACCTGATTTGCTCTAACTGGAAAATCCAGCAAAATAATACCACACAGCAGCAGCAGCATTAATAAAATAATCACAGCTGCCCGCAGCGCTTGGTATTTCTTTGTGATACAATAGTATTCGCTTCTCTCTCTCTCGCTCTCTCTCACCCTTTCACTCTCTCACTCTCTCCACACTCATGTCATGGGCCCGAGCAGGATATGCAGGATGCTACTGCTACCAGTACAGGTCAGCCAAGAAGCAGCTAGTAGTAATTAATTATTGCTTTTATTTAGCAGTTTTACTGTCATTTTTATATGAATAATGCATTATTTCCTTTTGGCTTCTGTGTTGAATATGACTGACTTTGATCACTTTCATGCATTTCATCTCATTTTTCAAATATTTATAAAAATCAGAACTCCATCATGTTCTGCTTCTTATTTATTAAGGGTCAGAACTTCAGTGAGTTCTCCCAGCACTACTGGAAATCCAAGAAAGTACAGTATGTGGCCCGCTTTAGTAAAAGTTTCAGTGAAGTGTATGACTTGCCCTCTGACTAGTGTCTGTTCAGAACGATTGTGGAGTTCAGCTGGTAATGTCATTACTGACACAAGACCCTGTTTGACACCAGAAAATGCTGACCATTTGACATTTCTGAAAGTCAATATTCCTTACTTTAATTTCAAATATGATACCCGCATGAAACATTTCCTGACTCTGAGCAGGCCCTATCCACAAAATAGTTCCTAGCATTGTGTCTTTCATGAAAATCTTTTGTGAATAGGGTCTACTACTTTTTTTTTTTTTATTTATTCACAATTCGGATTTACAACCTTTGAGTCAAAGACTCATTTACAAAGGCACCTCGTCACAGGGAGGGGAGAAAACATATTGGTGGAGCAAGACTGTGGAGGTGAGATACAGGTGAGATACAAAACAGCATACAAAGCAAGGCATTTCAGTGAACAATATAGGTGAGATACAGAAGAGCATACAAAACTAACCAATTTCAGTGACACAGTGGAGCACGTAGGTTACAGTGCGTGGTGTACGGACTACAAGAAGCTATTCTAAGTAAACTAGTACATACCTAATACTATAAGAGACTAGGAGTAATAGGTGGTGGTTACCGGGGGGGGGCTACGTTTGCAGATTGGTTCAGAACGGAGCTCTCGGAATGCCCTATAATGGGCACTTACAGCTCCGAGTGTCAGTGAGGTGTTTGCATAGGGCGATTTTGAAGGACCCGATTTTGGAGATTTTAGTAATGTGCATGGGGAGGGAGTTATACCAGGAAGGTGCTCTGTAGTGGAAAGACCTTTGGGCGAGAGAGGTCCTAGCTCTCGGCACCTGGAAGGTGGTTTTGGTTGTATTTCGGGTGACGACTGAATGGGAGGCCCGTTGAAGGGATGTGGCGACTCCTGGGGGGGGGGGAGAGCCCAAGTAGAGTCTTTTTTGCCAGTATACAGGTGTGGTATTGCAGGCATTCTTCAAAAGTGAGTAGGTTCGAGATGGAGCAGAGTTGGCATGTGTGAGTTCTGCCTGGGGCACCAGTCAGGAGCCTGCAGGCTTTGTTGATAGAGGTCTGGACTTTGGTGAGGGCAGTGGGGTCAGCAGCTGAATAGGTAGGGAGTCCGAATCAGCCAAAGACAGGATGGAGGAAGTGATAGCCAGCCGAGGGCAAACTCAGGGAGGCAGTCTTGTGAGGTAGAAGAGACCAATTTGGGCATTCGTGGCAGAGGACAGAGAGTTAAGAGGGGCATGGAAGGAGAAAGCCAAGTCAAAGGTGATGCCCAGGTATTTGTATGTTGATACCTGTTCAAGGGCGTGTAGGGTGCTGAGGACGATGCGAAGGGGAGCATTCCTGGAGTTACTTTGGCGGTGTGCAAAAATCATAGAGTTTGTCTTCTTGAGGTTCACAACCAGATGATGGTCGAGGAACCACTTTTCAGCTTGACTGAAGGTGAGTTGCAAGGAGCTCTGGAGTGTGAGTGGGTCGAGGTGTGAGGGCAACGTGGACTGCGTCATTGGTGTATAGAAGCATTTTGCCCAAACAGGAGCTGGGGAGGGTGTTTAGAAAAAGACTGAACAATGTGGGCCCAGGATGGAGCCTGAGGGACCCCAGAGCATACAGGTAGGGCAGTTGATAGGATACCATTTATTTTGACCCTTTGGGATCTGTCACAGAGGTAGCTGGAGAACCAGGCCAGAGGGCCAGATGAGAAACTAAGCTGACGGAGGGAGTCAAGACTAGTGGGTGACACACAGTGTCAAAGGCCTTGGATAGGTCAATGAACACTGCCCAGCGATCTCCCCAGCATCAAGTGCAGAGTGTATTTGGTGGAGAACTCAATAATGGTGCTGTGACCAGGGCGGAAGCCATGCTGCTCTGGGCATAGTATGTTGTGCTTGGATAGATAATCCATGAGTTGGGTGGATACAATTTTCTCCAGGGCTTTGGGAGGGGGAGGATGGAGATAGGTCTGTAGTTGTTTTTAATGGTTCCATGCATGTAACACACCTGTCTGAGTGTGCCCATCATTAGGGCACCAGGATTTTAATTCGATGATCCATTTATATGCAGGGGTCTGTGCCCCCCCTGTGTTGAGGGCTGTGCCCTCCACACCCCCCCAACTAAATATTCCAACTCCGGGGGGGGGGCCTCGGGGAGGGTGCAGCGAATTTTAAATCTTGGCACCCTAATGATGGGTGCACTTTGACCTGCACATGGATGGCTAGAAGGGCTTTTGAATACATGAGGCTTGCATGAGATAATGGCAACAAGTCAGGCCAGGAAGTCTGGAGGCCAGGCCAGAATTACTTGAATTAACACAGTGAGCACAGTTGCATGACAAATAATAACATCAGGGGGTTCAGAGTCCAAATAAAGCAAACAATGACATTTCATGTCACAAACTTACTTGATAGTACCACTATCTGATCTGGAAGGTATGGTACTGCTGTCTTCTTCTACTACTACTAGTCACTTTTTGTACTGAGCAACTGATTATTTATTTATTTAAGTTTAGGATTAATACCTTTGAGCCAAGGGCTCATTTACAAAGGTTCCAAGTTGGTCAGTACAGTACAATACAAGACATAGCATGACATGATGTGACGTGACATGCCATGACATCACTTAACAGAGGTTACACAGTAAACACAGGTGATGTTGAAACAGCAAATAGGGAATATTTACAGCACGGATGTGCTAATAGTGTCATCACTCATTGAGTAAGGTACAGTGTTTTGAGATTGCCATGCAAGTTCACTACTGAGGGGTAGTGAAATGAGCAGCCAGAGTAGGCTTTGTCAGGGGTGGGTCCATAGAGGGGAGGAGAGTAAAGTAAGCAGCTAAGAGTAGGCTTTGTCAGGGGTGGGTTTGAGGAGATGTGAGGTAGGCAGTGGGAAGAGCATAGAAACAGGGTAGGGAGAGGGGGCTTGGGCTGCTGGGATGTAGTCGAGCAGCAAGAGTAGACTTTGTTAAGGGTGCTGGGGGAGGAGCGTGGTGGAGTAGAGACTGGGGAGTTGGGGAAAAGGGTACAAGGGGTGTGGATGGGGGCTGGACAGGAGTGGAGGGAGAGGGTCAAGTTGAGGCTGGTGGGTCAACATTAGGAGACCCAGGCACAGACATTTTCATGGTCCAGGTGGAGGAGCCCAGCTTTGATCAGGTAGAGCTTGTTACACTCAGTTAGTGTGGTCGGTAGTTCATTGATCCATTTGGCTGATTAAAAAATATTAAAAAATATTATTTTACTACCTGACTGTACTGTAGTATTACTGTTTTAATTTCTGTACAAAACATAGCTTAGCAGAAGTCTGAACCCTGTAAATTGAATGCTCTTGTATAATATATTTCTCACATCCCCATATTTGGCTGCTATTACTTCACATAGAAAATGTTACTAAATGGAATTCATTTCTTTATTGTGTGTGGTATGATAGCAGCAGCTGGGCTGAGGCCTATTATATTTGCATACTTACCAAATTACTTAGCACAGGCAGCAATTGATTGGAACTAGGAATGATGTAATTGTGTGTCATCATGTCTTCAGGTGCACATGACGCAGCAGTGGCAAACTATACTACTGCACTGCACTTGACCGATGTGATGTGACTGCCTGGGTAGTGATCAGTATAGCTTTCATTTCTTCTTTAATAAACATGTTCTGAATGTTGATCAGTAGGACTAGTAGTAGAAATTATTAACACTTGTTGAACTAGGAAGTTTATCATACCACAGTACAGTGGGAGAGGGACTGCAGTTGCATCACTTGGGTAGGGTGGGTGGGCTCTACTGCTGCTTATTTGATCATTCATTATATCCATTTCTTGGCCTGGTCTGCTCTGACTGGAACATCCATCAAAATAATATACTCACACAGCAGCGTTAATAAAAAATATCTTAGCTACTTGGCATTGATTTGTAGTATGATTTACACTATAGGTTCTTGCATCTGTCTCTCTCTCTCTCTCTGTCTCTCTCCCAGCACACTCACGGGCCCAAGCAGGATATGCCACTAGTATAGGCCAGCCATGAAGGAGCTAGTGATTGCTTTTAATTAGCAGTTTTACTTTAATTATTGTACAAATAATTAATTAAAGTATTCCCTTTTTTTGCCTCTGTGTTAAATAAGACCAAGTTTGGCCATTTTTATGCATTTTATCACATTTTTTCAAATGTTTATAAATTATCAGAACTAATCAGAACCCCTTGGTGCAACGGTTCTTATTTAATAAGGGTCAGAACTTCACCGAGTTCACCCATCTCTGAGAGAAAGTGGAGGTACTTAACAAGTATTTCTGCTCCATCTTCACTAGAGAGAAAGACAGACCAGTGCCATACAGGAACAGGGGGTGGAAATGGGAAAGGGGCAGCCATGGACAGCATAACACAAGCGGGCAGGGCGTATAAGGGCCTAAGAGCCCTGAAGGTGGATAAATCACCGGGGTCAGATGGAATACACCCTAGGTTCCTAATAGAACTAATGGTGGTACTGGCAGCCCCCGCAAACCTGTTCAACACTTCCTGGAGACTGGGAGTGCCCTGAGACTGAAGAACTGCACACTGCTGCCTCTGTATAAATGTGGGCCAAGAAATGAACCAGGGAACTACAGGCCAGTCAGTCTGACTTCAGTTGTGCGGAAGCTAATGGAGACTATCCTGAAGGAAAGTCTGGGGAGTTTTCTGAGAAAAATGGGCTACAAGGTGAGAGGCAGCATGAGTTTATGTCGAGAGGTACTGCCAGACTAACCTAACTTACTTTTTGATGGCTGATCAGGACAGTAGACAACAGACAAGAGGTTGATGTACTGTATCTGACTTCAGCAAGGCCTTGACCCTGTGCCTCATAAGAGACTGTTCAGAAAGCTGGAAGACATGGGTTTGGGGGGGCCAAGTTCGCTAGATGAATCAAAAACTGATTGCAGAACAGAAACCACAAGGTGCTGGTCAGAGGGGGTTCTCAATAGCTAGGCCAGTGATCTTGGAGTACCATAAGGCTCAACGCTCAGGTCGGTGTTGTTTAAGATCTTCATCAGTGAAATAGCAGATGGGATCAAAGGTAAATTCTGCCTATTTGCAGATGACACAGAGCTAGGTGGGAGGGTGGATATGGAGGAGGAGGAGAGACAGTAACTCAGGGAAGACATGGCTTCACTTGAGAGGTGGTCTGGTATTTGGCAACTGGAGTTCAACACTAAAAAGTGTAAAGTTATGTACTTGAGGGAGAGAATTCTAGAAACCAAATACTGGCTGGGTGATTGGCAAGTTACCCGGTCAGAGGAGGAAAAGGACCTGGGGTAATCATAAAAACTGACCTGATGCACTTGGTACACTGCAGGAGAGCAGCAGCAAAAGCAAATCAGATGCTGGGCTGCACAGCCAGGGGAATTACCAACAGGAAGGAAGAGGTTACGCTGCCAATATACAGGTCAATGGTGAGACTGCACCTAGAGTACAGTGTGCAGTATTGATGTCCTTATGTTAAGAAAGATATCAACATGCTGGAGGTAGCCCAGAGAAGGTCAACCAAAATGATCCAGGGTCAGTAAAGCAACACCTATGATAAGAGGCTCATGGGGCCCATGTACTGTCTGGAGAACAGATGGGAGAGGGAGGACATGATCAAAACCTTCAAGTACCTTCAGATGTATGTTTTATTAAATATGGAGTCCCACCAGGTTCTGTTTTAGGCCCTTTATTGTTTACACTTTTTGTTAATTCACTACCAGAGATATGTAGGGACACTGAGCTTATTCTTTATGTCAATGATGCAGCTCTGTTTTGTAAAGGTAATAGTCCCTCAGTACTTTTTATAAACTTCAGTTTGATTTTAGCAGGCTACATTCTTGGTTCTCAGCACGTGGATTAGTTCTTAATGCCAAAAAATAAAGTCTATGGTTTTCTAGGTATTATAAAGGCCACTGATTTTGATTTTATTCTCAGAGATAATGATGATAACCTGACTGAGAGAGTCACTGAGTTAATATATCTTGGTATATACCTAGATTGCCATTTAACTTTTGAAAATCATATCAATCAGTTGATCAAAAATACAATCAAAGGCTAGGTACGTTATATCATGTGAAAATTTTGATACCCAAAACGAGGGCCCTATTTAATAATTGTTTTTTGCTTCCCTTAATTGACTATGGCTCATTGGTGTACTCCTCCTCTCCCTCTTCAAAAATCTTTGGTAGGTTAAGGGCAACATATCACAACATTATTTGGTTTGTAACTGGACTCCCTAAAATGTCCCATCATTGTGACCTCTACAAAGCTGTAAATTGGCTTTCATTAGAGGATAGATTTAATAGTAAAATTCTGACATTTTTCTTCAAAATTTATTGTGGTCATTTGCCAAATAGTATTGTCTCTATTTTCCAAAGGTCTGTTAATGCACATATTGTAGGTGGCAGGGGTTCTTACTGCTGCTTTTATTTATTTAAATAACACTTTTATTTTTATTCAAAGCACTTGGAGTGTGGGCACCTTTTCTTAGTTAGCCCAGCCTTTGGATCAAATGTTCTGGTGGGGAGCAGTAGGCTATGCTGGTGGGGGTGCAGTTGGCTGTGCTGGTGGGAGTGCAGTTGGCTGTGCTGGTGTGGGGCAGTTGGTTGTGTTGGTGTAGGGGGGCAGCCAGCTTTGTTGGTGTAAGGAGGGGAAGCTAGCTTTATTAGTGGCACGGGAGAGTCAGCTGTGTTAGTAGTGATGGGGAGGAGTCAGCTGTGTTGGTGATGCAGGGGGAGTCAGCTGTGTCGGTGGTGTGGGGAATCACTGTGTTGATGGTGCATGGGGAGTCAGCTGTGTTAGTATTGTGGTGGGGTGTCGGGCTGTGTTGGTGCTGCAGGGGAGTCAGCTGTGCTGGTGGTGCAGGGTGGAGTGGGCTGTGTTGGTGATGTGGAAGTCAGCTATGTTGATGGTACAGGGAAGTCATCTGTTTTAGTTCTGGGGGAGGTCGGCCTGCGTTGGTGGTGTGGGGAGTTGGCTGTGTTGGTGGTGCAGTGGGAGTCAGCTGTGTTGGTGGTAGTGCGGGGGTCGGCTGTGTTAGTATTGCACTGGATGATATGAAGGAAAAAAGCTAGTATCAGCACACCCTAGGACTCAGACTAGACAGCTGGGGGTGGGAGATTCAGGTTTAAAGTTTAACTGTTCTTGTATCTAACCCTCCATTCGATAAGCTGATGTGACTGCACAGCAACTTGAAAGTAGCATTTTTGTGTAGAAAAAGTATATGCCTAAATGTTTTTTCACATTAGATGATATAAAACAACAACAAAATAATTTTAAGTATCAGCCCACTTGTGGAATTGGGCTGGGCAGCAGGGGCAGGGGTATCTGGTATAAGCTCTGTACCTAACCCTTTGATCAGGTGCTGCAACTGCTCTCCATCCAGACGGTAAAGTTTTAGTAACAGCACACTTGGAGAATCAGGCGGGGGGGGGGGGCGGCTGTCATTGTCCTTCATTGCATTTATTTAAATGTGTGTCTCCGGAAAGTTGAAGTGTTACACTTGCTAAGTTAGGAGGCTCAAGGGTCACTTGCTGATCTGGGTGTCATTGTGCTGGATTAACCAACCTACAGGGGGCCTCACAACACTGTGTGGTCTCCCACTTTATTATGGTAGTTCCCGCATCCCCCTGAGGCAGCATGCAGTACCTCTGCATTGTGCTCTAAAGCCCACCAGCCCAGGACAAGGGATGTGTGGATTAGCTCAGCTCACAAAACCAGATCTCCCACTTACCAGTGTTGTGCACCACTATTTTATTTTTAATTTTGGGAGGATTTTTTTTTTAAGCTGAGTGGGTGGGTGATCTGGGCTGCTGATAGTGTAAGCACTGGCAGTTCTCCCTGCTGCTGTTAGTTTTGTGCTCCAGAGTGAGGGGCAGCTTAGCTTCTTTGTGGCCCTAAAGGGGAGTGCAGTGCTGCCACTGCTGCTACCACCCTTAAGGGATGGGGGCTACGCTGTTGCTCTTGCCATCACACTTGAGGGATGGGGGTCATAGTGCTGCTGCGATCACCCATGAGGGAAGAGGGCTGCACTGTTGCTGCTGTCTTCACACCTAAGGGATTGAAGCTTTAGTGCTAGTACTCTGCCGCCCTGAGGGGTGGTGGCCATGTGGTGCTGCTGCTGTCACACCTGGAGTGACAGAGGCTACAGTGCTGCTACCATCACACCTGAGGGATGAGGGCCATAGTGTTGCCGCTGCTGTCAACCCTTGGCATGGGGCCATAGTGCTGCTGCCACTGCTACCATCACACCTGAAGGATGGGGGGCCATGGGGTGCTGCTGTCACCCTTGAGGGATGAGAGCCTCAGTGCTACTGCCATCACCCCCAAGGAGTGAGGGCCATAATGCTGCTGCCGTTACACCTGAGGGATGGGAGCTGTAGTGCTGCTGCTGCTGCCATTCCCCCTATGGGGTGGGAGCTGCTGTCACCTTTCAGGGATGGGGCCATGGAGATGCTGCTGTCACATATGAGGCCTAGTCAACTGGAGATGCCAAACATGAGGTCACCTAGGTATACCATCACCACAGCAATGGGAAAACAGTGAACACCATCACAGTGACAGAATCAACAGTTTGCTGTGGTGGTCTGCTGGTTTCCCGATGCTGCTGTCTGGGGAGTTTGCCCCCTTCCGAAATAACTCTGACTCAGAGTTGGTAATCTATAGTGCTGGGTGTGAGGTGGGCAAAGCCCCCCAGAAAAAAAAAACTTTTATACAGTGACGGCACAATGCCAATTGTTGGCATTGTGCCATTGCTGTAATGATGATCAGCAAATTTCCTGTCACTGCGGTGACATGGAACTGGTCATCTACACAGACATACACACACACACACACACACACACACAAATAAGACACAAAATCCAAGTGAGGTACAGGCTTAGCTTATCATAGAGTTTATTTTAATAACTACAAGGATTAATGCACAATAACAGACATCAAAATTTAAAAATACATGCTAGCTGAGAAATAAATTGTTAAACAAAGCTCACAAAACAAAACACCTGTAAAACAGATTTTGTTTTTCAGATACCAGTAAAAATATCCATTTCCTGCAAATGGATTTTGCCCTTTTCAGTCACGGTAAGATTAGGTTCACTGTTAACTTTTTCAGTCCCTGTACATATCAACAATAGGAAACAAGTATATTGCGGCCCTCATAGGATGCTCTGTATTCAGGAAGTTCTTAGTATCTGCATCAGTGATGCCATTTGTAAAAGCCACATTAATGTAGTGGTCAATTTCCCTCTTACAGGTGTAAGTGAGGTCACATGACAGCTTCTGACAAACATTTTTATTGATTAGTTGGCACTTTACCGCAACAACATAATCTGTGGTGTTCATCACAACTACACTGCCACCTTTATCTGCTTGTTTGATGGTCACTGGTTCATATTGCTCCAAGTAGTTGAATGCTTCAAATTCCTCAGTGCTGAGTTTCATGAATCTTGGGGGAAAATTCTTATTCTAAGTGAATCCAGATATCTCTCATATACCTTTAGAAAAATTATCCCAGCTTCATTCATTGGTGGCATAATGGTGGATTTCAGCTGAAATTTCTTGGCTTGCACCAGGATACTGTCCTGTGATTGTGTATCCATTATATTGAGTAGTTCTTGATCCAGGCATCACATATTTTCTTAATTATGGAAATACACTTCAGGTTTGGGTTACATAGCTATTAGAAAATGTATAATTAAAAATAATTATGTTATTAGTAGGTACAAACTTCAGTCCTTTCTCCAATATAGACAGTTTGTTTTCTGATCAATGATAGGCAGAGAGTGATTGATCATATTAGAAGTTACTTGTTGCACCTCTGGTAACCCAAAATGTGAAAAAATTATAAAGAAACATTTTCTGCAATGGCTGGCCTTTGACCCAACAGATAGTTGAGGTTCTGTGCCATTGAGTTGAGTTCACAGGCAAGATCAGTGACCCATCTGGATCGGCTGAGGCTGGGGGTTGGTGCTGCCATAAAGCACCAGCCCAAGTCTGGGGAAGGAGAGTGCAGTTTTGGCCACATGGGCAACAAGTAACCATATAGTGAAGAGAAGTCTTCTGTTGGCATAGGGCCCATATGGTATTGCACCACTGTACCCATAGCTGCACAGAAGTGCATAGCTCAGAGGACATTGCACTTCCATAGCCAGCTGGACTCTTGGACCTGTGCACCTGCATCTGAAGCCACATGGGCCTTGTGCATCTGCAGCCTCCCACTGACAACCCCATGAATTCTTTGCATCCATAGCTGCTTGGACTCTTCCCATGATGAAGAGCCCTCAAGGTCCTGTTCATCTATATCTGTTCACACCGCTCCTGAAGGAACCTGCATGAATGAGGATATGATTCCACTATTTCAAAAGAAAGGAAATTCATTGCAAAAAAACAGTGTTACTGCACCTCTTAGAGTTTAACATAACCCCAGAAAGTAGGGAACTGTGTCATTAGGGTTTCTAACCTAACTACCCACCTCTTCCAAGCAAAAAGGATAAGACCACACATGCAACCATAGACAGCCATCATCAGGTAAGACAAATAACATACAACTGTTTCCAGCTGATACAAATACAGTAGCACTAATGTGCTACATTTGTGGATTTTTATCTATAGCCAGAAGTGTGTGTGTGTCTTACAGTGTGCATGAGTACCTGTAGCAGGAGAAGACCTTTCCACACAGGGGCCTGCATTTCTGCAGACAGAAGTAGTGTTGCAGTTTGAGTGTCATAGAATCCTAGATGTAGCTTCACAAGTGCAGGCCCCACAGAGGCCTGTACTTCTGCAGCCTGAAGTAAGTGTGTGTCTCACACTTGCAGCTGAAGAAGTGCAGGGTCCTGCACCCAGTAGTGTGTGTATGTCCTACAGTGTGCATGACTACCTGTAGCAGGAGAAGACCTGTCCACACAGGGGCCTGCACTTCTGCAGACAGAAGTAGTGTTGCAGTTTGAGTGTCATATAAGTCTAGATGCTGCTTCACAAGTGCAGGCACCACAGAGGCCTGTGCTTCTGCAACCAGAAGTCAGTGTGTGTGTGTGTGTCTCACACTTGCAGCTGCAGAAGTGCAGGGGCCTGCACACAGTAGTATGTGCATGTCTTACAGTGTGCATGAGTACCTGTGGCTACAGAAGTAATGACCCCATGGGCACCTGTGCTTCTGCTAACAAAAGAACTGTTGTAATTTGTGTGTTGTGAATTTTTCTCTGTGGCTGCAAGGGCCTGTGCTTCTGCAAACAGAAGTAATGTTGTGATTTGAGTAGCATGGATATCTATCTGCAGCCAGAAGCGACTGAGTGTGTGTGCATGCCACAGAAACAAATCCACAAAGATAGCACATTAGTACAATTGCATTTGTGTCATCTGGAAACAATTGTATGTTGTTTGTCCTACCAGATGATGACTGTCTGTGGCTGCTTGTGTGGTCTTGTCCTTTTGCTGTTAGAGGGATGTGAATCTAGGCTTGAAAACCCTAAAGCCACGTTCCCATGCCTTTGGTGAATGCTCATGATGCTCAATTTGTGGGTTGGCCACGTGGATTGTATCCTTCCCCTACTGGCAGCCGCTCTGGTTCTCTGCACAGCTACACCAAATCTGGTATGACTAGCTTCTCCTCTTGCTTTCTACTTCTGAGGTCCTCCATGGCTATTACGCTCTAAATCAAATTCATGTTCTGGGTCTGATTGCATTGCCTCTAGATTTCTGAAACTGGCTTCCCAGAAATTGCTACCCAGTTGGCTTACGTCTTTAATTGTTTCTCTCTCAGTTTTCTGCACTTTGATACATGGAATCAGGATTCCCTGCAAAAGTGGCCTACAAACTCTCCTGTAAATTATCAGCCAACCTCTTCCCAGTTCTCTCCACAATCCTTGAGAGGATGTTTACCAGGCAGCTGTGAAACATTTAGTCCAGGCACTGTTTCTTTTCCAACAACCAGCCTGGCTTCAAGCAGCTCACTTATCTTCCAGCCCCCTCCTAGATTCACAGACTTTACCCCTTCTAACATTGATAATGGCCTGTCTACTGGTGTCATATTCTTTGACCTGTCAACAGGTTTTGAAAGGTTATATCACACCCTTCTAACTAAACTCACTGACTCTAGCATCATCGGTTCCTCTCTCTCCTGGTTCTCCTCATAGCTCTCTGGCAGCACACAGTCTGTTTCTACTGGCATAGCCCTCTCTGACCTTAACAAGTCAGTATGCGGGTCCCTCAAGGGTCTGTTTTGGGACTTATTTTTTAATTTTTGTCAATGAACTTCTATGGTCTTTTAATTCCTGCAATATCCATATGCATGTGAATGACGCCATCCTATGTACAAATGGTCATAGTTCCACAGATATCTCTGATGCTCTGCAATTCAATTTCAACAATCTCTCCACTCTCTCAGGCCAGTTTAAAACAAATCATTTAGCTTTAAACCAGTCCAAAATGGTATCAGTGCCTTTTGTCTTTAAAAGTCTTCAGGCAACCCTGTCCTTGTCATAGAAATTTCAGAAGGCACTACTCTGAAATAGGTGAAATAAATTAAGTACCTTGGCATCCTACTTGATCAATCCCTGGATTTTACCTCCTATATCCAGGCACTGATATCAGTCTTACAGGAAGCTTGGAACCCTCTACAGGGTGGAGGACTGTCTTTCTTAAGGTGTGACAAGCTGCTTGGTTGAATGTATGATTTTACTAATTGATTTTGGTGATGTGGTATATGACATTGCCACAAAATGCCAGTTATCTTAGATTCCCTAACTGATGCCCTCTGTAGGTTTATCCTTTACTCCTCCACCCAGACTGATTACTGTACATTATATGATAGTTTGAGCTGTCCTCACTAAATGATAAGTGTATGCAACACCTAGCTCCTTATGGGTTCGAGTAGTGGTTAAATAAACTCCCCAGTTACATATGCACCCATTCACCCCTGCTGCCTCCACCAGCCACTACCTTCACTTCCACTCAGGTAATATATTCATTGTCCCAGGCACAAGCAAAACTCTGATCAACTTGCCTTCAACCATTTACTCCAACACGTTTGGAACAACTTTGCCTTGGGTAACAGCCCACCCAACAGCACTGCTACAATAAAGCACCACTCCCCACCCCTTTTTGCACCTTGGTCTCTTCTGACCAGTACATAGCCGGGTACTAAAGTCTCCCAAGTGTGGTTACTGGTGAACCATGTCTCACTAATGGCTACTATGTCATTTAGCCTCTGTCATTGTTACCTTCAGGTCTGGGATCTTGTTTCCCAGACTGCGGGCATTTGTGTACATAATTTTCCATTGGCCAAATTTTGATATGTTAGTTGTTGGGTGGAGTACCTGTGATTAGTGTGCTGGAAAAAGGGTGCCGACAATAACAGTGACCCAATTCCCAGCACATCCCTGGAGGGCTAGGGGTAGATTGAGGGTGGCCTGATGGGAGGGGTCAGCGAATAAGGAGACAGGATGTATGTATTTGCATGGGGGGGATATGAAGGTTTGTGCCACAGTTGGTTGCGGAGCTGACCCTGTGGCATGGTGGGTGGGTTGCCGATGCTGGTTGGCAGGTACTGGGTTCGGTCTAGGCGCTGGTGTGTTTTTGTTGTGCCGGCCTGAACCTTTTGTTTTTCTGTTTTCACCCCCCGACATGCACCCCTAGAGTTGAGAATCCTTTGGTAGAAGAATTACGGGGGGTGAAACCCTATCAGAAGTGCAGTGGGCACAGCCCCACATAAAACATTAAAAAGTAAGCCCTCGACCGTTGTACTAGCACCGGGTGTCAGGAATTCCTGGATAAAATTTTTGGCACTTGACTTCTTGATACAACGGTGATCACCTTTAGGCTTTCACAGTTATCACATAGATCCATTGGGTGAGGTCCGGCATTTCCCCCGCACATTGTATGGGAAGCCAGACCTTTTTCCTTACCTGGTGATGCAAATGAACTACAAACATGCCGAGCTCCTGTTTGATCTCTAGCTGAGGGGGGAGGGGTGTTCTTCCCACTCAATGTATCTGGTGCTGCACACCTTTCCCCATCTGCTAGTTTAAATATTCTGCAAAGACATCAAACTTCTGCCCCAATGCATTGACTCCCACCTTAGTCTGATGCAGTCCATCAAATTTAAAGAACTTTCGCTCACAGAACTGTTGCCAGTTCCCTACAAATATGTGTCCTTTTTCCTGGCACCAGCCCTTGAGCGACATGTTTAGCTCTCCTATCTCCCCTTCTCTGACCTTCCATCCATCTGCCCCCCTCTCTCAGACTGGCAGGATCTCAGAGAAGGAGATGCCAGACAAAATGGATGACAGTTTGTCTCCCAGCCTGTCAGATGTACCTTGGTCTCCACAACTGACCAGCTGGCGAGATTGTTAGTCCCTATGTGTATCAGGACCTAGATGTTTTTCCTTGCTCCTGCATGATTTTAGCAATGTGGTCAGTGTTTCTCCATGCTGATGAACCTGGGAGACATCTGACCATTACCCCTGGCCAGAGGTGAGGTATCAACTCCCCGAATCATGGAGTCTCCTATGATCAGAAGTGTTTTGGATTTCCTTTTTGCTTTTTTTGTTTTGGTCCCTGTTTTGGTCATGTTTTGTAGCACTAGCGCCTGTGCTGCAGTGCCCTGCTCTGCAGTGTCCCCTGCCCTTTGTTTGATTTTGGAGATAGTGGCAGATACCTGTTTGTAGTTTTTATATGGTTTGTGGAGGTGAGACATTGGTGAGCATTAAGTGATGGGGCACCTGATTTGCCCCTCCTAACCACCTGACAGCCTCCCAGACCAACTACCCTCTGCAGTCGAGGTGCTTCAGTTAGATGTTGGGGAAATGGCGAGTGGTTCTTGTAATATATTTCCTACTGAATATGTGATTTGAGGGGTGCAATCTCTGCCCATGCTGCCTGGATCTGAGCCCTTAGATCTCCGATGGTCTAGCATGTAGGACAGTGTCCTAAATCCTGTATAACTACACTTTTAAAAAGTATCCTGCAGTACCTGCAGTTAATAATATCCATTCCAGTTGAGTTGCCAAGTTTATAACCTGGTCTGAGCAATTAGAAGGAAAATGAAAGTACAAGTTTGATTTTTTTATAGATTTTTTGTTTTGTTTGTTTTTGTATACTTTTTATAACAAGTTAAATTACTTTTGCCCCTGGAAGTGAGGTCACTGTGTGGATACCCCTCTGATCCTCCCCTTCCTGCTATGCTACAGCAAATGTCATGACTGTGCTACTTTATAAAATGAGTGTAGCATGAGGTGTTTGGGGATTGGGGTTGGTGGCTGGGTCCTTCCCCTGCCAAAAATAAAAGAACCATGGGTGAAAGAAACAAGGAGGTAAGAGCAGAAACAATCAACCAACAACAAATACAGTAGCCCTGAAAGCTTAGCCTGATGATACATAAAACTGTAAAACCTGTGAGCACCACCTGTAACAATTTCACAGAAGTTATACCCTGCAAAAACACTTTGCTACAGAGAAAAATAAAGCAATAACAGAAGATATACCTTGCAAAAAAAACCCAATTTGAATCAGAGAAGATTACAGCAGTGATCTGTAAGCACAAAACAGTAACAAACCTGTAGGCACACGCTGTAATGACGCAGCAGAAAGTATATCCTGCAACAGCAATTTGAATCAGAGAACAACGAAGCAGTAAAATGTAAGCAAAAAACAGTAACAAAACCTTTGAGCACAAAAGAAAATAGTAACACACAATAAACCTGCCTAGCCAAAAGCAGCCTTAATCTTTTCCCTTGCTCTGTTAATGTTGTTCCTTGCTCTGTCCTTACAAGCAAACCTAGAAGGAAAGATCTTAGGTGAAGCTAGGTGACTTTGCCAGCAAGCCTAGTCTTCCACATTGCCTTTCTTTCTGAAACTGAGTTTAGATACTATACCCTATTCTCAATTCCATATCCTATAAATGTTAAATCCTTTTTGATAAATTAACAATTTTTAAAAGAACCAGAATTCAACTGCTGTGTCTACATAGTCATCAGGAAGCAATGTAATGTGTCACAGTAACGAGGTCCCCACCTTATTTAGTAATTTGTGACTTGACTAATAACTCCAGAAACCAGCTGTAGCCTGTGTTACACCTCAGTACGTAAATTAATTTTGTGTACTGTGCAAATTATATACTCAGAGGTAATAAGGAACAGGGATAAACAGAGATCTGGGGAAAATGAACTGTGCAGGACTGATCTTTTTAGTGACTGTATTGAAACTGAGTGATCTATTTATTTTATATTCATATGAAAGGGAGTGGTATTAGTTATTTGGGATGTGACTGGCTTTTTTGACAATGGTACAGTTATATTAATATCATACCATCTTCATTCTGTCAAAATAGCTTTATTTTTATGTACCATTTTTGGCATGTTGCTTTTGACCCACCAGTTGTTCTATTTGTCTAGATCTACTTGTTTTATGCCATTGGCACAAATGTAATTAATACTATAAAGCTCACTTAACAAATATGTAGTGAAAGATTTATTGAGTTGCGAGAGTTCACAGGTCTGTGGTTAATATTGTTCCACTCAAACAGAAGGCAACAGAATCTTTCACTGGCACTTGCAGATGTGTTTGTCTACCATTAGTTGTGTGCCTTTGGTGACTGCTTTTAAATAGGAAAAACTCAGATCTACCCATCAAGAAATGAAAATGCTATTTGGGCCCAGTTGTAATGCAGCTTGACACTACATTTTCTTTCACATTAAAAGGCCAAATTCACATATTTACTCAGCATTAACTATGGATTTGATAAGATAGAAGGGTGAATGCTGGAAGGAAACTGTGGTTACTTGATATTTATTGTACATGGACTCTGCTGTGAGGCATAGCTTGAATCAATGAAGTCAAGTATGAAACATGTTCACAGCAAACCCTAGAGCAAAAAAATGTGTTAGATGTGATACTGGTGATAGAACTGGTGGTGACTAAATGTCAACAGGTTCAATGGCAGTCATGCTGACTGGAGGGTTGTGGTTAATTATGCAAAGAAGCACGACAAGGTGTGGGTTATGCTGGGACACATAAGACACAGTCAGGTGCCTTCAGCCTCCCTACAAGTGACATTAACCATTATAACACATGCCCTAGAGTGCCTTGTTGGTATTATAAAATACATCCTATAGACTTAGGAAAGGCTACTTATAATTTTCTTTAGATTAATATCACACTATGATGTTACACTGAAGTAGCATCATGGCTAGAATTACCTCTAGACCAATCAACATTTATGATTTAATCATTTATTTATATATATCAAACAAACAAAGGGTACAGTGGTGTACTAAGTTGCTTGGCAGCCCACATGCTTGCACTTTCATGAGCCTAATGATGTCACTACTGATATCACACTTCCACATTCATTGTGGGTAGAAAAGGGCTGGGCCAGCATTCATGCTGCCAGTTAGCACTTGTACAAGGAAGGAGAGTCAGGAAAGTAGGTCTGTAATGCTTCTTTAACACTCTGTGTGGTAATGACTAGACACAAAAGATGACTGAATGGTTTAATATGAAACTGCAAGCTAACACATATCAATTTGTTTGGGTAAAAACAGAGTCACAGTCCCAACAGAGACAAAGTCTTAAAAGCACCTTGAACCTCTAGGCAAAATGAGTGATACAGTCTAGCCGATAAGCAGCATGACACACATGATGATGTATGAAACTAATTCCAGAGTGCATAGAACATTCAAAACAAATCAAATCAAATCAACTTCATTTTTACAGTGCCTTTCAAAACCAAGGTGCTGCACATAAAATCAAATATAAATATCAGATAAAAAATTAAAATGGTAAATAGTGTTAAATATTATCAGGGAAAGCTAAATTAAATAAATATGTTTTCAATTCAATTTTAAATCTATCAAAGGTCAAGCATTCTCTTAGAGAATTCCAAAGGGTTGGAGCTGAGAAAGAAAAAGAACAGGCGCCAGATATTATTAACCACACCCTTGGAATCTCTAACAGTCCCTCATCGGCAGATCGGAGAGGATGGATGGGGCAGTAGGGTACCAAGAGGTCCTGCAGGTAACCATGCCCCTGTTCATGTAGGTCTTTAAAGGTTAGCAAGCCAACCTTAAAAGTGATCTGCCACTGAACAGGCAGCCAGTGCAGCTCATGCAGCACAGGCATAATATGACTGGACCTAGATGTCCCAGTCAAAAGTCAGGCCACCATGTTCTGCACCAGCTGCAAGCAGTGGATATCAACCCCTAGAAGCACTAGGTAAAGGCCATTGCAGTAATCAAGGCAAGTAGTAACAAAGGCATGGACCGATGTTGGAAGATCATCCGGAGAAACCAGGTGTTTCACCTGTGTGATAATACTCAGATGATAAAAAGAGGATTTGATGACAGCTGACACCTGAGATTTCAGTGTCAGGCCATCATCAAAAATAACTCCCAGGTTATACACTCAGTCTGAGGTAGTAAGCTGAATGCCATCAGTCAGTAAACCCAATGCCTGTTCAGCTCCCAAACGCATCACCGGACATCCATGGTCCACTACCAACACTTCAGGCTTATCTCGATTTAGTCACAGCCAGCTTGTACTCATCCAGGTTCTGATCTCGGCAAGGCAGTTATTTAGCACAGAGACTGCATCCATCTGTCTGGGCAGAAAGGACATATACAGCTGAGTATCATCTGCATAACAGTGAAAACTCAAACTGTATTGCCTGATGATATCTCCCAATGGCAGCATATACACTGCGAACAACATGGGGGCCAATGTGGAGCCATATGAAACCCCACAGGGCAGGGAATGTGTGCCAGAGGAATAAATTCCAGTGACAACTCTCTGAGACCTGTCTGCAAGGAATGATTGAAACCATTTGAGGACTGTACCACACAGCCCACAAAGGAGTCGCAGGCACTCCAACAGCACACCATGGTCCACAGTGTCAAACACTGCAGAGAGAGAGAGAGAGAGAGAGAGATCAAGAAGGACCAGAATGGTACATGCCTTTCAATCTCTCGCCATTATTCAATACTCGGACTAGTGCAGTCTAGGTGCTATGCTTCTTCCTAAAGCTGGACTGGAGAGTATCATAGACATGTGAGTTGCAAGGTGATCATCCAGTTGCAGCACAAGTACCTTCTCAATAACCTTACTGACAAATGGCAGGTTAGAGATAGGCCAGTAGGTAACTAGACATTTTGGATCATTCAATACTCGGTTGAGTGCAGTCTCGGTGCTATGCTTCTTCCTAAATCAGGACTGGAGAGTATCATAGACATTGTGAGTTGCAAGGTGATCATCCAGTTGCAGCAAAACTACCTTTTCTATAACCTTACTGACAAATGGCAGGTTAGAGATAGGCCAGTAGTTAACTAGACATTTTGGGTCCAAGGAGGCTTTCTTAAGGAGTGGTCGAACGACCGTCTCCTTGAGGGGATCTGAAAAGACACCCATCTCCAAGGAACTCAGACAATTTCAGCAAGGATCGGGCAAATAACATTTATACATCCCACTAAGAGGGATGTAGGGCCAGATCCAAACTACAACTGGTTGGGCGCAATGTCTGGACGATCTTCACAATGTCCATGAATTCCAGCCACCCAAAATCTGATCAGATAGACCGAGTGCATGCCACCTCCCGCAGATCTCCGCAATCCCTTGTAGGAAAGGCTTGACTGATGCCAGACCTGATGATGGCAACCCTATCTGCAAGGAATCATGTGAACTCCTCGCATTTCAGCTGAGAGAAAGATTCTCTGGGCTGGAGACAGATTGGAGTGCATAATCTGTTGACAGTCCAGAAGAGCTGAGCCGGTGAATTCTGCACAAAAGAAATCTCACTGGACAGGAATTCTGCCTTCTTACAGGTGATTTCTGATTGACAGCCATCATGATGTGCCAACAACATAAGCCTGTCAGCATCAAGGCTGGACTTCAACCAGGCTCTCTCCATTCTTCAACCAACTCGCCTCAATTCCTTCAAGTAACCATCAAACCAGGGGTTCCTTGGGCGAAAAGTGAGAGGTCAAACATGAACAGGAGCAATCTTGTCCAGGGCATCACCCACTGCATTATTATAGGCTAGTGCGAGATCACCCAGACTCATGCATTCACCTAACAATCCTGATAGGTCCTGCACCGCCGATAGGTCATCGGGGTAACTCCCCTCATAGCATTAGTCCATTGTTATTCACTGTGGTGAAAAAATTCTCTAAAATAGTAAAGTTATTTGTTTTAAATGAAACAAATAATCAATTAATTCATACATATTTTTTCAGCCTGTCATTTTAGAATTCTGTTTAAACAGGGAACTGCACAAGCAATTGAAATATAAAGTTCAGATATGAATCAAGTCTAGTTTTGTGCTACAAAAATTATGATAGTGTGCATATTATTTTGTGACTGATATATTTCATGAAATTTAATTTGATTTATATGTATGAAATGTTAGTTACAAGTCTCCTGAGGAAGCCAAAAGAGGCAAAATGTCAGGGCAATACTTTAAATAAAAGAGACAACTGCTGTATATAATCATTTCTAAGCTTTTTTTCACAAGTGTAGAAGGCCCTCTCTTTTCTGCATTTGGAATTAATGACTGCAGCTGGAGTGATCTCCAACCTGAATCAGAAATTAGCATATCATGTATTGTCATAACTGAGGTGTAGTCAACTGGAATACAACTTTGTATAAACAACTGATCAGAGATGCTCTCAGTGAGGCATTCTGGTGGTTGTTTACTAGGGTTTTTACTTGGCCACCTCTCTCCGGTTGACTTGGGATGGAGTGGGGAATCAGGTAGGATTCAAGCAGTAGTTAGGCTGGCCAGTGTCACAGCAAGATGGGATGGGACCACATGGGACACAGTCAGATGAGCTGGAGCTAGAGGAGGAGAAGACTGAGCTGAGGTTGCAGCACTTGGGCAGGCCCATCAGTGGTACTAGTCTGGGGGGAGAAGAAGAAAGGGACTGTGGTCCAATGGGCAATGACTCTGGGATGGCTAGTAGTGAGCAACAGCACAGTAGCCCAGTGATGTTCTAGTGGATCCTTTCATGGACGGAGCACATGAATGGATGGGCTACTGGAGTTGAATGAATAACAGTTAAACAGGAAGCATGACAGTAGGCCCCCAGCTCAAAGTTGGTCAGCATTCATGAGGGATTCGGCAGCTGCTTGATGTGGGTTAGAAGTTGGGACTAGATGTGTTGTTGGCTACTGTGCCATGGGTTTATGACGGCTGGAAGGGTATGAGTATTGAATTGTTTGGCAGCACCAGCGGATTATTGGACTGGACTCCTGGAGCTGGACCCATGCCATCCAACATGACCACCCTCTTGATCTTGACCCTCATGCTTCCTTCCAGCACAGCAGATTAGCTGTGCCAGGTAAGGGAGGGGAGAAATGGGGAAGGGGGCCTTGGGACTGACATGTTGTGGGATGGGGGGTTGAGTCTGACATGCTCTGGAGTGTAGTTCTCACTTGCTTGTGCCTTGCTGGTGCACATTACTTATTTACATACAAGCCCATGTGAGAGGTGCCAGCGTGTGTTAGATGCAAAATCAGAAATTCTGATTCTGGTTCTGTTTCCGATTCTGATCCCTAAACAGAATCAGAATTGGAATCAGAAGTTCTGATAATCCAATTGATGCACATGGGTTAGATTCTGCTGAATCCGATCACCCCTACCACTAAGGTCAGGTTGAGGGAGGGGTCATTTTTAAACTGGGATTCGAGTTGTCCCAATTCCTGCTTAAGGCCTGTGATTTCTTCCTCCCTCTTTCTCCTCTGTGCTGACATGTATGAGATCACCCAGTCACAGAGATAAGCCTTAAAGGCCTCCCATACCATTCCTGCAGATACTGCAGATAACGTCCTGCTTGTATTGAGGTTAAAACAGCGTTTGACCTTTTGAGTTATCTGCATTCTAAAAGCAGGGTCCCCAACTAGGAGGGAAATCACATCTCCATGGCTACATGATCGAATGTAAGATGTGTTACAGGACTTGAGACCTCTAGGGTAGCTGCGGCCTCTGCTAGCCACAGGTCAGTGTGGCTATGGGAATTGTGGGTTGGGGAGTAAAAAGGGTAATCCCACCACACCATATTGTCCCCCCTTCAAATATCCAATTATCCCCAGTGGGTCATCATCCCCTGCAGTCCTCCCATGCCTTGGGATTACTGTCCACAGAAACTGTAGCCCTACAAAGGAAATGGTCTGGTGCCAGGTTAAAATATCCTCCTACCAAAAGGGGACTGCACTGGTCTCCTCACACTTCAGCAGTTAGTTGACTGACTTGAAGGAAAAAGACCACTTCATAAGCATTGAGGGTGTATAGATTCATTATAGATGCTCGTCCACCTGGGTGAGATATGGAAGTCATCACCCAATAACCCTAAGAGTTTTCTTTTGTTTTTCTACCTTCTACTGTAGAGAGATTGTGATCAATATTGCCACTCCTCTTGATTTAGTAGAGACTGAACTGTGTATACTGTATTCCCTGCCCCACCCATACTTTCCACAACTACTGCACAGTTCCCCCAAGGAGGTTCATCTCCTGCAGCAAGTCAACATTGGCTTTGAGTGCCTAAGTGCTGTAAGACTTTGGTCCTCCTTACTGGATGATTAAGTCCCTTGTTATTCTAGAAGATGCACCTCACTGTACAATCCATACCCTAGTCTGCCATACGTTTACCCCCCTCACAGCGACATTTCGACAGTGAGGTCCCCACAGTGACTACAGCACCTAGCCACGGTGGGAGACCCACTGGAACCCGACGCTGTCTGTCGGAGGTCCTGCACCCCCCCAATCAGCTCTGACTGGAGTTGAGAATCCTTCAGTGGGGGGATGCGGGGCCTCTGCCCCCCACGTGGGGGGTTCAGGGGTGAAGCCCCCCTATGAAAACAAAGAATGCAGTAGTGAACTAGCAGCCAACTGCAGAATGCGGTCGACCTGCCGGTGTCACTGACAAGGCGCTTGATAGAATTTCTGTTGTACTCCTGTCATGGATCCGGCTGCCATACTCTCTGTAACCAAGTTTCCCAAGTGCCCTGCTGTGTTCGACCAAAAGGCTGAGAGGAAATGGGGCATCTGGAGTCCCAAAGTGGGGAACTTGAAAAAAAGACTTGAAGAGAGAACAAGCTAGTATGAATGAATGTCTTACTGTAACGTGACAGCAAAAGACCATAAACCGTTACCCACAAGAGGAAGCAAGCACCAAGAAAGCAGGATTGAACACCAAATTACAAACAGTACATGAATTAAATTCACAAGTGTAATAACTAGAATAACCTTTAAAACTGAATAGAATACGACTTGCAGTGAGCTCAGCACCTTGAAGTCAGGTTTTAAATTACCAAATGCATAAGCAGGAAGGAGGGGGAAATAATTCTCCAAGCCCTTCCAGAAAGGCACCCTAGGGGAATAAAGATGGGTAACCTAGCATGGGAGAACCATCTCACTCCCTGCAAAATTATTTAACTGAGCAAGTGCAACCTGCACCTTTGCACTCTCCAGTGGATCCAAAAGTGATGATGATCCAGCAGCCCCTTATTGCTGAGGGGCTACAGTTGTAACTCTGCATCAATAGAATTTGCTACTGCTGTGCTAGATATCAAAAATATTCAGCCTTGAGGAAAAGTGCCCCCAGGTCCAACTCCCTTCCCTACCTCAGGAGGGAGGTGTGCCCAGCTTGGTAGGGGCTGTTCATTGTGTATTAGAACAGGAGATTAGCATCAAATGAGGGGTGATAAAATGCAGGTTCCCCTAATCCTGATTTCCCTGTTGACCTAGCACTCTCCAAATATCATGGGCGCAGCTGTACAAGCTGAACTTCAATGTAACTGTGAGAAAATGAGAAAAACCAAGATAATCAAGTGCAGAGGGTATCCTCCCACCCCCTATAGGATGTGAGATCCCACATCCATCCGAGAAGGGAGTCACTCACATGCAATCAAAACAAAGTAAACCCTAGATGGGGAGGGGGGGATAGCACCTGTCCTGGGGATTCAGAAGACTTCCTGGTGTATCTGGTGTAATACACACCCAGGCTACTTGCTGAAGGTGCCTTGATCTGTAAAGAAAGACCCCCCATACCCCTTCCCCATCCTAGAAGCCCAGTGCAAATGGCATTTCAAAAGTCCACAATTGGTCCAAATGTATGTAAGGGTTAGACAGAATTAGCAGAGTGCATTTACAGTCCCCTTGTGAGGAAGAACCTTAGGATGGCAGGTGGTATAGTCACTATGGAGAAGTTGAAGAGTGCTGAAAGCTTTGTTGCTAAAGTCAAGTTTGTGGCAACCTTAGCAAATGACTTCACACCGAGGATTCCTGGTGCATCCGTTGGCAGTAACATATCCGTATCATAGTTTTTGACAGTAATACTGGTCCAGGAGGGGTGTGATGAAATAGAATCAGTTGAAGAGACAGGAACCTGTAGAAGCAAAGTTTTGTTCAGATGGGCAGATTCAGCTGCTGGCTCCCTGGCAGCTTTTGCAGCTGGTGAGGAAGTGCCGACCTAGATGCTGGCTTTCTGCTGTCATTGCACCTGCTTCTCTGCCTGCTCCGATTGCCAATAGTTACTATCTGCTCACAATGTCCTCTAAATCTGGTACCAGATTTACCTCACCTCTTTGAGTGAGTGCCCCATTTCTCCTCCTCATAGGGAACCATCATGTTGTACTGCAGTAAATGGGGGCATCTTTGCCCTCTTGCACCTGATCTGCCACTCTGTGAGTTCATTGATGTGGTACTAGTGTCCGTGTGGTTCACACAGAGCCTTCTGGGACTTGTAGTACCTAGGTGGATGTCAGGTCAACATCTGTGGATCAAGACCTTGGATTCCTGAGGACTCCCACAATCAAGTTACTGAACATGCCACGTGATATAAAAATTAGTCAAGCCTTTGAAGCGATATGAGTTTAGTTTCATTTAATTTTTAATTTTTATACTTGTAAGCTGCATGAGCAGAACTGCCCATTTTCACCAGTGACAAGTTACAAAACATACTTAAGCATACAAAATATCACACACATATAAACATTTAAGAATAATACAAAATAGACAAAATATAACAATCAAATATTTAACTTAAACATGTGCAAATGTAATTGTCCATCATCCAATATTTTAGCCTGGTTTTAAAAAGACCACACTGTCATGCTCTCTATAATATCAACAGGCAATAAGTTAAGAAACAAAGGAGCCCTGTATAGAATAGATCTCTGGCCAAATGCAGTACGAAACAAGGGCGTTTTATAAGTATCTTTTGCCTGGGATCTAGTGCCACTGGAATTAAGGGATCTAGGAAATAACAATGAAACTACAGGAGATATAAGGCCATTCTTTACCTTAAACATAATGATACCCAATTTATGCAAAATGATATGTTTGAGAGATAAAATATTTGAACATTTAAGCAGTAAACAATGATGAGTTTGAAAAGGAACATCTAGCATAAAGCGTAGAATGGAATTATATGTTACCTCAAGTTTACTAAATAAATTACAAGAAAAGGAAGAATAAATAATAATACTACCATAATCCAAGACACTCAACAAAAAACTGTGGCCAAGTAAAAACCTAGATTCTCTGGTCAGAAACTGCTTAACTCTATAGAGTGAACCTAATCTCTGATGGAGAATTTTCCTAAGATTATTCAGATGGGGTTCAAAAGTTAGTTTTGAATCAAGAACTATCCCTAAATATTTAAAACTGTCTACTAATTCAATCACTTTTCCATCATGTGTAACAATGGGATTGAGACTACTAGACTCAATAGTCTTATTTGTAAACAACATAACTTTAGTTTTGCTTGAATTGAGTACCATAAAATTTGATGACAACCATTTCTGGAGGGAATCAAAGTCAGATTGAACCTCAACCAAAGCATCATTAGGAGTAGACCCAACAGCATAGCTTACTGTGTTATCGGCGTAAAATATCATTGATGAATGAGGACAAACCAAAGGGGCAGAATTCATATAGAATTAAAAAAATCAAAGGGTCAGGGATTGACCTCTGAGGTACCTCACATTTAAATAGCACTAGGAGATGAAATACTATCATCTATTCTAGTACAGTGGGATCCATTAGAAATATAGTTACACTACCAGGAAATGACCTTATCAGAAAAACACAGACTAGTGAGAATACCATTTAACAAACCATGTTCAACCAAATCAAAGGCCTTGGTGAGGTCCACGAAAAGTGCTGCAACAGTTTGCCCTTTGTCAAGGGCACTCTGAATGGCACCCGTGAACCCCATCAAGGCCGTCTCAGTATTATGGCATGGCTTAAAGCCATGCTGGCAATGAGAAAGCAAATTATATTTTTGTAAATGCTCAAACTTTTGATCCAAATAACTCATTCAAGAATTTTAGACAAAGATGATAACAAAGAAATTGGACAATAGTTTGACAATATAGTAGGATCATCAGATTTCAGAATAGGGGTGACTATGGCCATCTTCCATATACTAGGGAAAACTCCATTGGACATAGAAAAATTAAACAAAACTGAGAGGGAGTAAGAAAAAGAGCTTATCCCTAACTTAATAATTTGAAAATCTAATCCATCGCAAAATATAAAAGGCCAAGGATCCATTTTTAGCACATATTCTTTAATCAGGTCAGGAGATACCTGATTAAAATGAAATTCAAAGGGAGCCATCTCCTTTGCCAACTTTGGAATATCAGAAAGGTCACCGTGGAAAGAATTTCCATGGGAAAAAAATTCTATAGTTATCTAAGTTGCCAAAAAAACTATTAAAAGCTTCAGAAACTGATAGGATATCATTAATTAAACCTGTCCCAGATTGACTAGAAATATCAGGGGCTTTTTTAACCCTCCCAAACAAACTGTTTAATATATCCCAGGTTTTTATGGGGTGGCCAAAAGATTTATTTTGTTCTGAGAGAAAAAAAAAAGCAGTTTTAGCCTTACGGATTTCAGATTTACATTGATTCCTTAGCAATTTATATTTCAGCAAAAGAAGGGGACCCACATTTTGTTTATATAGTTTCCAACTTTTATACCGTTGTCTCATGAGGTGTAACAGATAAGGTGAGATCCATTTATGTTTGGTGGCCCTAATTCACATTTTCTTCAATGGTGCTAGCCTGTCAGTCACCCCAAGATAGCAAGAAACAAACACATCCACTGCATCCCTGAGTGCCATTCTTATTGGTATATACTCTGCACAGCATTGCACCACCTCATGTGAATAGTCTAGGTAAAAGGATATTCTCACCCCTTTCCAGATACATTTCCTCTTTTTTCTGGCCAATTTTAACAGATATTCCTTGGCTGAGTAATGTAAGAGAAGGCGATAATTGACTAAGATCTGGTGCCAGCTGGTGCCAGAGGACCTCTGATGTGGTGGCCCCTTTCTACTTCAGTAGGACCCTGCCATTCTGTGGCCACATGCTGGGGTAGCAACTACTGCAGAAAATGTTCCATCTTCCCTCTTCAGCACTTTCAGAGAAACTGTGGATCCTGACATTGTTCCTGCGGCCTCTGTTCTCCTGATCCTTGATGCAGTCTTACAGATGCTCTAGACAGCATTCGTGTTCATCTAGCCATCACAGGATGTGCTGCTGTGCATCCATTATATCACCAATATGCAGTTTTGCCACATTCATGTGGTTTGTTAAGTACTGCACCTTACATTCTCAAAGATGGAGGTGGCTGCTCTCTTAAGCTTGGCTTTATCAGCTACCAGTGTTTTGAGTAGCTGAGTGATGTACACCAGGGATGAGGGGTTTGGTGCTGCCACAGTGTTACCCACCACATTAGCCATTTTCAGCTTGAACTCCATGTGGGTTGTTGACTGAACATTTGTGCAGGCTGCAAATAAGAGAGACAGTTTGTCGGGGCTCACTCTTGCACCATTGCACACATCAAATAATCACTTGCCATGTTCCTGGAGATGCACCAGATTGGCACCACTTGTCCAACTGCTGGATAAACAGGAGTGCTGCGTGAAAACATGTATATTTAGTGAGGGCCAGGATGGATGAATTGAGTTAAGTGGCCATATTACTTGGCATTCAAGCCACAACTCCTCCTGCTGCAGACCTTTGTGCCCAAAAGGTATCCAATATATAGAACAGATCCATCCTTTGTACAGTTTATGCTACCTGAATTCAGGATTTGGATGCAACTGGCAGGGTGGGCACTGCAATGCTTCTAGTGGTATGCAGGAGCACGGTGTAAAGCTGACCTTCTGAGCACCACTGGTCTTCACCCATCTTAGGGACTTTTATTTTCAACCATTAGAAATTGACTTTTCTTCAACTTCTACCCCATGTGAGTACTTTCCCAATGACAGCTAGATGATTGCACTCACAAAGTTTCTGCTGTCTCTTTGGAGTGGCTTCTGCTAGAACACACACTTTTCAGGTGGCAGCCTAAAAAACTCAGCACAGGTGTTTCAGTCTTCCTGGGGCACATAATCACCTATTGCAATTGACATCATATACTGCTTACACCACATCAAATTTGGTGCAGCAACATCTGAACATTAAAAGCAGCTGCTGCAGTTTGTGCCAAACAGAGTGCTGCTTATATCAGACAAATGACACAATTTACATCTGGCTGGTGCTGCACAGGAGAAAGCCTGTCTGCTTTAGTCCTTATTAAGACTGGGCACTAGCCAGCTAGATTCTTTGGCAGATCTCAAGGGGTATGGGTTGGGTGCTACTGAGATCTGAGGTAGGTTGAGGCAGGGCAATGGATATATTTGTATATATGTGAAACATTTGAGACTATCCACTCAGATACACATACTGTAAGGAGGTGGGGGGGGGGCAGACTCGATGGGCCAAGAGTGTCCTTTTCTGCCAACACATATCTATGCATCTATGAATCTGCTGGAGGTAAATTAACTATGGATAGTTTGGATCAGATAAAATACTATCCAACATCTCTGTTTTAAAGGTAAAGGCCAGTGCACTTGAAAATAGCCAATACATTTTTTTGCTTGGAAGTTCATTTTTAGCAGTTATATTCATTTCATATAGTTAAATAGAATTCAAGCATGTATTTCTTTAACAGTATACTTTATGTTCACTTAGCAGTTGTTCACTCTGTGTAAGTGGCTTCTATTGTACATTAATTCACTGTGTCACTCAATCTCACAAAGAAATCACTGTTGATCAATGGACAATTAACTAGATGACATTTAAGCTAAAAAAAAGATTAAATGATATAAATTAGCATTTGATTTTCAAAGAAAATTGATGACTCTTAATTTGATATTATCAAAGGACACCCAGTGGCCAAAAGATTATTCAGTGAGTATTAAAAATGAATCACTGCAATAAAAATTGTATGATTTTTTTTTTTGGGGTACTTAAAGTTACACTCAAGTCACTTTGCCAACCATTTATTATTTAGTTCTATGATATCTCGTGTAGGAAAAAAACATGATTGAACCAATGTCCCAGCCCAGTGAGCCATTCAGCTATTAATCCACAGATTGAAGAAATATTTTTAGTAAGGCTGTTTTGAGTGGAATTGGGCAACACTTGCAAAGTGAGAATCATGGATAATTCTACTTCTATTTATTTTTTAAATTATAGTTTTTGACCAAAAACCAAAATAAGTTGCTCAGTCTCCGAATGTGACTTAATTTAATGAACCATTTATCTGGTCACTATTAACTGTAAGTCCCACCATTTAGTGGATAATAGTTTCCCCTATATCAGAGGAGTGGCCTTATTATGAACAGTTGTATTTGTTTATTATTTATTTGAAAATTGATGACCTGGAAAGGCACTCACACTGAGCCAAGGCTGGTTTCCAGGTGCATCCCTGGGGAAGGGAATAGGGTATACAAATACATATCACAGACGCAATTTGCAGTTACAATAAAAAGCAATCAAAGAACACAATTTAATTATAGGAGCAAGTGTAAAATGAACAATCAGGGTAGAAACAACAAAATAATGCGTTTCAGCCAACCCTAGTCCATGGTAGGAGCCAAATGGTGCTGGATCACGGATGCTGTACTGGTAGCAGCAGAGGAAGGTAAGGTTGCAGTCTTCATGGACCTGGCCAGTACCTTCGACATGGTGAACCATAATATCCTGTTAAATGAATTAAAAAACTTAGGAATTAGGGATGTCCAATTAAATTGGTTTTCAAGTCATTTGTTAAAGTATAGCCAAAGAACTAAAGTTAATAGTCATATGGCTCATTCCAGAGAGATAATGGCAGGTGTTCCTCAAGGATCAGTATTAGGTCCTTTGTTACTTTCAATTTTAATTAATGATTTACTTTTTTCTTTTACTAATAACAATAGTTTATTGTATGCAGATGATACTGTGTTCTGGATATTGGGGACAAATAGTTACGAAATTCAGGATTCTCTTCAAAAACTATGTGTTATGTTTGATAATTGGATCTGGTTAAATAAATTAGTTATTAATGAAATTAAAACAAAAGTCATGATGTTCAGCTCTTCAAAAAGACTTCAGAAATTTGACCCTATTCATATAGCAGGATTTGGTGGTGATCCTCTCCCTTTGGTTACTATGGTTAAATATCTAGGTTTATACCTGGATTCAAACCTTAGTATGGTTCATCATTTAGAGAGGTTGAGTGTAAAAATCCATCAGAAACTTGATTTTCTTTATAGAAATATTACATTTTTGACTGAAGAGGCTCGTTATACTATAGCTAAACAGGTTCTTTTTCCAACATTAGAGTATGGAAGTATTACTTTTGGACATTGTAATCAGTCATTTGAGTCAAAATTTAAAGTTTTGTATAATGATATTTGTAAATTTGCCTTGCACACCCCATTTAGAACTCATCACTTTCAGCTTTATTTGTTTCTTATTTATTTATTTATTCGAATTTTGTTTACCGGGTAAGACCACTGAGACAGTTACAGTCCCTTTTTCAGGATCGACCCAAGGTCACATAATACACAGCAGTACAACAAAATCATAGAGCAGTACAGCATACAGACAGGTATAATGCTTGTCATCAGTAAAACATCATCAATTCCATGTACAATCAGTATAAAGCTATACAGATCTATGCACAGACATAAATGCTACACAGAGTCAGTTCTGTGACAAGTGGATATGTGCATAGTGCTATAAGTGCATTAAGGGATACAGATTAGGAGGGAAGGGGAGAGGAGTGGGATGGGGTAGTAGGTGCTGGAGAAGAAGAGGTACATCAGTGAGGGAAGGAGCAGGAGATGTGAGAAGCAAGGGAGGCATGTAGGCTGGTCTTAAATAGAGGTAGAGAGGTACTAGTTCAGGACATGTGGAGGAAGAGAGCTCCAGCTAGAGATAGCAGCAAATGAAAAGGACCTCCTAGTGGTGGTCAGGCGCAGTTTGGGTATATTAAGCAGAGGTAGGGTTGCTGAGTAGAGGGTGTGAGGAGTTTATCTTATGCCTATTATATCCCTTAGAAGCGGGGCATGAAAAAGCGGGCAAATTTGTAAATTAAACACATGGTGAAATACTTTAATTTAGATTCGTAGGTTAACCAGCCCAGAGAGGAGAGGACTTCGCAGTGGTGCATACAGGAGTTGGTTCCTAGAGTGAACCTCCCAATCCTATGGTAGGCCTGGGAAAGGGAGAGAGAGAGAGAGAGAGAGAGAGAGAGAGAAGGCATTAGTAGTCAGCAGCAAAGGGGCTCCATGGGTCAGGAGGGGAGTGAGTGATGCAGAGGCAATTCTTAGGCTGGAGGCAGAGGTGAAAAATGGGCAAATTTGGTAGAGTAACCCAAGCTTCTGCTTTACAGCTTTGACAATGTTGGAGGCATGGAGATTGAAAGAGAGTGCAGTGTCCAGGGTGAAGCCCAGATATTTGAAGGACAAGACTGTCTCCAGGGAGTCATCCTTGCATGATATGATATTAAGGGAGGGTGGAGGATCCTTTGTAGAAGAGTGTTGGGAGAACAGCATGCATTTAGTTTTATTAGTGTTGAGGACCAGTTGATGACAGCTGAACCAGTCCTCAAGGGAAGCAAAGTCATTGGCAAGATCCCTACTAATTCTGTCAGTATTAGATGAGGAACGATAGATAATGGCATCATCTGCATAGAGGTGCACTGAGGCACCACCACCACAGGAGCGGGGGAGGTCATTAATGAAGAGGGAAAATAGAAGTGGACCTAAGATGGATCCTTGTGGTACTCCATGTGTTATATGCCTGGGTTCAGAGAAGGAGCCATTCCATTTGACTCTCTGAGAGCGGCAGTATAGGTAGCTTTTTACCCAGTTCCAGACATTGTTATTCAACCCTATAGTATGCAGCTGGTGGAGCAGAAGATCATGGTTTACCAGATCGAATGCTTTAGTAAGGTCAACAAAAATTGCACCTGTATCATGGCCCTCATCCATGGCATGGTATATGTCTGTTGTTACTTTTATCAGGGCAGTTTGGGTGCTATGATTCCTTCTGAATCCATGTTGATGCGGGGAAAGTATGTTGTGTGATTCAAGGTATTCTTGGAGGTGGTTGTACACTATGCACTCCTGTATTTTTGCCAGGTGGCAGAGGAGGGATATAGGTCTATAGTTGTTGACAACAGTATTGGAACCCCCTTTATTTATAGGTACTACCACTGCTATTTTCCACTTATCAGGTACTATGTTGGACAGGAAGGACCGGTTGAAGAGATCTCGGACCGGGCGTGCTAGTGCTGATGCTCCCAATTTGAGAAATTTTGCCTCTAGAGAGCCACGTCCAGCTGAACTATCAGGATTAAGGTTTAGGAGGAGCTTCTGGACCTCTTTGAGCATAGCAAGTTTCAGGTGGAACTCCGGGCGCCCATCAAGGGCCACTTTATAAGGTGAAGCCGAGTTAAGAGTGGAGGAATTATGGAAAAGTGAGTTATATTTGTCAAGATCTGTGAAGAAGTTGTTAAATCCTGTTGCTATGGATGCAGAGTCAGTGAGGGTAGAGCCGTTGGCGATGACTTTGCTGGGGGAGGAGGCATTTGTCCCTTTCAACAGCGAGTTAATTTGATGCCAGAACTTCTTTGGGTTGCAGAGATTTTCCGTTTGGAGAGATTTAAAGTGTGACTGCTTGGCCTTGTGAAAGGACTGTTTGCATTTGTTCCTGAGGTGCCAGTAGGATTTCCAGTCCGAGGGTAGATCATTTTTTTATAGGCTCTCCAGGCTTTGTCCCTATGGGACATAAGCATCCTAATTTCCCTAGTGAGCCATGGTGCCTTGATACCCTTTGATCTATATTTTTTCAGGAGTGCATTTTGGTTAATTATGTGTGTAAAAGTTGTGATAAAGAAGTCTTGGGCATGATTTAAGTCCGGAAGGGCATTAATGGATGTCCAGTCCGTGTTAGTGATGGAGGTGACAAAGTGGCCTGTGTCAAATTTAGACATGTCACAGACTAAAGATATCTTGGGAGGGGGGTTAGGGTAGCTGTTTCTCCACACACAAAAGGTAGGTGAGTGATTGCTTAGGCAGTCAGGGAGTACTCCAGCTGCTTTTATCCTTGGTGGGCAGTTTGTAACTATCCAGTCAAGTAATGTGTGTTTCCCGGATTTAGTGTTGACACGTGTGGGGGTTTGCATGAGCTGGGTAAGGCATGAGTCAGCCAGTGCAGCATGCAGTTTCACAGAATGTGAGTGTAGCCAATCCTGGTTAAAGTCTCCTCAGAGTATGAGGTCATGGCCAGGGATCTTATCTATGGAATCTAGGAGGGAGGGTAGACTGGAGGAGGCTGTACTAGGGGGTATGTAGACATATCCAATGGTCAGCTTTTTGACATTTCCAAGCGTCAGCGAGGCAAAGAGTGAGTCAGTCATGGGCATATCTCCACCCGGATTAGGGAGTTCAGTGACATCCAGATTAGACCTAAAGTATAGTAGGATACCACCACCCCTTTTCCCTATCCTGTCTTTTCTGAGACAGCTATAGCCCTGTATGGCCACCTCGTGCTGCATTATGGTTGGCTTGAGCCAGGATTCAGTAATACAAAGAACATCTGATGCCATTTGTGTGACCCAGGCCTCCGGTTCCGCCATCTTGGGTCAAATACTGCGGATGTTAATATGAGCAATTTTTAGTCCCTTAATCTGTGGTATAGACAGTGTAATGTGTGAGGGTGGAGTAGGACAGGCAGGCCCAGGGTTGGTTTCAGTCACCTGCACAAGCAAGCAGGAGGAGGACTGAGAAATGGAGCCCTAGAGAGACATGAGAGGCGAGCATACCTAATCCTTTTAATCCTTGGGGTATGCGGATGTGTTTATAGATCCAGTGCCCCAGTAGTGCAGTGTCCTGCTTTGGGAGACAAGGGGTGTAAAGGAGCACCAGAGAGGATTCTGGCCATATGAGGCATGGGGGGGGGAGGTGGAGGAATTGTTACTGGAGTTGTGATGTGTTGCATTAGAGCTAATTTTGTTTATGCAGTTGCTGAGAAGAATAAGACAGGGCAGGGACGAGATAGTATATAGCTTTCTCATGATGATGTCCTAACCAGGGCGTAGTGACCCAGGTGAGAGGAGCTAGGTCAGTGCCGGGAGGCGTCTGTATTATGGGGCAGGTTCTAAGTAAAACTGAGCCCTAGGAAGGCAGTGTTTGTACCTGAAGAATTGGGACTAGTCCAGGCGGTTGGAGTGTTAAATTTACAGAGGAGAGGGGATCCGATGCAAGGACTATGGCCAAAGAAGCAGTTTTGAGTGGCTGGAATGAGAGGTGTGATAGCCTAGGGAAGTCTACCAATGATCAATGGAGGGGTGTGGCTTTATGCGTATTTAATAGAGGCCGGGGTCGGGGCAGGTGCGGTGTGAAGAAAATACAGATCAATATCACTTGAGCTGCACTTGCTATGCTTGAGAGAGAGAGCGAGCAAGAGAGAGAAACAGAAAATTATTTGACCAATTAGGGTGAAAGCCGTAAAAGTCTGTGGCCAATCCAAGGTGTCTTGGTGACCCTGAGCTAATCGGTATTCAGGAGAAGTCCCGGGAGTGAAGAGCACTCTTACCCTGACGCTGTGATCCTTTGGGCAGGTGGCACGTGGTTTTCAGCCTGCTGGCTTATCCAGCTGCTGCAGGCTAGCACTGCGAGGTGATTCAGCCCCAGTCACGGGCACCCCTGGAAGTGAAGAGAGGAGTACAGGGTTAGGTCAATATTAGGATTTGTGTACAACAGCAGGCCGATTAGCTAAATCAGTGGGGCTGGGGAAGTATGGGGACACAAAGAGAGTAGAGGTGTGTGGAAGGAGGGGGTGGGCTGCCAGACAGCAGGATGGGAAATTCGGCTATCACTGGCACAGAAGGAAGAACAGCAGTTAAGCACTAAAATAATAGGGGGCGCAGAGTGATGGAAAAAAGATCAGTTAGGCAAGGTAGGTAGACACGAGGCTGATAGAAGCATATAGACACTGGATTTACATGAAAATTCAACCAGCAACAGTTGCAATGTTTCCTCTGGCATGCAAACACTAGCTACACAGTTTGATTCCCCGAGCTAGCTAACTGCTGCAGTTACATTAACAGTACAGTCCCATATTTCAAGCACAGTTTACTTGTAAAGATTGTTACATCCTGGTTCAGAAAACAAAATCCTGCATATTCTGAAAATACAGGTCAATATTACTTGAGCTGCACTTGATACGCTTGAGAGAGAGAGAGAGAGAGAGAGCAAGCAAGAGAGAGAGAGAGAGACAGAAAATTATTTGACCAATTAGGGTAAAAGCTGTAAAAGTCTGCGGCCAATCCAAGGTGTCCTGGCAGCTCCTGAGACAATCGGTATTCAGGAGAAGTCCCTGGAGTGAAGAGCACTCTTACCTTGGCGCTGTGATCCTTTGGGCGGGTGGCACGTGGTTTGCAGCCTGCTGGCTTATCCAGCCGCTGCAGGCTAGCACTGCGAGGCAATTCAGCCCCAGTCAAGGGCACACTCTGGTGTTGTGATCCTTTGGGCGGGTGGCGCGGGGTTTGCAGCCTGCTGGCTTATCCAGCCGCTGCAGGCTAGCACTGCGAGGTGATTCAGCCCAATTCACGGGCACCCCCTGGCACTGTGATCCTTTGGGCGGGTGGCACGGGGTTCGCAGCCTGCTGGCTTATCCAGCCACTGCAGGCTAGCACTGCGAGGTGATTCAGCCCCAGTCACGGGCACTCTCTGGCTCTGTGATCCTTTGGGCGGGTGGTGCAGAGTTTGCAGCCTGCTGGCTTATTCAGCCACTGCAGGCTAGCACTGCGAGGCGGTCAGCCCCAGTCACGGGCATCCCTGGAAGTCTTGGTGAACTTTCTCCAATTAATCGTTTGAAATGTATAAGAGTAAATTTTGTTTTTCGGATAAAATGTTTAGGAGATCTTTGTCTTTATCTAAATTAATTGTAGCAAAAGTTCATGGTAGGGGTACAATACAAAATTGTTTAAATCAATATGTTATTCCTGTTTACAGGCTACAAATGAGTAGGAAAAAATTTCCTGATATGCACCTTCATTTTTAAATGAATTTGGAGAATTGATTCAAAAAGCACATTTAGAATCTCATTTTAAACATTCAGTGTTAAAGAAATTATATTGTGATACTGTTTGCAATTGTGATTAATTATTGTATTCTGTGTAAATGTAATTTTGTAGTGTAATGTATGTCAAACGTGGCTGAAAAAGGGCTGTGCCCAGTCCACTTCCTGGTTAAAAATAAAACAAACAAACAAATATAAGGGGAAGAGTGAAGCAGAGGGAAAGCAGGAGAGTGGGGAAGGAAGGAATTTCAGCTGATACCTGAGGGAGCCATGTGAGGCAGTGAAGCAAAAGAAAGTGGCTAGTTGGTTCCAAAGAGCTGGGAGATGACAGGATAAGGCTGATTGTCCAAGAAAGGAGCTGGATGAGGCATGGCAAAGGTGCACGGATCTCTGGAGAGAAGACAGCAGGAGGTAGAGGAGATGAGGAAGAGAAGTGATGAGAGGTAAGAGGGAAGAGACCCAAATCAGAATTTGGTTATGAATGAGACATAGTGGATCTGGTGACATGAGGGTAAAGGGAGAAGGTTAAAGAGGAATAACATGAGTAATGATGAGTATGGGGGGGTAGTTCACAAAATGGCAGAAAGAGTTGAAGGGATGTCCAGTCTTGCCAGGGAGGTTGAGGGAGCAGTACCATATACCTTATCCGCATAGTCCAAGACTGGGAGCACCATTTTATTTATTTATTTTTATTTTTATTTATTAATTTTGTTAACCGAGTAGGCTCTCTGAGTCCCAAAGGTCCCTTTTTCAGGGGCAACCAGGTATTAGTTACATTGGAGGAGACATATAGATAGTACAACACTTTTAACAGGAAATCTCAAGGATAGGGATACAGATTACAGAGTACAGCATGGTTAGCTACAGTGAGGTTATGCAGCTGGCTACAGAGGAGTCGTTTTAGTTACAACAAGCATAAGGTTACGTTTACAATTTGATAGAAAGGGGTTTAGTTGGTATAGTCATTGACAAACACTGAGCGAGCCTAGGTTTCGGGTACTAGAAGGAGGGGTGGCAGAGAAGAGAAAGTATTGTGCTCTGGTGAATTTAATCACCGGCGCAGGAGCAGTGGCTGAGGTTCAGCTGATGTTTGCACAGTCCCTTTTGGGAAATCCCAAGGGAGTTAGCCACCTGTAGGTGACCAGGGAGTTTATTCCATAGAATTGGAGCAGCACAGAAAAAGGATTTGTCACCAGCTGTGGTTCAGGCCCTGGGTTCCTCTAGGAGCCATTGCCCAGTAGAACGGAGCTGCCTGCTGGTACGTTTTAGGGTTAGAAGTCCCGCTAGGCAAGCTGGGGGGTGGGCAGTGAGGAGTTTATAAATGTTGCAGTCTATGGCCAAAGGAGGGCCAGTTAAGTGAGGCAAGTGAATCACAATGATGGCTCCTTGGCTGGGCTTTTGAGGCAAAGCACACAATTTTATGGTAAATAGTTTGTAAACTGCTGTAGCTCTGTTTAGCCATTCCATGCAGAATTGGGGCGGCATAGGCAAGGGTAGGGAGGAGGATGCTTTTAGCAATCGCTACCCTGGTCTCAGGTATCATTTGGGCACTAAGGCGGTAGAGCAGGCCAAGCTTTTGGTGGATATTTTTAGTAACAAGATCCACATGGGATTTTAGGATGAGGCCTTGGTCCAGCACTAGGATGAAATATTTGAAGGATTGTGCAACTTCAGTGGTGGTGCCTGACACTGTGGCAAGTGGAAGTAAGGGAAGAGACCTTCATTTTGGTGACAAGCTCACAGTGGACCTGCAGAGACAGACAGTCTGTATAAGGCACCAGGTTTAGGGCAGAGCTTGGCATGGATGTTGTTGATGTGGGCAAAGAAGTCAAATTTGCTGTCTAGCCACACACTAAGGTACTTGAAGAATTGAACCTTTCTTGAGGGGTGCCATCCAAGGTGAAGAAAATAGGCAGAGCTGGGAGTCTGACTAATTTCATGCTGGTGCCAAAGGTTATAGGCACAGTTTTATTTGTGCTGACTCAGAGTTGGTTTGACAGGAGCCAGCACAGGACACTGTGTAAGGCATGCTGGAGCAGATCTTCCATGGCTGTGGTAGAGGGACCAAGGTGTAGATGACTTTGTCATATGCATACATTTGTATATGTGAATTGGCACAAGCTGAGGGAAGGTCATTAAGGAAGATGGATAACAGGATGAACCCAGGATGGAGACCTTTGGGACCCCAGCCTGGATGAGAAGTGGAGATGACAGAGTGCTACCAACCTGTATTGACTGCAGATGGCTCAATACATAAGAATGGAACCAGTTGACACCTGGAGCTGAGAAGCCACAGACCTCATCTTATCCAAGAGGATTGGGTGGTACACTGAATAAAAGGCCTTGGCCAGACTGATGAAAAGGGCAGCTGTGGTATGCCCTTATCTATCTCTGAGAAGATAGTGTCAATTACATGCAATATGGAGGAGACAGTGGAGTTATGCTTCTTGAAACAAGAATGTAGTAAGGAGAGGAAATCAGTTAAGGATAGGAAATCAGACAGTCAGGTGTAGACAAGCTTCTCTTGCAGCTTAGCTAGGGAAAGGAGGAGGGGACTGTCCAGATGTTACATTGGGAGGAAGGGTCTCCCTCTTTGTGGAGTGGAAGAACTTTGGCCAGCTTTCAGGACTAAGGGACAGCACTGAGGGAGAAAGAGAGGATGAGTAAGTGAGTCAAAGGAGAAACTATGGTGGGAGTGGAGATATGGAGTAACTTAGGATCCAGCCCATGAGGGCTGGATTTGTGTAGGATAAGGGAGTAAATGGCATCCAGGGTTCCTGGGTAGTAATGGGGTAATGAACAAACCCTAGGAGGGGAGAGGAGAGGAAATATGAGGTACAGCAATAAAAGCTGGGGTGTGAGTGGAAGGCATAATAACAAATGGTGAAGAACTCATTTAAGTGGGCAGTAACAGAAGAGGGATCAGACACTGGTCAATCATTTCCCAGAAGGACCAGTGGGATGGACTGGGTGGGAGGGTTGAAGAGGGAGTGAAGTACCTTGCAGAACTTTAAAGGAGTATTAAAGTTGCTCTGAAGGTTGGCCTTAAAATATTGGGATTTTGCATCCTGGATAGCCTTTGTACAGGTATTCCTGATAGTCCTGTATAAGAGGAGGTCAGGAAGGGAGTGAGATAATTTGCAATGTGCCCAAGTAAGATCATGGGACTTGCACTGGTCAGTTATTTCAGGAGTAATCCAGGGGTGATGGTGAATTTTGACCCTGGATTTTCTGAGCAGGTTGTGCTTGTCCCATACTGAGAAGAATTTGGAGTGAAACAAGGAGAGGGCAGTGTCAGTATTGGTGGCGGAGGGTATGGCTATTCAGTTTGCAGTGGCAAGGCCACTCAAGAGAGCACAGCTGTCTAGTGACCAGTGAGACCCGTTCCAGATGTATCGGGTGGGGGGGTGGAAGCCAGATCTTCCAGACCCAGAAAGTCATGCATTGATTGCTGAAAGTATCCAGCAAGATACTTGCTGCAACAGTAGGGTGGAGGTGGCATGAGAGGACCCAGTCCAGGATAGAATGGTTGTGAGAGTGAGAGTTGAGCTGGGTGGGTTCAGTGATAATGTGTGTGTGTGATTAAGGGACTCAACCTTGTGGGTGGTTGGCCTGGAGGCTGGGGAGAGTCAATTGAGATTGATGTCCCCTAGCAGGATGAGTGAACCAGTGGTGGCATGAGAGTTGGTGGTGGAGAGGGAACCAGGGAGGAGGAGGATATTCATGGTGAGACATAAAAAAACCCAATAAAGATCGGTACAGAGGAAGGGAATGATAGCCTAAAAAGGACAAATTTGTAGGTGGAAGATGCGACCTCTCTGAGAGCAATAGCGCAAGAGAGGATCTGGTGGGCATAGATGGCAACACCACCCCTACCTTTATACATGCATTTTTTCATATATATCATGGCCCCAATATTCAGAATTGTGCCGGGCAAAGGTGCATGTTGTGGTGCAGTGCGGTGCAACTCAGGGCTATCATCAAAAGAGATGAGCAATGGTGCATCTCTTCTGAATATATCTGCACTGCACAAATATGATGCACTGGTGCATCCCCCCAGACAGGGCTGAATACCAGGAATAGGAACTACTTGGTGCAACAGAGTTATGCTGTGCACAAATTCCTGATATTCAGCTGGCAGTATGCAAACTAGCACGAACAGTAAAAAGAAGGTGACAAGACTTTCTGTAGATACATTAGTGAAAGGAGAAAGTCCAGAGGAGGTATTGCTAAGGCTCAAAGGAGAAAAGAGGGCATGTGAGGAGGAGGACCCTGTAAAAGCATATATCCTAAATAGATACTTTTGCTCAGTATTTACTGAAGAAAAGGTAGGGCAAGGCCCACTGCTCAGCACCATGGGCACAGGGGGAGGGAGGTGAGCACTTCTCCCTTCACAAAAGAAAGGTTCCTACAAGAGCTCGCTAAGCTCAGGGTGGACAAGGCAATGGGACCTGATGGCATACATTCCAGGGTACTTAAGGAGCTAAGGGTGGAACTAGCAGAGCCATTAGCAGAACTGTTTAGTGAGTCTGTGAGCACAGGAGAGGTCCCAGAAGACTGGAGAAGGGATCATGTGATCCCACTCCACAAGAGTGGTAGCAGGGAGGAGGCTGGGAACTACAGACCAGTCAGTCTTACCTCAGTAGTGGGCAAGATTATGGAGGCACTCCTTAAGGAAAGGATAGTATAACACCTGGAATCCTTAGGGGCACAGGATCCAAGACAGCATGGGTTTACAAAAGGAAGGTCCTGTCAAACTAATCTCATAGATTTCTTTGACTGGGTAACCAGAGTAGTAGACCAAGGAGGAGCAGTTGATGTCCCCTACCTTGACTTCAGCAAAGCTTTCGACACTGTTCCACATAGAAGATTGATAAATAAGCTGGGTAGGCTCGGGGTTGGTCAGAAGTTGGTCAACTGGGTGGCAAACTGGTTGACAGGCAGAAAACAGAGAGTGGTGGTAAATGGTATACAGTCAGAAGAGATGCAAGTCACAAGTGGGGTACCTCAGGAATCAGTCCTGGAGCCGGTCATCTTCAATAACTTCATTAGTGACATAGCAGATGGACTAGAGGGTAAGGCTTGTCTGTTTGCAGGTGACACCAAGATCTGCAACAGAGTAGATGATCCAGATGGGGTGGGCAGAATGAGAAGAGATCTGGATAAACTAGCAAAATGGCCAGAAGAGTGACAACTGGGATTTAATGCAAAGAAGTGCAAGATCATGCATATAGGGAAGAGAAACCCTGAAGCTACCTATAGGCTGGGAGGGGAGTTGCTGGCAGTAACAAAGGAAGAAAGAGACTTGGGCATCATCATCACTGATGATCTGAAATCATCCAAGCAGACCTCTAAAGCAGTAGTTAAGGCTAGGGGGATGTTAGGGTGTATTAGTAGGGATATCACAAGTCATAAGAGGGAGGTAATAATCCCTCTTTACAACACACTGGTTAGGCCCCATCTGGAGTACTGCATGCAGTACTGGAGGCCACACATTCACAAGGACATTAACCAAATTGAGGCAGTCCAGAGAAGGGCAACCAAAATGGTGCAGGGACTGCATCAGAAGACATATGAGGACAGATTAATGGAGCTCAATATGTATATCCATGAGCAAAGGAGGGAGAGAGGTGATATGATCGAAACATTCAAACACCTTAAGGGCATTAACAAGGTGAAAGAGTCTAACATGTTTAAATACAAAAAAAAAATAGCAGGACAAGAGGACACAGCATGAGACTAGAGGGAGGCCGATTAAGGGTGAATGTGAGGACATTCTTTTTCACAGAAAGGGTGGTGGATGCATGGAGCGGCCTACCTCAGGAAGTGGTGGCTATGAATACAGTGCAGGGCTTCAAACAGGCATAGGATAGGCATAAGGGAGCAATACAGATGAGTATGAATAGATAAGCCACTGACAGAGCAAAAGCCGATAGCACATTTATAAGGTAGAAAAAGAAATAGGCAGACTGGATGGGCCTTGTGGTCCTTATCTACCGTCAACTTCTATGTCTATGTCTCTATGACAAATGGGGCCATAATGTATGCAAGGTGCAAATGTCATTATGGCCCCATTTTCATGAGTTGTGCAGGGCTGGCCAGATGAAATGTGCATGACGCCCCGCACAGCATGTGCTGCTGCCAGAGGGGGTCTAGTGGTATCCCCTAACTCCCTCCCAATAGCCCCGATCCCTGACAAATATGGTACATGTTTCCCTAGTAGTCTAGTGGTCCCCTCCCCCACTCCCCCTGTAGCTCTGATCCCTGAGAAATAAATGTGTAACACTGCGCTGGTAGTCTAGTGGAATCCCCCTCCCTTCCATAGCCCCAATCACTGAGCAATAAATGTTAAAAACTGCCCTGATAGTCTAGTGGTACCGCCTGCCCCTCCCGCAGCCCCCAGCAGCTGAAAAAAAAAAATAATAAATGCCCTGGTGGTCCAGTGGTTTCCCCGACCCCATCCCGGATCACCAATCACCTGTACATGCAGAGCATCAGTCCCAGGTAGTTAAATGGTTACCCCCACCCTGCCCGTAGCCACGATGACCTGTAAACCCAATGTAAATAATCCCTGGTAGTCCAGTGGCACCCTCCAAACACTCCCACCCACACAGGACCCCCTGCCCACCCAGCTCCCCCCTCCTATCTAAGGCAGGCAGCAGAAAACCCACCCACTGCCGGGGGCCACAGGAGGGACGGGGGGTACCACTTGACTACCAGGGTAGTTTTTAATATTTAATTCTCGGTGATTGGGGCTATGAGAGGACAGGGGTTCCACTAGATGACATGGGCAGTTTTTAACATTTAATGCTCAGCGAATGGGGCTATGGGAGGGAGGGGGATTACACTAGACTGCCATGGCATTTATAACCATTTATTTCCCGGCCATCAGGACTACAGGAGGGGCGGGGGGTACCACTGGACTACCAAAGACATATGTGAGTGCTTGTGCACAGTGTTTGGAGGTTGCCACTAATGGCTCATGGCTGCCCTGTTGCACTTTGCAACTTTGCAGTACAGCAGTGCACCTGTAGGTGGCCGCACATCTTTTACGGCCTCAACTTTGAGCCTTAGTATGCAGCGCATCTCAGGGTTGTGCAGGCATATGCACTGCACATCCAAGGCTGAATATCATGCCCCCTGGAGATGCACTGCATTCATTATCTTTGTGCCCTGGTGCATCGGGACTTGTGCTGTGCATGTCCCTCCATTGAATATTGACCCAGGGCACATTTCTGGGGTTTTGCTGGTGCAACCCCTTTGAATGTCTGGCCCTATATATATATTTCTATGTATATTGTGTATCATTCTTCATTTGATGACAAAAGAAGATGTTGAAACCACTGCAATGTTTTTCTCATCTGTAATAAAAAAAGAGATACAAATCTAAAATTTAACATATGAGGCTGAAGTTTGGTTCAAGTGCATTTTTTGCTTATAGAACGCATCATTTAGTACAAGGATTACCTGTCGGGTGGATGTTGCTGGTTAGGGTTGCCAAGACCTCTGTCACTCACTGGTAGGTTTACATGCCTGAAGTAAAAGAGCATTAGCTAATGCCTTGCATCCAACTTCATCCTACGATAACAGTGCACTTTATTAATAATAATTAAATTTTGATTTATATTTAGTGTTTGAAAAAAAATTTAAATAAGACAAATGACCCCTACTCCACAGGCATCTCGCTTAGCGAGCATTATGGCTGCCATGTTTTTTTTTTCTCAACCCTCCCAATGTACCTGTCAGCCAATAGGACGTCACGCTACACTCATAGCCATGCCACCTCCTTAGCAACCACTCGGCAACCCTGGAAACCACCCTTTACCATGGAACAGGCAATCAAATTTAAACTGCCAAAACACAGCACACCAGCCTGGCAGTGAGTATTTAGAAAAGCTCAAGGAAGACTTTTCAGGAACCCCCATTTGTAAGGGGGGGTTACACCAAGAAAATAATAAAACTGTTTAGCCTGACCCTGAGGAAGATGGCTGACAGACTGGGCTAGCCATCTGTTTGGAGATCCTGCTGTGAGCTTCAAAGCTTCTGTTTTGCCTCCTTCTTATGCAATAAATCCTATGTTTAAGTTAGGGGATAGGAGTAGGGACCGAGTGGTAGACTCTGTTTTAGTGAGCAAGTTTGGGAGCTAGTTTTATTGTTTCTTAGTGGGAGACCCCAGTTTTAAGCAGTACAGCGTGCCTTCATCCAAGTAATATTGGAACATTGACAATAACCCATTTGTAGTTTGTTTTACCCTTCTTTTGGACTTACAGCTCTGTTGTGGCAGTGAGGGTCAGTGTTTCCATGACTGACTGAGTCCCCTGGTGCTGTGGAGAATCAGAGGCTCGAGTTGATGGTGGGTTTGTCTGACCCTAGCCTTGGGACAGTGGAGTTCCATTGCAGTTGAAGTCCCGGGACCAGCTCGAGCAAAGGAGCATGGTGTGCATAGGCCAGCCCAACGTGAAGGTCAGGATGAGTTTCATTGGTGTATGCTGTTGAAATGCAGTGGAACAAAGAGGAGATGCAATCATACAGCTGCTGGTTGCAAGGCAAAAGCAGCCTGTAGTAGAGATTGTTTTGAGATATCCTATCCTGCCCCTGTGCATGGAGGTGAGATGGCCAGGCATTGCCAAGGACTGCTGTTGGGACTTGATCTGTTTCCCTCTGACACCGGTAATGGGACTACAGGTGGTGAGAGCACCTCAGTTTCTTTATTATGTCTGCTGCAAAACCTTTTATTATACAGTACCTACCAACAGTAGTGAGAGAGCTTTCTGAGGAGGTGAAAATGTATAGTATCTATGAAGCAGAGACTTTGCTGGACTTCTCTGGTGAGAGCAGAGACTTAAGGGATCAATATAATATTCTTAAAGAGACATAATTGAAATGTGAAATTGCTGGACTTCTTGAAATTGTGTTGGATTCTAGTTTTTTTCAATTCTGTGTTTTAAACTTTTAGTTATTTTCAATAATGGGTTTATTTGAAAGGTTTGGAAGGGAGAAAATGTTATTAGGTAAAGGGGTATAGAGTAGATTAGTATACACGTGATGGTATGGATGAGTACATATGTATTGTATTAGATTTAGTGTGACTGTAGCTGTGATTATGGAATTAGGGTAGCATGAGGTCTGTGCTATGGTGCAGGCCCTCGTTTCAGGTGGGATTATTTTACTGTTTGTTTTATTGGTGGAAGTTCTTTGAGTGGTGGTTGTGTAACCAGTGGGATAATGTGTGTGGGTCTGGGGCCCCTCAGTCTTGGTTACTCCCTGTTCAAGTTGTTAGACCTCTGCCTCTTTGATGACCTCCCCCATCTGTGGGAGTATATAGGTGCTGCAGGGAGGTGGGCATCATGAGAAGGAGGGATGGTTGGCGGTGGGGGGTTTTGAGGGAAGGGAGGCACAGTCAGGGTGGTGAGGATCAGAAGACATCCTTGCGTGAAATGGGACAGAGGAAGAGGCCAGATGTGGCTGGTTTCCATACCTGGGGTTACCACCAGACCAAGTGGGAGGTAGCCTATTGGCTGTCAGTCTCCACTTGTCTCCTGCGGGCAGTGTTGTGCAATGCGAGATCGATGGGGAACAAGTCCGCAGTTATGTCAGACTTGATTTCTTCGGTTGATCTGGCTTATATCAAGGAGACCTCACTGGATGATGATGCGGGGCCAGTTTTAGAGGCATCCATCCCAGCTTGATTCTCTCTGGCTCACTGCCTATGGAGGGATCATGGGGGGGGTCATCTGTTTTAGATCCTATTTGAACTTTTCTGTGCACCCAGTGGCAGTTACTTAATCATTTGAATGTGTGGCCATGCATGGGTGTCCAAGTACAGGTTCCATGATCCTTCTCTTATACCGGTCTCCAGGACATGAGAGGGATTTCCAGCAGGAAATCTCTGACTTTGTGCTGAAGGGAATTTGGATTTGTCGAGATAGTTAGTTCTGGGCAACATCGATGCCTGGGTTGACGACATACTTTTGCAGTTTGGAAAAGATTTCCTCGGTCCGTGAATCATTGAGCCTTGCACAAGAGGTTACTACTGCTACCCATCAACACATTCATGTTTTGGACCTAGTATTCTCACTGGGGCTTGAGATTATCAACTTGAGACTGATGCGGTCCACTGGTCGGATAAATCCACAGTGAAGTTTTCACTCAGGGCTGCCCCCATTATCCACCTCCAGCAGAAATGGTCCATTGCTGCCCATTAAAGGAGTTTTCCCTAGCAGTACTCCAGGCTGCAATGGATCTCTTAGGTGTGATGGCTGCTTGTGGGACAGGACTGGAGGAGGTGGTGGTAGCCTATAACAGGAATGTTGCCTTGGCCATCTATTCTGTCACACCAGTTTATATATGATCCAGACCTTCTTGAGTAGCATATGCATGGTTCAACATGGAGCTTAGGGAGAGGAAAGCTATGGGTTGGACATTGGAGCAGTGCTGGCACACCAGCCCTGAGAATTCATAGCAGTAAGTATCAGATGGCAATCCCCCTTAAGAAGGCAGCATTTCTGTCCAGGCAGATTGCAATAGGAAGAATCAGACTGGCTCAGATTTTCCAGGCTGTGGACAGGCTTTTACATGTTACCTGTCTCCAGTTAGTAAGGGCATATCCATCCACTAGTTGTGAAGAATTTGCTCAGTTTTTCTCCAATAGGCTGTCCCTGATCAGGTTCAGGATATCCACAAATGGGCTGTCATGGCTCAGTAGTGGTAAGCGGGTTGTCACAAGGAGCACTTCTCCTGTTTGGAGCAAGTTTAGGCTGGTGTCAATGGAGGAGATATGTAGGGTGATTTCTGAGCTGCGGCCCACTTATTATGAACTGGACCCAGGTCCAACATGCCTCCAAGTGAGTTGTGTGGGATTTTTGGGCCCAGTGTTGACCAAGATAGTCTGGTGCTCCCTTTTGGAGGGGTCCTTTCCAAGTGCGCTGAATGATGTGCTTGTGCAGCCCCTTCTGAAAAACCATCTCTTGACCCAGACTGCTTGGCAAATTATAGACTTTTCTCTAACTTTCTCTTTTTAGGAAAGCATATTGAGAAAACAGTGACTCTGTAGCTCAAGGCATACCTCACGCCCTTTAACATTTATGAGCTGCTCTAGTCCAGATTTACTGTAGATCTAGGCATAGTATGGAGACTGGCACTGGCCAGGGTACATAATGACCTCCTGATGGGAACAGTCAAATCTCATTCTACTCAGTCTTTCCTCAACATTTGACATTGTCATCCATGGGTTGCTGGTGGATCACCTAAGGGAGTAATGTGGACTTGCTGGTATCGTCATCATCTGGTTAGAGTCCTTCTTCAGGGACAGAATGCAGAGGGTAGTAATGGGAAATTTTCATCCACTCCTGAAGCCCATGCTATGTGGTGTACCCCAGGGTTGCATCATCTCACTTATGTTTTTCACAGTATTACAAGCTACCCCTGGGCGATATCAGCAGATGCTATGGCTTGGGTTTTCACTGCTATGCAGATGACACCCAGCTGTATGTATCATTTGTACCCAGGATGCCTGGTGTAGTCAGTGTACTTAATTTATGCCTGAGATCTAGGGTTGGATGTCATCTAGTTGGCTGAGACTCAACCCAGGCAAGATAGAGGTACTGATGATTCAGCCTGGTTGACAGCAGGGTTCCGGGGCCTTACGGAGAAGACTAGCCTGGAGTTTGGTTCCTTTAGTCTGGTGATGTTTGCTAAGGTGAAGAATCTGAGCATCATTCTGGACAAAAGACTGACACTTGAGGCTCAGGTGTCATCTGTAGTCCAGAGTGGCTTTAACCATTTTAGAAATAGCTCCCAGATAAAAGTGTAACCCTCTCCTTTCTCTATTCTGCCTGGGGTACTGATGGTAAATGGTGAGGGAGGAGGGCACAGAACCTGAATTCCTCCAGCAAGTAGCATACAGCATTGAAAATAAAAATGCAGTCCTTACCTGGAAGGTAGAATTTCAAGCACTGAGAAGGCCTCCTTTCATTGGGCTGATGCTGACCAGCATGCCGCTGCAACCCTCTGAACAGGCTCGACTGGGAAAGGTGGAAAAACCTTCTTTGAAGGGAACAATCAATTTAGTTAATTAAATAACTTGGCACAAGCCATGTAAAAGGAAATACAGGAACATTTAATTTGAAGATATTAATGATTTATAAAAAATAACTATATGGAGAAGCTCCATAGGGCTGAAAGGATATGTGATTGATGGGCAGAAAGTAACTGAAGGGCCAGAACAGCTAGATCACCACAGTCCTAGAAAAATAGACCAGAACAGGTTCCATCCATAGATCTGCAAGCTGAATCATAGCTCGCACCAACCAAATATGTTTACACATAACCACCATATCAAGGGAGATGCCTAACTCCCCTCCACCTCCTGACCATATAGGAACCAGGCCTGATGCAGCCTAAATTCCTTACTGCGGCTGCTCCATATCCTTTTTCCAGAATCCCAAAACCAGGTGCTGTATCTCTTTGTAAATGGACTAGTGCCCACCTCTCTTTCTTCTGTGCTACTGCCACTTTTATGTTGCCTCTCTCCTTCCCTTTCTTCTGTCAGCACTGAACAAAAGTATTTGTTCAAGATGTTTGCTTTTTCTTGGTCCTCCTCCACACAATCCCCCTTCCTGTCTTAGTCTTACAATCCCTCCCTTGGTCTTTCTCTTTTCATTTACATACCTAAAAAATGTCTTGTCCCCTCTCTAACTTCACGAGCTATTTTCTCCTCTGTTTGCATCTTTGCACTCTTAGCTGATTTCTGTGCCTCCCTCTGTTTTTTTCAGCTATAGCTTCCTAGTCTCCTCTTTTTGTGTCTTCTTATACCTCCTGAATGCTAACTTATTTGCCTTTAACTTCCCAGTTTCTTTTTCCTCTTGGCTTTGCTTACTGAGCCTGATGCAGAGGTTTGTTGCTTTCTTTATGCCCCATTTTAGTTTCACCCAAATTTCCTCAACTCCACCCAAGTACCCACCCCCGCCAGGGCATCCCCCCATCTTTTTAAAACAGGCCTTCCTGAAGTCCAGAACTCTGGTCCTTGTCTGGCTCGGGTCACTCGATCCACTGATGGTTTAGGGCTCATCTTGATCAGGCACTCCAAAACCTCTGTACTGTATTATAAAGGATTCTGAAATAAATATTTGGCCCAGCCATTGGAGAAATGGATGAAATAGGCGAAGACTCCTGCATAATAGGAGCATACCCACGGGGAATGTATTTGGACAAATCAGAGAAACATTTATTAAACTCACTCAATTTTCTTACATTCAACCTAGTGACCAAAGTCAGTGGTTAAGGAAATCACCACAGATTTCTGTTTTCTTGCCCATCATATCGTTAATCAAATCCAAAGTAGCTGCTGCATTGTTCCCCTCAAAAGTTTGTTGTTTTGCAACAATAAATTGGCATTTAAGACATCTGGGGCCCAATAATCAAATTTACGCAAAGTGGAGTGCAAATATTTACACTGTGCCTTGCAATTGCCCGGGTGCCTAAAGATGTTATATTCAGTCGAATAGCACACCGGCACTATTTGAATGAATACAGGGCCATGTTGGTCCATTGCTAAGCCAATTAGCACTGACCTAATAGGGCTCCTGAAGTATGCTGCCAGAATGGATAGCACTGGAGCACTATTGCAATATTCAAAACGACCTATGCAAATGAGCCGATTGGGCATGCAAGGTGCTAAGGGGTCATTTGCATTACCATTATGGGATCATTTGCATGGGTATTGAGGCAGGTTAGCATGGTGCCTCCTCCCTATTGCCTGGTCCCAGATGTGTAGATGTCCCTGGTGCTAGTGCCCCCGATCACTGGCCATTCTATAAAAATGATGTTCCTGGTGCTGGTATTCTCCCCCTCCAATCACAGGTCCATTCTATAAATATAATAACCGTGGTGCAAGTGGTCCCCCAATCAATGACCTGTAATGTAAAAAACTATATCCCTGGTGCTAGAGGCACCCCCCGCTAATCAATGGCCCATTTGGTATATAATAATATCCCTGGTGCTAGTGGTTCCTCTCCCTCTGATCACCAGCCCCAATGTATAAATATTTATCCCTGGTGCTAGTGGTGCCCCCACTCCCCCACCCCCGATTGCCAGTTGTAATGTAAAAATTATTATCCTAGTGTTAGTGGTCCCTCCCTCCTATTGCCAGCCCTTCCATGACAGCAAGAGAATCCCTGGTGCCAGTGATTCCCCTACAATTGCCAGCCCAGAAGTACAAAAAAAAACTCCCTTGTGTCCAGTGGTTTCCCCCTGGCACCGGGCATACCCCCTACTCACCTTAGCATTATCTGCGGTGCCACAGGAGCACACAGTGACTGGCACAGACCTCCTCTTCACATCTCCTCAGCCGCCAAAACATATGTACAGGCAGGGAGCACACCTCTTGTTTATAGGACAGGATGCATCACCCTGTCCTATAAATAAGAGTTGTGTCCCCTGCCTGTACATATGGTGGCCAGCCAAGGAGGTGTGAGGAGGGCTGTGCTGGTTGCCGTATGCTCCTGTGGCACCATGGATAATGCTAAGCTGATTGGTGAGTATGCCCAGAGCTGTTGGGGGGGGTCATTGGATGCCAGGGAGTTTTTTTTATACTTCTGGGCTGGTGATCTAAGGAAGGGGGGACCACTGGCACCTGGGATTCTCTTGTTGTCATGTAGGGGCTGGCAATCAGAGGGAGGGAAAGGACCACTAGCACCAGGGACATTATTTCATACAGAACAGGCCAGCAATAGGTGGGAGGGGAACCACTAGCACCAGCTATATTACATTATTTTATACAGAATGGGCTGGCAATCAGTGAAGGGGGACCACTAGCATCAGGGATAATTATGTGTACATCAGGGCTGGCAATCGGGGGCAGCCACTACCACCAGGGATAATAATCTTTACATTGGGATTTGTGATTGGGGGGTACCACTACCACTAAGGATATTATTTTATACAGAATAGGTCAACAATCAAGGGGGGGACCCACTAGCACCAGGGACATTATTTTATACAAAACAGGTCAGCGATTGGTGGGAAGGGAAGGGACCACTAGCACCAGGGATATTATTTTATACAGAATGGGTGGGTGATTGGCAGGGGCATTCCAGGGACCAAAGGGGGTGGCAGTGGTTTCTCAGTGGCCAACCAGTTATGTGGCTGCATTACCTCTTGCAACCACTAGTGTTGTTTGGAGTTAAGTCGGGGTTTTGTTCAATGTCATTTTGTGCAGCACAAAGCTGCTGAATATGGGGTAGTGTGGCTATTCATGGCCATGCCCCTCCCTTTGCCCACATGTGTACGTTATGTTTTGTGCAGACGCTAGCCCTCTTTGCCCATGCAACAGCCAGTTTTAAATATGGGGATTCAGAACAAACCCTGGTTTGCACGGGCAAAAGACCCATTAGTGCCCGCACAAACTTTTGAAAATTGGGCCCCTGATTGTTCATATATGCTAGTTCCATTAACTGTTTGAAAAGTATATGAGTTTCAGTAGGCCTTGCTCTCCCGAAAGGTCTTCCTGTCTTTGTCTCTATCATGGATGAGCTTTAGAAGCTCTGGTGAAATCTATTCCTTCTTATCACCTCACATTCTGAGTTGTCTAACAGGGGCAAATGTGTTGCATATTTTATTGATTCAATGCAGAAGACTGAGAGTGCCTCCTCAGATTCTATTAACTGGTCCAGCACTGACCAGTCAAACCTCTGTAACACCTGAGTGAAACCTATCACATCAAGGTTTCTAACATTCCACAAGGAGACAAAACATGAGAGCTCTCTTTCTCCTGGCACTCCAACACCAATACACTGGAATATGGTCATTAGAATCATCCAGCAAAGTGTCAGACTAAACAAGTTTTGAAGCATCCAAAACCAATATCCAGTCTATTGCTGTAGAAACCCCTGTTTCATAGTTGATTTGGGTGGGACTATCAATAATCTGAGTTAACATTAATCTTGAAACAATATCCTTGGTGCCAGCAAAGTTTTTACCCTCCCAATTTAAGTTAAAGTCCCAAAATAAAATTAGCTCATGGTTACATTGGATGGAATTTTTAAACTGACTAATAATACTGACACAAACTTCTTGGTGGTATATATAAAACCCTTAATGGAAGGATTTTCAAAGGACTTAGCATAGTATTGAAGTAAGTGGTAAAAATTCAGAGGTGGCAACACTGAAAGAAAAATCACTTAGAACAACATAATAGTTTTTAATGTTAAATAAGCAGCCACTGCCTTCATGCCCAGCTATGTCACAATTGAAGATGTTATATCCATTTAGATGAATTTATGGATTTATGATTTTATCCAGAAGCAATGACTCAGTCTGAGCTATATCAAAACTAAGATGCTAGGCCCATACAATAAAGCCATCCCATTTTGCAAGTAAGATTTGGACATTCAAGTGAGCAAAACTTAACGCATAGCTGGAGTTCCAAGCCTGAGGTGGGGGGAATTTACACTGGGGCTCAGATTAGGGGTGGATAGAACCTAAAGATAAACATAATAATATAACAGGAGGTGAAAACTCTCATTTATATGTGAGAATGTTTGAATATGCTGAAAGCTTGAAATTGCCTATATGAGTCCCCAATAATCATTTGGTTCAAAAACAGTACCTTCAGAATATAAAGTAATTCTGTTGGACAAAGTAAAGGTCATACTGTATGTTAAAACCAGATTGAGTATAAGTTGAAGAAACAGTACTATTAGAGATCTGTTCAACGATGAGCAACATATTATTCCCTATGGCAATGTTGTCCCTTGTATTAACCAAAGACTAACCTCCCATTCATGCAGCAAATAGACAGAGTAAACTTATGATATACATGTTTAAGAGGGAGCTACTTCAGTCTCTGTCAGGCAAACACACCACTTAAGCCAAAACAGGAGAACAGAGCAGCACAGAGCTGCACCTAAGCCAGTGTAGGAGAACTTAGACTTGGGGTTATGAGCTGAATAGAACCAGAGGCCCTGCTACCAAGGGCAAAAAGTCAAGCACCAGCACTAGCTTCTACCAGCTGATTCCAGCAGTCCCTCCCACTTTGCTGCCCCACTTTGCTACTGCCACTGAGATGCTGACACTGCTAAACCAGATGGCTTTTAACTCTGATGTGACTTTGCCCCCAACAAGCTGCCACCACAGTTGGGCAAATCACAGAGCAGGGATAGTGATCTGCAATGAGTGTTAAGGCATTTCAAATGGTAGCACTAATGGGAGAAGCTGTATTAGTGCAAATCATTGTCTAGCGCTGTTTCTTCCCAGAAGTAACTTGGCAGTGGTGAAATAGCTCATTAGTGCAACATGAGTTAGTCTCTGACAGAACACACAAGTCAATAGTGCAAAAGGAGTTTTATTGCAAAATCACTTTGGGATGCTGAGGCAGTTCTCTTTACTCACACAGGCATAGCAGGTAGATTCTGAAGTAGTTATGTAGGTGTTTTTCTTTTTGTCTTATGGAGGTATAGCTGATTTTTGCCTGTTTTTACTCTTGAATTGTTATGTTGGGTAGGGTGTTCATATGAGGGGTTGTCAATAGGTTTGGGATTTTTTTTTAATATTCATGTCTTATGCTGTTATGGTTATATACTGTTGTGACCCATAGTGGTAATATAGTGACATTTTTACATGGTATGGTTGAAGCTAACTGGAAGAAAAAGCTAGTCCAGTACTAGAATCGGCAGTTCTGTCTGGGTACTGGGTGGTTCACTGCCTGAGAAAAAATCATAAGGGTGGGGGTGTGGCAATTTGTTTTAAATCAGACCTCAACCTCCCAGCCCTCCTGGTGGGAACAATGAGGTCCTTTGAATGTGTGGCCATTCAAGGGTTTGCAAGTGTAGGTTGCAGGATCCTTCTTATCTACCATCCTCCAGGGGAAGACAAGGAATTCCTGCAGGAAGTCACAGACTTCATCAGCCAACTGGTGTTGGATTCATCAAGATATATTATTCTGGGTGACTTCAATGCCTGGGTCAACAACAAACTTGAGCAGTTTGGACAAGACTTCCTCCAACTAATGTACTCATTGTGCCTGACATAGGTTGTTACCTCTGCAACCCATGTACACAGCCATTCTCTGGACCTTGTCTACTGGCTGGTATTGGAGGTCACTGACCTCATGGTGGAACCGGTCGATTGGTTAGACCACCATACTGTGAGAGGAGGGCTGTGCTGGTGGCCCACTTGTGGGGTCAAAATGGAGGAGTGAGGTGGTGGTTGTCTTCACTAATCATTGGGGTGGGGAGGTTGGGGTCCACTAGACACCAGGGATTGGGGGGAATAAATGAAGATTACTTTTCTTTTTTTCAGGGATCAGGGAATAGGGATCGAGAGGGGGGGGATCCACTAGACACCAGGAAATCATTTCAATTAGGGTGATGTTTCCAATAGATAAAGAACTACAGTATCATGGCGTGGGATCATAGGGGGGCTGCTAGAATCAAAGGAGTGGGAATTGGGATGGGTTTTTTGATGAGACCTATGATCAGCGGGTGGGGGACCTGTCGGTGGGACCACTAGCCACAAGGGTTTTCTTTAGTTTGGGCCCCCACTCAGTAGGAGGGGGAAGGGCATCGCACTAGACATGGGGGGTTAATTTCATTTTCAAATATACATCTAAACTGTGGCTGGAATAAATTCCTCAGTTTAGATGTATGAGTCAGTGGAAATGGGCAAAAATCTGCTGAAAAGCCCATTTTCAGTGATGCCAAATGTTTCAAAACATCCGCAACATTTTCAAAATTTCACAGAAGTTCTGGAAAAGCAGAATTCGCAACTTTCTCCTACCCCTAACTGCAAGACCTGCTATGGCCCTTTAGCCCTTCCCATCCCCTCTGCTCGGCAGACGAGGGACTTTTAGAAATTCCCAGGGTGTGTTTAAAAATATCAGATGCCTGTGCTTTCTATTATATGGCACTAACCCTGTGTAACTGCTTCCATCATTTTATGAGAGAGATTTCTACATTGGAAGCTTTTAAAAGGAAGCTGAAGATATTTTTATTTAGATAGGCTTTTCCACCTAGCCAGATTAAGCTGATCTAAATATTAAATTAATTAGAATCGTGTTTGCTGTATGTTATGTATTTTAACTGTTTTAGATCATTCTGCCCACTTGTACAGCGCCTTGAATCAAAATGAAAAAGAGTGCTTTATTAAATAAAAATGATGATGATCATGATGATGAGTCATTACGGCAGAGAGTTATTGACAGAATAAAACAGCCCCACTTGATGAGTCTCAACTAATTAGAAGGCTGAAATGGCCAGACCCCATTTTATAAGCATATAGAAAGTATATACATAAATTTATACAACTCAGGTAAGTGTAAGTAGAGGCAAATCCATTATATTATCTAGTACAGCAAGTAAATAAACATGAAAATTAACACTTACTTTCATGTATGTCCATAAAACAAAATGTTAATTTCCATGTATGTATGTCATTTAATGTTTAGTCAATCAACAGTAGTTGCTTATTTATTTATTTATTGTAGTGACATGCCTTTGTGGTATACTTGCCCAGGTTGTGTAATTAGATTTATTTCTCTTATTACACACTCATGGCTACACCACTAGTGAGTAAGGAAGTTTGGATGCTTGCATGCAATATATTATATATATATATATATATATATATATATAAAGCCCACCAGCTGCTCACTACCTCTCCATCACTGCGTTCGGAGAGCAAGGGACCAGGTGGCCATTGCAGAAGAAAGAGGAGGAAGCCGCAGAGGGAGTCGGCAGGAGCTGATTGACATCCTCTGAAGAGGAGAAGAGTTTTTTCCAGGGGCTGACTGTCCTGCAACAACAGGTAGAAACCTTCCAGTTCCAGGAGGGAGCCAATCAAGCTGCAGATCGGACAACGTATCCTGCTGTTGGGATAGGAACACATAGGCCCCCAGAAGAGCCAATCGAGAGGGAGGAGTGGATTTTGTGCAGACTGGCTGGCTTTAAAAAGCCTGTCAGCTGCTCACTCACTCTACCACTAGGTCCAGGAGCAAGGAGACCAGGCGGCTGTTGGCACAGAAAGAGGATGAAGCCATGGAGGAGTCAGCAGGAGCCAGCTCAGATCCTCTGGAGAGGCGAAGAAGAGGTTTGTCTCACCCACACCCACCCTTCTTGGCCTCGACCTCTATTAAATATCCGGGGGAGGAGGAGGAGCCAAATTCAGGTTGAATAGACAGACTGAGGAGGGGTCATTGTCCTCTAGTGGGAAGAGTTGGAGAAGACAAAACAAATACCTCAGAAGAGGGCATGGGTCATTGGTGGATGGTAAGAGGAGGAGCTAGCAGGTAAAGGCAGCTAGTGGATCTTGATGGAGGAAGTGACCCCAGGGCAAACTGTGGAGTAGGAACTCAGCAGACTGGAGGGACTCCGTTTTGAGCAACAAGGTTCTGTGACTTCCATTTCTTAAGTTCTAGCTACACTCAGAGCAAAGGTACTAGGATGGTTCCAGGTTGTGTCTTGCTGCCAAACCAGGGTCACTGAGATTGTTCTTGGTCACTTGGGTCATAGGGTTGAATTAAGCTGGGGAAGGATCTGTTTTTCAAGGAGGGGTGTCTTATCAAGATGGTAGTTGATAAGGGGAAGGACCTGGGCAGAAAGGGGCAATTAGGAAAGTGAGTCTAAGAGGAAAGGAACCATTTAATCAGAAGTAGGTACACTATATAGGAGGGGGCTCATTTGAATGTCTAGGGAATTGGAAGGAAGGTAAAGGGCTACGACTAACCATTGTGGGCATCTCAGGGGCTGAAATATAATTGGAGAAGACAAATGGAGTGGGTTAGGGAGGGACACAGTGGGGGGATCTAGTGGGTGTGGCTGGGGACAGCATGGGGGGGTACAGGTGGAAGCAAGATGCTAGGTAGGCCAACATGGGTAAAATCATGGGATGCAATGGATGTGAGGTGGCATTTTGGATGAACATATTGTGGAGGATAGCAGGGTGTCCAATCTGTAACAGGTTGAGGAGTCTGGAGGAGGAAGTGCAGTGGCTTAGTAGGGAGTTGGAGAGGTTAAGAGGAGGGGAAGCATGAGACAGGAAGGTCTCACCCAGGGAATAACATGAGGACACCACATGGGAGGTACAGCAGCTCAAGGGAGGGGTGGGGAGGGAAGTACAGGAGTAGAGGAAACAGGGATCTAACAGTAGTGATAGGGCAGTCAGGGGGAAGGAACCAAAGCACAGCTGGTCAGGAAGGGCAGAAAATAGGTCTGCAGTGCTGGTGACAATGGTGGAGGAGGAGGGGGGGACAATCTTCACGAAGGGACAGGAGAGGGAAAGGGAAGGGAGTCCTCAAGGGACAGGAGTCAGTCGGGGGAGGGGAGGGGTATGGGGGACAGAAACACTGCGGCCAAAAAAGGAGGGAATAGAAGGGAGGAGATGGAGGCTAGTGAAAGGAAAGGGGCATTATGGAGGGTGGTCTCATTGAGTGCAAGAAGCGTAAGAAACAAATCCGCTGAGCTGCAGGCACTCTTAGCAGTGTGGAGGGTGGATATTGCTGCTGTCACAGAAATGGGGGCAACTGAGCACCAGGACTGGGATCTGGCAATCCCAGGATACAAATTATACAGGAAGGACTGGAAGGAGGGGAAGGGAGATGGGGTGGCCGTCTACGTGAGGGACGGGATCAAATGCACAAGGGATGAGGGAGAAGAAAGGAGAACAGAGGCAATCTGGCTGCAGCTCCTAGACTCAAGGGGTAGGAAATTGAGGTTTGGGGTGGTATACAGGCCGCCTCCCCAGTCTGAGGAGCTTGACAAGGAGTTAGCGGGACAAATCAAAAAGGTATGTAGAAAAGGGAAGGTGATCATCGTGGGGGATTTCAACTTGCCAGGGTTTGACTGGAGCATTCCGGTCACCTCCAGTGCTAGGGAGCAAGTGCTCCTGGACACAATCCAGGAGGGTCTCCTTACACAGTTGGTTACTATACCCACTAGGCTAAAGAACACTTTAGATCTGGTATTGTCGAAAGGGGAGGCAGTGAGGGAAATAAAGGTAGAGGACCCACTAGCTGACAGTGATCACTAAGCGGTGTGGTTTAATATCACGATGTGTAGGGAGCCAGAGAAATCAGTTACTCGGTGGTAAACTTCAGGGGTGAGGACTTTGGGAGGATGCAGGAAGTACTGAAAGGGAAACTGGAGGGCATAAGGCAGGAGATGGACATAGAGCAGAAATGGGATATTATTGAATGGGGGGTTACAGAGGCAACAGAAGCCTGCACCAAGGCACAGAGTAAGAGGAGCAGAGCAAGGAAACCATGCTGGTTGAACAGTGAGGTTGTGGAGGTGGTGAGGGCAAAATGAGTGGAGCATGAGAGGTTTAGGAGGATGGGGAAGGAAGTGGACAAGGAAGAATATACAAGATGGTCCAAGGAGGTGACCAGAAAAGTGAGAGAAGCCAAGGCCCAGAGGGGGCTGAGATTAGCACAGAGAATTAATGGGGGTGGGGGGAGAAAGACTTTTTCAGATACATCAGGGAGAAAAGGAAGTGCAAGGAGACAATAGTGAGGATAAAAGGAGTGGGGAGTGGACGGAAAAGGGGGAGGAGCAGGCAGAAGCACTGATTGAATACTTTTGCTCAGTGTTCACAGAAAAAAGGGGGAGAACCGCTACCGTCATGGGCTGGTAGGGTGGGGACAGGGGGAGAGAAGGCGACAGATGGAAGAATTGAGGCAAGTAGAGTCCTAGAGGGACTGAGGGCACTGGAGGTGGACAAGGCACCAGGGCTGGATGGTATCCACCGCAGACTGCTGAAGGAGATGGCGGAGGTGTTGGCAGAGCCGCTGGCAGATCTGTACAGCACCTCACTGGAGTTGGGATGTGTGCCACTGGACTGTAGGATGGCACATGTAGTACCATTACACAAGAGTGGGCCAAGGGATGAACTGGGTAATTATCGTCCAATAAGTCTCACCTCCACAGTGTGCAAACTCATGGAAACGATACTAAAGGAAAGACTGGTGTCGCACCTGGAGGACAGTGGCCTCTAGGATGTGAGGCAGCATGGGTTTGTTTCAGGGAAGTCTTGTCAAACCAGCCTCATACAATATTATGACTGGGTGACAGATGAGCTGGATAAGGGTCATGCAGTGGATGTTTTTACTTGGACTTCAGCAAGGCATTCGATTCGGTGCCTCATGGGGGGCTTGGGGAGAAGTTAACTGGGGTAGTGGCAAAAATGATGAACTGGATTACAAGCTGACTGAGTGGCAGGCTGCAATGGGTGGTGGTGAGAGGGGAGCTCTCAACTCCAAAGCCAGTGACGAGTGGGGTGCCACAGGGCTCTGTGTTGGGGCCAGTATTGTTTGGGCTCTTCATATCAGACATTGTACATGGGGTGGTGAGCAAGGTAAGTCTGTTCACTGACAACACCAAAATCAAAGCAGTGGTGGATGGAGAGGAGGGATGGAAGCAGCAGCAGGCAGACCTATGCAAGCTAGAGGAGTGGTCAGAGAAGTGGCAGGTGAGGTTCAATGCAAAGAAGTGTAAGGTTATGCACTTTGGGTTGAAGAACCCAAGGCAAGAATACTGACTGAGGGGGGGTAAGCTGGAGATCACTGAGGAGGAGAAGGACCTAGGGGTAATGATAACAGGGACCATGAACAACACTGCCCAGTGCAGAAGAGTGGCTGCAAAAGCGAACAAAATGCTGGGGTGTATAGCGAGGTTTTTTTTGTCCAGGCAAAGAGAGGTGGTCTTGCCCCTCTACAGTTGGCTGGTAAGGCTGCACTTAGAGTATTGTGTGCAGTTTCAGAGGCTATACCTAAAGCGTGATATCAGGCTACTGGAGGGGGTGCAGAAGAGGGCAACAAAGATGATATGTGGAATGGAGGGGAGAGACTATGACAGCAGGCTGGGAGACCTGAATATGTACACCCTGGAGGATAGAAAGGATGGGGGGACATGATAGAGACATTCAAGTATCTGAGGGGAATCAATAAGGATGGGGCAGATGGCGTCTTTAAGTTAAGGAAGGGGAGGGTCACAGGGAGCACTGGCTAAGAATGGGGGATTTAGGAAGGAAATGAGGAGACACTATTTCATAGAGAGGGTGGTAGCAAAATGAAACACCCTACTAGAATGGGTGGTATCATGTAAATCTTGAACAGCTTCAAAAGGGCATGGGACGGGAACAGGAGAGTGAGGTGGGGGTGTGGGGGTGGCAGTGGGATGAAAAGGGAGGGGGGGTGGGGCAGCTGCAACTAGGTGTGTTGGCTGCACACTTGAGCAGGCGAGATAGACTGGTGGCTCTGTTCGCTGGCATATTCATATGTTCGTATGCTGGTGGGAAGGATGGCAGGGGAAAAGCAGATGGGGGGCCAGGAATGAGGGGAAGGATGTGGAGGATAGGGAGGGAGCAGCAAGGGGGGAGACAGGATGGGGGAGGAGCCAAGGGGAAGGAGAGATTGAGTGATGTGGCAGGCTCTGGTAATGGAAACCTCGAAGGAAAAGTGGAGGGAGGGGACAAGGATTGAGGAAGGGGTGTGCTAGTGTTGGGGGATTCCATACTAAAAGGGATCAGATGGGTCGGCAAGGGGGAAAGGCATAGTCACATATGGGTGGAGGCCATAACAGGGCTAACGGTGGACAGGGCTGGGCAGGCAGTTCTTAAGTGCACAAAGAGGTGCAGGAAGAAACCTCATGTAGTGTTGCATGTGGGCACTAATCTAATTACCTGGCAGGGGAGACTGTGGAGGTTGTAAGAAGGAGGTCTGAGGAACTAGGAAGGCTATGTGAGAAAGTGAGGGAATCAGTGGCCTTCTCAGAAGTGCTCTCAGTACCCTGTGCAATTACAAGAAGGAAAGGGAGGATTGGGGAGTTCAACACTTGGTTGGGGGAGTGATGTCAGTCCAAGGGGTATGGGATAGTGGGGGACTAGGGTAGAACATGGGACAACAAGGATCTATATGCGGGGGATAGGCTGCACTTGAGTGGGGAAGGGAAGGGGGTATTAAAGCAGAGGTTTGAGGGGAACATAACATCAAGGGTAGATTTTAACTAGGTGGAGGGGTGGCATGGGGAAAGCTGGTAGGTGGGGATCCCAGAAAGAGGAGCCAAGCATGCTCTCCCCCAAGATATTGAAGAGGAATTTGGGGTAGGGGCACAAGGTGGGGTTAAAAGAGGGGAAAACCAGGAAAGGGCATAGAAGACTCATGTTGGAGGGTGGCCTCACTGAATACAAGAAGCTTAGTTAACAAATCAGCTGAGTTACAGGCTCTTTTGGCAGTGGGGAGGGTGTACATAGTGGCCATCACAGAAACATGGACTACCCAGAACCAGGACTAGGATATGATGATCCCAGGGTACAGAATATACATAAGGGACAGGGATAAGGGGAAGGGGGGGCATGGTGATCTATGTGAGGGAAGGGATAAGGTGTATGAGGGAGGAGGGGGAGGAGGGCAGGACAGAGGCCCTATGGATGCAGTCTCAAGACTCCAAAAGAAGGACCCTGAGGGTGGGAGTGGTGTACAGGCCACCAGCTCAGGGGAATGATCTGGATAGGGAGCTGGCTGAGCAGATTAGAAGGGTCTGTAGGAAGGGGAGCACAGTAGCAATGGGGAACTTCAGCCTCCCTTGAGTGGACTGGAACACCCCAACCACCATGAGTGCAAAGGAGCAGTTATTACTACAGGCATTTCAGGACAGCATCCTGATGCAATTGGTCCATGAGCCAACTAAGGTGGGAAGGACTCTGGACCTGTTACTAACAAATGGGGAGGCTGTAAGGGATCTGGGAGTGGAGGACCCCCTGGCTGGGAGTGACCACCACTAGGTGTAGTTCACAATCAATATGGGCAGAGAAACAGGAGGTATGGGTACCAGGGTGGTAGATTTTAAGGCAGTGGATTTTAAAAGGATGGGGGAAATTTTGGTTGGTCATCTGGACGGAATTCAAGCATGCATGGATGCCGACCAAAAATGGGAGATTATTAAAAAGGGACTAGCAGAGGCTGCTGAGACTTGTACCAGGACACAGAGCAAGAAGGGTAGGGCAAAGAAGCCAAGTTGACTGATTCAGGATGTCTTGGAAGGGGTGAGGACCAAGAGAAAAGCATTCCAGATACTCAAGAAATTGGAAAGGCAAGGGGATAAGAGTGAGTACACGAAAAAGTCCATGGACGTTACCAGGCTAGTCAGGGTAGCCAAGGTATCCAGGGAGCTGAGACTGGCACAGGGAATTAAGGATAGGGGGAAAAAGACGTCTTCAGATACACTGGCAAGAGAAGCAGAAACAAAGACCAGATAATGAGGATTAAGAAGGACGGGGGATGGATGGAGGGGGAGGAGTGACCAGGCAGAGGCACTGAATGATTACTTCTGCTGTGTTCATGGAGGAAAAAGGGGGGCAGATGCCACATGGGAGGGGTGGAGTGGGTGGGTGGAAGGGGTGACTTATATAAGAATTACAGAGGACAGGGTTCTGGAAGGACTAAGAGCGCTCAGGGTGGACAAGGCCCTGGGACCAGACGGCATTCACCCTAAGGTGCTTAGGGAGTTAGCAGAGATCCTGGCGGGACCACTGGCAGATGTGTTCAGTACATCTCTGAATACAGGATGTATGCCACAAGACTGGAGGATGGCCCATGTGGTGCTCATTCATAAAAGTGGCCCAAAGGATGAACCAGGCAACTACAGACCAGTGAGCCTCACTTCAATTATGGGTAAGCTCATAGAGACAATCCTAAAGGGGAGGCTGGTGACGTTTTTGGAGGATAATTGTCTCCAAGAGGGTCATCAACATGGGTTTATCTCAGGCTGATCCTGCCAGGTGAACCTAGTTGGGCTCTACGACTGGGTGACCAGGGAGCTGCACAAGGGCCATGCAGTGGATGTCCTGTATTTGCACTTCTGCAAGGCCTTTGATTCTGTGCCACATGGGAGGCTGGAGGGAAAGCTGGAATACATAAGAGTGGGAACAAAATGGTCAAATGGAGCACCAACTGGCTGGGGGTAGGCAGCAGAGGGTAGTGGTGGGAGGGGAACTCTCATCAATGAGGGACATCACATGTGGGGTTCCACAGGATCCGCTATTGGGACCAGTGCTATTTGAGATATTCATAGCCAATATCTCACACAGGGTGCGGAGTAGGATCAGTCTGTTTGCAGATGATACCAAGATGGGAGCTGTGATTGATGACATGGAGGGGTGGAGGGGACTGCAGGAGGACCTGACCAAACTACAGGAGTGGTTGGAAACCTGGCAGATGGGGGTCAATGGCAGGAGGTGCAAGGTCCTGCACTTCGGAGCTAGGAACCAGGGGAGGAAATATCAGATTGGAGGGGAAGAGTTGGAATGCACCATGGAGGAAATGGATCTGGGGTGCTTATCATGGGGAGCATGAACCATTTAGCTCAGTGCAGGAAGGTGACTGCAAAAGCAAACAAGATGCTGGGTTGCATAGTGAGGGGAATCTCCTCCAGGAACAGGGAAGGAGCCTTCCCTTGTACAGGTCACTGGTCAGGCCACACCTGGAATACTGCATACAGTACTGGTGGCCATTCCTGAAGAAGGACATCAGATTGTTGGAGGGGGTGCTGTGTAGGGCAATGAAGATGATCCAGGGAATGGAGGGAAAATCCTACGAGGAGAGGAGAGGATGGGAGAGATGAACATGTATACCCTGGAGAAGAAGAGGAATAGGGGGGATATAACTGAAACCTTTAAATATGTAAAAGGAACAAACAAGACTACTACAGAAGAGATTTTCCAGACCAAAAGGGAGTGGGTCAAAAGAGGGCATCGACTGAGACCAGAGGGGGGAAGATTCAGGAGGGAAATCTGCAGACTCTTTTTCATGGAAAGGGTGGTGGACAAGTAAAATACTCTGCCTGAGGAAGTGGTATCCTGTAGAATGGTGAGCAGATTTAAGAAGGTGTGGGACAGAGTGAGGAGGGGGTGTTGTTCGGAGCAGGGGAGGGGATGGTGGGGCAGCTGCAAGTTCTGCGGGCCTAGCTGCACTGGCAAGCAGCAGAACGAACTCGATGACCTTGAGGCCTGTTTCTGCTGGCATTTTATATATATATATATATATATTATGTATATATATATATGTATATGTATATATATATATATGTATGTGTATGTGTGTGTGTGTGTATATATATATATATATATATATATATTCCTTTTCTTGGGAAGCTCTGTGGTCCCCTTCACCACCTGGCCTTTTGTCCTGAGTGGCGGTAGTATTGAACCACAACCTCTGAAACTGTCTCAGGTCATATATGAAAGGTTCTTCCCCATTCCCACAGTTCATACCTCTTCCTAGAAAGATGTGAATGATCGGGCAAGAGGGAACACTTCAGGCCAGCAGGTGATCAGCTGCTCCATCACTTGAAGAAGTAAAGTTAAAACAAAGAATTGTAAAAGAAAACAATTGCTTGGCTAGGGGAACTAAATTGCTTCCTAATGGATCTCTATATCTCAGAGAGTAAAACTTATGAAATCCATCCAAGAGCAGATCCAGAAGCAAATGGTTTGATAACTTTTATTGGACCAACGTAGATGTACCAAAACAAAAACAGTGCCTAAGCTTTCAGACCCACCAAGTCCTTCCTCGGCAGCTTCTGAGGAAGGACTTGGTTGGTCTGAAAGCTTAGGCACTGTTTTCATTTTGTTACATCTATGTTGGTCCAATAAAAGTTATCAAACTATTTGCTTCTGGATCTGTTCTTACAAGGACCAATACGGCAACTAAACTAATTCTGTATATCTCTTCAAGAGAGAATTCTTATATACTGAACCCATATTCACTGCAGCCATTGAACAATGCCTGCCTTGGTTTAAGGAGGATTAACCCTGTGGTATATACAGTACATCAAAGCTTTTCAACTTGCTAGAGTCAGGGTCCAGAGCACTGACATGCCAAACTGATCAACGTTAGGAAGGGTAACCCCAGGTTTACATGCTTCAGGTAACTGGAATGCCAGATTAACAAAAGGATACTCTTTTTTGCTTAAAGTCATGCTCAAAGCCTCCCACTGGATTTTCAGTCCAGATTTTGACATATTCTGTTATGAAGTATTACACAACTGCATTATATGTATATGTGTGTGTGCATTCTTCGGATGAAATGTTAACTGTTCTTTGGATAACATTTTAAATAGATGTCCTTATGCCTATTTTTGATAGTTCCCCAGGCGGAAGTTAAAGATCCCATGGCACTTAACATAAGAGTAAGTGATTTCCCCATTGCCTTGGCCAACTTTCCCCATCTTCAGAATAGGTTCATGTAACCCATTCCCTAGGATTCACCAGAAAATGAGTAGTTATAGCTCAGTATCGCTTTCCTGTCTAAAAACAGATAAAAGTGTGGGCTACTATTTGCATAAAATGTAATGACATACACTTTGTCAGCCTTCAAAATGTAACATCCTACTTTGCAATCAGCCAGAGTTAGCATATCTGATCATTACAGACATACATCAGCTCTTATTCGTTGAAATGAAACTCATTTATTTTGCTGTCAAAAAGTGAATTCCATATATCGCACTCCATAAAATGTTCCATGTTGGAATCTTACAGTTGGTCTCACTTTTAGTATTTAGCAAAACTGCAGGCACATGCCTGTTGTCTTTTGTTTTGCTGGGTTTCCATACATGTCATATCGCAGAATGCTTTACAGAAAAAAATACATAAAAAGTATAATATAAAAACATTTAAGACTCTGCTAAATTACACTAAACCTAAATAAAGAAATGAGGGAACTGAGATATAATGACAGTTGTCTGATTTCTGTACCCATAGTTCTTAGTCAGTAGAGCAAGAGTTTAATTAGGATCATGTGTGGGTGAAGTTATGGGTTTTGAGTGGTTAGTGATTGACTCAGGCCAAAGAACCATGAAGTAAGTCCCAGATGGTGCTTCAGAGAAGGTTTCACCACAAGTTTGGATGTTTCTGGGAAGCTGCAGAAAAGAAGTAAAAAACACAAAAGTAAAGGGATTCAAGGCAGTCAAGGTCAAAGATGTAGACAGGATCAGGCTGATGGAAGGACCTGAAGATGAACAGGGCAATACAATTCGAATGGAAATGAAGAGCCAGTGTAAGTTCAGTTGAGCAGGCAGGTTGCAGTATTTTGGACATTTTTGATGGGCTACTGAGAAGGACAATACAAACGTCAAGGATAGAAGAATCAATAGCATGAATGAGGATTTCAGCAGTGTAGTCTTTTAGAGGATAACAAACATACATTTTTGCAAAGTTGGTTGCAGGCAGATCTGCAAAAACGGGAATTAGGTGATGAGATGGAGTTCTGGTTTAAGGCACAATAGGCCAGTATAGTTGCAATTTCAGTTATAACAGTTCATTTCTAGTTGTGTAAAGTATTGATCAGCAGTAGATTAAGGGGATAGCTATTGAGGCTGATCCAAGAGCTGATTAAAAGTAGTTGGTGAGTCTGTCTATGTCCTAGTGATGAGTGTAGTCATTCACCATGTAGAAGGCCTGGGTTGACATTTATTGTTTGAAATCTTAGTCTGGACCAGGAAAGTCTGAATGGAGTTCCCAGGGGATGCATGATTCATCTAGGGTAGTTCCTTGGCACCTACTGGTGCATGACTGCGTCTTGGTGACTGGGGTGGGGGGGGGAGTCATGTATGGTTCATACACACACACATTTCCACCCTTTCCCAATAGGAATGTACACGGGGTCTAACCTTCAGTTTCAGCCTTGAGTGGAATGTATTTTTTGAGAGAACTCCATTGGCTGAATAATCCTCTCAAAGGTGGAGACAGTTACTATTATAAGTTGCTAAAGGCCCCCCACTGGTGGCTCTGACCTTTTACAATTCCTATGCCAACATGCTTCCGAACATAACAACGACTTGAACTATGGCTTTCCCCAAAATCAATGGAGCTAAAACAATTCTGCAATGATCTAAGATTCTACCAACTCATATCTGAACCCACTAAGCCCAATAAACCTAACCCCTCAAATTCTTCCATTTTAGACCTTATCCTAACCAACAGGCTTCAGAAAATCTCTCAGCTGTCTTTGACAACATCTTTAGTGACCATAATGTTGTTGTATGCACCAGGGACATATCAAAAATCAAAAAAAAATTCATCCTTCATTCAGAAATGTTCATTCTCAAATTTCTCTTTCCAGGAGTTTCTGCAACAATTAAGTGTCATCAGATTGGCAGGATTTTTACCTAGCTCCCACAATACAAATAACCTATGAATTTTTCACACAGCAAGTAAACATTGTCATAGATCAATTAGCTCCCCATTATCTCACAGAACCTGAAACAAACCTGCCCCATGGTTCACCAAAGAAATAAAAATGGCTCTCAATAACAGAGACCAGCTTTGCACTAGAGCCCGACTTTTCAAAGCAGAACAAGATTGGTTGCTTTTCAGGCAAAAAAAGGAACAGGTGCTCAAAACTTGTTTGCTTGGCTAAATCAAACTATTGTAAGACTCTCCTGAATAATGATAGACATAGCCCTCCTGGATTCTGGTGAGCTATCAATAACATTGAACGGGGGCAACATCTTCTTCCTTACCAAAGGAACTGCATAGGGGTAATCATCTAATGACAGATAAACAGCACTTATTGGGAGAACTGACCCTACAGTACATGTCACTTCAGTAGGAAATGCTTTTGATAACTTAGCCACTACCAACTTAGTCCCTACATTGCAAGATCAGTAGAGCACATCAAAAAATAATGCAAGTATTTTCACCTTCTGCTAAATTACTTATAAAAGAGGAAGAGCACCTACTTCAAACTCGACCCCAAAAAGAGTGCAGTGGTGGATAATATTGATCCTGTCTTTCTGAAAATGGACTACCCAATTCTTACAACACCTATTATGCAGCTGTAGAATCTCTAAAAACAAGATGAAAGATACCTACATTGTGGAAAATTATTGATATCCTCCCATTTTTCAAGTCTGGTGATAAAATTTCAGTGAACAATTATTGACCTATTTCTATCCTACCGGTGTTGGCAAAATTGTTTGAAAAACTTATCCATGATCAACAAAAAACGTACCTTGAGGCAAATTCCATTATTAACCTCATGCAATCCGGCTTCAGGGCCAAGCATAACATGACTTCAGCACTAGTACAAGTTACCAATGACTGGTTTATAGCCCTGGATCATATACTGACCACTGCAGCCCTCTTTTTAGACTTAAGCAAGGCCTTCGACACAGTAGACCATTCCATCCTCCTGAGCAAGCTTGAATGTATTGGATTATGTCCAAACATATTAAATTGGTTTAAGTGTTATTTCACAGACAGGCACCAGCAACTAAAAGTCTAAGGTCTAACTTCTACCTGTGCGTTACTCATCAAAGGCATGGTACAAGACTCCATATTTTGGACACTGCTGTTTACAATATACATTAATGACTTAGGCCATAATATTACCACAGCTAACCTACACTTTTACGCAGATGATACGATACTCCACACTGCAAATCCAGAGCCAAAGTCAACATTAAAGACCCTACAAGATGAGTTTAACATCCAGCAACTCAACCTGCATGCGTCCAAGCTCCTATTAAATGCATCCAAAATTAAATATATGGTACTGTTTAAAAAAGTCAACTCACCTCCCCCTGCAAGTGGCATCACCACCCTCTCTAATGAATCACTCGAATTGGCAGACACCTTCAAATATTTAGATATGTGGGTGGATGATAAGCTGACATGTGATGTACATATAGATCTCCTCTGCCAAAACTGAGACAAAAATTAGGTTTTTATTTCCATAAGTCCTGCCTCACTCGAGAAGACAGAAAAATGCTTGTGCAGGCAATGTTCCTTCCCCTATTAGACTATGGGGACATTATTTACAGAAGCACCACAGCATCACAACTAGGTCAGTTAGACATGCTGTACCACAACGTTATACTACATCTGTAAGCTACCAACTCTCTCACATACCACTGTCTTCTCTATAGGAAAATAGGATGGCCATCGTTAATATTAGAAGGTTGCGACACCTAAAACTCTTGTCACTTACAGCTCTTCATAACTCACTGCCTTCATATATTTCCTCACTTGTCATCAGGTCCCACAGCCCTTACGTGCTAAGAATGCATAACATCATTTTGCTTGATGTTCCCAGGTTTTTCACAAAATACAGGAGGATGGCCTTTAGTTGGGTCACCTCCAAAGCTTTCAACACCCTTCAGAAAATAATTAAGCTTCCTACCCTGGTCTCCCCCCGCCGGTCTTTCTAATTTCTCTTCAACCAATACTGCACAGATAAATGCATCTGTCACCAATACCACCTCACCCACGCTCAATTCTCCTTGTTGTTAGCTCTCCTTTACATATTGCTCTTAGTTGTGAATTTGCCAAATGCTGCAGTATTAATGTTTACATCTGTATGCTGTATACACAACAGTCTCATTATTTTCTTTTTATTTAGCTTACTGTTAGAGGATTGTTAATTTCAGGTCTAATTATCATATGCACTATGTTCACTTATTGTTATCTTGCTAGAATCTATTTTTCTGTAATTTTTCTTTAGTTGTATGACCTTTTTTTGTCCATGTTCATGGTTAATTGCTTTTCAATGTATGATCGTGTATAATTGCCTTCTATGTAACTCGTACTACCAGATGTAATTGTGTGTTGAATGCTGTAATATTCCTGCATGTATGTATTATTTTTCTTCAGATTATTGTTCTGTCCTACCCAGGGCCTCATTGCAAATGAGCCGTGCTCAATTGAGTTTTTCCTGGTAAAATAAATACATGAAATAAAACTGTTTATGTTTTACTTTTAGTCTGGGTATTTTAAGTGTCACACAGTATTACATAACATGTAACATGCCTCTGACACTGATCATGAATAGATGAGATCCCTTTCTTAAGGTTATAATATACTTTCTACCACCCTATTTAGTTACTGACATGACCTAAGAGCCCTACCCCTTCCCTGCTCCCAGCCTTAGGCGCCCCAAAACATGGCAGTGGCTTGTTAGCCCCAACCTCTCTGCTCCATACTACTGTTTCTTAGTTGGGGGGACCACGTCTATCGTCATATGCTACCTGGCACTGTGTGGCTGCTGACTGAGTAAGTTATCTTGTGGTAGTGATATGACAAGTCATCCAGGCAAGCTCAACAGTGGTCATGGTGCTCCATAGCAAGTGTATTTGCATCAGGATCAGGAAGTGTGACACCCAGTCCTAGTACAGCAGTATTATTATACCTTATAGACATTACCACTTGTTCACAGAGCATTACTTTGTGAAGTCTCTGGATCCAGGTGAGATATTATGCTCCCTATACCTCCTGGATGTGTACTTCTGTATCTCCATGTGTCTATCTCTCAGTGAGTTCCTTCACTTCTGAGTGACAGAACCCTTAACAGTTTCAGGCCATGCCATTTTTTCTCTTATTGGATCCAAGGGTGTTCATCAAGTGCCAGACTATGGTAGCGGCATTCCTACAGTGCAGCACCATTAAGGTATTTCCCTACCTTGACAACTGGCTCATCACTAGCAGCTTTGTCTAGGACTTGGAATGGAACAGGGACTTGGCCATTCAGCCATTCCAGCCACTAGAACTCATCTTTAATCAGGAGCAACCTGAGCTGAATCCAACACAGGTAACTGCTCATCTGGTTGAAAATGAACACTTTGCAGGACATAATGCACCTTTTGTAAAACAGGCCCAGTGATATTATATCCATTGCCCAATCATTTCAGGCTGGGTGATAATGCTTTGCCCAGGATTTCCTTTTCCTTAAACTTATAGGCTTCATGACATCTACCATGACTATGGTTCATTAGGCCCTCTAGCACATGCAGCCTCTCATCTTAAGTGGAAACTTGCCCACCAGTGATCCCAGATGCAGTCAGACATAGTCCAGCCAGTAAGGGTGAACCAGCCCATGTTGGGTGCCCTTTATTGTTGACTGTTTTTCCAAACCTTTTAGAGGGAATCACATTTTTCAATCAGGAGCCCCCAGTGTCCCTAACAACTGACACCTTCCTTATTGGCTGGGGGTGCTATGTCAGGACCACAGAGTGTACTGTACCTGGTAACCCCTTAACTCCAGAGATGCACACAACCAGCTGAAGCTCTGAGCAGTTTTTCTGGTGCCCAGTGAGTTTGCTGCACTGGTCTGGTGTCAGGTTATCCAAGTCAGCACTGACAACATTACCACCATGTTCTACCTGGGCAAGCAGGGCAGCATCCATTTTTTTCCTGCCCTGTCAGGAGTGCCTGTGGACATGGCAGTGCTCCCATATCTATGGGGATTCCCGTATTTCACGGGTTTTTAAGCCTGAATATGGGGTACGGGGAGGAATTCACTATTTTGCCAAATCCACGGGGACGCTACGGGAGAACAATGAGGAACACACTCTCAACTTAAAATGCCCACCGAGACTCTCACAGAGTGAGACAGAGAGCGAGTGAGACAATCGATTGATGCCTCTCAACCCCCCACATGCTGGGAGCTCATGATCACCTGCCGGAATGCAGCCCTGATAGGCTGTCGGATAAAGTCACGCACACACCTCATGTCTCGGCTGCCTTACCTATAGTGCCCCCCCCAGGCAGGTGAACCCTCTCCCTATAAAACCAGCAGCTCGCAGCCTGGGAAGTTTGATTTTGGGAGACGAGAGAGAGAGCGGGTTCCAGTGAGACAGTTCGACCATTCGAATCCGAGGAGAGTGAGGATTGCTGGCCGTTTTGGAGCATTACAATAGTGCAATCACCCCACTGCAGCAACAAGCAAGCCGGAGAAGATTCATTGCCAGACTAGAGACAGTCAGCGCCGCAGGACCTCAACAAGTACTTTTCCACGCTTGACTGGTGCCCTGGTTCTCATGTCTCAGTGTCAGCATCGGGCAGGGAGGGCGCAGTGGTGGTAGAGTTTTTTCCCGGCCGTGAGTGCTACCACTTTGTAGCAGTTTGACCACCCACCCCCACCACTTTTCCTAAAAGCAGGTAAGGTAAGCAAGTTAATGGTGCAGCCAGTCTGATGCAGAGTGACAGAGGTCAAAGTTATTTAAGTATGAAAGAAGTGCCTTTCCTTGACACGTTACATATCATGATAATTAATGTTGTCAGTCACTGATTCCGATTGCATTTTTCAGCACAAAAAGTTAAAAATAAGTGTGAATTAGAAAGGGCAGTGGCCCAAGGCTGCTGATAGTGCACACACTCCTAGTGTTGCCATAAGGTATTCTCTGGCCATGGGCTTAGTAGCTGGTGCCTTTTTGTGAAGTGTGGTTGTTTCTGTTTACTTGTAGGTAACCCCTTAAGGCTGCACCCCTTTTTGTTTCTAAAAATTGCATTTTAAGTTATAGTAAGTGACTTGCAGATGAACTGGACATTCATTTCTGAATAATGCATGTCTTTTTGAGCATATATTTCACATAGGCTCATGAAAAGCTGCCATGAAATGTCAAATTAGTAAACGTTTTAAATGCCAGAATACATAAATTCAAAATGTTTGTATTGTACAAATTTTAAAAGGGTTTTCTGAAGAGTATTTCTGGTTTTTGGTGTAGGTGATGTCTCTAAAAATACTCTTGCCTTTCAATTTCTGTGGTATGGTGGTGTGCATTATTGCTGTAAATATCTGGTGTTTCCTCTGCCTGTTGTTTATCCTCTGTCTTTGATTACATTAAAGACATTAGTTGTCATGTAATTATGTAATGTTTTTAGGTCAGTATTAATTCTTAAAGTAAATAAGAACACTTAAAACAGCCAGAATATTTGTTGTAGTGATTTTATTTACCATCTTAGTGACACCAATTGCAATAATAAATCGGCTTGGGCATACAGGAAAATCTACAGAAATTTCACAAAGGTTTTACAGGGAAAATACAGGAAAAATGAGGGTCTGCTACAGGAAAATGCTTTGGCCGATCTGGGAGCACTGACATGGTCATTAGTTTGCGTGCTCCAAGCAGACCTACTGGAAGCCCATATAGTGTGCTCAAGCAACCAGCTAGAGGATTTACTTAGCTATTTGGGGGAATGGCATCTGATGAATGGTCTCTGCACCCGCAGATGGTGTATCAAGTTTTGTTCCATGTGGGGAAATCAGCTAGGGGACCTGTTCCCTTGCTGGGAAAACAGGATGCTGAATCTATTCTGTGACCATTTACACAACAGGACACACTACTGAGAGAATGCTCACCTGTCCCATGATGGATGGGGGCTTTTCCATGCTTTTTCTCCTTTCCCCAATCCACCAGGTACTCCCCAAGGTCTAAAAGGACCATGTGACCATCTTTCTGATTGCCCTGAACTAGCTTCGGCAATTCTTTTATGAGGATCTTTTCAACCTCAGCTGCAGACCCCCTCAGTCATGTTCATTCTGGTCAGATATATTGATGAGGCTTATGTAGATGGTCATGTTCCCGGACTAGACATCCTTGCAACTGACAATCTGGTTCATGAGCAGCCAGCGTTCTGTGCCATGGGGCTAGCCAAAGACATTCTCAGTGCACTGGAAGCATCACTGAAGGAGTCGACTAACAAATACCTGTAGGTTTAAATGGAACAGGTGTTCATGCTAGTATGAGACAAATGTGCTGTTACAACTTTCCTGCTCTACGAAGCATATTCTGGACTATCGTTGGTCTCTGTCCAAGTCTAGACTATGATCCATGTCACTCAAAGTGTACCTAGTGGCCTTTATGATATACCAAACCAAGGCTGGTGTCCTACCTGTGGCCAGGAGAAAGTGATCTTAAAATGTTTCAAAGTGATGGACCAATTATTTTTGATGATGTGTGATCCTCGCCACATGGGACCTAATGCTGATACTACTGCAGCTCATGAAAAAATCCCTTTCTTTACTTACTTTGATCTGTTTTGCTTGCATTTACCTCTGACTCCTACTTAATCCCCTGCTTAACCTACTGTAGGTCTCCATTATTGGCAATCCTCTAGTTCCAGACCTCCCATGTATCTGTGTCCACCTGATCCCTTGAGTTAGCCCCTGAGGTTGGGTCCCCTTTCTGCTTAGTCTCACCATATATTGGGGGGGGGGGAGACAAAATCCAGTCTGTGGTGCACAGTGAGGCGAAGGTTGCATGTTTGCTTGCCTGCTGGACATGAGTGGCTCTCAGCGTGGTGTGCAACCAATGAAAGGGCTGTTTCTTTTCCTTTTTTGTGTGCCCCACTTCCCTGATGGGTGAGGTACTCACTCACGACTGATGAAGGGGGTTTGACACTGTGTAGTCACCTACAGCATCAAAGGCACACCCCAGAGCCACTTATATAAGTAGTTCCTTGGAGCCACAAAACTGGGAGGAGAGAATCCACAAGGATGAATTCTCTGGCCTCAACTTTTGATGCTTCAGGTTCAGGGCATGAACTTGGGTCACCAGCATTGCAGAACCCTTCACCACTTCTAAGCATCATGAATACAGCTTATGAAAAAAATATTTGAGCCCTTGTATGTGTCATGTGTATCAATTGTCATGAAAGTCTGCATTCCTAGATACCACCATTTTAGCAATGCAGGTGAGCGAATTCCAGGTGTTCTCTGTGGCATCCCCGTTTTTGGTTTTCCAAAAGGACAAGATTATCCTACACCCCCATGCAAAATTACTGCCTAACGTTGTATTCAAATTCCATCTGAACCTCTCCATGGTGCTGCGTTCTTTCTAAAGTTGTACACTTCGGACTCTAAGAGAATGCTCCATTCATGAGATGTTTGCAGAGCCCTTCTCTTCTACAAGGAGCACAAGGTAGAATTTCCTGTGGCATACACCAGCTGTTTGTAACATAAACTGAAGCCACTCAAGACAGACCAACAGCCAACAGATGATTGACAGATGGATGACATCATGCATTGTGTGCTGCAGTCAGTTGTTTAATTAGGAGTCACCTACAGCCCTACATGTTCAATCTACCAGATATACTGCTGCTTTTGATGCTGCTGCTGCCAAGAGTTTCAGCACTGCTGAGATCTGCAGGGCAAGTACAATACCTGGTCAAATGTGCACACATTTATTTCCCACTAAAGTAGTGACCATATTTGTCACTGAGATCCTGTCTTTTGGACCTCAGTCCTCCTGTATCTGTGAAAGTAAAAACCTTTTGTCACACATCTAGCCCATTGTTCTTGGAGTGCTGCTTGGAGTCCATCTGTGTGGACAGTGAACTGAATCTAGGTAGCTAAAAGTAGAGGTTAGTAAGTTGTAACCATGGATGTATTACTGGTATTCAGTTCACATCCTTGTAACCCACTCAACATCCCCTAACTAGGCTTGTTTTTCAAGTCTAGTTTTCCAGCACCTGATTCCAAAAGCTGTGGGAACATAGACCAGAAGACATATGCTTGGTTAGTAGGAGAAGTCCAGCTTAAGATTGACTATTCTTATTGGCAGGGACCCTGGTTTTCCATTTTTACCGGTAACACCGGTAGCAATCACGGAATCCTGCTTGGTATGCGGAATTTGAATTCTTGTACCGGTGCCTCACGGAAATTGCATGTCACTGCACAGAATCTCTAAGATTTCAGCATCTTTTTAAATTTTTTTTATTTTCTTTCTATGTCCCCTTCTCACAGCATCAGTCTCCACTTTTCAGAGATCTCTAGGCTGGGTATCCCCTAGCTTCACCCCCAGGTAATGCTCAGGAGCTCCTGTGGACCTGCCCTATCCTGCCTGGGTTGTACCCCCCCAGGTGGGAAGGGAGGGGACCCCAGATCACCCCTCCACACCCTTAGTGTGTGTCGGGTAGCCCAGTGGGTCCCTCATGGGCCTGTTATGAAGTCTGGGGCACCTGGGTCCCTTTCTGCCAGTGGCCAATGTGGGGTGATTATTCCTGGTTTTCTGGTCTCTGCCCCTGAGGGTACCAGCACTAGAGGAGATCCAAGGAGGTAGGTCACATAGAGACAAGCCACTGCTCCAGATCCTGGCTAGCATCCTTCCCTCCTGATCACTCTGCAGCACCATTACACCACCACCCATGGTCACACAGGTGGTGGTAAAGCAGCAGGACCTGCAGCCCACCCTCTCAGGAGCAGAAGAACAGTCCCCTGGGTGCTCTATCCTACTCCCCTGGCCAGACCTCCAGCATCCCAAGTTTGCTTCCAACCCTGGGTGGCTGGCATTACAGCGCAGTAGTGCTACCACAGTACCAGTAGGCTGACCCAGATTTCAGCATCTTAAAATGAATGCTGCTGTGCTTTGCATTCTTTCTACTTTGCTGCATATAGAGTCAGTAAGAAATCACCCACTGCTTTGTTGTAATCAGCCATTCAGTTTAACCACCCATGCTTCCCACCTACATCTCCATCACCTGAGGACTGCTTTCCTTCCTGAAACCACAGTTTTCTTGTAGTATGTGTCTAAGAGTCTACAAGTATCAGTACACATGGGCAGGGCCACTGGAGAATTGCAGGAAAAGTAACCTGAAATTGCAGAGTTTTTTTGCAAAACTTGCTGGAAAATTACAGGAGTTCTACTATAGATCCTGAGTGCTTCACAATAAATCCTTTACTGTTTTCTACAGCATATATTAGTCAGCATAAACTACTAAATGAATACACTGGCACTTGAATATGTTTTAAATATGAAGAAAGACTTCTGTTTCTAACACGAATCCTAAATGGATAAGATGTGTTGCCTCTTCCAAAATGTAAAAACATCTGCCTCATGCAGTGCTAGATTCTATTTAGTGAGCCACAGAAAATCAATATTAAATAAATCCAGAATAAACAAATGTTATCTGTTTCTGGATGTAGAATAATGAAGCCTGATCAGAAGCTATTTACAGTGCTCTGTCAACTATTTCACCCACTTTGGTGTAAGAAAAATAAAGCAGATCGAGTGGTGAATAACTCAGTTTTAGTAAAATGTTGTAAAGTGTTTAAGGTTCATAATTTGTACTGTAGGTACTGTGCACTATTATTAAAATTATATATTAAAACATTGTATATGGGTAGTGTTATAGCTGGCAGTATAACCTAGTGGTTAGAATAACAAACAGTGATTGAACTGGGTACATCCAGCAGACTTGGGTTTGATTCCACAACTTCCACCCACATGCTGTGAGACTCCAAACAAGTCACTTAACCTCCCCAGTGCTTCTAGGCCACTCCTGAAAACAGGCAGTTCTGCCTAGTGGGCCTTACCTGGTTTACAAAGAACATAAAAAAATACCAATATATGTTTAGAACTACATCATAGAATAGTAGTCAGGGTACCATGTAATTTCCTTGAGTTTTACTTGGGCTGCAATGATTTTGTGTAGGTAAAAATAAATGTTCATCTACATTTTATGTGTTTTATAAGCTTACTTTTAGATTTTAGTCAGGTTTTTATTTTATTCTTTGCATATGAGAATCTAGGTTGTAGATTACTAAATGCAGGATCACTGTTACCAACTAGCTTATTGAAGTTTATAATCAGTAGGGCCATCCAAAATCCTCAGTTGTTTGAATGAAAACTAGTCTGAATGAAGTATGTTCACAAGGAAAAAGCTGCCTTACTACTTATGAAGAAGACTTCACAGTCAGCACCCCATTTAGGTGAATTAGATCATGTGCACCTTTTCTCCCACTTGCTGTTTCAGTCTCTGTGGCAGCAAAAAGTTTTCTGATAGACTGCTTCAACAAAAAGCAAATGTGAAGTATTTAAGTGTACTTATGTTTAGCCAGTGGATGTTGAAAGCACATTCAATGACATACAAAAGGTAGGACCCCAGGGGCTGTATGATGCTGGTAGGCAGAGTGATGCTCAATTCACATCTGAGCTCAGACATGAAAACTGGGAGACACCCTTTTCATGGACACCAAGTGAAAAAAAAGCATCCACATGTCTGGGAGATGCTTGAATCCATTTGAAGGTCCTCCACTAATCACTTGTGGATTTTTTAGGTGAAGACACTTTATTTCAAAGAAGCAAATTCAAGCATTTTTTTTTTGCTCCTCCTACCCCCTGGCCATCCACTCCTTCAGGCCTGCCAAGTCCCCCTACCACCACTGTTGAGTCACAACCACCATCCACTGTCCCTTACTGCTGTGCTACCAGGTAACCCAAAGTAACCCTTTATTGAGTGGGCCCCTACCCCTGTGGGAGGCTACCAGGGGAGGAGAATTGCCCCAAAGAGCTTCCTGTGTATCCTGGGCATGACAGGGGTCAGAACGGACACACATTCTGGGGCTTCCGGCTTATGGAGGACCAGCAGCCATCCTTCGGTTTGCCAGAAGGTGCTTTCCCATTTTCTTGGGAGCATGACAGGCCACATGATGTCTCAAGGCACAAGCTGACGTTCATCACGCTCCCTCCCGCAGTGAGGGCCAATGTGTTGTCATGCCTCTGGCCTCCACCAGGGGACAGAAAATGCTGAGTCATGAACCCACCCTCCCTCCTAGGAGAAGGTGAGTGGTTGTTGGACACTCAAGCATTCACCCACCAGCTGGCCCCCCCAACACCCAAGTATGTTCCCTAATCCTGGTCAGTGGTGTCACAGGCAGAAATCCAATTCATGCAGTTAAATTATAGATAGAAAAACAAGGTAGTCCACCTTAGCGGTGATGGTTCAGATTAATTCACATCTGAGTTCTAACAAGCAAAGAGACCAAGTTATTTGTAACTTGTGCATGTGGGGTGTGGGTGTTGAACAAAGGGGATCATAATGCTGTCACTACTGCCATCACCCCAGAGGGATGTGGACTGCATTGTTGCTACTGCCATCACACCCGAAGGTGGGGCTGTAGTGCTCTGCCATCACCACTGGTGGATGGGATTGTGGTACTGCTGTCCATCACATCTAAGGGATAGGGGCCGTGCTGCTGCTTTTGTCACACCTGAGGGAGGAAGGTTATAGTGCTGTTGCTGCTGCCATCACACCAGAGGGATAGGGGCCGTAGTACTGTTAGTGCTGCCATCGCACCTGAGGGATGGGGAGGTAGTGCTGCTTCCATCACACCATAGGGATGGGGTCTGTAGTGCTGCTGCTGCCATCACATCTTGTACCTAAAATAACTTTAAATTGGTACAAGGATGGAAGGATGTGCAATAGTGGAGGTCAAAATTGCTAAAATGCATGTTAGCAGAGTTAAAAATTGTTAAATAAAGTACACAGAACCAAATACCGGTAAAACCGGAATTTGGCTTAGTAGACACCGCTGACAATACCATTTTTTACAATGTGCAAAATGGAATATACCCTTTCTCAATCCCGGTAAACCAGTGTCCCTGCTTATTGGGTTGTGCCTGTGTGTGGATGTGAAGTGAATACTAGAAACAGAACTATGGTTACAAGTATGTAGCCTTTTCTTACCAATAAAACTCCTCAGTTGAGGCTTTCAGGATTGAGAATGGCAAGTGTCCCAGCTGTTGGTGACTTCTTTTGTGAATATGCAGGCAGAAAAGGATGTGATGTGATGTGCACAAAAGATGAATCAATGGTTGAAGCCACTGAATTTCAGCAGATTTGGGGCCAAAACTATATTCTGAAATTGAGCCTGACTTAGCCTTGATTTTGTTTGCCACACATTGTAGTGCAGGGAGGAGGGAACAGAACACCCTTCCTACCTAGTGCACATATCTCTCAAAAAACATAAACATCTCTCACCTGCACCCACCAGCTGAAGAGATGAAAGTAACAGGAATAAGATCTCCAAGCAATGATGTGCAAGTAAAAGAATTTTATTGTGGACCACTGACAACAAACAGACTAACTCGCCTGCAACCATTTGGACCTAGCCATCCATTCTGTTGAACCACTCTCTCCCATCCACTTTCTCCCAAGCCAGCAGCATACAGTACAATCCTACCACCACCCTCTCATCAACCATCTCTGACCATCCTTTTTCTGAAAGAAAAACATAATACTATGACCCCTTCTACCCTAACTCTTTTAGGACTCTCTACCCCTTAAAAACTCTTGACACCGTCTCCCCCTCCCCCGGGGAGAAATAGCAGAGTAAGACCTTGCAGCGATTAGTACAGCCCTCCTCACTCTCCCTAGGCTGGCCACTCTCTAACAAATTACAACTCTATACTGATGAACAGAGGGAATTTCAATATTGTTATTGTGAGGCATCTCAATGAATATCGATTGCTATTGTAGTTTGTGTGATTTTCAGAAAGATATTTTGAACTACTATAGCGACAAACTTTCTGGTATATTGATATAAAGTTGTGATGCATTAGATTGTGGCCTGACAAGGTGGCATGAGGAGGATTGTGCTGGTCAACAGTCAGATTCAGGTGCTGCTTCTATGTTCCTGATGGGAGGAGGAGGAGGGTGAAAGAATGTCCTAAGAGGTTTGGTGCAAAGGTGAATATTATTATTTTACTTTAGGGGTGAGACTGGTGGCTGATGGGTGCTGAAGGGGTGGAGGATGTTGGCAAAATTGTTTTGTCTTTGGCTGACATCAGGGGGAGGGTAAAATGGATACTATGAGTTAGGTTGGGGCCCTGGGGGTGCAGGTTAGATGTTTTTAGCTTTAGAGATGTGTGCTGACAGTGAGGTTCTATGCCCCCATTCTTGCCTTCCTGGCCACTGGGTAAGCCATAATTGAGATTCCCCCTTCCTAACCCCACCCCAAGTACAGCTCATGGCATGCAGTGGGCCCCTATCCCTAACCCCATTCCAAGCACAGTCCCTAGCATCAAGTGGCCCACCTCCCTAACTTCAGCCCAAACACATTCCCTGGCAGCCAGTGACCCTCCCTCCTTAACTCAAGTGCAGTCTCTGGCATACAGTGACTTCCCCACCCAGCCAAAGTCCAGTATCTGGCATCCAGTGTCCCCCAAACCCAGCACAAGCACAGTCCCTGGCAACCGGTGCCCCCAAAACCCAGCTTAAGCACAGTCCCTGGCATCCAGTGGCCTCTTCTTGAATCTCAGGCCAGGCATAGTCATTTGCATCCAGTGGACCTCCTCCCTAACTGCAGCTGAATAAGAGTCCCTGGCATCCAGTGGTCTCCTCCCTAACCCCAACACTAGCATAGTCTCTACCATTCAGTAAAACACTTCTCTCAAACCCAACCCATTCACTGTCCCTTGCATCCAATGGCCTCCCCTCGCTAACCCCAGCCCAAGCACAATCCTTGCATCCAGTGCCTCCCAGTACCCAGCCCAAGCACAATCCCTGGCAGCCATCGCCACCCCCTTAACCCAAACACAGTCTCTGGCATCCAGTGCCCCCCAAAACCCAGCCCAAGCACACTTGCATCCAGTGACCCCCCAACCCAGCCAAAGCCCAGTGCCTGGCATCCAGTGTCCTCCAAACCCAGCACAAACACAGTCCCTGGCTTTCAGTGTCCCCAAAACCCAGCTTAAGCAAAGTCCCTAGCATCCAGTGGCCCCTTCTTGAACCTCAGGACAGGCATAGTCATTGGCATCCAGGGACCTCCTCCCTAACTGCAGCTAAATCACGGTCCCTGGCATCCAGTGGCCCCCCTCCCTAACCCCAACACTAGCACAGTCCATAGCATTCAATAAAACCCTTCTCTCAACCCAAACCCATGCACTGCCCCTTGCATCCAGTGGCCTCCCCTCGCTAACCCCAGCCCAAGCACAGTACCTGACATCCAGTGCCTCCCAATTCCCAGCCCAAGCACAGTTCCTGGAAGCCAGTGCCCCCCTTCCTCCTTAACCCAAGCACAGTCCCTGGAATCCGATGCCCCCCAAAACCCTGTCCAAGAACAATCTTTGGCATCCAGTGCTCCCCAAACCCAGCCCAAGCATAGAAACATAGAATTTGATGGCAGACAAGGACCTCTTGGCCCACCCAGTCTGCCCATTTCCCCACCTAATGGATAAGCTGCAGATCCTAGTTAACCAGCAGCCTACTTCTTTCTACCCCCAACCCCTAGAATTGCCTTATGACTGTCCCATGCATGCTTGAATTCAACCACTGTTTTTGACTCCATAACCTCCTCCGGAAGGCCGTTCCATGCATCCACAACCCTCTCTGTGAAAAAATACTTCCTTACATTACCTCTGAGCTGCCCCCCCATCTTCAAATTGTGCCCCCTTGTTCTTGCACACCTCTTTTTTTGAAAGAAGCACAGTCCTTGGCATCCAGAGGCCCCTTCTTGAAGTTCAGACCAGAAATAGTCACTGGAATCTAATGGACCTCCTCCCTAACTGCAGCTGAATCATAGTCCCTGGCATCCAGTGTCCCCTCTCTAATCCTAACACTAGCATAGTCCCTTGCATTCAGTAAAACCCTTCTCCCAAACCCAAGCCCATGCATCATGCTTTGCATCCAGTGGCCTCCCTCACTAACCCCAGCCCAAGCACAGTCCCTGGCACCCAGTGGCACCCCTCCTTAACCCAAGCACAGTCCCTAACATCCAGTGCACCACAAGCCCAGCCCATGCAAGTCCCTGGCATCCAGTGGCCCACCTCACTAACCCTAGCTCCAGCACAGTTACTGGCATCAAATGGACCTCCTCACTAACCCTAGCCCCAGCATAGTCACTGGCATCAAGTGGCATCCCACCTGATGCCAGCATAAGCACAGCCCCTGATGTCCAGTGCACTCTTCTCTAACCCTAGCCCAACCACAGTCCCTGGAATCCATTGAAACCCACCTCCCTAACCCCAGTACAAACACAGTCACCTGCATCCAGTGGCTCTCCACTCTAACCCCAGCCCAAACACAGTCATTAACATCCAGTGCCCTCCTGAACCCAGCCCAAGAACAGTCCCTGGCATCTAGTGGCACCCCCAACTCCAGTCCTAGCACAGTCCTTGGCATCCAGTGGTTCCTTTCCCTAACCCCAGTGCAAGCACAGTCCCTGGAATCATATGACACCTTTCTCTAACTGCAGCCCAAGCACAGTCCCTGGCATCCAGTGACTCTCTTCTCTAACCCCAGCCCAAGCACTGTCCACGGCTTCCAGTTCCTCCTTCCCTAACTCTAGTTAATACACAGTCCCTAACACTCTGTGGCCCTCTCCCAGCTGCAGCACACACACAGTCCTAGCATTTAGTGCACCACACCTCAGCCCAGTCCAAGCACAGTCCCTGGTATCCAGTGGCCCTCCTCTCTATCCTCAGTCTAAGCATAGTCCATGGCATTCTGGTGCTCCTCTCCCTAATCCCAGTTTAGACATAGTCCCTGGAACCCTGTGGCCCCTCCATAGCCCCAGCACAAGCACAGACTCTGGCATCCAGTAACCCCTCCCTAACCTAAGTCCAAGCATGGTCCCTGGCACTCAGTGGAACCCTCATCCTAACCCCAGTCCAAGCAGTTTTTTGTATCCAGTGCCCCCCTAAACCCAGCATAGCATATTCCCTGGCATCCAGTGTACTCCTTTCCTAAACCCAGCCCAAGCACAGTCCCTGGCATCTAGTGGCTTGCCTCCTTAACCTAAGTCCAATCACAGTCCCTGGCATCCAGTTTTCACCTGCCTATCCCCAGCCGAAGCACAGTCCCTGGTATCCAGTGGTTCCAGTCAAAGCACAGTCCCCAACAACCAGTGGTTAGAGCCCAAGCACAGTCCCTGGCATCATGTGGCTTACCTCCATAACCCCAGCCCAAGCATAATTGCTATCATCCAGTAGTCCCCACCTAACCCCAGCCAAAGCACAATTAATGGCATTCAGTATCCCCATCCCTAATCCATGGCATCCAGTGAAAACCCCCTTCTTATCTCTAGCCATAGTGCCCCCCCTTCCTAACCCCAGCACAAAAAAAAGTCCTTGGCATCCAGTGAAACCCATCTCCCTAAACCCAAGCCTGATCCCAGTCCCTGGCATCTAGTGGCCACCCTCCCTAACCCCAGCCTAGGCACAGGCCTTGGTATCCAGTGCCCCCCCACCTAACTGCAGCCCAAGCACAATTCATGGCATTCAGTGCCCCCATCCCCAACCCCAGCCAAAGCACAGTCTCTGACATCTAGTGGCCCCCTTCCTAACACCAGCACAAAAAAAGTCCCTGGCATCCAGAGAAACCCCCTTTCCCTAATCCCAAGCTCAAGCCCAGTCCCTGGTATCTAGCGATCTCCTTCCCTAACCCCAGCCCAAGCCCAGTCCTTGGCATCCAGTTGCTGCCTTCCCTAACCCCAGCCCAAGCACAGTCCTTGGCATCCAGAGGAACTCTCTCCCTAACTCCAGCTGTAGCACAGTTTCTGGCATCCAGTTTCCCCCCTCCCTAACCATAGCTTTAGCATAGGGTCTGGCATCCAGGGAAACCCACCTCCCCAACCCCAGCACCAACACATTGCCAGACATTCAGTGGCCTCTTCCCTAACCCCAGACCGAGCACACTCATTGGCATTTAATTGTCTCCATCTCTAACCACAGCCCAAGTACAGTCCCTGGCATCCAGTGACTTCTCTTCATAACTGAGCATAACCACCATCCCTGGCATCCAGTGGCCCTCCTCTCTAACACCAGCTAAGCACAGTCCCTGGCATCCAGTGCCCTCTCCCTAACCCCAGCTTAAGCAAAGCCCTTGGAACCCAGTGGCCCATCCCTAGCCCCAGCCAATGCGCAGTTCCTGGCATCCAGTGGCTTCCAAATCCCAGTCCAAGTACAATCAGTTGCATCCAGTGTCTAATATCCTTAATTCCAGCCCAAGCACAGTCTGTGGCATCCAGTGGAAACCTCCTTGCTAGCCCCATGTCTTCACACAGTGTTGTTTTGATTCCAGTCCCTTGCTGATCACGTTGTGTTCTGGTTCACATGCCTGCAATCTTCTATAGAACTGTTTCACATAGTTTACAGGTAGGGTGGTGCAGAAGAGTGGGACTCAGCTGGTGGACACCAGTGAGTGACTGAGCATGTCTGAGGACACTATTTGTCACCCAATGACAGAGAGAAATGCAATAACCATAAAGACATTTTTGTCATTACCACGCTGCTCTTTCCTTTGTGTGACAGTATTTTCTTGACAGGTGGCAGTTTCCCACACTGTTGGACATTCATTTGAACCTGTGAGAGTTGCTTTGAGCATCTTTTGCATGCCAGACTTGGCACTTCCATGGCTGCCCTATTGTCTTTTAATGCATAGTAGCAAGGTACTGAGTGACTGCAAAGGAAAGGCTTTAAACCTCTTTTGGAACAATGGGGTGCAAAACAGGACCCTGTAACAAAAAGGTCATTACAGTCGCATTGTATCAGGAAATTACAAGACAATATGGAGCCCCTGATCTTTTGAGAGCATTTATAATGTACACCTTTTCATTTGGTTCAGGTGAACTGTATATTCCGTGCAGTTCCAAAGAAAGAAACTGCAGCTAACTACAGTTTGGGATGGGTGCTGCAGGAGGGCAGCCAGCCCTATGTAAACACAAGTTCCAAAGGCCTCAGCACTCCAAGACTACAGCAGCCATAAACAACAGCACAATGGCGAATAAATCAAAATAAAGTTTTTTATTCTGGCTTGTATTAATCAGTAGAATCACTGGTCCTTGTTGTTTATGGCTGCTATTGTCTTGGAGTTCTGATGACTTTGGAACTTGTATATTCTACACAGTAGACTCTATGTTTCTATAGGCTCATATGAGATTTGTGGACAGCAAGGCTATGAATGTTGATGAGATCTGTCAATGGCATGTCCAATGATTTTTCTCAACTGCAGACTTGAGTCTACATCTGCCTGTGAATGTAATATTTCCATGTTTTGAGTTAAATTCCCATCAAAAATCAGATGAAAATAAATTTGAATCTGTTTGTTGATGCACATACTGTAGCTGAAAATTTGAAATTTAGTTTCAATTTCTAATGTAAATGTGTCTGTTTGTTTGTTTGTTTCAACTATTTGTTCAACTCTGGCTGTATGCGGGGTAGTATCCCATGTCAGTCCACTCCCCTCTTGCTGGCATCCCCTTGTTGGCTGCCAAGGTCGGAGCCCCCATACTGTAGCTTGTCCCCTATGGTGGGGCTCCTAATGGAGAGACTGTGATCCACCTTGATTTCGCCTAAGACTTATGCCACTGACATCATTCGGCAGAGGTGGTGGACTTCACAATGTGCTGTTGCACAGGGTTTTACCTTATGTCAGTTCCTCATGATGCGGACATGCACTGATGTCAGCCCATGGGCATGCATAGTCCCACACATGCCCCACAGGCATATGCTACTTTCATTCTTGTTGTTTGCGGTTCTTTGCTTGGTGTACACCCAGCCACTGCTGGGTGTTACTCAAATGCCGGGAGCCAACGTCCCCCTGGAGGTGGAAAGCTGTCCCTAGGTCACTCATCCAACCTTCCCCTGCTTACCTCTAATGCTTCAGGCTCCTCCGAAACTGGGTCATCAGCATCACGAGCGGTTGTTCTACTGCTGCACCAGCAGGCCGACTCAATTTCCAATGTAATTCTGGGCACAAATTTGAACTTAAATTCCAGATGCAGATGCAAGAATTGCAGCATCTCAATCTGTTATTGCCATTGTTGAGAATCTTGCCTCATAACTTATAGTTAGTTTACTTGGTGGATGTCATATCTTAGTGTGTCCTCAGTCAGTCATGTCCTTTTTGGAATGATTTCAGGGAGATTTGGCTCCCTTTATTTTCATCTTCTATTTGGCTCAAACCACAGTGAAACATAGATCACATTGAAATACAGTATGCTAACATCCCCTTTATCCTGGCAGTACAAAAGTAATACTATTGACGTTATCAGCGGCTACTGACAAGAGGCTGGTTAGTCATTAATCTTACTGAGGTATAAGAATGGGTCCAATTTACTATGATGTGGAAGTACCAGGCACACTACTCTCCAGTCTGACTTGGCTGTCTTTAGTCTGACCCTTCTACATGACCCTTCTAGGCCCAGTGAGGCGGTGGTAGAAATGTGGAGGTGTTGGGGCAAGGAGGCAACAAGCACTGGGACCATGCTCAGCAAGATCAGCAGGAGGTGCTGGATACTGGATGAAGCGAGGGTTGGGATCACACACTACACTTTAATACTGCAAAACATTTTACCAAATGTGGTCCTTAGAAAGAAAGTGATGCAGCTGCATCTGTATTAGCCATTGTACCTAAGCTCTGGTTTGCCTACATGAGCATTCTGTCTTTATGGGTGATGAAAGGTAAGCCACCAGTCAGCTAAAATATATTTAATCATTAGCTGTTTTGAGCCCTTGTATTAATTTTGGTGATTAATCAATGCGGTAGATGCCACAGCTCTCTCCTTTGATTGCTTTTATGTTAATTGATGTGCATCTTTCCTAAGGGACCATGAGCTACAGCTTCATTTCCATGAGGGAATGGAATATAAATGAGCTAGCCTTAACATCCGTACTGCCCAAAATAAAAGCTTAGCTAAGCTCTACTTGGTTAGCTGTTTTCATACTATAGTTTGGGAGCATTTATTCTTTCTGGAATCACATTTTTGTTTGCCACATTATTTTGCATGTTGATGACAGTTCTTTACAACATACTATAGAATAATGTATGTGCAACCACATACAACAAGGCTGTGTTTCCATCGAGGGATGAGATGACATCATCGACCTCGAGACTGAAGCTGCAGATGTCTCTATGATATCCTGTCACACCAAGGAGTAAGCCTCAGCCTTCTTGTGTATGGTTGCATTATCTTGTATGGTATAGGTTTATTTTAATTCATTTACTTATTGTCTTGTGCTGCTGTCAAATAAACAGAACATAGCAAGAAGGATTAGAGTAAAACATTTACAATGATTTAAGCACTAGCTACATTAGCTGGCAACATTTCTAGTAGCTAATCTTCTAACAAGCAGGTCACTTGAGGTGTTTTTATTCTTGCTGATATCTTCACTGTGATAAATCTGCAATGTATGTAAGCATGAAAACTCTTAATAGGCATGGGATTCATAAGCAATACGACATGACAGAGTGTGCATTATGGTGAAATAATCACACACCTCAGGCGCCCTTTTTAGGTATGAGGTGCAGCTGAGGACAGTTAAATGCACTTGAGAACTGCAATCATTTCACCATAATGCACACCCTGGAGTGTCTTATTGCTCTTATAAAATGTTATTTAAATACATGACTTAAAATGAATGAAATAAGAAGAAAGTATTTTAAAAAGATAAAAATTAGACATTTCATTGACATGTACTTCCTTTTTAACTCTGAATACAATAAATAGTCCCAATTCTGGTAACTGGGGGTTAGCTAAAAACATAAAACATAATGAAACCGGTGTGTGGCACACATTTCTATAAGAAAAAAAGTTACCTTGCAGTTCAAATCAATACAAGTACTGTTTCTTAATAGAAATGTGTTCAAATCTTAAAAACCTGCCAGGTTGCCTTTTTTGTGGTGGTGGTTGGGTGATAGATTTCATCTGAAAACACCCATATATGATTCAAATGTATGTGCTTTTATAAATTTCAGTAATGTATTTGAGCAGTTTGGGTCTGCCTCTGTAACTGTGTTTTCCGACCTTTTCTCTTTGTTTATGAAGTATTATTATCTACTTTCTTCATCCTGTTTTTTTCTCTATCTTTCCCCACATTCAAGATATGGGATGTTCACCATGGAATGTTTACCATGGAATACAAGGATTCAAAATTCTGCTCAGTTCCACTAGCAGAATGTTCCTATCCTAAGAATACTATACACACACACAGCAAAGGCCACTTCTAGAGCCATAGACTCAATTATACAATGGCAAGAACATTTCCTATATTCTGATTGGTCAGTGGGTACCTGAGACAGTGATGTTATTACACAATAACATCACTGTATGGATTTACTTGACCAGGTTGACCATTACATTGACCTCTTTTTTTCTCTTCAAAAATACAAAAAATCTACTAAAAACATTTTTTAATGTTTTTTTAATTTTTTTATAACATCGAGCCATTGTATAATTGCAATAAGGCACTCCAAGGTGTGTGTTATCATGTAATAATGTCACTCCTGGGGTGGTGGGCACTCAGCTTAAGCTTAGCCAACCACCCCAGGATTGACGTTATTACACGATAACACACACCTTGGAGTGCCTTATTGCTTAATTATCTCACTGTCAGGACAAGCAGAAGAGCTTTCCCTAAGGAGCAGGTAAAGACAGAAGGAGGATTTTTCATTGTCAGCAAAGAAACAGCTGTAATGAAAACTATGAACAATACTTCATGTTTCTAATTTGTTTGTGTGTGTAAGGAGAGTGTGATGATCAATGAAACAATATTTAATTAATTTGTTTTATTTTTTATTTAAGGTAGTTCTATTTTTAGGGCCCATGTTGAAGGTTTTTACAGTGTAAAGGTAGCAGCCATGTTTGTGATGGAAGATCATTTCTGGTTATGGGGGACTGATGGAAGATAGTTCTGGTTGGAGGAGGACTGATTTGCTCATTGTGTGATGTGATTTAGGACCAGGATTATGCTCTAATAATGCATGGTCACCTGACTGGTTTTAACCAATTAAAGTTATTTGATTTTTAGACCCATTTTATAATATACTGTTGGACCACAGTGGTGATAAAGCTACTGTACTACTATGGCATTCTGACATCACTACTTTGATATAACAGATCTGGGAGTATATGAATTTCCATACACAAGAACACTAAAACAGACAGTACATTCCATTTATTGTTCAGTATAGTTATAGTTCTTTAATTGCTTTCATCTTGAACTGCCTTTCTCATGGATACTCTTCATGAGCATCTCTAATCAGATACAGCATTCGCACGTACGTACACAGTGGTTGCAAATTGGTTTCCTTTTTGACCATCTTTGGGAAGAAAAGGCCTCTTTTCCCCTCCACAGATTTTTATTTCTTATTCTAAATAAAAACCGATAGCAAAACCTCACCTAGCTCTGTATAACTCTTTAGATCCCATCTAGGATTGGGTAAAATTGACTTGCACAGTTTCACAAAATACTTTGTGCAAAACTGATGAAACTGCATATTGTTCTTGTTCACTGTAAATTGCTACCACCCCTGAATATGCACTTGTTAGGTGTTCTTACTGAGCTGTACCACACTTTATTCCCTGTACATACAATTGTTTTGTATTTATTCTAATTTTGTACAATCTTTTTATCAAATGTTATCTGACTGTTTTGCAATTATGTATTGTGCTGCTGTTCTTCCACTGCTCCCCTTCCCGGGGTGGCACTGGGAAATGAGCCTTGGCTCAATATGTATTTCCCAGTTACCAGTTTTCAAGCAAATCAATACAGTTTGAGTGTTTCCATAAAAAATATTGTGTGGAAATCCCAGATTTTGTATTACATTTTCTTATTTTTCCATGAAATACAGTAATTTTGTTTTACACAAAAATGGGTGATTCTCATACAGTTCTACAAATGCATCAAAATGGTCAAATCCTTCAGTACTGATAGTGACAGAAATTGTGCAAAAACTGGCCTTCCCATAAGTTTTGCCCACAAACAAAATGCAGCCGTCCCTAATTTCTTCCTTATTCTAAGCTATTGAACTTCCTAAAGTAAACTAAATTGTCCTTGGTGTGATACATTTTATTTATTTAATGTTTGATGACTGGGAAAGGAGGCCTAGACAATACTATCTGTTGTCAGCCCCAACCCAGGGAGAAGAGGATACAAATGCTAATCAACTGAAATTGAACCAAATTAAGCATTTGGTGATATTTGTTTTAGTGAATGACACCCAAAGTATCCATTTATTGTCAAAAACTTCATTCTGCAATCTCACAGTGTGTTATTTTCTCACTAAATCTCATTCACAATATGCACCATTCCATTCTGGTCAGAGAGGATTTGTTGATCACTTTCCAATGTTGCATTCTCTTTCTATAATAAAAAGAAAGCAGAGATTTCTGCACATTATTCGCTGCATCTTGTGGAAATATTCCAATAATAGGCTTGTTGGTAAACTATCTATTTCAGTTCATAAAATCTCCCCATATCCTCTACCAGTATTTCCCAGCTTACAAAATATGAGTGTGTGTGTGGCTACCCTGATAGGCCATGGGTTGTGTTTTACCCTACCTTGGCTAAATAAGTCACTAAAAATGAGCCTTGTTTCAACTGCCAATTTTTAAAAATAAACTCATTTATCTATTACTACTATATGATGTAGACCTATATTCAGGAGAAATCCTTGGAACCTGCTAACCAGTGGCCCACAATCACATGTACTGCTGTTGGTGGTGCTCTCTGGCTCAGAAAAGTGAACACTGTCATGCTGCCCCCACAGTGGGTCATGAAACTGGAAGTGAGGCCAGGGAGTGCTTGTCAGCATGTGTTCTTACCTCTCCTATACACACATTGTGAAGCTAAGACAGCTTGTATCACTGGTTGGGATGTTTGTGTGGGTGATGGGTGTGTTCCTTTCAGAGGTTTGAGGAGGGTAATGGCTCCCTGTAGACACTGAAAAGGCAAAATGTGGTCAGGAACGGAATGTCATCTGCTGCCTGCAATGTAGGAGAATCCTCTACAACTGGATGAGGTTTGCTCTTGGCGAAAAAGCCCCACCATGGAGCCTAACCTATGGAAGACTGCAAAGTGGGTCTTAGTTATGGGAGACAGGGAAGGTAAGGCCAGAAACAATCATTGCATCAGGCACCAGAAGACATTATATTAAGAAATGGGTTAGCATTTTCCACACTGCAATCTCTCCAGCATTTGTTGGAAGATCTTTATCATACGGTGCATTTATGAGCAATGCCTATGATAATTGTGAAGTCTATGCAAAACTCTTTTAAATGAGGTGTTTGCCATACCTGTAGCTGTCAGCAACCCAGAGATATCAAGGAGTAAGTCAGTCCTTTGGTTATACTACATTAGCACCATTAATAGAACCTTTTGATGTCATAGAGGGTGAAGCTGAGCCTGACTAATGTACTGTAGTTAGGCACGGTTTCATAATCTGTGACAGCACAAGGTTCTAAAAATGATGGCAATGTAGTATCACCATAGCACCGACAGTCCTTGATATATTTGGACTTCTGTAAGCTACACTAAGCCCAAAATCTTATTTAAGAGTTTTATATATGCTTTAAAACTATGATGGACACCACACAGAAATGTCCCCTTTAAGATAACTAATATTTCAGAAAAACATCCATCCAAATTCTGGAGTTTGTTACGTGATGGACATTAGTCAAAATCTGCTTCCACTGGGCTGTTTGATGGCCAACTGAAGCATATTGCACTGCTATGCTGACAAACTAAGTTCAGCAGTGATCTCAAGGGGCTGACTCTGAGGAATCCAGGCTTGAAGACATGCTGTAATTGTCAGCATATTCTAGCTGGGGGAAGGGCAGCCTGCTCCAGCAACACTGTGATCATGCTGGTGGGTCAGAGACTTTGCCTTCCCAGCTGGAACACACTGCATAGGTCTGAATAACACCCCTTAAACACTATGGGCTCAATATTCAAATGATTTGGAATGCCGCAAGCCCCCAATGCTCCCAACACACTGCGCATGGGGCATGCGGCATTCCCTTATCAGGACTTGAGATTTTCGATCCCATGCACCACTGGTTGCAAGTTAGACCAGCTTTTGCTTGTCTACCTGTGCATCAAATGGGGGACCTTTTCACAGGGTTTGTGCCACATATTTGGCGCAAGCTGCTGTAAAAGGGGTCCAGTGGCACAAATGTGTGCGACCTCTGAAAATCTGGTGAAAGGTATGCTGATGTGTTAGGCACAGTGGCAGGGTTTGATGCAGGGCTTGTGCAAGCCCTATGCCAACCTTTGAGAATCAAGCCCAATATGTGCTGCCTAGCAATAGGGAAGGAAATGGAGAAAATAAAAGTGACCGTCCAAGATGACGACTAACCCGCTGTTGGCTCCATACCACTTTCCAGGCACCCTCCTCAACAGGCTCGAGATCTCCAGAGAATTTAGGGCAACCTGAAGGCTCTGCCATGGGGAGCAAGCCTTAGGAGAAGGAGATTGGGGTACATACCTGGGAAAGTGGGTGGTGGGGCTGGTGGAGCTGATTCAAAAGAAGCAGGCTGGTCTGTGAGGAATAAAAATACCTTTGTTGAAATAAAATCTGCTTCCACTGTTCCCCAGGAAAGAATTGACCAAATGTTACCATTTCACTTGGTTCCCTTCAGGTTTGGATAACTCTTGTAGGGGCATGCGGCATTCCCTTATCAGGACTTGAGATTCTCGATCCCATGCACCACTGGTTGCAAGTTAGACCAGCTTTTGCTTGTCTGCCTGTGCATCAAATGGGGGACCTTTTCACAGGGTTTGTGCCACATATTTGGCGCAAGCTGCTGTAAAAGGGGTCCAGTGGCACAAATGCGTCCGACCTCTGAAAATCTGGTGAAAGGTATGCTGATGTGTTAGGCACAGTGGCAGGGTTTGATGCAGGGCTTGTGCAAGCCCTATGCCAACCTTTGAGAATCAAGCCCAATATGTGCTGCCTAGCAATAGGGAAGGAAATGGAGAAAATAAAAGTGACCGTCCAAGATGACGACTAACCTGGTTGTTGGCTCCATACCACTTTCCAGGCACCTCCTCAACAGGCTCGAGATCTCCAGAGAATTTAGGCAACCTGAAGGCTCTGCCATGGGGAGCAAGCCTTAGGAGAAGGAGATTGGGGTACATACCTGGGAAAGTGGGTGGTGGGGCTGGTGGAGCTGATTCAAAAGAAGCAGGCTGGTCTGTGAGGAATAAAAATACCTTTGTTGAAATAAAATCTGCTTCCACTGTTCCCCAGGAAAGAATTGATCAAATGTTACCATTTCACTTGGTTCCCTTCAGGTTTGGATAACTCTTGTAGGGTCCAGACATTAAGTGCCCTTTGATCATTTCTAAGTTTACAAAATAATTATTGATTTCCATTTTTGTCTATTGTTGACAGGTTAACAAATAGTCACTTATCTGGAAATAATTATGCCTGCCTGTTGCTACCATGTACAGTATTCCCAGTTTTCTGTTCCACAGATTTACCAGCCTAAAAAATATACAACCTCTTATCTGTATCATTTTAAAAAATGTCTGTTCTGTTAGTGTCAAAATTTAGATTCCAGTTCCTAATGTGTAAATTGAAGCCAAACAGCCTTATCTCACAGTTGCATATGGTTTGACCGACTTCTTTAGTATGTATTCTCATGAAAAAAATATCTCAGCTATAAAAAGTTACTACAGAATACAATTGTTATGTTTTCCTGTACAGGGTTTTATAATTCATCTGTATAGCCATATCAAGAAACAGTGATGTCACTAACACTGCAGTTGTCTGGTCGGGGACAGTCAGCTGGCATACTGAAACTACTGCATTATATGAAATAGCTAGAACTCCAATAAGAAGAGAAAAAAACCAAACAGAAATGAAATTAAGTTAAACATCATTTTTGAAAAGATAATAGTGTCAAGAATTTTAATTCAGAGGATACCTGGGGCTAGATTTTGTCATGTTGCAAGCACAGAAACATAGAGATTGTCAGCAGGGAAGGACCACTTGGCACTCCCAGTTTGCTCCAGTGTTTCCCGCCTATTCTGCTTCTGCAAACACTGTCTTGTATTTAGTCTCTGTCTTGTGTCCTTGGTGCCCCCAGTGTTCCAGCCTTCACCACTTCCACTAGCAGTCGGGTCTAGGGGTCTGCAACCCTTGCTGTGGAAAAAATGTTTTCCTCACATCTCTCATAAATCCATCCCAGCTTCATCACATGTCCCCTAATTCTGGTGCGTTTTATCATTTGAATGTGATTCCTTACCCGCACCCTGTTCACCACTATCTGGAACTTGTAGGTCTCTATCATGACAACTCTCTTGCTCTCTCCTCTCTTTCAGGGTGCACATGTTGAAATGCCTCAGTCTCAGTTCATAGGTCTTCCAGTGCAAACCCTGCACCATTTTAGTTGCCCTCTGCTGGACCACCTCCACACTGTTTATGTCCTTTCTGTGGTGTTGTCTCCAAAACTGGACACAGTACTCCAGGTTGGGTTGCACCAGCAACTGATACAGTGGCAACACCTCCTCCTTCCAACTGCTGGAAATAACTCTCCCTTTGCAGCCCAGCATATCCATGCCAACTACCTTGTCACACTACCCTGCCACTTTAAAGACCTCTGATTTGTTAACCCCAAGGTCACTTACCTGTTTAGTGACTGTCAGCACCAGGGTTCCTATGCCCTATGTAAATGATAATGCATTTTTTGGCATTGAACCCCAACTTCCATTTCTTTGACCAGTTCATGAGTTTCTCAAGATCTCTGCACATTTTATTCACCACTCCTCAGGTCAACCCTATTACAGATTTTGGCATCATTTGTAAAAAGGCATACCTGCCCCTCTAGTTCTTCTGCAATGTCTCCTATGAAGATATTGAAGAGGACTGGTCCCAGTACATAACCCTGTGTACACTGCTGGTCACTCTCCCTTCCTTAGAGTGAGTGCAATTGACCACCACCCTGTCTCCTATCCATTGGCCAGTTTCTAACCCAATTTAACTCTCTGGATCCCACTCCTAGGTAGTCAACTTCTTGATCTGTTACCTGTGTGGTGCAGTGTTGAAGGCCTTGTTAAAGTCCAGAGAGGCCACATCCACTTCCCTCACCTGATCTTTTTCCCTGGTCACTCAGTCAAAGAAATCTATCAGATTAGTTTGGCATGACCTTTCCCCTGTGAATCTATGCTGCCTGTGTTTCTGCCGGAAACTGCATTCTAGCTATCTAACCCGTGTTTCTTTCAGTAGGGTTTCCATTAATTTCCCTACCACCGAAGTAAGACTAACTAGCCTATAGTAGCTAGCCTCTGGCACTGAGTCAATACAGTGTGGTCAAAAATGGCATGGGCAGAAACAGAGCCACATGGTTCCTATAAAATGGTGTGGTCTGAAACCATTCTAGACTAAATAAACAAACTCTGAAACTGTGCACACCATTATGCCTGCATGATTATTGACTGTGCGTATATGTTGTCATTCTTTTGATTGGACACCCTAGCCTCCTCCTTTCTGTCACTGTTATGTAGAGGGACCATTTCAGCCCTTCTTCAGTCCTTTAGAACCTCGTTTGTTTTCAGTGAACTTTTGAACAAGGCTGTCAGTGGAGCTGCTAGCACCTCTCTGAGATCTTTTAGTACCCCGGGGTGTATCCTGTCTGGTCCCATAGCCTTTTCCACCTTCTGGGATGCATATCCTTTCAGGACTCTTTCCTCTGAAAATGGATTTGTGTCTTTAGATGCAGGTATCACTTGTGTGCTCTGCTGGTGGCTTCATAAATGTGGCACAATGTTTGAATGCTATCTTCAATTGTTTTGCTGCATTTATGGAAGTTCTGATTGTTTTATGGTAAAATAATGAAGCATGCATCAGATATTGATGCACACATCATTATACAGTAGTAGCATCAAATTAGTCAAAGGATTTTTAAAAATCCCTATTGAGAATTGTGAAACCTTTAGTTAGGGATTTTGTTTTGTTTGTTAGTGTGTGCACTGCTATGCAGAGAGGGTTGTCTCATTTGATAGTGTAGTTGAAAATCTACCAGATGGCACTTAAGTACTGTAATAGGAACTGGCATCTTATTGTAGATATAACAAAAAGGATTTTAGAGGATTTTATTTCCCTAAATTTTGTTAAGGATAAATAGGGAATCTCACAAAATTGCTTGACAAATTCGATGCTACTACTGTAAGTCTCCCATTTTCCCTCAAGCCATGGCCAATGCTCACATTGGTTAAGTCACCTTTTAGGTGGCAAACATATCGGTGCAAGCACTGGTGATGCAGAATGATTGTGCTGCATGTCCCTGATGTGCGAGTAAAAATCTAGCACCTGCTCTTTAAAAGATGAGAGCTTTACAATTGGGAGCAGAACTTGAGAACATTATATGACAACAAGCAGAAATGCAGTGCTGTTGTTTTTTTTTTTTTCATGAAGTGGGCAACATCTCTAGACACCACTTCTAACATCTAAGAGACTAATAAATATCAGTAGCAATGTGCATCAAACAGTGCAAACAGACAATAAATTTGTAACGCTGCTTTCCAAAATGATGCACTGAACTTTACCTTGATCATGCTGGCGTTTACATGCCTAAGGTTTTGTAGGCTAATGAAAGCATTTGACACTCTGTGTCTAATTTTCATTTCCGTGGGCTTTCATTACAAATGGATGCCTCCTTAATCCATCTGTTAGACTTTAGCAGTAATATTACAAGCAGAAAAGAAAAGTTCAATTAGGCATTTTGTATAAAATCAATGCTGTGGACATTTACTGTAACAGAGGGCTTTAAGTTACTGCCTAATAATTAATTACTGACTTCCTTATAATGGAAATTTAAAAGAAAATTAAGCCTCTTTTCATAAGTGAGGGGATTACCTACTACAAAGAAGAATAATTCTCCATTTAAGAAAATTCTCCATTATTTCGACACCCAAAAAATGGAAGTGCCTTCCACTCCCACCTTCCAAACTGATTCTAAAAGTTATTAAACAATAAGTTTGCAGTAATACAGACCTACCACTGTTTTTCTAAAATAGTGACTTGAATGGGAATGCTACCCTCCCTGTCCTCCACATACACCTACTGCCAAGTGTGATCTGGAACCCTCGATACTAAAATTGTATTAAAGCTGGTTGTCATCTTCTACCAATACACTCCCAAAATAACATTTTTTTGGCTGAAGTGGGTATCAAACAGTGCAGAACTGCAGTAGTGCTGACTTTATTTGATGCATCTCTGACATCTCAGCAGTAACTGTAAAAACAAACATCACTTTTACACACATTTCAGCTTATAATCCTGTATTTAGCTAACCACTTTATGACTTTACATATTAAAGTAACAATAGGATCCATTGCCAGAAGGTAATCTGCTGTGGCTGTTTGCCTACACCTGACATCACAGTCTGTGGAGGTGGAAACTATAACAATGTCACAGGCAGAGGACTGTGATGTCAGGTGCAAACAAGCAGCTGGAGCAAATGAAGTGTAATCAAATGCAATCCTGTTATCATGTTGATATGCTACAATAAGTTCTGTAAATACTGGAAATGTATGTAACATAAGCTTAACTGTGCTTATATATTTCAATGCTTTTAGTCCCACCTAAGAAGACCAGGGTTGTTTAAAGATCCCTTGAGAGAAATGTGCATTATATTCTGCTTATTTGTATGTGTTCTTCTGCTGGTGGTCAGATGTGAATGCTAATGACAAGTGCTGTGTGACAGCTTCAGCTGGTGAGCCAGTGGGTGATTGCCAGAGGAGTTTGGCACGGAACACCTGTAGGTACATCTGTAACATTTCATCCCTCATAAGTCATATTTCAATGCAATGAAATCGCAAAGTGGAGCTTCACAGTAAAAGCCATGGAAACATTTCTGTGGAGCAGCAGTTTGCAATACAGATACCAATAATTTGTATCGTATGAGGACCTAGAAGGTTGTCTATTGTTACTTATATGCTGGATCAATGAAAAACAAGGCATCAACTGCTTTGCAGCCTTTTTTCTGATGAGCTCAAACCACTTACTACACAGGGACCATTTCAGAGAAGGTCCTTACATAATCCAAGTGAAAGTAATTGACCCAAATAAACAACTGCTATTTATTCTGCAGTGTGAGCATGTTAGAAGTGTAGTAGTCTTCTGGAAGTAATGGTAGTGATTTAACTCTTACTGCACTTACTTTTAGCAGAATAGGTGCTGTACTCCAAGACACTGTAATTCTAGACTATAATATTTATTTTGATTTTTTGTTCCTAAAATTCATCTTTTTTCCTCTCACCAGGTGTGCCCAATTGTACCCCTCCACCCAACCCTGTCAACAACCTTCTCAGGGACTTAGTTGTTATTCACTACTTGCCCAGGACCATCTAAGGTGGATCACCAGCTGTACTGGTCATGCAAGCACCTGTGGGAGGTGCTGGCTTGAAGCAGCCTGGCCTTTTCTGTTTGCCTCCCTAAGGGAAGCTGTGTGCAATGACACAAGCTGAATTGTGCACAGGATACACCAAACGTTCAGTGGCGACTGCTGCCCTGGCACAAGCAGAATTGTGCATAAAACATCCAGTGGTGTCCACTCCCCTTGCATGTGCTCCCATCTGTGATGCTGCCTGGCCTCCACTAGGTGGCAGTCCCACAGTGAGAAACTTCCCTACCAAGGCAGCAAAGCAATCCCTGGGATGCTCAATCCTATCTCCTCTGGCCAGCCTCAGTGATCTGCATTTATTCCTAAACACAGATCACTAGCATAGCAAGCAGTAGCACTACCGATAGGTATCCAGTGATGATAGTGACTCATTTTCAGTGCTATCATTCTGGACTGTACTGCAAAGGTAGCAACCGTACACAAAAGCAAGCTTTGGGAAGGGTAACTGGAAGGGGGGAATAGCGAGGGGAAGGGGAGGGACAGGGAAGGAGTTTTAGGAGACTGGTGTGCCTGCTGTTACTGAGCTAGCCATGTGGTGTGGTGAGGTGGTGTGGATGGCTAGCTCTGGCACAGCATGTACTGGGTTCAGGGCTAGGGACCGGGAGCATGGAAATTTGGGCCACTGCCTGCGTGACTTAATTTTTTTTTGCAAATCCAGACTGTGCCCCCTCCCTGACGTGTACATGAGAATCTAAATTCAGGGGGGTGCAGGGGGGCATGGTGGGCACAGGCCCCCGGCAGAAAACACTTTTGTTGTTCCGGATGTTGGATTGCCAGCATGTGTATATCGCCAATTTGCTTTTCGGTGATATACACTCACCATAATAGCGATCGCTGTTTTGTGATCGCTATTATGACATGGAACCCTACTGATATGTACTGTTAAAAAATGGTTTACCCATGCCGCAGCGACAGTCATCACATGAACATCCCCGACAGTGACAGCCGCAGTGCCGACTGTCAGCATTGCAGTGTCGGGGCTGCCTCCGTGTATAGGATTCTAACTCTGAGTCGGAGTTGGACCAGGGGGCAAACACCCGATGAGGCAGCCCTGATCGCCATACAGACCACCACAGTGACTGGCGGACTTTGCCTGATTCCTGTCACAGTGGTGGTCTTTGTGATCAGTGAGTCGCTGTAGCTACAGTATACGTTAAAATACTAGTAGAGCAAAAAAATAAATTAGCAGGCAGAAATTTCAGTAATTTTTGAAATAAGTCCCTTATTTCTTTTTTATTTCTGAAATATTTTAGATGTGCTTCTTAGACGGGTGTGTTATAAAAATCAGTGCTTTACTTGGAAACAGACATATGTTGTTCTATTCCTGCTACTGCATCATCAGTAAGTGACCTCACTCACTTTTACATCACAAACCCTTCTGCCTGATTGGTAACATGTATCACAAGTTACCAATGAAGCAACAGAAGATTGGCTCTTCTTGGTTACTAGTGATGTCTCTGTCAGTGAGGTCACAACGTTGTTGATATTTAGGAAGAAATATAAGTGACTATGTCAGCCTCCAGGCAGAGGGCTATTGCACATATCACTCCTTGAACAGACAGGTAGAAAATCTTCCAATCAGCAAAAAAAAATATATATATATATATATATATACACACTTCGGATATAAGAAGTGGAAACCGACTACTGTACTTCTGAAATTTCCTATTAAATCCATGCATACACTAGCTCTTTATACTTGTTTGATACAGTTTATTTAGGAATGGAAAGGAAAGAAAAGGAATTAGGTTTTATATAGTGCCTGTCATACAAATTGTATCCCAAATCACTTTACAGTCCTGGAGAAGGAAGGGAAGAGAGAAAGTTGCTGCCTTTTTCAGCCCAGAAGTAATTAAAAAAAAAAAGGATAGAAATTAATAAGAGAAATATTACACATGCATTAAAGAGATGAGAAAAGTTTAATCTGATACATTTCTTTAGAACAACAAGACATTTTCAGCACACAAGCTTTTAGGCTACACAGAGCCCTTCATTAAGAAATGAGAGATGTTAAACACAAGGAGAATAGGTGAGTTGCTATGGGTTATGTCATAAGTAAGTGGTGGTTGTGGGATTTAGACCTGGGTGACCAAGTTCACAGCTCTGCACTCTAACCACTGGACCAAACTGTTTCCTTAGGATTTACACAGGATTGCCCTATTGAGTTGCAGCATCTTGTTGGCAGTGGGAACCGTCATCGACCCATTTTACAGCAGGCTGATGCAGTGAACCACCAAAATGTTAAGAGGCTTGCTCAAGGTTACACTATGATTAAACACCTCTGAAGGACTCTGAACTTGGTGTCTGCTGCTTCTCAAGACTGTGCTCCAATGTCTAGAGCATGCTGACTCTCTAAGTTTGGTAGAAACAGAAGTCATATTTTAGTTGTTGTGAACAATAAATCCCACAGCTAATAATAAGTGCCCTCTATAGGTGGCAAGGCCCCCAGAATTGTATAATCTCAATCACTGTCCAGCAAAACTAAGCATGTTCACATGACCATTTTGAAATCAAATATAAAAGTGCTCTGAGGAGTCCTTAGGGAGTCATTTAAGAGATTTTCTACACTGACAAAGTAACCAGGAGGGTCACAAATTATGGGCAGCTTAAAGGTGTAGTCAACATGTGCTTCCTTGCATATACATGTAATAAGATTAGAAATACAAATTGAATCTAGTTGGTGAATGGGTCTTTACTCCAGTTTTTGCAGTTCTTTCAGGTTTCTGAAGCAGACTGCTGCCACTGTTCTTTATTTCCAATGGAGTGAGGCCTCTGGGAACTGCCTGTTTTCTGAATTTTGGTACCCATTTTTATGTTTGCTTGCACGCATGAGCAAGAAACATAGTGCCATCATCTGAGCTTTCAGAGGTGTGTCATCCGTCTTCCAGTTCAGTCAGTGTGTTTGCAGGCACAGCCACAGTTCTCCAATGAATGCTGCAGCTGTTTATGACAGCAGTTGAAAATGCAGTGCCATACAGTTGAAAGGGAGAGCTCCACTTCAGTGAGCAGTGCTCCCCCCCCTCCACATGCACACACGCATGCACGCATATTGTGTGCTCATGTACTCCCAGCCGCACACACTGTATGGCGACAGGGTGCTTAGTCCCCGTCGGCTCCACACCCTCCTCCCCAAATAAGTTTCCAGGTGCCATGCTGGGAGCACACCCAGCATGGCAAAAACTGTAATGGCCGACGGGGGTGCCCAATGCCCTGTCAGCTTCAGTCCCTCCCCCTCAAACAGCTTTACAGCTGCCACGCTGGGAGCCCACCCCAGCGTGGCACAAGTCTGTATGGCCGACAGGGTGCCTAATCCCCCATTGGCTCCACACACCCCCAAACAGCCTTCTAGCTGCCATGCTGGGAGCCCACCCCAGCATGGCAAATGTCCTGCGTTGTCTAAGTGAAAAAAAAACCCTGTAAATAAAAAACATTCCCTCGGCGCTCTCCCAGTCCACCCGTGCCCACCCACTGTGCACCCTGCCTCCCCACACCCCCCTCACCCCATACTTACATCCGGAGCTCAGCACGATGATCTTCGGTGGACCGGGAACACGTCTGCACTCTTCAAAGACGACTGTGAACTGAGGAAATGCCAGTAAGCTGTGTAATGCAATAAATAGGGGTTTTTCAATGTTAATGCATATCTCAGGCATTTTTTGGAATTTAAGCAGAAAATTTCCAACTTGGGGTTTTTGGAACCCCTCCTCATGAATTCTTGAACTGTCATGGCTGGCGTTAATCAGGCGAGAAGGGTGATTTCACAGTCACGGCACAAAATCACCTTTCAGGACAGATTAATGAAATGACAGTGCCAGTGTTCATAAGGTGGGCTCTCAAAAAGCCTATGTTGCAAATTTGGTGAAAAAATTCCTAAAAATGACTGTTTCACGAGCGTGTGTTGTGCAGTTCCTACGCACTCTCGTAAGTTCACAAATTTTTAATATTTGCACTCCAGATTTTCAACATTGCCATTTTACTACACCTCCTTATGAGCAGTACAGCTGTCATTTTTCACATCTTGCCCAAAATGTGTTTCTGCGCATGTAGCGCACAACGGCGCAGTCGGTGTGCGAAGTCAATGTATAGGACACATTAAGAAAATCACAGTGACACTGTTCATGAGCAGAGGTCTTAAAATGGCTATGTTGAAAATCTGGTGAAAAAATTCCTAAAAATGACTGTTTTGCGAGGGTGCATTGCGCAGTTCCTACACACGCTCGTAAGTTCGCAAATTTTTAATATTTGCACTCCAGATTTTCAACATTGCCATTTTGCCACACATCCTTATGAGCAGTACAGCTGTCATTTTCCACATGTCACCCAAAATGTGTTTCCCTACATGTAGCGCACAATGGCGCAGTTGGTGTGTGCAATCAATGTTTGGGACAGATTAAGAAAATCACAGTGACACTGTTCATGAGCAGAGGTCTTAAAATGGCTATGTTGAAAATCTGGTGAAAGAAATTCCTAAAAATGACTGTTTTATGAGCGTGCGTTGCACAGTTCCTACGCACGCTCACAAGTTTGCGAATTTTTAATATTTGCATGCCAGATTTTCAACATTGCCATTTTATTACACTTCCTTATGAGCAGTACAGCTACCGTTTTTCACATCTCACCCAAAATGTGTTTCTGTACATGTAGCGCACAATGGTGCGAAAGCAATGTTTGGGACAGATTAAGAAAAGCACAGTGACACTGTTCATGAGCAGAGGTCTTAAAATGGCTATGTTGAAAATTTGGTGACAAAAGTCCATAAAATGACTGTGTCATGAGTGAGCATTGTGCAGTTTCCAAGCACCCTCGTAAGTTCATGAATTTTAATATTTTCAGTCCAGATTTTCACCAGTGGCATTTTTCCACACTTCTCTATGAACAGTACAGCTGTCATTTTTCACAACATGGACGAAATGTGTTTTCACACTTTCAGTGCAGAAATGCGTGGTCACTGTGGGAAATCATTGTTCGGGACAGATAAAGAAAATCACAGTGCCACTGTTCATAATCGGAGGTCCCAAAGTGCCTGTGTTGACAATCTACTGTAAAAAAAAACCAAACTAATTACATTACTGGTGTGCGTCGCACAGTTTCTACGCACGCTCATGACTGCACCAGTTTTTTTAATATTTTCATTGCAGATTTTCAATATTGCCATTTTTACACCTCCCCATGAACAGTACAGCTGTCATTTTTCACATCCTGTTCAGAATGTGTTTTTGCACCTGTGGTGCTAAATGTCATAGTCGCTGTGCAAAAGCAGCTTTCGGCTAACAAACTGATTTTGCCACTGTTCATGAGATGGGGTCACAAAAAAACCATGTTGAACATTTGGTGTGAAAATACCAACACATGCCTGAGGCATTAGGGTTTCTGACAATATTGCCCCACCTTGTAGAGAATGACAGGCATCAGGGGTGTGACTTGGGATTCTCGTCTGTAATGCTCATACCATTCCACACCCTGCAGCCAGTGAGAGGCATCAAGGTATGCCTTGGACTCTTCGGCCCCAAAGTTCACCCCATTCTCCTGTACTGCACCCATCTCACCGTATTTTCTGATAAAATGGGGTGTGCATAAGGCCAAAGACCCCAAGGCACACCGTTACACTTGTCAGTGTCGGCAGGGTAGGGTGTGGTGAAATGGCATGGCCGATACGCCTGATGACCCAAAGGCACACCCCAATGCCTGTCAGTCTCTGCAGGGTGGTGGAGTTGGCTTCAGTTGAATACTTCACAGCCATTTCTATTATGCAGCTCTCTAACTCCTACACTACCAATGCCAATGCCAGCAAGCAAACATTCGGCATTGACAAATGCTTGTTAGTCTAGCTGCTTAGCTAAGCTAATGCTGCCAGGGGGGTTGCAGGTAGCAGTTGATTAATCCTAGAGCTGCTACCAGATACAGGACTGTTTTGAGAGGCCACTGTGAATGGGCTGTGTTTTCACGGCTGCACAATGAGTGCTAAGCTGATATATTGCCAGTGGAGAAGAAGAGAATATGGGGGACTGGAAGGGTGTGGCCAGATTGCAAATACATCACGTAAAGTTTGCTTCACACAGTAGACTTGAAGCACATAATGCAGTGATTTTGCATGAATCAGTCTGCTTTCTCTGTCTCTCTCTATCTCACTCTCTCTCTCTTTCTCTCACTCCAACTCTCTCTCTCCCTCCCTATATTCCCTTGCTTTTTTTTCTTTCATCTTTGGAAGTTCCATCAGTGCTGCTTCTTGCTCTGGAGCCATCTGTCTGCCCTGAGGTCAGAAAGCAATTAATACCAGCACCGGTTCTTCTACACTCCTGACCCCGCTGCCTCCCCAGGGCAGCTATGTAGCTGTGCAAATCCCTCCCACTCCCTCCCTCTGCATGGTCTCCCACCCTTGGCCTTGACCCCATCTCCCAAAATAGACCAAATCCCTCCTGCTCCTCCTCTCTGCATTGTCTCTTGCCCCAACTCTCTAACCCCATCCCCCACAACACCTGCAAAAAAATTAAAAAGGTTCCACAATGTTTTCTGTCCCCCCCACATCCTCTGGCACCCTACTCCGACACCACCTCTCAGCACCCTTCTCCCTATACAGTCCCACACCCCTGACTTACCTTTCTGATAAGCTCCTCTAATAACCATTAAAACCTGTTGCTTCCAATGCTGACAACAAACTGACAGAAAAGAGATAAATTCGGGTAATGCCTTTTTATACGTTTTCAACTTTTACACATAACTTTGTCATTTTCTAATATTTCTGCCTCATATTACTCCACCTCTTGATCCCAGGAAGGTGAAATGTTTCAACCCCCGCCAAAAGGTGTTTTTACAGTTACTCTGTGAAATCATATTTTAGACAGGATTTCAAACATTTCACCTACCAGGTTCATGAGGTGGGGTCATAAAATGGCCATGCTGAAAATTTTGGATCAGAATGTCAAAAACAACACAGTTATGAGGAAACATTGAATTTTTCCAATGTTTACTCAAAAGGTTTGTGATTTTTATAGATTCTGACTCAATATTTTTAACACAGCCTTCTTGTTACCCCACCTCATGGACATGACAGGAGTCATTTTTCAAATCCTCTCCAAAACATATTTTCACAGTTGTGCTTCAAAATCACATTTCAGACTGGGTTTGAAAAATCCAACCTGTCTTGATCATACGGTGGGGTCACAAAAAGACTTTGTGGAAAACTTGGTGTCAAAATGTCATAAAACAACAAAGTTAGGAGGAAACATTGATTTTGTTCAATGTGTACTTATAGGTTTATGATGTTTCTGGATTTTGGGCTCAGATGTGCAACATAGCCCATTTCTTACCCGACATGATAAACATGACAGGTGTCATTTTTCAAATCATCCTCTGAAACATGTTTTCCCTGTAGCTGTGTGAAATCACCTTTTGAACCGGATTTGAAAAATTCTATCTGTCTTGATCATAAGGTGGGGGTCATAAAACAGCTGTAGCGCCCATATTCAGAGCCGGCCAAGCGCCAGCTGGATCTGACCAATATTATGACAGCACACTTCAAACAGATTGCACTACCTGTCTGAATGTGGGGATGTAGCAGTACATAGTGACTGTATGCTGCACTGCCTCAGACTGAGGGTGCAGCGCTAACCTGATTAGTGCTGTGCTAATCATTTAAATAAGGGAGTCCATGTTGAAAATATGGGGTCAAAATGTCAAAAAACAATGACGCTATGACAAAATGTTGAATTTTTCCAACATTTCTAATAGCATTCTTATTTTGCACATTTAAACAATAACAAAATACAATCCCACCCCCTCCCACTGTGTACTTTCCCACACCTCCCTCCATTAGCATCTCCCGCTATTCTTAGTAAATACATTATAAAAGGTGTAAAAGCAGGACTCCCATTGAAAACAAGATATTGAATCTATACTGTGCTATCATGGGTAAATACAGTGTAAAAATCGAGCTTTTTTTCAGTTGGTACTTTTTCTCCTGGAGTCCTCTGCTGGTGCCCCTCTGATGACCCCCCATGTCGAGTTCTGGGTATCAGACCCCCCCTCCCCTTCAACCCCCATGACTTACCCTTCATGACAGGGGGTGGGGAGACCCTCGACCTACCAGACCAGATCCCGTCTTTGGGGAGACATCTTCCCTGGTGGTGCTGCACGGGACAATCATTATCCTTGCAGCAGATGACTCTCTTGGTTTCCCATTTTCTTCCCTCAAGGGATGTAGCATGCAATGACACCAGAGGTGGCAGCATGCATGCTCCTGCAAGCACTCCTCAAGGTGTCTGCTGCATTCCCACCCACATCTTCAGCGTCGGCGAGCTGCCCCCCCAACCTCTGCTTCGGGGCAAATGTTCGCCAACTGCTGGGACTACCCCTCCCTGGAGAAGGAGAGCAGTCCTTGGGATGCTCAATCCTTCTCCACCCCTGCCAACCTCTGACGGCCCAAGCTCGTTCCTGAATACAGGTTGCTGGGTGGCGCGAGGTGTGGCATCTAATGCCACAACCCTCAGCACCACATAAAAGCAGATCTTACTGAAAATTAGATAGTTCATTTCATCTGGCCTGTCCTATGTAAATACAGTGTAAAAATGGTTTAAAGCAGAAAACAATATAGCACATCTCAGCTGGGCTATCCTGGCTACATATATTTGAAAATTGGTAAAAGCGGGATCCTACTGAAAATGAGATATTGCATCTCAGTGGGGCTATCCTGGGTGAATACAAGTATGAAAATGTGTAAAAGATGAACCCCACTTAAGACAATATATGACATCTCAGCTGTGTTATCCTAGGTAAATACATTGTACAAGTGTGTAAAATCAGGAACCACACCAAAAACGAGATATTGCATCTTGGCAGGGCTGTCCTGGGTAAATACTTTGTAAAAATGGGTAAAAGCAGACCATACTGAAAACAAGGTATGTCATCTCATCTGGCCTATCCTGTGTAAATACCACATAATAACTGGTGAGCATTATTTCTCTAAGGGAAACATGTATATAATTTGCAGTTATAACCATCTGGTTATAATGGCAAACACATACTGTGTATCCCTTGGTTCACACTTGTGCTAGCTGCTGCTCTTTTAGTCTGTCCTATCTACTGGGGCAATTGCTTATCATTGAACACTTCACCACCCTTGCAGTCAGTGGTAAGTTACTTTAAAAATATCTCTTTCTCCTGTTACACTTAAAGTTCTTTCTTTTTCTTTATTTCTTTTTTTTTAAGTGAAAAGAAAACGTTTTTTCTGTCAGTCACTTCAGACCGTGCTGACATCGGACCAGTCTGACGTCTGCTTATTCAATACGATTGCTGTTGTAAAAAAACACTCCTCAGCAATTATATAAAATAAAGGCTTGGTAAATGTGTAAAAACTCAAATTTTACACATACCCTCAGTGTGGGTTGCCTTAATAAACCCCTCAAGCTTCACTTTCGGGGTTTATGTGGCATTTCAAACCTCGGGGGAGGGTATAAAATTCTTGTTACAACCACCTACCCAGCCATTATTTTATATGTAAAAATGGCTAAAAGCAGGACTCTTCTGAAAACAAGGTACTGTATCTCAGCTGGGCTATCCTGGATAAATATACTGCAAAAATGGGTAAAAGCAGGACCCAGCTGAAAATGTGATATTGCATTTCAGTTGGCATATCCTGAGTAAATGCACTGTAAAAATGTGTAAAAGAAGGACCCCGCTTAAAACACTATATTACATCTCAGCTGGCTATCCTGGGTAAATACATTGTACGACTGGGAAAAATCAGGAACCCACTGAAAATGAGACATAGCATCTCTGCTGTGCTATCCTTAGGACCCCACAGAAAATGAGATGTAGCATCTGTGCTGTGCTGTACTATAATGGCTACATACAATGTAAAATGTATAAAAGCAAGATCCACTGAAAATGAGATGTTGCCTGTCAGTTGTGCTAGCTTGGCTAGATAAGGTATATAACAAACAGATATTGTTTCTCAGTAGGTGTATCCTGGTTAAATACATTGTAAAAAGGGTAAAAGCAGGACCCTACTGAAAATGAGATATTGCTTTTCATTTGGGCTATGTTGGCTAAATACATGGTCAAAACTGGTAAAATCTGAACCCCACTGAAAACGAGATGTTGCATGTCAGTTGGCTTATTCTGGGTAAATACACTGTAAAAATGTGTAAAAGCAGGACCCTGTGGAAAATGAAATGTAGTATCTCCACTATGGTGTCCTGGATAAATACTGTCTAAAAATGTGTAACAGCAAGACCCCAATGAGATATTGCCTATCCGCTGGCCTACCCCGGGGTAAATGCATTGTAAAAATGGGAAAACGCAGGACCCCATTGAAAATGAGATATTGCATGCCAGCTTGGCTATCATTAGTAAATATATTGCAAAAACTGTAAACGTAGGACATCACTGAAAATAAGATATTGCCTTTCAACTTTGCTGTCCTGGGGAAACATAGCAAAAATGTGTCAAAGCAGGACCCTATTGAAAATGAGATACTGCATCTCAGCTGGGCTATTGTAGATAAATACACTGTAACATTTGATAAAAAAGCAAGACCACACTGAGAATGACATATTGCTTCTCAACTGACCTACTCTGGGTAAATAGGATGTAAAAATGATGAAAAGAAGGAAGGACAACACTGAACTTGAGATATAGTACTACATCTCAAATGCTTTATCCTAGAGAAAGAAACATTGTGAAAACATGTAACAGCAGAACCCCCACTGAAAAGGAAATATTGCATCTCAGGATGTCTATCCTGAGAAAAATGCACCATAAAATTGGGTAAAAACAGGACTGAAAATGAGATGTTGCATCTTTGCTCTGGTGTCATGGGTAAATGCAGTGTCAAAATGTGTAAATCCTGCATCCTTACTGAAGTGAGATACTAAATCTCAGTTCACCTATACCGGATAAATACTTGGAAAACATGGGTAAAAGCAGGACCCCACAGAAGAAAACTTCTTGCATCTCAGCTGGCTATTGTACTGTACATACATACATGCATTGTACAAACTGGTAAACAAGCAAGGCTTCACTGAAAACAAGATACTGCATCTCAGCTGTGCTATCCTGGAACTGGCTGTTCTATCCTGATGAATCTCTCGGTGATTTTCCTGCCTGTAGTAGTACCCCCTAATCCTCCAATAACATTATCCCTGGTGTCTACTGGCACACCACACCCATCTGTCCCACTGCCAATTTCCACCTGAATCCATTGGTACCCCAACACCCACTGCACCCTAACCCCCCACCCCCAACACCACTGGCACTCATTCTGTACATCCCTCCACAGCCAGCATTGTACTCCTGTATCACTATAAAAGCAACTACAATGCACCACTAATTAAACCAATACCTTTTGTGTGTGCACAACTGTTGAACTGGCGATGGTATGTGTGTGTGTGCGTGCATGCGCGCACGTGTGTGGCTCTGTGTGTTTGTGTGCACACGTGTGCTGCATTGATGAGGGGGTGTGCTGTATATCCAGAGCCAATAGCACCTGCTTCCCTTTAAGGTTTTCTTTCCATTAGTGTGATATACAGGTATGTCTGGAATTTTAATACCACAATAATGTAACAAATAAATTAAAACCAAACTCACATTTAAATTCTACATCTCTTTATCAAATTAATGCATTAGCAGCTGTTTTAGCTCTGACCAGAGTTTGCATTTCTCAGGTCTGGCTATCAAATTTAGCACCTGCTTTGTAAATGGTTTGATGGCCCTCTTCTCCAAACTGGAGTTCCAACTGTGTCTCATCTGGTAGGGCATTTTGTATTTTGGCAACTATCTTGAATGACTCCAACAGTGCCTGATCTGGTAGGGCATTTTGTACTTTGATAACTACCTTGAGTGATTCTGATATTAAGAAATTAACTAAGAAGTAACTAGAAATTAATTAAGGAGCAACTAGGACCCTGCTATACATGCTGGGTCATTGCAGACCTTAAAGCCTAGTTGCAGAATGCTTGGACCATACTCTATAAACTGAAACATAAGGTACATCAAAACAGGCCTCCACAACATCCATATCACCAGAGCCAGAATACCTCTCGTGGTCCAGGACATGATGCAGGGACCAGAGACTGGCAGGTGGTAAGGAGGAGGAGGCGAAACAGAGGGTCCAGGAAGGAAGCCCTGACCCAGGATCATACCACGACCATTCCAACTAAAAACAGGTTCATACCCCTTGAACCAGCCTCAGACAAGGCAAAAAATGGCTAAATCAACAATCACCCTGACACTGCAAAGAAACAAAATAAAACCACACCACAACCCAACCCAGATAGACCCACTTAGGGTAGCTGGTTCATTCCACTGGGGTGTCATTCAGAAGAGGCACACTAATGAATCCTGGTAGGACAAAACATGTGTCTGTGTATTCTGTTGGCACCCTTTGCAGACTGTGTGAGAGGTTCGGTGCCATGCTTTTCTGCTTAAAGTTAAATCAGCATAATATTTTGTGGTGATTTGCATATACATCCCATGATGCTCTGCATTATAGAGGTATGTGTGAGTTTGTATTTCTTTAAAATAAAACCAAAAACAATAAGAACAATAACAAAAAGAAACTTCTAATAATTGGGGATTCCATGAGTCACAGAGTGGAACCCCACCTAAATCAATACGGAAGTAATGAAACTGTGGTCAAGTGTCTCCCAGGGGCCTCTGCAAAAAGAGACACAAAATGAATAAAAAGAATAGTACAAGAAGCAGGAGATAAAACACACATTGCAATGCACCTCGGGACAAATGATGTTGCAAATCACATGGTGGGAGAGGCCAAAAAACACTTTGAGGAACTAGCCAACAAATTGTCTTCCCTTTTGTCCAAACTAACCTTCTCAGAAGTTCTGCTAGTGTGGAAAAAGGGGGCAGGTGCCAAGCAAGCCAGAGAGGTTGAAGTTCAAGAGTTCAACTCATGACTGTGTGACTGGTGCTAGGACAAAGAATATCACTACATAGGAAATTGGCACAACTTCTGGGAAAGAAGATTTTGAAATAGGATGACCTGCACCTAAATAAAGAAGGTGTGCTCATGCTCGGACAAAAATTTGATGTCTACGCAGAGTATTTAAACTAAATAAAGGGGAGCTGTACAAGTGAGAAGAAGGTTAAGAGACATTTCAATTGCAAATAATCAGGAAAGAATAAATAGGCTAAAATACTATAAATGGTATAACATTATAAAAAGGAAACAGTTTGGAACCATATCTATTCTCATTATCTAATCCTGATGAAAGAAGGATAATCACCAAATTCTGCCTAGAATTATATGCTGCCAATTATTTCCTTTATGATCAACACAGGCCAGCAATTGTTGAACCAAAATGCAGATGTCATTATAACCTAGATGATCTCAAACATATAGTCTTGCTCTGTCCCTAATGTGAACTAAAACTAAAAAAAATGGTTCCAATATTAGCTTCCCTTGTTCTTCCCTCTGAAGAACTATTACATTTTTTGTTCACTTCCAATGATGTTATTGTACTCAAGGCATTATATAAATTCCTGTACTCTTTAAGTGTAGTGTTGGATAAAAACAGTTGACAAATTTAGAACTACTACTTTGGTATTAAAGTAAAAAGAGGCTGACAAAGCGCAATAGAAGGAAATGGTTTTAAACTCAAGCTGGGCAATTGTGCAATATGTATTGTAACGCTTAATGTATTAATAGGTTTCAAAATGTATGTTTTTATGATTGTAAAGACATCATGTCAGTCAATAAACTTGTACCTATCTACAGGGGAGGAGATGGTGACTGCCCACACCCCGACAGTTGCTGGACTAGTCATCACTCTTCGTAACATTGCAGACATACATACTACCACAGGAAGGGGAAGAAGACAACACACACCTCGACTGCTGGAGTATCAATAGTCACTCCCCTGAGAAATCAGCAACTTGCATAACCACTTGAGTGGAAACAGCAAATTGGTACAGTCCAGGAAAGGGGCATGCCCACATATAAAAGGAGAGATGTGTTGCTGGAAGTCGATGGTTGTGAATGCCAGGAGCCTGGCAAACAAACTACCAGACCTCGTGGTCATAATGGAAGCAGAAAGGCTGGACTGGGTGACTGTGACAGAAACCTGGGTCATGGAACACCATGGTTGGGACACATTTATACCAGGGTGCAACCTATTCAGAAATTACAAAAAGGATAAAAAGGGGGAAGGGGTTGCTATTTATATTCAGGAAGAAATAAAGGCCACAGAGGTGGTGGTATCCTCTGGGGATACCGAGTCACTTTGGCTGACAGCAGAGGCAGGTAAGGGGTCAACCATCAAAACTAGTGCCATTTACAGACCCCCAAATCAATGGGAAAAAGGGGACAAAGACTTAGTAGAAGAAATATATAAAATGACAGACAGAGGAGAAGTGATTCTGGTGGGGAATTTAAACCTTCCAGATATAGACTGGAGCACAAAAACGGCAGCAACAGAAAGAAGCAGGGACTTCTTGTTGGCCCTACAAGAAGCAGGACTAAATCAGTTTGTTAAAGTTCCAACAAAGGGAGATGCCATTCTGGACCTGGTTCTCACAAACAGTGAGACAGTACAAGACTTCGAGGTTGGATGCAACTTGGAGAACAGCAACCACCATATGGTCATCTTCAAAGTGAGAAAAACGTAAGACACCTGTCACTCAAAAATCAAAGTGCTAGATTTTAAGAAGGCTGACTTCCAAAAGATGAGAACCACCATATAAAATCACTTAACTGTATCCGAGGAAGAGGAGGTTGAAGTCATGTGGGGCAAACTCAAAAGAGCAATCAGAGCAGCCATAGACCAATGCTCCAGAAGGGTCAGCAAAGCAAAAAGAAGAAGAACTCCTTTATGGTTCTCTAAGGAGGTGGCAACCATGGTAAGACAAAAAAAGAAGGCATACACGATATACCAAAAAACTAAGAAGGAAAAAGACTGGGATTCATATCAAGAAAAAATGAGAGAGGCATGCAAAAGGATAAGACAGGTCAAGGCCAGGCAGAGGTAAAGATTGCAGAGGGAGCAAAGAAAGGTGATAAATCTTTCTTCAAGTATATCAGGGGGGAAAAAGGGAATCAAAAGGAAGGATAGTCAGAATTGCTACAAGTGAAGAAAGGATAGCATAAGATGACCCGGAAAAGGCAGAAATTCTAAACAAGTACTTCTGCTCATTATTTACCAAGGAAGATTCAGGAAATGGCCCAGCACTCACAAAACACAGCACCTTGGGACCAGAGGTTGACACTAGTTAATTCATGGAGGACCAAGTACTGGAGGAGCTAAACAAACTGAATGTGGACAAAGCAATGGGACTGGAGAAAATTCATCCCAGAATCTTAAAGAAGCTTGGGGTAGAGCTGGCAGCCCCACTGGCAAAGCTATTCACCAAATCCCTGGAGAGCAGTGTGGTACCAGAAGACTGGAAGTGGGCAACAGTAGTCCTACTCCACAAATCGGCAGCAAGGAAGAGTCAGGAAATTACTGACCAGTAAGTCTCATGTCTATAGTAGGGAAAGTGATGGAGACACTGCTCAAACAGAGGATTGTAACATTCCTTGAAGTCAGTAGGAAGCTGGACCCCCAAACAGCATGGATTCACAACGGGTAGGTGATGCCAAACAAATCTGGTCGAGTTTATCGACTGGGTTACCAAGGCAGTAGATGACGGTGGGGCAGTTGATGTAGTCTACCTGGACTTTATGAACGCCTTCAACTGCATTCAAGACAGAAGGCTAATAAAGAAGCTAGACCACACAGGGGTTGGACTGAAAGTGGTGAACTGGGTACATAATTGGCTGTAGGACAGAACCCAAAGCGTACAGGTATATGGATCATTATTGACAGAAGGCAGGGTGACCAGCAGAGTGCCCCAGTGCTTGGTTCTTGGGCCTCTGCTCTTCAATGTTTTCCTAGCTGACATAGCTAAAGGACTAGATGAAAAAGTGTGTCTGTTCACGGATGACATCAAGATATGTAACAGAGTGGACACCAGTGAGGGAGTAGGTAAAATGGAATCAGACCTAAAGAAACTTGAGGAGTGGTCTGGAGCATGGCAGTTGAGATTCAACGCCAAAAAGTGCAAAGTCATGCACAAAGTAAAGAAAAATCTAGAGTGAATATTACCTCAGAGGGGAGAGAATAGCTACCTCCAGCCAGGAGCGGAATCTGGGAATCATCATCTCAGAAGATTTTAAAGTGGGAAAGCAGTGCAAGAAGGTAGCACTTAAGGCCAGTGGAATGCTGGGATGCATTGGGAGGGGAATCAAGAGCAGGAGGAGGGAGATGGTCATGCCCTTGTACATGGCTTAGGTCAGGCCACACCTGGAATACGGTGTACAATTTTGGAGGCCACACCTCAAAAAGGACATAGACTGCTTGGAGACAGTCTAGAGAAGGGCATCAAAAATGATATGAACATACAAAATTTCCAGCAGATAAAGGCCAAATGGTCTATCGAGTCTGCTCGATTGTGTAGCTAGCAGCCCTTATTCTGCAGCTTCCCCTCCCTCCCCTCCCCTCCTGTGACCCTCCCTCTTGCCCTGTCCCAGCCCCTTTGAAGCAGCCCACTGTACTACAGGATACCGCTTACACTGGTAATGTGTTCCACCCAGCCACCACCCTCTCCATTAATAAACGTCATCTCATCTCCTTCCTGAACCTTCACCTGGGGCAGAACTGGGACGTGGGAGTCAGTAGGTGTTGAATACTACTCCTCTATAACAGGAAGACAGAATAAAGTTCCTTGTGTTACTTGAAATAATTCCAAACAAATTGTCAGCAGGAGATTAGTAATTGAGTAGGTAAGCCTAATTCTCCAGTCTGTGTGATGTTTTCAAATGTCAGATCAGTAATAAACAAGACCTTTTTGATCCCAAAACTTATCCTACACTTGTAGGCTAATCTTGTGTGCTGTGTATTGTGAAACCTGGCATGGTGATGCTGTCTCAGTGCTAGATGAAGTCGACTGACTGCTTTCTCAGTATTGCATTGCCTGTAGTTGGATTGCAGGGGGAGTTGCCATCTGCTTTTGATCTGGCCTGAAGGGCTCATGACGGAGCCTGAATCTGTTGGCCTCCTGGCTATATTACATATTGATAGAAGTGAAGCAGAATACATTAGATATTATTTAGGGACATTCCAGCTTCTATTTAATATATTTACTATATGTAGCTCCTTTTTAATTTACTTCACAGTTTTGGATGTGAAAGGACACTCTAAGACAAGGCTTGTATTCAGGTATATCCTGGGAACACAGGGAAATTAAGTGACCTGTCAGTAGGGTGTGAAGTTTAGCTTAACAAGATGTGAATGAGCTTGGTACATCCAGCAGACCTAGGTTTGAGTCCCACTACCTCCACATGTATACGTGTGACTCTAAGCAAGTCACTTAACCACTCCAGTGCTCCCAGGTTACCCATGAAAACAGACACTTGTGCCATGTAGGCCTTATCAGTTACTAAAGAATAAATAAAAAGAAAAAAAAGTTGTGGCTTAGGAATTCAAATTCAGTTCTTCAGAACTGCAGCTCAGTGCTCAACGCCACCACACTATAGTGCCTCCATTATTATCAGAAACCAGTTGTGCCTTGTTAGCACACACAAAACCAGGAGAGGACAAAAAAAAGAATCTTCTTGTGAGGTAAATATATAATAGCTTTATTATGCTAATGAAAAGTTAAAAATACAACCTTTCAAGGCCCGTTACAGTATTGCCTGTTCATCACTTACCTAAAGACAGGGCAGTACTAAACACCTCGAAAACTTGTATTTTTAACTTTTTATTAATGTAATGATGGTGTTACCTGTATCTAGAAAACATATCCTCTTTTCATTCTCTCTTGGTATTATAAACCAAACTAAATGCACCTGGACTTCATCCATTTCTCTTGCTTGTCTACACCTAATATCATAATGCTCTGTTTATGACATCAGAATCTGTTTCCATGTGCCTGAGTACCAGCTTTTTGACTGACATGGCTATCATAGCTATGTGAAATTTCCTTTCTGTAATAGGAATGAGAGAGTAATCTCCCACCAAGCAGGCTAGTGGCTCTACGTGCTCCTTTAAGCCCAGTAAAGGGTCTGCCCTTTATTTAATGAGAAACCAAAGGGGAACTATCTTTGGGCAGTCCCAAAAAATATGATACAGAGAGCCCAACCCTTTCCTACAATGGTTACATGTTGCATTGGGATCCTTACCCATTTTAGTCATCTTTTCAGGGGTATAGTACGTATTATGGAGAATTTGGAACTGCATTAACCACAGTCTATCCTGAGATATGTATCTGTGTGTGTCCTGCGATATTTCAGTCAAGTTAAATGTTCTGTCCGGAAACTGCCTGGTCCAGTATTTAGTTGCCCCCTCCATTTGTGGAAAGGCTTTCTCTAAAAGGTTGGAGTAGAACCCAGATACTGCATGTGGCTCTGTAGCAAATGCACTAATATGCCACATAAACTCCCCTTCTTCCTCTGATTCCTGATTCAACTGGGATTTAGCTATCGTATGTTGAGCTGGAACACTTTAACGCTATAGTAGGGGCCTAGTTTGTTATTTTTGATGATATCTTCCATTGCATGGACTTGTCCATTGTCCCAGAGGTCTGCTATTCACTTCCGGCTAGCTGTGGGATCCAAGGGGCTGTAATCATACGCCCTCCAATTTTAAAGTTCGGGTTGCCCACCAGAGGTTAACTCAGGTCCTGAGTGTGTCTGTAAGCTAGAGATGCACACATCTGTGTGTGGACTTTTACTGATACCCCTATTGGGTTATCTCTAAGTAGTAGATGAAGTAGTTTAGGGGATATATACATGAGAGCAGCAGGGGATAGTTCTTGAGCTTCTATGAGATCCTTCTCCAATAGTAATCAAATGGGTCTGTAATGATTCAGGCCTAAATCTGTGGCTTGATTTAGTCATCTCAGGTACTTTGCTGCATGGCTCACCCAATAGTAAAGTTTAAAATGGGGAAGTCTCAATCCACCTTTAAGTTTAGGAGTTTAAAAGTTAGTCTGTTGTAAGCCATACAGGCCTGTCTATTCTTCCAAATTAATGCAGTGACCAAGGAATGTACTTTAGAAAACCATGACTGAGGCAGCCACAAATTTAGTATGTTGATGAGGTAGAATATATTGGGCAATATGTTTATTTTGACTAAGTTAATTCTACCCCAGAGTGAGAACGGTAACTTATTCCATCTATCTAAGTCTTGTTTGATAACTTGGACCAGTGCTTCATGGTTATTTACTCTGGAGAATTTTGCACCCCTTGTTAGGATAATACCAAGATACTTCAATTGTTTATATTCCCACTGCACATCTAAGCCATCCACTTCACTTTTATGGGTGACCATATTTAAAGGGAAGACTTTGGATTTCTCCAGATTCAATTTGTAGTGGATAGTGCCCCAAATTCTTGGATCACTTGTAAAGATTTACTCACTGAGTGTCTTGGATACGTCAGATGGAGAAGTATATTGTCAGCATATGCTGATAGTTTGAGTTCCCAAGCCCCGATGGTTATTCCCTGGATCTCTGGGTCCATTTTAAGCCGGGTTAAAAGGGGTTCTATGTATAGGTTAAATAAAAGAGGAGACAGTGGGAAGCTCTGTCTGGTGCCCAAAAAGAGAGGGATTCTTAGTGAAAAAGTTATATTGCAATATATTCGAGCACTAGGTGTAGTGTATAAAGACTGAATCCATTGCACAAAGAGAGGAGGGAAACCGAACTCATGTAGCACTCTAAAATGAAAATTCCAGTCCACCCTGTCAAAAGCTTTCTCTGCGTCCAGAGACATCAGTACAGCAGGAGTTGTACTATTCCAGGACTCAGAGAATATGTGATCTAATTTCCTGAGAAGGTCTGAAGAGGATCTACCAGCCATGAAGACCACTTGTTCTACACAAACCAAAAAAGGCATAACCTGGCCCAACCTAGTGGCCAGAATTTTGGCCAGTATCTTGAGGTCATAGTTTAAAAGTGAAATTAGTCTGTAATTTGATACTAGTTCTGGGTCCCTCCCTTCTTTGTGCAATACAACAATCAGGGCTTCAAATAGATGGAGGTCAGTGCCCTCCCCTTTCAGTATGGCTCAAAAGAGTTGGAGCAGCCAGGGAGACAGATCCTCTACCAGTTCCTTATAGAAATTGTGGGAGAATCTGTCAGGTAAAGGGGACTTATCTAGAGACAGAGAGCTGACTGCTAGTTGAATCTCATCTTCAGTGAGTGGAGAGATCAGCTGTAACTGCTGCTCCACGGAAAGTTTAGGTAAAGGCAGGTCTGCCAGGTATGCATCTACGCTGTCTAGCGAGGGGGTCAGTCCTGATCCTATATAATTCTGTGTAGAATTCCTGGAATTCTGCCACTATTTCTCTAGGATTTGTTCTGAGGGTGCTGTCCACCCTTGATTTAATTGCATTAATCAGCCTTGATGTTTCCTGTTGTTTAACCCGTAGTGCTAACAGCCTCCCTGCCTTTTCCCGCTGGACTATGTATGTGGATTTTATTCTGAGAATTGCATATTCAGCTTTCTCCCCAACATGTCATTATAACTAGCTCACAGATGAGTAAGCTCCTGATGTTGTGCCTCGCTAGTTGAAGGAGTTAGGTTTTTTTTCCCAAGTCCCTAATACTTTCCAGTAACCTTTGTAGCTGTTGTTCCCTTTTTTTCCTACATTGAGAGGCAATCTTTATCAGCTCTCCCCTTAAGAAGCACTTCAGCCCACCCCATTCCATATCCACATGACCTGTGGAATTCAGGTTGCCAGCTGTACAATTTTTAATACAGGACTTTAACCCCTCCACTATTTGTTTATCCTTTAGTAACCGATTGTTAATTTTCCAGGTTGTCTCTGCCTGCTGATTAGAGGTTAGGGACAGGGTACAAATCACTAATGAATGGTCTGGTATGACTTCTGGAGAGATATGGCATTCCATAAGACCTGGGAGGAGATGCTTACTAATTAGGAAGTGGTCGATGTGGGAGGAGGTGCCGTGTACTAGTGAACGAAGCGTGTATTCCCTCACCCCCGGATGCAAAACCCTCCAGGGATCACATAACCCCAGTTTGTCTATCATATCTCTAATGGCCCGCTGCGCTGGGGATAGTCCAACCCTAGTGTTGTCGGTTCTATCTGCAGCTGAAGAAAATGGTAAATTCCAATCACCTCCTAGTATCACAGGTACAGATAGGAAAGGCAACAGAGTATTAAGCAAGTCCGTAAAGAAGGAAGGAGTATCTGTATGAGGACCATAAATAGATCCAAGTACAAAGCCAGACCTCTCTAGGGTACCAATGACAAATATGTATCTTCCCATTGGGTCTCGAATACATTGACTGCATTGAAAGCCTAAGTTCCTTGTCAGTAAAATCGCCACTCCTTTACTTTGGGTGGACGACCCTGCTGCATAAACTTGACCTATCTGCATCTTTCTCAATAAGTTGGCTTCTGTGTCTAGTAAGTATGTCTCCTGGAGGAAGATTATCTGACCTTTAGTCACTTGCAGATGCTTAAGAACCCTATACTTTTTGTTTTTACTGTGCATCCCTTTCACATTCCAAGTAATAGTTCTATATCTGTTAGCCATTCTGTATTATTTCAGCTGTTAATGGTTGACTAAAATTTAAAGTAATAAGAGCCCCTCTTGTTGATGCCATGGTGTCTCTCCCCCTCCCCCTCCTCCATTACCCCCATACACATCAACACATACCCTCCAGACCAATCCACCCTCCCTCCCCTTCCCTTTGCCATCTCTTCCAAACTTGTAATTTTTATATTCTGCTCATGGAAAGTCCAGAATCTAGTCATAACCATCCCCCCGCTAATCATAGCCTACTAACTTGAGCAGGTGACAAAAGGGTCCCATCCCTCGATATGGCGCATGATTAGGGATGTAAGTTTGTCATGGCAGTCATAGACGTCATTAATTCCATGATGTTTGATCTTTATTCAGGACTTCCATGACTTTCACTAGTGTCATCAGAATGTAGCAATGATGACAGTGCCACAACATTTACTATTGTTTACTAATGATTTCATGAACAAACAATGAGTCATTAAAACCTCATCCATGACAAACTTACATCCCTATGCATGATGCTGCCAGTTTCAGCTTACACCATTTCTCCCACTTCTCTGTACTCCTGTTCTAGTCCAACAAGTAAAATTAACACCCCCCCCCCCATTAAACACTTGGCCCCCAGAGTCCTAATGAAGGCAGCAATCATATAAAATAAATCAGCATACTGTATGCTACCATCCCCATAGAGATCTTCTCGGGGGCCAAACATGGCCCCAGACTTAGTATATCACAGTCTGGAGTTTTTCAATTGTCCTGGCTATTCAGCCTGTTCAGTTCAAAATGGTGAACCGATGGGCCACTACTACCACTCCAGGAGTTAGCACTGGATTGCCCCTATTCAATACTATTTATTCCCTAGCAATATCCCCACCCTTTTCCCTCTTGACAGTGACCCTTATCCCTGATCGCATTCCAGAAATTTGCTGGGGGTAGCTTGTGAAACTACAAAGCCTTAACTATGCTACCAATAAGTTCCTAAAAGTATGTGTAAAACAGAGCCCAACCCAACCAGGCAAAACACCTCAATTTAAATCTACAACTTTTGTTCATTTTTTCAATTTCTGTCACTGAATGCACAACTGGTGCAAACAAAACTACAATATTTGAAACATGAAGTCCCCTTTAACTTGATTGAATGGCTGTGCGGTTACAGACCATCTGCAACCCTGTAGGAGTGTGCACTGGCATGCTGGTTCCTCTGCTGAGGTAAAGCCGCTTCTGCACCCAAATGAATGTGCACATCGTCAAGCTGGAGGAGAGCACGCCAGAACACAGCGTGTGATGTGCTGACTTTGGTAGCCCAGTCACATTAAACTGACATAGTTATTCGCTTGTTAAACTTCCACTCCAAATTGACTTAAAGAGAAAGATGGAGAATCCTTAAAAGGCTCTCAGTTCAACTCCTCGGTGCGTCGCTTTTCAGTAGTGAGGCCATGTGATAGTGAGCTAGTAAAAACCCCCAACTTCCCTGAGCTGCTAGTTACAGTTCACTTTGCAGTCCCCCGACAGTGAAAAATGTTGCAGACAATAAAGGGAGAACTTCTTTAATTTTCTTTTGGCCCTCTCTGCCTTTTCACACTTTGAAAACTATCCTGTTTGATTCATCCACACAATTAGACTCACTTCCCCTGCAGAGATTTCATTTCTTAAACAGGTCTGGCAATAGACTTTGTGGGTCCTGGACAGCCTGATCATTGGATTTATACATGTGCCACTTATCATGAACTCTGATTTGTAGCTGAGCCAGGTACAACATTTGGAAATGTGCACCAGCAGAGATGAGACAGGAGATAGTGGCATGAAAGGAGCCCTGTTTCTGATGAACTGATGCTGGCAAGTCCTGTGCTATGCAGATTTTGTTGCCTTCCCACATCACTGCTTGAACTTCCCTTAGCTTCATCATGATGTGCTGTTTATCGAGAAAATTCAGCAATCGCAGGATGAAGGGACTAGGGGGGGTGAGCTCGAATCAGGTTTGGGGCGCAGTACCCAATGGGCTCGCTCAACTACATAAGAAGGCCCATTTGGAGGGGGGCCTGCTACCTTTTTCAGCAAGTTTTGGGCAAATACAATAGGAGAGGATCCCTCCTCTCCCTCAGGGAGTCCAATAATCACCAGGTTGTTGCAGCAACTACATCCCTCTAAATCCTCCAATTTAGCTTCCATCTTAGATATTTGCAATTTGATTGCCACCAGTTCAGGGTCTGTAGCTGCCCTCCACTTTTCCAGAGAAATGGTTCTTGCCTCCGTGTCCCTCGCCTGCAGTGATACATCAGTCAGGTCGGTTTTCAAGGAGGATACCTCTGATGTTAGTAAAGCAATTGCTTCCTGTAGTGGCTTCATTTCCATTAGGAAGTGTTCCTCTGAAAGGGGTGTAATTGCCACTTTGTCTGGCGGAGTCAGGTTTGCCTTAGTGCCATGCTGCCTCGCTTACTTTGTGGCCTTGTCTGGTGAAGGTGGTGGAGTGTGGCATGATAATTCTTGCTCCATGGTAACCTCCATACTGTGAATTAGAGCATTTTTCAGCAGTCGGCCCTTGGGTAGGATGCTCAGAAGGTTTTTTTTTTTTAAATTTGCAGCTGTTAACGTATGTTTTAAACTGTTTTTTGGATCGGGAGAGCGGGAGAATAAAAGTGACACTGCTTGCTTCTAACCAGACATCACATCTATAAATATGTGTGTAACATTTCTGTAATAATGTGGAACCTTTATAAAAGAGTCCCTGACTCAAAGGTGTTATAATTCCAAGATATAAATAAAGAAAGAAAAAGTAAATGAATGTTGCCAGGTGCAGTTAAGCAGCCTGAATAGGTAATGCCTAGGAATCAGATATTCTGTTTTCATTGTATTATCCAGTCCTATAAAGAAAAGGAATAATAATGCAGAAAACATCAAATCTATATTGAATTTTATTTTTAATTTTTTTTTTGTTTGTTTTACATTTCTTCTTGAGATATCAGCAGTTACTTATAAACATAGAGGTTCTTTATGGCCACCATAGTGTACTTATTATCTCCAGAAACTTTCTTTTTTCCACTTTATTCACATAAACATAGAATCTGTCAGCAGAAAGGGACCAATGATCCACCAGTTCTGCTCATGTTGTACTACCTCACCCCACCAAACCCCAACCTAGTTTCATGGTGGGTTGTCCCCCTATGCCCCCTTCCTCAAGCATCCCCCTCCAGGTGCTCTCTGTAAGGGTTATAAATACTCTTGCTCTGCCCCAGCCATGTTTAAACCCATTTAGGGTAACTGTTCCCATCACTTTCACTGGTAAACTCTTCCATCACTCTACCACCCGCTCTGTGAAGTAGAACATCCTCTCATCCTGCCTGAATTTACCTCCCGCCAACATCAAATCATACTTCTTGTGACTGTGTGCCTATTTCTAACATTTAGGTCTTCACTATTTACCCTTTTATACCCCTTAGAAACTTACATGTTTCAATCATGTCCTCTCTTTTGCATCTGACCTCAAGCAACTACATATTCAGGGACCACAGACATTCCTTGTATAATTTGCCTTGCAGGCTCTGGATCATTTTGGTCACCCTTCTTTTTATTGACTCCAGTCTCTCTCTGTCCATTCATAGGTGAGGGCTCCAGAACTGAACACAGTATTCCAGGTGAGGCTTCACTAGTGTCCTGTATGGAGCAGAATTACTTTACTTTTTCTGATATCAATATACCTCCTTATACACCTCAGCATCCTCAGTGCCTTACTGTATGCCTTGTTACATTGTTTGGTTTGCTTGAGGGAGTCACCTGATGATGATAATCCACAGATCTTCTCCTCTGTTGTAGTGGCTTGCCTAACCCCTGCTTTCCAATATTCTGTGTGCTTGAGTTCCTTTTTCCTACATGCATCTCCTTGCATTTCTTGGCATTAAGTATTAGCTGGCAGATCTTTTAACACATCTCCAGCCTCTCTAGATCTTTCTGAAGTTCTCTCACCCCATCCATGCTGTTTTCCCTGCTGCATAGTTTTGTTACGTAAGAAGCCCTGGGGCTGGCCCAGTGGTGCTGAGGGTTAAGGTGCTGGATGCCCCACCTCACACCATGCTGGCGACCTGGGTTCAGGAGTGAGTTTGGATCACTGGGTGTCAGACTGGGAAAGTAGGATTGAGCCTCTGAGGGATAGCTCTCCTCTCCTGGGAGGGAGGGGGGACTTGGATCTCTGGTGGTGGTGGTGGCTCCTGACAGCAGCTGGGCGCACAATAACCACAAACCTGCTGTACAGGGGAAGGCATTGGCAAATGGCTTCTGGATGGGTGTGGGAGCATACTCACAGTGGGCTGGATGTCATTGCACATCCAAGCCTCAGGGGAGGGACTGAACAAAGAAAAAACCCCAGCGCACAGGAGAACAACAGCAGCCTTTGAAGTCCAGGCCACACGCCCACCGCTGGACTTTAATTAACCAGCTGTCCCAGACCCTATCTCCTCTCCCAGGAACCCATCAGTCTAGCTTCTAAGAAAGGGCACCCAGGTAAGGAGCACAGGGTGGCCCCATCTCAGGGGGTGTGGAAGCCAGGAGGGCAGCCAGGAACTCAATGAGTTGGAGCAGTGGTATCCTATTCTTGACTTCCTGGTCGGGGGAGTCTCAGGCTGGGTGGTAGATCCTGTGTCAGAGAGGTACACCCGAGAGATATCTTGTGAGCCTGCAACCAAAGGGAAAAAGAATTGAGAAAAAAAAGTAAGGATCCCTGGATATGCTCACCTACAGTATGTCACTAATGAACATAATGAATAGTGCAGGTCCCAGAATGGATCCCCAGGGCACCCTACTCATGAATCCCTGGCCCTGATTTGGCTTCATTTACTACTACCCTCTGGTGCCTCCCTCTGAGCCAGTTCCATACCCAACACACTAAACACTTCTCTACTTCTAAGTCCTCCAGCTTTTTCAGCAGTCTTTTGTGTGGTACTGAACTGAAAGCTTTGCTGAAGTTGAAGTATATCAGATCTACCTCCTACCCTCTATCTATCAACCTAAAGTCCCAATCAAAACAAACAAACAAAAAAAACCTGACACATGTGATCTTCAACCAGGACCCCATGTGTTCCCAGTCTGTTTCATTGCTCATGTGAGGAACCCCTTCAGTAAATGATCTCAGACCTCCATGATTCTACTCAACCTGTCCACTGTTGAGGTATACCCCCAAACCAGGCATTCCCCTAGGATAGGTACCTGCATGTCAACTAGGAAAGGCAACTCCAGAAATCTAGTCTTGGGCAAATAAGGTGAGAGGTGCCTGAGGGGGACTCTGTGGGACAGAGGAACGGAGCCCAGAATGATGCGGTGTAGGGTGGGGCATTCTGCTCCTGTCAGAAGATTACACATTTCCATGAGAGTGTCATGTACCCACCACCACTGAGGACATACAGTAAGTACACCAATGCCGGAATACCTAGTGCACCTCATGGGCATCCTGGTCTACACTGTGAGTTTTTCAGATTTCACTACCACCTGTGATCACCCAAACTCTTGAGTGCTCCTCCTCAGTCCACTCCCACCCTCCATGTCATGTGCCTCACGCCCTTAGGTGGCTGTGTAAGTTTCAATTGTATGGGTGCATAGTGGGTGGGGAGTGTGTGGAGTTAGGGTTTTGACAACTCTAGATCCTCCAAATGATGGAGAGAGCCCGTGAGGGAGTTCACTGCTTAATAATTACATCTTTGGGACCGATGTTGGGCTGGGGGTGCTATTTAAATGTTAGCATATATACTTTTTATAATCCATTTACTGTATATGGAGGACAGAAATAAATGAGTTGGGGAATGGGGTGTCTAGTGCACTAGCCCTCACCAGCTAGAGAGGGCTAGAGGTTTCTTTTTTCACATTTTTGACCTGGATAAAAATACCAAATGCTGAATGCCAAGCACCAATACTGTTCAAGGTTTTGAAAATAAAATGTGTTTGCTTCCTGCTTTAATGAATTGAAGCTGTTCTGCTTACTTTTTGAAGTTGCAAGGAACAACGTCTCAATATTTAATTAGTGATAGGTAGACTGTAAATTCACAGAAGTTTTTTTTTCTTTGTTTATGACAAACTTTTTCAATCTGATGTTGCAGGTCTTATGAATGGACTTGCAGTCCACAGTACAGCGAAATAACAATCAATCCATTAGCATTTCCAGATTTCTTGATCACCTAAATATGGCCATGCAGCCATATCTATCTTAATAGTATTTACTCTATGTTACATTCAAATGACAGAAATAGCATGATGGCACAACTGGAACATCTCTTTCAAATTTCCAGACCTCCAAGTGGTAGTCGCAGTGTTCTTTGCTTGTGAAAACAACAAGCCTTTAAATCACCTACTTTGTTCATCTGTTTAAAAAGTGCATGCTCAATATATTTCAGAAAATATGAACCATAAGGAGATAAATTCCTTTATGAGGACTCATTCCTAATCTTTTCAAAAACTGTACTTGGAGTCAGTGATATAGGAGCCTTTGCAAACCATTAGTAACTCATGCTGAATTGCCTGTAATAGAAACATTAAAATCTCTGAAGCAACCCATAGAATTGTGAGTAGATACCACCAAAAAAGTTTTAGTAAACACTCTTTTCCTTGCTGAGTAGTTGGAATACGCTTGGATTCCCTGCCTTAAAGATTCCTGGAGTAAATCACCTCTGCTGTGTTTTTTAAATAACTGATTTTGTTACATAATTTTGTCCAATTCAGTTTCTCCTGAACATCCCCCTCACCCTGACATTGGGACTGCACCCATCTTCTAGCCAGGAAAGTGGGTGAGCAGTTGCTTTCTTATACAATGCAAATACAGTTCTTAGGTTGGCTGGCAAGTAGTACAGAAATGGTGAGCAGCTTATTCCTACCATCCTCAAGAGCCACGTGCATCACTTCTGCAATATGCTCAGAAAACTGCTGGCTCCAGTGTGGGATTCTGTGATTGTGCACAGTTGGGCAGGCTGCTTGCAGCTTTTTCACAAAGAAGTCTATCCCCTGCTAAAAACTGCACACTCCTCAAACTAAAGCTGTGTGGAATTTTTAAATTCTGCTTCCAATAGAAGTCTATAGAATTTTGTAAATTCAGTAGAATTCCAATTAAAAATGGAATTCTGAAATTCCAAAAGTGGATGTTTTTAAAATCTGCAGAATAGTATAAGACGTAGCCTACAGTTCATGTAACATTCAGATTCATTTTCTGCAAATTGCAGAATAATTTGTTTTCTCAGATTATGTAATCCATGGAGCATTATTCCACAGTTTACATAGAAATAATTTTTGGAATTCTATGGAACTCAATAGAAATTCCAGAAATCATTTTGGAAGTGAAATTGCTATTCAGCATATGAGGAATAATGTATGGGCGATCATATACAGTGAGCCTCTGTTTCCATCGAGGGGCTGAAATAACAGTGTATGGCTGCCCACATTTAATGTTTTTATTGTACCTCTTTTTAGGGCTGTGGGCAGAGCCTACAGCCCTTCTGTCATCAATCAAACTATAGCTCTAAAATGGCTTTTTGTGGAACTCAGTTTTTAGACATTTGGAAGTATTCCTCCACAGCTGCAAAGTAGATCTCTCCCCCCTCTGATTTTTGCTATTTGCTGCTCTATGTTAAAGGCATTTGAAGGGAGGGGGGATGCTACTGTATTGTGCCTCAGAACTTCTCAGGCTATTAACAAAAAAATGTTTAAACTACTGTTTCTATCATCTGTCCAGCTCAGTCTAATAGATGTATTCTATTTCTTTTAGCAACATATGTGTTAACCCATTATGTGATGTCTGTGAAACACTGAGCCTATACAGTGTCAGATTACAGACAGTGATCTGTGAGCTATTTCATTCCTATGAACACAGATGCAAACTGCAGGGCAAGTGTTGGGGGGGGGTAGCCCCATCACTTTTTTTTGGCCTGAAGGATCTTTCCCTTTAAACAAACAAACCAAAAAAGTAAGCATAAACTAGGGTGACAGAGTTAATAGAGTCCAGCTTCCCAGGCACACATAGAAAATAGCTTGTTTGCTGTTTCTGGAGTCTGAAGTGTCAAGTGGAAAGTGCTTTTAAGTAAGTGGGTGTGTGTGTGTGTGGGTGTGTGTGTCTACAATCCTGCTTTGGGATGGGCCATGTGACGCAGAATGCTCATCTCTCATCAAGGATTTATGGTCTGAGGCTCAGCTACACTGTTTGATCACTCCTACGCCACAGAAGGTCAGTGTAAAACTGTTATGTTTCCATCCTCCAGACAGACAGTTTCAAAAGTAAACTAAAAGGAAAAAAAAAATAATGTCATTTTATAAACAGATATTTATATTTTTTCCTTTGGTAACCAGGTAAGGCCAATTAGGCATATGTGCTTATTTCTATGGACAACCCATGAATACTGGGGAGATTAAGTGACTTAATCAGAACCATACGGTATGGGAATAGAGGGTGTGGGAATCAAACCCATGTCTGAATGCTGGATGTACAAAGTTCATTTTTAGCTCATTACTCTAACCTCTAGGTTATACTGCCAGCCCCATCAATAGTGAACAGTTTAGACTGGGCTGTTGGTACCTCAAAAAAGAACTGCCTTGAATCAGCAAACATACATTTTTGTAGAAGTAGATATTATTTTTTAAAATACCAGTTCTGATTTTGTTACTGCTTAATCAGAATTGGCCTTTTGGTAAATTCAGTGAGTGTTTCTGATTCACATACTGCTGGCATTGGACATTTTAGAACAGCATGATCTTGTCAAGAACTTACATTGTTGATACAATGCATCTGTGATCTAATTTAGAATTCTTAGGTTCATGGGGGCATAAACAACATCATACAATTCTTAGATGGCACTTTGCAGCAATATGTAACCCATAAATATCAATAGGTTAACTAAAAGGCCTGCAAAAGTGGGGCAGAAACAGAAGGGGACCCACTGTATTAAAAAAAGCTTCTACAGGAAACATTACTCACAGGTTCAGTGCAGTTCTCCTTTAACTGAGCTTGTGGTGAATGTCAGTTTTTTTATCTAAATGGTAAGAACTCTGTTTACAGAGATTTGGAGCCTTCCACAGGGAAATTCTTCAGATAGACTTGAATTAGTTATACGGGAAAACAGAGGAATTTGGCTTCCATTGGAAATAATGTAATCTACAGGAAAACATAGGAAAATTACCCTATAGTTACAGGAAAAAGGCAAACTTAATCTGGGAGCAGTCACGCACACACACACACACACACACACACACACACACACCAGTAGCATTTACTCTGACTAAATAAATTCAGGAGGACTGATTTATCAGCATGGCAGTTGTTGACGATTGTGACTAGCAGCACTATATAACACCAGCAAGAAAATACCTTTGGTCATTTGGTAGCTCTTCACAGTCCTATCGGCTCTGGCTAGATCTTATTTTTATAGCATATGATTTTAGCATAACAATAGCACTGTAGCAGGTTTCTTTGCCTCTATGTGTAACTGTGGTACAGTTAGTGATATTCTTCTTTTTTTAATAATAATCAGTTGGGCATAAATATGCCTTTATTATCCTATTTTATTTCTGCCTGTGTTTTGCTGTATTGTTGGTGTTGCTACTGACAGTGCCACTGAGAATGAATGAGAGAATACAGAGAAAGATCAAACGCTTACAAGTAGGAGTGCTGTGCACTGTCATTGTCACGATGAGTAGCATTGGATGCAAATGCAAGACACTTGTTACAGGTTTTGGAGGCTAGAAATTTTAAAACTTTGGGGCATTATTTTCACACAGAAAGGTAGCAATTCATCTAATAGGGCCACAAACTTATGAATAAATGTGGTGAGAGAAATATTTGCAAATCATGAGTGCCAAAAAGAAAATGACACGGGCAGGTGGCAGTCAGTATGAGCGAGGCACAGCTGCTGTGGTTATGGAACAGGCACAGCTTTAGAAGATGCATAATAGCTTTAGAATGTGCACAAGGTTTCTGAGGTGCTTGATTTCAATGCACAATAAGCCCTAACCATATACAAGAAATACATTCTACATTCCATGCAACTCTGCTAGAAACCTCTTATGATAATCTCCTTGGTCCAGATAAGCCAGAATCTCACTCCATCAAATTAGCTGTCCCGATCATTGTCAATTCCAATCATTTAGCCTCTCTATTTAAAAAAAAAATGAAAAGAAATTCTGTTTGATTTGAATATGCTACTTTTGATCCTCTACCATCACAAGTTACGGACCCTTCTGAATTCAGTAACTATATCTCCCTTGGCAACTGTTGTCCTATCTGCCTCTTCCCTACTCTTGCTAAACTACAAGAAAAACTAGTCTGTTCCCAGCTCTTTGCCTTCCTCTGCTCTACTTATTTATTCTCTTCTTTCCAGTCTGGTTTTCATAAGAGCCACTCTGCTGTGTCCTCTCTACTGCATGATACCGACTCCATCCATGAGGCAAATGAGAATGTTTTATTTTACAGAAAGGTTGGAGGAGCTGTGGAACAATCTGCCAGCTGATATGGTAGGGACCAGAACTATCAAGAGTGAAGGGTTTAGTGATTGTTCTGAATTTATTTATTTATTTAAAGTTGATAACCAGGAGAAGCACACTGAGCCGAGGCTTGTTTTCCGGTGTGACCCGTGGGAAAGGGTACAAGGACTCAAAACAAACATATATACATGAGAAGAGACATTTACAACACAGTGTGTCTGGCAGGTTACAATATGCAAACAGTTAAACACATTGACTCAGGCAGGTTACAATAAAGCCTGAGTAGAAAGGAGGCACAAATAGTGTGGAGACACCGGCAGGTTACAAGGTGCCTGAAGAGGTAGCATAAATACAACATTACTGGCAAAAGTACAAAAATAAAAATATACAACTCAAATTAAGGCTGTACAGTGACATAACAGAATGCAAGAGAGGACACAGGATATAAACAATAACAACATATCGCACACATGATACAACAAAGGCACTGAATAACTGACTAGAGGCTGTCTTAGAAATATTCAGGCTATGCAGAAATTTAGTCAGGTTGATGGTAGGAGCCGGGGGTGAGGGGTAACTATAAAGTATTTGTTTAATAAGATTTAGCAAGGATAGCAAGCAGAGGGAAGAGAGTTCCACAAATGGGAAAGAAGAAGGAAAAAGCAGCTTTACTCAAGTTAGAGTGTGGGTGGGAAAGGGCAAAAGAATGACAGTCATGTGTGCGGAGACTGTGGGATGTGTGGGGGGAGGCAAGGTAGAGGGGAAGTAAGTCAAACCAGAATTTGGCTGAGATTATGGAGGTGTGGAGACTTTGGTGAGAGGAAAGGGAAGGGAGTGATAATGAAGAGTAGAGGGAGAAATGATGAGTCCTGGGAAGGATGTTCAAGGTGAAATGACAGAAAGCATTGAACAGAATGTCAAGTCTGGAGAGGGTGGATGTAGAGGTGGACCCACAGATGACAGCAGTCAAACAGAGGTAGGATAGTTTTAGTATGGAGTATCCATCGAACTGGGAGGGAGAAGGCATCTTTGTTTGTATAGAGAGCACCAATTCTGAGTGGAGCTTGGACTGCATATAGTTGACATGTGTTGAGAAATCAAGGTGACTATCTAGCCAGATGCCTAGATACTTATAAGATGGAACTGTATCCAAAGGGGTGCCTTGAAGGGTTGAAAAGGGAAGGGGCATGGTGAGCTTGGCTAGTTTTTGATGAGTACCAAAAATCATAGAGACTGTTTTAGTAGTATTTACATTGAGATTATTTGTTTGGAACTAGTTTAGGATGTGAGGGAAGTCTGTTTGCAATAGAGCAGTCCCCACAAGAATAGATGGATCAAAGGTACAGAGGATAGTTTTTCTGCATAGAGGTGAATTTGGCAAGAAGAGCATACCATAGGGAAATTGTTAAGAAAGAAGGAGAATAAAATAGGTCCAAGAATAGAGCCTTGAGGTACACCTACTAGAACTCAGAGAGAGGGGAGAGTACATTACCTGCTTGGACACATTGGGATGAACTTGAGAGATAAGATTTGAACCATTTGACAGATAGAGGGGAGAGACCGGCAAGTTCCAGTTTGGTAAGAAGGAGATAGTAAGAGACAGAATCAAAGGCATTAGGTATATGAATTTAGCTGCAGTTAGATGGCCTTGATCCATGCCTATAAGAATGGCATCAGTGACTCAGAGAAAGGAAGAGATAGTAGAATGATTTTTCTAGAAACCAGCCTGCAATGGAGAAAGAAAATCCAATGAGGAGTGAGAAAAGGTGAGTCTGCTAAGGACAAGGGACTCTTAGAGCTTAGCTAGATTAGGGAGGAGGGAGATAGGACAGTAGTTTTCAGGAGAGGAGTGATCACCACCTTTCTGGAGGGGGGATAACGTTTGCTGATTTCCAGGCCTGAGGAATAGTGCCAAGGGCACAGGGGGTGAGCAATAGTAGGGGCAGAGATATGAAGAAGGCAAGGGTCAAACCCATCAGGGTTGGATTTGCAAGGTTTCAGTGATTTAAGTGCATGAAATACCTCTTGAGCAGTAATAGGAAAAAATGAAATGAATTTGGAGTAGGAGGAATTTGCAGATCTTTGGGAGGCTGACGGGGTGTTTGGAGTTAGATGGGAGATCAGTGGGGTGGGGGTTGATGGACAAAGAGGGGAGGGCACATGTTGTGAAAAATTTGTTTAGGGTGGAGACAATGGTGAGAGTCAGAGACAAGATTGTTTTCAATCAGAAGGGAGGTGGAGAAGAAATTAGAGGGGTATGAGGAATGAATAGAATGTTTGCAAAAAATTATGAGATGAGTTTCTGTTTTCTGTTTTCTTATAATGTATGCTTAAAATACTGGTATTTCGTAGACCTAATAGCTTGGTACATGCATTTGTAAGAGTATGATAAATGGATAGGTCAGTGAGAGAAGATGAGGCCTTGTAACATACCCAAGTATGGTCACAAGTATTACAGATCTTGATGACGTCAGCAAATAGCCAAGGATGGAGGAAATGTCTCATCCTGTGGCGATGTGATGGGGCATTAATGTTCCAAATGTTGTTGAATGTGTGGCAGAAGATGGAGAGGCAGTACCGACATCATTGGAGGAGTAGAAAAGAGCCCAATCAGAGGATGCTGCAGTATATCATGCAGGAGATTTGGGGTGTTAAGGAAGCGTAAAGAACTAATCCAATGTTAAGTCTGGGGAGCGAGAAATCTGAAATTTGGGTGTACAGTGTGTCATCAGATGGTCACTGAATATGTCAAGGAGTGTGCCAGCACAGGCAATCCACTGGGAGTGTGAGGCCAAGATCCAGTCAAGAAGGGTGTGGTTGTTAGAGAGATGAATTGGTCTTGTGAGTTCATTTATTAGCTGATGGAGGTTTAGTGACTCAGTGTGTTGCATGGTAGGTTTTAGGGCAGAGGAGGCCCAGTCCAAATTGAAATCACCAAGTAGAATGAGTTCCCTGGAACTAGCAGCAGATGAAAGGGAGGAAATTGTGTTGACCACAGAGGAAGGGGCAGTTTTAGGGGAGGAGTATAGCACCCCCAATGAAAATGGGGTAGAGGAGGGGATGTAACAGCTTAATGAGAAGAAGTTCATGATCCTTTGGGGCTGCCTCAATAGTAATGAGTGAGACTGGTAAATTTTGGTGGTGGTAGATTGCTGTACTGCCACCATGCTTGGAACGGTCTTGCTGAAGGATATGGTAGCCAGGTAGAAGGAGTAGGGAGTTGAATATTCTGGTTGAAAGCCACAGTTCCTTGATACAGAGTATGTCTGGAGAGTGTTGAGACAACCACACTCTTAGAAGGTTCATCTTAGGGAGTAGGCTACTAACACTGAGGTAATATATAGTAAAGCCTTTTGTAGGTGTAAGAGGTACAATATAGAGGCAGGGTCTGGGTTTAGTTGGATATCACCAGCTAAAAGGAGGAGTAGGTAGAGGAGGAGAAGTTTGTTGGCAGATTTACATGATTTTATCGGACTATAGTGTTTACTTATGTGGGTTGGTGAGTGAAAGAATTTGAACCTGTGGATGAGTTCCGTAATGAGAGAGGGGAGTTGAACTCTGCCTGGTGCAGGGTGGGGGAAAAAAGGAGGCAGGTATTGTTGGGGGGAGAATGAATGGCAGTGGTATAGGGGAAGCGGGGGGGTGGATACTGTGAGTTAGAACTCTGTATGGACAATAGGTCCTGGGTTTGTTAGGGCTTTATGGGCAGACTGAATGGACCAGTAGTCTCTTTCTGCATTCATTGTCTATGCTTCTATTTCTGTTCTCATTGGGATGGATCAGGAACACATCACTGCTGCCATCTTCATCAAACTTGCTAAGGCTTTTGATTCAGTAGCTCACCCCCTCCTTGTGGAGAAGTTGAGATCCACAGGTCTTTGTGCACCAACGGTTGACTGGTTCAGATACTACCTCTCAAGTCATCTCCAGTCAGTGCTGGTTGGCAATGTCTTGTCCCCTCCCCTTTCCATCCTGTCTGGATCCCTCAAGCTCCACCCTGGATCCTATTTTATTCTCTATTTTTTCTCAGTGACCTCCCATTTGTCAGTGTTGATTTGAATATTCACATGTACACAGATTACACTGTACACTGCTTTGCATGCCTCAGTCTCTGCCTTACTTGCCTCAGTCTCAACCTTGGAATCAATGTCACAGCATACCATCAACAATTTCCAGTGCTGGTTCCATTCTAACCAGCTCAGGGTTAACACAAAGAAAATAATATCTACTGTATTACCTTTGGCACCAGCCCAAAACTTTCCAGGCTCCCTGTCCCTCCTGTTTTCTCCTTCAAGGAAGGCAGTCCCCTTAATATTATCCCAAATTTCTAATATCTCAGTGTATGGTTAAATCGTAGGCTGAACTGTTCTATCCATATTGATGCCATCCACAGCAAGCTCTGCTCTGAATTTGGTGCCCTCTATCACAACGCAGATTGTCTCTTATTCATGGTCCACCATGAGCTGATCACTAAGATGGTGCTTCCAGTGTTTGACTATGTGATTGTGGTTTATAGTACTGCCCTGTCCTCTTCCCTTCCTGGCTGGACACCCTCTGCAGTGCCTCTGCCATTTTGCTGCTATTGCTCCTCCTCCTTGTACTCATCACTGCACCCTTGACACTTTCCTTTCTATCCCTCCCATTCCCTCCCATTGCTTCATGCACCGTGTGTTTCTAGTTTCTAAGTACTGGTTGGACTCTCTGCCTGCAATATCTCCTTTGTAATTTCCCCTATTCCCTCTGCCTCTCATTCTCTTTACTTTCACAACTCTTGCACTTTCTCTATTCCATAGTCCAACCCCAGCTGAAACCATCTGCCTCGCACCCTCCACCTCTACCCCTCCCTTTTTCCCTCAAATGTTAACTCAAACCTCTTGCTGTCTCCCTCTTGCTCCTGCCCTGGTCATAGTTATTTTTTCCATACTACTCTCCAGTACTTATCCTTAATGTTACTCTACCAGTGCTTTCATTTGATATACTAGCCTGTACACTGTTTACTGTATTGAATTTATTGATTAATTATTGTAGTTTTGCCATACCTTGCATTTTTCTGTAGTGTTTACTTTGTTTTCATATCCCCCGTCACATCTGGAAATAAGTCTAGGCTCAGTATGCCTTTCCTGGTTACCAATTTTCAATAAGTAAGTAAATTAATTAGCAAAAATAAACTATAAACCAATCTGTAACCCCCTACTTTAAGTCAGACTACCAGGGAAACATGTCCCAGCATTTGAATTACACTTTGACTTTTCTCACTTTTCGGAGAGAATCTCAGACAAATAGATGCACCCATGGAGCTGTCACCCATACAACAAAAGTCTTAAATTACAGTTTTATAGCAACTAACTCCAAACGGGCCTGTGTTTCAATTTTCATTACCTTCTGTAAGGTGTTCACGTTTTTTATTCAGTTTTTCATCTCAGACTTCTTGATTCTAGAGTCAATCTAAAGGCATTTTAATGGAACAAATACTGTATTACCTGATAACACTTCAGAATAGTTTTATTTTGTGTAGTATATTCTGACCAAAAACATCCTAATGTGTGTCACAATTGTGCAGAAAGGATGTGCTATCGAAAATGGGTATATAGACTGCAAATACATGCATTAAAAAGAGATCTCATTTAAATTAAAGTGACACTGTCAGCCTGCTTTTCATCATAGTATTTCTAGTTAAAAACCTACATTTTATGATTGCTTACCTTCTCTAAAATTCATTGATGTTGTTGTTTGTTTTGTCTGTCTCCTTGTTTAGTAAAACTGAAATGCATGCTAATATATATTTATAAACAACCTTGTTTTGTTTACAATCCTGGATCTGTTCTGACTGTATACTTCCCTGAGCATTAGAAACACTCCAAATAGTGCAGTCACTCATGAAGAATTAGCCTCCTAAACTTCCAGTGCATCATAAGTGGCTAGACTGTGTTGTGGGTGTTCCCAAGTCCAGGAAACATGCAGTTGGAGTTGATCAAGGAATGTAAACAAACCTGTTTTGGTGTGATAACACCAATATGTTGGGCAGTATGTTTTTCACTTTTTTTTAAAGGAAAAATAATCAGAATCAAACTACCAGCTACATCAACAATCTTTACAAAATGTTTGCAATCATAAAATGTGTTTTTCAAACTATGGACATTTTGAGACCTAAGTGGGTTGACAGTGTCTGTTTAAAATCAAGGATGTCATGCCAAGACAATTTCAGGTGACTGTATGTGATTAAAATGTAATCAAAGGTGTACGCTAAGTTATAGTTTTACTCCTTTCTCCATTCAAAAAGCAATACATTGATGGAGATTTTTTTTGGGTGGGGGCATGTGTTCCCCCAAGACTCTATAGGTACGATGGTCCTCCTGATTATAACACAAATATACTAAAATCAACACTGCTCTAATGGATACTAGATAACAACATAATAGAGGGTTCAAAGGTGTTTTGAGGTGAAGTCAAAGGTGAAAAATTATTAATTACTGAGAGCTGTAGAGGGCAAGAAGAGCTGTGAAGAAGTTAAGACTAAATGTAAGAAAGATGAGTTGTTATGGTTGATGCAAAAAGGGAGCAAGATATTCAGTGAGCCAAACAGAGGAAAAGGGAGGCTGTTTCAAAGTACAGGAGCTATGTAGCAAAAAACAAAAAAACGAAAACGAAAAGACCCCTGACACAAGACAGGGTTTGGGGATAGAACAACAGAAAGCCAGAATTTGAAGGGCATAAGGAATGTTAAAGAGAGTAAGATGAGATGAATTCAGAGAGAATGCAGGGGCACATTTTCAGAAAATTTGGAAGGTGAGAAAGGAGAGTTTGCAAAACATTCTGAAATGAATGATTAGTCTGTAAAGGTTTAATAAGACAAACAGCCACCTATTAAATAAATAAAAATGGCAAGCAGTGGCCCCTCATTAAAGACTGTATTTATTAAAGTTTCCAGGAATCACATTCTGTTATAAAATGTCATTCTCTTTTTTTTTAGTTGTTCCATTTCCACTTGGGGCCCATCTGTCAGAGCAGTAATATACTGGTACATATGGTGATAAAGGTAAATGCAGTTTTTATGGCAAAAGATAATAAGCTAAATGGAAAACTCTGGTACTCCAAGTAAAACATTATTGGGAAATAGATACTGACAAATCGAATGAAGTTGTAAAAGTGCAGCTGTGGAGCTGGTAAGTAATGGCTTGTCCAGCTGCCAGAGAAGATGTAGTCTGACATCTGCTTCCCTCTGGCTAGGCTTACTTCTCTCTAGAGCCCAGAATGTTTTGTATTACTTTTTAAAAGGGACAAACTGTTTAGACAACCCTGGGACAGCTCAATAGTTTTCAAACCAAAAATATAATGTTATTACTGTATTTCACAGATAGTCAGATATGCATGATGCCACACCAGGGTTTTTGTTCAGGATCCTCAAGTGTTCAGTTCCCTGAACTAAAGAAGTTCATTTGTTGAGTTGTCTGGTATTTTCTGTCTGGACAACCCAAGCCTTAGCTGGAATCTTCTCAGAGGTCATTAAAAAATAAGATACATAAATTACATCCATCACTCATGCAACAGATTTGACAGAAAACGTCTTAGGTTGGATTTAGGCCCTAAAGGCACAAAGACTGCATTTCTCAAGTCTGGACCTGATGGCTCTTTGCTCTCACATATACATACATACTGCAGTGTCAGAGGCTAGTAAGGATTCATTTTGTGCAGAAAATTCAACACTGTTCAGAAATGGTAGGTGAATTTTACCCATGTTTAACAGTTTCAGTCTTTCAAAAACTGAAAATATATCACACATACATATGGATTTCATGTGCAAAAAAAATTTAAATAGAAACACAGACAATGAATGCAGAAAACGAACATTATTTCATCTAGTCTGTCCAGAGTTCCGTAGCTGACCTGGGAACTATTATACATACAGGGTTTAACCCATCCTAGTCCACACCCCTGCTCCCTTCCCTACTGCTACCTATCAGAGCAACCGTCAAAACCCTTCACTCTGTCCCACCCATGCTTGAAACCATTTACGGTGTTGACACCCACCACCTTTGCTGACAGGGTCTTCTAACCCTCCCCTACCCTTTCTGTAAAATAGAATTTCCTCACATCCCACTGAAACTTTACCCCCACCAGTTTCCACTTGTGATGTTAGGTGCCTGACTCTATTCTCCTGTTAAATAGTTCCCCACAGTTCACCTTATTTATTCCCTTCAGGAACTTGAAAGATTATGTCATATCCCTCCCCTCACTTGGTCTTCAGCAAGTACATGTTCATTGCCTTCAGGTGATCTTCATAAGATCTGGACTTTTGGTCCTGAATCATCTTGGTCACCCTGCATTGTACTGTCTCCAGCCTGTCTCTGTCCTGCCTTAGGTGAGAACTCCAGAACAGAGCACAGTGTGGCCTCACCAGTAGTAGTACTGCATTTCCCTGCTGCTAGTGCCCCTTCTGATATGCCCCGGCATCCTATTAGCCTTACTACAGGCCTTGTTGCACTAGCTTGATTGATTGAGATAGGTAGTCACATCGAGACACGTGATGCAGTGCTCTTGCTAGCTGCACTCTCAGGGAGCTCTGCCTAACCCCTGTTCAAAACCACTATAACCTGCTTATTTCATAGGAATTTGCATTCAAAACTGGAACTCTTATAATCTGGATACACCGGAGCATCTTCCAGAGATGCTGATGGAAGCAGAAATGCCGAAAGGGCCTCCTAAGCACACCCCACCAGCAACCCCCGAGAAGGCCCCAAAGAAATCACGGGCCTCATCGCAGCAGCCTTCCCAGTCCTGCAGCCCTGGTACTGGAGGAGAGGAACCACTAACTGTCACAAGATTCCTGGAAGAATTCCGCCCATTTAAGGCTGAAATGGTGGAGATGGCTTCTGAAATTAAAAGCATTACCTCTGCCTTGGACGACCTGGCAAGGAAAACGCTCTGATAATGAAGTGCGGGTAAGATCCCTGGAAGCCGGGCCGATAAGATGGACCGATGATTGCGCCATATATAAACCACCGCATGTAAGGTAGATACGAAGGTGGAAGACCTCTCCAAGGCAAGCCAGCGTAATAATATTGTATTAATCGGCCTACCTGAAAAGGAGGAAGGAGGGATCGCGTTAAATTTTCCAAAAGTTTGTGGAAAAAATAGCAGGCCCTTCACCCTTTGGCCCCTGCTATAGTACTGAAAGAGCACATCGTGCCCTCTGGCCTACTCCACCTCAGGGTGCACCCCCCCCCGTATCTTTCTGGCCAAATTCCTGAACTATCAAGAGAGACAGCTATTTCTACAAAAAGTCAAGGAGGCTAAGGATCTGCAATGGGAGGGTATAAGCCTCAGGGTGGCCCAAGATCTACCACTGTCTGTTTGACAACAGAGGGCCATCTTCCACCCACTTGTTTCTAAGTTAATCGCAGCGGGCATCAGGTTCAGAATGTCTTACCCGGCCAGATTGCACGTCTTCATGGCTGATACTTGGAAGGTGTACAATCCAGAATCGGCTTCAACTGCACTCCAATCTGCACTACCAGCCTGTTTAAGCCTAAATGAGTGCTTTGCCTGCTTCCTCTGTGGAAATTTCCCTCCTAGTTATTAAAAGGTTAAATTCTTAAAAGGTTAAAGATTTTTCCTGACTTTTTTGCTTTGTGGAGAGGGTGCGTTTTCTCCTCTTAACTCGCTTGGGAAGGGACTATTATGGAAGATCCCTTAGCAATTGCCCGAATCTCTTGAGGGTCCCCTCAAACATCTGGGAGCTGTGCACTCGGTGGCGCAATGCTAACTTTTGTAACTGTGTATCGGATTTATGCCATGGAGGAGTGTTACCGAAATACTAGCAGCGTTTCAGAGACTGACTACCCGTACTGTAATTAGGGTCATCCCCAGGGTGGATGTGCAAATAAATGGTAGCTGTAAGAAGTGTTTTCAGTGGTGGGACTTGAAGTTTTTGATGGGGAGATAGAGCATGGGTCCCCTCACCGTCCTTTTGGTGCACTATTGTGGTTCCGTAGATAGAGGGAGCCAGAGCCATACTTATATGTTTCCCTTTACTTTTTATTTTGTTGTGGGCATTTCTGGATGTTGTAACCACGGGATGGGTGCTTTCATCCCTTTTTTGTTCAAAATCTCTCCTACAGGGATCGGAGTACTGGCACTTACGGTGCTCGAGCTGCCTCAAGGCATTAAAGGGGTGCATTGGCCATTATTACAAGGGTTGAAATTGCTCTATGGGATCAACCCCTGGCCTTCAATTCCAGAACTGTCACTCACCCGGGCACACCGTGGTGGGATGCAGCTTAGAATTGGACATACGTTTGTCCAGAATGCATGGGTACCCCAAGGGATACAGATCTGAGTTTAATTAGGCATTAGCAACGAGGGCCCTGGATCTGGTTTATTGTTTCTTGTCTATTGTTCTCGGGTAATAGCTTTACGACAAATGTTGAGCGTTTTCCTTGGTACTTCACTTACGGTTTAGCAGGTATAAGGGTAAATAATAGGTTTTGGAGTGGGACGGGGGGGTGGCAGAGCGGGAGAGGATACAGCGGGGTGAGCTGTTGTCATGGACCGCGATAATGTGGGTGGGCTAGAGGGGTGGGGGTGTTGGGGATTCGGGTTTAGGTTTAGCTTGATAGGTATTTTGTTGGTGGATTTTGTTTGGTTAGGGCAATGTGAGGGGGGGAGCACAAGACCTAAGGCTTGGTAGTTGGGGGAAACAGTTAGGACCCAGTAGGTTAATGCATCAAGCTATCATTATGGGTCATGGCATCACATAGGGTTATTAAATTCCTAAGTTGGAATGTCAAGGGGCACGACAGAAATCCAAACAGTACCGAATTCTGAAGCATGTAGATGTTTTAAAAGCAGACATAGTGTTCTTACAAGAGACACATTTACTCCACATGGAGAGCAATAGCATGAGACATTTGCAAATGGGGCTAGCCTTTGCCTCACAAGGCAATACACAAAGTAGAGATGTTATGGTGCTAGTGCATAGGTCTATCCCCTTTACCCCCTCCAGGTCATTCAAGATGGTGCAGGTAGATACGTTCTCATTAGGGGGAAACAATACAGAGATCCTAGTGGGATCCGTTTATGGTCCTAATATGGACACGCAAGGATTTTTTGTACAATTACTGGAGGCAGTAGCGCCCTTTGTACCAATATTACTCGAGATGAAATTGAGATGGTCATTAAGGGTCTCCCGTTGGTCAAAACACCGGGCCCGGACGGATTTTCGTCTAACTTCTATAAAAAGTTTTCCAAGCAGCTTTCCCCATTATTGTTTTTGTTATTCTAGTATATTCTCAATTGCCAGACAAAAGATCAGTCGCTATTTGAGGCGCTTATTGTCTTAATCCCCAAATCAGATAAACCTCCTGAGCAACTAGCTAGTTACAGGCCTATTTCACTACTTAATTATGATATAAAAATTCTGGCGAAGTTACTAGCGGACCGAATAAACAAGGTGCTACCTGAATTAATTGGGGTGGGAGCAGGTCGGCTTTATGAAAGATAGATCACCCAATGACCATCTCAGGACATTGGCACATGTCTTCTCGGCGTCCGAGGAGAGCAGTTCCGCCATGGCTCTGGTCTCGTTGGATGCCGAGAAGGCCTTTGATAGGGTCCCCTGGAGGTTCCTGTTAACCACAATGGAAAAGTTCGGCTTTCCAGAGGTGTTTCTGAGATGGATTGGCTCCCTTTATCTAAAGCCCACAGCCAGGATCTCTTGCAATAGGGTTATTTCAGACCCTTTCAACTTGCACGTGGGCACCAGGCAAGGATGCCCCTTGTTTCCTCTCTTCTTTAATTTATATCTTGAGTCCCTTATAAGAAGCATAGTGTGCAACCAAGAGATAAATGGCATTAAAATTCTGGACAATGTAGTTAAAGTAACAGCATATGCAGATGGTCTCTTGGTGTACATTTCAAGTCCGAGCAAACCCATTCCAGTCTTACTGAAAACCATACGGAAATATAGCCAATTGGCTAATTATAAATTAAATTTAGATGAAACTGTGGTGTACCCCCTCAATAAGAATCTCTTTTAACAGGAGGTTGCCGAGCTAGGACTAGCTTGGAAGTCAGAATCCATCAAATATTTGGGTCTCACCCTGGCTAGGAGCACGACACGAATATGCCAGTTAAATCTGGACTCCTTGGTGCATACAATAGATTTAGATTTGAAAAGGTGGGCGCAGCTTCCAATTTCCTTGTGAGGAAGGATAAATTTAGTTAAGATGAATGTATTTCCCCGGTTGTTTTATCCCCTTAGCATGTTAAACATCTGGCTACCACTCTCACGGTTCAAGAAACTTCATGGGCTCATAGCCAACTTTGTGTGGGGTTACAAAAAAGTGAGGATGGCCTACCACAAGTTAGCTGCTCCTAAACCTTTGGGGGAATTAAGATTACCGCATTTTGCTCTCTATTTTTGGGCTAGTCATGTCAATAAATATCTTAGGTGGGTGCAGAGCATGGACCCTTTAACTCAATTACCGTATGTCCTTTGTGGATACAACGAGCTCGACCTTATTAAGAAACATGGTCTCGCATCGGAGGTCTTGCTGTACCTCAGCCCTAAACTCCTGCCCCCTTCTCTTAGAAAATCTCCGATTGGGGTCTCCGTGAAGGCCCATACTCAGCTTTGCGGCTTTTTAAAATATAATCACCTCAGTGATTTGTCACAACCCATAAGGGGCAATCCGTGTTTCCTGATCGAAGGTAAACCCCTCAGTGTCACCTGGTGCTTTCCTCACCAGAGATTCTGAATAAATTCCAACTGCCTACTTCGGTGATTTTTAAGGTTTATCAGCTTCGTCATCTATTGCTCAGCAAAGTGAGAAGGATGCCAATACGGACTCCGAAAGTAGAATTTTACGGGACCCTGAGACCTCTGGTGGGTCTTCCACATGCGGTCTCCAGGTTGTACAGCATTTTATTTAATTGGGCTTACTCTCAGAACTTGGCCCCGAGTTCATACTGGGCCTCGGTCTTTCCTAAGGAGGAACTTAACTGGACTGCACTTTGGCAAAACTGTCACAAATTTATCCTACAAGACCGGTTGAGGCTGATGCAGTTCAAAATACTTCCTAACATTTATTATCTCCTCAGAAGTTGGCAGTCTAAAAATAGTGGCATCCTCATCCTGTACTAGGTGTCCCCAAGGGGAAGGGGACCTGTTGCATATCTTTTGGAATTGTCCAAAGATAATCCCACTTTGGACAGCTATTAAAAGTGGAGTGGATCCGCTACTAGGTTTGGAGGATCTCTTCACACCCGAAATATGTCTGTTGGGAGATGTAGCTCATATTCCAGTCAAGAATAGAAAGTTTCATATATCGTTAATCTCGGCTTCTCTCAAAAAACTTGTTCTCAGACATTGGAAGGACTCTGTCGTGATTAGCTATACAGAATGGTTAGAGGAATTACTTGCCAGCCTTAGGGTTGAGAGGATGATTGCCATCCTTCAGAATAAACTCCCTAGGTTTAATAAGATTTGGGGTCCCCTTTATACTATCTACTCATTATAGTGCAGGACAGGTCCCCTCTTGGATAAAAATGGTACGATAAGGTGTCTTGTGCTGGGGTGGAGGGAGGGTGGGGTGGGTGGGGAGTTTCGGGGGCATGGCAGAGGATGGATCCAGTTACTATCTGTGATATGTATGAATGTATATTTATTTGGATGTGCATGTTTCTCTTGGATGCATTCTCTGTAAATATACCTGCAATAAAATCTTAATGAAAAAAAAAAAAAGAGATAGGTAGTCACTAATGATGACTCCCAGGTCCCTTTTCTCTACTGTAGTGCTCAGTTTAACCCCTGTCATCTAGTAGTCTGTTATGGGATTCTTATTACTTAGAGTGTGAAGTTCAAACAGAAGAGAGAATACTCCAGGCAGTGATGAAGGGGGACAAGACATTTTTTAGGCATGTAAGTGAAAGAAGGAAGACCAAGGGTGAGATCGCAAGATTAACAAGCATTTGTCAATGCCAAATGTTGGCTTGCTGGCATTGACATTGGTAGTGCAGGAGTTAGAGAGATGCATAATAGGAGTGCCAGTGAAGTATTGAACTGACCTCAATCCCACACCTACCCTGCAGAGACTGACAGGCATTGGGTGTGTGTTTTTGGGTCATCGGCCATTATGTTGATGCCATTTCACCTCACTCTACCTTGCAAACACTGACAGATGTCGCAGTGTGCCTTGGGATCTTTGGGCCATATACTCACCCCATTCCAAAAGGAAATATGCTGAGATGGGTGCGGTATAGGAGAATGGGGTGAATGTTGGGGCCGAGGACCCCAAGGCACACCACAGTGCCTGTCACTGGTTGCAGGGCAGAGATGGAATGGCATTAGCATTACGGCCGATGATCCCAAATAACAACCCTGACGCCTATCAGTCTCTACAGAGTAGGGCGTCGTGGTTGTAAACCCTAACACTCCAGCTGTTTGTTGATATTTTCACTCCAAATTTTCAAAATGGGCTTTTTGTGACCTCACCTCATGAACAGTGGCACTATCATTTCGTTACTCAATCCCGAAAGGTGATTTTGCACAGCGACTGCTCCATTTGGTGACACAGGTGTGAAAACACACTTCTGGCAGGATGTGAAAAATGACAGCTGCAGTGCAGCGGTTGGATTTCCGCTTGCAGCGCCGGCAACCTGGGTTCGGGAATGAACCTGGGTCATCAGAGGGCCAGTCGGTGGGAGAAGGATTGAGCACCCCATGGGCAGATCTCCTTCTCCGGGGAGAGTGGGGCAGTGTCTGGTGCAATGAGGACCCCTGGCCGAGGCTGGGAGTCACTCATGTTATCGGCGATCGGTATCAGGGAGGCGGGGTGGATGCTGGTGTCATTGCATGTCCCCGACTCTGAGAAAGCCAGGAAAAAGATGGTGGGTGGGTCCGCTGTCTATGTGAATCCCTCCCTGGGGCTTCAATTAGCTGCCATCGCCACATTCCTGACCAGATACTAGTTCCATGGCATGGATGAAGGGGACCGATGCCACGGCCCCGCTCTCCGGGGGGGTAAGCCGGGGATAACTGGGGATGGCAGCAGTAGATGGCAGTGGAAGTCCCAGGGGTCATGACCAGGGCTGATAAGCGACATCGGAACTGCAGGATAAAGAAGAAAATAAAAAAAAATGACAGCTATACTGTTCATGAGATAGTGTGAAAAAATGGCAGTGTTGAAAATCTGGAGTGAAAATATGAATAACTGATGAAGTTACGAATGTGAGTAGAAACTGCGCAATGCACGCCCCGTAACGCAATAATTTTTCCGAATTTTTTCACCAGATTTTCAACATGGGCATTTTTTATTCTCTCCGCATGAACAGTGGCACTGTGAATTTGTTAATCTGTCTCAAAATTTGATTTCCCACAGCGACCGTGCCATTCTGCGCCACAGGTGTGAAAACATGTTTCAGGAAGGATGTGAAAAATGACAGCTATACTGTTCATAAGGAAGTGTGAAAAAATGGCAATGTTGAAAATCTGGAGAGAAAATATAAAAAAATTGGTGAAGTTATGAGCGTTCGTAGAAACTGTGCAATGCACACTCATAACGAAGTCATTTTTGAATTTTATCATTAATTTGCAACATGGGCTTTTCGACCTCCCCTCATGAGGCGGCACTGTCGTTCATTAATCAGTCCCAAAAGGTGATTCCACACAGCAACCACAAAATCATCTTTTGAGACAGAGAAACTAAATGACAGTGACATGTTTATGAGATGGGGTCCCAAGAACCCCATGTTGAAAATTTGGGGCCAAAATTCCCAAAACTGGCTGAGATATCAACCTAAGTTGAAACCACCCATTGCCTCCCACTATAAAGCTTACTATCATTTCTTCAATTCGCAGTTCGGCTTTGAAGAGTGCAGACATGTCCCAGTTCAGAGAATATAGTGGCTCCTGACCTCCAGAGGGTAAGTATGGGTGAGGGGGGTGCAGGGAGGTGGGTGCACAGAGGGAGGCTGAGAAAAGGGGAGCGGGACGAGGGAGACAGTGGTGGACTATTTTCTTGTATGCAGGAAAAAAAAGACTGTGAGGGAAGGGTTTCTTCATTTACAGGTTACACAAAACAAAAAAAATAGGCACACTGAGGTAGGCTCCCAGTGTGCCAAAGTTCTGGGGGCGGTGATGCTGACGCGGGGATTGGGCACCCCAATGTTGGAAAGGCATATAGACGGGTTGGGGGGGCATGCATCTGACACTGGGAGTGGGCATCCTGGTGTCAGAAAAGAAAGGAGAAACTGTTTAACCAGGAAAGATGCACTAAGATGGTGGATGCTGACAAGGGGATTGGGCACCCCAATGTCAGCTTTTCGGGATTGTGTGGCAGGCGGCAGGAGCCACCATGTTATGATGTGCCACATCATGTGGTAGGGGGGACATGTTGACATAGGGATTTAGCACCTCAATGTTGGCTTTCTGGGGATTGTGTGGCAGACGGCAGGAGCCACCATATTTATTGAAATGTTTCACCAAGAAAGGCATGTAATAGAGATGTGTCATCTGCTGCTACAATGATGAGCCTGTCTCTGATTGCAGCAGCAGATTCTTTTCTACTCTGTGGCTCTCTCTGAAACTGCTGCCATTGGCAGCATGCTCACTGATTGACGGCTGAGGGAAGCAGCCACGAAATCATTCCCTGCATTGGCCAACACTGACACACCTCTGAAATGTGCTACTACCACAAGATGTTGCTTGCATGTGCGTGTGAGCCAACATAAAAAGAGAAGTAGGGCGACTGTGCAGAGGGGAGGCCAGGAAAAGGTAGACATCCTGAAAAATGCTTTTGCTCAGTGTTCACAGAGGAAGAAGAAGGGTAGAGGCCACAAAAAGTAACATGAGCATTGGAGGTAGGGAGGTGTACACTAGTCCGTTTTCAGAGCAGAGTACCCTGAAGGGACTCGCAAATCTGAAGGTGGACAAAGCAATGGGGCAGGAAGGCATGCATTCAAGATATTGAGGGAGCTCAGGGAGGTACAGGTTGAACCTCTTACAGTCCTATTTAACAGCTCACTGGAAACAGGAGTGGTTCCAGAGGACTGGAGGAGGGCAGATGTAGTCCCACTTCACAAAAGTGGTAGCATGGAAGAGGCTTGCAATTATAGACCAGTTAGCCTGACTTCAGTTGTGGGAAAGTTAATGGAGTCACTGCTAAAGGAAGGGATTGTGGAATATCTTGAATCCAATGGGTTACAAGACCCAAGGTAACATGGATTCACGGGGGGGGGGTGTCGTGTCAGATGAATTTGATCAATTTTGTTGAATGGATGATCAAGGTATTATATCAGAGTAGAGCAGTGGAAGTGGCCTACCTAGATATCAGTAAGGCTTTAGACACCATTTCATGTAGGAGGCTAGTAAGCAAGCTTGGTAATTTAGAAGTGGGTCCAAAGGTGGTAAACTGGGTGGGATATTGGTTAGGGGATAGGCGACAGAGGGTGTTGGTAAATGGATTTCACTCAGAGGAAGGGAGTGTGACCAGCAGGGTGCCTCAGGGATCAGTACTTGAACCAGTCCGCTTTAATGACTTTATACAGTAAGTGGCATTGCAAAGGAGCTGCATGGGAAGGTCTGCCTCTTTGCAAATGATACCAAAATCTGCAATTAGGTTGACACTCCAGTGTGGGTGTGAAAAGGATGAGAAGAGAATTGAGAAAACTCAAGGAGTGGTCAAGGGTATGTTAGCTGAGTTTCAGTGCAAAAAATTGCAAAGTAATGCACTTGGGGCACAGAAACCCAGGAGAAGAATGTAATGGGAGAAGTGGTACTGACGACCACCAAGCTGGAAACAGATCTGGGGGAGATTGTATCAGATAACCTAAAGGTGGCCAGGCAGTGTGACAAGGCAGTTGGGAGGGCTAGTGAGATACTTGGGTGCATAAGGAGGGGTATTACCAGCAGATAGAGGGAGGTGGTATTGCCTCTTTATAGATCCCTAGTAAGACCACACTTAGAGTACTGTGTCCTGTTCTGGAGACCATATCTTCAGAAGGACATAGAGTGGAGGTGGTCCAGAGGAGGGAAACTAAATTGCTGCAGGGTCTACATCAGAAGCCGTATGAGTAGAGACTTTGAGACCTAAATATGTACATCCTGGAAGAGAGGAGGGAGAATAGGGATATGATAGAGACCTTTAAATAATTCACGTGGGTAAATAAGGTACTGGAGGGAAGTATTTTTCAGAAATTATGGTGCTCAAGGACAAGGGGGCCTGATAAAAAGCTGGAGGGGTAAGTTCAGGATAGATGTGAGGAAGTACTTCTTCACAGAAAGAGTTTTGGATTCTTGGAACAGTCTTCCAGCAGAGGTGGTCGGGGCAAAAACAGTAGTGAGGTTCAAGAATGCATGGGAGAAGCATAAGGGAATTTCAGGGAATGGGAAGAGGGGTAGGTGAATGGGCCAGAGATCAAGTAGAATCTGCAGTGATAGCTGTCAACAGAAAAAAATGGCAGACTAGGTGGGCCAATCTGCCCTTATCTGCTGGTAAATTTTATGTTTCTATGTGTCCCATTTGGCCCTATGGTGTTATCTAACTTTAGGGCTTCAAGCCCCTTCTGGACCCTTTTTCTGGTAAATACAGGCCACGTTATACCAGGAATGCTCCGGGCAACTGCCTTGCTGCCACTTTCAGGCAGGGACCCACTCTTTTCCTTTGTGAAGACAGAGCAGAACGAATTAAGGACAGCTGCTTTTATCTTCCTTAGAATCCCCCCCCCCCGTTGCCTAAAAAATACCCTTCCCTGCTTCTTTTTTTCTGTAATATATCTGAAGAATTATTTTTCCCCACCCATGACACCCTCTGCAATGCATAAATCCATGTCTGCCTTGCCTCCCTGAACATCCTCTATCTTTTCTAGTTTTTAAGTTGTACTTTCCCCATTCTTCCTCCCCCTGCTTTTCCTTATACCTGGTAAAAGCTTTTTCTCTTGGCCTTCACTGCTTCTCTGACCCTTTCTGACATCCATATTGGTCTCTTGTACCCGTTACATTTTGTAACAGTTCTTATGTCTGAGTTTGTTGCCTTGAGAGTGGTCCCCTTAATTGCCCCCATATTTCCTTTACACCTTTTATGCTGTCCACCCTGGCCAATTTATCTCAGACCAGCAGTTTCATCTGGTTGAAGTCTGCTATTCTGAAATCTAGCACTTCAGATTTTTTTTAATGCTTTTTATTGGTGTTTTCGAAGTCATGTACAGACACATCTTAAAGTATGAAAGCTGCTTATTATAACACGGTTCATGTAACATTTTAATTAGCAAGGTTGCAACCTACTTGATAACACAGTCATGACTAGACTGATAGGAGAACCATCTTATCACAGCTAAATTTCATAGTAACAAACTGAAAGTACAACAAAGAAGTAAAACTGTCCAAAACCTAGTTACTCAGAAAACATTGGTTCCTCACACCATCTTTTTCACCATTATGATTCTGGGTTGAATTACGCTGATTATGTAAATGAGTTCCCAAGTCCATAACATAGTGTTTGAGTAGCCTTTTAGAATTAAATGATGGTCCCTAAATGCAGCATGGCTGCTCCTGTGGGTAGAAAACAATCTATAAATGTTCCCCATACTCTCAAATAGATCCCTTTTTTCTTCCAGTTCATACATTGTTCTTTCTAGGGGTAACAGTTTGGTCACCAGTTCAAGCTACATACCCACTGTAGGTGACTGACATGAAACCCCAGTCTTTTGTATGCATTTCCTTACTAGTACCAACAGCACCCATATGATTCTGGAATAAAGATCACAGTCCACCTCCCCCAAATGGTTGATTCCCAATAACATGGACAGGGGCATGTCTTCTATCAACGTGCCAAGTCTCTGCCCAATCTGCTCCCTAATGTCTGCCCCAAATTGTCTAACAATAATACATTCCCAGGAACAGTGTAGATATGTGCCTTTAGATACTCCACATCTCTCACACTTTGATGAGACCCCTGGGGAGAACTTGCTTATAAGAGCTGGTGGGAGATATAGGTGATAAATAAATTTAAATTGGGCCTCCTTATACTTATCACATCATAGTAGCCCCATATGGGATTCACAAATCACAACTCATTTTTCTTCAATGATTTCCACCCCAAGTCACGTTCCCATAACCTGTACACTCCGCTGGATTTGTCTGGAGTAGCACCCCTCAGATGGGAGTATTTGCATGCCATGGATCCCTTTGGGTTAATTCTAGCCCGTAAAATCTCCCTATCAAGCTTGCATAATTTGGAGATCTCAAGATACAGCTTATTCATACTGCATAGATGGACAGAGACCTGCAGATAACTAAATCTGTGGTGATCTTGTAGCACAAGAACCACCTCCAGCTGACCTTGGGTCCAGAGGCCATTAGGTCCAAAAAGGTCTCAAAAACACCCTGCCCCCTCGCCTCCACTGCAGGCACCCCTGATCCTCCAATCCTAGGAGGAATTCCAGGTTACCATTAATTAGCACCAGCAAAGACTTGTCCAATACTCCCCCTACAATCTTAGTGACTGATCCCCATACCTCAAGTGTGTGTAGCACTAGAGGATTTGCCACCCGGGACGCTCTATATTTAGCCACCTGCCCTTGTCCAGATAACATAGGGGAAATGGTGTCTCCTCCTTGAACTCCTATGTGACCCAGCTAACCTCTTCTACCCCCAGAAACCATTCTCTTACCTGTCTGAGTTGAGTCGCTTCTTGGTAATGCTTAAGGTCAGGGTAGAAAAAGTCTCTTCCAGTGGTGGGCCCCTTAAAGTGTGCCAGTGCCACCCTCAGTCTCTTTCCTTGCAACAAAAACCCTGAGCATCTAGCCTCAAATTATTGAATGTTCTTTTTACAAAGTCCCATTGGTAACATCTGCAATGGTTGTAGCATACATGGGATAACATTCATTTTCTGTAAATTAATATGGAATGTGTGTCTGTTCGCAAACAACACCAAGATATGTAACAGGGTGGACACCTCAGAAAGAGTGAGCAAGATGAAAGCTGACCTCAAGAAACTAGAAGAATAGTCTGGAGTGTGGCAGCTAAGATTTAACACCAAAAAGTGCAAGGTCATGCACATAGGAAAGAAAAATCCAAATATTACCTAGGAGGCAAAAGACTGGCTGCCTCAAACCAGGAACAAGATCTGGGAATCACAATCCCAGATGACCTGAAGGGTAGTAAGCAGTATGAGAAGGCAACATTGAAGGCCAACAGAATGCTGGGCTGCATTGGGAGGGGAATCACGAGCAGGAGGAGAGAGGTTCTACTACCACTGTATAGATCAGCTGGTCAGGCCTCACCTGGAACATGGAGTCTAATTCTGGAGGCCTCACCTTAGGAAGGACATTGACTGGGTGGAAACAGTACGGAGAAAGGTGACAGAAATGATTCGGGGTCTGCAGTACATGTCCTAAGAGGAAAGACTTAGGGAACTGAATATGTACTCCTAGGAGCAGAGAAGAGAGAGAGAGAGGGGACATGAATGAAACATTCAAGTACATAAAAGGCATTAACAAGGTACAGACACAGGAACTTTTTCACTTCAAGAAAGGCTCTAGGACCAGGGGACATGACCTCAGGCTGCAAGGACGGAGATTTTCTACCAACACCAGGAAGTTTTTCTTCACAGAAAGAGTGATGGACACCAGGAACAGCCTGCCCAAGAGATTGTGGTGGTCAACACTGTGGGGGGAATCAAGAATGTATATGATAGACACAAGGGAGCCCTGACTACAAAGGGCAACTAGAGTGTCAAAAATAGGTCCAAAACAAATGGGCAGAATAGATGGACCTAACGGTCTCCTTCTGCTGTCAACTTCTGTGTTTCTATGTTTCTATCTCCCAAAGACAATGTTGGCAGGGCTTTCCATCAAGCCAAATCTTCTTCAGTCACCTTAAGGACTCCCTCATAGTTGAGCCTCTAGACACTGGTTAACAGCAGGCCCTCCTTAATACTCAAATGTGTAAGGAACCTTGTTACCCACTTTTAGGGCAATTCGGGTAGTGCAACATGAACCCCACTTTTCAGCTGCATATTCAGACTTATCAAGGTTAATTTCATACCATAAAAACCAAGAAAGGGTAGCAATAGCTCTAGTATTCTCAAGTAGGGAACTTCTAGGGTTAGTCACAAACAGGAGAATGTCATACACATAAAGCAAAATCTTGTAATCCTGTCCCCACCTTCCCCATACCCCATCGATTCCTGGGCATTGCCAAATATGTTCCGCCAATGGCTCAGTCAACAAGGCAAACAGGAGCTGGGATAAGGGACATCCCTGTCTGGTTCCCTGAGTAATTCCAAACTCCTCTGAAGATTCCCCATCCAACAAAATTCTGCCCTTGGGTGCAGTGGGGAGAAGGGCAGGGGTAAATGGAGAAAAAGACAAAGGCAGTAGGGACAGGGATGGGGCAAAAAGAAATAAAGCCATAAAACAATGGAGGATAATGAGTACCAATGCCTGTAGTCTAGGTAAAAAGCTCCCTGAAATGGTGGCCTTGATGGAAGAGGGGATGCCTGGATATTGTGGCAGTCACAGAAACATGGTACACAGAGAACCATGACTGGGATGTCAACATACCAGGGTACACAATCTACAGGAGGGACAGGGAGGGAAGAGGAGGAGGAGTAGCTCTCTATGTAAGGGAAGGGATAAAAGCAACAGAACTAAGGGGTAAACAGGAAGGAGAGGAGGCATTGTGGTCACCCTGAAGACTGGAAATGGCTCCACAATCCGCACAGGGGTTGTATACAGACCCCCATCTCAGGGGGAAGAAATGGACAAGGAAATGATAGAAGGCATCCTTGGGATGGCAGAGAAAGGGGTACCTGAATATGCCAGATATTGAATGGAGCACCTTTGCTGCAGCCACATCCAAGAGAAGGGCCATTCTCGATGCCCTACAGGGGGCATGCCTCAGTCAGTAAGTTTTGGAACCCACTCAGGAGAGAGCAATCTTAGACCTGGTATTCTCAAATGGGGATGGAGAGAGGATCTCTGATCTTGAAGTGGGTAGCCATCTGGGAACAAGCAACCACCAAACAGTGTGGTTCATGATAAACTTAGCTGTATAGTCAAGCCACACAAAAATGAAGGTACTGGACTTCAGGAGGGCTGATTTTGTCAAAATGGGAGAGTGCCTCAGAAAAGCACTAGCAAACAGGCAAGAAGGTGGGGTGGAGCAACAATGGGGAAATATCAAAACCGCCATCACAGAGGCAACAAGTGTTTATGTGAAGCAAATAAAAACAATTCAAAATAAAAGAAAAATCCACTATAGTTCTCAAAAGAAGTGATGGGGAAGGTAAGGGAGAAAAATATAGCATTCAGGAAGTATAAGGAAATACAGAAGGAGCAGGACAGAGAACTGTACCAGTCAAAGCAGAAGGAAGTGGGTAAGGCAGTCAGAATAGCAAAGGCCCAAACCGAGGAAAAGATAGCCAAGTTGGTTAAGAAGGGGGATAAAACCTTTTATAGGTACATTAGGGAGTAAAGAAAAACTAAGGCAGGGATACTGAGGCTGAACAAAGAGGAAGGTGGTTGGGCAGAGAGTGACAGTGAAAAAGCAGGGATACTGAATGAATACTTCTGCTCAGTATTCACAATGGAAAAGCAGGGGGAAATACCTAATCTGGTCACTAGAAGCACTCTGGATGGGGGGTTGATATTAGTCCTTTCACAGAAGAAAGAGTTCTGAAAGAACTCTTAAAACTGAAGGTGGATAAAGCAATGGGGCCTGATGGGATTCACCCCAGAATTTTAAAAGAACTAAGGGAAGAACTAGTAACACCACTGACTACCCTTTTTAATAAATCATGGGAGGATGGGGTGGTACCTGAGGACTGGAGGAAGGTGGATGTGATTCCCCTTCACAAAAGTGGGAGCAAGACAGAGGCAGGAAACTACATACCTGTCAGTTTGACCTCAGTGGTAGGGAAAATGATGGAATCACTTCTGAAGGAAAGAATTGTTGAGTGCCTAGAGGCCAGTGGGGCACAGGACCCAAGGCAGCATGAATTCACAGTGGGAAGGTCATGTCAGACAAATCTGATAGATTTCTTTGACTGGGTGACCAAAGTAGTAGACCAGGGAGGGGCTGTGGACATGGCCTACCTAGACTTTAGCAAGGCATTTGACACAGTACCGCATAAAAGATTAATAAACAAATTAGCCAGCCTGAGAGTGGTTCCTAGGGTGGTAGCCTGGGTAAAACACTGTTTTGACAACAGGACACAGTGGGCAATAGTAAATGGAGTCCACACTGAAGAAAGGAGGGTTACTAGTGGGGTACTGCAGTGGTCAGTACTGGGGCCGGTCCTTTTTAATGTCTTTATAAGTGACATTGCAGAGGGACTGGAAGGAAAAGTATGACTCTTTGCAGATGACACAAAGATCTGCAACAGGGTTGATACCCAAGGTGGGGTGGAAAGGATGAAAAGGGACTTGGCAAGGTTGGAGGAATGGTCAAATGTATGGCAGCGTAGATTCAACGCAAAGAAGTACAAAGTAATGCACCTGGGAAACAATAACCCAGGGGAAGAGTACACAATGGGGGGGGGTGAGATACTGACAACAAAAAAAATGGAAAAGGACCTGGGGATAGTCATATCGGATGACCTAAAGGTGGGCCAGCAATGTGAGAAGGCAGTAAGGAGGGCTGGGGGGATACTGGGATGCATAGGCACATAGACAGGGTGGAGGCTGTCCAGAGAAGGGCAACCAAAATGATGCAGGGTCTGCATCAGAAGACATATGAAAAAAGACAAAAGGAACTAAAGATGTATAGCCTCGAGGAAAGGAGGAAGAGGGGGGACATGATAGAAACTTTCAAATACCTCAAGGGAATCAACAAAGTCCAAGATGGTAGCATCTTTCAGAAAAAGAGATGTGCAAAAACAAGGGGGCACAATTTGAAGATACAGGGAGGATGGCTCAGAGGTAATGTGAGGAAGTATTTCTTCACAGAGAGGGTTGTGGATACATGGAAAAGCCTTTCTGAGGAGGTCGTAGAGTCAAAAACAGTGGGGGAATTCAAGAATGCATGGGACAGACATAAGGCAATTCTAGTGGGGGGGGTAAGAAGAAGTAGACTTGGTTAACTAGGATCTGCAGCGTATCCGTTAGGTAGGGAAATGGGCAAACTAGGTGGGCCAAGCAGTCCTTATCTGCCATCAAATTCTTTGTTTCTATGTAGTGTACAGTAGCTCACATTAGGGCTGGGAGAACTCGGAGAAGTTCTGACCCTTAACTAAAAAAGAACTGAAATACAAGGGGGTTCAGATTTGTCCTGATTAGTTCTGATTTTTCATTAAAAAAATTCAATAGATGTGTTAAAATGCATAATAGGGTGTACATTCTCTGTAGTATTCAACACAGTGGGGCAAAGGGAATACTTTAAATAATTATTTGTGTGAAAAATAAAGTAGCACTGCTAATGTGGAGGGGTTTGGGGGCAACAATGACACATGTAGCAGAGTCAACAGGCAGTCATTCTTTTGTGGTCCCTCTCCATACGCCTTCCTGGGCCCAGCACAGCAGCACATACTGTAATGCACTCTCTTTGATTTCTCTTACTGATCTCTCTCTCAGTTGTCCCAGTGTATCCCACCCTCTCTCTCCCCCTCTCTGTGCTGCTGCTGAGTGTTTTTTAGTATGTATATTTTCAGGAATCTCTTTCCCTCTTTACACTTTTCCCCATTTCTCTCTTTCAGTCTTTCTCTCTCAGCAGCTTACTTTTCTCCTTGTGCTGGGCCATCATTTTTTATACAATAATTACGTAGTTCTAATCACTCAGCTGAAACAGGCATTCAGAAGTCCAGTGCTGCTTTACAGTATTTCTCTCTTGAGATCTCTCCCTCTCTCTCTCTTTCTGTTTCTATCCTGATCTGTTTCTCTCTAGTCTTGCATTGTCTGTCTCTATCCTCTCTTATATGCTTTATGATTCCCCTGCCTCCCTCTCTCTGTCACAATCTCACTTTAAAATGTATACAATCACTTTCCCTTGATCTTGCTCACTCTCTCAGTCCCTCCTTATCTCTCACTGCCTGTCTCTCAACTGATGTCTGTGAGGCAAGCCAGATAACATGAAGATTCACTGAGAAATGCTGACAGAGAGGAATGGCTCACATGACTTGCAATACTGCAGACCTACAGCAGCTATATCCTCAATAATGAGATGCCCCCATGCACAGCCAGATGCAGCAGCAAAAAAGTCACATCAGGTGACCTCCTCCAGTTCCCGCCTCCATTCTCCCAATCATGTAAAGCATTCAAGAGGAGTGTGAGAGGGAATGAGACGGCAAAGTACATAAAGAGTACCGAAAGTAAAAACCCTAGCTCACTAACGGACTGGGAGCCGAACTCCGGCATTAGTCTCTATTGATCCAAGTATGTGAGTGAGTCTTGGATCTGAGAGGGGGAGGGGGTTCAATTTGACATCGAACAGTCCACCTACCCCTAACAAGTACTACCACCAATGTGATCTACACTGATTGTCACCAAGCTTGATCTATGAAGTCAGTTGTACCAGCTGCTCCACCACTTGTTGCAGCCAATCACTCACACTATTTGAATCACAAATCACTTCTAGCCATTGCCAATTAGATTAGTGATGGTGAACCCTGAAGAGCTGACCCACGTTAAGGACCTCAAGGTTAGCCTACTGCTAGTGTTCAAGTCACAGGTTTTAAAGGACCCTTTTCTCTTGGAGAAATGTCCTAGGTTTGCTTGTTTAAAAAACAACTTCTTTTCAAATGGCTCTCAACCATGCCCCATGGCTGTCAGACTGCCTCTGCTTCACATCTCTTCCACCACCTCAGCCTCAACCTCCCTCCTCCAATGTAAAATGCCCTGGCTGTTTATGCAACAGAATGCATGAATGCATTCCCAGATGGAAATGTGAAAATGCAGGACTGCTTCACCCTTGAATCACACATGCCAACAATCGAGGCAGGAGGTGGAGAGAGTGATAAGGTAAGCCTCCAGTCCCCGACTCCTTAATCCTGGCTGCAATTTATTAGTAGTCTCATTAAAGGACTCCTGCAGAAACCTAGACATGCGTTTGAATCCCACAGCCACCATTTGTATAGTGTGTGACCCTGAGCAAGTCACTTAACTTCCTAGTGCTCCCAGGATGCAACTGGAAATGAGTTTCAGCTCAGTGTGCCTTTCCTGGCCAAAAATTGTAAAATAAAGGTAAAATAAATAAATAAGGACTTGGAACCAGACTCCTGCATCTGAGTCCTTATTTATCTAAGTTCTGGAGTGAGGGCAGGATCTGGGAAGGGCTCTGATTTAAATAAAAACTGTCTGTACACCCCTACTGCACATATTTCTGGAGCCCTTCCTTCCCCATCTTTTGTATAAATAAGGCCATTCTACCCTATCAAAGACTTTTCTGGCATCCAGGGAGAGCACAAATGCCTCCTCAGGGAACTGAGAACCCCACCAAGCCACATTCAGCAGGTGCTGGATATTGTTACAGGAGTATCTCCCACACACAAAACCAGTCTGGTCTGGTTTGACCAAGGCAGGAAGCAGCGCCTTTAATCCCCTGGTCAGGGCTTTGGCTTTGATTTTCATTTCATAGTTCAGCAGAGAAATAGGCCTATCAGCTATGTATGTTGTGGGGTCTTTCCCAGGCTTTGCGATAACCATGATGGTAGCTTGGTAACACGAACTGGGCAGAAATCCCTGTTCAATCGACTCATTTGCCATTGATCTGAGACATGTTAGCAGTGGAGAACCCAGCACTTAATAATATTCTGTGCCTAACCAATCGGATCCCACTGCCTTCTCTTTTTTCAGTGTAGCCAAGGCAGCAGTGAGTTCTGCCACTGTCAGTGGTGCCCACAGTTGCTCTGCCAGTCTTCTGTGAGCTCTGGATTAAAGTTAGGTTATGTAGGAAATCCACTGCCTCATGAACATGCATTTGGTGCACATTCCCCCATGTATAATGCCTGTAATATGCTGCAAACTGTGTCCTGATGTCTGCACTCTTATTATAGACACTTCCCTTATTGTCCTTAAGGGCCAGGGCTATGGTAGTTGGGGTTTTACCTCATGCCAGCATGGCCAAAAGTGGGCTAGGTGTATTGTCCAACTCATAAATTTGCTGTTTGGCATAATAAAGAGTGGCACTGGTTCCATTAGTGAGAGCCAGATTAAATGCCTCCCTAGCAGTTCTCAGCTATCTGAAAGTAGAGCACCCAAGCTCTGATGTGTGAGCCATAGCATTCAGACATCAGGGAGGTAAATTCATACAGGCAGCACACTCTGTCTGGTGTGCACTGCCTATATGAATACTGGGCTGTGGCACGCAGTGAAAAAATGCATATGCATAGTGCACAACAGCACCCTGCTGGCAGCAAACACCTAGGAGCAAAGGGCAAATGGGATAGCACTTTCACTCCTGGATGCCATATTCAGAGGCCAGAATGCTAATAACCACATATGGCATGCAAGACACTAAGGGGTCATTAGCAGATATGGGCAATGCCTCCATGTATTCAAATGTAAGGAGACACTGTGCAGAATCTCTGTCATTTCCCACCACCCTCACCCATATACCTGTTCACTAGAAGGTAAATCCCTGGCACTGTAGTTGTACCCCCCTCTCTCCCCAATCCCAATGTAAAATAATGCCACCTTGGTAGTTTAGTGGTACCCAGTCCTGCACCATTTCTAAAGTAATATGACACCTGCAATGAACCGAGCTCCCCTCCCCCCATCTGGCACCTGCCTCACCTGAATAAATGCATCGCCACTGGTGGGAAAAGTTATAAATGACAACCTGCACTGACCCTCCTCTCAGTATCTTGTTCCAGTTGGCATCTACAGCCCTGCCTGCTAACAAGGACTTGTGTATTTAGTAGGATCAGGTGCAGATTCAGGGGTGGGGGTGGTGAGTGCTGTGTGGGTGGGTGGGCAGGGTAACAGCATGTTACATTAGGATCGGTTGGAGAAGGGTACCAGTAGACTACTGTGGTTGCATTATTACTACATTGAGATCAGGACAAGAGAGAGGTACCACTAGGCTGCCAGGATATGTTTTAATGTTTACAATAGGGTCAGGGCAGGAGGGGGAGGGTTTCTTGACATTGTTGGCATTAGTGCTGCTGGGGGCTGGGGGTGGCACAGCACTGTGCATGATGGTAAGTATAGGATTTTGGAAGCAGTAAATGGTAACTAATGCTGCATCAGCAACCTTTCTGTACTTCCAAAGTCTTCTCACTATACCTCCTCCCTTGCATGTAAGAGGGTACCCTCATTTGCATGGGCACAGTGGCATATTAAGCAACATCATGCTAGCTATTGACTGCTGTGCTATGGTCCCATTTAAACATGCCCTCAACCAGTTCAGATGTGTTATGTCTGGTTAGCACAGCACTATTCCTGCTAGCACCATGCTAACCTTCTGAATATGAGGGCCATGAACTCTTATGGAACAACTGTTCTGTTATCATGCAAATCACATCAGTAATAAATAATATGAAGGAGAAATACATAACTGATGTGAAATATAGATTAATTTTTGTTTTATTCCATGACTGCCAATATTTTCCTTTGAAAACTCTAGGAGATTTTTGTGGGCTCAAAAACGTCTCTATATGACAGAGCCTTAACAATCCATCTTGTGGTATGTGTAATTATGGTTTTTCCAACTAATGTAAATCTAAGGCCACATTTTGCATGGCAATTTCCATGAAGGTGCCTCATTTACAGCAGTTTTTTGGTTTTGTTTTGCAGCATTTGGGATATTTTTCTACTGAAAAACATCAATAATTTGAGTGTGACAATGAAAGCCACAGTAAGAGCATTTTCCAATAAGTGGCTGAAATGCAGAAAATCTATTAGACACTGTGGCAAACTGGAATATTGCTCTAGATTTCGATGCAGACAATGACTGTTAAAAAGCAGGGGCTTGCATCAGGCTTGTGAACCTTACACTAGAACTGGGAAAATCCAGCAGCTAAGTGGGAAATCATAACAGTGTCCATTTAACACCTCCTTTTGCATAGAAGCATAGTCATTTTGGGTTGGAATGGACACAAGGTTCATCAGGTCCCCCCCACTTCATAAGCAGCAGTGAATTAGCAAGCTGTGCAACATGCTCTAATTTATAAGGACTCTGTACCAACTCTACTACCTATGGTACCCTGTGATTCCCATTTGTTGTCAATAACAAGAAAAACTACTGATAGCTGATGTGTATGTTCCCTTTAACTAAATGAGCTCTGTTTTAATGTGGCTCTGTGTAACTGGATGCCACCTGTTATAAGTACAGAGTCCCCCTGAAATAAAATATAATGATGTGTCAGTCCCCCCTCCTCCATTTTCCTCTCAGTCTTTGCTGTATTCTTTCCTTTTTTCTTCTGTCCTTTTACTTTTCATGTCAGGGTGGCCAGCCTGACATTTTATTGCTTTGCTGTCCCTTTCTTTCCTTGCAACCCCTCCCCCGCTTTCACATTAAGCTTTGGATGCACTTCTCTTTGATCGCCCAAGCTAGAGATACTTATTAAGCACACATGCACCATGTTTAGTTAAAAGAAATGGTGCTTCCATTTAGAAGATGTGCCCTGGTGCTGGGTACAGGGCTTCCAAGTGCCCATCCTGATTCTCAAACAGCGGTGCCATGTCTCAGCACCAAGAGAAAAGGCGAGAGCTGCTTGTAGCAGCTTAAATAATAAAATAAAAAAACACCACAAAGGTTTTTGCATTGGAGCAGGATGCTCCATATAATGTAGAAATGCTTCATGGTGCAGCTTGCATTTAGAATGCTCCTGGAATGGACCAAGAGCAGGAATTGCTGCTTTAGAGCAGGACAATGCTCCGAAGCATCTGAAGGTGCTGCTAGAGCGGTAACAAACAAAAGGAGACTGACGTTATGTGAGACACTATGGGCAGTGAAGCAAAAGCTCTGTAGTGTCCCAAAGGAATAGAAATGTGCCTGGTTGAGTTGCTGCAGCCCCAGAGCTGTTGTAACTGGGGCTGCTTAAATTAAATAAGGAGCAAATGGGCCAGAGGTGCAAAATAAGGCCCAAATGAAATGTGTACCTGATGGCTGACATTTCAGCCATTGGGTCTATGAAAATAAATATTTGTTCTGGTAGGGGCTCATAAGGAAGCTTAGCTCGGAACCTCTGCTTGTTAAATAAAAGGTGCGGCTATGAAGAGCTGCAGAAAAAGAACCCATAAAGGGTTCAAAGGACAAAAATTAAAAGATTTGTGCCTGAGAACCTTGCAGGTCTCATGATTTGGCAGGAGAAGGGAGATTAGGAGTGCACCCTAAATCTCCCCTTCACCATGCCAATTCAGGGATGCCTGCACATTCGTAATAAAATTGTTATAAGGCCTATAATAAAACATAATTACCTGAGAGGTTTTCTCTGCATTGTATGCACCAGCTATAGGGCTGGCTGGCCATGAACTGACTCCATTGATGGGTTTTAGAGCTAGTGATGTCACAGCCAATGGGGATCTCCCAAATGTGTGATGTCAGCCCAGGGAACTATAAAAAGGACTCACCACTAGGGGACCTCAGATGGTCAGGTCAGTCTGGTGCTGACAGTGAGAGGAGAAGGATCTTCATTGGTGTGTGTGCTGTCCACACAGATAATCGGAGTGTATGCAGTAGGTATTACACTAGGCTATCTTGGTTGAAACTAAGCCACGGGCTCTGCTGGGGAAAGCGGAGTCCTGATGTTCTCTTGTTGTTCAGGAATAACAATCATTATTTTATAATTTCTGTATATATTTTTCCTGATTTTCTAAAAATAAATTTATGAATGCATTCGTACATATTTTTATACACTTAATCCCTGCATGGTTGTGTCTGTTTGCTATCCCACACGTTCACACTCTGTAATTTGCAAGCTGTTGTAAATTGTAGCACTCACTGACAGAACAAAAAGGGTTACAAGTGCTTACATCTTCTGTTATTGCAAATCCCAGAATCTCCTGCAGCTGGCATTAAAACAGTATGCAGCAGTGAGAGGTTCAGTAGCCTGCATTGAATGTTAGAGTTTATATAAGTTCATGGAGTGAGTCTAGCCCTACCCACCTCAGTATAAAGGAAGTGTAGTTTAAATGGAAGAAGCCCAGTACCAATCAAGGCTACTTTGAGGTGGATCCAGAATTAAAGGGGTGTGTACTAATGGTGGGTCAGGTGCTCCTCATAGGAGTGTGTGTGGGGGTGAAAGTTACACTGCAGTTCGTATTTGAAAACAAGGCTAACCGATGATGCTTAGTAAAATAAAATGTATAAAAATTGCAGGCAAGGGTGTTACCAGGGTATATGTTCTGTAGCAGGTACATTGGGGCTTCTGCCTAGGGAAAGTGCATAATCCTATATGAGATGAGTTGCCTATCTATTCCTCCTTTGTTGCTTGCACTGTGCTGTATTATAGTTGGTGTGTATGTTCCCTTCAACTGAATTAGCTGTTTTAATGTGGCTCTGTAATTTGCAAGCTGTAATAAATCGTAGCAATCACCATCAGAACAAAAGGGGTTATTAACACTTTTTTCATCTTCTGTTACAACAAATCCGAGAATCTTCTGCAGCTGGCCTTAGAACAGTATGCAGCAGTGAGAAATTCAGTAGCCTGCATTGTATGTTAGTAATATTTTGTTTGCTGGTCCTGTCATCCTCCCTGGGTCATGTACAGTCACACAGGGATGATCTAACTGGAGATTAAACAAAAGCCCTATCATGCACTATGGGCTATTGAATCTCCCATTGCTGCCTACTGTTTTGATGTAGCTGATAATGTACCCCCCACACACACACACACCACAAAGGCATTCACAGCAGTTATTTTATGATCAGTATATTTGTTGGAGTTCCTCTATTGCTTGCACTGTACTGTATGATAGTTGGTGTGTATGTTCCCTTAAACTGAATAAGCTGGTTTAATGTGGCCCTGTAATTTGCAAGCTGAAGTAAATCATAGCAATCACCATCAGAACAAAAGGGGTTATTAACACATTTTAATATTCTGTTACTGCAAATCCCAGAATCTCCAGCAGCTGGCCCTAGAACAGTATACAGCAGTGGGGATTCAGTTGCCTGCATTGTATGTTAGAGTTTATATAAGTTCTGATATTTTGTTTGCTGGTCCTGTCATTCTCCCTGGGCCATGTACAGACACACAGGGCTGATATAACTGGAGATTCAACAAAAACTCTTTCATGCACTATGGGCTATTGAATCTCCCACTGCTGCCTACTGTTCTGATGTAGCTGATAAGACAACCTCCCCCCACATACACCCACATCACAAAGTCATTCACAGCAGTTGTTTTATGATCAGTATACTTGTTGAAGTTACTTGAAAGAAAAATGACTTTATTCTGTGTTTTATGTTCTTTTTCCCCCACTTTCTACTTGAAATGAATGGGAAAAAGTCACAATTCAAGCAAGGCATTTAGGCACAGTGGGCAGAACATTGGGTGGAAACTTAGGAAGGAATGTGGAGTCCCTTTACTCATCCCAAAAGGTCTACAGTGCTACACCCACTGCAGTCCTAAAAAGGCAAGCTAGCTATAAAAATAAAGGAATAATAATTATAAATGTGATTGCCATTAGTGTTTGTCAGTTTTCCTTTAGACATCCAGTGCTGTTAAACAATATATTGTTCTTTTTTCTTTAATTTCAAATTTCCTCAACCAGTCAACATTTCTGCATAGAATAATATCTTGTGTATGTTCATATTTACGCAGTGTTCCCACGGAGAACCTAAAGGAGGGGGTTGGCTTTAACCACTGTGGAAAATGGGGGGGGGAGGGTACAAAATATTGTGTGCATGCCTTGAGGTTTTCTTGTGCCTATTGCACTGCAGGTGGCATTAAGATAATAAAAATCTGAGCTTCTCCTCAAGACTCCCGTACTCGTTTATGTGTGCGGGAACAAAGGTTGTTGCTTTAAAATTGTCCAACTTCTTGCTGCAAGCCTAACACTGTAGCACTGTTTTACCATGTTTTTGCCTTTTTGCCTTCTTTCCCCTTTTACTCCCCTGAGGCCCCTTTCATCTTATTGTCCACTTCTGCCAAATCAGTTCTCCAAGCATGAGGGTAGAAGAGCTTGCCTTTGCAGTCATTAGAGTCCAATTCTTTGCAAACTCAATTAGTGAGTATATGTGTATTTGTGTGTAAGCAGGGGTAGAAATGGTGAAACTCAGTTGCAGGGGTGAATTAAAAGTCTGACTTGGTTGCAGTTGTAAAATGGGGAAGGACTACTCTTGTATAAAATGAACCACCTCAAGGCATTAAACAGACTAAATAAAGAGCAAGATTGCAACATACGATGAGGAAACAAGTTCTAAGACCTGCCAGATATGTTGTATTCCACATCAAGTTTGGTGGACTCGGCAAGTGATTTTTTTAATTTCCAATATTGTGTGTGTGTGTGTGTGTGTCTGTGTGTTTGTGTGCATGCATGCATGCATGCATGTGTGCATGTGTGTGTGTGTATGTATGTGTGTGTGTATGTGAATAATGCCATTGTAACATTTTGATCTGGTTGAACTACAGTTTTGAGATTTACACTAATGTTTGTGCCTCAATATTGCAAAGCTCTGCATAGTAAAGCTGTTATGTGTGCTATGTATGCAGGCATCATTTACCATTCCTGTTGTCCCAAGACATAAGAGTGGAGCTCCTCAAGGAGAGCTGGAGTGGCATGGATGTCTGTTCTCCTCCTAATGATAAGGATCCACAGTTTCCTCCATTGTGGTGAGACTCTAGGAGAGGCCCATCCTCCCCCCTGAAAATAAAGGTCCACAGCTATATCTGCTATGACAGGACTCTGGGAAAGGTCCTTTTTCCTTGTGATGATAAGGTTCTGCAGCATCATCCATCATGGTGAGACTCTGGGAGAGGGCCATCCTCTTCCTGATGGTATGGATCTGCTCTAGGTGGCAGACAGCATTACATGCTGCCTGTCAGTTGGTCAGTGGCCAGAGTTTTCTTCACATTTTTTTCTGTTTTATTTTATTTTGTTTGATGAATAAGAGAAACAACTATTATACTTTACAGCACATATAAAATGTAACAAGGAACAACTATATACAATGAAAACAAACAACAAACAAAACCCCATCCCTGCTCCACCCCACCCTTATTAGATTTGAGACCAGAGTAAGACAGAGGCAAGACTCTAATTATACCAGAACCATTGAAATTCACCAGTGAATAAGTAACAGAAAGTTGTTTATGATGGAAAATCAATAGAATAATAAACTTAACAATCTGATTCATAAGCAAGGAACCCCGATTAGTATCTCAGCTAGCCTATATATAATAATGCCAAATAAATACAGGTTCTAAAATATATCATACTGAAAGAAAATTAGGGCAATAACTGAGTGGGAGCCCACTGCAAGGTTTTGAATTAAAGTGCATATAATATAGACAGTCTGCACCATTTTTGATAGAAAGAACTAAGCTTGTTGTTTGCACTGGCAACCATTTTTTCCAACCGGAGATTAACAAGAAGCTCTTGTAACCATCCCTGGTAAGATACAGTTTGCTGGTCTAGCCAGTGTCAATATACAATCCTTTAAACAGATATTGAAATCATGGTCAGAAAATATTTACATTCTTTAACAGAAACTGATTTATAATCCCCAATGAGGCCGATTTCTGGAATAAACAACTGGTCTAATTCTAAAAGCTGATCAGCTTTCACTTTAATGGTCTCCCATAAGGGGTGAATCTGAGATCATTCACCAAAAATGTGAGGTTAAGTACCTTCATCTTTACCACATCTCACACAACACTGGGAATGAATAAGCCTCATTTTGAAGAATCTTTGAGGAGAGTAATAAATGTTGGGTAAAATATTAAATTGATTGAGACAAAGATTAGCAGGGGCTAAAAAACTCTAGGTTATACCATATATAGGACCAATTAAATGATCTGTATGGGAAAACTTTCTCCCAGTACAGACAAGTTCCAGTCATAAGAGGAAACAAGTCCTTAAGAAATACTGTAAGTTATATAAATTTAAGATAGCATGAGGTTGAGAGAGCATTTTGATAGCTGAACCTAAAAATTCCTCATAGTTAAAGTATAATTCCAAGGGAGATCCAAAATGAGCCAAAAGCACATGTTTGAGTACAGATAGTTTAATGGAGGATTTCTTGCCTATTTGAAATAACTCACAAATGTCCCTAATGGGCATAAAGTACCCATCACAGAGTAGACTTTTCGCACACACCCTATAAAGCCAGGCAGCCACTGCCTAGAAAAACATTTGCCACTCACTTTGAAATTAAGGTTGCCAAACAATGGTTGGGAACTATCATTGATAAAATGATATCCCAGGGCTCTGCCTATTTGTCCATGAACTCTTCGAGGAGCACTAATTGATGATTCACAGATCTTTTTCGGGACAGCTCAATACATGATAAAAAGCAAAGAGGTTGGAGAAACATCATTCTGCGTGAGGTTTTCCATTTCTAAATCCAACCATATAGGTTAATATCTGGTCATGGTGTTTACCTCAGAATTATCTAGCCATCTGAGATATTTGCTAGTATGGCAAGCAAAATATTAGGCAGTGAGATAAGGAAGTCTGAGACCACCTTGATATTTAGGGGCATCTAGTTTTTCAGAGGATCTTCTAGGATGCTTACCTAGCTAAATAAAATTAGAGATTAAAGCATGAACTTTCTGAAACCAAGTCAATGGAAGATGCATGTTAAGCATATGTATATGAAAAAATAAACAAGGAAAAACATTCATTTTAATATTATTGATCCTACCCCAAAGAGTTAATGGGAGTAATTCCATTTGTCTAGATCTTGTTTGATATTCGATAATAAATTATCAAAATGTAATCAGTTAAGTTGTGATGGGTTTGTAGTAAGGTAAAGCCCTATATATTTACGTTGGTTTGAGGTCCAGGAAAGGCCCGATGCCTGTATTTCAGCTTTAAAAACATCAGCATTTAGGGGCATTACCACTGTTTTCGCAATATTAAGCTTAAAATTTGTACTTTACTAAACTGAGCAATGGCTTCTAAAGCCAATGGAATAGATGAAACTGGGTGTATCTTTAAGTGATAACATTCAGCCACTTGGAGTATACGAAGCAATAACCAGCTTCTGTGGATGATTAAATGCCAAGGTGAAGCCGAGGCATTTAATTATCCACAGAAGCCGGTTACTGTGAGTATACTCTAAGTGACTGAATGTTATTACTATTATACAACTTGCAGTCATGTTTATTTTTTGTAAAATAGAAGTAGAAAGATATTTTGGGTCGAGGGACAGAAAGCTCAGTGTTGCACATTTACTCAGTGCAGCAGTGTGGATGCGAAGGAACACTCGTTCATAAACGAGTTACACATTTTTGATAAAAAAGAAGTAAAACATAGGCAATGATATGTCTGGCAGCAGAGAACAGGAGAAATTTACTGATAGCGTGAAATGAATGCTATAAAGTTATATAGTTTGATTGTAAAAATGGAAGGAGGATTTCAAATATGCTTATTAGCAGATGTTTGTTTGTTTATTCGCTTAATGGGTAAGCACACTGGAAACAAATTCCTTTTACAGGTGCGACCCACGTATATTACATAAGAACAATACATAATCAAGCATACACATACAATACAACAAGATTGCAGACAAAATTGTCTTTGTTACAAAAAATTAAGTCATAAAAAACATATACAATTAAATTGAGACACAAAATACATCTTTTGTGCATCAGCAAACTTTCAGCAGAACATGACCATCTAATATCATAGGGAATTTCGTTCCAAATAGATGGAGCAGTATATGAAAAGGACCTTTGCCCACTTTTAGTTTTCATAAATGGAATCTCAAAATACCTGCTGTCTGACCTATATCTAGAGTAATAACCATCACTATACGACCTCAAAAATTTAGAGATATTTTGTGGAGTCCCAGAGTCTACAACTCTGTATATAAACTTAGCCACACAGTATTGAAAATTTAATGGGATAAGTAACCAACCCATCTCTTTCAAAATCAAACAATGATGAGATGTTTTAGGACAGTTTAAGGCAAATTTGGCTATCGAATAGAGTAAAGTGGATTTCCTTGAGATCACTGTTGCAGAAGCAGTATCAGTGATTATAGCTGCATAGTTCACAATAGGAGCTAGACAATGCTTGGAAATAGCTAACCTAGACTCAGGAATGAGGAATGAACAAATTCTATACAAAAAAGCCATTCTACAGTGAATTCTTGAAGTAACCCTCAATAAATGAGGTTCGTAACTTAAGTGTTAATCTAACAATACTCCAAGATATTGAAATGTATCTACATGATCAAACAGTTCTCCATCAAGAGACTTAACTTCCAATTTGTTATCCTCAGATGTATTAATGCGCATGCCTGGAATCCTGCTTCAGTTTTTGGACAGACAGTAGTTATGTTTACAGCATTTGCTTCAAGGATTTGGCTAAATTTCTGCTATTCTACGGTGTTATTTGTAAGGAAAAGTATGATATACTTGTATTTTTATCAAACATGAGTAACTTTTTACGAACAAGTGTTCCGTTGGCTCTGCACTACTGGAGTGAGTGAACAGAGGTGACTGAACTTTGCGACGGTCTATTCACAAAGTGTGAGTAATTGATATGGGGGAGAAAAAAACACTTCAGGATATAGCTAAGACAGTATTTACATTTTAAAATAGCAATTTGTATTCCACAGACCTTAAATTGTTGTGAATCCTGACAGGGTGCTGAGTGTGGGACGACATACATCTGATTAAACTACTGTAGGTGTGGTTAGTGTTCATTAAATGACTGTGGGTGGGGTTATTGTTTCATTAAATGACTGTAGGCGGTGGTATTTGAGTAAATAAATGATTCTGGGAGGTTGGTTTGCAGTTTGTGAGGGAATAACTGACAGGTATTCTGTTCTGTGATTGTTTGAGGGCAGATACCTATCAAATAATATGTAATAAAATATCATTAGCATAAGCTGGAAGTTTTTGAGAACTAGTTCCCACAGATATACCTTTAAAAAGAGGGTTGTGTTAAGGTGGTACAGTAGGGGTTCAAGCAAAAATTAAATAACAAAGGAGATAAAGGACATCCCTGACTTGTACCACAGTGCAACTTAATTGTAGATGAAAAACTCCATTACAATATACTTTCACACTTGGGAATGAATAAGGAGACCATAGCCAATTAAGAAATGGATCAGGAAAGCCAGATTTGCTAAGAGTGGTGAACAAAAAGGCCCAGCTGACCTTATCAAAAGCTTTCTCCGCATCTAGTCAACCCAGAGCTGATGGGACTCGGGGATCCCCAGATGCAGAGAAAATACCAGCCAGTTTGCAGATATAATCTAAACATAGTCTGAAAGGCATAAATCCCACTTGCTCGTGGCATATAAGATTAGCAAAATCTTATTATTTCTGGAAGCTAAAATTTTTGTAAGAATTTTAACATCATAGTTTATTAGTGAAATTGGCTTGATGATTGGTCACTCTGTCAGGTGCTTTCCCAGGTTTAGGAAATAAAATGATCAAGGCCTCTAACAGTGTTGGGTCTGAAAAACATTGATTATATATAGCAGTATACAACTTAAACAACATGGGAGCAAGGTCTCCTCTGAAAATCTTATAAAATTTAGATGACAACCCATCATGACCAGGTGATTTGTCAGAATGCGATTCCTTTATGGCCACTGAAATCTCGGTAATAGAGATATGTTGAGTCATCTCAACTCTTCCTGCTGAGTATCTGACGGCACTGGAAGATCTAATCCTTCTAAATATCCCTGAATCTCAATGGGTGATGGTGGTCTTGAATAGGACCATATAGGACACAAAAAAAGCTTTCAAATTCTTTCACCATATATATTTAGGGGTGGTTTTACTATTATTATCTATATCAGAGGTAATGGAAGAAACTATTCTCGGTGCTTCTAATTTTTTAAGGCAAAGTGCCATCATACATCCAGCTTTCTCTCCTTGATCGATATGCTTGGAATGGGTCCTTAAAATTGCATATTCGACTTGCTGTCAGAGTAAATCTGACTATTTATCACGAAGGGACATGAATTCTAAATGCACTGCTTCAGGGGTTGAGGGTAAATGTTGGTTTTCAAGATTCCTAATATTATACAATGCCTTTGCAACCTTAGCTGATCTTTGTTTTTGCATTTGGAGGCTAGGAAAATAAATTCACCCCTAATAAACCTTATAAAGGCTGCCCATTCCATGTCTACCTTTCCTAATGATCTGTTATTAAAACTGCAGAACAAGTTATTCTGATCTTTTATCTGGCCCAGTTTATATGCATGTTTTAACAGTTGATTATTAAATTTCCAAATGGTATCTTTATCTTTCTCACTATTAAGTGTGCTGTAACTAGACTAGTGAGTGGTCTGATAAAACTCTTGGGGCAGTACCTGTAGCAAGGGTTCCACTTAGAACTTCTTTACTAACAAGGAAATAATTGATTCTAGAAAATGATCCACATACAGGAGAATAAAAAGAAAATTCCCTGGCAGAGGGGTTAAAAAATCTTTAAGTAGCACATAATCCAAAGGTGTCAACTAAATCCCACAAGACACATTTCCCAGGGACAACCCAGCCATGGTTCTGCTAGATCTATCCAAATCCTGCATAAAGGTGGTATTCCAATGCCCCCCAAAAATGATATCTATAGATACAAATGGAGAAAGGATATTGGTCAGCTTTGTAAAACAAGAGGGAGAATCGACATTTGGGCCATATATATATTGCCTAATATTACCAAAAAAACAAACAAACAAACAAAAAATAAATAACAAAACTTCATTATTATTTAGTAAACCAGAAATAAAACATACCATCCTTCTGGATCAAGAATGCTTTGAGATAGGGTAAACGCAATACCTTGTCTAATCAAGATGGCAACACCCCTCTGGCGAGTGGCATCCACAGCTCCAAAAAAAAGGCTAATTCCTGCTCATTGGAAAAGAGTAACCGCAGAGGCTAAAAGGTGAGTTTCTTGAAGAAATGTAGTATTACAATCCAGATGATAGGTGTACTTAAGAATCTTATAACTTTTAACATTGGAGCGGACTCCCTTAACATTCCAAGTAGCATATTTAATTATGTTACTCATATACTGCTATTATAATAATATAATAAGAAAAAGAAACCAAGAGAATATGACAATAAGAGTGGTCTGGAAGTTGAAGCAATAATACTTATATTATCCCTGCTCTCTGCTGTGAACCCTCAAAGCCCTACATAACAAAAACAAAGAAGGCAAAAAAATATACCTCATAAAGTCACAAAGATAAAACATTCCCATAATGAAAGAACTACCCCTGGTCTTAAAGACCACACCACCAAAATTCTTAAATCCATGACAAAACTTTACACACCCTTCCCATTCCTCCTCTGACCCCGTCTAGAAACATAGTTGAAGAAAGTAAAGTGAGTTCTCTCCTAGAAAAAGAAAATGAATAATAATGGTTCCATATCATAATAGCAAAAATTCTTGGGCAACTCGCAAAACAGTGAGTACACCCTGCTGAAAACAAATTCGGCATATAACAATAAACACCAAAGACTAACTCGGCAAACATTTAAAATAATGTTTAATGCAGGGGGCTACCCCCACATCCCCCTTTGTGGGGGTCAAGCCCCTGCACCTCCCATACTTATATAATCATTTCAGAGTGGGGATAGACACTGGAGGAAAGAAGAGGGACTGACAATGGCAATAACTTAAAAAAAGAAAACAAAAACAACACAAACACCTGCTCAAGCAAAAAACAGACTGTACCTGTATGCAGTCCTGAAGCCGGTACCACCAGCATGGCAGATGGTGTCCCTACCTGTTACACTAGGAAGGTAGCTCAGTGGCATCATACTCCATGCCCCCATTTAGTCCAACCCTCTTCCTCCCCCCATTGCTATTCCCTCCCCTTGCTGTCCTCCCTTGCTATGCCCTCCCCTCACTATCCATTCTTCATCTCTTATCCTGAAAGCAACTAAATTGAAGTGCTAATTTCTGAGTCACTCAATTTGGTTCGCTAGAATAACATACCACCAAAAATAATAACCCCCCTCTCCCAACCATTACAACAAAACACCACAATCCCCGGTTCAATAATGTGAAAAAAAGGAACACCATACTTTGACTGAAATGTTATAAAACGTAATACATGTCTTGGGGTTTATTAAATAAACTTCTCACAGCTATACGGAAAAACATTGGTAAAACCAACTATGTATCTATGTCCCCTCTATAACCATAAGCTCTCTATTAAGACAGAGAGGCTATATTAACACCAGAAAAATAAAAAAAAAATATGATGTCTTAAGAGGATGTTAAATGAAGATGATTGAACATTGCCAAAAAAAAACACATATAGTGATTGTACCACAGACCTAAAGAAAGGATACCCCGATATTTGCCACAGTATCACATTGATGCTCATTAATATCCCACCACCACCACTTTCCCTAGAAGCCCTAAATGTTTCTAGCCCAAAGACTGACACTTTTCATAAAGTGAAGTAATCAAATGTAATAACTGCCATGAGCTATGCTCTTACCTGGAACACTAATTAAAATGGGGAAGGAAATACAGAGGATAATATCATTTATGACTAAGCTTGGTGCCCATAAAAACATTAGATCCAGAAGGAAATGGTTTGATACCTTTTATTGGACCAACTTAGATGTTATAAAAAGAACATGAACAAAGTATATCAACATGTTGGTTTCTCACCAAAGAATCTGTGTGTGTGTGTGTGTGTGTGTGTGTGTGGGTGGGTGGGGAGGGGTACAGTGTTTTTTGTATGAGGGGAGAGGTTGTGTAGGTGAGGAAAGTATGGTGGGGTGGGTTGTGGTTATATTGAGGTAGGCTTATATTAATGTACATGACATTATGATGTTGCAGTGTGTTAGGGCTCTTAGTTGACACACACAGTGAATATTTACTTTCTTCTAACTAGTTTTTTCCACTGGGGTTGCAAAATGTATTTTATGAATATAACCTAATCTCAATGTGCAATTGTTCTGAAATTGCTGTGTCCCCCAAGATTTGCTTGTGAAATATGTGCTGCTCCTAAATGGGATATCTTAGTATGCAAAAATCTGTATAAATAAATAAATACATTTGTTGATTAATATAGGATGTTGTTAGCTTTAATCAGACAGTTATGTAGTATTCTTATTGTAGCCTCCTTCAACTTGAGTATTTTAGTTTTTTCTATAAATTGCAAATACACCATGTACCAGTAATGCCTCATGATTTTCATATCCTTTAAAAAGACTCAACGGTACCACCTGTTTATTACAAAGGAAAGTAATAGTAGAAAGTGGTTAGGAAGTCGTTATTTTTGTATTTATGCTGTTCCTATTTGGAAGGGATAAGCTTCAGTTGAAATGCATTATTAGTTTGGCTTATGGCTGGTGCTCTACAGTTAGCTTGGCAGTAAGTAAAAAACTTACATCTTCCTCTGTCTGTAGGAAAGAACAAAATAAATTTTGAAAGCTAATCTCTTCCAAGAAAACACATGACTGAATATTAAACCTCAGTCAGCCAGCAGTTTGCAGTATGTTAGACTCAGCAGACATCAACTTTTATCCTTCTGGGTCAGTAGGAAGGGAAGGAAAGTTACAGTTACTTTGTTGTCTTGAACCAGTCACATCCAAGGTACATTATAGTGAAATATACAGATAAATCAAGAGGGGAAAATGAAAATGGTTAAAACAATGTTAGGACTTTGATGTATGTAATGCCTCTTGCTTATCCTGAAGAAACTCTTCAATGGTCAGCATGTGAATGTCATCAATGATATCATATCATATCTTAACCAATGATAGGACTACATTCTACCACAGAAATGAATAATTCATGCCACAGGAATGAACAAACACGATTGCAGAAGCCCAGTAGCCCTGCCCCAGAAATTAGGACTGAAGTGTCACAGAGAACTAGGGTCCTAGGCATAATGTTACAGTAATTGACCCTTAGTGTTGCAGCATAGTTTGCTTAGTACAGTAGTTTATCTTTGCTTCAGTGCTAGTATGGATGCCTTGACTGTCTCAGTTTCCCCTTAACCATTGCATCCCTTGAATAAATGACAACTCACACAAGAGTTGTAGCATGTTTCATTATGAGTGTATATGTATGTTTCCAGGCTGAACATCAATTATTTTTATTGCAGTTCTTTGGTGCAATTTGTAATAGCTTAGAAACTTGTTTTAACTAATAAGGTCAGAGAAGAGGTGGGTGGGTGGAGCAGCAAGATGACCTCTATGCTGTTCCACCCCACGTTTCAGCTCTAGGTTTTCTGAGGCTCAGTGTTAGTTTAACCAAATCCAACATTTACAAGCTGGCGATTTGGTCTCTTTTTGGTGACTGGTCAAAGTTCTTAGAGATTTTGACTGTCTGGTGTGTTGGAGGCTTGTCCTCCCCACTTTGAAGTCTTGTGGGTAGTTAGTCAACCTCTGCTTGCTCCCTGGAGGGAGAGTTCTGCGGCATGCAGTGAGGAATGTGGAGTATGGAGAATGGAGTCTGGGATACACCGAGTCCTGGGATTGGTATTGCAGCCTTGCTCTCTTGTGGCTGGATGTTGGTTGGCTGGATGAGATACATCCCAAAATACTGAAGGAGCTCAGAGAGGTACTAGGTGTATCACTGACAGCCCTGTTCAACAACTCTTTGGAAGAAGGAGTGGTACCAAAGGATTGGAGGACAGCAAATGTGGTACCACTACACAAGAGTGGGAGCAAGTTGGAAGCTGGGAATTACAGGCCAGATAGTTTGACTTCAGTGGTGGGGAAAATAATGGAATCCATGCTGAAGGAAAGGATTGTGACATATCTCGAGGCCAGCGGGAAACAAAACCCAAGGCAACATAGAGTCACAGCAGGTACTGTAGATCTTGTTAAACAAATCTGATAGATTTCATTGTATGGGTAACCAGGGTGGTTGATCAGGAAGGGGCGGTAGACATGGCTTACCTAGACTTTTAGCAAGGCATTTGACACTGTCCCACACAGCAGCTTAGTAAACAAATTGGGCAGTATGGGAGTAGGACCTAAGGTGGTAAATTGGGTTATGCACTGGCTGAGCAACAGGATACAGAGGGTGGTGGTTAATGGAGTCAAATCACGGTAGAGGGATTGACCAGCAGGGTGCCACAAGGCTTGATGCTATGGCTTGTCCTCTTCAATGTCTTTATTAGTGACATTGTGGAGGGGCTGGAAGGGAAGGTAAGCCTCTTTGCAAATGACACCAAGATCTGCAATAGGGTGGACACTCCAGACAGGGCAGAAAGTATGAGAAGAGACCTAGGCAAGTTGGAGGAGTGGTCAAGAGTGTGGCAGCTTATGTTCAATGCAAAGAAGTGCAAAGTCATGCACTTGGAGCACAGAAATCCTGGAGTGGAATACACAATTGGGGGGGGGGGATACTAACAACAACAAAACTGGAAAGGGACCTGGGGGGTAATGATAATAAATGACCTAAAAGTAGCCAAGCAGTGTAAGAAGGCAGTGGGGAGGGCCGGAGGGATGCTGGGATGCATAGGGAGAGGCATCACCAGTAGAAATCAGGCGGTGATGATGCCACTGTACAGACAATTGGTGAGGCCACATCTCGAATACTGTGTCCAGATCTGGAGGCCACATCTCCAGAAGGACATAGACCATATGGAGGTGGTCCAGAGAAGGGCAGTGAAAATGGTGATGGGAATGCACTATAAACTGTACAAGGAAAGACTGAAAGACCTCAATATGTTTACTCTGGAGGAAGGAAGGGAGAGGGGGGATATGATAGAGACATTCAAATACTTCAAGGGGATGAACAAGGTACAGGAGGGCAGCATCTTCCAAAAGAAGAGAGGTGCAAGAACAAGAAGTCACAGTATGAGGCTAGAGGGGAGGAAGCTGAGGGGTAACGTCAGGAAGTACTTTTTCACAGAAAGGGTGGTGGATGCATGGAACAGCCTCCCTACGGAGGTCGTGGGGGCAAAAACAGTGGGAGAATTCAAGAATGCATGGGATAGACAGAAGGCAACCATAGTGGTAGAAAAGAAAAGGTAAACTGCAGATAAATTAGAATCTGCAGTTTTTAGGTAGGTAGCGGAATGGGCAGACTAAGTGGGCCAGGCAGTCCTTATCTGCCATCACATTCTATGTTTCTATGGCTGAGTTGGGCTAGTGTGGTAGTGTCCCAGAGCCGAAGAAGTCAGAGGAGGCCTGAATGAAGCACTATTGATCCCTATATGTTCTTTTAAAACCTAAGGCTTCCTGGAGCAGGGGGGGTTCTGCTTTACCCTATTGAAATGGAAATACTGCACCTAATAGAACATTTTTTTTTCTTTTTGCCTTCTATCAGCTTTCTATTAAAAAAAAAGAGGCAGAAACTCTCTGAAGGAGGAGAATTATGGAAAAGTGTGGCTATTCCGCTATTCTGCTCTTTGTGTTGATGGAATATTGATAATGGAAAGAAGTCACTGAATAAACCTAAATTTGAGCACCCCCCTCAGGGATCATGTGAGTGAAGACTCCTGAAATGTAGCTAATTTGTGACAATCGTTACTGATATGTTTTCCTGAAAAGGGAATTTTGAGGCCTTATCACAAGAAGGTACTGCTTTGCTTTCTGAAAGACAGAAAGAGACTGGCAAATGGCAAGGGACCTTTTATGGCCTGTTTTATGGTCAAACGATACGTCCTGTACTTAAATAATGAACTTGACTATTTTTAAACATTGCTTTATGCTTTAGTATATTTTAGCTGAGCTCTTAAATGATACATTTTCATACTGAACAAGGGGACTGGATGGAGTTCTTATTTACTGAAAGACACTGATTGTAGAGGCTGCAGGTTAAATCAGAGAATAATGTAGGTCACAGAGGGAGAAAGTCAGCTTTGGTTCTGGTTTTAGTCATTCTCTCTGGAAATAACAGCTGCAGAGTGCTTCATAGGCCACTGTCACAGCTTTTCTTGACCATATTAAAGAGCCTCGAATCACTCCCCTAAAGATTGCATGGTCAGTGTATTACATAAGCTGACTTGGTAATGCATAGTGGCTAATGGACATTTGAATATGCATTTTTTTAATTTTTATTTGTCATGTGACCAGGACTCCCTTACCGAAATCTTATAGATGCTTCCTATAATAGCACTAGAACGTTTTACCTTCTACATGTTTGGATTCTGTACGTTTCATATGTACTTATTTTATTATTTGTTTATTAGAGACGTCAAATTGGAAAAGCTCTTGACTGTACAGGAGATATTTTGTAGTGTAATCAATTAAACACTGAATATAGCTTTGGGGGAAAAACAAAAAGAACTCATGAGTGCTATTATGCTGAGAGAGTGGGTAAGGCTAGAGAGGCAGCCTGGGAGCTTAACCAGTGCACTTTCTGCCACAATCCTGTAGGAAGCCTTCTTACAGGCTCTTATTGGGGTTTGAGTAGGTAGACACAGTTGGGCCCAGTTAGTGGCCAATGGATCTGAATGTGGGGAAAAATGTGTGGACATACAGCATGGGAACAGACATGATCTGTAGGGACCTACATATGGTTTCTAAACTGTGGCTGGCATATAATTCCTACCACGACTGGCAATAGTAAGGGCATGGAGCAACATGCATTGCATGGTGCCTTTTTGAATTTTGCAGAAGATAGTAGGTATTACTGGCAACATAGTGAGTGAGCTTTTTACTGTCTTGACCATGGCATAATACCCCTACAAGTTGATCCTGGGCCTGGTAGGGGGCCTAAACATAGAGGTTTGATTTCATCCCCAGCTGAGGCACACAGATGTTTTATCATATGGGGAAGGGTTTGGATATTGCAGCTGGTTCCACCTTAGGACGTCCAGATGGCCCTCAGCATTGTAGCATGTGTTTATCCATTATGAATTGCTAATGAGGTTTTTTACACTCCCTTGGTGTGTGATGACTGCATAAATCTCTCAAGCTTCACTCTCAAGGTTTATGGACCACCACACACCTCAGGTGTGTAAAATAACACACAGTTACATATGCATTATTCTGTATATAGCAAACAATGCAAGCAGTTAACTCCTATGACACCTGCCCAATCAGCTCCATAACCCCCTCCCCACACACTACTACAGCATACATAAGATTCCACAAAGCAGGCATCTTCAGAGTATTTGCAGCCAGATCCCAAAATTCAGTAATAAAGGGGCAAAGCAAAAAAAGGGTGTTATTGTGTTTCACAAATATTTATACAACAATACCTAGGGGAATATTGTTCATCAAAACTTTTATGTTTGTTGTTATCTTTAACACTAAGTTTCCCATGTTTAGCAAGTCATTACACACCCTACATCCTTGGTGGAATCTGCTTGTTGATTAACATAGTTAAGGTGTCCATCTCACTAGATCCCATATGTTGGCCAAACAGAGGCTGTGCCAGAAATGTACAGCTTAAAATAGAGGCATTTAATAGTTTCTTATATGAGGGGATTACATCATTTATCAAAATCCCCTTTTTTTAATTTTAATAACTGCAGCCTGAGCATAGTGTAAATAGGAGTGGGGTATCCCTTTCTACCCTTTTGTATGTTTTTAATTCTACCAGCCTTCATTTCCCGTAAAACGATCAAACTAATAACCAGCCCACACCTTCCAGAGTTATCCTCAGCCTGCAAAAGTGTCATAAAGCAACTACACAAGAAAATGCTGAAGAAAAAAGCTACTGGGTTAAGCATACCAATATCCACTTCTTTAATTACCAAATAAGTTGTATTAATTTAATGGTATTTAAATGGCTGCCCCAAAATAGCTGGAAAAATAAACTGTATAAGTGAGTCTCCATGTTCAGGGAGGCGTTATGTGTAACTTAGAAACAGAAAAATAGGCAGCAAAAAGGACTTGCACATACTGTTTATACCTTTTACTTTTTTGTTAGCTGCTACTTTTTCCATCAGTTGACCTTTTGTGGCCTTCCTCAACCTCTTTACCCAATTACAAACTACTTCAGCCACACAATCAAACCATATTACCAATATCCTGGCATCCCAGATTTTAGACTTTGGAACTTGCTTCCATGTGCTGCACGTTCAAATGACTACAATTATTTGTTGTGGAGGAGTCATGATATCAGATTCCACAGGCAGCTGGGTTTCAGGAATAACCAGGGGTCCTGGTCAATAAACGCAGGAGGAGAAGCAGCTCAGGGTATAATAGAGTCCACTGCCACAGTAGTACTCATGACAGGAAGAAGTTCAGTGTCCTCAGGGGGTTTCTAAGGTACCAGCTGAGGCAGAGGGAGGGTGACAACTGGAGTAGGAATAGAGGAGGCAGCATCAGAGACAGGTGCTACAGAGTGAGTGGGCTCCACAGTAGGGCCACGAGGAGGAGTAAAAGGGGGGTAAGAAGACTGTCCATGCTCATGAGCATGGAGTAACTGCTGTTTAATGGAGCCGCCCTTTTGTGCTTGGTTGACTAAGTCGTCAGGGTCCATGTGATCAGTCTGATTATGGGAGGCCCATGGACAGAATCTGTAAGTGTGGCTGAATTCCTCAAACAGGTTACAACACATATCATTAGGGCAAAACAGGCTCACATGGCCATAGTCCATACAATAAGTACACTTATGTCTGTCACAAGCTCCACTAAGGTGGTTAGGGGAACAACACTTAAAACTGATTTTCAGCTGACCAGGATAGAAATAATGCCCCCTGTCCCTACCAAGGCAAAAACAACTAGGCAGGTGCACAATGCCTTTGTCTGTGTTCTGCAACTTAACTTGGAACATCCAGCCCCCTGTCCAAATCTGCTCTGGGTCAATAATAGGAGCTGGGGGCCCCAGAACTTCACAATACAGGGCCAACCAATATTTTATGTCAAAAACATTAACCCCTGCATTTTTGAAGAGAATAGTTGCAGTTCACAAGGCAGGTTTAGTAAGGGGTATGGCTTCAAAGGGTAACCATAAAGTTGAATACTTTCAATTTATCATACTTCATCCAAAATCTGTCAATGGTGACAGCCTTTTCAAAACTAATGTCAAAGATTTTATCACAAGAGGTATGAATAAGGGCAAAAATCTTGGAGGAAAAAACAATTCATGGAGTCTTTAAACAGGATACATCCCACACATGTTCTATCTGAGGCCAACTCCAAACCCCCTCTGTAACACAAATAAACAGCATTGCATCACTGAGTAGGCATAACTTGAGGGAAAAACAAATAAGACATTTTAAAAGCCCTGGTGTTAGGCTGTGGCCTACAGGGGCCAGCAGGAACATGGTTGGAAGGCTTAGCACAATTAGTGGGAGCAGAAGGCAGGGACAACTGTGCAGAAGAAACCATGGATCCTGTGGTCAATAAACTGGTACCCCCAGCAGGGTCCGAATGAACAGGGAGCAGGGGCAGTAGAGGATTCAGCAGGGGTTCCACCGAAGGCTCAAGAGGAACAGCAGGCAGCACAGGTTGAGAAAGTGTATCTTCTACAGCAGGAAAAGCAGGAGGAGGCTTAACTTGCAGTCCTGGAACATGAGAAGCCAAGCCAAACAACAGATCAACAGAGGTAAATGAGGTAGCAGTAGCCAAGAGTTCCCAGGGAGCAAGAGTATAGCAGGCTGTAAAGGAATACAAGCAGCCAGAGCTGTTGACAGAAGACTGGAGTGATCATGCTGTCTATCTGACTTATCAGATGGCGATCTTATAGCAGGGTCAGAAGCAGCTGTCATCAGGTAGATTAGGCAACCATTTTCCCTGAGGGGTTTTTACCCAGCCAGCAGCCTCAAGGGCTCACTTCACTGACCACTCCTCAAAAGACCTGTCAGCTGAAACACGTCTAGGGTTTCGGGGTTCAGCAACTGGCACTGATGGAACTGACGTTGGGGCTGGGTGCACAGTTGAAACAGAGGAAACACCAAGAGCAGCCTGCTAGAGGGCAGAAAAATCAGCGGGAACCACAGGAACAGCAGGTTGTGTTGTAGCAGCATAATTTCATGCTGGGAGAACAGCAGAGTCAGGTAGGGGTGATACTGGAACCACGTTACCTGGGAAAGTTGATGCAGAAAGAAGTGGGCTAATCTGGGGCACCCCAGGCATGGTGTCAACATGAGGGGAAAACTGCAAAACCTTCTGCTTTTCATTCCTAAGCAGGGTAAGCTACAAATTGCAGGTATGCTCCTTTTCCTTCCAGCTGTTACTCTGCAGATTGGATCCTTTCCAGCTGAGTTCCAGCAGAGTAACTGGTATCAGGCAGATCGACCTCCATGCAGTCCTTGGCTGGGGGAGGTCAAGCTCTGAACCCTAGTAGCATACAGTGTCAGTGGCTCAGTAGGTAGCACACTCGCCTCTGAGGCTGGGAGATCAGAGGGCTGGGGGTTCAGTTCCCACATCTGGCACTTGGGTTAATATCCCAGTACTGACACTGTAGTGCAGCATGAGAGGGGTGCTGCACTTCTGAGGTGCTGTCTTTCGGATGAGTCATTAAACCGAGGTCCCATCTGCCTGGATTGGTGGTAGTTCAGGTGGATGTTAAAGATCCCATGGCACTTATCGAAAAGAGTAGGGGAATTTTTTATTAGAAAACAATATAAGAAAAACAAAACCAAGGCAATACACAACACTATGAACAAAATGCTCAGTACCCAGGGAAACAGAAAAAGAAAATCACAACATCCATTGTACGTATGAAAAGGAAAAGATGTGTACTAACAAAAATTGTTCACCATAGATGGAAACACCCCCCTCCCCCCACATATTTGACATTGGAAAGAAAGAAAAGAAATCCAGACAATATAAAATCCACACTCAGGTAACCCTTCAAACAAAATGATCGGTAAAGCTCTCCACCAAAATGCCACTAAAGGCGCAGGAAGAGTTTTCTTCTCTAAACAATAAATTCTAGAGATTTCAATTCTGATATGGTCTTGAAGTGCATGTAAAGCAATCGATTTCTGTTGTAACACAAATAAACATCTGTTATGCCAGATGCACCATTTGCAGACAGCAAACAGCACCCGCAAAGTACCTGGAAAAAAAAATCTTCCAAGTAGGTCCAAAGTCCCCATAAACCAATTCAGCATACGTCAAACTGGAAAATACAGGTAAGCCCCATGAGTGACTCAATGCAGATCATAAAGGGGCAATATATGGGCATTCAAAAAAGAGGTGTTGCATAGATTCTAGTTTACAAACACAGGTATCCCAAATACAGTAACATTCAGACAATTGTTTATGTTTCTGATTTCCTTTGACGTTCAATTTATCGTGACAACATAACCATAAAACATCCCACATCTTTGCTGGAATTCTGCTATCTAATAATTGTTTAACCAAACACTGTGAATCACCAGGTACTGTAAAACAAGGCGGTACTAAGAACATGGTGTGCAGAATGGAGGCGTATAAACATTTCCTATTTCGCAACAATTCCACATCGGGGGACACTTTCCAAAGTTTAAGTTTCTTAAACACTTCAACCAGATATACAGAGGAACCTAATGGAATCCTTGTAAAGGGTTTCCAAACAGAAGCCTGCCATTTTTCCAAAAAATATTGTGAACGGGAAGCCAGGCTAAGGGTCCAACACTCTGTCCTGTTGTCCAAACAAGGAAAAAGGTTAGCATGCACAAAGATAGAAAAATAAAAAAGCACCGGGTTTATCATCTGCAAACCCCCTTGTTTTATGGGCCAATAAGTGACTGATCTCTTAACAGGGTTCAGTCTACTACCCCAAAGTAATTGAAAAAATAAATTATACAGCCGGGCCTCGAGAAAAAAAGGAAGAGGAAAAACATAACTAACAAGCAAACAAAGAGGCAAGATACAAGTTTTAAGTAAAATCCGTTTCCTCCGGTCATAGGGAACCGCTTCCACCGAACAATTTTAGATTCTGCAACCTCCATAGCCGAACACCAATTATGTGCCGCTGCATCAATTGGACCAAAAACAATTCCCAAAATGCAAATTTTCTGAAAATGAACAGCAATCCCTCCAATCTTAGCCAATCTATCCAGCAAAGGAATGTGCACAGCACATCCCACACTTTTTTGGGTATTTAAAGTGGAACCAGAAATCCGAGAAAAGGAATGAACAATCTCAATAGCCCGTTCCCCAGAAGCGGGATCAGCTACCAAAATACAAACATCATTCGCGTTAGCCAAAACACATGGAAAAACAAGGTCAGGAGCCATGGAAATATGATGAATATCAGCCCTCCCTCCCAACATCCAAGAAGTGGGTCAATGGAAAAGACGTATAACAGGGGACTTAGAGGACAGCCTTGCCTGACCCCTCTCTTAATAAGGATACGGGAACCTCTTAAGCCATTAACCAATGGCGTGGTGTAAGCTGATCTATACAAAACTTTAATCCAGCTCCGCAAAACCACAGGGACCCCGTATTTTTGCAACACAGAAAATAAATACTCATGTGGCACTCGGTCGAATGCTTTAGTTTGGTCTAAACTAAAAACATAACCTTGAGTGGTAGTACCATCAAAGACCTCTCTCAAAATTTTCAGGTCGGAGATCATAGAACGACCCAGGATTGCACAAGTTTACGTGGGAGAAATTACCTGAGCCGCTACCTGAGCTAGTCTATTAGAGACTATTTTGCACAAAATCTTCCAATCCGAATTCAATAAACTAATCGGTCACCAATTATCCAGTTTAGTTTTATCTTGTGCCTGTTTATACAAAAAAATTCGATAACTATCCGAAAAAGCCATGGGGATAGGCAATAAGCCGTGTAAAATAGTATTATAAATTTGAGTTAAGTATGGTAGCAATAAGGACTTAGTTTTCTTATAAAATTCATTTGGAATCCCATCAGGTCCAGGGGTAACTGTATTTTTCAGAGAACTGATAACTGACTCAACTTCTGCACAGGTAACCTGCTGATTCAATGGTAGAATACTCTCTGGGGAGAGAAGAGGAACGTCAAAGGAATCCAGAAAACTTTCCCAGGAAGGTGAATCATAAGCCCACCAATATAATGAGTTAGTATGAAAAGAAACTTCCTCTAAAATATTATGGTTATCAGTTAACAGGATACCAGAATGTGAAACCAAAGTAGACATATATTTAGATGCCACCTGTTGGTGGCTACTATCATATGGATTAATAATTTTAGCAGAACCCTTCCGGCCATATTTCTGTTCCAGGAAAAGTGATGTCATTCTCTGATACTGAGAGGCCTGCATTTCTGCTTTAACCTGTCTGATTTGGTCTGAGTAGTCTAAACCCCATTCAGATTGCCATGATAGCAGTCTTTGTAGGTGGCGCCGATATGTAAGATACTGAAAATATCGATCAGAAGATACTTTTTTAGAGTAATGTTTACAAAATTTCGTAATTTCAACTTTGGTATCTTGCCACCAAAAACCCGGATTGTCATACAAGGCAAAAACAGAGATCTTATCCTGCAGAAGCCGAAACAGGCCTTGCCACCCACCATCATCAGTCAACACAGAAATATTCATTTTCCCAAAGGTACGAGTTACAGGTTTGCTAAGTGGAAAACCAGTATGCAACAGCAATAAACAGTGATCTGAAAATTCACACGGTACCACCAATACTGTACATTACTTAACCAGTGGGAGATAAAAAATAATCAATCCGGAGGAAGATCTGCCACGATGGAAAAGTGTTCTGGAGGGCAACCCCATAAGAAGCCCCATCAGCAAATCAGCAGTAACGATAAAGTGTTAAGAAAATTGGAATCTGAATATAATTTCTGAGTAAGGCCAGTTTTATCAGATAATGACAATATACAGTTAAATCTCGCCAAAAATCACAGATTTGGAAGAATGAAGAAACGGCTGTATCTGTTTCAGCGTGTGAACCTTCTGGGTCTTAACTTGAGGGTTATAAATATTAAAAGTCTCCATTCTTGTCGGTGGAAAACAATATCCAGAATCAAGACTCGTCCTTGAATTAAATCAATTAACCTAGTGACCTGAATGTCAACCCCTGAACCAATATCCCTACTCCAGAACACAACTCTTCAGCAAGAGACCAAAAGGACAGACCATTTCTCCAATCCCTAGAGGCTTTCCTAATCTCCTGTAAAGAATGGAGCCTAGTATCTTGTAAAAAATAATGCAAGGGTAAAGACACAAGAAAAGAAAAAACCGCCCGCGTCGCTTATCATTCTTAAGACTATTCGCATTTAAGCTCCCAAAAGAGATAAAGTCCCCCATCGTGGTGAAAGAGCGTCAGCTCAAGATTTTTTCCTACTACGACCCTTACCAGGAGATTTGATCTTACATCTTTTCTTTTTACTCAATTGAACTTCCCCCAAAACTTGCTCAGAGTCAGTGAACTGCTCAACCTGAGATGATGCAATAGAGGAGGCATCAGAATCCTCCTCAGCATCTACAGTTTGCTTTCGATTAGAAAAAATCACAAACCGGTTGGAAACCATCAAGTCAGAGGGGGGAACCACAGTAGACAAAGGCACTCCTTTCATAAGAGAGCTCCTTATCAATCTCCTGTTTCCCACTGGGACCCAGTCAGAATCCCCAGGGGGTGGCATATTGTCTTTCCGAGAAGGGAGCGCAACAGCACCAGAGGTGGAAGCCTGAACTTCCTCCACAACAAGGGGAGAGACAAAGCCTGGGGCAGAGGACAAGGGTTCTCCGCCTTAAGGGTGTACTGGAGGATCGCACATTAAGAGGAGGAGGTTCCAACCCAGTATTCCCAAGGGAGGAGGGAGAATCAACAGGGGGTAGGGGCATCACTACAGTATCAAAAGGTCGAAACTGGGGTCTTGCCTGAGCCGACTTCTGAGCTTGAGAAACCGTCTCATGCTGGGAATCAGGTGGCTGGTCAGGGTTATTATGAGAGGCCCACGGACAATCCTTAAAAGAGTGAGAAGTTTTCTCACACAAATTACAGTATTCAGGGCACGGGCAGTTGATACTGACATGTCCAGAACCAAGACATGTAGAACATTTCAGTTGATCGCAGGCACTACTGAGATGTGTCTGGGCACCACACCTGAAACAAGATTTCAGCTACCCTGGATAGAAAACAAAACCACGATCCCTACCCAAGTAAAAACAACTGGGCAAGTGTTGAATAGACCCATTGAGGATAGGCAATTTAACCTGTAGTTTCCACCCCCCTTTCCAGAAACATTCTGAATCAGTAATCGGATCAGGTGAACCTAGAACAGAACATTTAGAGGACAACCATCATACAATATCTTCTATAGCCACCCCCTCATTTTTAAACAAAACCGTAATAGATTTTATGGTAGGCTTAGTAAGGGGAATAGCAAAAAAAGGGGCCCATAGAGGGGTATGTCGAACAGCATGATATCTGCTCCAAAAAGCATCCAACCCAGATGCATTCTTAAAACTGACATCAAAGTAATTATCACCAGATGTATGAATTAAAGCATAAATGTCAGAGGGGGAGAAATTGAGACTTGATTTGAGTAAAGTTTTCCCTACATAAAGACGATCGGGGAAGACGTCCAGGCTACCCCTATAACGGAGGCAAACAGCATTGCGCCGCTTAGCCTGTTCAGGAGGAGAATGAAATAAACCAGCAAAAGTTTTAGTCCGGGAAGGCCCCAAAGCCGGGCCAAAGTCCTTAGTAGCCGAACTCCTACCACTCTTCAGTTCAGGGGCAGGAGAAGGGTCAGGTAGGGAAGTAGAAATGGGCAATGAAAGAGAGCACACTCCAGTCTCTACTAGGTCAACCTGGGAAGAAGCAGGAGGCATAGGAACAACAGCAGCAGGCAGGGTGGAGGAAGGCAATACAGCTCCGCCAGTGAGCCGAGTCAGAGGTTTGAAATAATCCCGGTGTAGAGGCCTGTCCTTTTTCCACCTGCCAGGATGGTGATTGTGATTAAGTAAACCCCGAAGGTAGCTCAAGTGGGTCTGAGATATCCAAAAGATCTCCTGGGGAGCAGGACCAGGCCGAGCTGGAGAAGTCCAAGAGTCATCTAAAGGGGACTTTTCCCAACCTGCATCCCGAAGCGCTTCTGCAATAGTGAGTCCAGAAGCTGAGAGGTGGGAATCAAACCCACCACCAACTGGGCTAGAGACAAACAAGCCGGTACACCAGGCTGGCGTTCCCCCACAATATCAGAAGAAACATCCGCACAAAGTACAGTACCTTTCCGACAGTCAGACCCTCCTGGGAGAACTGGAGCAGGCAATCCAACACTGGGTACTAGGGGGCTGCAATACTTCAATCTGACCCCATCCAATTCCAGAGGTGCACAATTCAAGCAAGGAGGCAGTGTGGGGGAGCCTAGGGGAGACTTCAGGCACTTGCAAACCCGCAATTTGCTGCCAGTCTCCCCGACTCCCTGCACACAATCATCACCGCAATGAGATACTGCCAGCATTTCCTGGTTCCCGCTGGGCTCCCATAGAGCACGCAGCGTCTTTTGCGTCGTCGAGTGACTGATCTCATCACCAGGAGCCGGACCAGGAGAAGCCCAGCAACACACCACCGAGGAGGAGAAACCGGGTACCGGGGAACAAACAGCCGTAGGAGAAAAGTCAAAGCTCGCCTTTGAATCCTTAGGTAAGTCCAAACCAGGCACAACCACGTTCTGAGAAAGAGAGTCTGTATGCACACCAACATCAGTCAGGCAGCGGGAGGTCACATCCGTTAGGCAGTGGGAATCCTTCTCTGGTAGTCCATGAAGTACAGCAGGCATGGTCTCCTGAAGCTCAGAGATAGGGAGGGAGACCAACTCCCCTATCTCCCGCACATCCTCTTGCTCTGTCTTGGAGCCCCAAGTGGCCATCGCGACAGCCGTTCCCACACAGGGCACAGCGTAACCGCAATGGAGATGGGGAATTTCCCCGCTGTCCTGGCCAAATTTCTCTCATTCACTAAAAATACCACCAACAGCTTAATCTGGTCCAAGGTCAGTTGGCATTCATCTGTATCCCCCTTCCCCTGGTCGTGCCTGAAAATAGGCAGGATTTGTCTAGTGCATATAACCTGTCAACAACAACTAAATAAATAAAATAACCAACACTCTCCTTCCCAGGTTCAGCTATCTTGCTAGATAGCCAAACAGCACCCCCTAACTCTCACAGGAAGCAAGAGTAGGGGAAGTTTTTATTGTGGAAATCACACAATACTAAAGACGGTAATCGAAAAAGTCTCAATGTCATCTTGGGGAAAGTAGTTTATAAGCAGAAAAAGAGGACCAAAAAAAGATGTTGCAAGTACTTATTCCTGCATCTTAACAATATTCTTTATGTTCATGTTTTTCTTATGTAGTGATATTAGTCTCCCCGTTTCCTTTTTTTCCCTTCTTGCTTTTTCTTTTTCATTCTCCTCCTCTCTCTTTTGTCCTTTTTTTTCCCTATTTTATCCACCCCATGCAGTGCTTCCATAGTTTTCCCAAGGTGTGTGCAGACTCATTTGTCTTCTCTTTGTTATATATTTGTTGTACTTGTCCCATCACGATTCTTAATAATCCTTGCTGGGTAATATATTGCTGATGTAGGGTCCAATGGCATCTGAAATGCCAGATGTGATATTTTAAGATGCCACATAAGAGTTGTACTGTATCCCCTACCCCAGTACAGCTTACAGTAAACAGAGTAACCTCCCAGGACCCCTATGTTATCTCCGATGCCCTCAATACCTCCTTCTCTGATCTCTGTCATATTCTCCCACCTAATTTCTTTGACCCTTCCACCAACCCCCCCCACAGACACCTCGTCCATCACCAACCCTACCCCCTTCAGGCTAAGAGTCATCTCCTGCAATGAGGAAAAAAGCTATCTCACCAAAGCCCTGGTGAACTCTCGCTACAGTAGTGACTCCCTGGACCTCAAGCTCATTCGGCTTCTGCTGGATGTGACACTGCCTCATCTCACCAAAATCCTCAACCTGTCCTTATGCCTCAGCCAATTCCCCTCCGACTGGAAGACAGCAATAATAACCCCCCATCTTGAAGAGTGGTGACCCCACCGCCACAAGCAACTATAGACCAATATCTATCTTGCCACCCCTCTCTAAGGCCTTAGAAAAGATAGTGTCAGATCAAATAACTGACTACCTATCCAAACACGACCTGCTCTACCATGAACAACATGGGTTCCAGAGTGGGCACAGCACCTCAACCGCCCTTGTTGAACTAACTACATTTATGCATGAGGCCCTAGAGCAAGGCTCCATGGCAGGGGCTCTCTTATGTTGATCTGACCAAAGCATTTGATACTGTCAGTCACGAGCTACTACTCCATACCCTCCCATCCCTTAATTTCACACCAGAGGTCAACACCTGGTTCAAAGAATACCTCACAGGTTGGACACAACGTGTCAAAATCAATACATCTATCTCCCCCAGCAAACCAGTCCTAACTGGTATCCCACAAGGGTCAATACTAGGCCCTCTACTCTTCACCCTCTTCCTTTTTTTTTTTTAAAACACCTTTATTCATTTTCAGTAGAACAGACAGACAAACATACACATACCTGGCCAAGCCAGGGGAACACAGCCCAAAACTGGCTGTGCAAACTATGTACATCCCCATATGTACAAGCACACTAGAGAACCACCTCACATTGTGGTCAAGTTCCAAAGTCAATAGTGCCTTGAAATAGTACATTGACCGATGTTAGAGTACACCACTCTTCACCCTCTTCCTAAACTCACTCCCCAAATCTTGCAGCAGTAAGATGCTGCTCTATGCAGACGATGCGGTAGTCTTTTGGAAACACTCCCATCCAAATTCTCTACAAACTGCCCTGCAGGGCTTCTTTAGGGAGATGGAAACCTGGTTCACTGAACACCGACTTATAATCAACTACAAGAAAACTAAGTCCATGATCTTTGCTCACTGCAAAACCCCCACTGTCATGCTCCACTAGTTGTAATGAACACCCTTGGCTCCGCACTTGAACAGGTCTCCTACTTCAAATACCTTGGTGTCACACCTCCCTCTCCTACCACTCACATATACAGCAAGTCTCCTCCTCTATTAACACTAGACTAGGGATCCTTTACTGGCATAAGCACTGCCTACCCACTCAAGCCATGCATCTCGCTGTGTCCTCATCTGTTTTATCTTTGGTGGACTACGGAATAGTGATTTATGGGTCGGCTGATCCAACTGCCCTACGCAGCATCAACCTCGCCCTCAACAAAGCTTACCACCTGGCCACGGGCTGTGACAAGTTAACTCACACATGTGAACTATATAAACACACTGGCTGGCTAAACTTCCAAGGCAGACTTAAGTACCATACCTGCCTCTTTGCAAAAAAGATACAACTCAAGCAAGCCCCAATCAACCTCCACTCACTTATCCACACAGCCCCTCACAGGAGGTCACAAAGGCACTCAGCTAACCCCACCCTCATAGTCCCCCACTGTAGAACATCTCTTGGACAAAGATCCTTCCGCTATCGTGCTCCTCTGTGGCTGAACAACCTACTGTCCTCTATCTCCCTCGCCCAAAGTCTCTACCTATTTAAATCAGGTCTGAAAATGCTACTCCTTGATTCTACAACATGTGAATGTAAACAACCGCCCCTGTAACTTATAACCAAAGGATAGTTTCTAGTTAGCCTCCCTCCTATGTCTCTCCTAGATTCCCAGTCCCACTGATTAGATATTACGACTCTGGGTTCCTCAAGACCGTACGGAACTGTATGTTGTCTCAACCTGACCTGGGACCTTCGTTATGCTCCCTGAAGATGTAAACCATCAAATTATGTATGTGCCAGAACTGTATGACCTGTATTATTGCTTTATTATTGTATGTGTACTTTTTTTTTGTATCCTCTGTATTTTTACCTTTATCTGACATGGAGCCTTTGCAAAAGAGTCTATGACTCAAAGGATTGTAATTCTGATTCTATTCAGTAAAATAATTAAAAAATAAATGTGCTGTAAGGGTATTTATTCCATCTTCCAGTATAGGGCCCCAAGACTAAAACTTCGTAGTTCATATTGGCGAAGCTGATGTCTTGCACTGTCTGTGCTAGAAGAGTCCAGAAAGAAACAGCATAGGAACATTCAAAAAATAAGTGTTCTTATGTCTCCAAAATTGTGTTACATAAGTCTCTGGTGCAGTAATGCTCCTCCAGTTTTTTATGTTTATGGTTGTTCTTGACATCGAGTTTCCTGTGACATGATAACCAGCATGTATCTCATAAGTATTTGGGAAATCTTTTTTTTTTATTTTTTTATTTAGTACACTTTTTTTTGCCACCAGCCACCAGGTTCCTCAGCCCAGTCATGGACCCCCTGCTTCTGCTCCTAAATCAGTCACACCTCGGCAATCCCCCCTGGCTCATCCCCCAGGGTGGGGTCATGGCACTGGCCTCTAAGGTGCTGCAATGTTGGGATAGGTCGACAGGCCAACCTGGGAGCAATGGAAGCCGAGGGTGGGCTTCATTAGGGGTAGCCAGTGGCATTTCTTTCCATGGTGTATGAGGGTGGGGTGGGGACATGGATTGACAACCAGCATCCACCCTGCCCCCTAAACACTTTGGCATTGGCATGCGTGGTACACCCAGCCTCTGCTAGGTGTCCATGTTGCATCGAACACACTGTCCCCCTCCCCCCCGGAGAAGAAGAGCAGTCCTCAGATGCTCAGTCCTTCTCCCCCAGCTGGCCCTCCAACATCCTGGATCCGTTCTCGAACCAGGGTCACCGACATCACAGGTTGGCAACCTGCCTCTGCACTAGTTGGCCGGCAGTATTTGTGAAATCTATGATCAGTGAGCTGTTTGATGATTTGGGGGAAATTCTGCATTGTGCCTTTGTAGAAGATAAATAGGATTGTAAAAGTTGTCCGTAGACCAGATGTCTTGGTAAGGTTTGTAAATCTTTAAACTTAATTTCCAAAGTCTAATTTTTTTCATCGTAGTAATGATATAGTCCAGAAATGTATCAGTCATCATCTTAAATGACCAGTTATTAATAGACTATGTTGGTATCAAAGTATTCAACCATTTCTTCTCCCAGAGTATCCATGGCTTCGAAATTCCTTTTGTTAAAGGTACTATATTGAAGGACCAGAACAGTGTGTGAAAAAACAATAATGGATGTATCATGTCCAGACCCCCTTGTGATAAGGACCTATATGTTAGATATTGTTTTATTGGGTTAAATCAACTGCCCCAAATAGTTCGAAAGAATATGCTATAGAGTTTAGTCTCTAGGGACACTGGGGGGGGGGGAGGGAAATACAGTCCTTATAAAAGGACAATAGGGAGGAGAAACGTTTTTACCAGGTGTACTCTTTTTAATTTTGAGGCTTAGATTTTATTCCAGGCAAACACTCTGTGTTCACAGTTTGTTAATTTTTGTTGCCAGTTTACAGTCTCTATATCCTTTAGTGCAAAATACACTCCTAAGATGTTGGCCCAAGGCACAATTGTTATACTGTACCTCATTCTGAGGCCCCTACCTGTAGATGTGTATCACCTACTGTTAGTGCAACACTCTTTTGTAAATTTATTCTTGCTCTTGTTAGTTTAGAGTATTTTTGAAAGTCTGAAAATGCAGGGACACTTTCCTGTTCTTGCCCTAAAAATATACATAAGTCATCCGAGTAGGCCATAACTTTTAGAGGCAGAGTAGTGGGTGATAGTGAAATACCCTGGAAGTCCATATTAGACTGTAATTTCTTAATGAGGGTATCAATATAAAAAGTGTATAGCAGGGAGCTTAAAGGGCACCCCTGTCGTACACCCCTTCTATAGTGCCATTTATCAGTAGGAAAAAATGTGCATGTGTCTAGAACAGTTGTGGCCATAATCCAATACATGTCTAGAATATGAAACAGTGTATCATGGGAGATGGCGTCAAATGCCTTTTCCTGGTCTAGTGCCAGAACATAGCCCTGTACTTTTCTCATATGTCCCCTAGAGAAAATTTCCCATAGGCAGAACAAGTTATCTCTAAAACTTCTGCCTGATATGGTACAAGTCTGTCATGGGGAGATTAGTTTTTGGGCTACCTGCTCTAATCTGTTGCATAGTATCATAGAGAGTATTTTAAAATCAGTATTCAATAGAGAAATGGGTCTCCAATTAGACTGGTCCATTCTGTCTCCATTTTTATGTAAGAGTATTAAGTATGCCTATATCAGTGGTTCTGGCATGTCCAAATGTAGTAAAATATCATTAAATATTTCAATCAGTAAAGGGGTCAAAGTGTCCTGAAATGCTTTATAGAAGTTAGGGCTCAGGCCATTAGGTCCTGGGGCAGTGTTTCCCTTTGATTTATTAATTGTCTTTCTAATGTCTTCTTCACAGATTGGGGTAGTTAACTTCCCATCTTCTTGAATTAAGGGGTGGATATCAGTATTGGCCAAAAAAATCATGTAGATGTCACTCAGTTGGTACAGGAGCACTGAAATAGGAAAATAATTGCTGTAAAATTATATCTAAGATGGTATTGAAGTCATTGTGTACAGTACCAGTGTGGTCTTTAATTACATTCCTTTCTACCCTCGTATTACAGTCTTTAAAAATATCCAAGGAAGATCGTGTACCAGCCATCTGTTCCATCTTTAAAGATATTGCTCTATTATATAAGTAATTTCTCATTTTAATTTTGATATTCTTTATCTGTGAGGACCTATCCACATGTTCAGTATTCTACAGAGATATTAATTTGAACAGATTTCTCCTGAGGGACAAAAACTGGAATTAGGCCTTATACCCATTCTGTTTACCCCATTTTTGGTATAACAGCTGGAGTGATTTTTTGGAGTCTAGACACCGTTCTCCCGCTGTCTCTTACCATGTTACTAATGTAGCTCTGGCTTTTAGGAAATCAATTATATCCTCTTGTATTTTTCTGTCAGTGAACAACTCATTATTAATATGCCAATACCCTTGGCCTATATTATTACTATGTAGTTGCCCTTAATCTGTGTGCAGTTCTAGGTGATCTGATGTGGCCATTGGAATTATGCATGCTTTAAGAATTTTCCAGTGTTTGGAAACAAAGATATAGTAAATCTTAGAAGAAATATCACCCCTGTGGTAAGTATGAATCCCTTGTGGTCTCAGATGCCTGTATGAATCCTGTGGGTCAGCAGTGTTTAAAATTTGTTTTAACACATTTGTGTCACAGTGTAATTTTGTGATTTTACCTGTCTTGTCTCTTAACTCTAGAGAGCAGTTGAAATCCACCCTCCCAGATTAATTTCCTATATGTATGTAAATACTGTTGTACAAACCAGAAAAGTTCACTTCTGAGTGTCTTGGTCTGAGGAGCTTATATTACCCCGATACTAAGGTCCTGCTGTTGGAATTGGATATCTAAAAATAGGGCCCTCCCAGGTTCTACGTCTATGACCCTCTGGATCTTAACTTGACCATGAAACATTATCCCTACTCCTGTGCAAAGCTCTTCCCCCAAAGACCACCTAGAGGGGCCCCATGCCCAAGCTTTCTGAGCTTGGTAAATATCTCCTTCAGAGTGCAATCTAGTGTTCTGAAGTAAACAAATGTCTGCCTTGGACTCATGTAGGGCTTGGAAGGTAATACATCTGTATTTGTAATGTTTGATGCTATTTACATTTAATAATAAAACATTCAACATGTCCCCTGACTTGCTGGTCATGGGAAGGAAATAGAGTTAGCAGCAGACTTGTAAAATCTTAAAAATGTTTTCTTGTTTTTTGTTTACTTTGGGTTTCACTGTTAGATCACCATCTGTATGTGAAATATCTTGTTGTGAGGATGTAAGGCAAGATTCAGAGTCTTCCTCATCCTCAGCAGAATGATCTTGTAAGGCTGAAAACTTATTAGAAGTGGAGGTTTCATCCAATTTCTGTACTTTAGACCTTGAAATGTTTCTTGATGAATGCCTTTTTCCTTTGACTGACATAAAACCATTGGTTGGGGGGAGTGGCATGGCTGACTCTGGCTGCGGTTGAGAAGGGGCTTCTGGTTCTTGTTCTTATGCAATTATTTGTTGCTGTTCACCTTCTACTTGTTCAGTTTCTGGAATGCTCTGAGAGTGACTAATCAAGGTATCCTCTGTTTCCCTGGAGGTAGCTTCAGGTGGGGCCAACTGTACCTCACTTAAAGAATGAGATTGTGGCGTGGAGGCTGCTGCTTGTTTTTCTTGAGCAGTGTGCACAATATCATCTTGATCCCAAAAAGTTCCTTTATTGTGCACTGCCCGGGGGCACTGGAGGAAAAGATGTCCCATTTCCTCACAAGGGTTGCATTTGTGCGGTCTTCTACAACAATTACTGGGGTGCCCAATTTGTAAGCAGAAACTGCAAACCATGGCATCACAAACATTACTGAGGTGTGCGAAGGAGCCACACCTATGGCATGTCTTGGGCTCTCCTGGGAAGAAACAGAGTCCTCGGTCTAGACCAAGATAAAAACAACTAGGCAGATGCACAAGTCCTTCTTCTGTTATGTGCAGTTTTACCCTGACTTTCCATCCTCCTGTCCAAATGTTTTCACTGTCTAGAATGGGAGTGGGCCTTTCTAAAATGTCAGCCCTCTGTTTGATCCAAAATAGGATGTCCTGAATGTGCACATTTTCATTCCTAAATAAGACTGTAATCATTTTTACTGATGGTCTGGTTAGTGGTATCACTATGAAAGGGGACAATAGCGTAATATTTTTAAGTTGTGTTTTATCTGAAATTTCACCCACTGAACTGGGGTGTTAGATGAGAAATCAAAGATTGTATCTCCAGAAATGTGGATCAGAGTGAAGATGTCAGAAGCTAGGACATTTTTTTTTAATTTAATATACTTTATTAGGATCCAATAATACCATACCATACATATATCAACAGAATATCCATACAGTTGGTACAGTACAGGTAGCCAAAGAAATACAATTTGTATTATTTAAAGACACTCCCGCTATTCTCCCCCATGGCCCCCCACCCTCCCACCACCAATAATACCCTTTCCACCCCCAACCCCACCATTAAGAGCTAATGGTCACACAGAGCACACAATGCAGAAAGTACCCACAATCTGAGCTCCTGTTGGGTCCAGTCGAAACACACCAACTAAGGATGAGTGTTTGAGTGTTCAATACATAGGAACCAAACAACAGATTCAGTGGTAGAGGCACCTAATGCAAGGATATGGAAAACAGCCCCAGCAGATCAAATTAAGGGGCAGAGGTGCTGGACCATAAAGTATGGAGCATTTCTCACCTCACAAGGTATTGGGGCAACTTACCCTTGATACTAGCTATTGATTTTTCTAACTGTAGATTATGAAAAAGTTCATTGACCTATTCCAGATAGGAAAGAACCGGCTGGTCCTTCCAGTGCTGCAACACTAATTTTTTTCACTGAGAGGGATATAAGGGTAATGTGTTACCCTCTCTGATACTGCCTCTCTTTCTTCACAATCGAGGAATAGTGCCCCAAAATGCATATTTGTGGTGTTAATAAATCTTGAAGTCACAGGAGAGGATCTGCCTTGGACTCTATGAGGGATCAGAGGGGGGCAACCTTAGGACACTCCCAAAATACATGAAAAAGTGACTCCTGATCCTGACCACACCTAAAACATAACTGTTCAGGCAACTTACCCATCCCATACATTTTGACTGGTGTAAAATAAATATTATGTAATATATAAAACTGCACTAATCTCAGCCTATCATTAGCAGTGTATTGGTATAATCCCTTCCAGATCTTGTCCCACCGAAGTGAGTCAGAGTGAAAAGCGTCTACCCAGTAAGAGGACTGACCCTCAGTAGTAGGGTAAAGCTTAATGAACAGGGTCGATAGTAGGTGGGACACAGAGTGGGGCTGCCAGGCAGAGACTTGGATAACCTGAAAGACCTCAGTTTGATTAGTAGTCCACAACCCAGAGCCAAACCACTGAATCAGCATATGTCTGATCTGATAAATATAAAAGGAATGTTTTCCTGGCAGGTGAAAATGCTCCAGTAACTCTGAGACAGTACCCACTTTACCTTGATTAACTAGGTCGCTAACCATGACCTGTGCGAGTGAAGTCAAGACCCTCAGGGTTGGAATTCACCCCCCTATAACAAGATTGGGATTACCAAAAAGTGGCTGAGAAATATCGTTCTGATTATCATACCTAACAGAACTGCAGAGCTGACTGTGAACTTTAAAGGAAATATAAATAACTGTATCTCGCAGGGAAGCTGGCAGTTTCTGAGGAAGGACATACCACAGGTTGATGGGCATAATCCCCAGAGCCCCAATCATATGGTGTTCAATCTAGCCATAAGGAAGTATACTGAGAATCTTTATTGGTGGGAGATGGTGTGGCCCAACACAAATACTTGGCCATATGGCTGGCCAAATAATAAAAATAACATTTTGGAAATTTAAGCCCCCCCCCACCGAGTTGTTGGGAGCACAAAATAGTGCATACGACTGCCGAGGAGGTTGATTTTGCCATACAAACCTGGAGATAATGGAGCTTATTGAGCCAGCTTACAGGAAGTTGAATGTTTAACATATTAAGTGGGTAAAATAACCTGGACAAAATGTTCATTTTGATAACATTAACCCGGTCCTGAAGGGACAGATACAGGGGAGACCATCTGTCCAGATCTTGCTAAATAGTGAGAATAAGGTTGTCAAATTGAGGTTTTTCAAGAGAAATCTTGAGGTGGATAATATAATTCCCAAATACTTAAGCCAGGTAGTCCAAGTCATGGAGAGCATGTTAATGGCTAACCTTTTCACATGGGCATTAAGGGGCTTTACCTCAGTTTTACTCAAGTTCAATTTATAATTAGAAAGCTGACTATAACCTTCAGTTATATCCAAGGCATCTGGGATAGATTTGTTTGGGTTAGTGACGTGAATGAGAATGTCATCTGCATATGCAAATAGTTTAAGATCAAAGGGGCCTATTAAAATACCAGATAAAGAAGGAGAAGCATTCAGTTGGCGAAGTAGAGGCTCCAAATATAATTTGAATAGCAGGGGGGACAATGCGCACCCTTGCCTGGTTCCGGAGTGCAAAGAAAAGGTAGAGGAAAAAGAACCATTACAATAAACCTTGGCACTGGGCCTATAAGGTACTAATCCAAGCAATAAATGTGGCAGGAAAACCAAATTCAGCTAAAGTCCCCCAAAAAAGGGCCAACTGACCCTGTCAAAGGCTTTTTCTGCATCCAGGGAGACCAATGCCATTGATTGCGCTGCCTCCCTGGATATGGAAAAAATATGAGCCAGTTTCCCCATATGATCCAAAGAGGCCTGCATGAACCCAATTTGCTCATTGCTGAGCAATCCTTCCTATACCCTCTTCACTCAAGTGGCAAATATTTTAGCAAAGAGTTGTATATCATAGTTCATCAATGAGATGGGGCGATAATTAGCTACTCTATCCTTGGGTTTACCAGGATTCTGTAGTACTACAATAATAGCTTCCAACAAGGTGTGGGATCTGTGATCTCATCCAAACAGATATAGATAAATAGTTGGTGAAGAATTGGGGCCAGGTCCTTTTCAAATACTTTGTAAAGATTTGACGGGAATCCGTCCGGGCCTGGTGCCTTATCCCATGGGAGAGAACAAATAGCCATGATGACTTCCTGCAATGTAATGTGGGAAGCAAGGAGTTGCTGCTGGGTGGGTCTAAGAGTGGGGTAGAGGTATAGTATTTAAATAGGCCTGAATCATGGACTTGGTGGGACTGTGTTCGGGAGGGGCTATAAAGCTACCAATAAAATAGCTGAGATTCCCTAGCTGTTTCTCCAGGGGTGGTTAAGAGATTATTACCCTCCACAGAGGAAAGAGCGGTAACTAAATGTGATTCCTGTTGTTTCTGGAGTCTTAAAGCCAAAAGATGGCTCACCTTATCACCTTGCTCTATGTATTTAGCATGAGTTTTAAATAGGGCATATTCAGCTTTCTCTCTCAGAGTCTCCACATATTGAGGCTGGAGAGCCACAAGGTGTTTCCTTCCTGCCTCTGAGGGCTGGGTAGAGAATAAAATCTCCAGATTTTTCATGGCATCCAGCAAAGATTTGGAGGTCGCTTTTTGTTTGCGTTTTTTAATGGCAGCTAGCCTAATAAATTCCCCTTTAAGGACACATTTTAGGGAACTCCATATCTGATCAAAAGCTGGGATAGAACCTACATTATGCTCCATAAATTGGGTTATAATTGTTCTAATCCATTCTACTGTCTCTTCTTGAGAGATTAGTTGTAAATTCAGCTTCCATGTGGTGTCTTTTTGGATAGCAGGGTCTATAGCACCCTCAAACCAGATCAAGGAGTAATCTGAGAGCACTCTGGGTGCAATGCCACAACCCTTCAAGCCAGGTATCACAGCTTGGTTTATTACAAAGAAATCAATATGGGAAAAGGTCTTGTAGTAGAGAGAATAGAATGTATACTCCCTAGAGTTGGGATTAAGGAGGTGCCAGGGTTCGCACAGACCAAAAGTCTCCAATAGGTCACAGAGTGTCCTTTGAGCTGGGGATAAACTATTAATCCATTGAAAGGACCTGTCCAGGTTAGGGTCATAGATAAGATTCCAGTCCCCTGCTAAAAGAATTGGTAAATGATTAAAAGGGGCCAAAAGGAGGGAGAGGTTAGTAAAGAATTCAGGGGAGTCCTTGTTGGGACCATATATAGTGCCTAATATAATCTCTCTATGATCCAAAATGCCTCTGAGGAAAATGAACCTGCCATGCAGATCTGCAGTATTTGTAATTCCTGAAAAAGTGTCCCTCTTGCAAATAAAATCACAACCCCCCTCTGTGAGAAGGCATAGCTGCACCAAATAAATCCTCTACAAAATAAGTTGTTTTCCACTTCCAATAAATGCATCTCCTCTAAAAACGCAATATGATAATGCATTAGGTTCAAATGTTTAAGTATCTGATAACACTTAACCCTTTATCGGGCACCCTTAATATTCCAAGAAACTGTTCTCATACCCTGATTAAAAAATACAGCCTACAACAAAAACAATCATGCTTAACAAAAAATTAACCCAATGGGGCAATATGAACATTCCAGCTCTCAGAACAACCCACCCACCCTCCACAGACCCCATACCATTAGCCCCATAATCAATGGAAAATTAGAGAACTGAAGCCCCTCCCCAATACCCTGAATCCAAACAACTTGTGAAAAATTACATAAGAAGATACCATGGATGCTCATCTCCCCAGTCCTAATGACTGCTCTCCATCCAATACACTTAGCGTGATGATGCCCATGCTACCCACTAAACTTCCCATCCCCTTCCCGCCTGCAAAAACCATTCTAATACCTACGATGAACTATGAGACCAGTATACAATTAACCTTAGCCCTGTGTGGGGCTAATCGCACTGGTCAAAAGTGACCCCAAACAAAACCTGGGATCTATAAATTTAAGGAGAAGAAATGTAGTCCCTCCTCTAAAATAAAAATAAAATGTTTCCCCCACCTCCCGAGGATTGAACTATACTAGGAACTATTGTCCCAGCTCAACTAGTAAACCCCAATTCAGGTAGTCTCTGAAACCTTAATAAAACACTTTAAACAGATTAAACAACATTAGAAGTTACGATTCTAGAAGGAATCATAGAAGGCTTCATAGAAGGAACGATTGGGGGTGTACTTGGAGGAGGTGGGAGGTCTGGATAGTCGGCAACATGGGTTTGTGCCAGGTAGATCATGTCAAACCAACCTTGTGGAGCTCTATGAATGGGTAACATCAGAACTGGACAGGAGTAAGCCTGTGGATGAATTATTCTTGGACTTCAGCAAGGCGTTTGACTCTGTCCCCCACAATGGTCTGGTGGAGAAACTGATGGGGTTAGGAGTAGGCCCTTTGATGGTCAGATGGACTGAAAACTGGCTAGCTGGATGCACTCAGAGAGTAGTGTTCTGTGGGGAGCTCTCGAACCCTAGAGAGGTTGGTAGTGCGGTACCGCAGGGCTCGGTCCTGGGTCCGATCCTGTTTAATGCATACATATCGTACATCAGGGAGGGTATAGGGTGTGAAATGAGTCTCTTCGCGGATGACTCCAAGATGGGAGCAGTAGTTGAGGAGAGGGAAGTTGGCCCTGAGGGGACCTGGACACCCTGAGCTGGGCTCACACATGGAATTAAATTTCAATATCACCAAGTGCAAGGTGTTGCATCTTGGTCGGGAAACCCTAAACACAGGTACACCCTGGGAGGGGAGGCGCTGGAGGCCTCGATAGGGGAAAAAGACCTAGGGGTCATGGTGGATGCATGTATGAATAACTCTGAGCAGTGCAGGAGAGCGGCTAGCAAGGCAAACAGGATGTTGGGATGCATCGTAAGGGGGATCACCTCTAGGAGCAAAGAAGTGATTCTGCTGCTGTACAATGGACTGGTTAGACCACACCTTGAGTACTGTGTACAGTACTGGAGACCACACTTGAAGGGCCATACAGCTCCTGGAGGGGTACAGAGGGAGGGCAACAAAGATGATGCAGGGCTGGGGTATTTGACGTGTGAGGACAGACTTAAGGAGCTCTGCCTGTTTTCATTGGAGAAGAGGAGAGACAGGGGGGACATGATTGAGGTCTTCAAGTACCTCAAGGGAATAAATAGGGTAAACATGGAGGGGATCTTTAGACTAAAGCAGGGAGGTATCACCAGAAGGCATGGTTTGAAGTTGGAAGGTGGAAGGGTGAGGGGGGAAAAGAGGAGGAGATTTTTCACTGAGAGGATGGTAGACCCTTGGAATGCACTGCCTGGTGAGTTGGTTCAGAGATCCACAGTGGAGGGCTTCAAGAAAGGGTGGGACAGACACAGAAAGTGGATGTATCAGATGATGGCCTGTCCCGGGGGGGTGGGGATGGATGATATGGGTTTCTGGAGCACAAGGGATGGGAGGGTCTCGGCACCCAACTAAGGATCTAAGGTTCGAGCAGACTCGATAGACCTTAAGGCCTAATCTGCTGGCAAATAGTATGTATGTTAGAAGTCTCTGCAAGGGCAGTGAGGGGTCTCTCACCGTGAGTGTGATAATTGCAATTATTAATCTCTGGCATGCAGTTCTGCATTTGCACCACTAGATGGCAGCACTCTCCCAAGAAATCACACGAAAACTGAACTACCATCCAAAATTAAAATTGAAATTCACCCCAGTCCTGGGAGATCAGCCTAACCAGGCATATTAAACTCAAATCAAAGTAAGGCAAGAGACTCCATACACCTTGCAGGGTTCCCTATCTATTACCAGGAAGAGTCTCAATAAATGAAAGTCTCTGCTGGGATCGGAAAGAATTCCCCACCAAGAGGTAATCATCTGTTCAGCTTCAGATCAGACTTAAAATGCCATCCTGAGATCACTATATTACACCAACAACCCAAACACACTGAGAAAAGTCATGTTTCACTTGAATAAGTCAAGAAATAACACTTCAGTTTTCAGTGGCTGATTCCAGGTTTTCAAAAGATTTTTATTGGCCATTTTTGTTCACTTGCAAGGTCGCTGGATACTGCACCCTGAATGTTATACCCTCCAAAATGAATTTGCTAACCAGTGGGTGTAGGGCAGATTGCTTTTGGCGCACTGAATACGGCAAATCCTGTGCGATACGCAGCTTCTTACCAGCCCATTGAATTTCTTGTGTCCCTCAGTTTATTTAGAACATGTTGCTTGTCTAAATAATTAAGCATCCAGAAAAGGAAAGGTCTTGGGGGTGAACCAGCTGGAGGCATAGGCTGAGAGAAAAGTGCACTCGCTCAATAATATATGTGGGCCATTAGGTGAAGGCCCTACCAGCGTCTCACACAGCTTCTGGGTGAAAGTAATGGCCGTAGACCCCTCATCCCCCTCAGGCAGGCCCAATAGAAACATAGAAACATAGAATGTGGCAGCAGATAAGGACTGCTTGGCCCACCCAGCCTGCCCATTTTCTTACCTAATGGACAAGCTGTATATCCTAGTTAACCAACAGTCCACTTCCTCCCTACCCCCAACCCCTGGAATTGTCTTATGTCTGTCCCATGCATTCTTGAATTCCCCCACTGTTTTTGATTCCACAACCTCCTCAGGAGGGCCATTCCATGCATCCACTACCCTCTCCGTGAAAAAATACTTCCTCACATTACCTCTGATCCATCCTCCTTCTATCTTCAGATTGTGCCCCCTTGTTCTTGCACACCTCTTTTTCTGAAAGATGCTACCCTCTTGGACTTTGTTGATTCCCTTGAGGTACTTGAAAGTTTCTATCATGTCCCCCCTGTCCCTCCTCTCCTTGAGGGTATACATATTAAGTTCCTTAAGTCTCTCTTCATATGTCTTCTGGTGCACACCCTGCACCATTTTAGTTGCCCTCCTCTGGACTGCCTCCATCCTATCTATGTGTTATGTTCTAACATTTAATCTGGTCTTGTTCAACAAACTCACACTGCAACAGGAATAGAGCAGCTTTCATTTTTATTCAGGAGCCTCTCTAGTCTCAACAACAACACTCTCTGTGTGCTCTCTTTCTAGCTTACACATATCGGAATGCTGCCCTCAAGTGGCAGAAGTAACGCAATGCATTACCATTTCAAATACATAACACTATGTCCTTGCTGAGATTGGGTCTCCAGAACTGCATGCAGTACTCCAGATGGGGTCTCACCAGCTGTCTACAGAGGGATAACAACTTCCTGTTTTTGACCTTATGCCTCTCCCTATGCATCCCAGTATCCCCCCAGCCCTCCTTGCTGCCCTCTCACATTGCTTGCCCACCTTTAGGTCATCTGATATGACCATCCCCAGGTCCCTTTCCATTGTTGTTGTTAGTATCTCACCCCCCATTGTGTACTCTTCCCCTGGGTTTTTGTTTCCCAGGTGCATTACTTTGCACTTCTTAGCATTGAGTCTAAGTTGCCATACATTTGACCATTCCTCTAACCTTGCCAAGTCCCTTTTCATCCTTTCCACCCCACCTTGTGTATCAACCCTGTTGCAGATCTTTTTGTCATCTGCAAAGAGACATTCCTTTCCTTCCAGTCCCTCTGCAATGTCACTTATAAAGACATTAAAGAGGACCAGTTCTAGAACTGAACCCTGTGGTACCCCACTAGTAACCTCGCTATCTTCAGAGTGGACTCCATTTACTATTACCCTCTGTGTCCTGTTCTCCAGACAATTTTTTTACCCAGGCTACCATCTTGGGACCCACTCCAAGGCTGGCTAACTTGTATATTAATCTTTAATTTAACTTCAGTAAGTGCCTGGGACTTGTTCATTACTATGAGCTTTGGCCTGCTTCGAGGCCTGGTCTTTCATGGCTGTCAGCGGCAAGGTATGTTTAAGTGGCTGCTTCTCCATCTCCGCATCCATATCAACAAACACTCTGCGGGGTGAATGGAGTCAATCCAAGCTCAGCTGCACCAGAGACCACTAACCGACCTCTTTCCTGACGCTGATGCAATTTAATGGGGTAATAACTCAGGTATAGGCAGGCAGGGTGGGGGAGCTATCTGAACAAGCTTCTTAGCAGACAACCATCACACTGGAAGTCATCAGAAGCTAGGACATTCATAGATTCTTTTAATAGCCTTCTGGCTACATATATCCAAACAGGGGGAAACTCAAGTCCACCTATGTATTTTAATCTGACTGCATTCCTTCGGGCCCTGGGTTTGCCTAAATTAGAAAACAGATAAGCCATCCCACACCTTGGGTTGGTCTGAGGCCTAGCGAGACCCCGATTGGGGGGAGTTGTCCTTATTTGGTCATGTGGGTCAGTTGCAAGACTAACTTCTGTTTCTCTAGTGTCTGCCCAGGAGGTAGATGCCTTGGGCAGCCCAATCTTGTCCTTTTCATTTCCTTTAGATGCAGTCTGGGGCTCAGTGCACTGTTTGGCAGCTCTTCACCTAAAACCCCATTATTTTGAACAGTAACCAAGTTTTGTACAGTAGAGGGTTTAAGTAATGTTTTACCTGTTTCAGTAGACTCTGGTTGACATCTCGAAGCTGTGGGTTCCATAGATGAAGTGATACCCTTTCTGTTGCTGCTGTGAAACTGAACAGCCACACCTTGTTTGGTAGTTTTGGTGTCGGGTTATGTGTCTGCTCCTTCTTCCAGGTTTGGCCAATGTTTGCATGTCCTAATCAGTTGGGGGGGGGGGGGTTCCCAGGAGCCAACGTCAGATATCTGGTGCTATTTCCACCCAGCAGCCCGCAACACTCGCTTCGGTGACCAGGAATCCTGCTGTTCCATTTCATTCTACTGCTCATTTACTTTTGTCTGGGACCGATCTCAGCACTCCGGTAAGAAACTCCCTGGTTGATCATGTATTTGCTGCTTCTCATGCAGCAGTGTACTTTGAGAGGCTTCACTTGCCTCTAGGTCTTCATTTCCAGTGCCTAAGACATCTGTGTGCTGTGAATCTGTCACTCGTAACATCCTTGGTGCGTCGGGTAAATCCTTGTCCACTATGGCAGGTACTTTGGCAGTTATCTCCATCTCCATCCATATCACCTCATCCAAAAGACTCTCTGGAATTTCCATGGAACTGCTGAAGATTATTTCGTCCTGCACAGATCTCAATACATTCTTTCCTTCTCTGTTAGCTTCTTCCACCAGACTGACCTCCATTCTGTCTCTGACCATAGCAACACAGCGCCCCTACCACAGAGTAGGGGAATTTTTTATTCATAACTTAAAAGAACATATAAACAAATCAGTATTTCTTCATATAAAATCATGAAAAAGGAGAAAACATAAACACAAAAGAGTAATATTGCATACTTTAAGTCCAAAACATAAATAAAATACTGTAAGCATACCCCCTCTCCCTCCCTACTAAAAGAGTAAGGGAATTTTTTTTAAACTCCAAACTAAACTGTGCAAAACTATATAGAGAACATACAAATCATAAAAAGGAAAAATCAAAACATAAGTAGGTATTACATCATACAGTGGAAAATATTAAATCTTATTTTATCATTTCCTTTTAGCATCCCCACTTCTTCCCTAAAAAAATAAATTTTGTAAACTCAAAACACAGTGTATACGGATGCAAGTAATCATAAAAATTAAGTATTACTGCATACATTTAATCTTTTAAAATAATACAGGAATTGTCATCTTTTATCTATACCTGTCTAAAAGAAATTGTATGGAAACTGCAACCTTTGGACAAATCCACAATATTGGAGAAGAGAAGGTAAAAATAAAACACATTTTGGACAGTAGGACATTTTACCTGCAAAAATCACAACTGTTCAAATTTGCTCATAACATATCCTATCTCCTCTCTCTTACACTCAAACAATTAGTACAGTTATGTCTTACAGGTATAGGTCTATGCTTCCTTTTCCTTTTCACTATAAGGAAGATCTAATAGTCATCTACGACTGTTTTATTGGGGCTCAGTAGCTATCGGATAATGTCACCACATATCCAGCCAATGTAATAATTTCCACCTTCTGTTATAGAAAGAGATTGGCAATTGTATTTGTTCTTGCTTCTAATGGCTAATACAGCTTCTTGAATGAACCAAAATAATTGTTCTTGCATCATAAATACTTGATTCAGTGACCACTGGCATCTCATTTGCCAGATATGGTATTTACTTCACCCTAATATCCCATGCATAAGATCTACCTCGTATGCCTGCCACCATCGGGGAAAAATACCTTGCAGTAATATATCAGCAGACAGGTACGCTGAAGCACTGTAACGGCGTGCTGTGCTCTGCGCAGTTAGGAAACCTGTGAGCTTGTGAAGGTGCCATTTTTAAATTGCAGCACTACATTTACCAGTCAGCACAGATGTGGAGATAGTTTATTTTCTTGTGTAAATTGCCGAAACAGTGTACGCTTAAATGGATTCTATGCTTCACCTTAATTTAAAACCAAATGCCGAAACAGTGTACTTTTACGTGGATTCTTTGCTTATCCTTAATTTAATACCAGTAGCTACATAGTCAGAGAGCTTACTGGAGTTGGTAATCTGCACCTCAATGCCTAACTGTACCCTGTGCCAGAGATCTAATGCTGCACTGTAATTTCCGATGTAATTGCCGAAACAGACAGTGTGCTTTAAGTTAAACTGCAGATTCCTAATTTAAACTGCAGATTCTCAAGGCTCCCATTAGTTAAATTCACTGATTCCCTGCAAACATAGGAAGTGAGGTGCCATCCGATTCCAGGTGAGAACACACCACTCAGCTCCCTGTACCCCTGCCCCAAAAGCCTTGATATTATTTAATCGCCCACCTCTCTCCTTTCTCGTCAGGCTGCTCCAGTATTCCGTGGCGCAAGGGACCCATTTGGAGGTTGTGAGGGTCTCAGGAGAACCCTTCCCCACCCCCCAGAATGGCATATAGGTACGCTGAAGGACTGTAACTGCGTGCAGAGCTCTGCACAGTTAGGAAACCTGTGAGCTTGTGAAGGCCCCAGCGACGCAAGTGTCGGCTCCCCACCACCCCCGCCACCACCCTTGGTGAGCACACCCTTTTATACGACTCCTGGAGGCTTCAGCAACCAATCAGCTTTTTCTCCATCTGCAGCTTATACTAATCAGCTACTAGAAGCATATGCTGCATCACCTCACCTATTGCAGATTTCCCTTGGCAATGCTTCACGTACTAGCTACTATGCTACAACTACTCCTCCTGCTTTGTGTACAGCTACCCCATCAAACAACTCCCCCTGTCACCCTCCTGGGCTACACACCACTTCTATACCACCTATGGCTGTCTGACTGGCAGTCGCCTCTAACCTCAACCCCAGAGTCCTCCTCTAATCAGGAATCCATAGCCACCTACTCCTTTTGTGCTGATTGCACTTATCTTGCTGCCCTTCCTCCAGCTCTCTGCTCCCACTCTCAACACCCTACACGTAGCACCCTCTGCTACCCCTACAACCACTATAAACCTTGCCATCCGTGACTCCAACCTCTGCCTCCTGTCCCCTCATCTTGTCTCCCACTACTGGCCACACCACACTTAACTAACCTCCCTATCCCCACATTCCCCACTCCAAAAGGGCCCCCGGGCGGTTGCGTACGACCTCACAAGGCCTCGAAATGGCACCCAATCTGCAGGTTCTTCCTCCTCCTCCTGCTGCTTACGTCAGGTAGCGTACACCCTAACCCTGCCCTCCCTACAACTATCAGACTACGTATTGCCACCCTTAATGTCTGTAGCTTTCTAAAAAAGTAGAACTCCTTCCAGGGCTGGGTCCACCAGCACCAGCCTGATATCATTGCGCTTAGTGAAACCTGGCTCTCCCCATCGACCCCATCACTAAATCTCGCGGGGTACAACCTATACCGGGCAGATCGAAAGGGTAAACGTAGGGGGGGCTGCGCCGTATACACTAAAGAGGTCCTACGTGGACAGCTACTTCTCACCCCCCAGCTACAACCTGGCCCACAGGCCCTCACTATAAAAATCACACTGGGAATCTCTAAACCCACCCTCATCACCACAGTCTACATCCCTCCCAGGGATCAGAAGGTGGCCTTCCACTCTGTTCTGTCCTACCTGACTACTCTTCCACCACAAGCTGAGAAAATCATACTAGGAGACTTTAATATTAATTGGCTTGACAAAGCTGCCACACCATTCTTACACGCCGCTACTGCCCAAGACCTTACGCAAGTCATCACATCCCCTACCAGACTGAACCAGCGCACTGGGTCCTCCTCCCTGCTGGACCTGGTATTCACCAACCGCCCCACTAAAATCGCTAGTACTACTGTACTCCCAAATGCCCTTAGCGACCACTCCCCTGTACTCTGCTCCTGGATGTGCAAATCACCCAAATTCCCTCCCCCAGATTAATCTATCAGCACAAACTTGGCCCAGGCAAACTTGCGCAACTCAAAATGTATCTCAGGACTATGGACTGGTCCTGCGTTATGAAGACCCCTGACACTGACCGAGCCCTTGACCTCTTCATCCTCTCCTTCAACACCATTTGTGATAAATTTGCCCCAGTCACTAAAAGGGTGGCCAAAGGTAACCGAGCGCCGTGGATCACTGAACATCTCCTAGACCTCATGCGGACCACAGACTCCCTATGGCACCCCTCCAATGAGACTGGCCTGCCAGCTGACAGACAGAGCTATAGAGAGGCTTGGAACAAATGTACTTGGTCCCTGCGCAAAGCTAAAGTAGAGTACTACAAGACCTCCCTCACCAACTCCTGGGGGCTCTGGATGAAAGCTCTGGGACAATATTAAAGACCTGTATGGAAAAGCTCCCAACACCACCACTAGCCAGATTAGGGTTGATGGTTGCCTTACCTCTGATCCAGCCCGAATGGCCGATGCCTTCAATGACGCCATCTCTAACCTCAGCTTGGTTCTCCCCCCAAACTTCTTTGACCCACCCCCAGACACCCCCACCCCCCCATCAACCCCACCCTTTCACCTGCGCAGCATCTCACCTAAGGGCACCGAGCCTTATCTGAGAAGAGCACTAAGTCACTCCCGGTATAGCAGTGACACCTTAGACCTGAAACTCCTTCGTCTCTCTCTCCCTGAGGTGCTCAACCCCCTCACCCATATACTAAACAGCTCCTTATGCCTAGGGAAATTCCCCTCCCGCTGGAAATCTGCCCATATCACGCCGATATATAAAAATGGGGACCGTGTCCTCACTAACAACTACCGACCTATCTCCATTCTCCCTCCCCTATCCAAGGCCCTTGAGAAGATAGTCTCAGACCAGCTAACGGACCACCTAAACAAATGCAACCTGATTAGTATGCAGCAACATGGCTTCCAGAAGGGTCATAGTACCACCACTGCCCTCCTGGAACTCACCACTCACATCCACTCCACTTTAGACAGAGGTAAAATCACAGGGGCTGTCTTCATTGATCTCACCAAGGCGTTCGACTCCGTGAATCACCTGCTCCTGCTATCCGCATTGACCAGCACTGGATTCTTTCAGGATGCCCTTGGCTGGTTCTCTGACTACCTGTCTAAGTGTTCCCAGCAGGTCAAAATTGGAGACACCGTATCTAGTAGGCTACCTGTCCTCTCGGGTGTCCCACAAGGGTCCGTTCTCGGACCATTACTGTTCAGCCTCTTTCTTAACTCCCTTCCCAGTGCCTGCTCCAGGAACCTTCTCCTCTATGCGGATGATGCCATACTCTATTCCTCCAACTCTGACCCTATGCAACTCCACCTCTCCCTCCAGTCCTCTTTAGTTCTGCTGAAAAATGGTTCGCCTCTCATCGTCTTATCCTGAACTATAGCAAGACTAAGGTTATGTGCTTTTCCCACTGACTCAATACTAGAAAGGAACTTTGCCCTCAAGTACGAACTGCCAACCAGACCCCCCTGGAACAAGTGGACTCCTTCAGATACCTAGGCTTAACACTTGACCCTGCACTCACCATCCACCAACTTATCTACCTCCTATCTACTGCCCTCAACGTGCGGCTCGGGCTCCTGTATCGCCTCAAACACTGCTTTACCCCAAATGCATTGAGGCTTGCTGTCTCCTCCTCTGTCCTCTCCCTGCTAGATTATGGCCTAGTCATCTATGTGGCGGTGAACTCATCGGCCCTCAGCAGACTATGTGTCTCCCTAAATAAAGCCTGTTGCCTCACCTTGGGATGTTGTGAGGAATCATTTAAGAAATGGACTGATTTCCTAGCTTGAAGCAGGAAAGACAACCCTGCTGTACTTCTGGTATATCTAGTAGGGAAAGGTTAAGTGTCCAGAAGCCTGGACCCTTAGACGTGGCTGGGAAATTGGATAATATTAGCTGTACTAGCAAACGATATAATTTTGCCACTGGTGTAACTCTCTTTGATCTATGTAGTAGGTGGGGAGATATGAACCAGTAATCAATCTAGGATTTACGAGAAACAGAAAAGTATGCAAAAGATGTACTGTTGTCTGTACTTTCAAAGACATCATGTAGATTCATAAGCCAAAGTACCTCATTCAGATAGTTTGTATCACAATATAATTTTGCACTTTGTGCACCCCTATCACTTACTGCCCTATTAATATTAAAATCACCACCTAGCAGAACATTTTGTCTGGTAAATAAATATGGCAGAACTTTTGTTAGTAGCATGATCCTTTCTATCTTCACTTGTGGGCCATAAATATTTACCAGTCTAAAGTCTGCATCATTCACTGTGACATCCAACAAAAGGGCTCTGCCTTCCTCAATATCAACGACATTCATTAGCATTATGTCTCGTCTTGAAAAACAAATTCCCACCCTGGAGCATAACACTTCACCCCCAACCCCTGACCATAAACTTGCTCTCTGTAACCAAGCATTTGAGGCTAGAACAAAATCTTCAGCACTGTATAATAGGGTGTCTTGGAAAAACACAATGTCAATGTGTGAACCTGAAAAAAAAATCAAATGTTGCTAGCCTCTTTTCTTCAGATCGAACGCTGTTTACATTAAGGGTGGCACTATGTAAGTCAGGAGTCATAGAACAATGATTAAGTCAAGATGCAATGGTGAAAATTATTTTTTTCTTGTGCTTTTTCTCAAATCCAACCTAGGCACCATTTTTTTCTTTTTCTGTTGTTTCAAGTCAGGAAGTTTCGGACCTTGTTCTACATCTGATGCAGGGTCTCTTTGAATAGAGGACCTGGAAGCAACATCTGAATCTAAATCTAGATCCTCCACCTCCTCTTCAGTAGGTAATCCATTAAACATGCTAGAGATAGCAATGCCCTCTTTTGGAAGTACTGGTACTTGCGGTATGGTTGAGGAATCCATCATTATTACCTTGCCTGAGTTCAAAGGCTCCAAGGCAGGAGGGGTGGGGTGGTACCATAATACCCTTCTCCTGAGAGGGTGCTGTCCATCAAGTGGCTCTAGCCTCACTCCAAGGCCCTTTTGGTATAACCTATGTGTGAACAGGCAATGCAGGATGAACTATATCCACACTGGCCTTCTTTTTCTGAGCCACTGGTGCTGGAGGCACTTCTGTCATACCAGATGCACGAGGCCCTCTAGGAGGTCTTGGGTCAGCAGTAGTTCTACCTGATCTCGCAGTATTAATGTAGAAGTCTTGCATTGCAAAGTTTGGATCATCCGTGTTATGTGATGCAAGGGGGCACTCCGTGAAAGTGTGACCTTGTTCCTCACAAAAGTTACAGTTAGGGGCATTTGTGCAGTCCATCCCTGCATGCCCCAACTCCCCACAGTGAAAGCATTGGACTTTATCACATGTTGTGCTAATCTGTCTTAAGGAGCCACACTTGTGACATTGACAGGGTTGACCTGAGTAAAGAATAAATCCTTTGTCCCTGCCCAGGAAAAAGCAATTTGCAAGTGTTGAAAATCGTTATCTATCTGAAAGAGTTTTACCTTTGGACACCACCCCCCATTCCAAAAACCTTCTGAGTCCAGGATTGGGTCTGGTGAACCCTGGATGTCACATCTTTTTTCCAACCATTGCATGATATCTGTAATGTTGACCCCCTTGTTTCGGAAAAGAACTGTAATGATTTAAGAGGACTGTTGAATTAGGGGTATGATCTGAATGTGTGCCCATAATGGATTGGTTTTTAAGAGGGAATACTTAGTCCAGAACCTTTCAAGCACCACTTGGGTGCGAAAGCTGATGTCGAATATGTGCTCTCCTGGAGCATGGATCAGTGCGTAAACTTCATTAGGGGACAATCCAAAAGACTATTTTAACAGTATTCTCCCAACAAAGAAACGATCTGGGACTTCCTCCATACCCCCCAGATATGTTAATCGAATAGCATTTCTACACATTGCCAGTTCTACTGGTTTGTGAAATAAATCTGGAAACATTTTTTTGGGGGGGGGCCTTGTTCATATACTGAAGCAGTAAAATCTTGTATTTTTTCTGCATCTGCCTGGTCCTCGGTCAATATTTCTTCAGGTTCATTGGTAGAACCATCTTGGGGTTGTTTTGCAAGGTCTACAGTTATTAAAGGACAATAGGAAAGCGTACCTGTTTCCTCAAGATGTGTTCCATCATGTGATGCATCCTCCAGGTCGATATCAATTTCTTTTCTCTGAAGAGGATTGGTTGGTGGTGCCGCTGGTAGTGATGTCAGCTGATTTACCTCATACGAGGTTTCACCTTTTGTATCTGCAATCCATGTACCATTCTCAATTTTTTTCCAGCCAGCTTGTATTAGGTCCTCCTCTGCTGACCAGTCTTCTTCTCCTGGTACACTCACAGAAATTGTTTGAACATCTCCCTTATCTCTCACTGGTGCATCCTCTGAATCCTTTCCAGGAGTAGCGGCAAAAACTTTAGAAGAGGTTGCTTCTTTCTCAGGTGATAATCCCTGAAGTCTCTTTGTTTTTTTTTTTCTTTCAGTTTCTCTGTTGCAGCCTCATAATCCAACTGGGCTGTTCTGATCCTTTCTTGCAGGGTTTGATGTAACAGTTTCTCTTGTAGTGTGGCATCCTCCACAGAATCTGTAATTACCATCATTTTTTGGCCTGTGTCTCCTCACATTCGACACTAGACACACCTGCTGAGGAGACTGGCCTACGTCCACATCCTTGCAGCTCCAGATTTGTTCTAGTTCCTCACACACCACACACCTTCGAGACAGCACCCCCTACCGAAACAGTAGGGGAATTTCCATGGTGTCATGGTCAACATTCCCCCATCAATAAAACAGGTCCATGTACGCCACCCCCGGGACACAACTGGAAACAAGCTGTACACTGGACCTTCTGTCTTGTGGTTCTATTATGTTGTAAGAACCCTTCTGTGCCCAAACTACACTGCTCTTCACAGAAGCATGTTAATTATTCTGTATGTAATTATTCTGAACATCTGCCATCCTCCTTTCCTCCCTATTTATTGAAAAAGGTTGTTCGCCTTTATCCATGGTGCAATTCTTAATTCCAAGCCTGGAAACATAAAATTTGTCAGCAGAAAAGGACCCACTCAGTCTGCCAAATGGACCCTGCCTAGTCTGTCTCTGCAGACCCTAACTGGTCTTCATCAACCCTGCCTCCTTCCTGCCTATTTACTAATATTCCCCTATGTCTATCCCTTGCATGCCTGACGATCCCTCCTGTTTTTGCCTCCACCACTTTCACTGACAGTGTGTTCCAGGTGTACACCACTCTTTGAGTGAAGCAGTACTTCCTCACATCCCTTTTAACCCCCCCAAACTTCATCACATGCCTTCTAATCCTGGTGCTCCTTCTCATTTGAGACAGACTCCCTTCTTGAACCCTGTTCACTCCATGAGGTTCTTTTAGGGCTCTAACATGTCCCCTCTCCCCCCTCCTATCTTCAAGGGTATACATGTTGAGATCAATCAGTCTCTTCTCGTAGGGCTTCTGGTGCAACCCTTGCACCATGTTATTTGCCTTCCTCTGGAGTATCTCCGTCTTACCCATGATATGTGCTTTCTGAGGTGCGGTCTCCAGAACTGGACACAATACTCCAGGTGGGGTCTCACCAATGAGTGGTACAGTGGCAACAACACCTCCCTCCTTCTGCTGGAGATGCTTCTCCCTATGCATCCCAGCATCCCACTGGCCCTACCCACTGCTTTATCACACTGCCCAGCCACTTTGAAGTCATCAGATACAATGACCCTAAGATCCTTGTTCCTTCTTAGTGACAGTCAATACCTCCCCCCATCCTGTTCTTAGTTAATGGGTTCCTATGTCCTAGGTGAATGATTTTGCACTTTTTTGGCATTGAATGCAGGCTGATATACTCTTGACAACTCCTTCAGTTTCCACAGATCCCTAATTAATCTCTCCATCCTCTCCTGAGTATCCACTATATTACAGATTATAGTGTCCTCTGCAAAAAGGCATACCTTCCCTTCCAGTTCTTCTGAAATGGCCCTTAAGAAGATATTAAAGAGGACTGTTCCCAGTTCTGAGCCTTGGGGAACTCTCCTAGTCACCTTCCCACCATTAGAGTGAGTCCTGTTAACTACTACCCTCTGTCTCTTATCCGTTTACCAGTTTATAACCAATTCACCACTTTGGATCCCACCACCAAGCTGCTCAGTTTCTGCATTAGTCTCCTGTGTGGCACAGTGTTAAAGGCCTTGTTAAAGTCCAGATAAATCACATCCACTGCCCTCCCTGGATCTATTTCACTGGTCACCCAATCAAAGAAATCAATCAGATTCATCAGGCATACCCCCCTCAATCCGGGGATCCATGCTGCTTGTGGTATTTAAGCCCACTGGATTCAAGATACTCTGCCAGCCTTTCCTTTAACTAAAAATACCACTAACAGCTTAATCTGATTCCATGTCAGCTAGCATCCCTCTGTATCCCCCTCCCACGGGTCGAGGCTGAAAAAAGGCAAAATTGTCTAGTCCTCCTTTCCCAGTCAACAAAAATTAAATAAATAAATAAAATAAACAGGGTTTCCATTAAATTTCCTGCCACTGAGGAGCAATTGACCATCCAGTAGTTGCCAGCCTCCTCTCTGCTGTTACTCTTATGTAGAGGGGCCACGTCTGCTCTCCTCCAGTGCTCCAGTCCATGCCTGTACCAGAAAGCTATTGAATAAGGCCAGCAGTATGGCACATAGCACCTCCCTGAGTTTCCTGGGTACCCTTGGGTGTATGCCATCCAGTCCCATAGCCTTGTGCACTGTCAGAGCTGTAAGTTCCTTCAGGACTCTTTTCTCTAAAAACAGACCTGTGTCTACCCCTTCTTTGTTTCTGCTGCTCCCTGGTGGTCATGCTTCAATTAATATTTTTTCAGTGAATTAGCATTTGCTAACAATGGATTTTTTGTTATTTACTAATACGGTATATTAAAGTGATTAAAGGCCACTGTGAAATATTGGTTCACTGAATCTGGGATATCTCTTTTTGTTGAAAAACCAAAAATTGGAATAACATTACATAAAATAGCAACTGTAAATCTTATAGAAACCCATGCAAAATTGTTTAATATTATCCTAGTGAGCCTATAAATAGTCAGTAATATTACCCTGTTGGGTCTATACATAGACAAATTGATGATGAAACAGGTGATTAGGCTGATTTGGGGCTGTAAACAACCTTTTGTGAACTGGATCTGGGCCTGATGTGGCTATAAGTGGACTGCATTGGGAATCTGGGCCCAGTGTTCACTGGAATTGTCCAACATTCCTTGTTGGAAAGAGGTTTCCCAGTTGCCTTGAAAAATGCACTGGTGAGGCCTCTTCTGGAAAAACAGTCTTTGGACCGGGATGTCCTAGTGAATTACCGATTAGTCTCTAACCTGCCCTTTTTGAGCAAGGTTATTGAGGAAATGGTTGTGATGCAGCTTGAGGCACAGGTCCAAGCGTAGCATGGAGACCACACTTCTCAAGGTGCATAATGATCTTGTCATGACTAAGGATAGAGCAGAAAGGTCCATTCTTGTTCTCCTTGATCTCTCCTCAGTTTTTACACTGTATATCATTGATTATTGCTGGTCTGGCTAAGGGAATATATAGGTCTCACTGGCAACGACATCTGCTGGTTCGAGTCTTACCTCAGAGACAGGAGGGAGAAGATTGTGTTGGAGAATTTTTCCTCCTTCCTGGTGACACCACCTTGTGGTGTTCTCCTGTAGTCAATCCTCTTGCTTGTGTTGTTTGCAGTGTACATGCTACCCATGGAAGGGATCATTAGATGGTCTAGACTAGGGTTTCACTCCAGTTGATACCCAGCTGTACCTGTCATTTCATCTTTTCATTTTCATTTTTTTATTTTTAACCTGGAGATGGACTGGGCACAGTCCTTTTTCAGCCATGCATGACACTGAACATAAAAGTACAATACATAATATACACTTAACATAATCACATTTACATACATTGACACAATACAAAACATTCAACAACAACTGCTTAAAGTGCATTATAGTTTGTGTTTTTTTAATGAACTCTCCATATTCATTTACAATAGAAGGAGCATACTAAGTGAATGCTTTCCTACTCATTTGAATTTTAAAAGCAGGGACAGTGTAGAGGGTCAAACCACTGTTTCTTTTATTCTGCTGACATTTATTAGTGACTATTGATCTTGATAGACCTAAAGGAACCCCAGAGCTAACAATATGGAAGGCAAGGTTAGCTACCAGACCCTTTAGGCATCTCTCTGGAGAGAGTACACCCAGGTTTGTGTATAACTGGCAGTGATGTGTTCTAAGTGGGGCATGGAGGGCAAACCTGCAAATGTTATAAAGAATTCTATATTTGGACTCAAATAAACTGTTACTGTGCACAAATATAATACTGTCGTAGTCCAGAGCTGGAAGAAAGACTTGCTTGGCTATGGTATGCCAAGCCTCATCTGTCAGTGAATTAATATTTCTGTAAAGAAAACCAAGTTTTTGATTTATCTTTTTTACCCAGCTACTCTATATGGGAAACCATACTAAGATTTGGGTCAAGATATATACCCAAATATTTAAATGTTGTAACCAAAGGGAGAGGAAGGCCAACAAGTCCCACTATCTGTATTGTGTCCAGTTTCTGAAGCCTCTGTAAAGAACCAAATAGCATTACGTTCATTTTAGTTTACTGGATTTACTGGATTTTATAGGACAAAAGAAGGCTTAAGGCCCATCGTGATTGTCCCCCACAACAGTGGGTCACTGATGAATGTAGGTTAAATTTAGCCATTTATCAAGTTTTGACTTGAATATGTCGAAGGAAGTAGAATTAATCAATTCCAGAGGTAGTATATTCCATTGTTTGGCAGCTCTTATATTAAAAAAATTGTCATGTCTGTTAGTATTTGCCCAATGAACTTTGAGCAGCTGATTATGCATTCTGCCCATAATACATTTATTGGCTAATGTTAGCCCACATTTTTTCATTAGTAGTGGAGTTTTGATGAGCTTATACGTTAGCAGAATATCACCCCCTGCCTCCTTAGGTAAAGGGGATAGAGTCCTGTTTCCCTAAGTCTAGTGTCATAATGTTTTGTTTTCAGTCTTGGAATTGTTTTTGTAAATCATCTCTGAACTTGTTCCAGTCAGTTTATATCACCTTTCAGGTAGGGGTTCCAGAAGGGGGATCCATAGTCTAAATGAGGTCTTACATATGCCCTATATAGGGGTATCAGGCAGTATTCTGATTTAGTAATAAATGTTCTCTTAATCTGTTTAATGATTATATTAGAAGTTTTGGCTATTTTATTACAGTGACCACTGAAAGATAATTTATTGTCTATCAGAATACCTAAGTATTTTTCACAGGATGTTGATTAAAGACAGGTATTATTTAAATAATAGTTATTCTGTAAGTTGTTCTTTCCAAAATGAAGTACTATGCATTTTTCAGTATTAAAGATCATTTGATTTACTTTAACCCAATGTTCAATATGTTCTAGATCCGGTTGTAATAATAACATGTTAGCTGTTGAATCAACTCTACCACAGAGTTTTGTATCATCTGCAAATTTTGAAATGATGTTGTTCAAAGAAATATCCATATCCAATATGAAAGCATTGAACAAAATGGGGCCAAGAACTGAGCCCTGAGGTATGCCATTCATGACTCTTCCTATGTTAGACAAGACACCATTAACCCTGACCTTCTGTGTCCTATTGTGAAGCCACCTTGATATCCCATTTTCTAAGTAAGGTGAAAAACCCAAACTGTGAAGTTTGTTAAGCAGCAACATATGTGACACCTTATCAAATGCGTTACTGTAATCAAGTAAAATAACGTCTGAGGGAATGTTTTGATCTAAATTACTACTTATTATATTGTAGAATGAAATTAAATTAGTGGTGCACTAATGCCCTGGTTTAAATCCATGTTGAGATGTACCTTGTATGGAAAGCTTTTGTATTTCTTTTTCAAACCTTGATTTAATTATGCGTTCAATAATTTTCCCAATAATGGAAGTTAAACTAATAGGGCAATAATTCTGTACATTTGATGTATTTCCCTTTTTGTGAATTGAGGTCACTATAGCACTTCACCAGTCTTCTGGGATTTCATTTTCTAGTAATGATTTATTGAAAAGTAAGATGATAGGACTATTTATTTTTTTTTAGCAATTGTTTTACCAGGAATGGCACGCTAAGCTGATAGCATGTTTACAGGTGCAACCTGGGAGAACAGGGAAGTTAAGTGACTTGCTCAGGGTCACACAGTATGCACTGGGAGCTGTGGGATTCAAGCCCAGGTCTCCAGATTTACATCTCAGAGCCTTAGACCACTGCGCTGTACTGCCTCCCTGCCTCCCTTCCCTATTGAAGTAGCTATCTAGAGTGTATATTATCCGTTCCTGGACTTGTAGATTTTTTGAATGATAATACTGCATCTGTTATTTCAGTGGTGTCTAGAGGTGGAAAAGAGGAATTATTTTTTATGTACAGTAGTATTTAAGCCTTTTTCTCAAAAACTGAACAAAAGTATTTATTAAATTTGTTGGCTGTTTCTTGATCAGTTTTAATCACGTTACCATTTTCCTGAAGCGGTCCAACAATCCTGATATTACAGTTTTTACTATTTATGTAAGACTAATGAGATTTATGATTAGTCTTGGAGTATGCTAATCTAAATTTGAACTTGAGTGTGGCCTGTTTCATAGATTTCTTTAATAATGATAGAGCTTGTTTGTATTTTTGTCTGATTATGGGGTTAGAGTATTTTTTGAGTTTCCTAAATAAACACTCCTTTCTTTTAATTTGTTAACCTATAGATTTCGTAAACCAAATTGGTACTTTACTTTTTTTGTTATGTTTAATTTTATTTGGAACATATTGGTCTTCTAGTTGGCGTAAAACATGTAAAAATGTTTTATATGCTTTACTTATTGACATGTTGTAGAATGATTCCTCCCAGTCAACATTATTTATTGCTAAATTTATTTCTGCAAAATTAGCTTTATTATAATCTTTATATGTTGCAATGCCAGAAAATGTTGGAATTTTAAGATTGATACCAAATTTCACCAAATTGTGATTGCTACTACAAACTGGGGGTGCAATAATTGTATTTGTAAATTTGTTTTCAATATTTGTAATAATTAGGTCGATTATATTCATTCCCCTAGTTGGTTGGTACACAAGTTGCTCCAAGCCTAGATTTATAATTAATGATAGAAAGTTTTTCTTGTTTGATTTTTGCTGTAAGAGTGTCCCAATCAATACCAGGCATATTAAAGTATCCCATAATAAAGTTTTCTCCTTTTTGAACAGTGTCAGAGATGATATTAATAAGATCTTTGGTACATTTTAAGTGGACTGATGGTGGTCTATTACAAACACCCAGGGTAAGTTTAGGTTGGCCCTTTAACTGGATCGAGACCCACAGAGATTCAGTATATGTTTCTAACGTAATCTCATGTGAAGGAATGTCATTTCTGATGTATCAACATACACACTCACCAGACCTATTTTCCCAATTTTTATAGTAAAGTTTAAAATTTGGGATTTCTCTATGCCATACTGAGGCAGGGTCCCACCATGTTTCAGTGACAGCAATAATGCTTAGATCTAAGAGGGAACATTAAGCTTCCAGTTCTAACATATTAAGAGTATTTAAGGATCTGGCATTACATGAAATTACATTACAGGACCTGCAAGTTTCATATTTGGTACCTCCATTAAGAGAATTGGGAACACTCCCAATCTTCCCCAGGCAGCTCAGTTTAAACAGTTTTGTATCGTGGTGGCTAGGGTATTTCCCAATAGTGCACTCCCTCTTCTGCTCAGGTGCAAACCATCCCATCAGAATAGTGAATCCCTATCACAGAATTTTTCCCAATGAGGAATACATAGGATGCCTTGTTTAAGACACCACTTCCTCAACCATTCATTATTTTTTTTTGATTTTATAAGTAATATCCTCAGATGCTCATGGTACTGGGAGTATCTCTGAAAAACATACTGTACAGCCTTTTTCCACTAATAGATTATTTAGTGCAATATAAGCTTTCTTTAATTGTAAGGGGCTGGCACGATTAATGTCATTAGTTCCTGCATGGATTATTACTAATGAGTTATGTCCAACATTTGTAAGAATATCAGTGTCCATTTCAGTAATGTTTGAAACTTTAGCACCTCTAAAACTTGAGCATGTTCAGTTAACTTTGTTGGGGTTGCAGATTGCCCTGTCAAGGTGTTTTATGATAGAGTCCCCTAATACATATAATTGACGGGTAGAATCTATGGGGGCTGAAGTGACATTAGTGTCCATAGGGGAGCTATGTGGTCTTGAGGGAGGGATGATGTTATTAGAAGGAAAGGAAGGAGCCTCATTAAATCTCTTCAGGGTGGTATGGTGTGCAATAGGGACATTCAGTGTGGTTGAAGGAATCTGGTTTAAGTTGATTAAGTCATGTGAGAAGGTTTCAGAAACACTTGAAACTGGTGGGAAATATACATTAGACTCTAGATCATCAATGTTTGTATTACTATCTGTCAATAGAGAGAGAGTGCTGAAAAAGAATTATGAGTAGAGAAGTTTCATTTATTAACATTCTGTTAGACCAAATCGAATTTGCAAAAACAGTATATTTACTCTGAAGAGAAACCTGTATGTCATGACTATTTGTTCCTGAGTTCCAAATAACAGCATCATCAGCATATAATATTCTATTTTTGATAGTAAAAGGATGAGGCAGAGCATTTACAAAAATTGAAAACAAAAGAGGGCCTAACACAGACCCCCTATGGGACCCCTGCCTTGACCTCCCTTGGCTGGATGTAAAACAGTCAATTTTTGTTCTTTGAATGTAATTTGATAAATAGCTCCTAAACCAGTCATATTGAATATCTTTAATTCCCAAACTCCCCAGCTTATAAAGTAATATCTCATTGTCCACTGTGCCAAAGACGCCGGCTAGATCCACAGAGACTGCATCATTCTTTGCACTTTTGATGCCAGGTACAGTGGACGTGCTTAATAAATGCTTAGCTGAGATCCAGGAATGGATGACATCGAGCTGGTTGAGTCTTAACCCTGACAAGACTAAAGTACTGGTAGTTGATCAGGGTCATAGGGGAATAGTGGCAGCTGCAGGGAATGAGACTGAGCTTTCAATCGGCTCATATACTTTAGACTTATTACTACCATGAAGGTGAAAAATCAGGGGTCGTTCTGGAAGAGGGGCTGACATTTGAGGCTCAGGTGCTGGCAGTATTCTACAGTGGCGTTTACCATCAAAGGATCCATTCTTTTTTTCTTGATTGATTGATTGGATATATTTATTAAAAGTTAAGATTATTTATTTGTTTATTTATTTATTAGTAAAGGTTAAAATATACAGGTTGGGTCCTGTGAGAAACAAGTCTTGTTTACAGAATGTCATATGTTGGCAGATGAATAACAGTTTAACAAATAACATACATATTTTTCTTTAAACAATTTTTGAAAATCCCTAAGCTAGTACAATTTCTGGGCTGACGATCTAAGCTGTTCCAGGAAAATGGAGCACTATATGAGAACTTAGCTGTGCCATAATGTGTGGGAAACTTTGGGATGGAAAGGCTGCAGTAAACCCCCCCAAGCTAAGCACTCAGGACAAACAAGCAACACAAGCAGCTCACCTGAGGAGCTGAGGAAGCCGAATCTCCAGCCTGATAACTTTCGAGGCAGCCCCCCCCAAGCTAGGCACTTGGGACAAACAAGCAACACAAGCAACACAAGCAGCTCACCTGAGGAGCTGAGGAAGCTGAATCTCCAGCCTGATAACTTTCGAGGCAGCCCCCCCCTCCCAAGCTAGGCACTCGGGACAAACAAGCAACACAAGCAACACAAGCAGCTCACCTGAGGAGCTGAGGAAGCCGAATCTCCAGCCTGATAACTTTCGAGGTAAAGAGAGCCTCTTCTCTTCATCTGGACGCCTGCAGGAGGGTGCTACCTGATGAACACTTATATTTTATGAACTTTGTTCCCTGTTCACCACTGGGTGGGCTTATTATTTGCTTCTCTTTGTGCTACTAATGCTGAAGTGTAAAGCTAGGGACTCACTGGGTGCCCTAGAGTTGCCTTGCTGATTATACCTTAAAGCCAGATATACTAAGCAGCTAATATAGAGCAGACTTGTTTAATATGGTGGTATTGGATCTAATTGCTGATTATACCTTAAAGCCAGATATACTAAGCAGCTAATATAGAGCAGACTTGTTGAATACTGTGGTATTGGATCTAATTGTGCTTGTAACTGAAGGTATTAGGATAGCTGGGTCCTAGTGTGACCTCATTTTGGAATAGCCCTGTTTGCTTAGAGTGGAGCTCCTTTGTGAAAGTCACAACATATTCTCTCACTGCATAGTAATGAGATGCTTTATTTTCTCCACTACATAGGCAGCCCCCGCCCAAGCTAGGCACTCAGGACAAACAAGCAACACAAGCAACACAAGCAGCTCACCTGAGGAGCTGAGGAAGCCGAATCTCCAGCCTGATAACTTTTGAGGTAAAGAGAGCCTCTTCTCTTCGTCTGGATGCCTGCAGGAGGGTGCTAGCCCGATGGCGCTTCATGCCGTCTGCCCTGCCCGCCCCAACCACCCACCCACCCAGGGGCGGCTGTCAATTTAAGGATCCACCCCGTGACATCACATCCGGTGACATCACGTCCTGTTGCCCAGAACCTATCTTCCCACTTTCCCATTTGCAGGTTATACCTGTTGGCCACTAGAGGACCTATGCCTCAGCTACTCCCTACTCCTACCTGTACAGTACTACTTCCCTTGGATCTTGCTCACCACAATGTATTGGTCCTGCCTCACACTCTGCCTGTGCCTATCCCCATTAGCAGTGCACTTGCCCACTTACCCATCTGCTACTCCGCACTGTGCCCTGGCACCCCTTCCTCTTCTTGCTCCTGAACCTGCTCTCCTGCCCCTTGGGACCTCTGTGTGTCTCAGTCCTCCCTGCCCTCCCCCATGCTTCCTCCTCACCTCAGGCACATCTGTGTGTCTTCTTATTCTTGCCTTCCCTTCCTGTACCACCCTGCCCACCCCCTGCTCCCTTAGCCTCCCCTCCCTCCTCATGTCAATCGTAGAAAAACCTCTCACCATCTCCCAGCCAGGGTGTTAGTCATGCTACTACTCCTGTCGGGGAACATTCATCCAAACCCTGGCCCGGTTCCCAGGAGCTCCCCGACTAGCACCACAGGCCTATGCATGGTCTCCATGAATATCTGTAGCCTCCTAAAAAAGTTTGACTCACTACAATGCCTGGTCACATCAATTAACCCTGATGTCATCGCTCTGGTTGAGACTTGGCTGTAGAAATTCTCCCCTGGCTCCCTAGTCTCCCTTCCTGGTTTCACCTTCTTCCGGTCTGACCATGTTGGGAGACAGGGTGGCAGCTGCGCTATTTATGTCAAGGAATCTATCCCCGTACTAGCCCTGCCTGCTCCCATCCTTGACTCCAGGGCCCAGGCGCTTACGCTGAAACTAACCCCTGACCCTTTAAAGGGACCCCTTTATCTGACTACTGCATACGTGCTCCCCAGGGACCAAATGCAGGCCATTGCCTCTCTTACAGAATACCTTTCCTCACTACTTCCTTCCGCTGATCAAATTCTGGTGGGTGACTTAAATGTCAACTGGCTCAGCCCCTCCTCCTCCTCTACCCGAGACTCCTTTTCTGCAATAGACCTAACGCAACTAGTTACCCACCCTACCAGGACTAACCCCAAGAGAAGCTCCAGTACCCTGCTTGATGTGGTACTACCAACCGCCCCTAATCGGATCCCCAATGTACAAGTCCTCCCAGACTCTCTCAGTGATCACTCCCCCATTCTATTCCACTGGTCATCCTCAGTCCCCAAACCCATAGCACAGTCCACATGCCGGCAGCATCTAATACCTGGAGGACTGATAAAACTTAAGGAACTTCTGTCCCAAATTGACTGGTCTCCTATACAGGCAACTCCTGACATCGACACAGCTCTCTCCTTCTTTACCCGAACTTTTAATAATGCCTGTGATATCTTTGCCCCAATATTGACCCATCATTCTAAAAGGCAGAATGCCCCCTTGGTAACCCCAGCTTTGATCCACCAACTCAAACATAGGGACAACCTATGGCACTGTGCCATTGAGACTGGCCGGCCCAGTGACAGGCAGTTAGATGCTGCTGCCCGAAACAAGTGCACTCGGGCCATCAGAAAGGCCAAGTCTGAGCGCTATCGGTCCTCACTCACTGCCTCATGGGGTAACCCCAGAAACTTCTGGGATAACATTAAACAGTTAAATTGAGTGCACCTCCCCCACCCACCAGATCAACATTAATGGCGTGATCTCCTCAGACCCAGCCCTCTAGCCAACCACCTCAACACCTCATTCACTGACCTTAGCCCTATCCTCCTTACAGATTTTTTGACCTCCTCCACCAGCACCTGTCAGTAAATCTTTCATTCCCTTATTTTCTCCTCTGCCGTGTTTCTGCCCAAGAACTTAGGCCACACCTTGTCACTGCCCTCAAGAGTAATAGTAAAGGCAGTGACACCCTGGATCCGTGTATCCTACGGCTGGTCTTAGACACAGTCCTTACCCCAATCACGTGCCTCATCAACCACTCTCTTTGCCTGGGAAAGGTTCCAACTGCCTGGAAAGTTGCCACTGTCACCCCTATCTTTAAAGGTGGTGATAGGACTGTGGCTGGAAACTATTGGACAATCTCCATTCTCTCTCCTCTCTCCAAGGCCTTGGAAAAAGTGGTGGCCTCTCAAATCTCTGACTACCTCTCCACCTACAATGTCCTATGTCCTGAGCAGCATGGCTTGCCAGCGGGCCACAGTACCAACACAGCCCTCCTAGAGTTCTCCAACTTCTCCTCCTCCTTAGACACTGGTTCTCTGGCTGGTGCGGTCTTCATTGACCTCTAAAACTTTCAACACTGTCTCCCACCCCTCCTTCTTGATGCCCTTAGTCTCTGGTTTTGCTGCTGGCCTATCTCCTGGTGCACCAGTTAACTGTCTGACTGCTCACAGCGTGTAAAAATTAATGGGACCTACTCAGACATCTGTCCCATCTTTCTGGGTTCCCCAGGGCTCCATTCTGGGCCCTTACTATTCTCCCTTTACCTTAACACCCTTCCACGCTCTTGCTCGGGAACATTCTATTGTCGATTGATGATGCAGTCATCTTTGCCTCAAGTCATAACCCTATTGCCCTCCAGGACTCGCTGCAGAAGTCCCGCTGAAGCCGAGGGCTGGTTCAAGGAACATAGATTGGTGATAAATCTTAAAAAAACAAAAACCATGTTCCTCACTTATCCTCAAAACAAGTCCTGCAACTTCAAACTCCTCATTCACTCTGGGTCCTCTTTCCCACTCAAACAAGTTTGCTCCTATAAATACCTAGGATCCATTTGACCCTCCCTCTCCTTCCACGGACACATCGCTGCCCTAGCCACTGCCACTAATATCCGATTGGGCACCTTACATCGGTATAAACACTGCCTCCCCCCGGAGGCTCTTCGACTCGCAGTCACCTCCTCTATCCTGTCCCTAGTGGACTATGGACTGCCGGTGTATGGTGCTGCTGATCAGACCGCACTCCATAAAATTCGCACTACTCTGAATAAGGCCTTCAGGTTAATTACTGGGGCACCTCGGCTAACACACACCTGTCTACTGTACGCTAAAGTGCTGGTACTTGATCTTGATGAGCGCCTCAAATATCTGACCTGTACCCTTACAAAAAAGACCCTCCTTGGGCTATCCCCACCAGGATTGACCACCACCATACGCCGCTCTGTCCCACTAGTTCATACTCGGACCTCTGGGAAAACCTCTCTTGTTATCCCTAGAGCTAGGACCTCTCACGGCCAATGAGCCTTCAGCTTTAGGGTCCCCTTCTGGTTCAACACACTGCCCCCCTCCATCTCCGAAGCTCCAACTATATCATGCTTCAAAACTTCCTTACGTAACCACCTTCTTAACACCCGAAGCTGTAATTGCCACTAGTCAAAGAAGTAACATAGAAACATAGAAGTTGATGGCAGATAAGGACCGCAAGGCCCATCCAGTCTTCCCATTTCTTTTTCTACCTTATAAATGTGCCATCGGCCTTTGCTGTGTCTGAGGCCTATCTATTCATAGTCATTTGTATTGCTCCCTTATGCCTATCCCATGCCTGTTTGAAGCCCTGCACTGTATTCATAGCCACCACTTCTTGTGGTAAGCCATTCCATGCATCCACCACCCTTTCTGTGAAAAAGAATTTCCTCACATTCCCCTTTAATCGAGCCTCCTCTAATCTCATGCTGTGTCCTCTTGTCCTGCTATTTTCTTATATTTAAACATGTTATACTCTTTCACCTTGTTTATGCCCTTAAGGTGTTTGAATGCCTCGATCATATCACCTCTCTCCCTCCTTTGCTCAAGGGTATACATATTGAGCTCCGTTAATCTGTCCTCATATGTCTTCTGATGCAGTCCCTGCACCATTTGGTTGCCCTTCTCTGGACTGCCTCAATTTGGTTAATGTCCTTGTGAAGGTGTGGCCTCCAATACTGCAGTACTCAGATGGGGCCTAACCAGTGTCTTGTACAGAGGGATTGTACCTCCCTCTTACGACTTGTGATACCCTACTAATACACCCTACACCCCAAGCCTTACCTACTGCTTTAGAGGTCTGCTTGGATGATTTTAGGTCATCAGTGATGATGATGCCCAAGTCTCTTTCTTCCTTTGTGACTGCTAGCAACTCCTCCCAGCCTATAGGTGGCTTCAGGGTTTCTCTTCCTATGTGCATGATTTTGACTTCTTTGCATTAAATCCCAGTTGCCACTCTTCTGACCATTCTGCTAGTTTATCCAGATCTCTTCTCATTCTGCCCACCCCATCTGGATCATCTACTCTGTTGCAGATCTTGGTGTCATCTGCAAACAGACAAACGCTTACCCTCTAGTCCACCTGCAGGTCACAAATGAAGATGTTGAAGAGGACTGGCCCCAGGACTGATCCCTGAGTACCCACTTGTGACTTGCATCTCTTCTGACTGTATACCATTTACCACCACTCTCTGTTTTCTGCCAGTCAACCAGTTTGCCACCCAGTTGACCAACTTCTGACACCCGAGCCTACCCAGCTTATTTATCAATCTTCTATGTGGAACAGTGTCAAAAGCTTTGCTGAAGTCAAGGTAGGCGACATCAACTGCTCCCCTTGGTCCACCACTCTGGTTACCCAGTCAAAGAAATCTATGAGATTAGTTTGACAGGACCTTCCTTTTGTAAACCTATTCTGTCTTGGATCCTGTGCCCCTATGGATTCCAGGTGTTGCACTATCCTTTCCTTAAGGAGTGCCTCCATAATCTTGCCCACTACTGAGGTAAGACTGACTGGTCTGTAGTTCCTGCCTCCTCCCTGCTACCACTCTTGTGGAGCGGGATCACATGACCCTTCTCCAGTCTTCTGGGACCTCTCCTGTGCTCAGAGACTCACTAAACAATTCTGCTAATGGCTCTGCTAGTTCCTCCTTTAGCTCCTTAAGTACCCTGGGATGTATGCCATCAGGTCCCATTGCCTTATCCACCCTGAGCTTAGCAAGCTCTTGTAGGACCCTTTCTTTTGTGAAGGGTAGTGCTCACCTTCCTCCCCTGTGTCCATGATGCTGAGCTGTGGCCCTGCCCTACCTTCTCTTCAGTAAATACTGAGCAAAGTATCTATTTAGGATAGATGCCTTTACAGGGTCCTCCTCCTCACATGCTCCGTTTTCTCCATTAAACAACAATACCCCTCTGGACTTTCTCCTTTCCTAATGTATCTATAGAAATTCTTGTCACCTTCTTTTACTGTTCGTGCTAGTGTTTCCTCAGTTTGGGACTTTGCCTGCCTTACTGCCTTCCCTGCTTCCCTTAGGGCAGTTTGGTATGCCTCCCTATCTTCATCCCGCTGTGTTCCCTTATATTTCCTGAAGGCCAGCCTTTTGGCTCTGACCTTTTCTGTTACTGTATTTGAGAACCAAAGTGGTTTCCTTCTTTTGCACTTCCTTTTCTGTCTAACACAATGGGATGTTGCTTCAAGTATTGCATCCTTAATGCTTGCCCACTTTGCCTGTACCCCCTCACCTGTGTTTCTTTTTGCCAGGGCTAGCTTAACTCTGTTGGCCATCTTATCAAAGTCAGCTCCTCTGAAGTCCCATACTTTTGCCTTGGAATGGGATGATTTAGATGTAGTAGCCAAATTGAACCATACCATGTGATGGTCACTGGCCCCCAGGTGACCTTCTACCTGGAGATCTGTGATCCCTTCTTTGTTAGTCAGTACTAGATCTGGATAGCCCTGTCTATTGTGGGTTGCTGTACCAGTTGTTTGAGCCCTCCACTGCAGGAATCCACTATGAGTCTAGTTCTGGCAGATGTTCCTGCTGGTATTGACCAATCTGTATCCGGCATGTTGAAGTCTCCCATTATCAGAACCTCCCTTTAGCTGTCATGTTTTGTATATCTTCTAACAGTAATGTGTCTGTGTCCTCCCTCTGGTCTGGGGGCCTGTAGACAACCCCAGTTCTTATGGCTGTCCATTTCCTGTTTCCAGGTGACCCACAGTTCTTCTGGCTCCTTATGTGTATTCTGAATTTCTGTAGCTTTGATATTTTCATTAACATACAGGGCCACTCCTCCCCTTTTTGCACCTCGGTCTCTTCTGAACAATACATAGCCAGGTACTGAAGTCTCCCAAGTGGTTACTGGTAAACCATGTCTCACTAATTGCTACTATGTCCAGTTTAGCCTCTGACATTGTGCCTGCAGGTCTGGGATCTTATTTCCCAGGCTGTGAGCATTTGTGTACATGATTTTCCATTGGCCAGATTTTGGTGTGTTAGTTGTTGGGTGAAGTTTGGCATTACCCTGTGCATCCATGGGAGACAAACCTTTTTCTTACCTGGTGATGCAAATGAGCGGCAAACATGCTGAATTCCTGTTTGACCACTAGCTGAGGGGAGAGGTGTTCTTCCCATTCGACGTATGGGGTGCTGCACCCTCTCCCATTTGCTAGTTTAAATATTCTGCAAGACGTCAAACTTCTGCCCAATGCACTGACTCCCTCTTTAGTCAGATGCAGTCCATCAAATTTAAAGAACTTTCACTCCCAGAACTGTTGCCAGTTCCTACAAATCTGTGTCCTTTTCTGGCACCAGCCCTTGAGCCACGTGTTTAGGTCCCTATCTCCCTTCTCTGACCTTCCGTCCATCTGCTCCCTCTCCCAGACTGGCAGGATCTCAGAGAAGGAGATGCCGGATGAAATAGATGATAGTTTGTCACTCAGCCTAGTCAGGTGTTCCTTGGTCTCCACAACTGACCGGCTGGCGAGATCATTAGTCCCTATGTGTACTAGGACATCAATGTTTTCTCCTGCTTTGTGAACAATTTTAGCAATGCGGTCGGTGTCTCTCCATGCTGATGTACCTGGGAGACATCTGACCATCACCCCTGGCTGGAGATGGGTATCAACTCCCCGAATCATGGAGTCCCCTATGATCAGAAGTTTTTTGGATTTCCTTTGTGCTTGTTTTGTTTTGGTTCCTGATTTGGGTGAGCCGTACTCAATACTTATGACAAAGCTTACTACTAAGCTGCTAAGGACAACATAACTCTGGTATTGTTTGCATCAGTCCTACCTGTACCAGCTTGTTTGTATCTATGTCTTAAGTTACTGTTATAGTGTGTTGTACTGTTATACTGTGTATTTTCGTTTGTCTTACTGTGACAAGGTACCTTTGTAAATGAGCCTATGGCTCGAAGGTTTTCCAAACTGCTGTTTAAATAAATAAATAAATAAACCACGTCACATACACTGTACCTATGGTTAGACACTACCAATATCTCTGAGAGATTAGGAGAAGTTGCATTATCATCCACATGGACCTAGCAACATAAGTGCATGTGTTTGTGACATTCTGACTCAACCACTGTAATGCTCTGTACTTTGAGGTCAATGGGGGTACTGTACGGTGCCTGCTGCTGGTGCTGAAGGCAGCAGCCAGGCTACTGGCTGGCATTCTGAGGTTCTGTCACATATCCCCAGTGCTGCCCAAACTGCACTGGCTGCTGGTTAAGTGGAGTATCTCCTTTAAAGTCGGGTTACTGATAAGGTCCTACACAGGTTGAGTCATAGCTACCTGTTAGATCTCTTGCATCCTTACTTGCCCTCATACTCCATGGAAGTGGGTCTCATAGCTGTGCTGAGAGCCAGGCCTAAAACCTCAGGTGATGGGGCCTTTGAACTGGCTGGCCTGGTGCTGTGGAATTCACTCCTAAAGGCCCTCAGAGAGGCCCCCCAGCAGGAGGCCTTTAAGAGGGGTCCAAAAACATATCTCTTTATTTAAGCATTCAGAAATTAATATATGCTTAGGCCCAGTGGCATAGATGGCTGAGGTACTGTGTGCCTTACCTCTCACTAAGCTGGTAACCAGAGTTTGGGAATGAGCTTTGGTCGCCTGGAGTCAGCTGGTGGAAGAAGAGAATTGAGCATCTGATGGACAGCCCTCCTCTCCAAGCATGGGGATGCTCACTGACTCGGCCTTTGGCTGCCCCATGGTGGATGTCCAGGAATAGTGCTGGCAGCTCAAGTGGCACAAAGGGAGAGGGCCACAGTTCCATAGTGTGTGAATGCCTCCACATGCACATGCTTTAATGCAGCCATATCAGAGGACTGAGGGGAGACAATGGAAAACTGGTTGGTGCAGGCTTCATAAAGCCTTTCCTGCCTACCTCCGACCCATGCCATCGCCAGTTCACTTGAACCCACATATCTGGATGAGAGTCACTGGGTGGGGAAGAGCATGACCCTCCCCTTCCCGACCCCACCATGTGGGGAATCTGTGGGGTGATGGAAGGCTTGGGAGAATGGGGGAGGTGAGTGCCAGGTGGGGACATGGCATTGGAGCCACTGCCTGTGGCAACTAGTGGGAAAAAAGCTATATGAAAAAAAATACATTAATATATACCTTAATTTGCTACCATTCCAGTGGTATTTTAATTGCATAAATCATCTGAGTTTTAGTTTGCAATTTAAATGGATTATATGTCACTCTTGCACTTTACTGTAAAGAGCTCTGTGCTGTCAGGGAAAGGTCACCATTACAAATAAAGTACTACTACTACTACTACTACTACTACATTATAAGCCTGTATCATTGCCTGTTTCAGAACAAGGATCAGACCATGGTTTGGTGTTTCTTTCCATCTGTGCTTGATAATTTGGATATCTCTGCTATAATATTACAAGAATGACATGCAGCAAACAAGTGAAACTGTTGTGCGTGTGTTGTTTGAATACGATGAAGCTCCTTGAATCTTAAAAATGTACCATCATTATCTTTGTCTTCATCTTATTTTGGTCAGTTGCTTGCAAATTCATGCCAGTATTTTTTTTTTTTGCTGCTAGTTTCTACCATTGTAGGACTGCACAATCATCAGGGACCAATCCTCCAGCCCTGATACCCCGACCTCTTATAGTCTTGCCGTCACTCAGCAGTCCTCTACACATCTTTTCCCCCATGGTGGCGGTTGGCCTCTGACGCTGTGAAACAGATCCTTGAACAGGAAGTACACCATGAACAGGATGCAGGGCGTGTGAGTGTTCAGTCCCCACATGCTGGCCTTACATGCCTCTCTCCTCCATTTTGTTGTTTCCCCCAGGAGGAAAGCATGTCATGTCACCTAGACACTTCCCACACATGCTCCTGCATGAAGGACATTGGCAGCCATCACTCCTCCAATCCCCAATGGCCATCACTGGTACCCGAACCCCAGCCACTGCTTAATGTCAGGACTGCACCGGACGCAGTAGTCCTCCCTCCCCAGAGGAGAAGAGAAGCCCTGCGGATGCTTAATACTTCTCCCCTGGTTGACCCTCCAATGACTCAAGTTTGCTCCTTGGTTATTGGCACTGCAAGCGTTAACTCTACCACTCTGCTGGCAGGCTGGTCTTGCCTGTAAAAGTTTTACTAAATGATATTAGTTTTTTGTATGCTTGTGAAAGGGGCTAGACTGATGACACTGGACACCAAAGTTTCTGTTTAAATACTATACAAAGTATTTTTTAACTGTATAAATGAAGGTTATTATTTCTGTTATCATATTTTATTTATTAGAGCTGTATCATATGCAGCCTAAGTGGAAGGTTCTGCACACTGGCCAGCTAATGTGCCTCAACTCTACAATAGGATTCTACTGCTAATGGTTGAGAGGGTCTTTGACTCCATGCCCATTCAGTCCTTAGTCTTTTATGTGAGACAACCGTCAAGGCTGCCAAATTGTGTCAGTTGTGATGGTGATCAATGATATTGACCCTTGCCCACTGGAAACTTGACTGAGGCCACCAAAGCTAATTTTATATAGGCCACCAGAAAGCAATAAAATAAAAATTGCTTTCTGTTATTACTGAACATACCAGATTTGAACCAATGATCAATGACCTTGAACTGACAGGCTCCATAACCCACTGCCAGTCCAGTAAGCAATGCAGTCCCCCCATTGATCAACTGTTTGGGTTTACTGTCTTTTGTTCTGTTAGGGTGACTTTTACTTCACTGTGCCTTATCCACAAATAAAGATACTGCAAATGCCATGCTTGGCTACAGAAGATTTGAATGAAAGTTTGCTTATGCAAAAATGAGCTGTTTAAAAATTGCTACCTGGATTTAGAGGTGCATGCAGTCTTAAAGGTAACAGTAGTTTTTAAGTAATGTTACTTGCTGTACTTTTCAAGGTAGATTTCTGTGGAGCAGTTATTTCAGTTAAACCTTATGTCATGTTTTAGACAGTGAGCTGATGCAAACATATCCATTCTAGTCACTGTATTTTCTCTGCTCCGCCCACCAATTTCCTATTAATTCATAATGTAAGCCACTCTAGCAATTTTCTACAGGCCTCTTATTTTGTTAACACTACTTCATCTACACTGCCCATTACAAATGATTAATTATTAGCACAGCGATGGGAAAGGGGAGCTCATTGTAATCCTGTTGCAAGCTTTCTCAGCTTTCTACCTTTTTCCGCTTGGGAAAGGAATGTCAGTATCCTTGTCTTAAAGGAGAACTGATCTAACATGTAAGCCTTTGTTCTGTGTAGATGCTGCTTTTCACATATTGTGCTGGTTTGTGTTTGGTTTTGTTCTGCCTATACAGGTGCTTTCTTCTTGAAAACTCAAATCAACAACAGGTCAATGTGTGCTTATCATTTATGTTTAGTAGTGCTGTGTATGAACCTGCCAAAGATGGACCTTGGGAACTTCGAACTTCAATCATGCAACATTCACAGAGTCTGAACAAGTTTGCAGTTACTACGGTTAAAAAAATAAGCATTTAAAAAAAAGAAACTCCCATCCCTCCTTCGTTGGCCGGCGCTAGTTCCTGGGCCACTTCTCCCCAATCCCACTATTTCACTGCTCTCCTCCCTTTCCCCACTCCAACATATATTTAAAAAACATGATTGGTTCTTGGCATCATGCCAGAAGCTAACACTACTTTTTAATGTACCCCACTCTCTGACCTTATCACTTCAGCCCCAACTGTGTATATATATATATATATATATATATATATATATATATATATATATATATAAAATAAGCAACTCATCATTTTGCAAGGGGGAAAAGAAACAAGGTGGGCTAAGCTAGCTCAGTCAGTCCTCCTCCTCTCCCTTTCCTCACAAAAACAAAACACAGTATTTTTGCTGACTCCTGGCTCTATACCTGGATCTGACATCAAAAGTGATTTCAATCCCCATCCCTAGCCCACTCCCCAAGGCCTGAAAATACCTTGCTATGGCCCACCCTCCTGACACCTGCCTGATCCATGATTTGGTGGATGGGGCATAAGTTGTTCAAGACTCCATTCTAAACTAACTCAGACCCCCCCGACCCACAGTGCAACATGTGCTTGTTCCATTCATTAATAAATATAGTGAGTGCACATACCCAGAAGGGACAGGCTAAGCAAGTAGCAGCATGATGGACTTAGGGGATAGCTACTAACCCCCAACAGGATCCATCATTGAGTAGGAGCTCATAGAAACCGCTGGAGTGGGTGTAACAGCCTGAGATGGGAAGGACAGGGCTTAGAGATGAACCATGCTAAAATGGGGCTCTCCAGGGGTAGAGGATAAAAACTATCATCACTATCTATTGTTATCTTCAGTATCCATTTCCTGACTGATAGAATGACCCTGATACTGATTATCCCATACAGACAATAAAATCAATGCCCTTTATCTTGCATTTTATTTTCTTTTGTTTTTGCAGTTCGTGATGTTTCTCAGGTTCAGTTCATTTCAGTTCCAAGTTTATTGATCAACATTAAGTCATCACAAACAGTACAAACAGCATGGCCCACTAAAAAGTGTACAAGTATTAAATACCAATAACATAGACTTTGACGGCAGATAAGGACCGCTTGGCCCACCTAGTCTGCCCATTTCCCTACATACAGGACAAGCCGCAGATCCAAGTTAACCAACAGCCTATTTCTTCCTACCCCCCACAAGAATTGCCTTATGTCTGTCCCATGCATTCTTGAATCCTCCCACAGTTTTAGACCCCACAACCTCCACAGAAAGGCTGTTCCATGCATCCACTACCCTCTCTGTGAAAAAATACTTCCTCACATTGCCCCTGAACTGAACCCCCCATCTTTAAATTGTGTCCCCTTGTTCTTGCACGTCTCTTTTTCTGAAAGATGCTACCCTCTTGGACTTTGTTGATTCCACTGAGGTACTTAAAAGTTTCTATCATGTCCCACCTCTCCCTTCTTTCCTCAAGGGTATACATATTAAGCTCCTTTAGTCTCTCCTCGTATATGGCTTCTCTTGCAGACCCTGTACCATTTTAGTTGCCCTCCTCTGGACTGCCTCTATCCTGTCTATGTCCTTGCGGAGATGGGGTCTCCAGAACTGGACTCAGTACTCCAGATGGGGTCTCACCAACTGTCTGTACAGAGGGATAACAACTTCCTGTTTTCTGCTTGTGATACCTCTCCCTATACATCCCAATATACCCCCAGCCCTTCCTACTGCCTTCTCACATTGCTTGCTAACCTTAAGGCCATCTGATATGATTACCCCAGGTCCCTTTCTTTTTTTGTTGTTGTTACTACCTCCCCCCACATTGTGTAATCTTCCCCTGGGTTTTTGTTTCCCAGGTGCATTATTTTGCATTGTTTTGCATCAATTCTTTGCATTGAATCCTAGCTGCCATACTTCTGACCATTCCTCCAACCTTGCCAAGTCCCTTCTCATCCTTTCCACGCCTCCTTGTGTACTAACCCTGTTGCAGATCTTTGTGTCATCTGCAAAGAGGCATACTTTTCCTTCCAATCCCTCTGCAATGTCACTTATAAAAACATAAATACAAGTCTACTTTCTATAAAAATTGCATACCAAGGAAAAAAGTTCATAAATTCTCTTAATTATATCAAATCAAATGATATGGTTTAGTAATAAAGGATTATAGAAACATGCTTTTGTAAACAAGAAGATGAGTCTTTAAGGACTAAGCTTTTAATAATCCTGCCAACTGGCATGAGTAAATGGAACTCATCTGGATTTGGGTCTGGCTACCTACACTCCCAACAGAGTACTATAGCCCATAGTCTTTAGAGTTCTAAAAGAAAAAAGAATATATAAAATTAGAACAAAAAAAGCCAATGAAGGCAAAAAAAGGAGTCATCCTCTCATACTCCTCAAATACATAATATGCCTAATAAAGTTTCATAAATCATACCAGAGATCATTGTAAAATAGTATAATTAAAGTTTATCAATTCAAGCATAGGAAAAAGCATGTAAGGCGAAACAAATTTGTCAGGTCAAAAGAATTGTACAAAACACATATTATTTGGTCCAGTGAGAGACAAAGGTTGGCCAGAATTGGTCTCAACCAATAGCTTTTTTTACTGTGGTACAATGGACAAATAACAGTGACATGTTATAATAGATCATCATGAACTTCAGCACCACATTTACAAAATACTGTAGTTGCTCTAGGATGTTTTGCCTCTGATATATATATATATATATATATATATATATATATATATATATATAATATGACCTCATAGAGTTCCATTCTAAACCTTGTTATTATTTTTCATTCGCATTGGTTGGATAAATAAAGAAAGAATCTAAACAGTGGCAAGTTTTGAGATGCTTATACCATCCATACAATTTCAAAGAGGCCATTCTTGAATAGCCTTGATTAATTGCAGCACCCCAGACTCTAGTCTTAATTTAACTAACAATTTTAGAGGTGGACAAAATTAGTAAATTGCATATTTGTGGAATTTTTGTGAAGTTCTGTGAATTTTCATGAAATTTCATGAATGTTTATGAAATTTCATGATTTTTTTTATTTTCCAAAGTTATTTAATTGATCATAACTTAGTCCACATTAAAGCTAGAGGTACAACACTTGGCATGAGTCTTTTCTGGAATGGGTCCTAAAAGCATGCCACATTTCATGATATTTGGAAGAAGGATGGGGAAGTTATAGGGGCTCAAATGCTAGCAATTTAATATTAATGTGAACATTTCTGAAATATTTCTATGTTTACAACTTAACCACCTATGGAGCTAGATAACTGAAAACTTAGATGCATACTGTCTTGGAAGATTCATAGAAATTGTTCAATAGAGGTTGTAAGGTTTAGACATGACCTGCCTCCAGACATGACTTCCAGCGGCTTGCCTCTGATCCTGGGTTATCAGCATGGTAGCATAACATTCTGATGCTGGACCATGGTGGTTGCCTTAAAGCCTAATACTTACAGTCTGTGAACCTAGCAACATTGGTGATATTCTGTTTCTAGCTTTAAAGAGCAGCTAACACCTTTTGGAAAACTTTTGGAACATAACATTTAGACAGAATTCAGCTTGTATTTCCTATATTTTCTATATATTTCTCCTCTCCTCTCCATTATTTATTACTGATGAAATTCCCACAAAAATAAGATCTTTATCCCTTAGAGTTAGTCTGTCTCTATAGCTTCTTCCCCACTTAAAATGATGATGCTCTGTTGTGACATCACAGTCTGTTGCTGTGGGAATAAGTGTGATGTCACAAGAAGAGTATTATGACATCAGGTTGGAAAGAAGCAATAGGAGCTGATGAACCCTCAAGGAACAGCTCTCCTGTTTTCATGCATGTGACCTCAGTAATAAATAATGTGGATAAGAAATACAGAGGTAATGAGAAATATACAGTAAGCTGCATTGTGTCGAAATATTATGTTTTCTAAAGTTCTTCTCAAGGCGTCAGTGGCTTTTTAAACTTATAGCAGCTTAAATTTAGTAGTTTACATAATTGCAAAATGTCATTTTAAACTTTCTGAACATTTGGAGGCTTATAACTGAGTCACCTTTAAAGCTAAAGATCTGAGACTTGGCACACATATGTATGAGTATGGGTTATGTCACCATACCATATTTGGTGTAATTTGCACAAACACTTTTGGTTTACATAGTTATTAACTGTAATTTTAAAATTTCTGAAACTTTGGAGGCTTATACCTCAGTCATTTTTAAAGATAGAGATCTTAAATTTAGTACAAATCTGTATGGGTACTGGGAAAGCAAGCATACCAAATGTGGTGCAAGTTGGACAAACACTTTTGAAATTAGATAAAAATAACTGAAATCACAATTGTGAAATTTTGTGAAGTTTCGCAGAAGAGAATTTAGCATTTTGCCAGAATTCCACTGGCAGAAATACGTTTTGCCCATCCTTAAATAATTTCCTGTTTGGGCCTAACATAAATTTCATGAAGCATGTTACCCAGGCCCGGCGGGGACAAGTGATCTTTAATAAGTCTGATGGACAGAAAGATGAAAGCGTTCTGGGTGTACTTGATCTGCTCCTCAAGACATTGTCTAGATAGGCATTCCTCTGGTATGAGTAAAAAGGCTTAAAATGAAAATTAAGTGCCTCTCTCTTTTACCAGAGAAGACAGAGAAAACTGGATTAATCCAGCTCTTAGAACCTCTGCTGGAACTGAATTCGGTACAGATGAGATGTAACAAAATATTTTATTCTGGATAATTTCCAATGATTTAATATTAGAGAGCTCCTTTAGCTGTGTGAAAAGTTTCACAGGATTCCCTTTTTATTGCATATCTTTAACTTAAAATTCTAAGTGAGGCGTATCCCAGTGACCAGATTCCTAAAGAGGTTTATATTTTTAAGGGATACTGCCACCCACAAGTCACTTTCATTTATAATGAATCAGTTCCATCTCATGTTGCTTTGCATTTAAATTTTATTTTTGTTTTTTACATCTCTTTTCTCCCTTTTAGTGTTAATGTACATTTCAGGACTTCCTGTCCCTTCATCATAACACATTTGGAGCTGTGTATAAAACATAGAAAGGAAATAATCAATATTTGTACTAAAATGTATTAACAATAATAATAATCACAATGTATCACAATTAGCTTAGAAACTAGTAATTCATTCAATGAATATGCAGGGGGAACATACCTGCTAGTTTAAATGTTATCCTCTCAAACGCTATGCCTTATTTTTCTCTCTGTCTCTTATATTATTACTGTAAGACCGTCTATAATGAAAAAAGGGGGCAGGGATGGGGTTGGGAGGAGAAGAAATATAAAATGCCAGATAGTTGATGTAAATTATTACTTTCTCACTTCACTTCATGTATCTCAACTTTATTTTTGTATTTATTTAAAAAGTTCTTACCAAGGGTAAGTCTTTTTTAAGTATCCTTAGGATCTTGCTTTGTTTGATTTACACTCCTATATTTATGAGAAAGAATGCTTAGTACTTTGTTTAATTTTGTTATTTTCTTTGCTTTACTTTACAAGAAAATTTCTGGAGATACAAAAAACATTATGTCTCCTCTTACCCACCTCAAGTTTTCTGTGTAAGTTGCAGTTTCTAAGTGTCCCCTTTCTTTTCATGTTATTTTACCTGTTGTCAAAAAACAAAAGTGCCCCATTATCTTATGGTCCTTTAAAAACTTTAAGTTGTCCACTCCTAAAAAAGCTACTTTTAAATTGTTTTCAGGTATCCACCTTGTTGAAATGTTATGTTGTATGATACCCACTCTCCAAATGGTGCAGACTTTGAAAATATTATGGTGGACACAACCACCATTAACTAGAATGTCACCAGCATTGCTCCTTCTCATCTGCTTCTCTGTGCAGCTAGGAAGGGGCCAAGCCTCAGATATTCACACTCCTCCTGAGTATGATGATGTCACAGAGTGACGTCTCCCATGGCTCGGTCCAAAAGGAAATCACACAGATGCCTGAAAGGCTTGTCCATGAAAGTAATTTGCTGGTTCAGATAACCTTTCTCTATTAAAGACCATCTATCTAATGCCCATATATACATAGCCCTCATTCTGCTGAAGTTTAAACATATAATTGAAATTCTAGTAAATCTACAGGAAGGAGGATCACACTAAGAGTTCACCTTCGTGGACAAGCCTTTTAGGCATCTGTGTGATTTCCTTTTGTACTGAGCCACGGGAGACATCACTCCATGACGTCATCACGCTCAGAAGGAGCATGAATATCCATGGCTCGGCCTCTTCCTAGCTGCATAGAGACACAGCCGAGAAAGAGAAACACTGGTGGTGTTCTAGTTAATGGCGGTCTCGTCCGCTGTAATATTTTCAAAGTATGCACCATTTGGAGAGTGGGTACCATACAAGATGGTGTTTCAACAAGGTGGGTACCCGAAAACAATTTAAAAGCAGCTTTTTTAGGAGCGGACAGCTTATTGTTTTTAAAGGACCATATGATAATGGTGCACTGTTGTTTTTTGACAACAGGTAAAATAATATGAAAAAGCAGGGGACACTTACAAACTGCAACTTTCATAGAAATACTTGAGGTGGGTAAGAGGAGACATAAAGTTTTTTGTATCTCCAGAAATTTTCTTATAAAGTAAAGCAAAGAGAATAACAAAATTAAATGAAGTACTAAGCATTCCACAGGACCCACAACAAATATAAGCACCATGAGTTAACTATTAGAAATTACATGGATATCACCTTGGAGCAGGTGGACCAATTAAAATATCTGGGTGTGACCCTTGACTGTATGCTGTCATTCTCTAAACATGTTGATAACATCGAAAAAGCAGTGAATACTCACATAGGGCTCTTATACAATCACAAATTTTGCCTGACTACTGAAGCTCTAAATCTCGCCATCCAGAGTTCTGTCACCTCAGTAATCAACTATGGGCTAGTGATATATGGCTCAGCCACTGACACTGCCCTCAGACACATAGCACTAGCCCTTAACATGGCCTGTCAGTTTCTTACCTCAGCAGACCATCTCTCCCACACCTGTAACATCTACAAGCAGCAAACTGGCTCCAACTGTCCACCAGACTAAAGTACCAAACCTGCATTTTAGCCAAAATGACCACTATGGCTCTCATACCTCCCAGAGTCCAGAACTTACTTACCACCTACTGTGTCCCATGTACAGCTAGAAGGATGGACAGTCAATCTTTCTCTGTACCTCACTGTAGAACCACCCAAGGACAATGGTCCTTCTTTGCCAGGGCCACAAACTGGTTCAACTCCCTTCTGCTGGATATCTCCAACACTTCTACACCAAGTGCTTTCAAGAACAAACTTCACCAACACCTTGTAGCTAGCACTTCCTGTGACTGCTTCCTATAGCAAGTCCCTGCTCAGGCTCTCTCCTTTGCCTTTTCCTTCCACCCTAACCCTGGTCTGGCTCCCCCCCTCCCTCAGGCTGCCTTTCTTCAACCCTAATGTTTTTCCTTCCCTCCTCTTTCTGTCCTTCTGATATTTCTCTTTTGATTACCCTTCCCTTCCACCAACTCCCCACTGCCCAGCCTCTGGCCACCCTATATGACCTTGTGCTACCCCCTCCTCGCCCCGACACCAAAACTTCTAGTAGTTTGACCTTTTATTGATCGCTGCAACAACTAGCTGCTGCCTCCTCGCTCACCTTCCATTTTTTCTTTTTCCCCCCACAAGGTCCACTTGGCCTCTAACTTAGTGATGTGCTTGTTTTTAATAAGACTTCCCAATCTCTGACAAGGCCCCTGGCTGCTAATATTGTTCCTGCAATTTCAGTGCATACTTATTTCCCCTGTAACAATTTATTTTTGCTAATTTAGCTGTAACCTTTGCACCTCGTTTGCACCTCATTTTTTATTGTTAACTGTCTATTTACCTGTCAATATACCATCATATGGAACCTTTGTAAATGAGCCTCTGGCTCAAAGGTATCTTTCCGAAAATTAAATAAATAAATAAAATTCTTTCTCTTAAATATAGGGGTTTTTAAATCAAACAAAGCAAGATCCTAAGGATACTTAAAAAGACTTACCCTTAGTAAGAACTTTTTAAATAAATATAAAAATAAAGTCGAGACACATGAAGTGAAGTGAGAAATTAATAATTTACACCAACTATCTGGCATTTTAAATTTCTTCTCCTCGCCCCCTTTTTTTCATTATAGATGGTCCCACAGTATCAATATAAGAGATAGAGAGAAAAATAAGGTGCCACTTTAGAGAGGGTGTCATTTAGACTAGCAGGTATGTTCCTCCTGCATAGTCATTGAATGAATTACTAGTTTCTAAGCTAATTGTGATACATTGTAATTATTACAATTGTTAATACATTTGAATACATATATTGATTATTTCCTTTCCATGTTTCATACACAGCCCCAAATGTGTTCTGATGAAGGAACAGGAAGTCCTGAAATGTACGTTAACACTAAAAGGGAGCAAAGAGATGCAAAAAGCAAAAATAAAATTTAAAGACAAAGCAACATGAGATGGAACTGATTCATTTCAAATAGAAGTAATATTGGAGAGACCACAAATTTCAGAAGCATAAAGGATGAATAAATTAATTGTTGCATTTATAACTGTGAGAATGCTCTTAATAGTACCCTTCCCCAATTTACAATTACATTTCTCACAAGCATTAAATACACTTTTCATTCTGGTTTCTAACAGGTTCCAATGTTTATTCCATAATTATCTGAGATCCTTACACCCAGGTAGTCATAGTATCATTCAGATTCAACAGATTGATTCCATGTGAATAATTTCAGGACCTTCTTGGACTTATTCCCAAAGGTAACCAGTTTAGTCTTATCCCTATTTATGTGTAGGTTGTTTTCATTACACAATTTAACAGAGAGGTCCAATTTTCTTTGTAGGCCATAGAAACATAGACTTTGATGGCAGATGAGGACCGCTTGGCCCATCTAGTCTGCCCATTTCCCTACCTACAGGATAGGCCGCAGATCCTAGTTAATCAACAGCCTATTTCTTCCTACCCCCCACAAGAATTGTCTTATGTCTGTCCCATGCATTCTTGAATTCTCCCACAGTTTTAGACCCCACAACCTCCTCAGAAAATCTGTTCCATGTATCCACTACCCTCTCTGTGAAATAATACTTCCTCACATTGCCCCGGAACCACCCCCCTTCTATCTTTAAATTGTGTCCCCTTGTTCTTGCACGTCTCTTTTTCTGAAAGATGCTACCCTCTTGGACTTTGTTGATTCCACTGAGGTACTTAAAAGTTTCTATCATGCCCCCTTCTCCCTTCTTTCCTCAAGGGTATACATATTAAGCTCCTTTAGTCTCTCCTCATACGGCTTCTCTTGCAGACACTGCACCATTTTAGTTGCCCTCCTCTGGACTGCCTCTATCCTGTCTATGTCCTTGTGGAGATGGGGTCTCCAGAACTGGACACTGAACTCCAGATGGGGTCTCACCAACTGTCTGTACAGAGGGATAACAACTTCCTGTTTTCTGCTGCCTCTCCCTATGCATCGCAGTATACCCCCAGCCCTCCCTACTGCCTTCTCACATTGTTTGCTAACCTTAAGGTCATCTGATATGATTACCCCAGGTCCCTTTCCTTGTTTGTTGTTGTTACTACCTCCCCCCATTGTGTATTCTTCCCCTGGGTTGTTGTTTCCCAGGTGCATTATTTTGCACTTCTTTGCATTGAATCCTAGCTGCCATACTTCTGACTATTCCTCCAACCTTGCCAAGTCCCTGCTCATCCTTTCCATGCCTCCTTGTGTATCAACCCTGTTGCAGATCTTTGTGTCATCTGCAAAGAGGCATACCTTTCCTTCCAGTTACTCTGCAATGTCACTTATGAAGACATTAAAAAGACTGGACCCAATACTGAACCCTGCGGTACCCCACTAGGCCAAGCAGTGATGTAGAATGTAAGCCAATGTCATCAGCATAAACAAGAAACTAATAGTTCTATCGAACAGCATTGGAGAATGGAAATCGTGACTATATAACTGAGTAATTATTGAATTAATGTACAAATATAACAGTAAAGGAGCCAAAAAACAGCCTTGGTGGACTCCAAGATGTGTTCTGATTTTAGAGGTCAAATTATCCAATTGATTATATTCTACTTGCACCCAGGTATTGTGATGAAGTCTTATTAGAGTATTCGGCAGAAGTGGTTCTATGCCTAGTAGCCACTGATTATGCCACAAAGGTTTGTGGCTAATACTATTGAAAGCTGCTTTAAGATCTACAAAACAGCACTATAGATTAGCTTTTTTGATGGAGATGTATTTATGAATGAGATGAGATGATATGTAACAGTGCTGTATTGTAGACCGGTTGCATCTAAAACCATTCTGTGCCTCATCAAAAAGATGATTCTTATGAACCCAAAACTCTAATTTCCAGAGTAAAATTTTACAGAATATCTTTTGTGATGCATCTAAAAGACTAATTGGTCTGTACAAGCCAGGGTCATTAACTTGTCCCTCTTTATATACTGGATAGATGATACCACCCTCCCAAATATCGGGGAAAGTTTTCACCTTGTAAAACCCTAGTAAATATATTTATGAAAATAGGAGTCTACCAATCAGGGAATGATTTGTAAATCTCAGCTAGAATTTGGTCAGGACCTGGGGCTTTGTTAGCTTTAATTGAAAGAAAAACGTGCATGATTTCCTCAGGAAAGAAGATAACTGGTCTAGGAAATGCATATAGCTGCATTAGGTCATTCAGACTGGCAGAGATTGAATGGCTTTGGTATTCTGCCAAAGAAAAATATACAGCTTCAAAATGAGCAACCCAGATCTGAGGCATAATATAAGCCTCAATCTTAGTGGTACAGTATATTGGTCATAACCAAAAATGACTTATGTCTAGAATAATTTAATGTCTTGATCTAACACAGCCTTTTTTAATTTATTCCACATCCTGATTTTATACTTTTGTTTTTCAGTCTCTGGAAGCTTCCTATAGCTTTTCCTTCATTTATTTAGGAGCCTAAGGTTTTGTCTAGTCTTAAACCTTTTGGTACACCTAACAAATTTGTTTCTGCTTTAGCAGTCTTACACTTTCCATTGAACCAGGTCTGTTTGATAAGTCTATTTTGTTTATCCTGAATAAAAAGTTCCAACCATGCACTAATAGCATTAGTGTTGCCATTAGCTTTATTAGAAACTATTTCCAGTCTCAAAGTGTATAAAGAATCTGCATTAAGGATCGTAGAATACAAGTCAGACACATCACTCCATCATCTTAGTCTCTTAGTATTTAACACCTCTATTACATTCTCAGCTGGGAGTGCATAGTCAGTTTTCCTACTGAGCTTTGAAAAGCAAAAAGTAATGGAAATTGGAAAGTGGGTAGATTCTGACAGATCCAGTACTTCAAAATCTAGTAAATGTTCCAGTGTGCCTTGATTAGCACAAGCCCAATCAATGGTCAAAGCCCCCATAAGGCTAATAAAGGTGAATTCTCCCTCCTGGTCTCCAGAGGTCTGACCAGTCACAAGAAACATAGAAACATAGAAACATAGAAGTTGACGGCAGATAAGGACCGCAAGGCCCATCCAGTCTGCCCATTTCTTTTTCTACCTTATAAATGTGCCATCGGCCTTTGCTCTGTCAGTGACCTATCTATTCATAGTCATTTGTATTGCTCCCTTATGCCTATCCCATGCCTGTTTGAAGCCCTGCACTGTATTCATAGCCACCACTTCTTGTGGTAAGCCATTCCATGCATCTACCACCCTTTCTGTGAAAAAGAATTTCCTCCATTCCCCTTAATCGGCCTCCTCTAATCTCATGCTGTGTCCTCTTGTCCTGCTATTTTTCTTATATTTAAACATGTTAGACTCTTTCACCTTGTTTATGCCCTTAAGGTGTTTAAATGTCTCGATCATATCACCTCTCTCCCTCCTTTGCTCAGGGTATACATGTTGAGCTCCGTTAATCTGTCCTCATATGTCTTCTGATGCAGTCCCTGCACCATTTTGGTTGCCCTTCTCTGGACTGCCTCAATTTGGTTAATGTCCTTGTGAAGGTGTGGCCTCCAATACTGCTCAGTACTCCAGATGGGGCCTAACCAATGTCTTGTACAGAGGGATTATTACCTCCCTCTTCACGACTTGTGATACCCCTACTAATACACCCTAACACCCCTAGCCTTACCTACTGCTTTAGAGGTCTGCTTGGATGATTTTAGGTCATCAGTGATGATGATGCCCAAGTCTCTTTCTTCCTTTGTGACTGCTAGCAACTCCTCCCAGCCTATAAGTGGCTTCAGGGTTTCTCTTCCTATGTGCATGATTTTGCACTTCTTTGCATTAAATCCCAGTTGCCACTCTTCTGACCATTCTGCTAGTTTATCCAGATCTCTTCTCATTCTGCCCACCCCATCTGGATCATCTACTCTGTTGCAGATCTTGGTGTCATCTGCAAACAGACAAGCCTTACCCTCTAGTCCATCTGCAGGTCACTAATGAAGATGTTGAATAGGACTGGCCCCAGGACTGATCCCTGAGGAACCCACTTGTGACTTGCATCTCTTCTGATTGTATACCATTTACTACCACTCTCTGTTTTCTGCCAGTCAACCAGTTTGCCACCCAGTTGACCAACTCGACTCACCGAGCCTACCTAGCTTATTTATCAATCTTCTATGTGGAACAGTGTCAAAAGCTTTGCTGAAGTCAAGGTAGGCTGACATCAACTGCTCCCCTTGGTCCACCACTCTGGTTGCCAGTCAAAGAAATCTATGAGATTAGTTTGACAGGACCTTCCTTTGTAAACCCATGCTGTCTTGGATCCTGTGCCCTATGGATTCCAGGTGTTGCACTATCCTTTCCTTAGGAGTGCCTCCATAATCTTGCCCACTACTGAGGTAAGACTGACGGTCTGTGGTTCCCCGTCCTCCTCTGCTACCACTCTTGTGGAGTGGGATCACATGAGCCCTTCTCCAGTCTTCTGGGACCTCTCCTGTGCTCAGAGACTCACTAAACAATTCTGCTAATGGCTCTGCTAGTTCCTCCTTTAGCTCCTTAAGTACCCTGGGATTATGCCATCAGGTCCCATTGCCTTATCCACCCAGACTTAGCAAGCTCTTGTAGGACCCTTTCTTTTGTGAAGGGAGTAGTGCTCACCTCCCTCCCCTGTGTCCATGATGCTGAGCTGTGGGCCCTGCCCTACCTTCTCTTCAGTAAATACTGAGCAAGTATCTATTTAGGATAGATGCCTTTACAGGGTCCTCCTCCTCACATGCTCCCTTTTCTCCATTAAGCTTAGCAATACCCCCTCTGGACTTTCTCCTTTCACTAATGTATCTATAGAAAGTCTTGTCACCTTCTTTTACTGTTCGTGCTAGTGTTTCCTCAGTTTGGGACTTTGCCTGCCTTACTGCCTTACCTGCTTCCCTTAGGGCAGTTTGGTATGCCTCCCTATCTTCATCCGCTATGTTCCTATATTTTCTGAAGGCCAGCCTTTGGCTCTGACCTTTTCTGCTACTGTATTTGAGAACCAAAGTGGTTTCGTCTTCTTTTGCATAGTTTTCTGTCTAACACAATGGGATGTTGCTTCAAGTATTGTATCCTTAATGCTTGCCCACTTTGCCTGTACCTCCTCACCTGTGTTTCTTTTTGCCAGGGCTAGCTTAACTCTGTTGGCCATCTTATCAAAGTCAGCTCCTCTGAAGTCCCATATTTTTGCCTTGGAATGGGATGATTTAGATGTAGTAGCCAAATTGAACCATACCATGTGATGGTCACTGGCCCCAGGTGACCTTCTACCTGGAGATCTGTGATCCCTTCTTTGTTAGTCAGTACTAGATCTAGGATAGCCCTGTCTCTTGTGGGTTGCTGTACCAGTTGTTTGAGGCCCCCCTGCAGGAATCCACTATGAGTCTAGTTCTGGCAGATGTTCCTGCTGGTATTGACCAATCTGTATCTGGCATGTTGAAGTCTCCCATTATCAGAACCTCCCTTTAGCTGTCATGTTTTGTATATCTTCTAACAGTAATGTGTCTATGTCCTCCCTCTGGTCTGGGGGCCTGTAGACAACCCCAGTTCTTATGGCTGTCCCATTTCCTGTTTCCAGGGTGACCCACAGTTCTTCTGGCTCCTTATGTGTATTCTGAATTTCTGTAGCTTTGATATTTTCATTAACATACAGGGCCACTCCTCCCCCCTTTTTGCACCTCGGTCTCTTCTGAACAATACATAGCCAGGTACTGAAGTCTCCCAAGTGTGGTTACTGGTAAAACACGTCTCACTAATGCTACTATGTCCAGTTTAGCCTCTGACATTGTGCCTGCAGGTCTGGGATCTTATTTCCCAGGCTGTGAGCATTATGTACATGCATGATTTCCATTGGCCAGATTTTGAAGTGTTAGTTGTTGGGTGAAGTTTGGCATTACCCTGTGCATCGTATGGGGAGACAAACCTTTTTCTTACCTGGTTGATGCAAATGAATGGCAAACACGCTGAATTCCTGTTTGACCACTAGCTGAGGGGAGGTGTTCTTCCATTCGACGTATGGGGTGCAGCACCCTCTCCCCATTGCTAGTTTAAATATTCTGCAAAGGCGTCAAACTTCTGCCCCAATGCACTGACTCCTCTTTAGTCAGATGCAGTCCATCAAATTTAAAGAACTTTCGCTCCCAGAACTGTTGCCAGTTCCTACAAATCTGTGTCCTTTTCCTGGCACCAGTCCTTGAGCCACGTGTTTAGCTCCCCTATCTCCGCTTCTCTGACCTTCCGTCCATCTGCTCCCTTCTCCCAGACTGGCAGGATCTCAGAGAAGGAGATGCAGACGAAATAGATGATAGTTTGTCACCCAGCCTAGTCAGGTGTTCCTTGGTCTCCACAACTGACCCGGCTGGCGAGATCGATAGTCCCTATGTTGTACTAGGACATCAATGTTTTCTCCTGCTTCTGTGAACAATTTTAGCAATGGGTCAGTGTCTCTCCATGCTGATGTACCTGGGAGACATCTGACCATCACCCTGGCTGGAGATGGTATCAACTCCCGAGATCATGGAGTCTCCTATGATCAGAATTTTTTGATTTCCTTTGTGCTTGTTTAGTTTTGGTTTCTGATTTGGGTGAGTATTGTTGTGCTAGCTCCTGTGCGCAGTGTCCTGTCTCTGCAGTGTCTTCTGCCTCTTTATTTGATTTCAGAGATAGAGGCAGATACCTGTTTGTAGTGTTTATATGGTTTTGGAGGTAATGTGTTGAGAGGAGAGAGATGGGGCACCTGATTTGCTCCTCCTAACCACCTGCCAACCTCCTGGACCAACTACCCCTCTGGGTCGAGGTTTTTCTGTTGGATGCTGGGGAAATGGCTGGTTCCTATAATGTATTTCCTCTTCAATATGAAATTTGAGGCGTGCAATCTCTGCCCATGCTGCCCGGAGCTGAGACCTAAGATCTCCAAAAGCCTCAGCATGTAGGACAGTGTCCTAAATCCTGTAAGACTGTCCTTCTGAAAATTGTTCCACAGTACCTGCAGTTAATGAAATCCATTCCAAATAAGTTGCTGGGTTTGTAACCTAGTCAGAGTAATTAGAAGGAAAAAATGCAAGTAATGGTTTAATTGTGCTTTGTTTAACTTGTTATAACAAGTTAAATTACTAGTGCCCTGTAAATGAGATCACCTTGTGGAGGCCCCCACTGATCCGCCCTTCCTGCTCTGCCACAGGAAATGTCACAATGCGGTACCTATAAAAGGAGTGTAGCGTGGGGTGGTTGGGGATGGGGTGGTGGCTGGGCCCTTCCCTGCCTAAAAAGAAGAACCACGGACGAAAGAACAAGGAGGAAGAGCAGAAACAATCAGTCAACAACAAATGCAGTAACCCTGAGAAAGCTTATCCTAATGTTAGATAAAACTGTAAAACCTGTAAAGCACCACCTGTAATAATTTCAGAGAAGATATACCCTGTAAGAAACACTTTGCTCCAGAGAAAAATAAAGCAGTAACAGAAGATATACCTTGCAAAAGACAATTTGAATCAGAAGATTACAGCAGTAATCTGTTAGCACACACCTGTAGGCACACCTTGTAATAATGCAGAAGAAGGTATACCAGCAACAACAATTTGAATCAGAGAAAAAATAAAGCAATGAAATGTTAGCAACAAACAGTAGAATCCCTGTGAGTAAAAAATAAAAACACCACCACACAGTAAATCTGCTTAGCCAAACTAAGTCTTAATCCTTCTCCCTTGCTCTGGTAAGTTTCTCTACTCTGCCTTTCAAGCAGTCTTAGAAGGAAAGAGCTCAGGTGAAGCTAGGTGCCTTGGCCAGATCCAGGCTAGGTGCCTTGGACAGATCCAAACTGGCCATAATTTCATGAAGTATTTGCCCTTGATGATTACATTTGGTATTCTTGGACTTCCTTCATAAGTTTATTCTTGAATTAATTAAATTAAGTCTTAAGTCAAGCTCACCCTCGATTTCATTGGATCCAGATAGTTTGGGGATTCTAGTATTAAAATCGACAATAATTGCTATAGAGTATTTCTAAAATTTAGATGTAATTTCCTCCAATATTTGAGCCAATTGTTGCCATATAGAAGAGTTACAGATTCTGCTTGTTTTAAGAGGGATATATACATTAACTAAAATAATTTTAGTGCTGTAATTCTCTAATTTGAGGACAACAGCAAAGGAGATGTTTCTCAGGTGTACAAGTCACTCTCTTGATGCTGACCACCCCAGCCCTGCTCCCTCACTTTCCACCAGAACTTACCTTCAGGCAAGGGCAGTGTGGCCAGGGTGCTCTATGGGGTGCACGGCTCAGGGTGGTTGGGATCAGCAGCAATTCAGACAGCCAGATTTTCTCTTAGTTGTCGCCCCCATGGGACAGCATGCAGTGCTGCCTAGATGTTGCCATGAATTCTTCTGTGCATGGAACTTTGACAGCTACCACTCCCTCTCCTATGCAGAAAGTCCTAACCTGCCTCACCCACAGCCAGGCTAGGAGCCACATGAATGCCAGGAGCTGAAATCCTCCCTCTACAGAGATGACAGAAGTCTGCTGGATGCTCAATCCTCTCCTTCCCTAGCTGACCCCTAGTGGCTCGAGTCTGCATCCAAACCAGGATCACTGGCATGGTGCGAGGTGTGGTGCCCAGTGTCTCAATGCTCAGTGATAGTGGGCCAGCTTACCTTATTATCTTTTGTGATTTTTGCACATTCTATAAATTGTGTGTAATGGATATTCAACAGTGTCTGCCAAGTTAGAGGGGGTGGTCTCTTCTACTCTGTTGTATTTATGTGTGTTAGATGCTCTGAACCCTGAAAGGGAGCTATATAAAATAAACTGTACTACTACTACTGAAAAGGGCCACTATCTGAGTTATATAATGGGAAAGGGGAAATTGTTTAACCAATAAAGGTACATGAACTGGAGCCTGTTTTCAGGTGTGATCTGGGAGCCCAAGCAAGTTAAGTGACTTGCTCAGGGTCACATAGAATGCAAGTGGGGACTAATTGGATTCAAACCCAGGTCTCCAGGTTTGCAGTTCAGTGCCATTAACCACTACACTATACTGCCTCTACTGGGCACAGCAGATTACCCAAGCATCTTTATGTATGATATAAGGGTTTGTAGCTCATTCCAGAATCAATCTTTTGGAGTAGGCTTTTCCATATTGCAGATCATTCAACATTTTAACCAGCTAGTAGTCACATGGGACTATAACTGATAAACAATGAGTACTGGTTATTTATTCCACAGTTAGCTGCTCTATGGGAACTAAGGCACCACATACCATATGAATAAAATCCTTGTGTTCATGGATTAGCTTTCTGGGTACCCATCACAGAAACTGTCTTCACGCTAATGTAAGCACATCTGAATGCATAAAATGTACCATGGTTTTTGAAATACCCTTCTAATGCTTTATGTTATTCAGTGTGTCTCAGTGATATGCCACTATCATATCATCCCTGTATTATAACTTTTGCTAGTTAGAAAGCAGTACAAACTTTGTTTGACTGGATAAGGGGAGATGGGCAGATGACATTAGATCACACAGTGGACTGATAGTGGATTGAGGGGCTGTTCACCTCTACAGTAGGTCACTGGTTTCAGTCTAACCCACATATAAACTGGACAAAAGGTATTATCATCTAATGACTGTCCTGTGGCCATTGTAAACTTAGTTGTGGTAGTCATAGTTTGTTGCTAGTGGACAGATGACCATATCACAAAACCACCAACACTGCTGGCACTAATAAGCACCAATGTTTCCAGTCTCTCATGAAACACCAAAGACTGAATGAACTCTCTCTACTCTAAGTACCAGATACTGTACTAACTGCACATTGCATCCTAGATCCTTATCTATACATTGTTCTGCAGGGATCTACTCTTGGTTATCCCCTTTTTTCCATCTACCTTTGGGGCAATGTAGTTCTTTGGGGCAACTTATTTCTTCCTTTTACTTTAACTGTCAATTGCATGCTTATAACTGCCAGCTCTACATCTCCTTTGACTCTTTACTTGACTCCCCTTTCTCCTTATCATCCTACAGTATGACAAAGTGTGAGCACATTACTTCAATCCTGCTTGATCTCCACTGGCTCTCCTTCCAGTTCAAGATCCTCATTAAATTATATCTCTTTGCATTTAAAATCATCCATGGTTCCACCCCACTTAGCTCTTCAACCTTGCCCCAGTTACTTTCTTGGTTGCTTCCTGCACTTCTCTACTGCTCTCATCTCCTCTCTGTTGCTTCCTCCAACAGATCCACTTTTGGTGGCATAACATTTTTCACTGCCATTCTTTGGAATAACCTTCATTTTTCTCTGTTCCTTGGCTACAGCCTTAACACCATCAAATCTCAAAAGCTAAACAGGGTCCAACCTGGTCAGATGTTTGATGTGAGACCTCCAGTGAACACCAGGTGCTGCAGGAAAAGGTATCAGTGGCTCTGCAGGGGGCACTCTTTCCATGGTTATAAATATCAGTGTCCCAGCATGGTGTCTGGGGGACACTGTGCTGTTGTGAGGCACCAACTTTTAGATGAGACATTAAACCAAAGTCGCATTTGCCTGTTGCAGTGGTTGCTCAGATGGACATTAAAGATCCTATAGGATTTCTAGAAAAGCATAGATCATTTGGTGTGAGTTCTCTATTGATTGTAAAGAGCTTTGAGATGCTTGCATGAAAGGCACTATATAAATAAAGTAAATTATATTATCTCATCTTATCCCAAACCTCTGCCTCCAACTCCTAGTGTAAGCTGATCCTGGCTTTTGCATCTTTCATCATTATACCATCCATAGCTCTGGCTATTGTGCGTAATCTTTGCAAAATGTGTGAACTATTTTGTGATACATTCTGTATGGATGAAAATATGTAATAATGTGCTGTTCTGGAGTGTACTGTACAAGATGGTTCTTTCATGACAGGATTAAGGCATATTGGTGGGGCTGTGTGGAAAAGCTTGCATTGAAATTGGCTGTGCTATACAGTAACTGTCATGTGAATAATTTAGAGAATTTAAGTGTTCTGTGCTGTTACTCTGTCACCTATTGTGAGCACTTAATTCACTCCAACATTTAATCAAAAAATTGGAGGGAGACAACATCCAGTGTATCCTTCAGACTTTAGTTTACTGAGTAGGCTGATGAACTATTGTGTTTAAATGAAACTTCACAGACATTTACCAACTGTCTTTGAATTTGAGCATCATTTTTTTAGAAAATACATAGCTGTGTTTAATCTAGAGTGGAGCCTGGCAGGATGAAGCACAGTGTCATAGATTCCTGCGTGACCAAAGGGATTAACTATCATTGAAATTGCACTGTTCCCTGCCGTAGCTCTGCAGAATTCTGCAGCTTTCAACATTGCATCCTGGCAGGCTCCTCTGTTCTGTATAAAATGTGGACATCACCATATCTCAGCACTTTTCAAGAGTGTCACCTCTTGAACCCATCAGGTGAGAGGCTCTGCACTATATGGTCACAAGAAACAAAACTCTTGAAGACTGTAGCAGTGTCTTGTCATCCACATTATTTTATAAATTGTGTGATTCATAAACTATCACTAAAAGCAGAAACACATAAATAAATGCAAACATACAGTAAATCTATCAAGACTAGTTTTTTTTCTTTGTTACTATTTCTAGTTTTTGCCTCATTCTCCTAGTTCTCCACTCAATGCTTGGGGTGACCATGGCAACACCCTTCCTCTAGTCATATTTTTTGTTGATGGGAGGCAGTGTGGTTGCCTTCACAGTCAATGCCAATACTGCTCATTGGTGAGCCAGCAGGAGGTGTTGGAATACTAGATGGTATTCTACCTCCTTCCCTGTACAGTATGTCCCTCCCTTCATCATCCTTCCCTACATTATCTCTCCCTTACTCCTCCCTCTCTGTCTCCCCTTCTCTCTCTCTCCCCACCCCACACTGTCTGATTTCCAGGATACCTGGTACCTCTCTTCTGTGATGTACTCAGACACCAGTCAGCCCAAATGTGGGAGCTAGGGCCCTGAACAGGAACCCCAGTCTCCCAAGAGGAAGTGTGATGTGCTGCTGCAACTGCATCACTGAGCACTATTGGTATATAATAACTGGGTCACATTTTTTCCCATAGGAAAAGCCAGTTGTAATTTGGCATCATAACCAGCTGGTTAGATCATCAAACATGCACTGCTCTTGCTTTGAGAAAACCATGTGCCAGAGTGTGGCTCGCTCTACATTGTCTTCTAACAGGCACCAAAAGCTGCTATTTTATATAATTGCTGTTGTGAAAAAAAATGTGACTCCAGGAATTATACAAAATAAACCATGGGGTGGTGTGTAAAATTCAGATTTTACACACACTCAGTATTGGATGCTTAAATAAACCCCTCAAGCTTTGCTCTCGGGGTTTATGTAGCATCCAGCACCTCAGGTGTGTATAAAATTCTCGTTAAACACACCACCCCATGTATTATTCTATATTTACTTGTCTTAAAAAATGTGATTAATAGTGGTAAGGATGGGGATATACATATAGAAGGTAAGAACTATAAACCCACTCAAGCACTAATTTTTTTTAAATTAAATCAGTCATTGAAGGTACAGACACATTCAAAACTCATAATAAATTCAATTAAAAGTATAAATATTGTGAAAGGTCTGTCCACTGCATTAGCTGTGTTTTTTTAGATATAACAGCAGAGTTTATACCTGGCAATGAATACAAGGAATACACTTTCAGGAATTATTTTATTTATTTTTGTTCAATCTGCAGTAAATTAAACAGAATATATTTATTATGAGTTTTGAATATGTATGATTTTATCTTAGAACCTGTTCTGCCTTGAAAAAAGCTGATTTGTTTCAGCAAAATATTGGCAACTTACTAACAGGTTTGACACATGAAAAAATTTGAATTTGTTTACAAAAATGAGTGCCTGAGTGGGTCCATATTTCTAACCTCCTATCTGTACTTACCTTTGTCATAGGAACAAGAATGCATACCTTCCTTTTATCTGTTTCAGGTCAGGCGGCCATGATGGTGATCTCTTAGGAAAAACAAATAGAAACATATAATCTGCCAGCAGAGAGAGGCCGATGTTCCATCAAGTCTGTCCTTACTATACTACCTCACCCAGCCAGCATATAGTACTCATGGGTTGTCCTCCACTCCCTCCTACCCCTCAACAATAGTTTTGTTCTGTGTTCACAGAGGAAGGGGAAGATAAAGGACCACAGATAAGAAACAGGAGCATCAAATGAAGGGATGTGGTCACTAGTCCATTTAAAGAGGAAAGAGTCCTACAGGAACTAAAAAATTAGAAAATGGAAAAGGGAATGGGGCCAGATGGGATACATCCAAGGATATTGAAGGAGCTCAAGGAGGTGCTGGCTGTACCTCTGACAGCCCTGTTCAACAATTCACCAGAGTAGGGAGTGGTCTTGGAGGACTGGAGGACAGCAGATGTAGTCTCATATCACAAAAGTGGTAGCAGGGAGGAAGGTGGTAATTACATGCCAGTCAGTTTGACTTTGGTGGTGGGGAAAATAATGGAATCATTCCTGTAGGAAAAGATTATGGAATATCTTGTAACCAGAAGCTTACAGGATCAGAAGCAGCATGGATTCATTGGGGGAGGTCATGTCCAACAAATCTGATAGATGTCTATGACTGGGTGACTAGGGAAGTAGATCAGGGTGGAGAAGTGGATGTTCCTATTTTGATTTCAGTAAGGCCTTCAACACCGTTCAACACAGGAGACTTGTACACAAGCTGGGTAGCCGAGGAGTGACTCCAAAAGTGGTTAACTGGGTAAGAAATTGGTTGAGGGGTAGGTGACAGAGGGAGGTGGTAAATGGAGTTCACTCAGAGGAAGGAAGGGTGACCAGTAGGGTGCCACTTGCATCAGTACTGGGGTCTTTGTATGCAATATTGCCAGAGGGGCTTGAAGGGAAGGTATGTCTTTTTGCACATGACACTAAAATCTACAACAGGGTAGACAATCCAGGGGTGGTAGTGGAAAAAATGAGTATGGATCTAAGAAAGCTTGAAGAATGGTCAAGAGGGTGGCAACTAAGTTTTGATGTGAAGAAGTGTAAACTCATGCACTTGGGGCACAGAAATCCAGGGGTAGAATACAAGATGGGGGGAGGGTACTGATGACCACCAAACAGGAAAGAGACCTTGGGTAATCATATCTCATGACCTAAAGGTGTCCAAACAGTGTGACAAGGCAGTGGGAATAGCCAATAGGATGATAGGATGCATAGAGAGGGGTATCACAGCAGAATGAGGGAGGTGGTGATACTGTTATATAAATCATTGGTGTTACCTCATGTAGAGTACTGTTTCTAGTTCTGGAGACCACATCTCCAGAAGGACATAGACAGAATAGGGGTGGTCCAGATGGAGGGCAACTAAAATAGTGCAGGGTCTGCACCAGAGACCCTATGAGGAGAGACTAAAAGACCTCAATATGTACTCCCTGGAAGAAAGGATATAAAGATGGACTATGACAGAGACTTTCTAATACCTCACGGATATAAGTAAGGTACAGGAGGGGAGCATTTTTTAGAATATCTACCTAGGTGTCACTGGAGGAAACCTCCACTGGCTACAGCTAGTGCAGAATGCAGCTGCCAGGCTGCTGACATGGCTGTCAAGGTCCTGTCATGTGACCTAAGTCCTGCATGGTCTAAACTGGCTGCCAGTCAGGTGGAGGATTCTCTTCAAGGTGGGCTTGCTCACCTAAAAGAACCTATATGGATCGGGCCCTGGCCACCTGTCAGACCTCCTTACTCCTGCGATCCTGGCTTGCTCCTTTCATTCCTCCACTGTGGGCCTCCTGGCAGTTCCGAGTACCAGGCTGAAAACCTCAGGTGATCATTCATTCAGGGTGGCTGGCCTGATCCTCTGGAACTCGCTGCCAAGATTTTGAGGGAGACCCCTATGGTGAAGGTGTTTCAGAATGGCCCGAAGACTCATCTTTTTAGCTTGACCTTTCCTGAGATGTTTTTTAAACTATACTGGATTTTTAATCATTCTATTTTATTGTATTGCCTGTTTATATATTTGAATGTTTTATTATTTTGTAAATTTTGATTGTACGGCACCCAGAGCCTCTGGGACTGGTTGCCAGACAAATAGAAATCTATCTATCTGCCTAGAAAAAAAGATGCTCAAGAACAAGGGAGCATGCTATGAAGATGGAGGGGGGAAGACTCAGGGGAAACATGAGGAAGTATTTCTTCAAATAAAAAGTAGTGGATGCCTGGAACAGCCTCCCAGAAGAGATGGCAGGGACAAAAACTGTAACAGGATTCAAGAAAGCATGGAATAGGCAAAAGGGAAACTTCATGTTTAGGGAAGGGAGAGCTATGCCAGAAATCAAGTATAGTCTGCAGTATCACAGTAGGTAAGCAAAATGGGCAGACTAGGTGGGCCAAGCAGTCCTTATCTGCCATCAGTTTCTATGTTTCTATGTTTCAACTCATTGGTCTTGCTGGTCCTGGATAGTCTTTATGACTAGTGCAGTGCAGAATCTAAAATTTCACCAATGAAATTAGAATGGAATGACCATTCTGCCAGTGGAATTTCTGCCAGAATTTCATTGGTTCTTCTTGGAATTCTGCTGGCTGTGAGCAGTGGAATAATATTCAGAGAATAGCAATTTTTCTGCAGAAAATTATTCTTCAACCATTTCCATGGAAAATGTTGAGATCGCATAATATTCCACAGAACAGCATTTTTTTTCCTGTGGAAAATCATTCCATAACCAATTCTATGGCAAATATCGAGATCTGCAGAATAAAATTCCACAGAAATGTGTGGAAAACTCATTCCACATTTTCTACCTTGGAATACCACCATTCGTTTTCAGTGAAATTTGGCAGAAATTCAGCAGAATTTTGAAAATTCAGTGAAATATAGTTCCACTGGAATATGAAAATTCTGCACAGCACTATCTCATGACCCCAACCTGTCCACGCCTTTTATCAGATGAGGACTCCAGAACTGAGCACAGCATTCTAGATGGGGCCTCATCAATGACCTGTACTAGGAAGTATCACCTTGATTTTTCTACTGTCAAAATCCTCCTGATGCACCCAGCATACTTTAAGCCTTACTGTATGCTTTGATGCATTTGCTGGTTTGCATGAGTGATTCTCTGATGATGACCCCAGATTTCTCTCCTTTGTTTTTGTATCCAACGTAACCCCTCCATCCAGTATTCCATGCATGAGTTCTGTTTCCCTAAGGACTTCACCTTGCACTTCTTGGCATTAAATTTCAACTGTCTGATCTTTGACCACCTCTCCATTTTCTCTGGGTCCTTCTGGCATTCCCTCACCCCATCTTCACTGTCTGCCCTGCCACATGTATTTGTGTCATTAGCAAAGATGCACATTTTGCCCTGGATACCTTCCCCATGTGTCACTAATGAACATACAATATTAAACAGGACAGGTTCAAATACTGGTCCCTGTGGCACACCGCTTATGACTTTCCTATCCTCCAGCTTGGCCCCATTCATTACTACGCTCTGTAGTCTTCCATCTAGCCATTTCCCTTCCCGCCTGACTTTACCTTACTCTAATTCCAAGTCTTCCAGCTTTTTCAGCAGCCTCCTGTGTGGTACAGAATCAAAGGCTTTGGTGAAGTCAAAGTAAGAAAATTGACCACCTGCTCTCTATCTATCTATTGTATCAGGTTGGTCTGGCATGACTGCCTCAATACAAACCCATGCTGCTTGCTGTCCTGAAGTCAATTGTGCACATGTAGGCCACTGATGTTCCTTAACTATGGTCTCCATCAGCTTACCTACAGTGGTGGTAAGACTGCCCAACCTGTAGTTATCTGGGTCCTCCCTGCCCCTCCCCCCTTTTGGCGTGGTACTTATTCCATGGACCTCCAATCCCTTGGCACTACTGTGGACTTCAACAAGTCAAGTTGGGTCAAGAGTTCTGCCAATTCTGCAACCAGTTTCTTAAATACCTTTGGGTGCAGGTCATCTGGGTCTGGAGCTTTATCCATCCTGAGGCCTTTCAGTCCCTTTTCTCAGTTGCTCAGTCATGATAACTACTCTCCCAATTTCATGTAACCCTGTATGGTACACTTGGACCGGCTCTCTGGTAGAGGCCCATCATCTTCTAGTGTGAATACTTAGCAGAAGAAATTGTTCAGCACATTCGCCTTGGAGGGATGTTTAGGACCAATGTGAGGAAGTACTACTTCACTGAAAGTGTGGTGGATGCATACAACAGACTGCCAGCCAAAGTGGTGGAGGTGAAAATGGTATGGGGCTTCAAGCATACATGGGATAAACAAAAGGGAATATTAGTAAATAGGGAGGGAGGAGGTAGGGTTGCTAGAGACCAGTTAGGGTCTGCAGAGACAGACTAGGCAGAGGACATCTGGGTAGAGTGGGTGGGCCAGGTGGTTCTTTTCTGCCAACACATTATACATTTCTATGTTTTGCTTGTCATTCTAAGCTACCCATCACCCTCTTTCTAGCCTGACAATCCCCTCTTGTTTTTCTTTTCAATTGGATGTACCTAAAAAAATATTTTTCACCTCCTTTTACACCCTTGGCAATCTGTAGCTGTGTGTCTGTCTTTTTGCCCTCCTGACCACTATCTTTGCCTCTTTGAGTCTTGCCTGGCATTTTCTAAATTTATTTATTTAATAGAATCATAGAATTATATTATCTTGATGGAAGAAAAGGACCTCTTGGCCAATCTAGTCAGCCTCCCCCCCCCCACTATTCCTCCCTCCTCCCTCTACAAGCACCCATGCCACCTCCCTGTAACCCCATGTTCCTGTCCCATGTTCTCTTGAACCTCTACACTCTCTCAGACCCCCCACCTCCTCTGGAAGTCTGTTTCATGCTTCCACCACCCTCTCAGTGAAGAACCATCCTCTCATATTGCCTCTATAGTTTCCCCCTGCAGTCTCAAACCATGCCCCCTCATTTTAGTGCCTTTCTTCCTCTGAAATAAACACATTGAGCATGCTTTGTTTATCCCTTGAACATACTTAACTGTCTCTATCATGTCCCCTCTCTCTTCTAGTCTCCAATGTGTAGAGTCCTAATTCCCTACATGTCTGCTTGTATGGTTTGCCCTTCATCCTCTGTATCATCTTGGTCACCTTTCTCTGAACCCCTTCAATCATATCTATAGCTTTGCATAGGTATGGCCTCCAGAATTGGACTCCGTACTCAAGATGTGGTCTTACCATGGCTTGGTATAGGGGCATCAGGACCTCCCTCCTTCTGCTAGCGATTCCCCTTCTTATACACATCAGCATCCCATACGATCTCTCCACTACACTGCTACACTGATTTCCCACTTTGATGTCACTAGACACTATTATCCCAAGATCCCTCTTCTGCTCTGTAACCCTGAATTCCTCACCCCCAAGTGTGTACCCTGCCTTCAGGTTCCAGTGCCCCAGGTGCATGACTGCATACTTTTTGATACTGAATTTTAGTTGCCAGGTCTCTGCCCACCCTTCCAGTGCCCTCAGGTCCTGCCTCATGTCCTCAACACCCCCTGCAGAGACTACCCTATTGAGATTTTTGTATAATTTATTTATTTATTTAGCTATTTGGAAGACACCTTTGAGTACACCTACTCATTTACAAAGGTTTCACGTCAAGGATGAAAAAAGGGATTAACACAGACTTAACCTATAGATGGAACAAGACATGTAGCTCCAATGGAGCATAGTCAGCATAGACAATATGAGTATCATAGACAAATGACTGTGGCTTCAAGGAGTCATAGTCAACAACAATAAGGAACGTAAGCTCTGAATACTGGCATGACACAGTATGAGCTTCTTAACAAATTAAGGAGAACAGTATACTAGGTGACAGAGTTGTCATAGCAGGAGCATGGAAAGCTAACAGAGAGTTCTTTTCTCAGTGCCTGCATAAATTGTGCAATTTTGGGGAGTCCTACAAGGGTTTCAGGTAGATCATTCAGAACAGGTTGCGAATAGCCAGAGGGGTAAGGCCTAGTAGTGCTTTATTTGCAAGCAGGCATATCTAGTGCCTTATTCTGTCCTGTAGGAGAAGTCAATTGGTTAAGGAGTAAAAGGAGCAGCTATGTTTAAGCTTGTCCATCCCTAGAGCAAATCGACAGGCCTTGTTGAGCACCAACCTAACTCTGTTGAGTAGAGTCATTTGCAGCTGCACATACTTAGACGCTCTAGTCTAGAATAGGTAGGATTAAACTGGACACTACAAGATGCCTGGTTGTGGTAGTAAAAAAAATGTTGTAGGTGCCGTATTGGTCCTTTTAAAAACAGATCCAGAAACAAATGATTTGATACCTTTTATTGGACCAACATGGATGTTACAGAAAAAAACAAAGTGCTTTAGCTTTCGAACCAACCAGGTCCTTCTTCAGAAGCTTTGTGGCAGTTTTTTCAAATATCCCATACTATTAACACCAGATTATATAGAAAAAGCAGAAATAATTCTCATTGGTTTAACATATACATTTAAAACATAATAGAAGATTACGTCAGAAAGCTAATTAACACCAGTATGCCTTTAACTGAGGAGCCTCAGAAGGGCAAGGTTATCAAGAATTCTCTACAGCCAGAGTTCTTGTCACATAAATTTTAAATGTCTCAGTATCCAAGCAAGCATTCTAGTGATTAAAAAAACAAAAAAAAACCTTGGAGTAGCATTCTCTCTAATACATGTAAGATGAGCTCACAACTTACATTCCAATTGTCCTGGTATATTAAAGTTAGTTAAATTATTTGTTTCTGGATCTGGTTGTGGTAGTGAAATTCAGGCAATTCATGAACAGTGGTCCTAACTTTCAGTTAGTGAGACTAACAATGTTTTCTACATGTTAGGTAAAAGATAAAGTGTCATCCAGAGTAACACTTAGCTATTTGAAGAAGTTGACTTGTTCCTAACTAACTCCTTTACCATTGAGTATGATAAGGGGAAGAGACATTTTTCCTAATTGCCTGCTTTACAATGACATGGTCTTTGTTTTTTGTAGCTTAAGTCCAGTTTGTTTGCCTGAACCATTTCTCCAGGGATGCAAAGTTGTCTTGAAGGACAGTGCATAGTTTTCTTTGGTGTGTAGACTATTGGTGTATATAACAGCATCATCAGCATTCAAGAACACCTTGGTTGTCTGGCAGGCTGGCAATTACAGGGTAGTTACATGGATCACATGGTGTGTGGCTGGGTATAGCTGAGGTGAGACACTCTGCTCACACGTGGGGGCAGGTGTGTCATGGGTTCAGAACTTGCCTCCCCAGTATTGGGGGCAGTTATATCATGTAGGTAGTTACTCATCACACCGAGTAAGGAGGAAGGGGTTGCACATGTATCATGGAGGTGAGAAACTCAGCTTACAAGTAGGAGGGCAGGTAGTCAGCCTGGTACCACAGAATGCTGAGGCACTATAAAATGCCTTCCCTCATTCCACACCAGTCAACTGAGTTTGGTAAAAAGCTTGGGTTGCAAGGGGCTGGCAGAAAGGTGGAGGGGAAGGAGACAGAGTGAGCAGCCAACTGTCAGCTCATCTCTCCTGGGTATGAGTGGCTCACCTCTCCAGCTCTTTGTTGCCAACAGTTAGAGTCCTGGTGGTAGCACAAATGCTATGGGGGCCAGATGGATGTCTCCAGTGGGTGGAAGAAGGCCGCAATTCCAGATCACATGTAGGCCCCACACATGTTCTTCCATGCTGTACCACAGATCTGGGATGATGGAAGAAAACAAAGGAGGAAAATGGAAGGGGACGGGATGCATGAAGGCCTACACAAGGTGCTATGGCCCACCTGCTACTCAATGGGTAAGTGGAGGAATTCTGGATGAGAGTCACCTGGGAGTGGATGGCCTGCCCCTGTCTTGCCATGGAAATCTCCATGGAAAATACTCCCCAGAATGAGAGAGGCAGGTCACCTGATGGCACCCGTGGACGGACTGAACAGCCACCCGTTCAGCCCAGGAGGATAAAAGCCTTCATAAAAACAGCGGGGGAGGGCTGGTGTATATGTGATCAGAAACTCATTTCACTAGTAGTGAGGGGTGGCAGTTATATCATGGAGGGTAGTCATTCTGCTCAGAGGTGGCTGGCTGGTGTATCATGGATGTGAGTCACTCAGCTTGCAACTCAAATCAGTTATGTTATGTTATGGGTGATCAACATGTTCAGTGAACTATTTTGACAGCAAGATATTAAATTGTAAACAATCAAAATGTTAAATTATTGTATTTTATCAGGATCTTCCTGAAGTAAGGCAAAGTGCAGGAAAATAGAACGTAAGTGTAGAAACAGAACAGCATCAGTCTTCCTTTCCTTGGATATTCCTCTTTGAAGGCCTGTCTTTTTGCCCTCATGTTTTTGAGAGACAAAATGGCTGCCTTTTGTGCTTGTTTCTTTTGGTGACCTTGCTTTCACAAGAGATGGTCACATCCAGAAGTGCACCTTTGATCCTTCCCCATGTTTCCCACTACCTCAATTGGGGCTATGCCCACTAAACTTTTAATAACCAGATCTCACATCTGGCAAAAATCTGTTTGTTTGAGGTCCAGAACCACTATCCTTGTGGAGGGGGGGCAGTGTTCCACACCTCCACACCACCACTTCAAACCACACAGAATTGTGGTCACTGGACCCCAAAGCTTCCCAATTGCAATTCTCCCTCACCACTTCTCAGTTGGTAAGTATCAAGTGTAGACTGGTGTCTTGCTGTGTGGTATCTCTGATCAGCTTCTTCAGTAAGCAGTCTTGCAAAGTTTCCAGTAGTGCCTGACTTCTGGTGGTTTTCACCTCAGGGATATCCCAGTCTATGTTTAGTAGGTTCAGATCCCCACTAGTACTAAATCATCTTCAGTTGCTCCCTCCTCATTTTGACCCCAATTCCAAATTCACCTCCTTTTTGTCCTGGCTGCCTGTTGACCACTCATAAATTAATGCTTTTCAGATAGCTAAAGTCAGCTGTACCCATATTGACTCTAGTACCCCACCTTCTTTTTGATTGTCTCATCCTCTATAGCCTCCAAACCCTCACTTATATAGATGACTACTATCTCCTCTAGACACATCCCTGTCCTTCTTAAGCAATGTGTACTCTGGAGCTGCCAGACCCTAATCATTGTTCCCAGTGGTCCACTTCTATGTGATGGCTGTCAAGTCTGACTTAACCTCTGCCACCATTGTCTGCAGCTTGCTGCAAATGTTATTCAGGCTTCTGGCATTTAGACAAACCACATTCCCTCACCACCTTATTCCTCTCCCTTACCTGATCCTGTCTTAGCAACCTACATCCTTCTCAGTCTGTCATTTCCTCCTCTGCTAACTGGTTTGGCGTCACCCCTCCCTGTCCCTCTTCATGTGTTCACATAGAAACATAGAAACACTGAAGTTTTGGCATAAATGGACCCTTAGCCCACCTAGTATGCCCTAGGGCTGGGCAGACTGTTACGTGGGATATCCATACCCCTGGATCGAACCCACAATCCAGAGACCTGGATAAATATGAACTTTGCTGCAGAAGCCAGGTTCCACGTCCATGGAAGTGCCATTTGCGACATTTTGTGTATTGTTGCAATGGGGATGCCATCGGCATGCTCGCTCCATGTACAGACATGGCGGTATCCAATTAGGCAACAGATGGTCACATGATGTACTCATGATATATAACCATGCTGAGTGTGCAAAGTGGCCCAGATGAGAGGAGGATGGATCTGAGAAGCACTCGCTTATTGCTAAAACATCCATCAGAAGAAGTTGCAAAAAAAAAAGAACACAAAATATGTATGTATGTATCTATCTATCTATCTATATATAAATACATATTTATATATATATATATATATATATATATATATATATATATATATATATATATATATTACAGAGGCAAAGTCACCCCTATATTTGGGGTTCAGTATGCACTTCTATGTTAAACTTAAAATGTTATGCATTAATAACTTTGGACCCATTCAACAGATTTGCAAGCAATTTGGTATGCGTGGTGGGGCATTGTAGATCTCTTGATTTGCAAAATTCCATTTCAGTTGGATCAAAATGCTGAAAAATGCACTTTTTGCCAGTTATGTGGGCAGTTTTTTGGATTTTGTCCATGGTGCTGCATGGCCATCATGTGCTGTGCTGCTCTGCAACTTAGCTCATCTGAAAGAGCTTTGGTCAAGGAACATGACGCTTTTCATTTGGTGAAAAAATATTAATCCATTCAAAAGTTATTAAACTTTTAAGTTCCCATTATAAGGGAATGGAAAAATGTGTATGCTTATTTTGTGAAAAAAGAATGGTGTTTTCAGCCTATCTGGTCCCTCCTCACGATCAAGAATTTGATTGTGAGAAATTCTTAATTGGCAACACGCCATCTTGTTTTCAGTTTGCGGTCAGAAAAATTCAAATATGTGGGCTCAGGAGTGACTCCTGAAGTAAAACTTGGATGGATTTTGCTCAGGGGCTTGCTCTATTGAGCCATGCCTGTGGTTTCTTTCAAAGTGGTCAAAATAAAATTTCCAACTTTTTATTCTTTGATCGCGACTCCTACGATCTTTGATTGCGAGCCTGCAGATTCTTTGATCACGAGGGACTAGATAGCCAGTTGAAAAATCAATTTTCTCAGCTCAGGGTGACTTATTAAGGCAAATGAGGGTGGGTTTTGCTCAGGGAGCTTCGGTTCTATCGAGGAATGGCTGTGGTTTCATGTATTTGTGCCCCAAAACTTAGTTTTTACCATTTTTATTCTTGGATCTCAAGCCTCAAATTCTTTTGTCTAAAGCCTGCAAATACTTTGGTCATGAGCCTGCAAATCCTTTGATAGTGAGATTCTTTGATCTCAATCTTTGATCATCGGGGGGACTTGATGTCCAGATTTGGAGTGACCAGACATCACAATTTTTATAATTTTTAAAATTAAATATCTTGGAAACGGTTGGTGTTTTCACTTGAAATTTGGAGGGTGTTAACGGGATGTCATATAGATTTGAATTATGGTGTTTACGTGTCAAACAATACTTTTTTTGTGAAGATATTGCTTGGCGCAGTTTATGTTTTGAGGACAGCATTTTCCATTCTGGTACTGGCTTGAAATTTATATGGTAGCCACCCTTACTGCCATGGATGTACTTTTCAGTCATTAGGTGTCTAACATGTAAGATGTGGAATTCTGTAGAAATGTGACGTGACTTTCTACTTTTCTATTCTTTCTCAGAAAGTAAGGAAATTCTATGCAAAAACTTTGTTAATGCATCATTTAGGGTTAAAACACAAAAGTCAGGAAATTAGATGTTTAGGGTTGCCCCTCCCCCATGGACCCACCCATCATCCAGAGATTGTGAGGCCTAAATGTCTCCACATTCTTTTTATTGTGGCTTGTGAATGTGATTACACATGGAATGGGATGACATTTAGGCCTCACAATCCCAATGACACCCGTCAACTGTCAATCTCATGATGATGGGCAGCTCCACGGAGAGAAAGGGGCAACCCTAAACATCTCATTTCCTGACTTTTGTGTTTTAACTCTAAATGATGCATTAATGACTTTTTGCATAGAATATATATATATATATATATATATATATATATATAACATTTTGAGGGGAGAAGAGAGAAAGGACTTAATTTACTGGTGCGAGAGGGACGAAACTGATCATCAAGGGAGGGTGACAGGTCAAGACTGGAGAAACAAGGAATGCAGAGGAACTGTGGAGATAGTGGTGGCCTGAGTGCTGCTGGGGGAGGGCAGCAAAAGACAGGCAGTATGACTGTGTACATGAGCAAGGGCAGGCTGGAAAAGTCTTTTACTTGTGGCATAAAGATACAGAGGAGAGAGGGATAGACTACTGGATGCCCAAGAGAAATTTTACAGTTACAGAAAATCCCAAATGAAAGTTTTTTTCCTTCCGGCCTCAGACAGTGTAGGTGTGTGTCATTGGTGTCCCCAGGATGAAACCCAATTTTACAGCACTTTGCAGCACTCTGCAGAATGCTGCAGCAGACACACTTAATAAAGCAATGTAATTTCAATGGCAATTAGTCCCTTTTTCATTCAGGAAAATGCAACACTGCCAGGATGAAGTGAATGTCACAGTTTCCTCCATGACTAATTGCCATTGAAATTACATTGCTTATTCAATAAGTCTTCCACAGCATACTGCAGAGTGCTTTAAAGTGGTTTCATCCTGGGGACGTCACTGTACATGAGAAAGGGTGGGCAGGCTGGCAAAATCTTTGACTTGCGCCATTCCAAATCCAGTTCCAGAGGAGAGAGGGAGAGACTACTGGGGGCCCAAGAGAAATTTTACAGTTATAGAAAATCCTAAATGAAAGTTTTTTTTTCTTTTCTTGGCCACAGACAGTGTAGCAGTGTACATGAGCAAGGGAGAGGGCAGACTGGCATAATATTTGACTTGTGCCATTCCAAATCCAGATCCAGAGAAGAGAGGGAGAGACTACTGGGGGCCCAAGAGAAATTTTACTGTTACAGAAAATCCGAAATGAAAGGTTTTTTTTTCTTTCCTTGGCCTCAGACCGTGTAGCTGTGTACATGAGTAAGGGCAGGCTGATAAAATCTTTTACTTGTGCCATTCCCAATCCAGAGGAATGAGGGAGGAACTACTTGGGTCCAAGAGAAATTTTACAGTTACAGAAAATCCTAAATGAAAGTTTTTTCCTGGCTTTAGTGTGGCTGTTTGTACAGGGCAAGAGCAGCAGTCTGGCAAAATAAATCTTTGACTTGTGCCATCCAGATGGAAGAGAGAGAGAGAGAGACAGAGAGAGAGACTGCAAGGGGTCCACGAGAAATGTAACAGTCCCAGCAATCCCAAATCAATTTTTTTCCTGGCTTCAATATGGCTGTGTGTACGGGGCAAGGGCAGCAGGTTGGCAAAATAAATCTTTCATTGTGCCATCCAGATGGGAGAGAGAGAGAGAGAGACTGCAGGGGGGAACCACATGAAATTCAACCATCCCAGAAATGACAAATATTTTTTTTTCTCTGATGTCAGCGTGGCTGTGTGCACAGGCAAGGGCAGCAGGCTGGCAAAATAAATCTTTTATTTGTGCCATCCAGATGGGGAGAGAGAGACTGCAAGGCACCTATGAGAAATATAACAGTCCCAGAAATCCCAAATCAATTTTTTTTCCTGGCTTCAGTGTGGCTATGTGTACAGGAAAAGAGCAGCAGACTGGCAAAATAAATCTTTATCTTGTGCCATCGAATCACGAATCATGATTACATGTAAACGTTCATTCACGATTTCATGTATTAAAAAATATATATATACTGTTCAGACAAACAACATACAAGATGATGTGCCTGTGCTACTAGCTGCAGGTGGCTTGGGATAATCTGACTTTGTGAGTTGTAGCAGGCTGTTTACACTACAATGCAAGTGAAGTACAACTACTGTACACACAAGTGTCATCATCATTGTCACTCATTCCCCATTACTGCTTCTTATTATCATTAGTTTTATAGTATATCACATTACATTACATATAAGCATTAACCAACCCCCAGTGTGGGACTGTGCTGCATGTGGCTATGCACCAGATGTATCTACATCTCCAATTCAAATTCTGAGGCACACTTAACAGTTGCTGAATTTGGTCACTAACTGTACTGTAGTAATCAATCAGGTAATCTTGGAAGGAAGTGGTGGTGAACTGCTGTGCTGTCAGTGTGCTGTACAGTCACAAGTCACACCAGTAAATTTGTCCCTGGCCTGTGGGTTGGAGTCATCGGAAGGACATCACGTTAGTTAGAGGGATCTTTTTTTACAGGTTAGAATACTAAGACAAAATGGATCAAAGTGTTGTTGAGGCACATTCTATTTCTCAGATAGGCAGTGGTACTGCAAAAGACAGAAATCAGCCTGAAAAGGGAAAACAAAATCAAACCTCAAAAAGTGATTTTTTTCATGTCTAAGGTTTCGTCTTCGAAGCGAATGCTTGAATCCAAAAAAGGTGAATGTCTTGGATCATCATCAGTCTCAAGTAAAAAAAAAAAAAAGAGTTATGTACTAAAGGCTTGGAGGGTACACCCACAGAGGCACACAGTGGTATGGAACAATTGTATAGTATGCTTCTGCCAGTCTCTCACCGTCATCCCAGTCTTCTGAGATTGAACCCAACAAGAGTAATAAAAATAATGATGAAGAAAATGATCAGGCAACAGGTTTACTGCAGGGGATGGAAATTGCAGATGAGGAAGAAACAGGCAGAGATGTTTTAGTTGTGGAGGGGCAGGGAATAAACCACAAGAGGACAGTTCCAAGAAAAATCTATGGGGGGACCCTGAAAAGGTGACTGATGTGCCGTGCCTTCCTGGAAAAAAACAAAACAAATATCATCTTTTGTTCGGTCATACTTCTCCATTAGTGCTTACAATGAGTAGGTAGCAACATGCACTACTTGTACACAGCCAATCAGCAGGGGTAAAAAGAAAGGACCATTGGGACATTCAGCACCGAACAGGAACCTAAACAGATGTCATAACATTACTGAGAACTCCAGTTGTCAGTCTTGAAGAGAAAGTGACAGTAATAGCTCACTACACTCAGGGGTAACTTCCACAGGTGAAAGCAGTGGCAGCCCCATCAGCACTACTGAAACACTTCCACCACCACTTCCTCCCATTCAAAGGACTCAGAGGACTCCTCATACTGTTATTGAAAGTGACCATGTGTTCAAAATCCCTCCTCCTTCAAGGAAACAGCTTTCTATCTCAGAAACATACAGTCTGAGCATAAAACCAAATATGCCTCAACTCACCCTGTTGTTGTTATAATAACCCAAAAAATTTCATAAATCATAGCTTTTGATTTCCTACCATATAACGTGGTTTAACATATAGGATTCAGGCAGCTGCTTGAGTACCTCGAACCCTGATATAGTATATCATTGTGGAAATACTTCTCAAGAACAGGGATTCCAGATCTTAAAGATGTTGTGTGTAAAAAATTAAAACACGTCTTGTGCAATGCTGTTGGGAGGGTGGTGCATCTCACAACAGATATCTGGACAAGCTGTCAGCCTGAACCCTTCATGTCTTTCATGGCACATTGGGCATATTTCAATAGTTAATGTGAGACTGGGGACAGTGAAGCATCACAGTTTGTTGTTCTAAGAATGTTTTATTTTCCATCTAAACATACCTCATACAACATCATTGAAGAGCTCCAAAAAACAATACAGCAATGGCTCTCTTCACAAGGGACATTCAGTTGGCTTTATAGTTGCAGAACATGGATCCAACATAAGGAAGGCCTTGGAGGAGAGGCTTTGTTCACATCCGCTGCTTAATGTGTTGCTTAAATTTATTAGTTCAGGGTTTTCGATGATGATAGGAGATTAAGGCTCTCGTTAACACTGCTAAAAGAATATGCACTCATTTCAGTCACCAAGTATAGCCCATCATTTGTTTGAAAAATACTGCAGGAGCACAGTTTACCTTGCACAGACTGATCCAAGACATTTCTACTTGATGGCATTCAACCTTTTATATGTTCCAAAGGCTGCTGGAACAAAAGAAAGCTGCCAGGCAACACCCCTTGAAAAATAAAATTGGTGATGCAGATGTCTATATTACTCCACCACAGTAGGCCATGCTGGAGTTTCTAATTTTCCTGCTATAGCAACTCTTAGCTAGTTGATACCCCAATAAAATTTTTAAAATTCAGAGTGAATCTGAGTAGGGAAAAGTTAGAGAAGCAAGACAGTTCCATGATCACACAGGCTGCCAGTGGTCTGCTGATACATGTAGGTTGGCCCCCAGAATACAACAAGACCTAATGAGATGTATGATTAAAAAAGTTGAAGAAGGTGACAAACTGTGTAAAATGCTTCATTTTGAGTACTACATTAAAGCAACAATCCAGGACCCACAATACAAATCAAAGCAACTATTGAGTGATCATGATGACACTTGCTTTGAAATAAACGAACAAGAAATAATTGAGGAGGTGTGTGCTGTCATAAAACAGAGTACAACAGAAGCACCACATTCAGAATCTTCTTCACGACACAGCACAGCATCGGATGGCCCATCCTCTACTGTTAACCCATTTTCTCCCTCTTCCTCCTCAAGCCACTGCAGCCAAATCTTCTTCTTCTTCACCACCAGCCAAGCATAGCACTGTCACCCCAGTCACTTGGTTCTGTTTCATGTCTCTGGAGTGACTTAGAAGATATAATTGTAACATCTTCCTTATCTGCCTCTTGTAACACAGCCTTAGCACAGACCATTGTTGAACTGTACATAGCAGAGCCCAATATCAGTTGAAATACTGATCCATTGCAGTACTGGAAATCCAAACAAAATATGTGCCCTGCTTTATTAAACATTGCAATGAAGTACATGAATTGCCCTCCGATTAGCATATGTTCAGAATGAATGTTTAGTTCAGCTGGTAATGCCATTACTGACAGACAATCCTGTTTGACACCAGAAAATGCTAAGCACTTCACATTTCTCAAAGTCAACATTCTTTACTTTCATTTCAAATATGATACCTGAATACACATACACTGACTGTTCTGAGCAGATCCTATCCACAAAACACTTTCAAGAATTTGTGCCTGTGATGAAAATATTTTGTGAATAGGATCTACTGCATGAGGTAGCAATAGATTGCAACACGTCAGGTCAGGACAGACTAGGCCAGGCCACTATTACTTGAATGATCACATGATCAGCACAGAATAGAAAAAAAAAAAAACATCAGTGGGTTTAGTGTCCAAATACAGCAAGCAACTGCATTTCATGTCTCAAACTTACTTGGTGGTACCTGGTACCACTATCTGATCTGGAAGGTAGGGTACTGCTGTAAACTACTACTACTCTTTTGTCCTCATGAATCACAACTACTACCGGGATCGTTCGACCACTCCTAAGAAAGCCTCCTTGGACCCAAAATGTCTAGTTAACTACTGGCCTATCTCTAACCTGCCATTTGTCAGTAAGGTTATAGAAAAGGTAGTTTTGCTGCAACTGGATGATCACCTTGCAACTCACAATGTCTATGATACTCTCCAGTCCTGATTTAGGAAGAAGCATAGCACCGAGACTGCACTCAACCGAGTATTGAATGATCCAAAATGTCTAGTTACCTACTGGCCTATCTCTAACCTGCCATTTGTCAGTAAGGTTATTGAGAAGGTACTTGTGCTGCAACTGGATGATCACCTTGCAACTCACATGTCTATGATACTCTCCAGTCCAGCTTTAGGAAGAAGCATAGCACCTAGACTGCACTAGTCTGAGTATTGAATAATGGCGAGAGATTGAAAGGCATGTACCATTCTGGTCCTTCTTGATCTCTCTCTCTCTCTCTCTCTCTCTCTCTGCAGTGTTTGACACTGTGGACCATGGTGTGCTGTTGGAGTGCCTGCGACTCCTTTGTGGGCTGTGTGGTACAGTCCTCAAATGGTTTCAATCATTCCTTGCAGACAGGTCTCAGAGAGTTGTCACTGGAATTTATTCCTCTGGCACACATTCCCTGCCCTGTGGGGTTTCATATGGCTCCACATTGGCCCCCATGTTGTTCGCAGTGTATATGCTGCCATTGGGAGATATCATCAGGCAATACAGTTTGAGTTTTCACTGTTATGCAGATGATACTCAGCTGTATATGTCCTTTCTGCCCAGACAGATGGATGCAGTCTCTGTGCTAAATAACTGCCTTGCCGAGATCAGAACCTGGATGAGTACAAGCTGGCTGTGACTAAATCGAGATAAGCCTGAAGTGTTGGTAGTGGACCATGGATGTCCGGTGATGCGTTTGGGAGCTGAACAGGCATTGGGTTTACTGACTGATGGCATTCAGCTTACTACCTCAGACTGAGTGTATAACCTGGGAGTTATTTTTGATGATGGCCTGACACTGAAATCTCAGGTGTCAGCTGTCATCAAATCCTCTTTTTATCATCTGAGTATTATCACACAGGTGAAACACCTGGTTTCTCCGGATGATCTTCCAACATCGGTCCATGCCTTTGTTACTACTTGCCTTGATTACTGCAATGGCCTTTACCTAGTGCTTCTAGGGGTTGATATCCACTGCTTGCAGCTGGTGCAGAACATGGTGGCCTGACTTTTGACTGGGACATCTAGGTCCAGTCATATTATGCCTGTGCTGCATGAGCTGCACTGGCTGCCTGTTCAGTGGCAGATCACTTTTAAGGTTGGCTTGCTAACCTTTAAAGACCTACATGAACAGGGGCATGGTTACCTGCAGGACCTCTTGGTACCCTACTGCCCCATCCATCCTCTCCGATCTGCCGATGAGGGACTGTTAGAGATTCCAAGGGTGTGGTTAATAATATCTGGCGCCTGTTCTTTTTCTTTCTCAGCTCCAACCCTTTGGAATTCTCTAAGAGAATGCTTGACCTTTGATAGATTTAAAATTGAATTGAAAACATATTTATTTAATTTAGCTTTCCCTGATAATATTTAACACTATTTACCATTTTAATTTTTTATCTGATATTTATATTTGATTTTATGTGCAGCACCTTGGTTTTGAAAGGCACTGTAAAAATGAAGTTGATTTGATTTGATTTGTTTTGAATGTTCTATGCACTCTGGAATTAGTTTCATACATCATCATGTGTGTCATGCTGCTTATCGGCTAGACTGTATCACTCATTTTGCCTAGAGGTTCAAGGTGCTTTTAAGACTTTGTCTCTGTTGGGACTGTGACTCTGTTTTTACCCAAACAAATTGATATGTGTTAGCTTGCAGTTTCATATTAAACCATTCAGTCATCTTTTGTGTCAAGTCATTACCACACAGAGTGTTAAAGAAGCATTACAGACCTACTTTCCTGACTCTCCTTCCTTGTACAAGTGCTAACTGGCAGCATGAATGCTGGCCCAGCCCTTTTCTACCCACAATGAATGTGGAAGTGTGATATCAGTAGTGACATCATTAGGCTCATGAAAGTGCAAGCATGTGGGCTGCCAAGCAACTTAGTACACCACTGTACCCTTTGTTTGTTTGATATATATAAATAAATGATTAAATCATAAATGTTGATTGGTCTAGAGGTAATTCTAGCCATGATGCTACTTCAGTGTAACATCATAGTGTGATATTAATCTAAAGAAAATTATAAGTAGCCTTTCCTAAGTCTATAGGATGTATTTTATAATACCAACAAGGCACTCTAGGGCATGTGTTATAATGGTTAATGTCACTTGTAGGGAGGCTGAAGGCACCTGACTGTGTCTTATGTGTCCCAGCATAACCCACACCTTGTCGTGCTTCTTTGCATAATTAACCACAACCCTCCAGTCAGCATGACTGCCATTGAACCTGTTGACATTTAGTCACCACCAGTTCTATCACCAGTATCACATCTAACACATTTTTTTGCTCTAGGGTTTGCTGTGAACATGTTTCATACTTGACTTCATTGATTCAAGCTATGCCTCACAGCAGAGTCCATGTACAATAAATATCAAGTAACCACAGTTTCCTTCCAGCATTCACCCTTCTATCTTATCAAATCCATAGTTAATGCTGAGTAAATATGTGAATTTGGCCTTTTAATGTGAAAGAAAATGTAGTGTCAAGCTGCATTACAACTGGGCCCAAATAGCATTTTCATTTCTTGATGGGTAGATCTGAGTTTTTCCTATTTAAAAGCAGTCACCAAAGGCACACAACTAATGGTAGACAAACACATCTGCAAGTGCCAGTGAAAGATTCTGTTGCCTTCTGTTTGAGTGGAACAATATTAACCACAGACCTGTGAACTCTCGCAACTCAATAAATCTTTCACTACATATTTGTTAAGTGAGCTTTATAGTATTAATTACATTTGTGCCAATGGCATAAAACAAGTAGATCTAGACAAATAGAACAACTGGTGGGTCAAAAGCAACATGCCAAAAATGGTACATAAAAATAAAGCTATTTTGACAGAATGAAGATGGTATGATATTAATATAACTGTACCATTGTCAAAAAAGCCAGTCACATCCCAAATAACTAATACCACTCCCTTTCATATGAATATAAAATAAATAGATCACTCAGTTTCAATACAGTCACTAAAAAGATCAGTCCTGCACAGTTCATTTTCCCCAGATCTCTGTTTATCCCTGTTCCTTATTACCTCTGAGTATATAATTTGCACAGTACACAAAATTAATTTACGTACTGAGGTGTAACACAGGCTACAGCTGGTTTCTGGAGTTATTAGTCAAGTCACAAATTACTAAATAAGGTGGGGACCTCGTTACTGTGACACATTACATTGCTTCCTGATGACTATGTAGACACAGCAGTTGAATTCTGGTTCTTTTAAAAATTGTTAATTTATCAAAAAGGATTTAACATTTATAGGATATGGAATTGAGAATAGGGTATAGTATCTAAACTCAGTTTCAGAAAGAAAGGCAATGTGGAAGACTAGGCTTGCTGGCAAAGTCACCTAGCTTCACCTAAGATCTTTCCTTCTAGGTTTGCTTGTAAGGACAGAGCAAGGAACAACATTAACAGAGCAAGGGAAAAGATTAAGGCTGCTTTTGGCTAGGCAGGTTTATTGTGTGTTACTATTTTCTTTTGTGCTCAAAGGTTTTGTTACTGTTTTTTGCTTACATTTTACTGCTTCGTTGTTCTCTGATTCAAATTGCTGTTGCAGGATATACTTTCTGCTGCGTCATTACAGCGTGTGCCTACAGGTTTGTTACTGTTTTGTGCTTACAGATCACTGCTGTAATCTTCTCTGATTCAAATTGGGTTTTTTTTGCAAGGTATATCTTCTGTTATTGCTTTATTTTTCTCTGTAGCAAAGTGTTTTTGCAGGGTATAACTTCTGTGAAATTGTTACAGGTGGTGCTCACAGGTTTTACAGTTTTATGTATCATCAGGCTAAGCTTTCAGGGCTACTGTATTTGTTGTTGGTTGATTGTTTCTGCTCTTACCTCCTTGTTTCTTTCACCCATGGTTCTTTTATTTTTGGCAGGGGAAGGACCCAGCCACCAACCCCAATCCCCAAACACCTCATGCTACACTCATTTTATAAAGTAGCACAGTCATGACATTTGCTGTAGCATAGCAGGAAGGGGAGGATCAGAGGGGTATCCACACAGTGACCTCACTTCCAGGGGCAAAAGTAATTTAACTTGTTATAAAAAGTATACAAAAACAAACAAAACAAAAAATCTATAAAAAAATCAAACTTGTACTTTCATTTTCCTTCTAATTGCTCAGACCAGGTTATAAACTTGGCAACTCAACTGGAATGGATATTATTAACTGCAGGTACTGCAGGATACTTTTTAAAAGTGTAGTTATACAGGATTTAGGACACTGTCCTACATGCTAGACCATCGGAGATCTAAGGGCTCAGATCCAGGCAGCATGGGCAGAGATTGCACCCCTCAAATCACATATTCAGTAGGAAATATATTACAAGAACCACTCGCCATTTCCCCAACATCTAACTGAAGCACCTCGACTGCAGAGGGTAGTTGGTCTGGGAGGCTGTCAGGTGGTTAGGAGGGGCAAATCAGGTGCCCCATCACTTAATGCTCACCAATGTCTCACCTCCACAAACCATATAAAAACTACAAACAGGTATCTGCCACTATCTCCAAAATCAAACAAAGGGCAGGGGACACTGCAGAGCAGGGCACTGCAGCACAGGCGCTAGTGCTACAAAACATGACCAAAACAGGGACCAAAACAAAAAAAGCAAAAAGGAAATCCAAAACACTTCTGATCATAGGAGACTCCATGATTCGGGGAGTTGATACCTCACCTCTGGCCAGGGGTAATGGTCAGATGTCTCCCAGGTTCATCAGCATGGAGAAACACTGACCACATTGCTAAAATCATGCAGGAGCAAGGAAAAACATCTAGGTCCTGATACACATAGGGACTAACAATCTCGCCAGCTGGTCAGTTGTGGAGACCAAGGTACATCTGACAGGCTGGGAGACAAACTGTCATCCATTTTGTCTGGCATCTCCTTCTCTGAGATCCTGCCAGTCTGAGAGAGGGGGGCAGATGGATGGAAGGTCAGAGAAGGGGAGATAGGAGAGCTAAACATGTCGCTCAAGGGCTGGTGCCAGGAAAAAGGACACATATTTGTAGGGAACTGGCAACAGTTCTGTGAGCGAAAGTTCTTTAAATTTGATGGACTGCATCAGACTAAGGTGGGAGTCAATGCATTGGGGCAGAAGTTTGATGTCTTTGCAGAATATTTAAACTAGCAGATGGGGAAAGGTGTGCAGCACCAGATACATTGAGTGGGAAGAACACCCCTCCCCCCTCAGCTAGAGATCAAACAGGAGCTCGGCATGTTTGTAGTTCATTTGCATCACCAGGTAAGGAAAAAGGTCTGGCTTCCCATACAATGTGCGGGGGAAATGCCGGACCTCACCCAATGGATCTATGTGATAACTGTGAAAGCCTAAAGGTGATCACCGTTGTATCAAGAAGTCAAGTGCCAAAAATTTTATCCAGGAATTCCTGACACCCGGTGCTAGTACAACGGTCGAGGGCTTACTTTTTAATGTTTTATGTGGGGCTGTGCCCACTGCACTTCTGATAGGGTTTCACCCCCCGTAATTCTTCTACCAAAGGATTCTCAACTCTAGGGGTGCATGTCGGGGGGTGAAAACAGAAAAACAAAAGGTTCAGGCCGGCACAACAAAAACACACCAGCGCCTAGACCCGAACCCAGTACCCTGCCAACCAGCATCGGCAACCCACCCACCATGCCACAGGGTCAGCTCGGCAACCAACTGTGGCACAAACCTTCATATCCCCCCCATGCAAATACATACATCCTGTCTCCTTATTCGCTGACCCCTCCCATCAGGCCACCCTACCCTACCCTAGCCCTCCAGGGATGTGCTGGGAATTGGGTCACTGTTATTGTCGGCACCCTTTTTCCAGCACACTAATCACAGGTACTCCACCCAACAACTAACATATCAAAATTTGGCCAATGGAAAATTATGTACACAAATGCCCGCAGTCTGGGAAACAAGATCCCAGACCTGAAGGTAACAATGACAGAGGCTAAATGACATAGTAGCCATTAGTGAGACATGGTTCACCAGTAACCACACTTGGGAGACTTTAGTACCCGGCTATGTACTGGTCAGAAGAGACCAAGGTGCAAAAAGGGGTGGGGAGTGGTGCTTTATTGTAGCAGTGCTGTTGGGTGGGCTGTTACCCAAGGCAAAGTTGTTCCAAACGTGTTGGAGTAAATGGTTGAAGGCAAGTTGATCAGAGTTTTGCTTGTGCCTGGGACAATGAATATATTACCTGAGTGGAAGTGAAGGTAGTGGCTGGTGGAGGCAGCAGGGGTGAATGGGTGCATATGTAACTGGGGAGTTTATTTAACCACTACTCGAACCCATAAGGAGCTAGGTGTTGCATACACTTATCATTTAGTGAGGACAGCTCAAACTATCATATAATGTACAGTAATCAGTCTGGGTGGAGGAGTAAAGGATAAACCTACAGAGGGCATCAGTTAGGGAATCTAAGATAACTGGCATTTTGTGGCAATGTCATATACCACATCACCAAAATCAATTAGTAAAATCATACATTCAACCAAGCAGCTTGTCACACCTTAAGAAAGACAGTCCTCCACCCTGTAGAGGGTTCCAAGCTTCCTGTAAGACTGATATCAGTGCCTGGATATAGGAGGTAAAATCCAGGGATTGATCAAGTAGGATGCCAAGGTACTTAATTTATTTCACCTATTTCAGAGTAGTGCCTTCTGAAATTTCTATGACAAGGACAGGGTTGCCTGAAGACTTTTAAAGACAAAAGGCACTGATACCATTTTGGACTGGTTTAAAGCTAAATGATTTGTTTTAAACTGGCCTGAGAGAGTGGAGAGATTGTTGAAATTGAATTGCAGAGCATCAGAGATATCTGTGGAACTATGACCATTTGTACATAGGATGGCGTCATTCACATGCATATGGATATTGCAGGAATTAAAAGACCATAGAAGTTCATTGACAAAAATTAAAAAATAAGTCCCAAAACAGACCCTTGAGGGACCCGCATACTGACTTGTTAAGGTCAGAGGGCTATGCCAGTAGAAACAGACTGTGTGCTGCCAGAGAGCTATGAGGGAGAACCAGGAGAGAGAGGAACCGATGATGCTAGAGTCAGTGAGTTTAGTTAGAAGGGTGTGATATAATTTTCAAACCTGTTGACAGGTCAAAGAATATGACACCAGTAGACAGGCCATTATCAATGTTAGAAGGGGTAAAGTCTGTGAATCTAGGAGGGGGCTGGAAGATAAGTGAGCTGCTTGAAGCCAGGCTGGTTGTTGGAAAAGAAACAGTGCCTGGACTAAATGTTTCACAGCTGCCTGGTAAACATCCTCTCAAGGATTGTGGAGAGAACTGGGAAGAGGTTGGCTGATAATTTACAGGAGAGTTTGTAGGGCCACTTTTTTTGCAGGGGAATCCTGATTCCATGTATCAAGAGTGCAGAGAAAACTAGAGAAGAGGAAACAATTAAAGACGTAGGCCAACTGGGTAGCAATTTCTGGGGAAGCCAGTTTCAGAAATCTAGAGGCAATGCAATCAGACCCAGAACATGAATTTGATTTAGAGCGTAATAGCCCATGGAGGACCTCAGAAGTAGAGAAGCAAGAGGAGAAGCTAGTCATACCAGATTTGGTGTAGCTGTGCAGAGAACCAGAGCGGCTGCCAGTAGGGGAAGGATACAATCCACGTGGCCAACCCACAAATTGAGCATCATGAGCATTCACCAAAAAAGGCATGGGAACGTGGCTTTAGGGTTTTCAAGCCTAGATTCACATCCCTCTAACAGCAAAAGGACAAGACCACACAAGCAGCCACAGACAGTCATCATCTGGTAGGACAAACAACATACAATTGTTTCCAGATGACACAAATGCAATTGTACTAATGTGCTATCTTTGTGGATTTGTTTCTGTGCATGCACACACACTCAGTCGCTTCTGGCTGCAGATAGATATCCATGCTACTCAAATCACAACATTACTTCTGTTTGCAGAAGCACAGGCCCTTGCAGCCACAGAGAAAAATTCACAACACACAAATTACAACAGTTCTTTTGTTAGCAGAAGCACAGGTGCCCATGGGGTCATTACTTCTGTAGCCACAGGTACTCATGCACACTGTAAGACATGCACATACTACTGTGTGCAGGCCCCTGCACTTCTGCAGCTGCAAGTGTGAGACACACACACACACACTGACTTCTGGTTGCAGAAGCACAGGCCTCTGTGGTGCCTGCACTTGTGAAGCAGCATCTAGACTTATATGACACTCAAACTGCAACACTACTTCTGTCTGCAGAAGTGCAGGCCCCTGTGTGACAGGTCTTCTCCTGCTACAGGTGAGTCATGCACACTGTGGGACATACACACACTACTGGGTGCAGGACCCTGCACTTCTTCAGCTGCAAGTGTGAGACACACACTTACTTCAGGCTGCAGAAGTACAGGCCTCTGTGGGGGCCTGCACTTGTGAGCTTACATCTAGGATTCTATGACACTCAAACTGCAACACTACTTCTGTCTGCAGAAATGCAGGCCCCTGTGTGGAAAGGTCTTCTCCTGCTACAGGTACTCATGCACACTGTAAGACACACACACACTTCTGGCTATAGATAAAAATCCACAAATGTAGCACATTAGTGCTACTGTATTTGTATCAGCTGGAAACAGTTGTATGTTATTTGTCTTACCTGATGATGGCTGTCTATGGTTGCATGTGTGGTCTTATCCTTTTTTGCTTGGAAGAGGTGGGTAGTTAGGGTTAGAAACCCTAATGACACAGTTCCCTACTTTTCTGGGGTTATGTTAAACTCTAAGAGGTGCAGTAACACTGTTTTTTTTTTTGCAATGAATTTCCTTTCTTTTTGAAATAGTGGAATCATATCCTCATTCATGCAGGTTCCTTCAGGAGCGGTGTGAACAGATATAGATGAACAGGACCTTGAGGGCTCTTCATCATGGGAAGAGTCCAAGCAGCTATGGATGCAAAGAATTCATGGGGTTGTCAGTGGGAGGCTGCAGATGCACAAGGCCCATGTGGCTTCAGATGCAGGTGCACAGGTCCAAGAGTCCAGCTGGCTATGGAAGTGCAATGTCCTCTGAGCTATGCACTTCTGTGCAGCTATGGGTACAGTGGTGCAATACCATATGGGCCCTATGCCAACAGAAGACTCTCTTCACTATATGGTTACTTGTTGCCCATGTGGCCAAACTGCACTCTCCTTCCCCAGACTTGGGCTGGTGCTTTATGGCAGCACCAACCCCCAGCCTCAGCCGATCCAGATGGGTCACTGATCTTGCCTGTGAACTCAACTCAATGGCACAGAACCTCAACTATCTGTTGGGTCAAAGGCCAGCCATTGCAGAAAATGTTTCTTTATAATTTTTTTCACATTTTGGGTTACCAGAGGTGCAACAAGTAACTTCTAATATGATCAATCACTCTCTGCCTATCATTGATCAGAAAACAAACTGTCTATATTGGAGAAAGGACTGAAGTTTGTACCTACTAATAACATAATTATTTTTTAATTATACATTTTCTAAGGCTAGCATGTAACCCAAACCTGAAGTGTGTATTCCATAATTAAGAAAATATGTGATGCCTGGACCAAGAACTACTCAATATAATGGATACACAATCACAGGACAGTATCCTGGTGCAAGCCAAGAAATTTCAGCTGAAATCCACCATTATGCCACCAATGAATGAAGCTGGGATAATTTTTCTAAAGGTATATGAGAGATATCTGGATTCACTTAGAATAAGAATTTTCCCCAAGATTCATGAAACTCACTGAGGAATTTGAAGCATTCAACTACTTGGAGCAATATGAACCAGTGACCATCAAACAAGCAGATAAAGGTGGCGTGTAGTTGTGATGAACACCACAGATTATGTTGTTCTGTAAAGTGCCAACTAATCAATAAAATGTTTGTCAGAAGCTGTCATGTGACCTCACTTACACCTGTAAGAGGGAAATTGACCACTACATTAATGTGGCTTTTACAAATGGCATCACTGATGCAGATACTAAGAACTTCCTGAATACAGAGCATCCTATGAGGGCCGCAATATACTTGTTTCCTATTGTTGATATGTACAGGGACTGAAAAAGTTAACAGTGAACCTAATCTTACCGTGACTGAAAAAGGGCAAAATCCATTTTGCAAAATGGAAAAAAACGTATTTTTACTGGTATCTGAAAAAACAAAATCTGTTTTTACAGGTGTTTTGTTTTGTGAGCTTTGTTTAACAATTTATTTCTCAGCTAGCATGTATTTTAGCAATTTTGATGTCTGTTATTGTGCATTAATCCTTGTAGTTATTAAAAATAAACTCTATGATAAGCTAAGCCTGTACCTCACTTGGATTTTGTGTCTTATTTGTGTGTGTGTGTGTGTGTGTGTGTGTATGTCTGTGTAGATGACCAGTTCCATGTCACGGCAGTGACAGGAAATTTGCTGATCATCATTACAGCAATGGCACAATGCCAACAATTGGCATTGTGCCGTCACTGTATAAAAGTTTTTTTTCTGGGGCTTTGCCCACCTCACACCCAGCACTATAGATTACCAACTCTGAGTCAGAGTTATTTCGGAGGGGCAAACTCCCCAGACAGCAGCATCGGAAACCAGCAGACCACCACAGCAAACTGTTGATTCTGTCACTGTGATGGTGTCACTGTTTTCCCATTGCTGTGGTGATGGTATACCTAGGTGACCTCATGTTTGGCATCTCCAGTTGACTAGGCCTCATATGTGACAGCAGCATCTCCATGGCCCCATCCCTGAAAGGTGACAGCAGCTCCCACCCCATAGGGGGAATGGCAGCAGCAGCAGCACTACAGCTCCCATCCCTCAGGTGTAACGGCAGCAGCATTATGGCCCTCACTCCTTGGGGGTGATGGCAGTAGCACTGAGGCTCTCATCCCTCAAGGGTGACAGCAGCACCCCATGGCCCCCATCCTTCAGGTGTGATGGTAGCAGTGGCAGCAGCACTATGGCCCCCATGCCAAAGGGTTGACAGCAGCGGCAACACTATGGCCCTCATCCCTCAGGTGTGATGGTAGCAGCACTGTAGCCTCTGTCACTCAGGTGTGACAGCAGCAGCACCACCATGGCCACCACCCCTCAGGGGCGAGAGTACTAGCACTAAAGCTTCAATCCCTTAGGTGTGAAGACAGCAGCAACAGTGCAGCCCTCTTCCCTCATGGGTGATCGCAGCAGCACTATGACCCCCATCCCTCAAGTGTGATGGCAAGAGCAACAGCGTAGCCCCCATCCCTTAAGGGTGGTAGCAGCAGTGGCAGCACTGCACTCCCCTTTAGGGCCACAAAGAAGCTAAGCTGCCCCTCACTCTGGAGCACAAAACTAACAGCAGCAGGGAGAACTGCCAGTGCTTACACTATCAGCAGCCCAGATCACCCACCCACTCAGCTTAAAAAAAAAATCCTCCCAAAATTAAAAATAAAATAGTGGTGCACAACACTGGTAAGTGGGAGATCTGGTTTTGTGAGCTGAGCTAATCCACACATCCCTTGTCCTGGGCTGGTGGGCTTTAGAGCACAATGCAGAGGTACTGCATGCTGCCTCAGGGGATGCGGAACTACCATAATAAAGTGGGAGACCACACAGTGTTGTGAGGCCCCTGTAGGTTGGTTAATCCAGCACAATGACACCCAGATCAGCAAGTGACCCTTGAGCCTCCTAACTTAGCAAATTGTAACACTTCAACTTTCCGAGAGACACATTTAAATAAATGCAATGAAGGACAATGACAGCCGCCCCCCTAATTCTCCAAGTGTGCTGTTACTAAAACTTTACGTCTGGATGGAGAGCAGTTGCAGCACCTGATCAAAGGGTTAGGTACAGAGCTTATACCAGATACCCTGTCCCTGCTGCCCAGCCCAATTCCACAAGTGGGCTGATACTTAAAATTATTTTGTTGTTGTTTTATATCATCTAATGTGAAAAAACATTTAGGCATATACTTTTTCTACACAAAAATGCTACTTTCAAGTTGCTGTGCAGTCACATCAGCTTATCGAATGGAGGGTTAGATACAAGAACAGTTAAACTTTAAACCTGAATCTCCCACCCCCAGCTGTCTAGTCTGAGTCCTAGGGTGTGCTGATACTAAGCTTTTTTTTCCTTCATATCATCCAGTGCAATACTAACACAGCCGACCCCCCCGCACTACCACCAACACAGCTGACTCCCCACTGCACCACCAACACAGCCAACTCCCCCACACCACCAACGCAGCCGACCTCCCCCCAGAACCAAAACAGATGACTTCCCTGTACCATCAACATAGCTGACTCCCCCACATCACCAACACAGCCCACTCCACCCTGCACCACCAGCACAGCTGACTCCCCCCTGCAGCACCAACACAGCCGACACCCCACCACAATACTAACACAGCTGACTCCCCCATGCACCATCAACACAGTGATTCCCCCCACACCACCGACACAGCTGACTCCCCCTGCATCACCAACACAGCTGACTCCTCCCCATCACTACTAACACAGCTGACTCTCCCCGTGCCACTAATAAAGCTAGCTTCCCCTCCTTACACCAACAAAGCTGGCTGCCCCCCTACACCAACACAACCAACTGCCCCACACCAGCACAGCCAACTGCACTCCCACCAGCACAGCCAACTGCACCCCCACCAGCATAGCCTACTGCTCCCCACCAGAACATTTGATCCAAAAGGCTGGGCTAACTAAGAAAGGGTGCCCACACTCCAAGTGCTTTGAATAAAAATAAAAGTGTTATTTAAATAAATAAAAGCAGCAGTAAGAACCCCTGCCACCTACAATATGTGCATTAACAGACCTTTGGAAAATAGAGACAATACTATTTGGCAAATGACCACAATAAATTTTGAAGAAAAATGTCAGAATTTTACTATTAAATCTATCCTCTAATGAAAGCCAATTTACAGCTTTGTAGAGGTCACAATGATGGGACATTTTAGGGAGTCCAGTTACAAACCAAATAATGTTGTGATATGTTGCCCTTAACCTACCAAAGATTTTTGAAGAGGGAGAGGAGGAGTACACCAATGAGCCATAGTCAATTAAGGGAAGCAAAAAACAATTATTAAATAGGGCCCTCGTTTTGGGTATCAAAAATTTTTCACATGATATAACGTACCTAGCCTTTGATGTATTTTTTGATCAACTGATTGATATGATTTTCAAAAGTTAAATGGCAATCTAGGTATATACCAAGATATATTAACTCAGTGACTCTCTCAGTCAGGTTATCATCATTATCTCTGAGAATAAAATCAAAATCAGTGGCCTTTATAATACCTGAGAAAACCATAGACTTTATTTTTTTGGCATTAAGAACTAATCCACGTGCTGAGAACCAAGAATGTAGCCTGCTAAAATCAAACTGAAGTTTATAAAGAAGTACTGAGGGACTATTACCTTTACAAAACAGAGCTGCATCATTGACATAAAGAATAAGCTCAGTGTCCCTACATATCTCTGGTAGTGAATTAACAAAAAGTGTAAACAATAAAGGGCCTAAAACAGAACCTGGTGGGACTCCATATTTAATAAAACATACATCTGAAGGTACTTGAAGGTTTTGATCATGTCCTCCCTCTCCCATCTGTTCTCCAGAGAGTACATGGGCCCCATGAGCCTCTTATCATAGGTGTTGCTTTACTGACCCTGGATCATTTGGTTGACCTTCTCTGGGCTACCTCCAGCATGTTGATATCTTTCTTAACATAAGGACATCAATACTGCACACTGTACTCTAGGTGCAGTCTCACCATTGACCTGTATATTGGCAGCTAACCTCTTCCTTCCTGTTGGTAATTCCCCTGGCTGTGCAGCCCAGCATCTGATTTGCTTTTGCTGCTGCTCTCCTGCAGTGTACCAAGTGCATCAGGTCAGTTTTTATGATTACCCCAGGTCCTTTTCCTCCTCTGACCGGGTAACTTGCCAATCACCCAGCCAGTATTTGGTTTCTAGAATTCTCTCCCTCAAGTACATAACTTTACACTTTTTAGTGTTGAACTCCAGTTGCCAAATACCAGACCACCTCTCAAGTGAAGCCATGTCTTCCCTGAGTTACTGTCTCTCCTCCTCCTCCATATCCACCCTCCCACCTAGCTCTGTGTCATCTGCAAATAGGCAGAATTTACCTTTGATCCCATCTGCTATTTCACTGATGAAGATCTTAAACAACACCGACCTGAGCGTTGAGCCTTATGGTACTCCAAGATCACTGGCCTAGCTATTGAGAACCCCCTCTGACCAGCACCTTGTGGTTTCTGTTCTGCAATCAGTTTTTGATTCATCTAGCGAACTTGGCCCCCCCAAACCCATGTCTTCCAGCTTTCTGAACAGTCTCTTATGAGGCACAGAGTCCAAGGCCTTGCTGAAGTCCAGATACAGTACATCAACCTCTTGTCTGTTGTCTACTGTCCTGATCAGCCAGTCAAAAAAGTAAGTTAGGTTAGTCTGGCAGTACCTCTCCGACATAAACTCATGCTGCCTCTCACCTTGTAGCCCATTTTTCTCCAGAAAACTCCCCAGACTTTCCTTCAGGATAGTCTCCATTAGCTTCCGCACAACTGAAGTCAGACTGACTGGCCTGTAGTTCCCTGGTTCATTTCTTGGCCCACATTTATACAGAGGCAGCACGTGTGCAGTTCTTCAGTCTCAGGGCACACTCCCAGTCTCCAGGGAAGTGTTGAACAGGTTTGCCGGGGGGGGCTGCCAGTACCACCATTAGTTCTATTAGGAACCTAGGGTGTATTCCATCTGACCCCGGTGATTTATCCACCTTCAGGGCTCTTAGGCCCTTATACGCCCTGCCCGCTTGTGTTATGCTGTCCATGGCTGCCCCTTTCCCATTTCCACCCCCTGTTCCTGTATGGCACTGGTCTGTCTTTCTCTCTAGTGAAGATGGAGCAGAAATACTTGTTAAGTACCTCCACTTTCTCAGAGATGGGTGAACTCGGTGAAGTTCTGACCCTTATTAAATAAGAACCGTTGCACCAAGGGGTTCTGATTAGTTCTGATAATTTATAAACATTTGAAAAATGTGATAAAATGCATAAAATGGCCAAACTTGGTCTTATTTAACACAGAGGCAAAAAGGGAATACTTTAATTAATTATTTGTACAATAATTAAAGTAAAACTGCTAATTAAAAGCAATCACTAGCTCCTTCATGGCTGGCCTATACTAGTGGCATATCCTGCTTGGGCCCGTGAGTGTGCTGGGAGAGACAGAGAGAGAGAGACAGATGCAAGAACCTATAGTGTAAATCATACTACAAATCAATGCCAAGTAGCTAAGATATTTTTATTAACGCTGCTGTGTGAGTATATTATTTTGATGGATGTTCCAGTCAGAGCAGACCAGGCCAAGAAATGGATATAATGAATGATCAAATAAGCAGCAGTAGAGCCCACCCACCCTACCCAAGTGATGCAACTGCAGTCCCTCTCCCACTGTACTGTGGTATGATAAACTTCCTAGTTCAACAAGTGTTAATAATTTCTACTACTAGTCCTACTGATCAACATTCAGAACATGTTTATTAAAGAAGAAATGAAAGCTATACTGATCACTACCCAGGCAGTCACATCACATCGGTCAAGTGCAGTGCAGTAGTATAGTTTGCCACTGCTGCGTCATGTGCACCTGAAGACATGATGACACACAATTACATCATTCCTAGTTCCAATCAATTGCTGCCTGTGCTAAGTAATTTGGTAAGTATGCAAAATATAATAGCCTCAGCCCAGCTGCTGCTATCATACCACACACAATAAAGAAATGAATTCCATTTAGTAACATTTTCTATGTGAAGTAATAGCAGCCAAATATGGGGGATGTGAGAAATATATTATACAAGAGCATTCAATTTACAGGGTTCAGACTTCTGCTAAGCTATGTTTTGTACAGAAATTAAAACAGTAATACTACAGTACAGTCAGGTAGTAAAATAATATTTTTTTAATATTTTTTTTAATCAGCCAAATGGATCAATGAACTACCGACCACACTAACTGAGTGTAACAAGCTCTACCTGATCAAAGCTGGGCTCCGCTCCCACCTGGACCATGAAAATGTCTGTGCCTGAGTCTCCTAATGTTGACCCACCAGCCTCAACTTGACCCTCTCTCCCTCCACTCCTGTCCAGCCCCCCCATCCACACCCCCTTGTACCCCTTTTCCCCAACTCCCCAGTCTCTACTCCACCACGCTCCTCCCCCAGCACCCTTAACAAAGTCTACTCTTGCTGCTCCGACTACATCCACAGCCCAAGCCCCCTCTCCTACCCTGTTTCTATGCTCTTCCCACTGCCTACCTCACATCTCCTCAAACCCACCCCTGACAAAGCCTACTCTTAGCTGCTTACTTTACTCCTCCCTCTATGGACCACACCTGACAAAGCCTACTCTGGCTGCTCATTTCACTACCCTCAGTAGTGAACTTGCATAGCAATCTCAAAACACTGTACCTTACTCAATGAGTGATGACACTATTAGCACATCCGTGCTGTAAATATTCCCTATTTGCTGTTTCAACATCACCTGTGTTTACTGTGTAACCTCTGTTAAGTGATGTCATGGCATGTCACGTCACATCATGTCATGCTATGTCTTGTATTGTACTGTACTGACCAACTTGGAACCTTTGTAAATGAGCCCTTGGCTCAAAGGTATTAATCCTAAACTTAAATAAATAAATAATCAGTTGCTCAGTACAAAAAGTGACTAGTAGTAGTAGAAGAAGACAGCAGTACCATACCTTCCAGATCAGATAGTGGTACTATCAAGTAAGTTTGTGACATGAAATGTCATTGTTTGCTTTATTTGGACTCTGACCCCTGATGTTATTATTTGTCATGCAACTGTGCTCACTGTGTTAATTCAAGTAATTCTGGCCTGGCCTCCAGACTTCCTGGCCTGACTTGTTGCCATTATCTCATGCAAGCCTCATGTATTCAAAAGCCCTTCTAGCCATCCATGTGCAGATCAGTGCACCCATCATTAGGGTGCCAAGATTTAAATTGCTGCACCCTCGAGGCCCCGGAGTTGGAATATTTAGTTGGGGGTGTGGAGGGCACAGCTCAAACACAGGGGGCACAGACCCTGCATATAAATGGATCATCGAATTAAATCCTGGTGCCCTAATGATGGGCACACTAGACAGGTGTGTTACATGCATGGAACCATTAAAAACAACTACAGACCTATCTCCATCCTCCCCCTCCCAAAGCCCTGGAGAAAATTGTATCCACCCAACTCATGGATTATCTATCCAAGCACAACATACTATGCCCAGAGCAGCATGGCTTCCGCCCTGGTCACAGCACCATTATTGGAGTTCTCCCACCAAATACACTCTGCACTTGATGCTGGGGAGATCGCTGGGGCAGTGTTCATTGACCTATCCAAGGCCTTTGACACTGTGTGTCACCCACTATTGCTTGACTCCCTCCGTCAGCTTAGTTTCTCATCTGGCCCTCTGGCCTGGTTCTCCAGCTACCTCTGTGACAGATCCCAAAGGGTCAAAATAAATGGTATCCTATCAACTGCCCTACCTGTATGCTCTGGGGTCCCTCAAGGCTCCATCCTGGGCCCCACATTGTTCAGTCTTTTTCTAAACACCCTCCCCAGCTCCTGTTTGGGCAAAATGCTTCTATACACCAATGACGCAGTCCACGTTGCCTCACACCTCGACCCACTCACACTCCAGAGCTCCTTGCAACTCACCTTCAGTCAAGCTGAAAAGTGGTTCCTCGACCATCATCTGGTTGTGAACCTCAAGAAGACAAACTCTATGATTTTGCACACCGAAAGTAACTCCAGGAATGCTCCCCTTCGCATCGTCCTCAGCACCCTACACGCCCTTGAACAGGTATCAACATACAAATACCTGGGCATCACCTTTGACTTGGCTTTCTCCTTCCATGCCCCTCTTAACTCTCTGTCCTCTGCCACGAATGCCCAAATTGGTCTCTTCTACCGCCACAAAGACTGCCTCCCTGAGTTTGCCCTACGGCTGGCTATCACTTCCTCCATCCTGTCTTTGGCTGATTACGGACTCCCTACCTATTCAGCTGCTGACCCCACTGCCCTCACCAAAGTCCAGACCTCTATCAACAAAGCCTGCAGGCTCCTGACTGGTGCCCCAGGCAGAACTCACACATGCCAACTCTGCTCCATCTCGAACCTACTCACTTTGAAGAATGCCTGCAATACCACACCTGTATACTGGCAAAAGACTCTGCTTGGGCTCTCCCCAGGAGTCGCCACATCCCTTCAACGGGCCTCCCATTCAGTCGTCACCCGAATACAACCAAAACCACCTTCCAGGTGCCGAGAGCTAGGACCTCTCGCCCAAAGGTCTTTCCACTACAGAGCACCTTCCTGTATAACTCCCTCCCATGCACATTACTAAAATCTCCAAAATCGGGTCCTTCAAAATCGCCCATGCAAACACTCACTGACACTGGAGCTGTAAGTGCCCATTATAGGGCATTCCGAGAGCTCCGCTCTGGAACCAATCTGGCAAACGTAGCCCTCCGGTAACCACCACCTATTACTCCTAGTCTCTTATAGTATTAGGTATGTACTAGTTTACTTAGAATAGCTTCTTGTAGTCCGTCACACGCACTGTAACCTACGTGCTCCACTGTGTCACTGAAATTGGTTAGTTTTGTATGCTCTTCTGTATCTCACCTATATTGTTCACTGAAATGCCTTGCTTTGTATGCTGTTTTGTATCTCACCTGTATCTCACCTCCACAGTCTTGCTCCACCAATATGTTTTCTCCTCCCTGTGACGAGGTGCTTTGTAAATGAGTCTTTGACTCAAAGGTTGTAAATCCGATTGTGAATAAATAAAAAAAAGTAGTAGACCCTATTCACAAAAGATTTTCATGAAAGACACAATGCTAGGAACTATTTTGTGGATAGGGCCTGCTCAGAGTCAGGAAATGTTTCATGCGGGTATCATATTTGAAATTAAAGTAAGGAATATTGACTTTCAGAAATGTCAAATGGTCAGCATTTTCTGGTGTCAAACAGGGTCTTGTGTCAGTAATGACATTACCAGCTGAACTCCACAATCGTTCTGAACAGACACTAGTCAGAGGGCAAGTCATACACTTCACTGAAACTTTTACTAAAGCGGGCCACATACTGTACTTTCTTTGGATTTCCAGTAGTGCTGGGAGAACTCACTGAAGTTCTGACCCTTAATAAATAAGAAGCAGAACATGATGGAGTTCTGATTTTTTATAAATATTTGAAAAAATGAGATGAAATGCATGAAAGTGATCAAAGTCAGTCATATTCAACACAGAAGCCAAAAGGAAATAATGCATTATTCATATAAAAATGACAGTAAAACTGCTAAATAAAAGCAATAATTAATTACTACTAGCTGCTTCTTGGCTGACCTGTACTGGTAGCAGTAGCATCCTGCATATCCTGCTCGGGCCCATGACATGAGTGTGGAGAGAGTGAGAGAGTGAAAGGTGAGAAGGCGAGAGAGAGATCACGAATACTATTGTATCACAAAAGAAATACCAAGCGCTGCGGCAGCTGTGATTATTTTATTAATGCTGCTGCTGCTGTGTGGTATTATTTTGCTGGATTTTCCAGTTAGAGCAAATCAGGTGAAAGAAATTAATGATCACAATGAGCAGCAGTAAGAGCCCACCCGCTTACCCATGTGAATGATGCAACTGCATTGCATGTCCCAGTGCACTGTGGTATGGTACACTACCTGATCCAGCAGGTGGTAAAGTTGTCTATGATTACTTCTACTACTGTTCAACATGCAATACGTTTATTAAACAAGAAATAAAAGACATAAACTGATCACCACACAGGCAGCTAGTCAGTCACATCACATCGGTCAAGGCAGTGCAGTCATAAAACAAAGGTTGCTACTGCCACTTGAAGGCCTGATGACACACAGTTTCATACTTCCTACAGTAGTAGCCACAGTCATTGCCAGCTATTTCCAGATATTTCGTGAAATTTCTGAAGAGTTTCTCTCGGTTGCCCCTACTGTGGAAATGCAGAAAGCAGGACATATTTCTGGAAATATCACAGAAATTTTGGGAAATAGCTGGCAGTGTCTGTGGCTGCTACTGTAGTTCCACAACTGCTGCCGTGCCAACCTGTGCCAAATAATTCAAGTACATAAAAATTTAAATATAATAATCTCAGCCCAGTTACTGTGAGTGAGATATAGTGTTGTTACAGTCAGGCTAGCATACCCCACACACACACACACACACACACACACACACACACACACACACACACACACACATATACACACACACACACACACACACACATTAATGAAATTAATTTATGTTTTTCTCTGTAATCGCAGCCAGATATCAGGGACGTAAGAATTATGTTATACAAAGAGCATTCTGTTTCAATGTTCAGACTTCTGCTAAGCCATCCATTGTAAGAAAATTAAAACAGAAATACTACAGTACAGTCAGGTTGCTGGTAAAGTAATAATTTTTAATCAGTTACTGAGGACAAAAAAGTGACAAGTAGCAGTAGTAGTGAGGACAAAAAGTGACATGTAGTATACAACATGACATGAGGACAAAAAGTGACAAGTAGTAGTAGAAGACAGCGGTACCATACTTTTCAGAACAGAGTGGTATACCTAGTACCACCAAATAAGTGTGACATGAAATGCAGTTGCTTGCCGTTTTGGACTCTAACCCACTGATGGTATTATTTCTCGTGTTCTGTGCTCATTGTGAACATTAAAATAACTCTGGCCTGGCCTAGTAGTCCATCCTCCTGAGTTGTGACCTGACTCATTGCAATTAATTGCTGCTGTCACAAAAGCTTTTCACCACAGGCACAAAATAAATTCTTGAAAGTGTTTTGTGGATAGGGCCTACACATTCAGACTATATATTTCATTCAGGTATCATATTTGAAATTAAAGTGAGTAATTTTGACTTTTAGAAATGTCAGGTGCTCAGCCTTTTCTGGTGTGCAGAACTCCAGGAGGAGTTTTCTCCCTGTTGAATTTGCGGCCTTTTCTTCAGCTTGTAAGTTTCCCCTTTGAAATTACCTTTATTTTAAACAATATGTAGTCATTTCTGTTGTGCTTTTGATATTATCTTGTTGTGAGACAAACATTTATTGTGCCTCTTTTCAACAACTTACTTTTCAGCTGAATAGCACTGGTACACTCACGTGGGGCTTGTGTAAAGAGAAAGCCTGTTTACAGGAGCAAAAGAGGCTCACAGAAAACACCAAGCTGCACACAAAGTGTACCAAAATGACTGTTGCCACTATAACTGTTTAAGCTACTTGCACCTATTAAAAACAGCTACTCTGGGGCTTAGAACGATTAACTATATCCCCCAGGCTTTCTCTTGAGGCATACTGAACATGTAGCCATTTCAAGGGCATAAACATAGCATATTGCATGCAAGACTGTACTGCCCAACGTAATGAATTATTTTACATTCCACAGAATACTATGCACAATGCTAGCTCATCTTCTGACCAAGTAACTGTAGCCTTTCAGTGGACCTCAGTGGAAATGGAAAAACAGTGGAGATAGATAAGAGAGAGATGGGGGGGGGAGGTGCCCAGAGGTGGCCAACCTCTGAACTAGAGCTGAAATGATAGAATAAAGGACAAAGGATAGAACTGTTGCAACAGAAGTTTTTGTACAAGGAGAGGAAAATAAGGTTCACATCAAGGGATAGAGCTAAGCCCCATCACAGGTAGCATCTTTCAGAAAAAGAGGTGTGCAAGAACAAGAGGGCACAATTTGAAGATAGAGGGAAGGGGGGGATGGCTCATAGGTAATGTGAGAAAGTATTTTTTCATGGAAAGGGTTGTGGATGCATGGAATGGCCTTCCTGAGGAGGTAGTGGAATTAAAAACAGTGGAGGAATTCAAGAATGCATGGAACAGACATACTGTAAGGCAATTCTATTGGGGGTAGGAGGAAGTAGGCTGGTGGTTAACTAGGATCTGCAGCTTATCCACTACATAGGGAAATGGGCAGACTAGGTGGGCCAAGTGGTCCTTATCTGCCATCAAATTCTATGTTTCTGTGTTAGCAGTTTTGGAAGCAGTCCCTGAAGTTCCCCAATCCTTTGTCCTCTACATCCCAGAAATGAAATTAATAGGAGCTGAAAATGCAGAAACTGTTTAAAAATCAGTTGTCAGATCCAAATGCAAACCCCAGTCACTCCACCAATCCCTCCTACTTTCTCCGTGTTGACGTTTGCTTGCTGGAGGTCTGTTTTGTGTTCCCCTGTTAAACCCCTATCTGATTCAAAAAATTGGTGCCTTTTCCAGATCTCAACCTTATTGATTGTTTGTTGGTGGGGTTCAGCTGGTGTCTCCCTTCCTCTACTACGCCCTGCTGCTGCCTAGTCGCGACTGAAACAATCAGTAAAAGAAACGAGCTGTTAACAAAAGGACAGAGCCTTAATGTCCCTGTCCTTATCAAGAAAACTGTGAACTATTAAATTTAAGCAATGTGCAAAAGTAACGGATGTGAACAAAGCCCCCTCCTCTAAGGCCTTCCATATGTTGGACCCATTATTTGCAACTATAAAGCCAACTGACAGTCTCTGTGAAGTGAACCATTGCTGTATTGGACAAAGAACTTTAGCGCACAAGCACTGAGGCAAGGGTTACCCCAAAGGGCATTGGCCGGAAACCAAATGTCAAAGAAATACAAATCACATACCCCAATAATGCAAAGCATCATGGGCTATATATGCAAATCACCAAAATATTATGCTGGTTCAACTTTAAGCAGAAATGCATGGTGCCGAAAGTCCTCTCACACAGTCTGAAAAGGGTGCCAACAGAAGACACAGAAACGTGTTTCACAATACCAGGACTCATCAGTGTGCCTCGTCTGTATGACACCCCAGTGGAAAGAACCAGCTACCCTAAGTTGGTCTATCTAGCTGGCCCAGTGACACTGAGGGCCAAGGCGCTAGACACCTTACTTCACACCATGCCAGAGATCCGTGTTCAGAAATGATCACTGGCCGCCGGGGGTCGGCAGGGGAGGAGAAGGACTGAGCATCGGCTGGACTGCACTCCTTCTTGGAGGAGGGGGGACTCCACAGTCAATGCATGCCTGGCCCTAGCGGAAGCTGGGGGTTGGTGCACCAACGCAACAAAGGGGGTAGAGCTAAGGCAGACACCTGGAGGAGCATCCGTGGATGCATGCATGCTCCCTCCCTGTGGTGTCATTGCATGCCTTAGCTCAGGGACAAAAACCAGGAGTAAAATGTGTGTGGTCCGGGCATGCCTACATGACTGCCCAGCCTCTCAGTCACCGCCTCCATGATGGGCAGTAACCCGTCTCCAGCTCCGTATTCGTCTGTGAGGTGGGTTGAGGGATTCCCACCACCCCACCAAGGGGTGCAAGCAGTGGGGTAGCTGGAGAGAGGTAAGCTACGGGGGACAGGGCTGAGGGGCTCGGGCAGAGTAACTGCTGCCAGGGGCCAAAGAGGAGAAACAGAGTATAAAAAAAAGTTGAATTATCTGGGTTGGGTTGTGGTGAGCCCAATAAAATTAAAAAACAAGCTAAGACAAAGAACCTTAGCGCGCAGCACTGAGGCAATGGTTACACCAAAGGTCATTGGCTGGTAAGCCAAGTTTCAAAGAAATACAAAATCGGTTCATTCTACTGGGGTGTCATACAGACGAGGCACACTGATGAGTCCTTGTAGGACAAAACACGTGTCTGTGTCTTCTGTTGGCACCCTTTGCAGACTGTGTGAGAGGACTTTTGGCACCATACATTTCTGCTTAAAGTTGAACCAGCATAATATTTTGTGGTGATTTGCATATACAGCCCATGATGCCTTGCATTATGGGGTATGTGGATTTTGTATTTCATTGCTGTATTGGTTTTGGAGCTTTCATTACATAGAAACATAGAATTTGACGGCAGATAAGGACCGCTTGGCCCACCTAGTCTGTCCATTTCCCTACCTAACGGATAAACTGCAGATCCTAGTTAACCAACAGCCTACTTCCTCCTACCACCCACTAGAATTGCCATATGTCTGTCCCACGTATTCTTGAATTCCTCCACTGTTTTTGACTCTACGACCTCCTCAGGAAGGCTGTTCCATGTATCCACAACCCCCTCTGTGAAGAAATACTTCCTCACATTACCTCTGAGCCATCCCCCCTCTAGCTTAAAATTGTGCCCCCTTGTTCTTGAAAATCTCTTTTTCTGAAAGATGCTATCCTCTTGGACTTTGTTGATTCCCTTGTGGTATTTGAAAGTTTCTATCATGTCCCCCTCTCCTCCGTTCCTTGAGGATATACATCTTAAGTTCCTTTAATCTTTCTTCATATGTGTTCTGATGCAGACCCTGCATCATTTTGTTGCCCTCCTCTGTACAGCCTCCACCCCTGCCTATGTCTTTGGGAGATGGGGTCTCCAGAACTATACACAGTACTGAGATGTGGTCTTACCAGCTGTATCTATAGAGGGCCAGCAACTTCCTGTTTTCTACTGGTGATGCCTCTCTCTGCATCCCAGTATCCCTCCAGCCCTCCTTACTGCCTTTTCACATTGCTGGCCCACCTTTAGGTCATCTGATATGACTACCCCAGGTCCCTTTCCATTTTTGTTGTTGTCAGTATCTCACACCACATTGTGTACTCTTCCCCTGGGTTTGTTTCCCAGGTGCATTACTTTGCACTTCTTTGCATTGAATCTAAGCTGCCATACATTTGACCATTCCTACAACCTTGCCAAGTCCCTTTTCATCCTTTCCACCGCACCTTGTGTATCAACCCTGTTGCAGATCTTTGTGTCATCTGCAAAGAGACATACTTTCCCTTCCAGTCCCTCTGCAATGTTACTTATAAAGACATTAAAAAGGACTGACCCCAGTACTGAACCCTGCGGTACCCCACTAGTAACCCTCCTTTCTTCACTGTGGACTCCATTTACTATTACCGCTGTGTTCTGTTGTCCAACCAGTGTTTTACCTAGGCTACCACCTGGGACCACTCCCAGGCTGGCTAATTTGTTTATTAATCTTTGTGCGGGACTGTGTCAAATACCTTGCTAAAGTCTAGGTAGGCCATGTCCACAGCCCCTCCCTGGTCTACTGCTTTGGTCACCCAGTCAAAGAAATCAATTAGATTTGTCTGACATGACCTTCCCACTGTGAATCCATGCTGCCTTGGTTCTTGTGCCCCTCTGGCCTCTAGGTACTCAACAATTCTTTCCTTCAGAAGTGATTCCATCATTTTCCCTATCAGTGAGTTCAAATTTACAGGTCTGAAGTTTTCTGCCTCTGTCTTGCTCCCACTTTTGTGAAGGGGAATCACATCCATCCTCCTCCAGTCCTCAGGTACCACACCATCCTCCTTGATTTATTAAAAAGGGTAGTCAGTGGTGTTACTAGTTCTCCCCTTAGTTCTTTTAGAATTCTGGGGGTGAATCCCATCAGGCCCCATTGCTTTATCCACCTTCAGTTTTAAGAGTTCTTTCAGAACCCTTTCTTCTGTGAAAGGACTAATATCAACCCCACTATCCAGAGTGCTTCTATTGACCAGATTAGGTATTTCCCCTGCTTTTCCATTGTGAATACTGAGCAGAAGTATTCATTCAGTATCCCTGCTTTTCTTGTTGCTCTCTGCCCAACCACCTTCCTATTTGTTCAGCCTCAGTATTCATGCCTTAGTCTTTCTTTTGCTCCCTAATGTACCTATAAAAGGTGTTATCCCCCTTCTTAACCGAGTTCTCAGTCTTTTCCTCGGTTTGAGCCTTTGCCATTCTGACTGCCTTATCCGCTTCCTTCTGCTTTAACTGGTACAGTTTTCTGTCCTGCTCCTTCTGTGTTTCCTCATACTTCCTAAATGCTATCTTTTTCTCCCTTACCTTCCCTGCCACTTCTTTTGAGAACCATAGTGGTTTTCTTTTTGTTTTTATTCGTTTATTTGCTTCACACAAAGGCTTGTTGCCTCTGTGATGGCAGTTTGATGTTTCCCATTGTTGCTCCACCCCACCTTCTTGCCTGTTTGCTAGTGCTTTTCTGAGGCACTCTCCATTTGACAAAATCAGCCCTCCTGAAGTCCAGTACCTTCACTTTTGTGTGGCTTGACTCTACAGCTAAGTTTATCATGAACCACACTATTTGGTGGTCGCTTGTTCCTAGATGGCTACCCACTTCATACTAACATACTAACATACTAAAATGCCAGCAGAATATGCCTAACAGTCTTTGGTGTCTGCTCATTTGGTCAGTCCCCAACCTGGGTGCTGACCTTGCTGTCCCCCTCGCCTTCTCTGGCTTCTCCCTTCCCAGTTCCGGATATTCTTGCTGCATTGGATTTTGCTTCCAGAACCCTTCCCCTGTACCTGTCCCACCCCCTCTTGAACCTCTCCTCTGTCTCTGCCTCCACCAGCCCCCTAGGCAGTTCATTCCATGGCTCCACCACCCTCTCAGTGAAGTAGCACCTCCTCCTTTCTCACCTGAATCTTCCTCCAGCTTCCACCCATGCCCTCTAGTGGCCCTTCCTCCTTCCTTCAAGCACCCTGACTGTTCCTCCCTATTTACCCTCTTCATGTACCTAAAGACCTCTATCATGTCCCCCGTCCCTTCTCTCTTCCAATGTGTACATATTTAGCTCTTCGAGCCTCTCCTCATAGGTCCTGTCCCCCAAGCCCCAAATCATTTTGGTTGCCCTCCTCTGGACCCTCTCCAGGAGGTTAATGTCCCGCTTTAAGTGTGGCCTCCAAAACTGCACACAGTACTCAAGGTGCGGCCTCACCAAGCAGTTATACAGAGGGAGTATCACTTCCCTCCTTCTGGAGGTGATCCCCCTAGCGATGCATCCCAGCATCCTGTTGGCCTTGGCTGCTGCCCTCCTACAAGTCTCAGAGTTGTTCATCTTGACATCCACCACCACCCCCAGGTCCCTCTCAGCCATCGAGACTTGTAGCATTTCCCAGGGTGTACACTTGACCTGGGTTTCTGGCCCCAGGTGGAGTACCTTGCATTTTCCTGCATTGAACCTCAGCTTCCACTTTCTAGACCATCTTTCCAGAGCCTCCAGGTCCCCTGTAGGGCCACCTCCCCCCTCCCCATCCACCACCGGCCCCAGTTTGAGTCATCCATAAAGAGACTCATCTTACTCCTGATTCCTGTCCTTATGTCAGATACATAGGCGTTGAACAGAAGGGGCCAGGACTGATCCCTGTGGGACCCCACTAATGACCCTCCTTGGGGATGAGACTATCCCACCAACTACGACCCTCTGGGTCCGGTCCTGGAGCCAATTGCCTATCCATCTGATCATCTGGTTCCCCACCCCCATTTCTCCCAGCTTATCCAACAGGCCCACGTGAGGAACAGAGTCAAATGCCTTGCTGAAGTCTAGAAAGAGGACATCCACTGGTCTACCCAGGTCCAAGGCACTTGTCACCCAGTCATAAGACTTCAAGATCAGAGATCCTCTCTCTGTCCCCATTTGAGAGTACCAGGTCTAAAGAGTGCTCTCTCCCGAGTGGGTTCCAAAACTAGCTGTCTGAGGCATGCCCCCTGTGGGGCATCGAGAATGGCCCTGCTCTTGGATGTAGCTGCAGCAAAGGTGCTCCAGTCAACATCTGGCATATTCAGGTCCCCCATCAGCAATATCTCCCCTTTCTCTGCCATCCCAAGGAAGCCTTCTATCATTTCCTTGTCCATTTCTTCCCCCAAGATGGGGGTCTATATACAACCCCTGTGTGGATTGTGGAGCCATTTCCAGTCTCCAGGGTGACCCACAGTGCCTTCTCTTCTCCCTGTTTACCCTTTAGTTCTGTTGCTTTGATCCCTTCCCTTACATAGAGAGCTACTCCTCCTCCTCCTCTTATTCCCTCCCTGTCCCTCCTGTAGATTGTGTACCTTGGTATGTTGACATCCCAGTCATGGTTCTCTGTGCACCATGTTTATGTGACTGCCACAATATCCAGGCATCCCTCTTCCATCAAGGCCACCATTTCAGGGAGCTTTTTACCTAGACTACGGGCATTTGTACTCATTACCCTCCATTTTTTATGGCTTTATTTCTTTTTGCCCCATCCCTGTTCCTACTGCCTTTGTCTTTTTCTCCATTTACCCCTGCCCTTCTCCCTATTGACTGCTCTATCTTGGTGTTTACCTCACTAATTACCCTGATTTTTTTTGGGGGGGCTAGGATTTCCCTTCTCCTTTCAGTGCCTCTCCCCTTGGCTAGTTTAAATGCTTGCCTTTGAAGCATTTAAACCTATCACCTAGGATCCTGGTTCCTCTCCCGGATCGATGCAGACCATCGCACCTCTATAGGCTTGCTTCCCTCCAGGTGGAGCCCCAGTCTCCAATGAAGCCAAATCCCAGAGCTCTGCACCAGCTTTTCAACCAGTCTTTGAATCCCATGGTGCAGAGTACCCTAGCCTCATCCATGCCATAGACAGGTAGCACTTCCGAGAAAGTTACCATGTGTGCTACTTGTCTAAGACCCCTCCCCCAACTCCACAAACTTCTGTTGTACTGCTCTGATTCCATTCTCAACCAGGTCATTCGTCCCTAGGTGGATAATGATATCCAGCTCCCTCCTCCTTGCCGCTGCTCATGATCCTGAGGATTCATTTCCTGTCCCTCTAAGCCATGGTGCCGGAGGCTACCTCCCTCCCTTTCCCTCCCTCCCCAGTTCTGCCGCCTAACAATTGAGTCCCCCACCAGGAGTTGTTTCCTTCCCCTGTGGGGTCCTGGGCCACCCTCCTGTGGGTCTCCATTGTGAAGGTTCCCAGCATCCTCCTTGGTCTCCACTACAGGTGCCTCCATAGAGGAACCATGCTCCACCAGAGTGGTGAATGAATTGTGGAGAGGCACAACTGGAGGGATGCACCTCTGTTCCACCACCCTTACCCTCCCTGAGTCCACTGTGGTCCAACCACTCATCTTTCTTGGCAACCTTTGAGGTAGTGGCAGTGGTCTGGGTGGTCCCTGGGTGGGGAAGCAGGTTTCCAGAATCCTTGCCAGGTCAGCATGGAGACGAACAACGTCCTCCCTCAGACCAGAGAGGTGCCTGCAAATAGGGCAGCAACGCAGTCTCCAGAATGTCTCCCAGAAGACTGCTGCTCCACAGCCAGTGCATTGCACCACTCCCCACATATCTGTCTCCTTCCAGTTACAGATGCTTTATGCGGTTTTGTTCTTATTTTAGTGTATGCAAGCTTGTGAGTGTCTCTACCGCTATTCAGTGTGCTGTGCCTTTAAGGATATGAACAGGTGTATGTTGTTAGCAGTTTTGGGGAAGTGATGTCAGAATCCCTGCTATAAAGGAAGTTATGTGCTTGGGGTGGGTGGGGTGAGGGGAAGGGTGGGTGGGAATAAACTTATGCCATCCAGAAACAATCACCTACAACTCTTACCCTCCGCCCGGGGAGTGCCTTCCTTCCTTTCAGACACCTATTTTACAAAGGCTAAGTAAGAGGTCTAGTCAAAATGACTGCAAATATTTCCCAGCTACAGTTCCTCCCTGTCAAATTAAAGTTAAAACTAAGAAAAGTCCACCCCAAAAACAGAATCAATACTAGTTACTTACACAGGTCCAAAAAGTAATAATTCAGTTCAGTGTAGTCTACAAAATAATCTCCTTGATTCAAGGAAGCTGTGGCTGCTTTCTCACTCTCTCTCTCTCTCTGTCTAAGCCTCAGCAGGCACAGACCACAAACAACTCCTGTTATAAATCCTCAGTTCAGCTAGGCCCCTTTCAGCTCCTCCCCTTAACAGACACCTATTTCACAAAGGCTAAGCAACAGGTCTAGTCACAAATGACTGCAAATATCTCCCAGCTACAGTTCCTCCCTGGCAATTTAAAGTTAAAACTAAGAAAAGCCCACCCCAAAAACAGAATCAATACTAGTTACTTAAATAGGTCCAAAAAGTAATATTTCAGATCAGTGTAGTCTAGAAAATAATCTCCTTGATTCAAGGAAACTGTGACTGCTTTCTCACTCTCTCTGTCTAAGCCTCAGCAGGCAGAGACCACAAACAACTCCTGTTACAAATCCTCAATTCAACTAGGCCCTTTCAGCTCCTCCCTTAACAGACACCTATTTCACAAGGCTAAGTAACAGGTCTAGTCACAAATGACTGCAAATATCTCCCAGCTACAGTTCTTCCCTGGCAAATTAAAGTTAAAACTAAGAAAAGTCCACCCCAAAACAGAATCAATACTAGTTACTTACAGGTCCAAAAGTAATAATTCAGTTCAGTGTAGTCTAGAAAATAACCTCTTTGATTCAAGGAAGCTGTGGCTGCTTTCTCAATTTCTCTGTCTCAGTCTCAGCAACACTGGTGTTGTATAAGGTATGTTCAGATGGAAAATAAATAATTCTTAAAACAGCAAACTGCATTTCACTGTCCCCACAAGAATGATCCAAACATGCCCAATGTGGAGTGACAGAAATGAAGGGTTTAGTCTGACGGCTTGTCCAGATATCTATTGTGAGATGCATCACCCTCCCAACAGCACTATACAAAACTCATCTCCATTTGTTTACATATGTAAGCCCCTCCAGATGTCTAGGGATATGCTGGATGGTAAATACTAGAGAGGGGCACTCACAGCCAGAAAAGTATGAAACTTCATATGGGCAAGTATTATTGAGCTGCTCAATATGAGTGACTCAGTACTACTGCTCCCATTTAGAGTGAATGGAGAAAAGAGCACAAAATGATTATAGCAAGTGTAGCACTGAGGAAATGTGCTACAATCATGAGAAAGGGATAAATAGATCAATTTGGCCAAACCCTGTGAGTTGGTCATGTGGTGTAGTGGCTTGAGCCACTGCACCTGAGCCTACAAACATATGAACATACGAAATTTGCCAGCAGATAAAGGCCTAGAGGTCTATCAAGTCTGCTCAAATGTGCAGCTAGCACCCCTTATTCTGCAGCTGCCCCTCCCTTCCACCCTTCCTCTTCACTGACCCTCCCCCTTGTCCTATCCCATCCCCTTTTGAAGCAGTCTATTGTTCTACTGGATACCACTTCTGCAGGTAATGCATTCCACCCAGCCACCACCCTTTCTGTAAAAAAGTGTCTCCTCATCTCCCTCCTAAACTTTCCTCCCTCCAGTCTCATATCATGGCCCCTGTTGTCCCTCCCCTCCCTTACTTTGAACAGCCCCTCTGTACCTGTCTCATTTATTCCTTTCATGTACTTAAAGGTTTCAATCATGTCCCCAGTCCCTCATCTCCTCCAGTGAGTACATGTTCAACTCCCTCAGCCTCCTCTCGTATGATAAGTCCCCCAGCCCCTTGATCATCTTTGTCACCCTGTGCTGCACCCCCTCCAGTAACTTAATGTCCCTCTTCAGATATGCGCCAGTACTGCATGCAGTACTCCAGGTGCGGTCTAATTAATGACCTATACAGTGGCAGAATCACCTCCTCCCTCCTCGAGGATATACCCCTTGCAATACAACCCAGCATTTTGTTGGCCTTTGCAGCTGCCTTCCTACATTGTGCTGAGTTGTTCATTGACCCTGTAATGAGCACCCCAGATCCTTCTCCTTCCTCTGTCTGGGCTAGCTGTATCTCCCCAGCTGGTAACTCCTCCTGTGTTCTTCATCCCAAAATGCAGCACCTTGCACTTTTGGCATTAAACCCCAGTTTCCAGGTGTCTGACCAGGTTTCAAGCTTTGCCAGATCATTCTGCAACCCTGCCATCCCCTAGGTCATCCACCACTGCTCCTACCTTGGTATCATCAGCAAACAGACTGATCTTGCTCTTGATGTCCAATGATATGTCTGCAATGAATATCCCAAACAACACTGGTCCCAACACTGAGCCCTGTGGAACACCACTTGTCACTACCCTTGGGTATGAGAGCTCCCCACCCACCACCACCCTCTGTTGCCTTCCCTGAAGCCAGTTCCCTACCCATCTTACCAGCTTTGCACCTGCCCCAGTGCCTACTAACTTACTTCCCAGCCTTCCATGGCACCGAGTCCAATGCCTTACTGAAGTCCAGATACAGGCCATCCACTGCATGGCCCCTGTCCAGTTGCCTAGTTACCCAGTCATAGAACTCTACCAGGTTGGTTTGGCAGGATCTGCCCCATATGAAGCCATGCTGTCTTCTGTCCTGTAGCCCTTTGGCTTCTAGGAGGGCCACCAGCCTTTCCTTCAGGATAGTCTCCATTAGCTTACCCACGATGGATGTGAGGCTCACTGGTCTGTAGTTTCCCACCTGTGTTGCTCTGTTCAGATCCCGGTGCAGAAAGCTATTTTGATTCCTGTGGGAGTTGCTATTTTCTCCTAAGGCCATGCCCCCTGGAGTTTACAATCTTTATTTTGAGGGGTGTGGGAGTCTTGACCCCATATAAAAAACTTGATTTTCTTAATTTTTTCTTATTAAGTGACTGCGCTATTTGCGATGGTTGATGCTGTAGTGTTCACCCTTTTGACGCCAGGCAGTTGTTGATTTGGTTTATGTGATCAGTGGTCTATAGACTCACTCTTATCACATAAAACTAAAAACACAGTCCCAGAAAATAAATCTCGTTATCTGGGTTCCACTGAGATGTTTCTGGGGGGCTGCAGGCAGCTTGTAGACAGTGGGTGTAGCTGCAGGGAAAGTCTTAGTTAATCAGATCACAAGGTGCTTCTAGTGAATAAATTGTCCACTCAGCAGTAAAATTGCAACCAAATGATTTAATTTTGCAAAATTGATCAGTCCACTCCATGAAGCATGGGGTACAGAATCAAATGTTGGGTAACTTTTCTAGACACAGAGCCTGACACAGTCTGCAGTAACCTTCCTTTCCCAAAAGCTATATCTGGACTGCTTCCCTTTGAGCCATGGAGGCTCTATGAATCCTGGCAGCAGCACTTTGCAGTGGGCCAAAAAGGCCACAATAAATTTCCCTCTGGCTTCCCTCCTGCAGAAACTTAACTTGGGCTTCACTTCTTAGTTTACAGGAACAACCTTACAGGCACTCCCAATTGCAGCTCAGACTTACTGAAGCTGCCTACAGGTGGTCCCAAATCCTACAGTGACGGTTTGATCCTGGAGTTTTCCAAATGTTGGAATGGTCCATCTACAAACAGAGACTTCCCAAACAGAAACATCCAAGTCCCTCTTGCTGATGCCAGTACTAAGCTACGACATCCCAGGGCATCATAGATGCAGCAGGGCCTGTGATCCCAGAGATGCAGAGTACTTTCCCTCATCGGCTGCATAAGTTTCCTGATGCATCCAAGCCAGACCACAATACCACACAGAAAGAGAGACAGGTTACCACCACTGCCTTCCTTGCCATGTGGGCTGCCACCATGGCACCTCCCCAATGGCCTGACCATATCAGGGACTCCAATTGCCATCACCCAACAGATGAGGTTGCCAGAACCCCACCTGTGTCACTCCACCTCAGTGTTGGAGATCACAATGTAGGCACCAAATTAACTCCCATGCTAGTTACTAACTAGTAAACTAGTAAACTAGTGAGGCCCCACCTGGAGTACAGTGTACAGTTCTGGAGACCATACCTACGTAAGGACATAGACAGGGTAGAGAAGGTTCAGAGGAGGGCAACAAAGATGGTGCATGCATTGCATCACAAGTCCTATGAAGACAGGTTGAAGGAACTGAACATGTACTCCCTGGAGGAGAGGAGGGAGAGAGGATATGATAGAGACATACAAGTATCTTACAGGGAGGAACAAGGTGCAGGAAAACACTATTTTAAGCTGAAAAGATGTTCCAGGACTAGAGGGCATGGGATGAAGTTGGAGGGAGGACGATTCAGAGGAAACATGAGAAAGAATTTCTTCACAGAACGGTGGTGGACAAATGGAACACCCTGCCAGAGGAAGTGGTGGGGGCTGAAACAATCACGGGATTTAAGAATGCATGGGATAGACATAAAGGAATTCTGGAGGTCAGGGGTAAGGTGCAACAGACTTCTAGGAAAACAAACTGAACTTACAAGCTCAAATGGGCAGACTGGGTAGGCCATAGGCCCTTATCTGCCGACACTGTCTATGTATCTATGTATCTATGCTCCAGCTCCCACAGAATGATGCAGGCAGTCCCAAGGTCTGACTCCAGAACTCTCATGCTACATGACCCACAATACCCCACCGATCTTCAAGGACAGTGGGCCAGGGTGGAAAACGACCCACCCTGACCCCGAACCTTGGCCCTCATGGCTAAAAACACAATGGGCCACACTCCTTTCTTTTCTTCCCTCTCGACTCCCCTTTGGCACCAAAACCTACCCATTTTAAGCCCTTTGGCCTGAGCGCCCTTCCCCCACCAGCAGGCAGGGCCCCAGCTCCAGACTTACCAGCAACACTATTTAACTAGTAAACTCCCAAAAGGGGGCTTACACATACAACATAACAAAGTTCTGGAATTCTTGTTTAGGAGAAGTATTTTCTCGATGATATACTGTATCAAGGTTTGAGGTACTCAAGCAGCTGCCTGAATCTTACATGTTCAACCATGTTATATGGTAGCAAAGACTATAATTTCTGAAATGTTCTTGGTTATTACAACAGCAACTGGGTGTGTTGAGGAATATTTGCTTTATGTTCATATGTCTGAGCCTGACCGAACATGGAGCTCCAACTTTAATAACAAATTTAAGTACCTTACACTGCTCTGTTTTTACTGGGAATTGCTTCTAGAGGTACAGTTAAGATACATCTACATGGGACAATGTTTCTTTTTATTCTGTTTAAATGTGCCTTGCTCATCACTTTTATGAGAATTCTGGAACAGGACAGGATGCCAGGGTCACACTCCGTCTTCTGGTGCAGCGGCACTTAGGACATGGCACATCCAGGACCAATATTACAACAAGAAATAACTCATGAAATGTTAGCTGCAGTCATTTTAAACTATATAGGTTGTTTTAATCGGGTGTTTTTGCAGCCCTGGTAATTGCCACCACTGTCTTGGACAGTTTTCCTTTAACAGGCTAAAAACATCAGAAAAGGAGGTGACTGAGATATCTGATTACTGAGATATCTGAAATAACTAATTTGTTAAATTTAAGATTTGTGTATATGTCTGGCTTCAAACTGAGTAGTCAAAGTTGGGCTCAGGGTCTGGCTGGTGATGTTGGTGTTTCTCACTATTTGAATGACTGTAATCCTCTTTTTGAATTTGTCATGGTGCACAGGAACAGACAAACTCATTGCTATAAGAGGTGCTATACAGGAGTGTGCCCAATGGAGAGCTCCATTTCATGGGGCAGGTCAGCAGCAGGTGAATCAGTCAGCAGGCTGGCGATGACTCCCTTTCAGCTGTTGGGGTAGAGTTGGACAACTTCTCAAAGTACTGGAGCCGCACTAATAGTGGCACGGCTCAGTCCTTTGATGCTGCATTCCTACATTGTTGCATTCCCTGGATATGGTTCACACTGCTGTAGCTATAGCAGTGTGAATGCACTGAGCCCAGGCTGTCGGCATGCACCCTCACCGCTTAAAAATAAACAAACTGACAGGGGTGCCCAATCCACCTGTTGGCATACATCCTCTCAGTTCATTTGCTGACGGGCCCTACCCAATCAACATAATGTCCCACCATTTGTTTGTGTGCCAAGGGAGGTATCAATCCCCCTTGGCTCTTGTCCCCCAAAACACTCAGGATGTGCCAGCAGAGTGCCCAATCTCCGTTGGCTACAGCCACCCCAACAAACACTCTGGTGGCACACTGGAGCTCACCCCAGTGTGCCAAAGTCCCTGTTAAAAAGAAAACCTTCCTATGCTGTCTTTACTGTTTTTTCCAACCTGTAAACCAGAAAACAGTCCCTGCAGTCTGCGTACCCCCTCCCCCAAGCCGCACCCACCCTCTGTGCACCCACCCACATGCCCCGTCACCCCATACTTACCTCCAGAGCCCAGCGTGACGATCTTTGGTGGACCGGGAACACGTCTGCACTCTTCAAAGCTGACTGCGAACTGAAGAAATACCAGTAAGCTGTATAATGGCATAAATGAATATTTTTTTTTCAACTTTGGTGCTTATCTCAGCTATTTGTGTGAATTTTGACACCAAAGTTTCAATATGGGGTTCTTTGGACCCCACCTCATGAATTCAGTGACTGTCATCTGGTTATTCAGTCCCGAAAGGTGATTCCGTGGTCACTGTATGGAATCACCCTTTGGGACTGATTAATGAAATGACAGTATCACTGTTCTTGAGGTGGGCTCCCAAAAGCCTATGTTACAAATTTGGTGAAAATATTCCAAAAATGACTGTGTTACGAGCGTAGCTGCAGAATTTCCACGCACAATTGTAACATCGTCAATATGTAATATTTTCACCCAGATTTTCAACGCTGGCATTTTTACACCTCCTCATGAACAGTACAGCTGTCATTTTCACACTGTGGCCTAAATGTGTTTCGCACTTCAGACGCAGACTAGCGTGGTCGCTGTGGAAATCAGTGTTCGGGACAGATTATGAAAATCACAGTGACACTGTTCACGAGCAGAGGTCTCAAAATACCTATGTTGAAAATCTGGTGACAAAAGTCCATATAATGACTGTGTTACGATCGTGCATTGAGCAGTTTCCACGCACACATGTAACTTCATGAATTTGTAATATTTTCACTCCGAATTTTCAATATTGGCATTTTTTTTATATACCTCCTTATGAACAGTACAGCTGTCATTTTTCACATCCTGGCCAAAATGTGCTTTTGCATATCTGGCGCACAATGGCGAGGTCACTGTGGGAAATCGACGTTTGGGACTGATTAAGAAAATCATAGTGACAGTGTTCATGAGCAGAGGTCACAAAATACCTGTGTTGAATATTTGGTGAAATTATTCCACTAAATGACTGTTATGAGCATATGTTGTGCAGTTTCCACGTACGCTCATACATTCTAGCATTTTTAATATTTTCACTCCAGATGTTCAACACTGCCATCTCTTCACACCTCCCTATGTATGGTACTGCAGTACTTTTTCACATCCTGTCCAAACTGTGTTTCTCAACATCTGGTGCAGAATGGCGGTAGCTGTGAGAAATCAATGTTCGGGACAGATTAACAAAATCACAGTGCAGAGGTCCCAAATGCTTGCATGAGGTGGGGGTCACAAAAGGCCATGTTGAAAATTTGTAGTGCAAATACGAACAAACGCCCAGGGTGTTAGCATCTATAACCATAATGTCACCCCAACCCATGGTGAGGCTCCAGTGCCCTCATCTTCTCTGAACCGCAGACACATCTTCACTCTTCAAAGCCAGATCATGAATTGAGGAAACAGGTATGCACTTCACTGTATTTCAATGGGAATGTGAACTTGGTAGCATAACTTGTTCTTTCTGCTGGGAACTGTAGTCCTGCCAATCTGTGCATACCAACATCAATTCCAATGACAAACTTCAGCATTGACAAATGCTTGTTTATTTTGATGTGGTGTCTAGAGCAGAGGTACTAAATCTATTACATTTATTGCCCTAAAATATAGTGACTGTGGTAGGGGTTTGGATGGGAGATTTATTAAGTTGGTTGCGCCTTTTGTTGCAGGTCCTCGTTGTACCAGTTATAATTTATGTTTATCTTCTGGTATTTTTCCATCTGTGTGGAAATGTACAAGGGTGGTGCCAGTCCCCAAAAAAACATAATGCTGCATTTGCTAAGGGTTATCAACCTATATTGATTTTGAACCCACTAAGTGACATCTTAAAAACATTGGTTGCTAATCAACTTACTAGTTTTTTGGAGACTAACAAAATATTATGTGCACAGCAGCCTGGTTTTAGGCATGGCCATGGGCTTGGTACTGCCCTGATTAGGTTCACAAACACTGTTGACTGGAGTGATGTTCATGGACCTAACCAGGGTGTTTGACTTAATTGATCACCCCATGCTTTGTTTTAAATTGAGGGAATTGGGAATCTCCCAAATGTTGTGGGTTAGATGAGGATTACTTGTCAGACAGGTCCCAGTTTGTTTCCATTAATTCAGTGTCTTCTGACTTGAGATCAGTTGAGTGTGGCATACCTCAGGGGTTTATAGTTGGACCTCTGTTGTTTTCCCTTTTTATAAATCAGCTGCCTTCTGTTTTTAGTAAATGTCAGTGTCTTCTTTACGTGGATGACCTTATTCTGTTCTATCAGGCTTCCTCTGTCTCCCAGCTTAATTCTGTTTTGGAACCTGAGTTTCAGAGCTTTTGTTCCTGGTTATATGGTAATTTAATGATTATGAACGTAAAGAAGACTAAACCTATGGTATTTGGCAGTCCATACATACTTAAGGATACCCCTTGCTTGTCACTCCAAGTTAGTTGTGGAACTAGTGTTGAACAACTGAAGGAATTTAGATATCTTGGGGACTTACTTGACCCCAGTATGACTCTTTACCGTCAAGTCAAGGCTATTGGTAGAACAATAAATCAGAAGATTGGTATGTTGTATAAATGTAAGCATTACTTGTCCTGTAAAACATGCCAAACTATTGCGATAGGAATCTTATTGCCACATACTAATTATATATTATCTTTGTATCATAATTTGGGCTCAAGGGTATGTCATATTCTTGGCAGGCTATGCCTGTAGTTCAATGGACAAGCAGCCAGCCACTCCCCCTTCCTGTGCTACATCAGCAGTTCCTCTGAGCCTCTCTCTCAAACACTTTTTCTTTGCAGCCAGAGGCTCTATCAGTCTGTCCTTTGCAGCCTGTTGGGGCCTGCCCCGCGTTGCTGTGTTTGGCTCTGCTTGTTTCTGCTGGACTTCTGTTGTCTGTTCTCCTGCATTTGGTTTGTACTGTTGGCCTCTGGCTGTGTGCTTCTTTGTGTTGCTTTTTCCTGTTCTTCTGTGTTTGTGTGTCTTTTGTTTTGCTTTCTTTTGGGGTCTTCTGTTTTAAATTCCTTGTAGTTTGCTAACCCAGAGCTTATGCTACTTGCTCCCATTTATTCAATGCAACTGCAATCATTATCTGTGTGTTTCAGCTCCAGCTGCTTCCTGCTATGCACCTTAATTGTTTTCAGCTGGTTCAGGCTCACTCTGAACCCTAAACCATGCCTCAATCCTGCTTCCTGAGCTTATGTCATGTACCTCATTGCTGCTGTCTTCGCTGTACTGCCTAGCCAATTTGCTGCTTTCAGAGTGCTGCCTCCCTACAGTCTATGTTCATTCGAATTGCTACTCTCCTGTAACTCTTAATTGTTCAATACTGATGCTGCTTTATTATGTTGGCACACTGCTATTATACTCTGGAGGTCAGCTAAGCTACTGCTGATGCTGTAAACTAGTTTAATATCTGCATGTGGGCCATGGTGCCTTCCCATCGCTTCATGTTTTTCCTATGGCGGGGGACTGGAGGTGTAGAGAAACCATGGCCCCATGTGGCATACTAACCTATTTTAGAATCCTGCTTTCGATATTAAAATCCTCCAAGTATTTTGTCACCTTTCATTTGCTTTCTTGATGGCCTGGCTGGTTTGCCCAGCTATTCAAATTCGCTGCTCCTCGGCCTCCATGCAGAACCGATCATTTGCTTACTCTGCTTACTGACCTATGTGCAGGTCCACTTATTGCTTAAACAATTCATTTTCTCAGTGCATGCTACTATCATGTCTGACTTACGTGATGGTCCCACCACTCAACACTTCATTCAGCTCCTCCTCAATTGTTTTCTGGGGCATGACAGCCATAACTATTCCATGGCGCAGGACCTCCCAGCAACCAATGGTTTTGCTCTGCACCTATGAAGTCTGCATCTTGAGCATGCCTGACTTGGGGCAGGGTCCTTCTCACCTGGCACATAGTTGGGAATGTCCTCACTCCGGGCCTGGCTTTAGCCATTCGAGACTCTGCAGCAGCTCCTGGTGTAGAATTTAAACTAGCCATGAAGGGTGGTTACAGCAATCTCCTTTGGCTCTAGTATTCTACTAGCAAGGCACTTTCACCACATTCTCCCTATGACTGCCTCTGGTTCACCTGGTTTTGTTTTAAGGTGGGTAGGCCAGGTGAGTGCCTCAGTGGTCGTTGCTCTCCTCCTCTCTCCTTGGTTGCCCCTGATGTTGCAGATCATTCTTGCAAGCTTCCCTGGTGTTCCCGTTAGAGGGATCAAGCAAGAGCTGTCCTCTAAATTGGAATATATTCCACCCCACTTTAACTGGGTTTCTAATTTGCAGCAGCAGCGCCGTCACTAATCAAAACATCCCAAACCTGGAGGGAAGGCGATCTAGGCCTTGGATCCCCAGAGATTTCCTCCTCAGATGTTTTTTTTTCTCTCTCTGTGCCTCAGGTCAAATGGTAGTTAGCCATAGTTAGTGTTCCGAGTTCCTTTAGGTAGAGTCCACTGTTGGATGGAGGTGGATGGTGTCAATACTTGCCATTCCCTCTCTCCTTAGGAGGCCCCTTCAATCCAGTGCAACCCATCGTACTCTTGCCATTGCTAACCTGCTCTTCTCATTACATTATCAAGATGCCTGGAGCCTGATCTACTACTATGCCTCACAGCTACTGATTGCTAACATGCTTTTGTACTACTACTTTTCTTTTGGGGATGCTTCCTAAGGTAACTTTAGCCAAGGGAATCATCCTGCGGCACCTCTAGGGGTGGAACCCTCTTCAAGGGTTCCTTGCCTTCGGAACCCCTACAAGGTGCTAATTCCTCTGTAATAGAGAGTATGAATGGCCAAATCCAAGTAACACAGTTGCACAAGCATTACATCATACTGGCTGCGTAGGTCATTGAATTGGAAGGCTATGACTGTGGTTCAATGGACAAGCAGCCAGCCACTCTCCCTACCTGTGCTACATAAGCAGTTTCTCTGAGCATCTCTCTCAAGCAATTTTTCTTTCCCCCACCATCCTCCCTTCCACCTCCGACAGCATTGCGTCTCTCCCTGGGATGATTCCTAAGGTACCTTTAGCCAAGGGAATTGTCCCACGGCACCTCTAGGGGTGAAACTCTCTTTGAGGGTTCCTTGCCTTTCGTATCCCCTACAGGGTGATAATTCCTCTGGAATAGAGAGTGCAAATGGCCAAAACCAAGTAACCCAGTTGCACAAGCATTACATCATACTGGCTGCATAGGCTATTTAATTACTGTTGCATTTAACAACATATGTCACTTTATTCTTGCAGTTCCATTGAAGATGTATCATTGCACATTGTATTTCAGTATTAGGTGACTATCTCTAACACTTAAATTCACTTATTCATTGGGTTGCCAGGTTTATCAATCTATTATTCAGATTATGCTTTTCCTTTATCAGATCTAATTACTATTAGGAGACTGCAACTAATCTTAGGTCTACAGGGGAGTAATGCTGGTTGTAAATATTCATTCTTTTACCATTTCAGCTCCGAAACTGTGGAATTAGCTGCCTATTTCTTTATGTACTGCTACTTCATTTTCTAGTTTTAAAGTACTTTTTAAGGCATATTTGCTATCCTTGAATGTTTGTCATTGTAATATTTCATTAGTGATTGTACTTGTTAATTGTGTTTATGTATGTTTTGTATACTGTTGCTGTCCGGGTCAATCCTGAAAAAGGGCTCTCGCCCAGTGTCCCAACCCACTTAACAAATTTAAAATAAAAAACATAAAATCTGTTGGAGTTACCTATGAGTGTAGTGAGCTATCAGTGTCACCTTTTCTTCGAGTCCCACAAATGGATTTCTCATTAATGTTATAACATCTGTCAAGGTGCCTTTTCAGTGTTGAAGTTCCCAATGCTTCTTTTTTTTTTTTTTACATTATCTATTTTCTCTCCTGCTGTGCTCTGGTGACCCCCACTCCTTCGGGCTCTGCAAGTCCTCCAGAACACCTACCGGTCCTATCTGAGCTTCCCGACCCTCACATTGCAGCGGTCCCTGGGATATCCCAGATGTAACCCTTCACCTGGTGGGTCCCCTCCTCCGAGGGGAAGGCACAGGGTGGGGCGCCCAGCGCACTCACCATAGAGCCCAGGGATGCTGCTGAGGGGATGGGCCCACTGAAGGCACCGGAGGTGTCTGGGGGACAGAGAGCCATCATCCGGCGGCCACCTGAGCAGTATTTCTGCTTTTCTGGTTCCCCTTTCGCAGTGCTTGTGTAGTGCCTCCAGTCTCCACTGGGGGCCACTACTGAGCGAGGCCTTCCCCAGACCCACCCAAGGATAGTAGAGCAGTCCATCAGACGCAACTCTATCCTCAGCCGACCCCTGTGTTCCCGAAGTCAGTTCCCCAACCCGGTCACCGCATGACATTCCTTTCTTTTAACCCCTGCTGATTGGCCATTTACAAATAGTGCATGTTGCTACCAACCAATTAGAAGCACTAATGGAGAAGCATGACCAAACAAAAGATGATGGGCAGGATTCTCAAAGCACTTGAGCTCAGCACATCTCGGATGCCCCAGTGCAAATGAGATGTGCAGAGCACCAACTGTGGTATTCACAGAAGATGCACTGAGGGATGCTCCCAGTGCATCCCTTCTGTGAATACCACAGTTGTGCCTAGCTCAGGAAGTGCTGGTGCAACCCCCTGGTCAGGCTGGAAATCCAATGGGGCATTGCATCACACAATGCGCTGCACCTAACATTGCCATTCAGAGTCATCAACATGCAAATGGGGCCATTAGGCATGCAAGTCATAATGGGGCCATTTACATGTCATTATGGCCCTATTTGCATGTGCCATGCAAGGATGCCCCCAACCAAATGTGCTGGGCACCTTGCAAGGGCTGTGGTTCACACGCATAGCCCCATGTAGACATGTAGAACCCCGCCCTTCCCTGGCCTGACCGCATCCCATGCAAACACCAGGACATATCCCTGGTGGTACAGTGTCCCCCCCACCCACATCCCCAGTTACATGCTGCTCACTTCAGCAGATGTCCTGTAGGTAATGCAGATCCCCCCTCCCTTCCAGAATCCACCGTTCATGTGCCGCACACTGTGGCAGTACAGATTTAATATCAGAATTCCCTCCTTTGAATCCCCATTCATATGCTGCACACTATGGCGATAAAGATGTAATAACATAACCTCCCACACCCAACCTGATCACACAGATGATGGCACTCCGCAAGTCCTCCCAGTAGCTCAGCATACTCCCCACCCACTCTGGCACCCCCAACCCACCCCGCTGCCCCGTCCCAGCATGTTCCCACCATCAGTGGGTAGCCCAACCCACCTGCATACTGCCATGACTGCTCACCAAGAGTTGTCTGTGAATGACACATACTGTATGCCCTGAAGCCCATTGGTGGACCTGTCAACCAATGGGCTTCTAGTGTACTGTACTCTGTCATTCACAAAGATGATTCCATCCCTTCCAGTAAACCTTGTGTCTGATTGTTGTCATCATCTTCATCTTTATTACACTTGTCAGGTTCAACCTCAGAAGAATTGAAGATTGTGAGGGACTGGCAGATGCGTAGTATGCAGTTGTTCCATTTATTTATATAAAACGTTTAACCAGAAATATACTGAGCTGATAACAGCTCATTTACAGATAAGTTCTGGGGGAATAGGGAAGGGGGAGATATCTAACAATATAATAATAAGGTAAATACAAAATAAGTAATACAAGCAGAATCGCGAATGTAAGACAAACAGTAAATGAAGGCAAAACTAGAGAATTAAAACACTCTCAATATATACAGAAACAAAACAAAAATGGAACAGCAAGAGAGGGTGAGAATAGAGAAAGGAGGAGGGGTTACTTCTTTGTTATTTCCATAGCCTCAGAATTTAAACTGGTGATTCAGAAACATCTGGTGCACACTGGCGTGGTTGATTATATGATAAAATAAAAAGGATAAGGAACAATGACTGGTAGTGAGTGATGATGACACTTGTATACTTGTGCTGTTGTGTCTATTTGCAATAGTCATTTAAATTAATTAATGAAAACACCTTGTGGCTTTTGCTTTCTCATTCTCTGATTAAACCCAAAAAATAAAAATAGACTGCAATGAGACTGTAACAATGTCCCTGGGCCCTCCACAGCCAGTAGCACAGGCTCAGCAACTTGTTTTGTTCTTGCCAGAAAAGTATTTTTTTATACGTGAACATGAGCATGATGGCCCACAGCAGACAGCACCCAGTATCTTTGCCACTCACCACCAGGACAAGTCTGTCACTTTACCCTCCACAGGGCCCCCCAACAGCCAGCAGCACAGGCTCTGCAACTTCTTTGTTTTTGACAGAAAAGTATTTTTTTCATATGCAATTGCCCACAGCAGACAGCACCCAGTCTCTCTCTCCCACCAAGCAGTACCAGTCTGTCACTTTGCCCTCCACATGGCCTTCCACAGCCAGCAGCACAGGCTCAGCCATTTGTTTTTGTCAGAAAAAGTATTTTTTATAAGTGATGGCCCGTGCAGACAGCACCCAATCTCTGTCACCCAACAGTACCATTCATCGCTTTGTCCTCCACAGGACCCCCACAACCAGTAGCACAGGCTCAGCAACTTGTTTTGTCAGGAAAATATTTTTGATAAGTGATTGCCCACAGCAGACAGCATACCTAGTCTCTTTCCACCCACCTGTACTAGTCTGTCACATTGCCTCCCCTGGCCCACCCCAACCAACAGCAGTGTGACTGACCTGCAACAGGGTTAGCTCTTTGGCCCAGAAAATAACATTTTTCTTTCTTTTTTTTTTTATGGCCCCTGTAAGTCTCTCTCTCTCACTATATATATATATAATGTATATATATGTCTGTCTCACTCTTGTGACTCCTCTTGATGGAATGATGAGAATATAGATTTATTTTATTTGTGATTTGTGAATATAATGCTATTTATGGCCTTCACTAACTCTCTCTCTCTTGTGATGCCTCACGATGTAACAACAAGAATAAAGATTTATTTTATTTGTGATTTGTGACTGTAATCTATTATGGCCCCCAGGCAAGAAAGCCTCTCTCCTTCTGTCACTCTTTCTCTCGTGGCTCCTCTCAATGGACCAACAAGAATAAAGACTTATTTGTGATTTGTGACTGTAATTCCATTTGAGGCTCCCACTAAAAGACTCTCTATCTCTGTACAGAGAAACATAGAATTGACAGCAGATAAGGACCTCCTGGCCCAGCTAGTCTGCCCATTTTCCCCTACCTGTTTCATATACTGCAGATCCTAAATGATCTCAAGGCCACCTCTTTCCTATCACTTGAGTTCCTTTTATATCTGTCCCATGCATTTTTGAATTTCTACCATTTTGCCTCTGACCGACTCCACAGGAGGCTGTTTCATGCATCCACCATCTTTTCTGTGAAAAAATACTTTCTAGCATTACCCTTAACTTATCCCCATTGTTGTTGAACACCTTTTTAATGAACACCTCGTGTACCTTATTTATTTCTGAGGTATGTAAAAGTCTTTAACATATCCCCATCTCTCTCCTTTCTTCCAGGGAATACATACTGAGATCACTTAGTCGCCCTCATATAACTTTTGTACAGCCCTGCACAATTTTTGTCAACCTTTTCTGAACTGCTTCTACTCTATGTTCTTCTAGAGATGCAGCTTCCAAAACTGGACACAGTACTCTAGATGAGGTCTCACCAATGTTCTGTATAGCAGCATTACCACCTCCTTCCTTCTGCTGGTGATACCTCTCCCTATGCACCCTAGCATTTCACTGGCTCTCCTCACAGCCTACTTACATTGATTGGTGACCTTTAGGTCATCAGATATAATTACCCCAGGTCCCTTTCCTGCTTCAAATCAAATCAAATCAAATCAAATCATCTTTATTTTTATAACGCCTTTCAAAACCAAGGCGCTGTACATAAATACCATATACATAAAGATAACATTTTAAAACGAACATTAAAACAAATCAACCATAGCCAGGAAAAGCTAGACTAAATAAATATGTTTTTAACTCCTTTTTAAATATATCGACAGTTAGGCATTCTCTCAACCAACGAGGTAGAGAATTCCACAGGATTGGCGCTGAAAAAGTGAAGGCATGAGATCCTGATGTCTTTAATCAAACCCTGGGAATCTCTAGCAATCCCTCGTCGGTGGAACGGAGATGATGGAAGGCATTAGGGTACAAGAAGATCTTTCAGATAACCGGTCCCTGATCATATAGGGCTTTAAAGGTTAGTAAACCAACCTTAAAGGTGATCCACCACAAAACAGCAGCCAGTGCAGTTTGCGGAGCACAGGTGTAAAATAACTGGTTCTAGAAGTCCCAGTCAAAAGCCTGGCTGCCGCGTTCTGCACCAGCTGCAGGTGGCGGATATCAACCCCAGGTAGCCCTAGGTAGAGGGAATTGCAGTAGTCAAGACGGGTAGTGACAAAGGCATGGACCAATGTAAGAAGATCTTCCAGAGGAACCAGGTGTTTCACCGGGGCGACATTCCTCAGATGGTAAAAAGAGGATTTGATGACAGCTGACACCTGAGATTTTAGGGTCAAGCCATCATCAAAATAACTCCCAGGTTACGCATCTGATCAAGGTAGTGAGTGACATACCCCAAGTAATAAACCTGATGATTGTTCAGCCCCCAAACCTGCCCCCGGATGACCTGGGTCCAATACCAGCACCTCAGTCTTATCCGGATTCAGTCTCAGCCAGCTGGAACTCATCCAAAGTCTGATCTCAGCAAGGCAGTTATTTAGCACAGAGAGTGTGTCATCTTGTCCAGGCAGAAAGGACAGATACAGTTGAGTATGATCTGCATAGCAGTGAAAACCCAGACTGTATCACCTGATGATATCTCCCAGTGACAGCATATACACTGCAAACAACATGGGGGCTAGAATGGAACCCTGCGGTACCCCACAAGACAGGGAGTGAGAGCCAGAGGAATAAATTCCAGTGTCAACTCTCTGAGAACTGTCTATGAGGTAAGAATGGAACCATTTGAGGACTGTACCAGACAGCCCACAAAAGAACCGCAGGCACTCCAACAGCACCTCATGGTCTACAGTGTCAAATGCAGCAGAGAGATCAAGAAGGACCAGAATGGTATGTACCTTTCAATTTCTAGCCATTAGGAGGTCATTCAATACCTGGACAAGGGCAGTCTCCTTGCTATGCTTCTTCCTAAAACCAGACTGGAGAGTATCATAGACATTGTGAGTTGTAAGATGATCATCCAATTGCAGCGCAACCGCCTTTTCAATAACCTTACCAATGAACGGCAGGTTAGAGGTAGGCCACTAGTTAGCTAGACTATCTGGATCCAAGGAGAATTTTTTAAGGAATGGTTGAACGACCGCCTCCTTGAGGGGGTCAGGAAAGACTCCCCTCTCCAAATACTTCCAGACAATGTCAGCAAGGATCGGGCAGATAACATCTACACATCCCACTAAAAGGGTGGGGACCCAGATCCAAACTACAACTGTTTAGTCGCAATGTTTGGATGATCTTCACAATGTCAATGAACTCCAGCTGGCTAAAAATCTGACCAGAGAGACTGAGTGCATGCCACTTCCTGTCAACCACTGCAATTCCTCATAGGAGAGGTCGGACCGATGCCAGACCTGATGCTGGCAACCTTATCTGTAAAACTGAGCAAACTCTCGCCTCAGTTGAGAAAAGCTTCTGGCTGGAGACAGATTGATTGCACAATCTGTCAACAGTCCGAAAAAGCTGAGCCGGATTCTGTGCAGCAGAAATCTCCCTGGACAGGAAGTCTGCCTTCTTACGGGTGATTTCTGTTTGATAGCTATCATAATGTGCCATCAGCCTAAGCCTGTCAGCATCACGGCCGGACTTCCGCCAGACTCTCTCCAACCTTCGGCCAACTCGCCTTAACTCCTTCAAGAAGCCATCAAACCAAGGGCTCCTTGAACGAAGGGTGAGAGGCCGAACATGAACAGGAGCAATCTTATCCAGAGCATCTCCAACAGCCTTATTATAGGCTAGTACGAGATCGTCTGGACTCATGCATTCACTCGACAAGCCCGATAGATCCAGTACCACTGTTAGAGTCACTGGGGTTAATGCCCCTTAAAAGTCGGTACTGAACCATCTCCATAGGGGCAGACCTATTAGGGGGAGTCCTGAAGCTGAACCTTATGGTGTGATGGTCAGACCAGCTGACTGGTTCCACCCCAAATCAGCAATCTCCATACCCAAAGAAAGATCAGGTCCAATGAATGACCTCCTACATGGGTCGAGGAGGTAACCACCTGTGTTACGCCTAGCGCCGCTATCAGCTGGAGGAGATTTTGACCAAAGCACGAGAGTTCATCGTTGACCCAGGTATTGAAGTCCCCCAGAATTATCAATCTAGGGGACCTCAACACCATATCGACGATGAAGTCTGCTATCTCCTGCAGGAATTCTCCACCATCTCCTAGTGGACGGTAGATGAGGAGAATCCCGCAGCCTACACCCTCTCCCAGGATATTTTCAAATGATCTGGTACTTCCCAATGGCACATCCACAAGGCCCAGCTCAGTCTTAAACATAATGGCCACACCCCCGCCCCTGCGATCCAACCTTGGACGGTGTATCACCGAGAACCCAGCTGGAGTTTAGGCCAATACAGGGCCTGGATTTTCATCCAGCCAGGTCTTGGTGATGCAAGCCAGATCAGTTGATCCAACAAGATCAGCTATATTAGCTGTCTTGTTTTTAATTGATCTGGCATTGCATAACACTGCCAAGGTGGGATGAGCTGTCGGGAAGACCTCGGCACCTGCCTACTAAAATCGGAGCTTTTGGTATGGGGGACAAGACAAGAATAACTTCTATCCTGACCCCATTTCACCCCAGGGCTGCCTCCTGTACCCCACAACCCCAATCCGCCTCTTCCTGTAGCCCAGCAGGCCCAGCTCTTCACCTTCTTTTACTTACCTAAGAATGCCTAAAGCATGACACCTAAAATAGGTGTCAGATGACAATGGGGAAATTCAAAGGGACATAATTCTCTGAGCCTGGTGGAGGAATAATGCCCAACCATCACTGAACCTCCCCAGCACATTATAGACAAACAAAAAAATACCCTCCAACCCCACCCCAACCAAAGCACTATTATTTAAAAAAAAAACAAAAAAAACTATTAAATCAAATAAGCCAACAGACAAAGATTAATAAATAATACTATACCATGAAATAAGACTAAAATAAACCCGAAAAATTACTCTACTAACCCACTTCTAATATATAATAAAAACAGAAATTTAAACCCCACCTTATTCCACATTAACTAAATAAGTCACACCTACACGAACTGGAACTACTGCAGTCCCTCTCACAGGACATGCAGAACACAAAATTTTGAATTATGGATTTACTCCCCCAACCCTCTCACGGCCGAAGAAGGGAAGTTCAGGCACTCTCACTGCCCAAATAGAAAATCACAGTCTACTCAGTAGATGTCCACAGTAAAATAAGACCATCAAAGCATTCAATATAAAAAATAAATAAAATCAAAAATATGTGGACGCCCGGGTCCTCTCACCACCAGGGAGACCACACAGAGAATGTAATCCTTAGGTCCCAAGCAGGATGAAAATAATCCCAAAAGTCAGTCAACCATGAAGTGTAGGAGCCACCAAAAGAATCCAACAATAGGGGATAATTCAAAGTATTATTTCACCATAAAATAAGAGGGCCACCGAAAAGTCAAGGCCTATCAGAGCCAGCCAAAGAATCCAGATCAGCAGCCAGCAAGAGACCAGGGCCTCTCTAATTCCAACTCCACAAAAAAACCTGGCAAGAAATATTGCAGTCTCACCACGACACCCGGGCACTGGTTATGCCACAGCCAAACCCGTGAGTCTAGGAGAACCACAGCATATCAGCCAGTTCCCTGGCTGAACAAATACCTGCCACCCTGTGAGACTGCAAATCCCCAGTTATTTGCTGACCAATCCAGGATTCCAACTCAGTTCCAGCAGCTAATTCCACGTTCTGGGCCACTCCACAATCCGTAGTCCAGAGACGACTACCACCAGCTCTCCTTCATCTGGCAGTCGAACCCCGACAGAGCATTTCCGAACTTTAATCCCAAGGCTATCTTTCAAAGCTCTCGAACATAAAATATGCTCTCAAGCATAAAACAGACAACTCCCAAACACAAAACAAACGGCATGAAATAAACTTCAGAAGCAAAATGCAATGACGTGCAGACAGCTAGCCCAGCGTGGCTGCCATATTGGATCTTCACCTAAATGATGGTTGTCAGTACCTCCCCCCCATCATGTATTCCTCCAGTGCATTTCTGTGCCCCAAGTGCATGATCTTGCACTTCTTTGCATTGAATCATAGCTACCACACCATGACAAATCCTCGCTTGCTTAGGTCCCTTCTCATTTTCTACCCTCCTGGAGTGTCAACCTTGTTGTAGATCTTTGTGTCATCTGGAAAAAGACATACCTTCCTTTCCAGTCCTTCTGCAATGTCACTTATGAAGACATTAAAGAGGACTGTTCCAAGCACTGATCCCTGTGAGACCTTGCTGGTCACCCAACTGTCTTTGGATTAAACTCTGTTCACCGCCACGCTCTGTATCCTATTGCTCAGCAAATGTTTTACCCAGTTTACAACCCTGGGACCCACTACCAGGATCTCCATTTTGTTTATAAGCCTCCGGTGGGGGATGGTGTCGAAGGCCTTGCTGAAATCCAGGTAGACCACGTCCATTGCCCATCCCTGATCCACCTTCCTAGTCACCCAGTCAAAGAAATCTATCAGATGTGTTTGAAAGGGCTTCCTTCTGTGAATCCATGCTGCCTCGGATCCTGTGTTTCGCTGGATTTGAGATATATAGCTATCACAAGCCTCTTATTTAGTAGTGATTCCATTAGTTTTCCCACCACCTAGGTCAGGCTGACTGGACTGTAATTTCTAGCCTCCTCCCTGCTCCCACTTTAGTGGAGAGGGACTACATTCACCCATCTCCAGTCCTTTGGTACCTCGCCTGTTTCCAGCTATCTGTTGAACAGGGCTGTCTTTCTGTCACTCTCTTGCGATGACTTCTCTCTATGGAACAAGAATAAAGATTTATTTTGTGACTGTAATCTCTGCCCCCAATAAGTGTCTCTCTCTCTCGCCTCTCTCTCTCTGTCCTGATGTATCCAGAAGCAAATGGCTTGATACCTTTCATTGGACCAACATAGATGTTACAACAAAATAACAAAGTGCTCTAGTTTTCAGACCAACCAAGTCCTTTTTCAGAAGCTTTATGACAATTATTTAGAAAATCCAATACTGTTAACACCCAGACAGTGCATAAAAACAGAAATAATTCTCATTGGTTTAACACACTCATTAGAAACATAACAGAAGGGGAGTCACGTGATGCCAGCTCTGTGAAAGCAGTCTGATCCTTTACCTCCAGCCTCCTATCGGCATTAAAGTTAAATTTTTCCTAATATTGGAGGATCTAGTGACTTTATTTGGATTTCAGCAGGTTTCATACGTTATTTGGATATCTTTGGTGGAGAATTGGGTGTATATGGAGATCGAAATGAGAAGGAGCACGCCCCGACACACACCGCCTGTCTCTCCGGCTAAGGCCCAGCCGAAAAAAGCGAGAGTCGCAACGGAGGGTGAAGGCCCGGAAAATGACAGCCCCTCTCCAGAAACAAGCCCCTGACCCTTGCGCAGTTTCTGGCTGAGTTTAAGCCCTTCCGTGCAGAGTTATGCACTGTGACCGAAGAGTTGAAAGCGGTCACACTGGCCTTGGAAGATCTTTCACGGCGCACAGGGGATACAGAAGCGAAGGTCTCCTCGCTGGAGAAAAGATTCTTAAAGCAGGAACCAGAGATAACTAATTTGAGACACAAGATATCCAGGATGGAGGTGAAGATCGAAGACCTAGAGGGTCGGAGCTGGAGGAATAACGTGGTTGTTATCGGCTTACCGGAGCGTGAGGAGGGAGCCGACCCGATTTAATTTGCCCAGAGTTTTTTCAAGGATTTGGTAGGCCCAACGCCCTACGGTGAAAAGTTCATAATTGAGCGGGCTCATCGGGCGTTGCGTGCGGTTCCAGCATCGGGTGCTCCCCCGCGCATGTTTATAGTCCGTTTCTTGAACTATCAGGAACGTCAACTCGCGATTATGAAGGCCAAGGAGATCAGGGAACTGAAGTGGAAGGGGACCCCCATTAGGATCACCCAAGATCTACCCGTGGCAGTGAGACAGAGGAGGGCGGAATACCACCCGATCGTTTCCAAATTGATCCCGGCTGGCATAAGGTTTAAGGTACTCTATCCGGTGAAACTACAGGTGCTGCTGGCCGGTCAATGGTCTACTTTTGAAGACACACCTGCAGCGAGTAAAGGTTTGGCGAATGCCCTCCCGGAGCTCTTCAAATAGCCCCTTGGGTCTCTGCAGGGGTGAGAGCCTGCCCGTATTTGGTTCCTGTTTGTTCGCCTTATAAGGATGTCTGATCTCTCACTCGACAGGGATCAGTGAATCTGACCGGTTGCTGTTATTTTTACGCTTTGTCTGAAGAGGATGTGAGGTGACTGCTGTATAAGGGCCCTGGACTTAAGCAGCGAAAAGTTCCTCCTCGCTAGTTGGGGACGGGTTTGAACCCCGAAGGTATTCCAGCGGGTGCATAAAGGGCCTCTGGTGGTTAAGTCAGGTACCTCTCTAATGGGAGGTCCCATGTAACGGTGCGCAGTGAACTCAGACCGTGCTGGTTACGTGGAGGGGTGAACCGGCTTTTCCTTGGCTGCAGCTTGCATTTGTTTTGGTGGTGGCCTTCATGAGAGGTTCGAGGGCTTCTTATGCCTACCTTGGATGATGGATGCTTTCTGGTCTCGTCTGGATGGCTGTTGTTACGGGGGTGTATCTCGTCGAAAGGAAGGCCTGGAAGTGTCCATCTGGGTCCTGGACAATTTAAGCCTCCGTTGTCGTTTTAGGTGACGGTCTGAGGGAATTAAAATCGGGGGATGATCCAGGATATGAGTTTTTGGGACCTGGAGTTACCTGAATGGATATCGCTTTTGGAAATGGACATTGGCGGTGTTCCATGTGGAGTATATACACCTTATGGAGCCACGGACTATTTCTGTTGAAACCCTTACAGATAGGAGCCTTTTTTCTTTCATTCACCCCCCCTTTTTTTTTTTTTATAGATAGTGTGAAGTTACTATAAGAATTGTGGAGGTTGCATACCGCTCAATTGATTGTTCTTCTGCTTTGGGGATATATTGTATGTATTGGGGGACCGGAGACTTAACTTTGAGATGGGTTTTTGAATAAATACTTGGCTTATGCCGTGTTTGGAAGGTTGTGGGAGAATATAGGCTTTAAGGAAGTTGGGTTAGAATGGGTTAAGAAGTTGATGATGTTGCGAGGGGGACTGGAGGGAAGGGTTAGCTAAGCGGAGCTATGATGTCATGGACCAAAGTGTCTTTGGGAGGGGGTGCTGGGAGGGGGTGTCGGGGAGGTTGTGTTAATTATAGATGTATGTAGTTGGATTGTAATTGGGTTATTCGAGGGGCTAGACGGGGGAGAGGTATTAGCATGGAGTTAGAGAAGATAGGTTTGGGAAGATCTGCTCACCCAATAGGCTGTCCGATAGGCTGTCTGGTGTAGCTGAGAAGGTAATTAGAAGGTGGTGTGAGGAGTTCCTGGAATATGGGTAGCCCTTTTGGGTTTTGTACGTGGAACGCTAAGGAGTCAGGCAAAAATAAAGAGATATAAAATATTAAAACATTTACAGTTATCAAAGGGTCAGATAATTTGTTTACAAGAAGACTTTCTTGATAGAGTTGAATACACTTAGATGTCAGTTTGTTGGTCAAATATTTGGGGCTGGATTTAGTACAGCGGGTAGAGGGTAGCTCTTTAATCCATAGGAATGTGGCGTTTGTGTGAGAAGGAACTCGTGGATCCGAAGGCCGCTATATAATAATTGTAGGGCTTTTAAACCAAACAAGAATAGTGCTGGGAAGTATTTATGGGCCCAACGCAGACTCTCCTGGTTTTTTTGTGGATTTACTAAATATCTTAAGTCAGTTTCATCAGCTTCCGATAGTGCTGGGTGGGGACTGGAACTTGCCGTTCACTCCAGATCTGGATAAGGATGGTAAGCGAGTTAAGGGTCTATCGCCTGCTCAGAGAGCTATTAGGGATTTGGTTGATAATTTGGGATTATGTGACCCATGGAGGGTAGGGAATATACATTTTTATCAGAGGTTCATAAGTCCAGATCTAGGATAGATTATTTTTTAGTGAGTAGAGGGTTGTTGTCAGGACTGGTGAATTGTAATATTGTACCTGGGATTTTTTCGGATCATTCCATGGTCCTTTGCTCCCTCAATTTGACTGCTAATACTCCCAGACAGACTATTTGGAAGTTGAATAACCAAATACTATGTTCCATAGAAACTAGGGAGTATGTTGGACGCCGGATTGAACAGTATGAGATGGAGAATAGTCATTTAATTATTAGGGAGATTTATGGTGGTGTGCTCTAAAGTGTGTGTTAAGGGGTAGTTCATTAGTTGGCGTGGAAGAAAGAAGAAGAGGAGGAAAGGGTTAGATCTTTGTTGTCATGAATTAGGGATATAGAGAAGGATCTGTCAAAGAATACGCCAGAGGAGACTAGGAGCTACTAATCAAGCTGCGCCATGAGTATGAGGGATCCTGGGAGAGAGGGCAGAATATGCAATTCTGAAAACCAAGGCCTGGTATCTGAACCAGGAGAGAAATCAGGTAGGCTTTTAGCTATGAGGTTAAGGCAGTGGAGGCATCTAGAATAGTTCAGAGTATCACGCCTAGTGTTGATGGACGGTTAAAACATCACCCATGGAAATTGCCAGGAATTTGAAGTTTACTATAAGGCTTTATACAGCCCAATGACCCTAGGCCCAGTAGACAAGAAGTAGAGGACTTTTATCTGCCTGTACTCTCCCCAGGTATCAGAAGGTCAGGAGGGAGCTTTTAGTTCCCATCTCTGAGGCGGAGATTCTGGAGGCAATTAAACGCTTCCCAATGATAGGGCTCCGCCCGGACGGGTTTACACCTAATTTTTACAAAAGTTTTAGATTTGTTATGTCCCGGGTTAAAAGATTATTTCAGAGTATTTTGACCCTGGACAAGGTAGATGGTTATTTATTCGAAGCCTTGATAGTGCTTATTCCGAAAGAAGGGAAGGAGTTAGATAAAGTTACTAGTTATAGACCTATTTCCCTGATTAACTACGACATCAAGATTTTGGCGAAGATTTTAGCCTCTAGGTTGTCCAGGGTCATGCCCAAGCTAATTCATCACGACCAGGTGGGGTTTATGAAGGGCAGACTGGCATCGGACCACCTGCGTAAACTGTCTCATGTCTTCTCCGTCTCCAAAGACTGTAAATTCCCGTGTGTGTTGATGTCAGTGGATGCGGAGAAGGCATTTGACAGAGTGGACTGGAAGTTTTTAGCCATTACCATGGAAAAATTTGGTCTTCCGGCCCAGTTTATCAAATATGTGTTCACTTTGTACAGGGATCCAAAGGCCAAAATATACTGCAATGGGGTATTTTCTGCAAGTTTTTTGCTTAATTCTGGTACCAGGCAGGGTTGCCCCCTGTCGCCTCTTTTATTTAATTTGTATCTGGAGCCTCTCCTCACCAGAGTGAGACTAGACTCCAGGATTATGGGTATTAGAGTCGGGTCACATGAGCTCAAAGTCTCAGCATATGCGGATGACATCTTGTTGCATGTTGCTCAGCCAAATAGCTCAATCCGAGCGGTGCTGGAAATTATGGGAGAGTATAGCAGACTGTCTAACTACAGGATTAATGTGGGGAAAACCCAAATTTTTCCGCTGAATATGAGAGTGCATAGGTCGGAGGTGTTGGAAATGGGTATGCAGTGGACACCGCATATGCTGAAGTACCTGGGTATTTATCTGGCCAGATCGGAACAGAAATTAGTCAATCTAAATCTGAACGCCATTAGGAACATTATTAAGCAGGATCTGCAAAGGTGGATCGGATTGCCGCTATCGCTCTGGGGCGGATTAGCATAGTTAAAATGAATATCCTGCCGATTTTCTAACCACTCAATATGCTTATGCTTTTCTACCCCTAAGCTGGTTTAGTGAACTGCACTTGTTAATCTCTGACTTTATCTGGAGAGGGAAAAGCACAGGGCTTATAGTAGCTGGCGCCCTAGGGAGAAAGCGGGTCTGAGACTTCCACATTTTGGACTATATTACTGGGCAAGTAGTCTGTGTAAATACTTGAGATGGGTGGTTCCTGACAGCAAACTTGACTCTTTGCCTTATGTTCCTCGTGGTTAGACTAGAGATAGAAGTGATCAGGGAGGCAGGAGTGGACCCGGTTGTGTTGCTCTATTCCACTCCTAGGAGACTGCCCCCTAGGCTGATTACTAATCCAATAGTAAAATTTTTGCGTATACATAGGCAGATTTGCAGTAAGCTTGGTTATGTCCCGGACAGGGACAAGCATCAACCGGTATGCCAAAATCCGAATCTGAGGATTGGGGGGAAAATGATTTTGGGTAGATGGATTCCCCAGCTGGAAGGACTGCGAATCGAGGACTTAATGGAAAATAGTCGCGTACTCCCAGTTAGGGGGATCCTGGCAAAGTACAATATAGATGTTAAGAAGGTCTTTAAATTATACCAAGTTACTCATTTATTGACGCAAGTGGGGTCCAATCTCCGGGATGGGCGTGTGGATGGGAAGTGGTTTGAGTCATTAGCGCAAGTTGTGTGGAACCTCACGCGGTCTCTAGAGTATATAAGAAACTTCTCGACCAAGTCCTGGTCGATTTCGACCACAAACCTAGATATTGGATTAATTGTTTGGGGGAGCAAGAGCGGGATTGGGAAGCTGTCTGGAGGCAGATGCACAGGTATGTAAGACAGGACAGGCTGAGGGTGATGCAGTTTCACTTCTTGAATAACTTATTCTGGACCCCTTACAAGCTATTTAAGGTGGAAATAGGTCGGACCAAAATTGTTTTCGGTGTCGTCAGGCAGTGGGAGATTTGTATCACATTTTTTGGGATTGCCCACTGATAAAGCAGGTGTGGATGCAGATTAAGCAAAGGGCAGACCCACTGTTGGGTATTGATCAGTATTTTACCCCTGATATATGTCTGATAGGGGATTACTCTGGCATCATGTTTAGGGAGCGAGATTTTACATGGCCCTGATCTCACATTCTCTTAAAAGGTAGTTTTGCGACACTGGATGACTGACTCACCAATCACGTATACGGAATGGCTGCAGGAGATGTTGTTTAATTTAAACATGGAGAAATTGGGTGCGGGAAGGGACAACAGGCTTCATATATATGAAAAGATTTGGTGCCGCTTCCAAGCGCTATACCTTCTCCAGGCATAGCCAGAACGAATCAAGCAGGAGGGGGGATAATGGTGGGTGAGCAGATCTTCCTTAAGGGTATGATGTAGTGAGGGGGGTGGGTTAGTTCAGGGAAGGGGGCGGCTTTGTTATCGTGGAGGGTTGGGGGGAGAAATTTGGTGACTTGAATTGATTTTGTTAATTGATATGATAGAACAAAATGTGTTTGCTTGTTCCTATGTGCAGTGTATCTGATATGAGATTTGGTCACAATAAAATTTTGAATTTCAAAAAAAAGAAACATAACAGAAGGTTACATCAGAGAAGCTAATTAACACCAGTATGCTTTTAGCTGAGAAGCCCCTGAAGGTCAAATGTTATCAGAAAATAGCAACAAGCAGAGAGTTCTCCTCACATAAATTTTAAAATGTCTCAGTATGTTTCAAGAAAACTGTCTTCTGATAACAAAACTTTAGGATATTATTCTTCCTAATTACATGTAAGATGAGGAGCTTACAACTTTAATTGCAAGTGTCCATATGTTTTAAAGAACACAGTCAATGAGAGGCAAACCTGTGGATAATAAATACATGCTAAAATGAGGCCTAGGTGTAAGTTAAAAACAAGCTCCAAAATTAAAATAAACAGAAATGATATATCTATATATCCAGGGTGCGCACCCTATGTACTGTAGTTTGGATCCAGGACCAACTTCCCTGATTTTAGGTAGTATCGATTCCATCAGTCCAGTCTTTGCTCAGATAGTTTGGTGTTCCTTGGAAACAGGTGAGTTTCCTAGCTCTCTGAAGGAGGCGGTGGTAACACCCCTCCTGAAGAAAGCTTCCCTGGACCCAAACTGCCTTGCAAACTACAGACCAGTCTCTAACATTCCCTTTTTAGGGAAGGTGGTTGAGAAGGTAGTGGCCACACAGCTGGAGAACAATTTGACCATCCATGACATCTATGAACCCCTCCAGTCCAATTTCTGAAAGAAGCATAGTACAGAGACAGTGCTGGTTCGGGTGCTCAATGATCTCCTGATGGCTAGAGATCGGAAGAACCATTTCATCCTGGTTCTCCTTGATCTCTCATCAACATTGATACTGTGGATCATGGGGTTCTGCTCGATCGTCTGAAGTTGATCTGTGGCCTGTCTGGTACAGTCTTCAGGTGGTTTACATCTTTTGTCACTGGAAGAACTCAGAGGGTGGTATCCGGGATTTATTTCTCGGACCCAATCCCTCTGTCTTGTGGGGTTCCTCAGGGATCAGTGTTGTCCCCCATGTTGTTCACAGTATATATGCTGCCCCTCAGAGACATTGTAAGGAAGTATGGACTGAGGTTTCACTGCTATGCTGATGATACCCAGCTATACCTTTCTTTTGCACCTGACCAGAATGGAGTTCTCTCAGTCTTTAATAACTGCCTAGCAGAAATACAGGAGTGGATGGATTTGAGCTGGTTGAAGTTGAACTCGGAAAAGACTGAAGTGCTGGTCGTGGACTCAGGATGCCGGATACGGGGACAGGAGTAGGTTCACCCTTGGGATTATTCCTTGGGGGTTTGCCACCCCCAGCCTCTGAACAGGTGCGTAACCTGGGGGTAATCTTTGATGAGGGGCTGACCCTGCATTCGCAGGTGTCAGCCATTGTCAAGACATTTTTTTACCATCTGAGGAATATCGCCAGGATTAGGCACCTTGTTCCGTCCAGCGACCTTCCTACACTGGTTCATGCCTTTGTGTCCTCCCGCTTGGATTATTGCAACTCCCTCTATCTAGGGCTTTCTGGGGTAGAAATCCACCATTTGAAGCTGGTGCAGCATGCAGCAGCTCAGCTTTCAACAGGAACCTCTTGGTTCTGTCATATTTCTCCGGTGCTGCGTGGTCTGCACTGGCTATCAGTTCAATGGTGGATCACCTTTAAAGTTGGACTTTTGACTTACAAAGCCCTACATGGACAGGGCCCTGACTACCTGAAAGAGCTTCTGGTTCCCTACCGCCCTGGACAATAACTCCGCCCAGCTGACAAGGGGTTGCTAGAAATTTCAAGAGTGTGTTTAAAATCTTCTGGGGCCTGGGCATTTATGCATGTGGCCCCTCTCTCTGAATTCTCTACCCCACCAGTTACGTGAGTGTGTGACTGTGGAGGATTTAATGCTTTAAAAAACTCATCTTTGGCACCAAGCATTTGGGCTTACTTAGTGGTGTTGTGATTTTAATTTTACAAGTTTGTTCAGATGATTGTGTTTTAATCAAGCTGATGTAAATGGTGCAATATGTTGTTTATTTTTAAACCTGTTCGGCACCTTGGTTTTGGAAAGGTGCCTTAACAATAAAGTTTAATTATTATTATTATTATTATTATTATTATATATGGCATAGTGGGTTTAAAGTGAAGTTTACTCAAAGTGAACAAATGTGTCACACGTGATGTGATATTGAACTGGGATGCATAGGCAGGGGCATCACCAGCAGGAAAAGGAGGTCATAATTCCACTATACAAGACATTAGTGAGGCCCCACCTGGAGTACAGTGTACAGTTCTGGAGACCTTACCATGTAAGGACAGACAGGGTAGAGAAGGTTCAGAGGACGGTAATAAAGATGGTATAGGGATTGAATCACAAGTCCCATCAGGACAGGCTGAAGGACTTGAATATGTACTCCTGGAGGAGAGGAGGGATATCATAGAGACATACAAGTACCTTACAGGGAGGGACAGGGTACAGGAATACATTATTTTCCAGGAAAAAAGATGTTCCAGGACTAGAGGACATGGGATGAAGTTGGAGGGAGGGCAATTCAGAGGAAACATGAGGAAGAATGTCTTCACAGAAAGGGTGGTAGACAAGTGGAATACCCTGTCAGAGAAAGTGGTGGGGGCTGACACAATCACAGGATTTAAGAATGCATGGGATAGACATAAGGAAATTCTGGAGGTCAGGGGTAAGGGGCAATAGACGTCTAGAAAAACTTGAAGTGAACTTAAAAGCTTAAATGGGTAGACTGGGTGGGCAATAGGCCCTCATCTGCTGACAGTGTCTATGTATCTATGTATATGACACATTATGCCACTTAAAGGAAACATAAACAGGGTGCCCAATCTTAGCCCAAAACCACAGCCGGCTGGTTACTGTTTTACTCACATAACGCTGCAGTCTTTTTGCTTATGAAGTCTGTCACTCCAGTCGCTATGGATTAACTCATTGTCTCCCAGCTGACGCCTGTAGTCATCAGTAAAAAACACTGGTGTGTCCTGGAGTACGCCTGGCAGAAGTCGGTTACTGACCCCAGTGTGCCCAAGCAACGTCTGGAGAAGTCACTTATATATTTTAATATATAGTGTAACAGAATATAATATATATTTGACTGCATAGCACCGTTGGAAAGGTAATGTTATGCTGAACAACTTTGTCACTGATACTTTGTGCACATCATGCATACTTTAGGAGTTATTTGCATTTTGTTTATAGTGCAGTGTGTATGGCTTATGTTTGCCTGTTTTAGTGAAAAATATTTTTTGCAGTTTCAACCAGTTTAAACATAACAAAACAAAATTACATATTATTATTTGCACACCACCATTGGGAAGGTAATGTTCTGCTGAACAACTTTGCCACTGATATTTTGTGTATATCATGTATACTTTTGGAGTTATTCACATTTGTTTATGGTAAGGTGTGTATGGCTGACATGTTTTCCATCAAGATTCACCTAAGCAGCTTGAATAAAATTCACTTTTGGCACTTCAGCAGGTATAAAATAAAGACTGTATTGATTACAACTGGTTGCATAGCACCATTGGAAAGGCATTTTGTGCTAATCAACTTTCATGCTGATACTTTGTGTGTATCATGTATACTTTTGGAGTTATATGCATTTGTTTATATTATGGTGGTGTGTGGTTGAGATTCAGCCCTCAAATCTCGCCAAAGTACCTTGACTAAAATGGGGAAAATTATGTTTATAGTAAAAGATATCTTTTTTAACTAACATAATATTAAAACACCATCTAATGTCTGTATGCTTAATTTGGTGTTGATATTTTACATATTTTCCAACAAAAAATGGCTTATGTTGCACTTTTTTAGTGAAAAAAATATTTAGTTGCTCTTTCGACCAGCATAGAAAAAAAACGAAATTACTTATTATTACATGCATGCCACCATTGGAAAGGCAATTTTGTGCTGAATAACTCTGCCACTCATACTTTGTGCCTAGCATAAACAGTTATTGAGCTATTAGCATTTGTTTGCAACATGCTGACTATGGCTTGATTTTGCTTAGAAAGGCCCAGGATTCACTGTTAAAAGTATACAGGAGATTCAGGAGACAAGTGGTGTAATCTCAGAGTGAGCCTGTGGAGGCAATGAGTTAAGCATCGCGGCACAGTGTAAACAAATCCTCGGTCTGCATTGAAACCAGCCGGTCCTGTAGCCTCCTAAGATGGCGGCTACGTCTGTACGCGATGATGTAATGTAAGCGACATCGCCCTTAGAGTTACTGTATTTTGAATGGGGACCTTATAAAGTATATATGATAACTTCATTAAAACGCTGTTGCATTGTCTTCTATACTGTGCAGGTGTGATAACCTTTATCACACCTGCACAGTATGGATTCGTCGATGCAGCAGCAGGCATGGGGCAATTTATACGTGGGTGTTGTTTTTTTGTGTGGGCATAGTGTGTGGTTATTGTGGTGATATTTAGGTAGGCTTTCACTCAGGTACATGAAATAACAGTGTTACAGTGGCAAAGCTTTTAGTTCTCATATATAGTGAATATTTACTTCCTTCAACTAGTTGTCTGTGGTTGGATTACATACTGTCACATTTTTAATTCTGCACATATTAAGATGCATTTTACTTGTGGGTCATGAAAGGTTTAAATCCATTTGGTAATATTGCAAAGATTGGTGTGAATAATGATGTATTAGGACTTTTGTACATATATCTTGTTTTAACTAGTTATCACTCCCGGAGGGGGCTAGATTTAATTTCTGTGTTTTATTCAGATTCTTTAGATTGATTCTGTACGTGTTTGTTATACACTGACACCGCACTGAAATCTGTCCATATCAGGCTCATGATCTCAATTTCTTGAGGGTCTTTGGCAAGTAAATTTGTTTTATATTTGGCATTTATACTTACAATTGATATTATCATGTATTAAATCCTGTTACAGCACGAAGGCCTTGACGTTTATGGAATATATTAACTGGTTGACAGTATAGCTTGGAAAATGTCTCAAGCTAAGTTTTATATTACGTTATGTGTGAAACATTTGCTTACTTTGAGTAAACTTCACCTTAAACCTTTTGTATGCCATATAAATAAGCACCAGTTAGGGTTGTTTCACAACACAAGCGTGAAATGCGATGTGGGGTTACCATCCCATCCCCACACCCCATCCTCAAACCACTAGCTCCGATTCCCCCTATACACACACACCACACATATGCAAGCAGTACAAGACACATCCATCATCATGGTCCAGCAACTGTATGAGATCTGTTGCCATCAGAGTGCCTTGTGAGCACACACACATGTTGGGCAACCATGGGAGATGGCCCACAGTAAGCATTCCTCAGTAACAAAAATCAATAAGATTTAAGCAGATGCCTATATTTCATTTGTTAAGAAATGATGAAACATACAGTACGTTACCTATAGATAGCTGTATTGGAAATAAGAGCTTGGATAACAATAGTAATGTTTTGTAGTATAATTTACAAGCAGCATGTGACAGCAACAGTTGTAACACCCAAAGCTAACCATAACATGCTGCTAATGAGTATTTCCAGTTAATGCAGCAGTATTACACCATGGGGAGGTACTAGTTTCATACCTGAGCAGTATGTGAAAAGTATTACGTATGTGTCCGCTGTGTCTGTACTGCTACCACATGCCTATGTGGTGGCAGCGATACCTGCAGTGAGCCAATTGTTGAACTATGACAAGTAAAAAGCAGTATTTAGAATGTTTGTACAGACTAAGTTTCACTTTATGAAAAAGATATGCCAGCAATAATGTGTCATTATACTGTGCTGGCAGTATAGAGTCAATCATACTGTATTTATTTTCCATTACATAGTGGTATGTGAAAGGAGTACAGTGTTGTGATTATTGTGCTTACAGATGTGACTGAGTAGTATAGTGTCTTACAATCTTGCATGTGTCTTGCATGTGTGTGGGTGGGGGGAATGGGGGTAGGGGAATGTGGAGTTAGGGGTTTGAGGATGGGGACATGGGGTGGGGTGGTAACCCTAACATTGCATTTCCCCACTTTTGTCACTGTGGAAACAACCCTAACTGATGCATTAACAGAGGTTTTGCAATGAATTTCCCTTCTTTTGAGAAAGTGTAATATAAATATTAAATGGTATGTGTTGGGGGCTTGAGTCCCGCTCTACACCAGCTGCCCATTTCTGCATAATGATATGCGTTTGTGGGAGAGCCATACGGCAGCTGTATAAGCTAAGAAAGCCTTGTAACACTAATTTGCCCATATCTGGAGAACCGTAGCAGCTAGAAAAAAAATTGAAGTGTTGTAATCATGACAGTGAATAGTTCTTGAAACATAAAGTTGACCGAATCCATATCTCACATTGTGTCCAAGATAGGGACAGCAAAAAGCGCTGTGAATGCTAACTCTGTGGGCATAACAGTGGGCCTTGGACATGAACATGAGCAATTGGAACAGTATATCGCAAATATCTCAGGAACCATACAAGGTAGAAAAAAATTCAAATTTCATGTTATTTATGGCTTTCCAGCTATTTCTGCACTTAGTTCACCTATAGGACTAAGCATTTTGATAAAAGTCTGTATCTCGAACTATTTCTAGATAACGGTCTCTGAAAGGCATCATGATGCCGTAATGTTATCCTATGGGAAATTCTAGAACTTCAGAATGCTGTAACTCTGGCCCCTGTAATGTTTTGGAAGCAAACCACCAAAAGGCACATCTGTGAGACCAGGGCTTGCAACCCTACAAATTTCAGCCCAAAAGACAAAACTGTTTTGTTACAGGAGGCTGGTAAAGATTTGTTGTTATATTGAGCATACTTTCACAAAATACTTTTGCAAATCACAAAAGTTTCGCAAAATAAATCATGAAACTTTTGCATTTCTGGGGGGTTTAATTCACCCAAAAGATATGGCTATATCCCTTTAGATCTAACTAGGTAAACACAACTATCAGTGTTTACCTAGAGGGTCCCAATTTTAAATGTCAGGCATTTTTCTTTGTCACTAACTGAAAACAAGATGTCTGAATCATCAAAGTAAAAGGGCCATTTGCAATAGTAAAAATGGCCTCTCACGAAGGTTTTGTGATTTTTGCTAACTTTTCCCATTAACTATAAAGGGAAATTTGTGTTTTGAATAACTTTTGAATGGTTTAATATTTTTTCACGAAATCTTTTTTATTTTATTTATTTATTTATTTATTTATTTATTTATTAGGTCTAGGATTATAATACCTTTGAGCCAGGGCTTTTTTACAAAGGTTCCTCAACAGGTTACAATTGAAAACATAAGACATGTAAGTCAGATTACCAATTTAACACATAGGACAAGGTTACAAAAGTGTAAGCTAAACAGAGCTACAAAGCATCTGAAAAACAAAACAAGTTTTGGAGGCTAGGTTACAAGAAAATAGTAGATGAGGTGCAGAGAGTATAGAGGACAAGAGAGAGGAAGAGTAGAGAGGGGCAGAGAGCTATAGAGGAGGAGGACGCAGCCAAAGGCATTGTCGTAGACATAACATAGAGAAATGCGTGCTAAGCGGTAACCAAGTGCTAATAGGAGAGAGAACTGCATAAGGTTAGGGAAATATTCATGGGGTCTGCTAGTGGAGGCAGTCACAGGAGCTAGAGGCAGTGAGAGAGAGAGGTAGAGCCTTGATTTAAATGCACCAACGGTAGGAGTGGAGGAGATGTAACTGTTTAGACCATTTAGCCAGCTGGGTGCCCTGTAGGCAAAAGATCTTGACCTTGTGAGGTACAACAACGTGGAACCTGCAGAAGTTGTGATTTAGGACCCCTGGTTGAGTGGGGTTATTGTTAGGTGCAGGGAGTGCACACATCTAGGCGCAAGGTCTATAGTTATTTTCTCACCATGGTGCAGGTTAGGTAATTTTATCCAATTGGTGAGTTGCAGCCATCCAGTTTTGTACATAGAGGTCACACATATGGGTGAGGTGTGGTGGATCCAGTGAGATGTCGGCAGGCCTTATTGAGGGAGGTGGATATGTGTCTAAGAGCCCTAGCAGGGGCAGGGCCATAGATGATAAGCCCATAGTCAATAATGGAGACAACAGAGATCTGAACGGTGACAGTCAGGGCTTCTGGGGTAAGATGTTGCCTATGCCAGAAGAGAAGGCCAAGGTGAGTATCTGCTGCTTTGGCTACAGAGTCAATGTGAGCACTGTAAGTTAGATGAGGGTCTAGAGTGATCCCAATGTACTTAAAGGCTTGAACTTGTTCCAGGGTGACTCCATGAATGGTTTTGATGGATAGGGGGTGCAGCTTGTGCTTGTTATGAGAGCTGCTGAACATCATAGACTGTTTTTTTTATTATTTAAGGACCAGATTGTGATTTGAGAACCATGTTTCAACAGATATGAAGCCAAGCTGAAGGTTGTTTTGTAGAGGCTTAGGATCCTAATGGGAGGCAAGAATTACAGCAACATCTGCATAGAGGATGATTGTTTCAGAGCAAGAATTTGGAAGGGAGTTCAGGAAAAAGCTGAATAGTAGGGAGCCCAGAATGGATCCCTGGGGGACACCTGAGTGAACAGGCCTGGTATCAGAGAGGACATCTACAATTTTTACTCAATGAGACAGGTTCTCCAAGTAGTTTTGTACCAGACAGTGGAGTCAGGAGAGAGCCCAGCTTTCAAAAGTTGCACAAGCAGTAGGCGGTGATGGACAGTGTCAAATGCCTTAGTCAGATCAACAAAGACGGACCAAGTTAACTGACCATTGTCTAGTGAGCTGTGAAGAATGCCAGAGAATTCCAGTAGGGCTGATGAGGTGCTATGTCCTTTCCTGAAGCCATGTTGTTGCGAGCACAGGATATTGTATTTGTCCAGGAAATCTGTGAGCTGGATTTGGTGATGGCTTTGGTAATGTATTTGCGGGCATCATGCATCTTGACTGCTTTGAAATAAAAAGGTCTGTGGCTAGAGGAGGAGGAGGCATTGGGGGGAGCAGAGGCAGAGTCACAGTCCTTGAAAAGGTCAGAAGGGAGAACACAGCTGAGATCAGTGACTGCAGTGCTGAAGGTATTTGCTATGATTTTAGGGTCAAGCATAGTAGACCCATTTATGTTGAGCAAGGTAGGGGAGGTTTTTGGCGTTTCCTGTGACCTTCTTTAATATTGTTCAAAATGTCCTCCCATTACCCCAGGTATCCGTGAGAGCGCTCTTTGAAGTAGGTAGCTTTTATGCCGGATAGATTTGGTACAGTCATTCCATGGCATGTTTATAGTTTTGATGTCAGTTTTTACCAGTGGTTCTGGCCAGATCCCAGAGGCACATATCTAGATTTTAGTTGACGTAAGTGATCAGCCAAGAGTCAGGAATTGCAAAGGGCTTTTACTTTGCACTTTTTAAAAGGAGCGTAGGAGTCACAGGCAGTATTGAAAGTAGTGATGAAGTAATCCAGCACGGTATTTACATCTGTTGCTTTGTAGATAGGGGACCAGTCTTGGAGGTTGAGGCATGTTTTGAAGTGTGACAACTGTCCACGTGGTAGGACTGTACTAGTGATGATATTAGAAGGGGGCTTGTGGAATTTGTTTGACCATTCACAGATGACAGGGGAATGGTCACTAAGCGAGTCAGAGAGGACTGAGGTATTTGTGATACGAGTTGGGTGGCTGCTAAGAATCCAATCCAGGAGGGTGCTGATACCAGACTTGTAGTTTTTCCCTGGTTGGAGAGATGACCATCTGGGTGAGATTGGCCAGTGAGACAACATCCTTATGGACCCCTGCATCAGACACGAGCCCATTTATATTAAAGTTTCCAAGCAGAATCATTTCAGAGTCAGAAGGTTAGGACCTGGTGAATTCCAAGACAGTGTTAAGGCCATTCCCTTGTTCTTTTGGGGGGATATACACTGAGGCAACTGTGAGGGATTTGTTATGGGCATCTAATAAGATTCTGATAGGGAGAATCTGTGCAGAAGTGGCTGGGAGGGGGTAGTGATGGGGTGTCCCAGTAGCGAATCTTTAATGTAAAACATCCACCACCTCTTTTGGACTTCTGGTCCAGCCTGAAAACATTATAGCCTGGAACAGCAATAGCCAGTTCAGGGATTTTGGGTGTAAGCCAGGTTTCTACAACTGCCAGGATATCTGGGATGTGCTGATTGGTAAAGATTTGTAGGGCATCCAGCTTGGGGAGTAGACTACAGATGTTGAAAGATGCTATGGAGAGTGCTCCTGAGGGTTTTTCCTGGTAGATAGAGCTGGAGGTGATTGGGCCCGGGTTAGGATGGATGTTTCCCGACAGCAGCAGGAGGATGAGCATAAGCTTCAGGGTGCACCAGCATAAGTCCCTGAACATGAGTCTACATGTCTGTTTTATGCAGGAACTTACATTAAGTTGGTGGCAATGATCCCAGAGTGATGGCACATGAGAGAGTGATGAGAGTGTCCAGGGCCTGTGTATAGTGATAGACGGGGACTACCATCCATTTGCAGAGGGAGCACCCAGGGGTGGGGGGGGAGCAAGCTCATGATGGAGAGCACCTGGTGATGATGGGTAGTACCAAGTAGGATGCTAGAGGGAGAGGAAGCAAAGCTCAGGGAGGAAGAAAAGCAGAAAGAGGGATGGAGTAAGAGAAGTAGAAACTGTGCATGTAGTGACAAATATGATGTAACAGTCTGTGAGGATTATATTGGAATGAATTGGGTAAGTGTGCTTATAACTGAGCGCTCTAGTGACTAAAAAGATATAATCTGCTAATGGAAAGTCAGCACTTTAAGTTTTTGACAGAACAGACAAACTGTATGCTGGCTGTAAGTATGAGAGAAGAAAGAAACAAAAGTCTGTTTTTGCATTTTTGGTGTTCTGTACCTCCACAACTGTACATTCTGACTACAAATAAAACTTGCCGAATCTAGAGATCTATGGTACCAGACTATGCATGCAAAATGTCAGGCAAATCCGTTGTACAGTGGCAAAGTTATTAAGGTGTAAAATTTGAGGGTTTGCATTAAAGTGGCTACTCAACCCTAACCTTAGCGGCACTACCGTGCCACTGTAATATAATTTCTGTTTATTTTAATTTTGGAGCTTGTTTTTAACTTGCATCTAGGCCTCATTTTATCATGTCTTTATTATCCACAGGTTTGCCTCTCATTGACTATGTTCTTTAAAACACTAGGACACTTGCAATTAAAGTTGTAAGCTCTTCATCTTACATGTAATTAGGGAGAATAGTATCCTAAGGTTATCAGTAGACTGTTTTCTTTTGAGACATTTTAAAATTTATGTGAGAGCTCTCTGCTTGTTGCTATTTTCTGATAACCTTTGACCTTCAGGGGCTTCTCAGCTAAAAGCATACAGGAGTTAATTAACTTCTCTGACATAATTTTCTGTTATGTTTCAAATGAGTATGTTAAACCAGTGAGAATTTTTTCAGGTTTTTATGCATTATCTGGGTATTAATACTATTGGAGTTTCTAAATAACTGTCGTGAAGCTTCAGAAGAAGGACTTGGTTGGTCCGTAAGCTAGAGCACTTTGTTCTTCTGTTGTAACATCTATATTGGTCCAATAAAAGGTATCAAACCATTTTCTTCTGCATATCTTCTTACTGGGACCAATACAGCAAGTACACTATTTGTTTGTCATGATGTATGTGATTTTCAAGCTTTCTCTGTGTGTCGTACAGCTTATACACTCCCTTCCATCTCACTCACTGTCTGTGTCTGCTCTTTACCATGTTGCACACTCACCACAGTTATATACTGTGAGTGAGTGCATCACATGACACCCATATCAGCTGTTGCCCAGTAGGATGCAACCAGCCACCAGTATGTGAACTGTGGCATGCCGACAACATCCCTATGGCAACAGTCAACTAAAGTGCAAAAAGACACACTCCACAGCTTACCACACACCTGTAGCCAGACTTCTGCAGTGAAATCCATATTTATCCGAGTGTGTGGGTAAGCACTTGTATCTGGGGTGTTTCTGATTTTGAGTGGAACAGTCCGCCCAGCCCTTCTTTCTCTTCACTCCCCTCTGCCCAACTCCCCCATCCTTTTTTAATTTGACAGTCTCATCCATAATGTTCCTCTTATCCCTTATATAAATGAAGAAGACCTTCTCACCCATTTTCACTCCCTGTGCAAGCTGTAGTTCACTGGAAACCTTTGCCTGTCTAAATACTCTGCTTGCTCTCCTTGATTTAGTATAATAATCCTAGCTTATCTGCCTCTTTCTGAGTATGTTTGTACTTCCAGTAGGATTCCCCTTCACAAAAGTGGGAGCAAGACAGAGGCTTAAAACTACAGACCTATTAGTTTGACCTCAGTGGTAGGGAAAATGATGGAATCACTTCTGAAGGAAAGAATTGTTGCATTCCTAGAGACCAGTGGGGCACAGGACCCAAGGCAGCATGTATTCACAGCAGGAAGGTCATGTCAGATTAATCTAATAGATTTCTTTGACTGGGTGACCAAAGTAGTAGACTAGGGAGGGGATCTGGACATGGCCTACCTAGACTTTAGCAAGGCATTTGACATAGTCCCACATGAAAGATTAATATACAAGTTAGCCAGCTTTGGAGTGGGTCCCTAGGCAGTAGCCTGGGTAAAAAATTGGCTGGACAACAGGACGCAGAGGGTTATAGTAAACAGAGTCCACTCTGAAGAAAGCGGGTTACCAGTGGGGTACCACAGAATTCAGTACTGGGACCGGTCCTCTTTAATGTCTTTATAAGTGACATTGCAAACGGACTGGATGGAAAAGTATGTCTTTTTGCAGATGACACAAAGATCTGCAACAGGGTCGATACAGAAGGTGGGGTGGAAAGGATGCAAAGGACCTGTGCAAGGTTGGAGGAATGGTCAAATGTATGGCAGCTTAGATTCAATGCAAAGAAGTGCAAGTAATGCACCTGGGAAACAAAACCCAGGGAAGAGGTACACAGTGGGGGTAGATACTAACAACAACAAAATGGAAAGAGACCTGGGGTAGTCATATCAGATGACCTTAAGGTGGCAAGCAATGTGAGAAGGCAGTAAGGAGGGCTGACGGGATGCTGGGATGCACAGGGAGAGGCATCACCAGTAGAAAACAAGAAGTTGTTATCCCTCTTTACAGACAGTTGGTGAGACCCATCTGGAGTACTGCATGCAATTCTGGAGACCCCATCTGCACAAGGTCATAAACAGGATGGAGGCTGTCCAGAAGAGGGCAACTAAAATGGTGGAGGATCTACACCAGAAGACATGTGAAGAGAGATTAAAGGAGCTTAATATGGATACCCTCGAGGAGAGGAGGGAGAGGGGGGACATGATAGAAACTTTCAAGTACCTCAAGGGAATGAACAAAGTCCAAGAGGGTAGCATCTTTCAGAAAAAGAGATGTGCAAGAACAAGGCACAATTTGAAGATAGAGGGGGGATGGCTCAGAGGTAATGTGAGGAAGTATTTTTTCACAGAGAGGGTCTTGGATACATGTAACAGCCTTCATGAGGAGATAGTGCAGTCAATAACAGTGGGGGAATTCAAGAATGCATGGAACAGACATAAGGCAATTCTAGTTGGGGGTAGGAGGAGGGAAGTAGGCTGTTGGTTAATGGGGATCTGTAGCTTATCCATTAGGTAGGGAAGGGCAGACTAGGTGGGCCAAGAGGTCCTTATCTGCCATCAAATTCTATGTTTCTATGTCCTCTTGTCCCATACCAGCTTGGCTTTTTGGAATTAGATTTCTTGCTTTTCATTTCGCTGCACTCACTAATAGCCTCCATCAGTCCCTCCTTTATAATGGCCCATTTCTGTTCTACTTCCATCTCTTTTCTAATCCCAGCAAGGTGTCCTACTAGGATATCTCCCATCCTGCCAAAGTCAACCTTCCTTAAGTCCAAAACCCTTGTTTTGGTCCAAACCATCCCTCTGTCTACGTCCAGGTGGAACCAAACCACATGGTGGTCACTTCCTACAAGTGGTCTGACCTCCTTTACATCCTGAACATGTACACAGTTGTGTGAAAGGACCATGTCCAATATAGCTTTCTCCCAGTGGGCTCCATGGACACCTTGTGTCATGAATCCACTCTGAACTAATGGGAACAGTGTTGCAGATGTCAGGTAGGAGGCCACCTGGGGACCAATGATCACTGTATGGTGTGGATCAATATAAGGACAGCTGCAGAAGTGAACCACACAAGGGTGGGGGTCCTGGACTTTAGGAGAGCATATTTCATAAAGATGGGTGAATGCCTCAGGGATGACCTGATGGGGGAATGGCCTGGGTGGGGTGGAGGAACAATGGGTGAAGCTTAAAGAGACCACGGAAGGCCTGGGTGGGGTGGAGGAACAGTGGGTGAAGCTAAAAGAGACCATACTAAAGGCAACAAACCTCTGCATCAAACAAGTGAGTATAACCAATAGGAACAAGCATTTGTCAATGTTGAAGTTCACCATTGGTGTTGCTGTTGTACTTGCCTCCCATAGTGCTACCCCTCCACAGAAATAGTGTATTATCAACAGCTTTTAGGTATGCATCTCCCACACCTGCCTGTTACAGTTTGATATGAAAACATGAGTGCTTAGTGCTGCAGGTGACAACATATTAATATTTTTTACCATATCACCCTTTTACACAGTACGTTTGCAGACATGCAATGAAGCATGTTTGCATTTCTTCTGTTTATATAGGTTTAACTGAACTATATGACACTACGATAAAAAGATGGACTCCCTCGGTTCAGTTCTAACATTAAATTGCCTGAATTGGCTTCTTTGAAATAACATGCCTCCATTTGCTGAAGGGGAGCCACACACCTCCCAAACATTAAACAAATAGAAAAATCAGTCTCTTGCTTTGAAAAAAAAGTTCTACTCACAGTTCTCAGGGATGCTACTTCTGTACAATACGTAGCAGTGCACCTCCCCAAATGATGTGGCAATTATTTTAAAAATAATTACATTTCTTTCAAGTTAAATTTGGCCACTTTACTCTGTCTCCATAAAAAGGGGTCTTTTAGTTTTCATGTCAGAGCTCCAATGTGAATTAAGCCCCACTCTGCCAGTTGGCACCAACACGATCAGTCCCCTCCACTCCACCCAAATGAACACAGCCAGTACCCACCAAACATGGCTAGCTCACCTGAAAAGAATGCAACCAGTTCATTAAGACCAATAATTAGCACTGCCAGTCTCTTGTTGAAAATACTTCATTCAATAAGAGACTAGCAGTGCTACTAAATAGTGTGTCATGGGCACCCATCACTGCCACACCACCAGCATGGCCAGTCCTGCCCACCCTCCTAAGCAGTTACAGCCTGGTGCCCATCTTACCAATGTGCCCAGTCCCCCCAACAACCAAGCAGACAATTCTGGCTCCCACACCAACCCATGCCTACCTCACCAACGTGGTCAATCACACTCACCCCAATTCAGCTGGCACAGCCAGCTCCCCACTCCATTAACATAGTCAGTGCCCCACCCAAGCAGACATGACCAGCTGTCACATCCCACCAACATTACATGGCCACCCTCTCACAAACACAGTTGACTCCCCAACCCCCTCAAACAGACCCTGTACCAACACAGCCATTTCTCCCCAACTCTAAATGAACACAGCCAGCTGCCCCACCCCTGAAACAGCCTTCCTCTACCCCACCCAATTAAACACAGTCAGCTCCCCAACCCCAACTTCAATGGGCACATACCTTACAGTACAAGGATGGACAGTGCACCAAGAAGAAATGTACCTATAAAGTTTAGCAGAAGCCATCAGAAAGGATATTATCTTTTGTTAAAAATCCTAAAGGTTAAGTTGATGCTGACCCTGACCTGGCAGAGGGACTGTAATTCCTATTTAATAAAAATTACAATACACTATGCAGGTGATCCCACACCAGCAGAGTCTGTTATTCATTTAATCAAATGCAGCTGCCCCACATAGAGTCAGATACCTAGAAAATGTAAAATTACTTTATTAAGATAAGATACCATTTTAGATGTCCGTAATGTCCCTATTACAGGTGCAGACTTGGCAGTTACTCACAACCCAAAGATATTTTTTAAGTACTAATATCGGTCCTGATGGCAAGACTGCTTTGGCAGTAAGACTCTGACATACGCCTCCCATTTCTGGAGCACAGCTTTTGTAAATGAATAAACTTTGCTTTTTGGAAATATAACTGTAACCAGATTGAATGGACAGGGAGGTTATTCAGATGCTGACTGCAAGCTGCAGGAAGTCGGCAGTTGGTGTTGGAGCAAATGAACAGTGTACAACTGAGCTTTCTTTGCTCTGCAGCAGCTGGCAGCATCAATCCAGACAGCAAGGGTAGGGGTTGTTTTTTACTATCGGCAATTACTGCAGTGTTTGCATATTTTAGCAGATTAAAACAAAAAATACTGGCACCAGACTTGGATTTACTCCATACTTTACTTAATTCATAAACATACAAATGAGGCAGATACCTAATGCAGTGGCACTGGTGATCAAGAGAAAGCCAGAGGGTGAAACCGTTGGGTTACTACTGGTCTTCAACCACTGTTGTATAAGGTCTTTAAATATTTGCACGCTTTTTTATGAATTAAGTAAAGTACAGAGTAAATTCTGAAGTCTGGTGCAGATATTTTTAGTTTTGTTCATGATTATTGTGGCCGGGCACAGGCGATGGGGCAGTTAGTGTGGAGCGGTGTCCTTTGATTCTTACATTTCACCAGATTCCCTCTCGGCCTGCTTTTTACTATTTTTACACTTTGACCCCCCACACACACACACTTTTAGGTGCAGACACTTGACAGTACTTCACAAACCTCAACGATGTTTTTTAAGTATCAGACAACTTACTATTTTTTTCAGGATAGAATGGCAAAAGGAAGAAGTAGGCCCAGATGGCATTTCTTTAGTGGGCAGTAAACACCGGGAGACATACGCAACAATGCAGAGTGCAGGCTAGTGGCAAAGAAAGAGAAGCAGCAGCACAGTGGTGCTGATAAAAAAAGCTTGATCCCTTTTGTGCGGTGCACTGGAAATTCAATCCAGCCAATCAGGATTCCGTGAATCTCTTGGAATTCTGTCAGTCAATCAGGATTCTGCGATTCTGTTCATTTTTCTGTATATATATGGAAAACCAGTGTCCCTGGTGATTGAGTCATTTTTTTAAGCTGGTGGACTGTCACTCTGAGTTTTCTGTACACAAGTGCATACAGGAAGTATGCATGGTTATGCCACTGGGGAGGGGGAGGCGTGGAGTGAGGACAGGGCACAGAGAGAACCACACTGTGGCTAATGTTGAAGCCTTGGGGGGGGGCTAGGACTGGGGAGAGAGAGCCACACCAGCAGAAGAGCGAGGACCAGGGAGAGAACTGCCTGCAACAAACTGTTTTAAATCAGCCCGGCTTGGGCAGTGCAGATGAACTGCTTGTGGTTAGAGATGGGCAAGTGGCCTCAATTCACTCCCTTGAAGTGATTCGAGGAGTGAAGGCAATTTATGGAGTGCTCCGCAACGCCGAAGCGGCGTATAGTACTGCAGATTGTAATGGGTAACACGAGTCCATTGAAAACAATGACTTTGTGTTACTCCTTCTTCCCAAACCACTACTCCACTACTTTAAGGAGAAGTACATTGAAAACAATGTACTTGCCTCACTTTGCCTTGTTTTAAGCTCCAAAGGTGAATTTTGCAGTGATTCATGGGATTTCAGGTCACATGGGCAATAGATTGTTCAGCACTGCCTCAGTTTGGGGTAGTGTGTAGGACGATGTAGGGAGACAATCTTAAAAGCTGTTAAAAGTTTTTGAGTCATTTTTTGCTGAAACTTTAGTTCATCGATTATAGGAAACCCTTTGTGCGCATATCATCGAGCTTTATTGTTTGTGTGTGAATTTTGAATGTTAATGTACAACATTCAGTCTGTGTACTGAGAGACAGTGGAAGTGTGTTTTGGGACGGGCGATCTGTGGTGGATAGATTAACTTGGAGAAAAGACAGTGCTTTATGTTTTGGTGATATTTTTCTTGTATAACTGTGTTAATGTACACACAGTAATATTTTCAATATTTTGCCATTGTTTTGCCGATTGTTGTGGTGCAGTAGTGCATAATTTTAGTTTTTTAAATATGTGGTTATATTACTGAAGTTTTCAATTTGCTACACATTACTAAGTGTGTGTGAGTTTGTGTGTGACGTATATCATCAAATCAGACACCTTTATTGTGCCACATAATATTTCAGCAATGTGAACCTGCTATCCACTGCAGCTGTGTGATTTTTGTACTTCTTTGTGATATCTTTACTGGTACTAGTACTAGTGACTGTTACTGCAGCAGTGCAGTACACTGCCCCCCCGCGGCCCGCCCCAACCAGCAAAGGTATTCTTTTCCAGATTTGATTTTCTGATGGTGAACACTGGTTAGGTGTTGTGCCTTTGAATCTGCATCTCTTCAGTGTGCAGCTCAATCTTAACCTGTGTGTGCATTTGCATCTCTTTAGGGCCCAATCTCCATCTGTAACTTAAGTCACAGTTGTTTCTTTGGCTTCCCTTTAGAGTACTGGACAGGTGTGGTGCATAATTCTGCATGAACATTGTACTCATTAATATGCATTTTTAAGTCAGGACCATCATCACGACTTCACGAGTCACTCGTGATACAAATCACATTCTTCATCATCACGGTCACAAATTCAGTCACAAATCACTATTCGTGATCATGTCACGAATCTCAATATTAATTTTTTTCTAGTTACTTGGATGTATTGTAAGCCTGTTTAGTAGTATCTCTCCAGGCTTCACCACCCCGCCATTGTACTCATTAATGAGCATTTTTAAGTCAGGGAATTTGTGCTACAGCTCATCGGGGAATTATAGCCATAGGCATTTGTGTTCCCCTACCAATACAGTTCCATACTGTTTATCTCACACCATCAACACTGAATCACATTCATCATCATGGTCACAAATGCAATCAGAAATCACGATTCATGATCATGTCATGAATCACAACACAAAATTTTTGACTAGTTACTTGGATGTATTGTAAGTATGTCTTGTAGTATCTCTCCAGACTTCATCACCCCCCCATTGTACTCATTAATGAATGTTTTTAAGTCGGGGAGTTTGTGCTACAGCTCATCAGGGAAGTACAGCCAAGGGCATTCGCATTCCCAATACAGTTTTCATATTGGTTATCTCACACCGTCGACACTGAATCACGTTCTTCATCATCATGGTCACAAATCACGATTCACGATCACGTCACAAATCACAACATTCATTTTTTTACTAGTTACTTTGATGTATTGTAAGCATGTTTTGTAGTATCTCTCCAGGCTTCACCACTCCACCATTGTACTCATTAATAAGCATTTTTAAGTCTGGGAGTTTTGTGCTACAGCCCATCGGGAAGTACAGCCTTTGGCACTACGCTCCTTCACGACAGCATGTGAGTTACAGTACTGTAAGTAGTGGTGGGTGAAGTGGCCCCAATTTGCTCTGTGAAGTGATTCACTGAGTAATGTGGAATCCGGGTAGAGAACTCCACAATGTGAAGCGGAGTATCATTTTATAATGAGGAATGCTAAGTCCATTGAAACCAATGACTTTGCATTATTTCACCTTCCCAAACCACTTCTCCACCAATTTTAACACAAACTACATTGAAATCAATGGAATTCACCTCACTTTGCCCTGTAATTGAGCTCCAAATGAAATTCTGCAGTTATTCATGGGATTGCAGGTCCATGGCTTTACATTGTTCAGCACACGCCTCAGTTCTGGCCTGGGTAGTGTGTGTGTGCAGTGGTAGCTGGAGACAGTTTGTTTCAGAGCTCTGCAATTCAAAACCCTCTAAAAGGTGTTTAAAATGCCTTTGAGTAATATTTTGCTCAAAATTTAGTACATTGATTGTAGGAAACCCTTCTGTGCTCATATCATCGAGTGTTTATAGTTGTTTGTGGATTTTGAATGTTAATTTAGAACAATCAGTCTGTGGTCTGTGAAGTGTGCTTTGAGGGAGGGCGTATTTGTGGTGTAAGTAGATTAACTGGGAGAAAAAGACAGTCTTTCTGCTTTGGTTATATTTTTCTTGTATAACTGTGTTAATGTACACACTAATATTTTTAGTAATTCTTGACATTTTTTTGCTGATTGTTGTGGTGCAGCAGTGTACAATTTATCTGTTTAAAACATTTGGTTATATTATTAAAGGATTTCAATTTGCTACGCATTACTTGAGTGTACGTATGAGTGTGTGAGCGATGTGCCATTAAATCAGACACCTTTTATTGTGTTACAGAGTAATTGCAGCAGTGTGAACCTGCTATTCACCACACCTGCATGAATTTTTTATACTACTTAGTGGTATCTTTACTGGTAATGGATTGTTACTGCCATGCACTAATCCCCCAACTGGCAAAATGTATTCCTTTCCAGACTTAGATTTGTGACTTGTGAGCACTGGTTAGGTGTTGTTGTGCCTTTTCGTATGCATCTCTTGAGTGTGCAGTGCAATCTTAATCTGTCTGTGCATTGCACAGCACCATTAATTCTGGGAGACTGCATTTCTTGTTACGCTCTCATTTCACTTCATCAGCACTGGGGAATTTTCTGGACACAAGACAGTAGCATTTTGGGGATGCACATTAGTTTTGGTGACTCTGTGTGTGACCTGACCACTGCGTGCATGACTGAGTGTGCCATTAATTCTGGGAGACTTTGCATTTCTTGTTACACTCTCATTTCACTTCATAAGCACTGGGGAGTTTTCTGGACACAAGACAGTAGCACTTTGGGAATGCACATTCATTCTGGTGACTGTGTGGGTGGGATACTGCCAATACTGTTGTCACTCCGCTTTACTTCACGTTTAAGGCGGAATGACAATGCGAAGTAATAATAACAAGGCGAAGTGAGCCTTTCCTATGGGGCACTCCGTGTAGCGAAGTGCCAATGCGAAATGGCCACTTCGTGTTCACTTCGCAGGCAGATTTTAAATTTGCTGTATCTCTATTTGTGGGGGAAGGGACTGGCAGAGTGGTGGAGTGGGGGGAGTTACCAGCCAGACTGATCAGTGGGCAGACTTCCTATAGACGAAAAGAAAAAGACCCTGTATGATTGGTGTGGCATTTTCTTTTCAAGTACAGACCCTTTCAGGCAAAACACCATCATGATCAGCCTGGCTGATTATTGGATGTGACACTGTCGCACTCTCTTGTAGGCCACTCTGCTTTGGACAGACAGTGTCACACTTTCAAAAGCAACTTTTCAAGAAGTTCACTGCACATGCATGCACGGTGAACTTGAAAATGAGATTGATATGGTTCTCAAAGTGGTGGCTGAAAAGGTCAAGACAGTGAAGTTAAAAGAGAGTATAGTAAAGGCAACAAACCTCTGTGTCAAACAAAGCAATAGAAAATGAAACTGCTACTTGTTCTTGAAAGAGGTGGCTGAAAAGTTAAACACTAAAAGGCTAGCATTCAGAAGATATAAGAAGATGCAGAGTGAGGAGGATAGGAGGTGTATCGGGAACAGAGTGAAACAGGGAAAGCAGAAAGGAGTGCCAAAGCACAAACAGAAAAGAATAGCCCAGGAGGCAACAAAAGGGGACAAGACATTTTTTAGGTGTCCAAGTGACGAGAGGAAGGCCAGGGGTTGGACTGTAAAGTTAGAAAGGAAGGTGGGGACTATGTCGATTGGGACCAGGAAAAGGCAGACATCCTGAACAAATACTTTTGTTCAATGTTCTCAGAGGAAGAAGATGGGAAGGGGCCACAAAAAAGTAACAGAAGCTTTGAAGGGGGGTAGACACTACGTCTTTTTGGCCAGAGAGAGTCCTGAATGGACTCGCTAATCTGAAGGTGGAAAAAGAAATGGGACCAGATGAGGTGCATCTAAGAGTACTGAGGGAGCTCAGGGAGGAACCGGCGGCACCTCTGATAGTCCTATTTAAGAGCTCACTGGAAACAGGAGTGATTGCTGAGGACTGGAGGAGGGCAGATGTAGCCCACTACACAAAAGTGGTAGCAGGGAGGAGGCTGGCAACTGTAGGCCAGTCAGCCTGACAGTGGTGGTAGGAAAGTCAATGGAATCACTGTTGAAGGGGACAGTGGAATATCATCAATCCAGTGGGTACAAGACACAAGGCAGAATGGGTTTACAGCTGGGAGGTCATGTCAATTGAATCTGACAGATTTCTTTGACTGGGGACAAAGGAATTAGATCACGTGTAGAGCTGAACATGACCTACGCTGATTTCAGTAAGGCTTTTAACACTGTTCCACACTGGAGACTAGTAAGCAAGCTGGGTAGCTTAGGATTGCAAGGTGGTAAACTGTATAAGAAATTGGTTAGCAGTTAGATGACAGAGGATGATGGTAAATAGAGTTCAGTCTGAGGAAGGAAGGGTGATCAGTGGAGTGCCACAGGGATCAGTGCCTGGACCAGTCCTGTGTGATGTCTTAATAAGTGACAATGCAGAGGAGCTGGATGAGAAGGTCTGACTCTTTGCAGATGACACCAAACTCTGCAATATAGTGGACACTGGGGGATTGAGCAGAGATCTGAGTAAATATGAGGAGTGGTCAAGGGTATGGCAGTTGTGTTTCAGTGTGAAAAAGTGCAAAATAATGCACTTAGGGCGAAGAAACCTAGGGACAGAGTACATAGATACATAGATACATAGACAGTGTCAGCAGATAAGGGCCTATGGCCCACCTAGTCTGCCCATTTGAGCTTGTAAGTTCAGTTTGTTTCCTAGAAGTCTATTTCCTTACCCTGACCTCTAGAATTCCTTTATGTCTATCCCATGCATTCTTAAATCCTTGATTGTTTCAGCCCCCACCACTTCCTCTGGCAGGGTGTTCCACTTGTCCACCATCCGTTCTGTGAAGAAATTCTTTCTCATGTTTCCTCTGAATCGTCCTCCCTCCAACTTCATCCCATGCCCTCTAGTCCTGAAACATCTTTTCGCTTAAAATAGTGTTTTCCTGCACCCTGTTCCTCCCTGTAAGATACTTGCATGTCTCTATCATATCCCCTCTCCCTCCTCTCCTCCAGGGAGTACATGTTCAGTTCCTTCAACCTGTCTTTATAGGACTTGTGATGCAACCCATGCACCATCTTTGTTGCCCTCCTCTGAACCTTCTCTACCCTGTCTATGTCCTTACGTAGGTATGGTCTCCAGAACTGTACACTGTACTCCAGGTGGGGCCTCACTAGTGTCTTGTATAGCAGAATTATGACCTCCCTTTTCCTGCTGGTGATGCCCCTGCCTATACATCCCAGCATCCTATTTGCTTTACCTGATGCCTTGTCACACTGTTTCCCTATCTTGAGGTCATCAGAGATGACAACCCAAGATCCCTTTCCTGCTTGGTGCATGCTATATCCTCACCCCCAACTGATATATTGTGCCAGGTTTTTGTGCCCATATGCATTATCTTGCACTTTTGTTTCATTGAATTTCAACTGCCAAACCCTTGACCATTCTTCAAGTTTCTGCAGGTCCCTTCTCATTCTGTCTACACCCTCTGGTGTGTCTACTCTGTTACAGAGCTTTGTGTCATCAGCTGAACAGTGAAATTCTGCCTTCTATATCCTGTGCAATGTCACTGATGAAGATGTTGAATAGGACCGGTCCCAGCACTGATCCCTGTGGTACCCCACTGGTCACTCTTCCCTCTGTGGAGTGACAGCCATTTACCACCACCCTCTGTGTCCTGCCACCCAGCCAGTTACCTACCCACCACACTACTGTCCTGCCCACACCCATATTCCCCAGTTTGTGTAATAGTCTTCTATGTGGCACAGTGTCAAAGGCCTTGCTGAAGTCCAGATAGGCCATGTCCACTGCCCTCCCCTGATCCACCTCCCTAGTCACCCAGTCAAAAAATTCAATGAGGTTGGTCTGACATGACCTCCCCTTGAAACCATGCTGCCTTGGGTCCTGTAGTCCATTGACAACCAGATGTTCCACCAATCTCCTTCAGTAGTGCTTCCATGATCTTTCCACTACCGAGGTGAGGCTGACTGGTCTGTAGTCCCTGCTTCCCCTTTGTTCCCACTTTGTATAAGGGACTACATCTGCTGTCCTCCAGTCTTTGGGTACCTCCTGTTTCCAGTGATTGGCTGAACAGGATAGCCAGAGAGGTTCAGCCACCACCTCTCTTAGTTCTTTAAGGACCTGGGGTGCACCCATCTGGCCCCATTGCTTTATCAGCTCTTATTACTTCCAGTTCCTTCAGGACCCTTTCTCGTGTAAAGGGACTTGTGTCCATTTCTGCACCATGTACAAAATGGGTGGAGTGGTATTGACAACTACCAAGTAGGAAAGAGACTGGAGGTAATCATATTTGATGATCTGATGGAGGCCAGACAGTGCGACAAGGCAGTCGGGAGGGCTAGTGGGATGCTGGGGTTCATAGGGAGAGGTATCACCAGCAGAAATAGGGAAGTGGTGTTGCCTCTGTATAGATTGCTGGTAAGACAAAACCTAGAGTACTGTTTGGTTCTATGTCATAATAGCAAACACGTTACAGCAATCGCTATTATGGAGAGTGTATATCGCCGAAAAGCAATTTGGCGATATACACTTGCAGGCGACCACAAAACCAGTGATGGGATTTATGAGCCGCCCTTTTTGCAGTCGCTTAATCATGGTTGCCATGTTCACCGGATATCAGTACTGTGTCCAGTTCTACAGCCCAAATCTCTAGAAGGTCATAGACAAAGTAGAGGCAGTCCAAAGGAGGGCAACTAAAATGGTACAGGGTTTGCATCAAAATCCCTATTAGGACAGATTAAAGAACCTCAATATGTGCACCCTGCAAGAGAGGAGGAAGACGGAGGATATGATAAAGACCTTAAAACACCTTTGGGTAAATATGGTACAAGGTGCTCCAGAACAAGAGGACATGCTATGAAGCTGGAGGGGGCTAGTTCTGGGAGAGATGTGAAGAAGACTGATGGATTCCTGGCACAACCTTCCTGTGAAGGTGGTGTGGGGGTGAAAACAGTAGTGAGATTCAAGACTGCATGGGATAGGCACAAAGAAATCATAGTGGAAATTAACTGGGGGAGAGAGAACGAGCTGTAGATCTGGTATGGTCTACAGTAATAATGTAGGTTGGGGAAATGGGCAAACTGGGTGGCCAAGTAGTCCTTACCTGCTGTCAAGTTCTATGTTTCCATGGAACGCATCCAGCAGTACTTGCTCCCTGATACTGAAGGTAGATGTGCTTTTCTAATCCACTCAAGGCATATTGAAGTCCTTCATTATTACTACCAACCCCTTGCTTGCAATTCCTACGATTTGGAACCCCAGTACCTTGTCCAGCTCCTCTTCCTGTGAAGGTGGTCTGTAGACCACCCCCATCCTAAGTTTCCACCCCTTAGTTGTTTGTACAGTATGTGCACATAATGCTTATGCCTTCCTTCCACCCCTGCCTCCCTGGTACAGGTTATCCCCTCCTTCACATACAAAACAATTCCCTCACTTCCCATCTCCCTATCTTTCTTATACATTTTATGCCTGAGGACTGCAAGTTCCCAGTCATGGTTTGGTGTGGCCTATGTCTTTGTGATGGCCGCTACATTTACCTTTCTCTTGTCCATCAATGCCTGCAATTCAGCTATTTTCTTTCCCTGGCTTCGGGTGTTCAGAGTCTCCACCCTGCACCATGACGTGGGCCCTCCTTTACCCCTGTCCTGCCCCCCACCTCTCCCCTTTCCTCCAGCCCCTCCTTCTTTCTTCCACCATAGAAACATAGAATTTGAAGGCAGATAAGGACCGCTTGGCCCACCAAGTCTGCCCATTTTCCTACCTAACAGATAAGCTGCAGATCCTAGTTAACCAACAGCTTACTTCCTCCTACCCCTCACTAGGACTGCCTTATGTCTGTCCCATGCATTCTTGAATTCCCCCACTGTTCTTGACTCCACGACCTCCTCAGGGAGGCTGTTCCATGCATCCACAACCCTCTCCGTGAAAAAATACTTCCTCACATTACCTCTGAGCCGTCCCCCCTCTATCTTCAAATTGTGCCCTCTAGTTCTTGCACATCTCTTTTTCTGAAAGATGCTACCCTCTTGGACTTTGTTGATTCCCTTGAGGTACTTGAAAGTTTCTATCATGTCCCCTCTCTCCCTTCTTTCCTCAAGGGTATACATATTAAGCTCCTTTAGTCTTTCTTCATATGTCTTCTGGTGCAGACCCTGCACCATTTTGGCTGCCCTCCTCTGGACAGCCTCCACTGTGTCTATGTCTTTTCGGAGATGGGGTCTCCAGAACTGCACACAGTACTCCAGATGGGGTCTCACCAACTGTCTGTACAGAGGGATAACAACTTCCTGTTTTCTACTATTGATGCCTCTTCCTATGCATCCCAGTATCCCCTAGCCTTCCTTACTGCCTTCTCACATTGCTTGCCCACCTTTAGGTCATCTGATATAATTACCCCAGGTCCCTTTCCATTTTTACTGTTGTCAGTATCGCACTCCCCATTGTGTACTCTTCCCCTGGGTTTTTGTTTCCCATGTGCATTACCTTGCATTTCTTTGCATTGAATCTGAGCTGCCATACATTTGACCATTCCTCCAACCTTGTCAAGTCCCTTCTCATCCTTTCCACTCCATCTTGTGTATCAACCCTGTTGCAGATCTTTGTGTCATCTGCAAAGAGGCATACTTTTCCTTCCAGTTCCTCTGCAATGTCACTTATAAAGACATTAAAAAGGACCAGTCCCAGTACTGAACCCTGCGGTACCCCGCTAGTAACCCTCCTTTCTTCACTGTGTACTCCATTTACCACTGCCCTTTGCATCCTGTTGTCTAGCCAATTTTTTATCCAGGCTACCACCTTGGGGCCCACTCCAAGGATGGCTAACTTGTGTATTAATCTTTTGTGTGGGACTGTATCAAATACCTTGCTAAAATCTAGGTAGGCCATGTCCACAGCCTGGTCTACTACTTTGGTCACCCAGTCAAAGAAATCTATTAGATTCGTCTGACATGACCTTCCCATCGTGAATCCATGCTGCCTTGGGTCCTGTGCCCCACTGACCTCTAGGTACTCAACAATTCTTTCCTTCAGAAGTGATTCCATCATTTTCTTTCTGGCTGACAAATAGAAATCTATCTATCTGCCTAGAAAAAGATGCTCAAGAACAAGGGAGCATGCTAAAGATGGAGGGGGCACCTAGGGGAAATATGAGGAAGTATTTCTTCAAATAAAAAGTAGTGGATGCCTGGAACAGCCTCCCAGAAGAGATGGCAGGGACAAAAACTGTAACAGGATTCAAGAAAGCATGGAATAGGCAAAAGGGAAACTTCATGTTTAGGGAAGGGAGAGCTATGCCAGAAATCAAGTATAGTCTGCAGTATCACAGTAGGTAAGCAAAATGGGCAGACTAGGTGGGCCAAGCAGTCCTTATCTGCCATCAGTTTCTATGTTTCTATGTTTCAACTCATTGGTCTTGCTGGTCCTGGATCGTCTTTATGACTAGTGCAGTGCAGAATCTAAAATTTCACCAATGAAATTAGAATGGAATGACCATTCTGCCAGTGGAATTTCTGCCAGAATTTCATTGGTTCTTCTGTGGAATTCTGCTGGCTGTGAGCAGTGGAATAATATTCCAGAGAATAGCAATTTTTTCTGCAGAAAATTATTCTTCAACCATTTCCATGGAAAATGTTGAGATCCGCATAATATTCCACAGAACAGCATTTTTTTTTCCTGTGGAAAATCATTCCGCAACCAATTCTATGGCAAATATCGAGATCTGCAGAATAAAATTCCACAGAAATGTTTCGGGAAAACTCATTCCACATTTTTCTACCTTGGAATACCACCATTCCGTTTTCAGTGAAATTTGGCAGAAATTCAGCAGAATTTTGAAAATTCAGTGAAATATAGTTCCACTGGAATATGAAAATTCTGCACAGCACTATCTCATGACCCCAACCTGTCCACGCCTTTTATCAGATGAGGACTCCAGAACTGAGCACAGCATTCTAGATAGGGCCTCATCAATGACCTGTACTGGGGAAGTATCACCTTGATTTTTCTACTGTCAAAATCCCTCCTGATGCACCCCAGCATACTTTAAAGCCTTACTGTATGCTTTGATGCATTTGCTGGTTTGCATGAGTGATTCTCTGATGATGACCCCCAGATTTCTCTCCTTTGTTTTTGTATCCAACGTAACCCCTCCCATCCAGTATTCCATGCATGAGTTCTGTTTCCCTAAGGACTTCACCTTGCACTTCTTGGCATTAAATTTCAACTGTCTGATCTTTGACCACCTCTCCATTTTCTCTGGGTCCTTCTGGCATTCCCTCACCCCATCTTCACTGTCTGCCCTGCCACATGTATTTGTGTCATTAGCAAGATGCACATTTGCCCTGGATACCTTCCCCATGTGTCACTAATGAACATACAATATTAAAAGGACAGGTTCAAATACTGGTCCCTGTGGCACACCGCTTATGACTTTCCTATCCTCCAGCTTGGCCCCATTCATTACTACGCTCTGTAGTCTTCCATCTAGCCATTTCCCTTCCCGCCTGACTTTACCTTACTCTAATTCCAAGTCTTCCAGCTTTTTCAGCAGCCTCCTGTGTGGTACAGAATCAAAGGCTTTGGTGAAGTCAAAGTAAAGAAAATTGACCACCTGCTCTCTATCTATCTATTGTATCAGGTTGGTCTGGCATGACTGCCTCAATACAAACCCATGCTGCTTGCTGTCCTGAAGTCAATTGTGCACTATGTAGGCCACCAGATGTTCCTTAACTATGGTCTCCATCAGCTTACCTACAGTGGTGGTAAGACTGCCCAACCTGTAGTTATCTGGGTCCTCCCTGCCCCTCCCCCCTTTTGGCGTGGTACTTATTCCATGGACCTCCAATCCCTTGGCACTACTGTGGACTTCAACAAGTCAAGTTGGGTCAAGAGTTCTGCCAATTCTGCAACCAGTTTCTTAAATACCTTTGGGTGCAGGTCATCTGGGTCTGGAGCTTTATCCATCCTGAGGCCTTTCAGTCCCTTTTCAGTTGCTCAGTCATGATAACTACTCTCCCATTTCCTGTAACCCTGTATGGTACACTTGGACCGCTCTGGTAGAGGCCCATCATCTTCTAGTGTGAATACTTAGCAGAAGAAATTGTTCAGCACATTCGCCTTTGGAGGGATGTTTAGGACCAATGTGAGGAAGTACTACTTCACTGAAAGTGTGGTGGATGCATACAACAGACTGCCAGCCAAAGTGGTGGAGGTGAAAATGGTATGGGGCTTCAAGCATACATGGGATAAACAAAAGGGAATATTAGTAAATAGGGAGGGAGGAGGTAGGGTTGCTAGAGACCAGTTAGGGTCTGCAGAGACAGACTAGGCAGAGGACATCTGGGTAGAGTGGGTGGGCCAGGTGGTTCTTTTCTGCCAACACATTATACATTTCTATGTTTTGCTTGTCATTCTAAGCTACCCATCACCCTCTTTCTAGCCTGACAATCCCCTCTTGTTTTTCTTTTCAATTGGATGTACCTAAAAAAATATTTTTCACCTCCTTTTACACCCTTGGCAATCTGTAGCTGTGTGTCTGTCTTTTTGCCCTCCTGACCACTATCTTTGCCTCTTTGAGTCTTGCCTGGCATTTTCTAAATTTATTTATTTAATAGAATCATAGAATTATATTATCTTGATGGAAGAAAAGGACCTCTTGGCCAATCTAGTCAGCCTCCCCCACTATTCCTCCCTCCTCCCTCTACAAGCACCCATGCCACCTCCCTGTAACCCCATGTTCCTGTCCCATGTTCTCTTGAACCTCTACACTCTCTCAGACCCCCCCACCTCCTCTGGAAGTCTGTTTCATGCTTCCACCACCCTCTCAGTGAAGAACCATCCTCTCATATTGCCTCTATAGTTTCCCCCTGCAGTCTCAAACCATGCCCCCTCATTTTAGTGCCTTTCTTCCTCTGAAATAAACACATTGAGCATGCTTTGTTTATCCCTTGAACATACTTAACTGTCTCTATCATGTCCCCTCTCTCTTCTAGTCTCCAATGTGTAGAGTCCTAATTCCTACATGTCTGCTTGTATGGTTTGCCCTTCATCCTCTGTATCATCTTGGTCACCTTTCTCTGAACCCCTTCAATCATATCTATAGCTTTGCATAGGTATGGCCTCAGAATTGGACTCCGTACTCAAGATGTGGTCTTACCATGGCTTGATAGGGAGCATCAGGACCCTCCCTTCTGCTAGCGATTCCTTCTTATACACATCAGCATCCCATACGATCTCTCTCCACCACACTGCTACACTGATTTCCCACTTTGATGTCACTAGACACTATTATCCCAAGATCCCTCTTCTGCTCTGTAACCCTGAATTCCTCACCCCCAAGTGTGTGTACCCTGCCTTCAGGTTCCAGTGCCCCAGGTGCATGACTGCATACTTTTGATACTGAATTTTAGTTGCCAGGTCTCTGCCCACCCTTCCAGTGCCCTCAGGTCCTGCCTCATGTCCCTCAACACCCCTGCAGAGACTACCCTATTGAGATTTTTGTATAATTTATTTATTTATTTAGCTATTTGAAGACACCTTTGAGTACACCTACTCATTTACAAAGGTTTCCGTCAAGGATGAAAAAAGGATTAACACAGACTTAACCTATAGATGGAACAAGACATGTAGCTCCAATGGAGCATAGTCAGCATAGACAATATGAGTATCATAGACAAATGACTGTGGCTTCAAGGAGTCATAGTCAACAACAATAAGGAACGTAAGCTCTGAATACTGGCATGACACAGTATGAGCTTCTTAACAAATTAAGGAGAACAGTATACTAGGTGACAGAGTTGTCATAGCAGGAGCATGGAAAGCTAACAGAGAGTTCTTTTCTCAGTGCCTGCATAAATTGTGCAATTTTGGGGAGTCCTACAAGGGTTTCAGGTAGATCATTCAGAACAGGTTGCGAATAGCCAGAGGGGTAAGGCCTAGTAGTGCTTTATTTGCAAGCAGGCATATCTAGTGCCTTATTCTGTCCTGTAGGAGAAGTCAATTGGTTAAGGAGTAAAAGGAGCAGCTATGTTTAAGCTTGTCCATCCCTAGAGCAAATCGACAGGCCTTGTTGAGCACCAACCTAACTCTGTTGAGTAGAGTCATTTGTCGCTGCACATACTTAGACGCTCTAGTCTAGAATAGGTAGGATTAAACTGGACACTACAAGATGCCTGGTTGTGGTAGTAAAAAAAATGTTGTAGGTGCCAGATTGGTCCTTTTAAAAACAGATCCAGAAACAAATGATTTGATACCTTTTATTGGACCAACATGGATGTTACAGAAAAACAAAGTGCTTTAGCTTTCAACCAACCAGGTCCTTCTTCAGAAGCTTTGTGGCAGTTTTTTCAAATATCCCATACTATTAACACCAGATTATATAGAAAAGCAGAAATAATTCTCATTGGTTTAACATATACATTTAAAACATAATAGAAGATTACGTCAGAGAAGCTAATTAACACCAGTATGCCTTTAACTGAGGAGCCTCAGAAGGGAAAGGTTATCAAGAATTCTCTACAGCCAGAGAGTTCTTGTCACATAAATTTTTAAATGTCTCAGTATGCCAAGCAAGCATTCTAGTGATTAAAAAAAAAACAAAAAAAAACCTTGGAGTAGCATTCTCTCTAATACATGTAAGATGAGCTCACAACTTACATTCCAATTGTCCTGGTATATTAAAGTTAGTTAAATTATTTGTTTCTGGATCTGGTTGTGGTAGTGAAATTCAGGCAATTCATGAACAGTGGTCCTAACTTTCAGTTAGTGAGACTAACAATGTTTTCTACATGTTAGGTAAAAGATAAAGTGTCATCCAGAGTAACACTTAGCTATTTGAAGAAGTTGACTTGTTCCTAACTAACTCTTTACCATTGAGTATGATAAGGGAAGAGACATTTTCCTAATTGCCTGCTTTACAATGACATGGTCTTTGTTTTTGTAGCTTAAGTCCAGTTTGTTTGCCTGAACCATTTCTCCAGGGATGCAAAGTTGTCTTGAAGGACAGTGCATAGTTTTCTTTGGTGTGTAGACTATTGGTGTATATAACAGCATCATCAGCATTCAAGAACACCTTGGTTGTCTGGCAGGCTGGCAATTACAGGGTAGTTACATGGATCACATGGTGTGTGGCTGGGTATAGCTGAGGTGAGACACTCTGCTCACACGTAGAGGGCAGGTGTGTCATGGAGTTCAGAAACTTGCCTCCCCAGTATTGGGGGGGCAGTTATATCATGTAGGGTAGTTACTCATCACACCGAGTAAGGAGGAAGGGGTTGCACATGTATCATGGAGGTGAGAAACTCAGCTTACAAGTAGGAGGGCAGGTAGTCAGCCTGGTACCACAGAATGCTGAGGCACTATAAAATGCCTTCCCTCATTCCACACCAGTCAACTGAGTTTGGTAAAAAGCTTGGGTTGCAAGGGGCTGGCAGAAAGGTGGAGGGGAGGGAGACAGAGTGAGCAGCCAACTGTCAGCTCATCTCTCCTGGGTATGAGTGGCTCACCTCTCCAGCTCTTTGTTGCCAACAGTTAGAGTCCTGGTGGTAGCACAAATGCTATGGGGGCCAGATGGATGTCTCAGTGGGTGGAAGAAGGCCGCAATTCCAGATCACATGTAGGCCCCCACACACATGTTCTTCCATGCTGTACCACAGATCTGGGATGATGGAAGAAAACAAAGGAGGAAAATGGAAGGGGACCGGGATGCATGAAGGCCTACACAAGGTGCTATGGCCCACCCTGCTACTCCAATGGGTAAGTGGAGGGAATTCTGGATGAGAGTCACCTGGGGAGTGGATGGCCTGCCCCCTGTCTTGCCATGGGGGGAAATCTCCATGGAAAATACTCCCCAGAATGAGAGAGGCAGGTCACCTGATGGCACCCGTGGACCGGACTGAACAGCCACCCGTTCAGCCCAGGAGGATAAAAGCCTTCATAAAAAACAGCGGGGGGAGGGCTGGTGTATTATTGTGATCAGAAACTCATTTCACTAGTAGTGAGGGGGTGGCAGTTATATCATGGAGGGTAGTCATTCTGCTCAGAGGGTGGCTGGCTGGTGTATCATGGATGTGAGTCACTCAGCTTGCAACTCAAATCAGTTATGTTATGTTATGGGTGATCAACATGTTCAGTGAACTATTTTGACAGCAAGATATTAAATTGTAAACAATCAAAATGTTAAATTATTGTATTTTATCAGGATCTTCCTGAAGTAAGGCAAAGTGCAGGAAAATAGAACGTAAGTGTAGAAACAGAACAGCATCAGTCTTCCTTTCCTTCGGATATTCCTCTTTGAAGGCCTGTCTTTTTGCCCTCATGTTTTTGAGAGACAAAATGGCTGCCTTTTGTGCTTGTTTCTTTGGTGACCTTGCTTACAAGAGATGGTCACATCCAGAAGTGCACCTTGATCCTTCCCCATGTTTCCACTACCTCAATTGGGGCTATGCCCACTAAACTTTTAATAACCAGATCTCACATCTGGCAAAAATCTGTTTGTTTGAGGTCCAGAACCACTATCCTTGTGGAGGGGGGCAGTGTTCCACACCTCCACACCACCACTTCAAACCACACAGAATTGTGGTCACTGGACCCCAAAGCTTCCCAATTTGTAATTCTCCTCACCACTTCTCAGTTGGTAAGTATCAAGTGTAGACTGGTGTCTTGCTGTGTGGTATCTCTGATCAGCTTCTTCAGTAAGCAGTCTTGCAAAGTTTCCAGTAGTGCCTGACTTCTGGTGGTTTTCACCTCAGGGATATCCCAGTCTATGTTTGGTAGGTTCAGATCCCCCACTAGTACTAAATCATCTTCAGTTGCTCCCCTCCTCATTTTGACCCCAATTCCAAATTCACCTCCTTTTTTTGTCCTGGCTGCCTGTTGACCACTCATAAATTAATGCTTTTTCAGATAGCTAAAGTCAGCTGTACCCATATTGACTCTAGTACCCCCACCTTCTTTTTTGATTGTCTCATCCTCTATAGCCTCCAAACCCTCACTTATATAGATGACTACTATCTCCTCTAGACACATCCCTGTCCTTCTTAAGCAATGTGTACTCTGGAGCTGCCAGACCCTAATCATTGTTCCCAGTGGTCCACTTCTATGTGATGGCTGTCAAGTCTGACTTAACCTCTGCCACCATTGTCTGCAGCTTGCTGCAAATGTTGTTCAGGCTTCTGGCATTTAGACAAACCACATTCCCTCACCCACCTTATTCCCTCTCCCCTTACCTGATCCTGTCTTAGCAACCTACATCCTTCTCAGTCTGTCCATTTCCTCCTCTGCTAACTGGTTTGGCGTCACCCCTTCCCTGTCCCTCTTCATGTGTTCACATAGAAACATAGAAACACTGAAGTTTTGGCATAAATAGGACCACTTAGCCCACCTAGTATGCCCTAGGGCTGGGCAGACTGTTACGTGGGATATCCATACCCCTGGATCGAACCCACAATCCAGAGACCTGGATAAATATGAACTTTGCTGCAGAAGCCAGGTTCCACGTCCATGGAAGTGCCATTTGCAACATTTTGTGTATTGTTGCAATGGGGATGCCATCGGCATGCTCGCTCCATGTACAGACATGGCGGTATCCAATTAGGCAACAGATGGTCACATGATGTACTCATGATATATAACCATGCTGAGTGTGCAAAGTGGCCCAGATGAGAGGAGGATGGATCTGAGAAGCACTTCGCTTATTGCTAAAACATCCATCAGAAGAAGTTGCAAAAAAAAAAGAACACAAAATATGTATGCATGTATCTATCTATCTATCTATATATAAATACATATTTATATATATATATATATATATATATATATATATATATATATATATATATATTACAAGGAAGTCACCCCTATATTTGGGGTTCAGTATGCACTTCTATGTTAAACTTAAAATGTTATGCATTAATAACTTTGGACCCATTCAACAGATTTGCAAGCAATTTGGTATGCGTGGTGGGGCATTGTAGATCTCTTGATTTGCAAAATTCCATTTCAGTTGGATCAAAATGCTGAAAAATGCACTTTTTGCCAGTTATGTGGGCAGTTTTTTGGATTTTGTCCATGGTGCTGCATGGCCATCATGTGCTGTGCTGCTCTGCAACTTAGCTCATCTGAAAGAGCTTTGGTCAAGGAACATGACGCTTTTCATTTGGTGAAAAAATATTAATCCATTCAAAAGTTATTAAACTTTTAAGTTCCCATTATAAGGGAATGGAAAAATGTGTATGCTTATTTTGTGAAAAAAGAATGGTGTTTTGGCCATCTGGTCCCTCCTCACGATCAAAGAATTTGATTGTGAGGAATTCTTTGATTGCAACAGCCGCCATCTTGTTTTCAGTTTGCGGTCAGAAAAATTCAAATATGTGGGCTCAGGAGTGACTCCTGAAGTAAAACTTGGATGGATTTTGCTCAGGGGGCTTCGCTCTATTGAGCCATGCCTGTGGTTTCTTTCAAAGTGGTCAAAAATAAAATTTCCAACTTTTTTATTCTTTGATCGCGACTCACTAACGATCTTTGATTGCGAGCCTGCAGATTCTTTGATCACGAGGGCGCGACTAGATGGCCAGTTGAAAAAATCAATTTTCTCAGCTCAGGGTGACTTATTAAGGCAAATGAGGGTGGGTTTTGCTCAGGGAGCTTCGTTCTATCGAGGAATGGCTGTGGTTTCATGTATTTGTGCCCCAAAACTTAGTTTTACCATTTTTTATTCTTGGATCTCAAGCCTGCAAATTCTTTGGTCGCAAGCCTGCAAATACTTTGGTCATGAGCCTGCAAATCCTTTGATAGTGAGATTCTTTGATCTCAATCTTTGATCATCGGGGGGACTTGATGTCCAGATTTGGAGTGACCAGACATCACAATTTTATAATTTTTAAAATTAAATATCTTGAAACGGTTGGTGTTTTCACTTGAAATTTGGAGGTGTTAACGGGATGTCATATAGATTTGAATTATGGTGTTTACGTGTCAAACAATACTTTTTGTGAAGATATTGCTTGGCGCAGTTTATGTTTTGAGGACAGCATTTTCCATTCTGGTACTGGCTTGAAATTTATATGGTAGCCACCCTTACTGCCATGGATGTACTTTTCAGTCATTAGGTGTCTAACATGTAAAAAGATGTGGAATTCTGTAGAAATGTGACGTGACTTTCTACTTTTCTATTCTTTCTCAGAAAGTAAGGAAATTCTATGCAAAAAACTTTGTTAATGCATCATTTAGGGTTAAAACACAAAAAGTCAGGAAATTAGATGTTTAGGGTTGCCCCCTCCCCCCCATGGACCCACCCATCATCCAGAGATTGTGAGGCCTAAATGTCTCCACATTCTTTTTTATTGTGGCTTGTGAATATGATTACACATGGAATGGGATGACATTTAGGCCTCACAATCCCAATGACACACCCCGTCAACTGTCAATCTCATGATGATGGGCAGCTCCACGAGAGAAAGGGGGCAACCCTAAACATCTCATTTCCTGACTTTTTGTGTTTTAACTCTAAATGATGCATTAATGACTTTTTTTGCATAGAATATATATATATATATATATATATATATATATATACATTTGGAGGGGAGAAGAGAGAAAGGACTTAATTTACTGGTGCGAGAGGGACGAAACTGATCATCAAGGGAGGGTGACAGGTCAAGACTGGAGAAACAAGGAATGCAGAGGAACTGTGGAGATAGTGGTGGCCTGAGTGCTGCTGGGGAGGGCAGCAAAGACAGGCAGTATGACTGTGTACATGAGCAAGGGCAGGCTGGAAAAGTCTTTTACTTGTGGCATAAAGATACAGAGGAGAGAGGGATAGACTACTGGATGCCCAAGAGAAATTTTACAGTTACAGAAAATCCCAAATGAAAGTTTTTTTTCCTTCCCCGGCCTCAGACAGTGTAGGTGTGTGTACATTGGTGTCCCCCAGGATGAAACCCAATTTTACAGCACTTTGCAGCACTCTGCAGAATGCTGCAGCAGACACACTTAATAAAGCAATGTAATTTCAATGGCAATTAGTCCCTTTTTTCATTCAGGAAAATGCAACACTGCCAGGATGAAGTGAATGTCACAGTTTCCTCCATGACTAATTGCCATTGAAATTACATTGCTTTATTCAGTAAGTCTTCCACAGCATACTGCAGAGTGCTTTAAAAGTGGGTTTCATCCTGGGGGACGTCACTGTACATGAGAAAGGGTGGGCAGGCTGGCAAAATCTTTGACTTGCGCCATTCCAAATCCAGTTCCAGAGGAGAGAGGGAGAGACTACTGGGGGCCCAAGAGAAATTTTACAGTTATAGAAAATCCTAAATGAAAGTTTTTTTTTCTTTTCTTGGCCACAGACAGTGTAGCAGTGTACATGAGCAAGGGAGAGGGCAGACTGGCATAATATTTGACTTGTGCCATTCCAAATCCAGATCCAGAGAAGAGAGGAGAGACTACTGGGGCCCAAGAGAAATTTTACTGTTACAGAAAATCCGAAATGAAAGGTTTTTTTTTCTTTCCTTGGCCTCAGACCGTGTAGCTGTGTACATGAGTAAGGGCAGGCTGATAAAATCTTTTACTTGTGCCATTCCCAATCCAGAGGAATGAGGGAGGAACTACTTGGGTCCAAGAGAAATTTTACAGTTACAGAAAATCCTAAATGAAAGTTTTTTCCTGGCTTTAGTGTGGCTGTTTGTACAGGGCAAGAGCAGCAGTCTGGCAAAATAAATCTTTGACTTGTGCCATCCAGATGGAAGAGAGAGAGAGAGACAGAGAGAGACTGCAAGGGTCCACGAGAATGTAACAGTCCCAGCAATCCCAAATCAATTTTTTCCTGGCTTCAATATGGCTGTGTGTACGGGGCAGAGGCAGCAGGTTGGCAAAATAAATCTTTCATTGTGCCATCCAGATGGGAGAGAGAGAGAGAGACTGCAGGGGAACCACATGAAATTCAACCATCCCAGAAATGACAAATATTTTTTTTTCTCTGATGTCAGCGTGGCTGTGTGCACAGGCAAGGGCAGCAGGCTGGCAAAATAAATCTTTTATTTGTGCCATCCAGATGGGGAGAGAGAGACTGCAAGGCACCTATGAGAAATATAACAGTCCCAGAAATCCCAAATCAATTTTTTTTCCTGGCTTCAGTGTGGCTATGTGTACAGGAAAAGAGCAGCAGACTGGCAAAATAAATCTTTATCTTGTGCCATCGAATCACGAATCATGATTACATGTAAACGTTCATTCACGATTTCATGTATTAAAAAATATATATATACTGTTCAGACAAACAACATACAAGATGATGTGCCTGTGCTACTAGCTGCAGGTGGCTTGGGATAATCTGACTTTGTGAGTTGTAGCAGGCTGTTTACACTACAATGCAAGTGAAGTACAACTACTGTACACACAAGTGTCATCATCATTGTCACTCATTCCCCATTACTGCTTCTTATTATCATTAGTTTTATAGTATATCACATTACATTACATATAAGCATTAACCAACCCCCAGTGTGGGACTGTGCTGCATGTGGCTATGCACCAGATGTATCTACATCTCCAATTCAAATTCTGAGGCACACTTAACAGTTGCTGAATTTGGTCACTAACTGTACTGTAGTAATCAATCAGGTAATCTTGAAGGAAGTGGTGGTGAACTTGTGCTGTCAGTGTGCTGTACAGTCACAAGTCACACCAGTAAATTTGTCCCTGGCCTGTGGGTTGGAGTCATCGGAAGGACATCACGTTAGTTAGAGGATCTTTTTACAGGTTAGAATACTAAGACAAAATGGATCAAAGTGTTGTTGAGGCACATTCTATTTCTCAGATAGGCAGTGGTACTGCAAAAGACAGAAATCAGCCTGAAAAGGGAAAACAAAATCAAACCTCAAAAAGTGATTTTTTTCATGTCTAAGGTTTCGTCTTCGAAGCGAATGCTTGAATCCAAAAAAGGTGAATGTCTTGGATCATCATCAGTCTCAAGTAAAAAAAAAAAAAAGAGTTATGTACTAAAGGCTTGGAGGGTACACCCACAGAGGCACACAGTGGTATGGAACAATTGTATAGTATGCTTCTGCCAGTCTCTCACCGTCATCCCAGTCTTCTGAGATTGAACCCAACAAGAGTAATAAAAATAATGATGAAGAAAATGATCAGGCAACAGGTTTACTGCAGGGGATGGAAATTGCAGATGAGGAAGAAACAGGCAGAGATGTTTTAGTTGTGGAGGGGGCAGTGGGAATAAACCACAAGAGGGACAGTTCCAAGAAAAATCTATGGGGGGACCCTGAAAAGGTGACTGATGTGCCGTGCCTTCCTGGAAAAAAACAAAACAAATATCATCTTTTGTTCGGTCATACTTCTCCATTAGTGCTTACAATGAGTAGGTAGCAACATGCACTACTTGTACACAGCCAATCAGCAGGGGTAAAAAGAAAGGACCATTGGGACATTCAGCACCGAACAGGAACCTAAACAGATGTCATAACATTACTGAGAACTCCAGTTGTCAGTCTTGAAGAGAAAGTGACAGTAATAGCTCACTACACTCAGGGGTAACTTCCACAGGTGAAAGCAGTGGCAGCCCCAGCAGCACTACTGAAACACTTCCACCACCACTTCCTCCCATTCAAAGGACTCAGAGGACTCCTCATACTGTTATTGAAAGTGACCATGTGTTCAAAACTCCCTCCTTCAAGGAAACAGCTTTTATCTCAGAAACATACAGTCTGAGCATAAAACCAAATATGCCTCAACTCACCCTGTTGTTGTTATAATAACCCAAAAAATTTCATAAATCATAGCTTTTGATTTCCTACCATATAACGTGGTTTAACATATAGGATTCAGGCAGCTGCTTGAGTACCTCGAACCCTGATATAGTATATCATTGTGGAAATACTTCTCAAGAACAGGGATTCCAGATCTTAAAGATGTTGTGTGTAAAAAATTAAAACACGTCTTGTGCAATGCTGTTGGGAGGGTGGTGCATCTCACAACAGATATCTGGACAAGCTGTCAGCCTGAACCCTTCATGTCTTTCATGGCACATTGGGCATATTTCAATAGTTAATGTGAGACTGGGGACAGTGAAGCATCACAGTTTGTTGTTCTAAGAATGTTTTATTTTCCATCTAAACATACCTCATACAACATCATTGAAGAGCTCCAAAAAACAATACAGCAATGGCTCTCTTCACAAGGGACATTCAGTTGGCTTTATAGTTGCAGAACATGGATCCAACATAAGGAAGGCCTTGGAGGAGGGAGGCTTTGTTCACATCCGCTGCTTAATGTATTGCTTAAATTTATTAGTTCAGGGTTTTCTCGATGATGATAGGGAGATTAAGGCTCTCGTTAACACTGCTAAAAGAATATGCACTCATTTCAGTCACTCAAGTATAGCCCATCATTTGTTTGAAAAAATACTGCAGGAGCACAGTTTACCTTTGCACAGACTGATCCAAGACATTTCTACTTGATGGCATTCAACCTTTTATATGTTCCAAAGGCTGCTGGAACAAAAGAAAGCTGCCAGGCAACACCCCTTGAAAAATAAAATTGGTGATGCAGATGTCTATATTACTCCACCACAGTAGGCCATGCTGGAGTTTCTAATTTTCCTGCTATAGCAACTCTTAGCTAGTTGATACCCAATAAAATTTTTAAATTCAGAGTGAATCTGAGTAGGGAAAAGTTAGAAACAAGACAGTTCCATGATCACACAGGCTGCCAGTGGTCTGCTGATACATGTAGGTTGGCCCCCAGAATACAACAAGACCTAATGAGATGTATGATTAAAAAAGTTGAAGAAGGTGACAAACTGTGTAAAATGCTTCATTTTGAGTACTACATTAAAGCAACAATCCAGGACCCACAATACAAATCAAAGCAACTATTGAGTGATCATGATGACACTTGCTTTGAAATAAACAGACAAGAAATAATTGAGGAGGTGTGTGCTGTCATAAAACAGAGTACAACAGAAGCACCACATTCAGAATCTTCTTCACGACACAGCACAGCATCGGATGGCCCATCCTCTACTGTTAACCCATTTTCTCCCTCTTCCTCCTCAGCCACTGCAGCCAAATCTTCTTCTTCTTCACCACCAGCCAAGCATAGCACTGTCACCCCAGTCACTTGGTTCTGTTTCATGTCTCTGGAGTGACTTAGAAGATATAATTGTAACATCTTCCTTATCTGCCTCTTGTAACACAGCCTTAGCACAGACCATTGTTGAACTGTACATAGCAGAGCCCAATATCAGTTGAAATACTGATCCATTGCAGTACTGGAAATCCAAACAAAATATGTGCCCTGCTTTATTAAACATTGCAATGAAGTACATGAATTGCCCTCCGATTAGCATATGTTCAGAATGAATGTTTAGTTCAGCTGGTAATGCCATTACTGACAGACAATCCTGTTTGACACCAGAAAATGCTAAGCACTTCACATTTCTCAAAGTCAACATTCTTTACTTTCATTTCAAATATGATACCTGAATACACATACACTGACTGTTCTGAGCAGATCCTATCCACAAAACACTTTCAAGAATTTGTGCCTGTGATGAAAATATTTTGTGAATAGGATCTACTGCATGAGGTAGCAATAGATTGCAACACGTCAGGTCAGGACAGACTAGGCCAGGCCACTATTACTTGAATGATCACATGATCAGCACAGAATAGAAAAAAAAAAAAACATCAGTGGGTTTAGTGTCCAAATACAGCAAGCAACTGCATTTCATGTCTCAAACTTACTTGGTGGTACCTGGTACCACTATCTGATCTGGAAGGTAGGGTACTGCTGTAAACTACTACTACTCTTTTTGTCCTCATGAATCACAACTACTACCTATCACTTTTTGTCCTTACTCCAGTCCTTACTACTTGTCACTTTTTTTGATCTCAGCAACTAATCCTGACTGTACTGTTTTAATTTCCATACAGAGCATGGCTTTGCAGATGCCTGAAACCCAGAAACTGAATACTCCTTGTGTATTTGTCAAGTCCCCCATATTTGGCTGTGATTACTTCACAGAAAAAAATGCTACTAAATTGAAAATTCATATAATTCCTTTATTGTTTGTGTGTGTGTAGTATGCTAGCCTGGTCACAGCTCACTTACAGTAACTGGACTGGGATTATTATATTACTATATTTTATTTTTGATGTTTAAATTACTTGGCAGTGGCTGGCAGCAATTTTGGAACTAGGAAGGATGTAATGGTGTTGTGTGTCTGTCATCAGGTCTTCAGGTGGCAGTTGCAAACTTTTTTTATGACTGCACTGCACTTGACTGATGCGATATGTGACTGACTGCCTGCCTGGGTGGTGGTGATCGCTATGTCATTCATTTTTCTTCTTTAAGGATTCAGCGTGTTGATCAGATTCAGTAGAAGTAGTTGTACAATGAAACATTAGCACCTCATGGACCAGGTAATATACCATACACCACAGTACACCTGTGCATGCAAAGCAATTGCATCATTCACACAGGTAGGGAGGGGTGGGCTCTCTTACTGCTTCTCACTCGATCATTCATATCCATTTCTTTTGCCTGTTTTGCTTTGACTGGAATATCCATCAAAATAATACTCATGCAGCACCATTAATAAAATAAATCTTAGCTGCGTGGCAGTGCCTGCAGTGCTTGGTATTGCTATGATATAGGTATTTGCATCTGTGTCTCTCTCTCCATCTCTCTCTGTCTCTCCCAGCACATTCATGTCATGGACCCGAGCTGGATATGCCACCATTATAGGCCAGCCATGAAGGGGCTAGTAGTGAGTGATTGCTGTTTTATGTAGCAGTTTTACATAAATTTTTAAACAAATCCATTAAAGGAGTGCTACTGGCTAACGTAAAGCCTTGACCACTGCAGAGATTGGGGCTTCTCATTACAAATCCCCCCTGCAGTTCCCATACTAAATGTAACATTTTTGTACCTCATCACTCATAAAAAAATGAATTTAAGTCCCCTGCAGCCGGCATAGTCCAACATGGAGGCAGTCACCTCTCACAATCTAACTGCAACTACTGTGGGAAGAAGACACACCACTGCCTCTTTCCATCTATGTACGGAGATTTGGTAATGTTATTATTATTGTTCTTCTCTCTGAAGGCCAATTTTATTTTTACAAAGTATGCCTAAATACCATGTGTATATGGCAACCCCCTGCATATGGGACAATGGCAAGCCCTCCGTAGCCTAGCCCAGTGGATGGTCACCCCACAGTCCCTGCAGCTAGCTAACTCCAACCGTGTTGACCCTCCATTCTTACTTGTAACAGCACCTTATACCTAATTTAGTCTAACAGGCATACCTAGATGGGGTATTTCTGCCTTGGTGTGCCCTAATATGTCTCCTGAATAATTTTGTTCTTTGAAGATCTACCACAGATATGGTGCAGTGCATAATGAGTATTTCCCTCTACTCCCTTCTCATACTTATGTCTATGTAGGCCTATCCCAAATAGGGTGTAGTGCCTAATGAATATTTTACTCTGCTCCTTCTACTGGCTACTACTAGCACATATTCCATGTTCTTTACACTCCATGGACGCTATTCCCTATCTATTTAGTACCTTAACCTAGAGAGTGTACTGACCACCTATAGAATATTAGCTCAATTGCCAACTGCAAAGTACTTCAGCCAGACACCCCTAGAAGATGCTACTAACCTGTCCGCTGCCTGAGCTCCCTAAAGAATAGAAGACTTACTTGCAGATGTCCCTCAGGCAAACACCACACTCCTGCTCCAAAGCATTCATGCTCTGAGATGATCACAAATAGGTAGTTTGAAATCCCTCTGCACTCCTATCTGATCAGTGTCACTGATCTCAGCCAACTGTATAATCCCAAACTTTCCAACCCACCAGGAACCCCTTCCTGAGTGCAAGTACCCAAAGCCACAAAACTCTTTTGATTGACTGACCTGCCCCACACCATCTCCAGTCAGAGGCTTAGTGTGCTCATCCCTCTCAAGAAGTGAACCTTTGAAGAAATACAAGTCAATATACAGCTCTGACATAAGGACATACTGTACATATGAATGTATGAAATTGTTAGCAGATAAAGGCCTTATGGTGTATCAGGTCTGTTTGACTGTGCAGCTAGCAGCATTTATACTGCAGCTGCCACTCCCTCCCCTCACCTGCTCCAGTGACCTTCCCCCTTACCCTATTCCATCCCCTTTTGAAGCAGCCCACTATTCTACAAGATACAACTTCCTCTGGCAATGCTTTCCACCCAGACACCACCCTCTCTGTAAAACAGTGTTGCCTCATTTCCCTCCTGAACCTTCCCACTTCCAATCTCAGGTCATGCCTTCGAGTGTCCCTCCCCCTCCTTAATTTGAAAATCCCCTCCATACCCGTCTTATTTAATTCCTTCATATACTTGAAGGTTTCAATCATGTCCCTACATCCCTCCTCTTCTCCAGGGAGTACATGTTCAGCTCCCTCAGCCTGCTCTTGTAGGGTAAGTCCCCTAGCCCCTGAATCATTTTTCTTGCCTTGTGCTGCACCCCCTCCAGAAATCTAATGTCCTCCCTCAGGTTCGGTCACGAGAACTGCATGCAATACTCCAGGTGTGGTCTAACCAGTGAACTGTATAGCATCAGGGTCTCTGCCCCCACTCCTGGAGGATATGCCTCTGGCAATGCAACCCAGAATCCTGTTGGCCTTTGCAGCTGCCTTTCTACATTGTGCTGAGTTGTTCATTGCTCCTGTTATGATCACCCCAAGATCCTTCTCCTCTTCCATCTTGGCTAGTTGAATCCATCCTGGCTGGTAGCTACTCCTTGGGTTTTTGCACCAAAATGTAGCATCTTTCATTTCTTGGCATTGAAACCCAGCTGCCAAGTGTCTGACCAGTCCTCCAGTTTTTACAGATCATCTCACAACCCCTTCCACCCTTCAAAGTCATCCACTACTTTTCCCATCTTGGTGTTGTCTACAAACAGACTGATCTTGCTCTTGATATCTTTTGAGATATCTGCTATGAAGATCCCAAACAACACCGACCTCAGTACAGAATAATAAAAAAGCTTTCTTTTTGTACATTAATAATCAGAGGAAGGTCCCAAGCAGTATAGGGCCTTTCACCACCGGGGCAGGACTTACTTCTACTAACCAACAAATGGCCAATATTCAGAATAAATATTTTTGTTCAGTATATAATACTAATGGTGCAGATTCATACAATATTAGTAGACCTTCTGTACCTGGTACAATAATATTAAACCCTAATACTATATAAAAACAACTAGCTAGTCTTGATGTTAACAAATCCCCCGGTCCGGATGGAATGCACCCTAGGATTCTGAAGGAATTGGCAGAAGAGTTGGTACAACCAATAACTTATATCTTCCAAGCATCTATTAACATGGGATTGGTCCCTAAGGATTGGAAATTAGCTAACATTGTGCCTATCCTAAAAAAGGGCCCAGAACCTTACCTGAAGACCCATTAGCCTGACTTCAACAATAGGAAAGATAATGAAGGGATTAATTAAAGAAATCCTAATAGAACATCTGGAGAGACAGGATTTAATTGATCCCCTACAACACAGATTCTCAAAAAATAGATCATGCCAGACTAATCTACTGGCTTTCTACGAAAAAGTGACTAGGGAGATGGATGTGGGAAATTCTGTGGACATAATGTTCCTTGATTTCGTTAAAGCATTCGATAAATTGCCTCATAAGGAATTATTGTCAGTACTAGAAGGCATAAACTTGTCTAGTAATATCTGTAAATGGGTCTCGAATTGGCTCCAAGATAGAAGGCAGAGAGTGGTAATCAATGGGGAATACTCTGCTTGGGCTCCTATTACCAGTGGGGTCCCTCGGGGCTCAGTGTTGGGCCCTAGTTTATTCAATATATACATCACTTCATTAAAAATTAGAAATAATAATATCTGGATGTATAAATTTGCAGATGACTGTAGGCTGGGCCTAGTCATTAACGATGCTGAACAAAAAGCTACCCTACAGCGTGCCTTGGATACAATATATGAATGGACCAACTCAAATAAATTAATATTAAACAAAACTAAATGCAAGGTTATGCACCTCGGTAAGAACAATAAGGAAGAAATATATCTGTTGGATAATACCACCCTGGGGGTAGTAAAAGAGGAAAGGGATCTTGGGATTACAGTTATGAACGACTTAAAATTTAGATCACATTGCAGGATTCAACTCAAGAAGGCAATCCAAAACCTAAACTGTATACTTAAACACATAGCAAATAGGGTTAGGAAAGTGTTGATTCCTCTTTATAGTGCATTGGTGAGGCCTCACCTGGAATATTGCATTCATGTTTGGTCACCTCAAAATAGAGAAGACATCCTTTCAATAGAAGGGGTTCAGAGAAAGTTAACAAAACAAATAAAAGGGTTAAAGAATAAAAGTTATCACGATAGACTAGTCAGCTTTAATCTTTATTCTTTATATTATCGCAGACTAAGGGGTGATCTGTGCTTCCTATATAAAAACATGAATGATGTGGATTTAATGGAGGAAATGGGACTTATGCAAAACCTTGGTAGAATTAGTACAAGAAAGCATAAGAAACAACTTTACCAACAAGCATGGGATCATAATTTTCATAAACAATGGTATAGTTGTAGAGTAGTTGGAGTTTGGAACACCTTACCGAAGGAACTCGTAAATAGTACCACCATGAACGAGTTCAAGAATGGGATCGACAATCATTTTGGAAACAACAAATTTTCATTTTAAAATATGGATGGCAAGCCTTATAGGGTAGAATTCTATCTTCTGGCATGAATTTACCTACGATACCTATGATACCTATAATATATACTCCCACACTGGCTGGATAAACCTTCAATGCAGGATACAATACCAGTACTGCCTCCTTGCAAAAAGGGCAACCCTTGGCCAACTACCTCCCAGAATACAGGGCCTCCTGTACCTGGCCTCACATCTCAGACTAGCATGAAAAACCAAAAATCAACCACTCAAAGTCCCTTTTCACCATACATCCCATGGCCAGCACTTTTTTGAATACTTGGCACCTACCTGGTTCAACTCACTCCTGAGTAACTTGCAGACAGAGCCCAAAATTGGGTCATTCATGTCTAAGCTGAGGTGTTATCTTGCTGGTGCCAACATTTGTGATTGCAGTTTCTAATGATCCCTAGCACTACATACCTGCTCTTGCCAACTGACTCTCCTTTCACCACTCCCTTGCTCCCTATTATTTCCCCTTCCTTCATACTCCAAACATACCAACAATACTTAGTATACCAACCAAGGTCCCTGGTCCTACCAAGTCCAGATAGTCCTTCCCCCCCATCTCCTCACCCACTTGCTATTGACAATCACTAGTTTCAGGTGCTTCCTTAACCACTATCCTTCCACACTACCATTCTTGTCCACTCTCATCTTAACTGCACTTTCTTCTAAAGCACTCCATCCTACTACCCTCCCCTGCCACATATTCTTCTCCCAAGCCTCCCCCCACTCCCTACCACCCCTACATCTTCTTCATGATTCTACCTCCTTCTCCTCCTTCTCAGGCATAGAACAACTTAAGTGATTTTTTTTCAACCTGCAATGTCATGTTTCTTCTACTCAAATGATGTTTCAAGCAACTAACCTGTAAACAACTGTCACAATTATGTATTTTATGTATTACTGTCAGTGTATTATTATGTTTCTCTTGTATACTCCATGACATGGAACCTTTGTAAATGAGCTTCCAGCTCAAAGGTGTTAAATCAAGATCTCAATAAATAAATAAATACATTTTTCTTACCACAGGTAAACATTCAACATTTCACAAATGCTATCTCCTTTTTAATGTTTTTCATTATTATTGTGCTTTGTGTAACCTTATTCAGAATATCCAAAAACAAAAGAAGCCTGCTGGCTTTCTAGAAATGAGAATGAAAAATGAAAATGAGAGTTAAGACAACTGCCAGAAGTCCCCTTGCTAGTTGCCTATATTTTAACCAATATATCAACCATACCTATATTCCACAAATATGACTTAGTTCTAGCAGGAGAAGCTCTCTGATGATCAGTCCTCCAGGGAGTCCCTGTCTATCCACCAGACCTGGCTGACACAGAAGATACTTGCCTCTGCCATGACTGCCTCTGCCCATGCTTACTGATGGCTTGCAGGGCAGCTGGTTTTACATTATGTGACCTGGAAGTGCTGGATCCAAGGTTGCACTACTCACTGCAATAAAACAGTCCATTCACAACAAAACAAGTTAAAAGCTCTGCTGTGAGTTATATAACGACTCTTGTCATGTTAAAAATGTTCACTGCTCTGTTTAGAACTCTGAGTTCATAAACATTTACACCCTTGTTTTCTGTATAATACAATTATAAGTAAAATAAATGACATGTATAAATAAAATACAGAATACACAGTACAATAAGGTTTACATAATGCAATTTAAGCATGATTGACAAGAATCAGGTATATGACACCTTAAGCTAGTGTCATAGTCACACATCTACGAGTATATATCACTGTCATTATGCATTAAAAATAAACAGAAAGGAAGACAATTTGTAAAGACAAGTAATTAAGTTTTTCAAAATATTAAATTACTCTTACTTTTGGTACAAATCATGTTCTAGCAGAGAACAAGAATTCCAGCTGTTTAGCACATACCTTTAGTTCATCTAGAAGGGGTCTTGATTTAAAATCCAAAGACCATGGTATCCAAAGACCATGGTATCCCTAATTATAGTAGTACTGGATTGTCCTCTGTTGGAGGCATCAGGAGTAGGCAGTCACAGACAATATCGCATAAAGCATATAGACATCTCTAAAACAAGTTGTTTTTTACTCTCCCTTGAGTTACAATTAAAGCATCAACTGTTAGCAAATATTTTTAACTGATTTTAGGAAATCAGTTGAACTAATTTTGCTTTGTGCTATTCCATTAGTAAGAAATATTGATTTTACTGGAGTTGTTCCTACATTATACCCAAAATATTAGAACATTGTTAGAAAAACTTAAATGACAGTGCATCTAAACTGAATGATGCAATTTAAAAGCCCAAGTGTCTGATACTTTGATTTATCCTGGAGTTTATAACCGTATATGCTGTAATATATTCCATATCCCTACAAGATTATTCTGTTAATAATAGTACCCAAGAAAACACAATTGATGCATAATAGGAGTTTCTTCTCTAGTGTCTGGCATGCTGTCAGTCTTGAAGGAGCAATGAAACAGTACCATGCGTTGTTGAGAGTAAATAATAGGAGAAGTTTTGTCAACAAAGGATATTGCAGATTTATTACATGTTGTAAAGGTTTTGATAAATGTTTTTAGATTTAATTAATCTCAGAGGTATTCTGCACATCACTGGCATTGATCTAGCATCATCTGTGCACTATTTAATGTTGCTTAATATACCTAAAGATTTAAAAATGTTGTCATAATTTATTAAGGCTTATACACATTTATTGAATCTTAATCTGCCGAAATGTATTAAATAAATCAAATAAAGGCTTTTGAAACATTGCATAAACCTAATGAGCATCATATTCATTATACATTTTTCCTATAGATTTATTAATAAGCAAACAGTTTATTAAATTAAACGATTTCTTAATTCTTTTTGTCCTGGAGTCACAGCCTTCTTTAAAATACTGAGTTTTCAGCAATGAAAAGGATGTGACTAAATATCTCTAGGAAGGAGATTTTATGTACTACAATGTGTTTCTTCTTTTTCTATTGTATGTCAGTGATTTCCATTTATCCTATTCCTTTTTAGAAGTGTTTATATCTATTTTTTAGATAATACTATCTTCATTACCACATGCAAAAGCATTACTTCACTTAATGCTAAGAATATCTCCAAGATTTGCTTGTTGTTCATACAAAAATCATTATTTTCTAAACTTATAAGAATATCCATAATTCTTTCTACTAGAACTTGTTCTATAAAAGCATAAGAATTTCACATTTTATGAATGGCTTATAAGTGACATGAATTAACTTGGGTCCTACTTGGATAATCCCCTGTTCTTTCAGCATCATATTGACAGTCTCTCAATGCATCTCTTCTCTTTAGATGGCATGTGCTACAGTACCTTGCATGTTATTTAATCACCTGGCCCATATTCATCTTTAAAACAAATTTCAAGAATCCCTAGAATACAGCTGTTTTATTGATTGTAAAAGGTTAACGTTGATGCAGCAGAATGCTGTTGTGTATTAAGTAATGGATTCCTTTCCACATTTCATACCACTATTCTAATATACAGTACCTGTAAACTAAATTTCAAGCCCTACAGTCTCATTATTTTTTGCAGACTTCCAAGTATTGCCAAAATGGTAGCATTTTAGGCACAGCAGTCTGAACTGAATGCAAAGTTAGTTAGAGTATCAGGGGCAGTGTTTCTCTAATTGTTATTGTCAGCAGATCCAGATGAAGAATGACCTCTATATTTGCTGTGACCATGTTTCCTGAAGACATTGCGCTAGGACAGCTCCCTCAATTAAAATGGAAAATTACTAAATTCTTATTAATTATGATGGAGATAGGGGTTCGTCATGATTGATACTATCAGAAATGTTGATTGTACCACTGTGGAAGCACACAGTAAAGATAATTTAGGTATCTGACAGTCTATAAAACAGGTGATACTGGTAATTAAGGAAGGAGGCCCAGAAAATATATAGATCCTAGAGCATTTAGAAAGACAGCATATACTTTTTAGAAAGATGATCCTAGAACATATTACAAGGGATAGCCTAAAAAACATGTCAGCTTAGAATCCATAGGACAGAAGTACAATTCTGGAGTGAAAGAAAACACTAATGTGATAAAATAGATAGCAGGTATATGAATGGGAATAGGGCAAGAAAATGAAAAATTATACATAAAAATAGATTATTTATATGTTTCTATGTTTCTCTGTGGCTTAGCAATTTATTTTCTAGAAAACTAAATGTCCCACATAATATATGGGCAGTACTATAGCATTTCACAGAAACAGAAAAACATAGACATTGTTGACAGAAAAAGGCCCTGCAGCCCATCAAGTAGTTGTATTCTGGATTGTGATTAAATGAAACTTGAGTAGTGATTTACACTTAATTTCCTAAGGTACTAGTACAGTATAATGAACTTATACTGTAATATTAAATAAGTGAGGTAAAAATGTTATTTAACTATAATGAGTGTTAATATTAAGAGATAACAGTTTTACAAGATAATACTGTCCTAAGGAGTATATTAGTATCATGCTTTATTAGTGTCATGAAAAATACTGTCTTAAATGTTAGTGTCACAAGGTATTACTTTCATCGAGTAATACAGTTGCATTATTATTGGAAGGCATTGATATCAGAAAGTAATATATTTGTATTATTATTGTAAGATATTGTTTTTATTGGAAAATTGTATTTAGATGCCCAGTAGAAGTGGTGGTGGCAAAAACAGCAGGGGGGGTTTCAGTCATGTATGGGATAGACATACAGGAATATTAGTGAATAGACGGTGGAGGAGGGAGGTTTGCCAGAGAGAAGTTAGAGTCTTTGGAGGCAGACGAGTCAGGGACTATATAAGTGGAATGGGTGGACCAAGCAGTCCTTTTCTTCTAATAAATTCTGTGTTTCTATGAGTCTGCCCAGCCCTGTCTATCTAATGTCGTTTTTTTGAGGGCTCTCAAACTTTCATTTTAAATGATAGGTAAAGGCAATGGGGGCTGGCATTTTGGTTCCTGTATCTTGTTTGTGTGGGTGATTTTATTTCTGTTTTGTTTTTGCTATTTCCACCTTAAGTTGTGGAAGAGTCCAGCAGCATTAATCAGACATTTTCCAATTTTAAATGACTTTTAAAATGGCTTTTTTGGTGACTATTAATACATGTGCAAGGTACAAAATGGACTTCACTAGGAAAATGAGAGACCATTTACAGTATAATAGCTGACAGAAGTACAAATTATGACCATTTAGGAAAAGGATAAGAAAAAGAAAGGAATTGGTTTTATATTGAGCTTTCATACACACTGTATCCCAAAGAACTTTTCATTCATGAATGGCTATATCTGGTGTTATGGAAGATCTGGGAGTTTAGGCACAGTAAGAGAGAATGAGAAAGTGAAAGCAAGGAAGTGAGAGAGAGGAGGGTAAGCTCTAGGAACTTATGTGACTTGCTTATGGTCACACTTTGTAAGTGTCTGTAATGGTGTTCAGGCCTGTGTCTTCAGATACATAGCTCGGCACTTTACAACTTGACAGTACAGCTGTTCATTTATCAAGCAATCCATAATTTTTAGAAGTGGGCAGGAGACTCTAAATTATTGCACCTAATTAAAAATTACATTTTAAAGGTAGAATAAGTAAAGCTGGTTGGTTAAGCAGTAGGTCTTCCGCTCATGACACTGGTGACCTTGCCTTGGAATGAGCCTCCCAGGGAAAACTCTTATCCCTTGAGGTGGTGGGACTCTGTGTCTCAGTGTGAAACTGCCACTGGTCAGAGGCCAGGTCAAAAGACATATGAGCACACCAGAAGTAAGAGGGTTGCCATCAAGCACCAACACATGTGTGCACCAATGCATATGTGAATGCCGTTGAACTATGATGCCCTAAGAGTAAAACTGAAGGAAAATGCCCTGGCTTTATCTGGCAACCCTACCCCCTTACAGACACTGCACAACTGATATGATAGGTCACCTTCCATCATGTGTGATCTTGATGAAGGGATGGCAGATCAGGAACAAATTATGGGACAAAAAGTATGATTAGAGTTGGGAGATAATGGGAAGGGACAGACCCAGATCCACAGTGGATAGAGGACCTAAGGAGTTTGGCAGTGGTTAAAGGATACCTGTGGAGTTAGTCTGGCAGACAGCAGGGTCCTAGGAAGGCCTGAAGGAGAGAGGTACCTTTAGACTAAGGGAAAGGAGCAAAAGGAAGTAATATGAACTCTATCTTCTAAAAAATAATAAGTGATACAGTATAAATAGCACCACTCCACCATATATAGATCCTATTGAAAAGATTTCCATTAGTCACTAGACTAAGGAAATGAGGAGGAACCTGATGATGGACCAAATAAAGAAATATTCTCATAAAGGCTGCAACTATTATTGTTCATCTGACCTTGGAGAAATACAACTTGATGGAGAAAACCTAGAGAAACATTAATGTCTAGTAGCCATCATGACAGATGCTGACCTGGATATTCTGGCTATTACTGAGTCATGGTGCACAGACAGCCATGACTGGGACATGGAAATACCAGGCTATACACTGTTCAGAAAGGACACGGTGGGAAAGAGAGGAGGGGTATGGTGCTTGATGTGCAGAAAGGCATAAAAACAACCAAAATACAGGGAATTTGGTGGGTGGGGGTTCAGAGATGTTGTGTGTCATCCTTGAGTCAGGAAATGGATCCCCTATTTGGACAGGTGTGATTTACAGGCCTCCAGCACAGGGGAGGAGACAGATAAGGAAATGTTAGAAACAATTGGCAAAATGGCTGAAAAAGGAGGAGACATTGCTGCTGGTGGGGACTTCAGTCTGCCAGATGTAGACTGGAGCCTCTCAGCTGTGGAGTCCACTAAAAGCAAGGACATCCTGGACTCCCTGCAGGGGGCATTCCTGAGGTGACTAGTCAGTGAACCAACTTGTGATGGGGCAATACTGGACCTGGTGCTTACTAACAGGGACAGTATTACAGTCATCAAGGTGGGAAACCATCTGGGGACCAGTGATCATTGTACTGTGTAGATTAACATAAGAACAGCTGTGGAATCAAGCCACAAAATGGTGAGGGTGCTGGACATCAGAAGGGCTGATTTTATAAAGATGGGTGACTGCAAAATAATGCACTTAGGCCATAGAGACCTGGGGGTAGAGTAAAAAATGGATGGAGTGATACTGACAATGACTGAGCAGGCAAGAAACCTGGAGGTAGTCATATCAGATGACCTAAAGGTGGCCAGGCAGTGGAATAAGGCAGTCAGGAGGACTAGTGGGATGCTGGAATGCATAGAAAGGGGTATCACCAGTAGAAAAGGAGGTGGTGTTGCCCCTGTGTGCCACCTTGAGTACTGTGTCCAGTTATGAAGACTGCATCTCAGGAAGGACATACACAGAGTGGAGGCTGTCCAGAGGAGGGCTACCAGAATGGTGCAGGCCCGGCATATAAAGCCCTACAAGGACAGGCTGAAGGAGCTCAATATGTACACCCTGGAAGACAGGACAGAGACATGGGATATGATAGAGACGTTCAAATGCCTCACGTGGATTAATAAGGTACATGGAAGGAGTATTTTTCAGAAAAAAAGGTGCTCTAGAACAAGGGAACAGGTGAGAAGCTGCAGGGGGGTAGGATCAAGAGAGATGTGAGCAAAATATTTCTTCACAGAAGGAGTGGTGTATTCCTGGAACAGCCTTCCAGCTGAAGTAGTAGGCCAAAATCAGTGATGGGGTTCAAACATTCCTTCTGTGTTTCTATGTTTCTAAATGACAATCTGTTGAAAATTAGTAAAGATGTTGTGAAGTCAGACTTCACTGGTGAAGACAAGGGAAAGTGGCAAACTTCTTTCTTCACAAAGGTCTGGTAAAGTGCCAGCAAGTTAGGCACTATACCCAAAACATTCATGAAGCATAGTGAAGTGTCTTTGCAGGCAAGGTTTAATACAATATGCCCACAGTGCAACTGCCGGATATGGTTCAATATGGGTGAATCCCTGAAATGAAAAAAAGAAACCTTCCCTCACCCATGTAACACCTCATCTCCCCCTTCTCCCCACCAGGTTCCAGTAAATTAAAATAATATGCCATTTCCCCAGTCCACTTAGCCTCTTACTGTAAATCCCACCATCTTCCCTAAACACAGTTCCAAAAATTGTTATTTTGTAATCCCCCTTCCCACTACCTCACTCAATATCTCAGCACTCATGCTCCTCTCCACTGTTCTACTTCAGCTGAGCACCACAGCTCCCCCCTATCATTGGTGCACTGAAATACTTAAAAACATACTAATTTAATCAGCCTTCTTTGTTTATAGTGACTGTGCAGCCCTCCTCACATCACCTCAGCTGGTCACTATCTGAATGAGCCGATTCTCACTCTCATTCATTCAGATGGTGGCCAGCTGAGTCAGTGTGTGGAGGGCCATGATGGTTGCCATCTAAGAAGTCAGCCTGATTGAATTTTTAATTTTTGAAATAGGTCCACACACCTAAGCGGGAAGAACATAATGTAGTTTGGGTGCTAAGTGTGATAGGGAAAGGAAGGTTAGTTATTGTCAGGATCATAGAGAAGGGGCAGGACTTGGAATATGGATAGGGGGTTGGGAGATGGGGATTTCAAAATAACAGAGCATTTCTGGGACTGTGATGGAATAAGGGTGGATTTAGGAAACTACACTAAGTGGGTTGGGGGAGTGGTAGTTTTATTTACCTCACACCATGGTGGGGGGAGACATATGGGGTGCTATAAAGGAGAAGGGGATGATTTTTACTATTATGTGCTTTCTTTTCATGGCAGCTGCTACCCTTTACATAGCCAACTTAACAGTGCAGTTATGGGCTGTTGCCGTTTGCCAAGTGATAACTTTGCCGAGTTTATCTCATGAACTTTCCAATTGTTGAAAGAGAATTTTCAAAGATTTTTTTTACTTCATTACGTACACTACGCAAAACATAACTGTGACACTTCACCCATTCCTCACAATTAGTCAAGGTAATGGAGAAGGCTTCATCTAAATAACAAGTATTTAAAACAGGGAGTAACAGGGAGAAAACATGAGGCTCATGCTGAGTTAATAGCAAGGGAGGAAAGGCGAGTTTAGAGATTTATTATGAAGCGAGTAGAGTGGGCCAAGGAAATGAAGAAAGAGATTGGGTGGCTATTACAGACAACTGGTGCACACAAATGTAAGAATATTGCACCAGTGGCAGTAATGTACAGTAGATGTGAGGAACAGAATATAGTCTTAAATCTGATGAGTAAAGAGAGAAAGAGATGAACAGTAAATGGAGTTATCCAAGTCAACTTGTTCCATAGATTTTTGAAGGTAGTGTTAGCTGACCTGACTGAATGTTTTTTTAACACTGATTACAATAGCCACCTTAAGTTCAGTGGTACCTTGTACCACTGAAATAATATTGAGCATTACTTTGCAATTAATATTATGGTAGATAACTTTTTCTGATTCAAGAAGTTATTTTTTAGTATGGCTTATTATACTCTAGTCTGATTTCCCACACAAGGCTTTAGCCCCAGGCAACACGTCAATGTCATTACCCCATTACATGCACTGGTTCATCCATGATTTTTCCCTCCATTGAGGACCAGGGATGAAGTGTAATCCTCCACTCCCTTATTGTGCACAATATTGTGTGGAGGAGCAGGAAACATGGGGTCCGATGGTACTGGGTTTCACCATCACTCTGGTGGCTACCATTTTATCTATTGGTTTTCTCCCACTTCCCACCTGCTGTAGTGTACAAAGCACATCACTTGCCTCCTGTGCATGCAGTGTGGCCTCTGACTAGAATGCAAGCCTCATGGGTCACCATTGCAAGGGATGCTGTGACAGAACATGCCACCACTGTCCCCCTGAGCAAGAACATGCTGTTGGTAGGCAGTGCTTCTCCCAGTATGTCAAAAGACATGCTGTTGGCAGGCAGTACTTCCCACCAGCAAGTGACTTGATTGGTTGTGTCCAGGGTCTTCTCCCAAGCCCAGTTGCTGGCAGGGCAATGCCTGTTTTTGCCACTGGGCCATATGAGGGTCCTTCAAAACTAAATAGATAACCCCCCCATAACCTGTAGTTAGCTGATGAGTATTTTTGAACATGATCTATGTATCCACATTAAAGAGGGAGATGGAGCTGTATGACCCACAGTATTGGAGGTCTTTATCTTGTTTTAAAATAACCCATTCCCCAATGAGATTTATTTGGGTCTGTTTTCTGGATTACAGCTAAGAGGGGGGGAATGCCATTTTTTCCTTAAATATTTTTCCAAGAAAGTCTATCAGGAACGGGCAATTTACTGAAATGTAAATAGGGAGTGGAAGTTGTTTGATATGTGAGGGAGGGAATCAAGGCCATAGGTGTACAGGGGCACCTAGAGGAAAAGGAGGGGTGAGAGGCTCCTGTAGTTCACCCTGGGGACAGGCTCCAGGGCCATTATCTGCACCCAGCATACAGATTTCCAGCATAGGGAGAGAAGCTGGATGGGACAACTATGGAAGCCATCATCAGACTGGTGAGTAAGGGGGAAGTGGCACTAGTTGGTGACTTCAATCTGCCAGACATAGAGTGGAGCCTTCTAATCACAGCTTTCACAATGAGTAGGACCCTTCTTGAGTCCCTGCAAGGGGCTTTTCTCAGGCAGCTAGTCAAAGAACCAACTAGGGACAGAGTAGTACTGGACTTGGTGCTTACAAACAGGAATGGCATTGCAGTTGTCACAGTGTGCAGTCTGCTACGTATAGGTGATCATTATAAAGTATGTTTTTTCATAAAGAGAGAGGAACAGAGGCTAACCACATGAGATTTTAAAGAAATGGAGACTGCCTCACAAACTGCCTCAAAGGGTGGGATTGCCTGGGAAGTGTAAAGGCTCAGTGAGGTAAAATAAGGGAGCGCATAACTAAAATAACCAGTCTCTATGTCAAGGCAGTGAGTAAAAGCATAAAGAAAAAGAGACCATTGTGGTTCTCTAAGGAAGTCGCAAAAGGGGTGAAGGATAAAAGGGTAGCATTCAGGAGGTAAAAGGAAACACATAGGGAGGAGGAGGACAGGGTAGTATACCAAGTAATGAAGTGGGAAGCCAATAAGGTGGTGAGGGGAACAAAGGCAAGAACAGAGGAAAGGATCTCCAAAGGAGTTATTAAGGAGGACACAACCTTCATCAGATACATAGGTGAGAAGAGGAAAGCAGGAGGAGGGATAGGGAGCCTTAGAAAGACAGAGGGGGAGACTACACAGAAAATGTCCAAGACAAAGCTGACATCCTAAACAGTTATTTCTGCTCCATCTTCACAGTGGAGGGAAGGGAGAGGACAGCCAACCAGGCAATAGCAGGAACAAGTCCATTTTCAGTGGAAAGTGTCCGAAAGGGACTTGCAACTCTGAAGATGGACAAAGCAATGGGGCCATACAGGAAACACCCAAGGGTTCTAAAAGAACTCTGAGAGTTGCAGTCTGCCTCACTGACATCCTTATTCAACATGTCACTGGAACCAGACATGGTTCCACAGGACTGGAGAAGTGCTGACATCATCCCTCTATGTAGGAGTGGCAAAAAGAATGAGGCTGGCAACTATTGGCTGGTCAGTCTTATTCCAATGGTGGGGAGAATAAAAAGACTGATAGAGTATCTTGATCCAGTAGGCTACAGGACCACATGCAGCACAGGTTCACGGGGTGAAGGTCATGCCAAATGTATCTGATAGATTTCATTGACTGAGTGCCAAAGGAAATAGTCCTGGGGATGGCAGTGGATGTGGCATACCTGGACTTTAGCAAGACATTTGGCCCTGTGCCATACAGGAGGTTAATAAAGAAACTGAGCAGCCTTCGGGGAAATCCAAATTTGTGAACTTGGTTAGAAACTGGTTAACAGATAGTAGACAAATCGGGATGGTAGATGGTGCTTACTCTAATGATGGGAGAGTGACCAGTAGGGTACAACAGGGCTCAGAACAGGGACCAGTCCTCTTCAATGTCTTCCTTGGTGATATTGAAAAAGAATTGGAAGGCAAAGTATGCCTTTTTGAAGATGATACCAGAATCTGCAAAAGGGTGGACATGCAGTGGGTGGACCAACAGAAGGGAGTGGAAAGAATGAACAGGGATCTTTGGAAACTTAAGGAGTGGTGAACAGCATGGCAGTTGGGCTTCAGTACCAAAAAGTGCAAACTCATGCACCTAGGGAACAGGAGCCCAGGAGCTGAATATAGAATGGGGGGTACTGACAGTTACTAAACAGGAAAGTGACCTTGGGGCTATCATATAAGAGGACCTCAAGGTGGCAGGGCAGTGTGACAAAGCAGTGGGTAGGGCTAGTGGAATGCTGAGGTGCATGGGGGAGGTATTGCCAGGTAGAGTAGGGAGGTGTTGTCACTGTATCATTCACTAGTGTGACCCCACCTGGAGTACTGTGTCCAGTTTTAGAGGCCCAACCCTGTAAAAGGAGTTAGACAAGGTAAGGCAGTCCAGATAGAGGGCAACTAAAATGATGCAGGGGTCACGTGAGAATCCCTATGAAGATATACTGAGGGATCTCAACACATGCATCTTGGAAGAGAGGAGAGAAGGAGATGACATGGTAGAGGCTTAGAGTGCAGTGGGGTGGGGGGTCTCTTTTAAATGAGAAAGAGAACCAGGACCAGAGGGCATGCAATGAATCAGAAGGGAGGAAGCTCAAGAAAAATTTGAGAAAATATTTCTTCACTAAAAGGGTGCTAGATGCCTGGAACAGACTGCTAGTGGAAGTGGTGGGGGCCAAAACATTTGGGAACTTCAAGTATGCATGAGCTAGACATAGACTAAGTAAAACTGTAGTCTTGTATTCATGTTTTCACAGTGTGCTACTATACCTGTTAGTGTAGATAAAGCATTAGCCCCCCACCCAATACATAGGTAATGTGATTGTCTTTTTTTTTAACAGAGACATATGTCTTTCCCCATATCTCCCATTCATTATTATGTACCTCAGTATTGGTGGTAAGATGAGTCTTTTGTGATACAGACTTATGTGGATAAAGATAACACTGTAGTACCATGCTTATGCTGCTGAGAATGAAACACAACATCCCACCTACATCCTATATAATTAGGAATGTTCGATTGAGGGTTGATGTGTTTCCTTGAGAAAACAAGAGAACATTATCATTGTATTATACAATATATATTGTATTATACAATGATAAACAGAGGTGATATGAGCCATGATCGTCAATACACAGTATAATAGATATGAAAAGGGTAGAACTTCTCTTTTCTTATATCTCATATCTCCCATCTCACTATTCCAAACAATCTTATTGTTGCTAAGGATTAAACAAGTTATAGGTTCAGTGCTAATGTAGAATTACTAGGGCTGTTCGGTGAATTTCTGATGGAACTGACTTCTGTAGAATTTTAGAAAATTCCACTGATTTCCATCATTTGAGGAATTTCAGCATTCTGCATGTAAATTTTTTTTTGCAGCCAGCCTGGTGGCACTTAGAGATGCAGCGAATTTAAAATCCACCGGTGAAGTGGACACAAAGTGGCCGCATCACGTTATCATAATGCTACTCGAAGTGGCCACTGGAAAGTACTCACTTTGCCTTCTCATTATGACTTCATGTTCTCATTCCACCTTAACACGAAGTAAGCTGACATGACAACAATATAGGCAGCCCCCCACAAATCACATGGTTATCAGTACTGTAAGTCATGTGCTTTAGCCAGACAAGAAGGAAGTGAGTCAGAAAAGCAGTTAGTTTCACTTTCTCCTTTGCAGTGGTAGAAGGAGGAAGCCTTTTGGGCATAGAGAGAGGAGAACTTGTCACTTGGTAGTTGGCATCTTGTGATTTGACCAAAAAAACCCAGCTTTTTTAAAAACTAAATCTTTGTTTTTTTTGTAGTGTGCTTCTTCGGTTCTTTTTTGATACTTTTTTGTAAGTTTCCTTTTGTGTGTGTGTGTGCGTGTGTGTGTTTTGTGACTGTGTGTGTGTGTGTGTGTGTGTGTGTGTGTGTGTGTGAGTGGATGTGAAGGAGTATTGTGAGGCGCTGATCACAGTCTGAGGGACTTGTGCGCCATGGACCCGGGAGAAAAGTCTGTGGCCCATGGACATGGGCAGATGGGAGGAGTGCACACACATGGGGTGGTCAGGTTTCATTGAACTATTCCTGACTGCTTTGTGTTATGTCTCCCCCTTTGGATGCAGCAGCAGCTGCACCAGTGCCACCGGGGGTGGCACATCCACTGAGTCCACCACTACCACCACCACCAGTAGCAGCTGCAGCATCCCCTCCACCACCTCCATAGCTGCAGGTGAAGCCCCAGGTGAATGAAGGTGCTTCCAGCAGTACACCTGGTCCACCCCGCAGCTCCCCAGTGTGGCAGTTTTTTAACTGTGTGGGGTGCAACACCATTTTGGTTTGCCTTTTGTGTGGTGTGCAGGTGCACTGTGGCCCCAAGGGGACACATTTGGGGACTGGTGGCCACTGCATACACATGACAAACCACCACAAGGTGGAGTGGCAGGTTGCCACTGAAGAAGGCAGGCATCTACCTGCTGGCCCTTCTGTGGCAGTGGCAGAGGGTGCTGGGGCTGTTGTGCCTCTCCGCCACAGCAGGAGGGCAACAGCAGCAGCTGCTCTACCACCACCACCACCACAGCCACCAGCACTACCCTCACCACCACCACTACCTGGCTTTCCTGCTGCAGTGGACCCCACCACAGTGCCTGCAATGCAGGCAGACATTGCATTGGTGTGAGTGGCCCTTGAGGAAAGCAATGAGAGGGTGGGTGCTGTGCAGCAGCAGGTGGATGAGATCCAGCAACAGCAGCTGCAGATACTGTCAATGCTCCATCTGCTGCTGGAACACCATGGAATCCCCCATTAAGGAATTTTTTTGTGACACTTCCCCCCCTCCACTGCTGTGCTGTAGTATTTTGTGAATTTGTTTTTTATTTAATAATAGGCACTTGCCCTTTTGTTATAATGCAGTGCCTCAGTAATGTTGACTTTCTGTTGTGGAGTGCTTGTGGAAAAGCTGGAGTGAGCAGTGCAAGTATGATGTGCTAAATTGCATGTGTGCAGTCAGTGTTATTTCCTGTGTGTGTGTGAGACATCAGACATTGTGAAGCTTCTTGCAAACATATATTGCTGACTTGTTGCAGTATTTATGGTATAAAGAATAGTGAACAGAATAATGTATATTTTATTGTCGCCATCATCATCAGTGGCCTATTAGTCCCTCATCAGTAATAGGCAAAGCATTTGAAAGAATATTACAGAAACACATTACACAACATCTGATTAATATAGGGTACTGTGATATAACTCAACATGGCTTTGTTTCTGGCAGATTCTGTTTGACTAATCTGTTATCCTTTTTTTGAACCGGTTAGTGCTGCCTTGGATAAAGGCATGCCAGTAGATGTGGTCTTCTTGGATTTTTTAAAGGCCTTTGATTCAGTCTCTATTAAAAGCTTAGTCCAGGAATTAATAAAGCTTAATATCCATCATAATATTATAAGCTGTATTGACTCATGGCTAAGCAAGAGATCTCAATGTGTGTTAATATGCGGCTTTAGGTCAGCTTGAGGGATGTGTCCAGTGGAGTTCCACAAGGCTCAGTTTTGGGACCCACCTTGTTTAATATACTATTTGTCATCCATGCAAGTGCCAATGGGAACTTGGTGCTGCAAATATGCAGATGACTGCAAGGTGGGGGCATTGTCTATAATGATGAAACTGCAAAAATCTTTCAGGATAGCTTGCACCACTTGACTAGTTGGGCACATTACATTAGTACATACATTAGTTTTTAACATACAAAAATGTAAAGTCATGCACCTCAGAATACAGAATTTAAAATATAAATACAATATTAACAACATTGATCTGGAAGTATGTAGGGGTGAAAAAAACTTGGGTATCTGGATATCTGATAATTTGAAATTTGATTTTCACACTGACAAAATTGTCAGGAGATGCAATCAAATTACACATTGTATCTTTAGATCTATAAATAGTAGGGATTCTTCAGTTATTCTTCCCCCATATACAGCTCTGGTACGCCACCATATTGAATACTGTTTTCCCTTTAGTGCTCCATATTCCATGAAAGAAGAGACAGAATTGAAAGAGTCCAAAGGAAAGTAACGAAACAAATAAGGGAGGTAAATGGATTACAATATCAAGATAGACTTCAGTCACTAAAACTGTATTCTGTGGATTATAGATGTCTAAGAGGAGAGCTATGCTTGATCTTTAGGCATTTACAAATCCAGAATTATTTGAGTATATTGGCCTAAATAAAAATATATGTCATCATAAGAATACAAGGTCACATAATTTTAGGCTCATAGGGGAAATAATTAATACAGTAAAAAGGAGTCAATGGTTTTCTCAGAGAGTGGTAAACGCTTGGAATGTACTGCCAAGATCAGTGGTTGAAAGTGGAAGTATGTCAGCTTTTAAAAAAATTTAGACATTGTTATGGGTGATAAAAAATTTCTATGATCCACCTTGGTAAGGTGGCAAGTTCATTTATAGACCTTGGTCTTCTGAACTTGATACCAAACCTATGAACCTATAAGTGATACGATATATTTTCAGAGGTGCCTGGCCAGAGTGAACCTTTGTCAAATACTGCACATATAACTTTATGGAAAGCATGTGTTTTTTGTGCTATGATCTCTGCAAAGCCATGTGTACACTGTGAGTGACTGAGTTGCACAGTGACCCGGTACCTTTGAAAAATTATCATATCACTTACTCCGCTGGTGCTGATGGTACCAATAAGATATACTTCATGTATTCTTTGTTATCTTTATTCTTGAGATACTGCAACAAGTCACATCATATATATGTTGGCATGAAGCTGGACAATGTATGCACACACAGGAAAGAACACTGATGGCACACATGCAGTTTAGCACAACATACTTGCACTACTCAGTCATGCTTTTTGTGAATCACTTCAAATCCAATTCATGAGTCCTGACACAAAGTATACATCACTGAGACTCCATAGATATTTAGTTTGTGAAATAGATATTAAAGAGATTCGCCAACTTGCAGCATTGCATCAGATATATGGGTGCCTTACTTCCAGGGGAATCTTTCTTGCTCCACATGTCCTCATAGTGCACATAGTTCTGTCAAAATACCTGTAATTATTAGTGTAACACAACACGGAGGATTTATTTCTGAAAAGCCACCCAAATTTGGGTGGCTATTCAGAACAGGAATTCCTCTGTGACGGACACACTTTTAATGAAATTACGGGCATTTTTGACAGAAATGTATTGACTATGTAAAGACGTGAGCAAGAAAGATCTCTGAGGTAAGGCACATATATTGGGTGCAACACCACAATAACTATGTAACTTGGTGGATCTGTAGCAGCAGTGCAACAATCTGTTGAGATTTGACCTATACTTTTTAATGCTATTTTACATTGCCACTTTACTTACATTCTGACTTGTATGATACTATAATTTCCAGTATTTGAGTCTGCTTTAATTCTTTTTTTCATGTCTGAAATAATAAAAGGAGCACTCCTTTTAATACGGTGCAGACCAGGTCTTTGTCAGTATTTTCCACTGCTTTTCTCCATCAGTTGTTATATATCACTTCTGTTGTAAAATTAACAGTTATGCAGCAGGCAGTGTTTTATGACCTCACAGAACAATATTTATTGAAAAATAGCTACAGATAGTGCTAAAAACCTGGTCAGAACAATATTGAAAAGCATGCTCGTTTTTTTTCAGACATGAGAAAAAGTAGTAAAGTAGACAGAAATTGTGAAAAGAAGGGTATCATTCAAGTCATGACTCAAAGGTAACTAGTGGCTGACAATGTAAAATAGCATGAAAAAGTACAGGTCAAAATTGTCATCACATTCTTGCAATGCTGCTTTAATTGATAATTTAAGTATGACATCATCTGGTCACAATGACAACACACAAAATGCATCTGTCTTGTGTGCATAAAATTGACAAGTGATAACGAAGTGAAATGGGAGCGTTACACCACATGCGTAGTCCCCCAGAATTAATGGCACACTCGTTCGTGTGTACAGTACTCACACAGAGTCCCCAGATTTTTTATGCATGCCCAAAATGCATCTGTTTTGTGTGCAGAAAATTGACAAGTGGTAATGAAGTGAAATAGGAGTGTTACACCACATGCAAAGTCCCCTCAGAAATGATGACCATGAGTGAACTGTTGCTGGTCCAGTGTGTGCTGCGATTCCTGCAAATGCAATGTGATCATCTCAACCGGATGGAAGGGTGCCCTTTGTCTGTACACTAATAGTAGCCTTGGTGAGTTGATATATATATATATATATATATATATAAATTTGTATTTTGTAGGTGGGGGGTTGACATATATAGACATGTACTCATTGTATTGTTTTGTATCACAGGTAACAGATACTGTTGATGTACACATTCCAGTGCTTGATGACAACTTTTTGCATAGAAATTTGAAATAGATAGCTCTCAAGCCAATGAAGGTAAGTATTTTTTGGGAGGGGGCATATTTGCAGGTTTGTCTCATTAATGGTTTCTTATTTGGTTACTTCTTCACAGATTTCATCTGCATCCTTCTCGAGTCTGGTTGTTAATGATGGTCATGGTCATCGATTGAAATGACTTCTGCATATTACATGTCTCCCCCAGCACGGGGGCTGATGTTGAAGAACTTCTTTGGATAAGGCAACTGTAACACAACAAAGCATCTGGAAGTTTCCTAAAAAAAAGAAATGAATGATGTCTTGCAACTTGATTGTCCCTCGTTCTCAATCTCAAGTCAAGTTACATTTCAAAACCACACCTTGTCAAGTAACACAACCTGTGTGCAACATTTTCAACACTGTCATGGCTGTACAGCTGCAAGTTCAGAATACAGTGCATGATATCTTTTTTTTTGCAAATAACCAAGCTTTATTGAAGATTATCTAACATAACATATAAACCACACAAATACATAACACAGAGAATCCATAAAACAACTGATACAAAAGAAATATCAAAGCAAAACAAGCCCCTAAAACCCCTTCCAAGATAAAATGAAAGGGAAAGAGAAGAAAAAAAAACAAAAAACCTAGCCCACCCTCCCTGCCCACCCCTGGCAGCTATCCCTGTGGCTGACTCACATATTTAATGAATACAATCGTAATGTAATCTCATAAAAACAAACAAAGTAAGACCCAACTACATATAGTTTAGGTACGTCTTCAAAGGGAGGCACCAAGGAGGAAAGGATATACCAACTTATTATGCCAAGCTGGGGTTGATATCTTTCCAATAGCTAAAAGTGAGAATAATGGGCTTCATCTCTAATACCCATACCTGTCCTTCAAACATTGAAATAGCTTCCCCCAACACTGTAGAAATAGTGGTGAAGCATTATAAAGGGAAAGAACCGATCTTTCTGCATTCAATGCAGTCATAAACTCTTCCCACCACTCCGCACACGATGGAGTCCAGTCACCTCTCCAGTGGCGCAAAATTATCAATTTAGTTACCGCTGCTACCATAGCTACTCGACATTTTGTTAAGTTGCTTTGTATTTTATCAAACACTCCGAATATACAAGCCTCTGGAGTAAAGAACCTGTCCAGATCATAAAATTGACCAATCCTTTGCTTCACCAAATGCCATAGTCCCACCACCTTGGGGCAAGTCCAAAATTTATGGTAGCTGGTAGCCAAAGAATCATTGCACTCTGAACAACTCGCAGTGAAGCGACTACCCATCTTTGAAAGCTTAGCTGGTGAAAAGTATAGATTGTGAAGTAACTTAAATTGAACTTCTCTTAATCTATCCTGTTTAATAAATTTATAGATATCGACCCAAGCCTTTTCCCAGGTTTCTGCTGGTTTGCCCAAAGACAAGTTTAGTTCCCAATGTACCGGACTGGTGACACTTTCAGTACTCCTTTGACTATCATATACTTGTAAATTTTAGATATCACCCTGCCCGGCAGAAACCCTTTCAATTCCACAAACATAGGTCCCAAAATGTCTTGCCCCAGGTTTTACCAAAATATGACTTAACACAACTTAGAATTTGACTTAGTTTTAGGATTGGAATTTACCTCTCAATTCCTCCGTCAGAGCCTGAAATGAAAGAAAGCTATTATTCTGAAAGAGGTCCTTGACCTGCAACTTCGTGTCCCCTTCAATTCCCTGTCTAGATATAGGTTGTTTCCCTATGATCAGATTCGGATTTCCTACTGTGGGTTGGGATAAATCATATCGTTGTAAGATTTGAAATTTCACATAAAACTGTTGCAAAGCTTTCACATCCCATCCTAGCGGCGTATCCCTCACCCTCTTGGGAATTTTTGCCCATGAGGTGTAAAGTAAAGACTCTAAATCCAGCTTAAGGCCTTTAACAAATAAACAATCAAAATGAAGGCCAGGATAAGTTAAGTCTTCATCGCAAACCCAGGCACCGAACCTAGCCAAGTGAATCGCAAGGTAATAAGCATAGAAGTCCGGTAACTGAGCCCTCCAGAGTCGCATTGCCGAGTAAGTTTGAGGTAACTCCTTCTAGGTGGTTTCACATTCCATAGGAAAGCCGCACATTGTTGAAGCAGCGCTTGAAAAAGACTTCGAAGGCAAACATTTAAATTGGATAGAGTATAAAAAGTTTGGGCATAACCACCATTTTTATCGTATTGGCTCTTCCGAAAAGTCAGGGAGCTTTGACCATCTAACTAAATCTGCCTTTGATGGTTCTAATTAACGGTTTAAGATTTAATTCAGTTAAGCTCTCTAAATTCTTAGATATTTGAATCCCCAAATAGGATAGTGATTTGGTTTGCCAACGAAGTCCCAGAGAGAGACACCAACTTCTCTGAAGAAATGGGGACAAAGAATAAACTGATGTTTTAGCCTTATTCAGCTTATACCCTGAAACCCTACTAAACTTATCAATTAAATCAAGGGCTTTAGGAAGGGAAGAAGTAGTGTCCGAAATGTGTAACAGTAGGTCATCTCAGTGCATGATATCTTGCTGAAATAGTTTTGGCAATGTACACATGTCACCTAGTTTATGAATCGTACTCAGTCACATTTGCTGCAGTCTTTTAAAAAAAAATTGAACAGATGAAATAAAATCTTGATACTTACCAGTATGGATTTGAAATGGATATTCCATAGGTTCCTGTGTACAGTACAGCTTCAGTACCATTCATACCGACTTTCAGTGAATGAGAGTTTTTTTGTTAACCTGTAAAAAAAACAAAATAAGTTTACCGTATGTGTTTGACCATTGCAGCTCAGAAAAGCTACAGAAAACAAAACATACAGCTAAAGGAAGTTAAATAGCATAACAAACATTAGTACACATACTCACTTAATAGTTTTAATATTAAGAAGCTTTGTGCCTGTGGCTGATGGATGTGGTCTCCTGTTTGACTCGCTCTGCCTCAGTATGGTTAATGTAATGGGGAAACATTGTCTGAATGACACTGGTGGTGGGTGCTGGTGGTGATAACTCTGGCACATGAAGACATTCCCTATGACATCTTCCTGCATCTGGTGGTGGTGGTGGCAGTGGCTAACATCAGTCCCGGTGGTGGTGGTCTGGGGGGCAGACAAACACATTCTCTGTGGTTGGCAGTGGCTAACATCAGTTCCAATGGTGGTGGTCTCGGGGACAGACAAACTCATTCTCTGTGGTGGCAGTGGCTAACATCAGTCCATGTGGTGCTGGTTCGGGGGGGCACACAAACTCATTCTCTGTGGTGGCAGTGGCTAACATCAGTCCCGGTGGTGGTGGTCCAGGCGGGCAGACAAACTCATTCTCTGTGGTGGCAGTGGCTAACATCAGTCTCAGTGGTGGTGGTGGTCCGGGGGGCCAGACAAACTCATTCTCTGTGGTTGCAGTGGCTAACATCAGTCCAGGTGGTAGTGATCTGGGGGGGTGGACAAACTCATTCTCTGTGGTGGCAGTGGCTTACTTCAGTCCCAGTGGTGGTGGTCTAACTCCAGGTGGGCACACCACCTTTTAACAACTTCAGTTAAAACCTGCCAACATTAACCACATCATCATCCTCATAAAGAAAACTGCCCTCACAGTCATTTATGTCTGACGTTTGATCACTGGGAAATTCTTTCTCCATTGTGTCATCATCTATGTCAGTGGTGGACCGTTTCATGCTGCCCCTGCCTGTGACACCAGGATGGTCCATTTCTACATCACCAAATCCTCCATGAGTAGGCCAGGGTACAAATACCGAGGTTGCAGTCTGTGCTGGTATGTGCCTCTCATTCATTTTTATGAATGTTAGCAAATTAACATTTGTAGGAGAGAGGTTTGTCCAACGATCCCTGACTATTGCACCTGCTGAGCAGAATACCCTCTCGACACTTACACTGGAGGGTGGGTATGTGAAGTACTTCAGTGCCACTGCAGTCAGCTATGGCCATTTACAGACCTTTACTCTCCAGTACAAAAGAGGACCATCAGTTATTGACAGATGCCTGTGTTCAGACAAATATGACTCAACCATTCTCTGTGCTCCACTAAGTCCAGTGGTTGATGCATTATCCTGTTCTCTGGAATCACTAATTTTGCAAATCCCCACTTGGGACAAAGCCTCCCAAAGTGGGTTGACACCAACCGCTTTGGATGATAGACCACCTGGAACTGCAGTCCCCTTCTCCTTACAGGATATGCTTGATGGTCCTCCACATACACCTTCAGACGCATTATGCTGTTGAGGTTTACTGACCTTGGCATGTGACTTCTGTGCCCAATGAACCAAGTGCACCAGTTGCCCACTGACATTTTTTACCTGTTCAATCCCTCCCTCCAGTGCTGAGGCAATTCCACATCTGTATTGTGGGTCCAGCATTGTTGCTATGGCAAAGCTGTCACTACGCTGAATGCTCAAAATGTGACAATTCTGGTTGAATACTGTCAGCATGTGTTTCAGTAACATACTGCTAGTACTGTCTCTGGCAACATCAATGCCATGCTGTAATTTCACCAATGTCTGCCTCAGCACCCTCAGCAGTGGAATTGATTGGCTAATGGAGGCAGGCTCACCACTCACTGCCTGTGTGGCATGTTCAGAAGGACACAAAATTGTTATGACAGTGTCCATGAGGTGCCACTGTTCAGTCGTCATAGACATGGAGGCTCTGGAACTGTCACGGCTAGTGTGTATCACAAGATATTCTGAGATGGCTTTGTATTGTTCATACAGCCTCTCTGCCATGCATAAAGTGGAGTTCCACTGGGTGACAACTTCCAGCTTCAAGCGGTGCTGAGGGAGGCTGTTTCATATCTGCAGCTGCCGAAGTTGGTCTCTGTCCTTTGCAGATCGTGAAAAGTGAGAGCAGATACGGCGTGCAACTGTAAGCATTTCTTTTACATCAGGTTGCTGCAGAAGCTCCTGCACCACAAGATTGAAACAATGGACTATGCATGGAACACACAAAAAGCCACCATTTGTGATGCATTTCACCACATCTGACCCATTGTCACTTGTTATGAACCCAGCTCTCAGAGACAGGGTGTTCAGTCACTTGTCAATTTCAGTCAGTGTCACGTCCAACATGTTTTCACCAGTGTGTGAACAGGTCACATTGTGCATAGCAATCATTGCATGTTGTCGAATTCCTGGAAGATTGCTACCACGACACTCCACCTTACTGCACTGATTATTCACACTACCAACATCACAAACAACCCCCACACCTGTGCCCAGTGTGCAGTTATACACACAAATATGAACTCCCCGCTGTTTTACCACTTGTCCACATATCCATACTTAAATGTATTAATGGAGAAGAGGAATGTTGAAGGGCATGTCTTATTGAGTCGGACACAGTACGGAATAACTTGGGGACAGCACAGGTCGAAAAGTATGTCCTGGATGGGACTTTCCATTTTGGACAGGCACGTGCCGCAAACCACCAGAACCCAGAATTCTCTACAAAGGAGAAGGGCAAAAGATCAATTGTCAGCATTTCAGCTACAACAGCATTAAGTTCATGTGACACTGTATGATTGGGTGGGTACTTCAGCTTATGTGCAAAAACACTCTGCAATATGGTCTGACTTAAACGTTTTACATGAGATGTGATGACAAATGATTCTGCTCTGTGAATGGCAGGGGGTGGAGTGTGGACATTTGATGAAGATGGTTGCACAGGTGATGATGACAAACCCAGAAATGCAGTTATTTTGCCATATTTGCCAACCGGGGTTGGTGTACCACTTTCACTAGACATACTGCATTCACCACCACCACCACCAAAACTGCTACTCTCACCACCACTGGACAACATTTCAAAATCATTATGCTCCTCCACCTCATCATGCCTGTAGTAATCATCTGCTCTTATTTCCTCACTACTGCACACATTTAATTTCCTACTGGACTTAACACTCATGGAAGGGGATAACGTGCTCGTAATGGTTGATGATGAGGGTGAATGCCCCACTGTGGTATAAGCTGCCAGCTTGTGCTGGGTCCACAGTGCCAAGTGCCTATTCTTGAGATGTGTATGCTGTCCTCCTGTGCCCAGATGGCTCCCCTTTTTACCTCGACTCACATGCACATGGTAAACCTGGCAGATTGCAGCTGACTCATCATTTGCATCTTAAACAAAAAAATCCCAAACAAGGGACTGTGATGCTCTACTTTTAATATGTCCATGATGCTGCTTATTGAACTCCGTTCTTTTAAGCACTGAAATGGAGGGGGGGGGTGCTACATGATATTTCGGGCAGTGCAAACCTGGACTGCAACTGACCACCATGACTATCTATCATTATTACTGGGTCATCATCATCATCATAATCACCATCAACTGAAACTGGTAAATCACAAGTTTTTATGGGGGGGGGGATTAATGCAAACAGACCCAGACACAGCCACCTTGAATTTCTTTTTCTCCGGTTCCCAACTGGGGTCAATTACATCATCATCATATTCATCAATATCACACATATCCACATCTTCTGCTTGGACGCTGGCATGTGGACTGCATGTTGCAACCACAGCAACATCATCATCATCACATTCATCATCATCATCAACACCACCTGATATTTTTTCACCACACTGTGAATCACTGCATGGAAAAAGCATGACATGAACCGCGGTGGAAGAAATGTCACATTGTCTGCTGTCATTGACATGATTATCAGAATCCTCAGGTTCAGTTATTGGGATATTACAAGGAAGTATGACATCATCTACACTGCCACTCATTTGCATTGCTTCATACTCCACTATATTTTTGGACATGGTACATTGGTCAGAAGTCATACTTGAGGCAGCAATACTCATACTACCACCACCAGCAACTGCACTAACACCACCGGCTGGGACAACACCATCTCCTCCAACTATGAGTGAAGCTACTGATTGGGTAGTAAAAAACATTGCAGGCTAAATTCCTTTCCTCACATCAGCAATGCACTTCTGAGTCTGTGTACTACCACACCCACAGACTATCTTACCACTGGCAGCAGTGCCATGACGAGAACCAGCTTTGCTTGTACGTCTCTTTGCAGGCATTTTGGGGGATCAACAACAATATTCTAAACAAATTTAGATTTTGTAATGTTCACTCTGGGTGGGGGAACATTGGATGTGAAGCCAAAAAAACAACTGTGGCTTCAGCAACAGATAGAGACGCACATTCACAAGTGAAAACAACACCTAACTAACCAGTGGTGCTGAGGTCACAAACAATCCAATCTGGAAAACGATTCCTTTTGCCGGTGGTGGGGAGCACTGACTGCAGATTTTTACAGCAGTGCAAGCAGCAAAACAAAGAACAGATACCATGATGGCAGTACAAAATCATACAGATGCAGTGGATAGAAGGTTCACTCTGCTGCACCTGCAATTACAGTGTGGCACAATAAAAGGTGTATTATTTAATGTCATGCAGCACCACACACACACACACACACACAATTTGTCTACAATGAGTAATGCATAGCAAATTGAAAAGTTCAGTAATATGCCACGTATTGTAAACAACCTGAAATTATGAACTGCTGCACCAGATCTACACAACACACAATCAACAAGATAATTTCAACAATTACTGACAATATTACTATGTGTACATTAACACAGTCAGTTATATAACAAAAATATAACCAAAAAACAATAACTCCCTATTTCTCCAACTTAAATCTACCTACACCACAGATATACCCCTCCCACAAAGCACGCTTTCACTGTCTTTTACTACACACACTCAGTGTTGTACATTAACATTCAAAATCCACACACAAACAAAAATGCTCGATGATATGAGCACAGGAGCATTTCCTACAATCGATGAACTAAAGTTTGAGCAAAAAAAAATACTCAAAAATAAAGGTTTAAATCACAGACAGCTCTCAGAACACACTGTCTCCTACAGCCTCCTACACACACTACCCCGAACTGAGGCTGTGCAGAGCAATATAGAGCCCATGTGACCTGAAATCCCATGAATCACTGCAAAATTCACCTTCAGAGGTTAAAAACAAGGTGAAGTACATTGTATTCAATGCACTTCACCTTTAAAATTGATGGAGTAGTGGTCTGGGAAGGCGGAGTAATGCAAAGTCATTGTTTTCAATGGACTTCGCGTTACCCATCATAATGTGAATTACTCTGCTTCGCATTGCAGAGCACTCTGCAAATTCTTCTTTACTCCTCGAATCACTTCATGGAGCGGATTGAGCCCACATCGCCCACAACTAGTGGCATTTAGGGTTGAAGCATTTGATGCCACACCTCGAGCCACGCCAGTGATCCGAGTTTGGGAACAAGCTCAGGCCATTGGGGGACAGCAGAGGCAGGAGAGGATTGAGCATCCAGAGGACTAATGTCCTCTCCTGAGGGGGGGGTTGTGTCTCCCACTTCCACTGTGGCTCCAAGTGGAGACTGGGTGCATTGCAACCTGTGGGAGCATGCTGAAGGGTTTGAGGCTGTGGCAGATGTCTTGTGGGCAGGTGCACTGGATGTCTTTGCATGTCCACACCTCTAGGAGCAACAGAAGAATAGAACATGGACCCTGGCACCTGAACAGGTGAAGGTTGGTCCAGAGGACGGCCCCCACGCCCTTAGCCAGATTCTTCCTAGCTGGCATCCCTGTCTCTATAACTCCCCGGTCATCCTTCCAGATTTTAGATATTGCACCAGAGGAGATAGGGTGGTTCCACCCTGGAGGGGGTTCAGATCCGGGGGTCCATGAAGGTGGAGGAGAGAACCCAGGAATGGAAAGCAGACCAGGGGGACTTCAGGACAAGTAGGAGATGGTCAGACCATAAGACCTCACTGGAGAGAAGGCTAAGGGGCCGGTGCAGCAGGAGCATAAATAAAGTCTACAAAAAAAATGTTTTTTTTGCAGATTAATAATCTGCTATTCACATACAATTATTTCGTGATTTACATGATCCACAGAAATGCTTCTCGAAATTCCACAAAGCATTTCAGAAGTGGAACTGCCATTCTGCAGCAATTCCAACAGCAGAATTTCACATTCCACACAGCCTTAGAATTATCCCCATATGGCTCTGTTGCCATTTAAAGACTATTGTAGTGTGTCTGAATAAACATACTGTAGGAACATATTACAAAAAAGGCATGGACGTGGGAGGGTCACTGGAGGCCAGATAGGTTCTGAAGACACAGATTAGACAGAGAACATTCAGGCAGACTGTGAGGGCCAAGTGGTCCTTTTCTGCTGACAAATTTTATGGTTCTGTGTGATAATGTACATCAAGTAATCTTTTAGCATAAAGTTCAGCCCGAGCTTCCACAGAAAAGTGGGAAATAGATAAAGTAGGTAATCAGTGAAGGTCTACATGTCATTGCTATTGTTTCTGGGGTTGGGCTTGGAAAAAAGCACCTCATAAAAAGCAGAAAATAGTTGCCCTTTCTTCCAAGAGGATAAAATGTGTGCTTCTTCATGCATTACATCAATGTTTGGGGGCACTGTTCCTGTGGCTCATTGTTTCCTCAGCAGGGTCATTAATAATCAACTAAGTTGTTCCTCTGTGTTTAATATTTCTGCCTTAAGAACTGAAGTTTGTCTTCAGCCGTCTGAACAAACTATCAGACAAAGCTTTTCTGCATTCACTGAGGTCTTGTGAAGCCAATGGATCTTTATCTACTTTATGCTTGATTTTAACCTCTGTTTTGCTCTCTAGTATTTATTTTGAAGTCTTACACATTTACATCTCTTGTAGGATTCATAACTAATTATTTTGTCTCTCACTATTCATTGAGGTCATGACAGACAGCCACTTTTGTCACCTTTTTGGAGTCAACATCATCTTTTGATATGACTGCTTTCAGCCTTGTGCATTCCAAGCCAGTTATAGTGAATGCCAAACATGCAATCTTAAAAATTTCAAGTAAGTTAGGTTGAGTAATACTGTAAATTTTGCATTAATTTGTGCACAGTGTATTACCTATTAGTAGAGAAAGAAATAGCCCCCCAACCATACAGAGGTAATGTGCTCTTGTTTTTCAACAGACATACAGTATGTATGTATGTCTTATATCTCCCATTCACTAATATTCACCTCAGTAATTTTGTTAAGATGTGATTCCATTGTGAAACAGAGTTTTTGTTGATAAAGATGACACTGTAACACTATTCTTATGCTGATGAGGATGAGAGGCATCATCCTACTCACATCTTACACATCTGAGAATGTTCGACTGAGGCTAGATGTGTTTGCTTGAGAAACACAAAAGAATAGGACATTTATTTTAGCTGGTTAAAGAAAGATGTCTGTACACTTCCCCAGGCCATTTATCATTATATTATATAATAATAAATAGAGATACTAGCCATGATCTTCAATAGATGTTACAATAAATATGCACAGGATACAGCGTCTCTTGTCTTGCATCACCTATCTCTATCTCCAGCCTTATTGTTGCCATGGATAAACCATGTTGCAAGTTCAGTGCTACAGCAGAATTATCCCCAATGGCTCTGTTGCCATATAAACACAATTGTAGTGTGTCCGGGTGAGCAGGCTGCATCCTGTTCTAACACAAACCAACATGAAATATTAACCCTGCAACCTAGAACTGGTGAACTTTCTAGGTGCAAGAAAAATGCTGAGCACTCTCAGACATAATCTTACAGTTATGCAAGCAGCTGTGTAGTAGTGAGAAGTGCTCTCTACCTCCCATAGCAATACTGTTACAAAATGGATGTAATTAGTCACATAATCAATATGCTTTTTGAAGCAACCCATTTTGGAAATAGGTGGACCCTGAGTATGTTTCTCAGTTTAAAACTCAGCTTTATCATTGAAAATGCAGAACATTACAATTACAATAGCTGAACTACATATAGTAACTTGCGACAATACACATTAATACATTTGTCTTTGGTAGTTTTTTAAGCAATGATATAGTTTTCTGACTTGTACTTGTTGGGCGTTCTGCCATGTACACGTGCAGTGCCGCTACTGGGCAAATGACCACATTGGGGTGCTTCCTCAGCTACACCCACCTGCCTTGCCCTTGCTGATCTGTCTTTGACCTCCTTAGCAGCACCCCTACTGCCTCTCCTCTGCATTCCATGTGTGCCCACTGCAGCCCCCCCTTCTGCCCGCTTGCTGTGCCCCACTACCTCGCTCAGCCTACATGCCCCACTGTACATGGTGGTGGAAAGGGCGTGAAACAACATAGCTTCACTTCATAAACTGCAGATATGTTGTAGTGCACCTATCAACCTTACCATCAGCCCCTCAGAGATCGGCCTTCTGGTATCCTGTTTCTTATCCGATCCCCGGCTCCAACCTTGCATCATTCTGTGTATCAGGTTGCTTTTCATTGGATCCTCCCAGCCGCTTAGTGCACAGATCTGTCCTATAGCTGCCAGATTTACCCCCATGGTCACGTGCACCATATTCTGGTTCCATCCCATCACTATAAATCTTGCCACTTGCTTCCCTGTCACTACCCCATTTACCTGTCCAAAGTACTACTCCTGGAATTTCTGAAAGGCCCTCCAAGAGGTCCCATAGGATCTCAGGGTCCTGGGGGCTCAGGAGTTGTGGAACAGTACTTCAGCTCCCCCAATCCAATTGACAATACCTGTATCGGGATGGTGGTCTACCAGGACTCTGCTCTGGGTGCAACGGTCCTGAATTTGTCCATCTGCAAATGGGAGAGGCAATCAGCTATCACATTATCCACACCATCAATATGCTTGGCCCTGAAAGACATGTTCAGGGTCAAGCCCATTCACACCATCTTACCTAACACCCTCACCACCCTTTCTGACTTCGTCCTTCTTCTGTTCAGCACTTCCACCACTGCCTTACTATCACTCTAAAATGCTCCTTTCCCCAGACTAACATTGCCACCCATATGGGGAACAGCTCTAAAAAGGTAATGTCTTGTGTCACCCCCTCCTGGAACCTTTTCTCCAGCCATGGTTCTACAAACCATTGACCTTGGAAGTATCCCCCCATGCCGATACCCTCTGCTACATCTGTATACAGTTGTAAATCTGTTTTGTAAAGCCATTCATCCTGCCAACATGTTTGCCATTGTAAGTTTGCAGGAAGTGATCCCATACTGCCATATCCTCCCGGGTCCCTTTTTTAAGGTCTATCTAATGACAAGGCTGCTTAGCCCCCTGCATTGCTTAGGCTAAATGCTGTGTAAATGTGCACCCCAGGGCAATAACTCTATATGCAAAGTTCAGGTGCCTCAAGTGTTATTGCACCTGCCACAGCTGTACCCTCCTGCATCCCCCTACCATTTTCAACAACTCCCACAACCTCCTCACCATTTGGTCAGGCAACCGGTACAGTTCCCGTGTCGTGTCGAGCTCCACCCCTAGGAACTCTATCGTCTGACTGGGTCCTTCAGTTTTGTCTGCTGCTAATGGCACCCCCACCTCCTGACATAGCAACTGGAAATCCCTCAGCATGTCCTTGGTCTCCTGCCTCCCTTCCCCAATGAATAGGAAATCATCCAGGTAGTGTACTACTGTTTGGTACTGGAAATGCTTCTGGAATGCCCATTGCAACCAGGTACTAAACATCTCGAATGTGGCACATGCTATTGAGCACCCCATTGGTATGGCCTCATCAAAGTTCCCCTCCACCTGGAAGCCTAGTAAATCCCAATCCTCAGACCTGACTGGCAGCAGTGGGAAGGCTGACTCTGTGTCTGTTTTTGCCACCCATGCCTCCCCTTTTGATCTAATGAGTCGCACTGCATCTTCCAGGGTGGCATAGCTAACCCTGCTATCTTCCTTCCCAATGGCATCATTGACCGACTCCCAGTCCAGGTAGGACAGATGATGTATTACCCGGTACTTGCCCTCCTGTTTCTTGGGCACCAGTCCCAATGGAGAAACCCTCAGGTTTGGCAATGGAGGGGAGGCAAACAGGCCTTCCACCCTCCCCGCTGCCACCTCTTTTTGAATTTTCTTTACCAAGATTATCTCCTTTCCTTGCACTGGTTGGAGGTTTTTTGCCTTCATCTTTTTCCTACAACCCCAAAACTGCAGGTTAAAACCTGTCCAAAAACCTGCCTGCAACCTTCTGTCCGCCCCCGGTCCGGGAAACCCCCCAGTCACCTTTCCACTCCTTCTATTCTTATGGGTGTCTGGGCCAGCCGGAACCCCCCCTCTTCGGCTCAAGTCTCACATGTCCTGGTGTCAGGTGTGAAAGGACTGTCCCACCCCCATCCCCTTCCCCTGCTATTCTTCCCCATTGCTGCCCCGGAAAGGAGTTTTGACTATTCCGAAAGGGCAGTTGATACGTGCTGTCCTGGTTGCCGGGCCACTTCTCCCAGTTGTATCTACATTTGGATGCCAGGTGATGTCCCCCACACTTGGAACAAATGTGCTGGAAAGGGAAATTTGGCCATGAGCAGGCGGCCCTGTTGTATCCCCAGCAGGCTTTTGCAGCTGTCCTGTCTCTTTTTTCCTCTTCTGTCTCCCTCTCCGTGGGGCCTGTATAGATTTCCAGCCACAAGTCTATTTGCCTTGCATCCCATTTTACATATCCTAAGTGAGCCATTCTCTTCCTAAACTTCTCATCGTACTTTAACCAAATATGCCCCCCTCCTTTTTTATACGCACTTTTTATTATGAGGGAATAGGTTAAGAGAGGGGTGGCCAGTTCCGGACGCTTCTCAATAACAATGGCCATAAAATAAATGAAACTCGTAGACCAGTTTGTCCCAGGTTTTCCCCTTCCACATCTTGTCCTTCTCTCCCTTACCTAGCAACACCACTGCTGCCGCCATGTCCTTCTATTCAAAGCTATCCTTCTCCTCGTACTTATCCATATTATCTACATTTGCCAATGTACAAATATCAACATATTCCCCTTTCCAGATCTTCTCTTTCATGGCCTTTGGCACATGGTCCACCAGGTGCACTCCCGGTGCCCTGAGCTCCCTCCCCCCCACAGTGTCCCCTGCTATCGCTACACTTCCCTTTTCACACCCTATTCCTTTTATCTCTCCTAGCACTTTCTCCAGCTGCCCTATGCTATTCTCCCCCATACTTTTCAACATTTGCTCGACATATTCTTTTACGCTGCTCTTCATAGTCACCACCTGATTACCTGCTCCATGCTGGGGGTCTCCTGTTGCCCTGGGTATCAAGGGCAGTGGGACCAATGGTGTCAGAGTTGGCTCTGGGAGGATCAGCTGGAGCCTTGGTGTCGGATTCTGTTACTGCTACTGGGTCTGGCACTCGGTCCGGGATGGGTTCTGGGACCGGGTTACTAGGAGCAGGACATGGAGGGGCCGCTAGTTCAGGGCTCAGCACCACCAACCTAGGTTCCGGTAGACTGCTTCTTGACGGCATCCTCTTGTTCGACTCCTGACCCTTTCCTGTCTTCCCTTCTGCTTTGTACCCTTTTCTCCTCCTTCTGGCTCTGCCATCTCCAGCAACCGATTCATTTTCTCCTCCAGGTTCATCACCGCTTTGTAGCATTCCTCTTTGCTGGGCTGTGCCTTCTTTGGTGCCATTCTTGCTCTGCTGTATCTACAATGAACAACATCAGACAGGTCACCCACATTTTATTGTTTAGCTTTTTTTTTTTTTTTTTGCTTTACCCCAGATCTGATCCAGCTCTTCCCAGTGCCAGCACTCGGGGAATGCTGGTTCCCTCTGATGCCGCGGGCTCCTTCTGTCCCATCTGTATCCCCACTATTAGATCCCCCTTTCCTTTATCTTTGCTATGTGTTTTTTTTTTTTTTTATCCTTGAATACTACCCCTTCTGGCAGTGTGCTTCAGCCCTGCGCCCTTAGGGCATCATCCCCATAAGCGGGGCTGTTGTGGCTCACCGAGTGATCATTTGCTGTCCCCCGATCTGGTCCCCTGTTCAAGCTTCCTGCTTTTTATCCCAACTGCTCCCCCCACACACGGCAATGACGTCACCTGCCATCGCCACACGGTAGGCCCATGCGGCCTCTTACACTCCTTCTTGCAGTTCCCCACACCAGCCTCCTTGCCCATTTGTGACCGCTTTGCCTATCCCTTGTGGCAATGTGCCTTTGCCCTGCGTCCTTCGGGCATCATCCCCATAAGCAGGGCTGTTGTGGCTCACCAAGCAATCTTTCGCTGTCCCCCACTCTGGTTCCCTATTCAAGCTTCCTTCTTTTTATCCTGACTGCTCCCCCACCACACGGCGATGAAGTCACATGTCATCGCCATGTGGTAGACCCATGCGGCTTCTTTCGCTCACTCTTGCAGTTCCCCATGCTGGCCTCCTTGCCCCTTTGTGACCGCTCTCCTTCTAGAGCTTGCTCCTTGTCCCCCAAATACCCACAATGGTGGCGTTCCTGAAATTTCCTTGTGTGGGCCCATTCCAAGCTTCAGAAGTTCTCCCTGTATTTCACCTATCCAGGCAGCGATGATGTCACATGCTGCTGCCATGTGGCCGGCCCATGCAGCCTCTTTCATTCCTCACACATCCTCCCATGCTCTGTCCCCTTTCCTTCCAAATCCCCACCGTTCCCTGATCATTAGCCTTTTCTTTTCCCCTTAAATGTTTGCAGTCCCAAAAAACTCCCTTGCCTCGGGCCCGTTATCCTACCACCGCCACGCGGTAGGCCTGGCATTCTCCGCCCTCGTTCCTTCGCCAGCTTCTCTGGCATCCATTGCAAGGCCGGATCTGTCTCCCCCCTTCCAAGCCTCTCGCAGCTTTCTGTTAATGCTCTCAAACCAACACCCTTCCCCGTGTTTTTCCAGAACTTGTTTCTCTTTTCTCACAGAGGCATCTGCTCGCCTTCTCCATCTCATTCATCCTCCTTTCTCTTAAGTAATGCATCTTACCTTGCCTCTTTTAGCCATGCAGTTTCTACTCACTGACCAGTTCTCTTGCCGCACACCTCGCTTCCTTGTATATCTATATATTTTATAAAATCCTGCTCAGTTTTAACTGTACCTTTACAATTAGCTGTGATTTTAACTCCAAATACCAACCAAAAGCCCAATGGCTCTATTCAAATCTTGTCAATGACTGATGTGCTTCCAGAGTGAAAATTACTTTGGAGCAATTTGTGAGCTCCCCACTGCTGTGCAGCCCTTTTTCACTACTCTCTTTGTCCTGCCCCTTGAGCTCACCCTACCCATTCAACTGCTGCCACCTCATTGTTCTCCACCTCTATTGCCCTCCCCTTTGTGATCTCACCCCTCCCTCTTTCTGTGACTCATGCCTCTAGCCCCTCTCCCTTCCCCCTTTGAGCTTTCCTCTTCTTGGCAAGGCCTAGAACAATGGGGTCTACCCTTTTAATTGGGCAACTCTCTTTATTCCAGTTTATGGGCTACTGGGGAGTCAAGAATTTTGTGTCCTGCTTGCCTGTAGCATTTAATCATTTAAGTACTCAATAAGCATCTCTTTGGCCTTTTGCTTCACTGGCACCATGTATATCAGCCTATATCAGCAATTTGCCTTGCTTTTTGTTGGGTAATCTGGTGGCCCTGAGGCAGACTTATGATGATTTAAATTGCTGTGGGTGGGAGCCAGTTCCGCTCACATCTTCATGGGTGCTAGGTGAAGCCAGAAGTCCATGTTTCTCAGTTTAAAATATAGAAATAAGAAAGTTATGGTTTTCTGGCTTTTCTGTCTTTTGACAATGATCAGTGCCTTAGTGCCCCTTAGTAGCTGGGATTTTCTGAAATCACAGTACCAGAATTCTATTGCATTTGTTTTTACTAGAAGAAGAAGAAAATCAGCATTTATATAGCACTTTGCATACACATTGTATCCCAAATCCCTGTACAAGCAATAAGGGACTGGTAATGAAGTGAAAGAATTTGTAGTGGCAGCCATTTTCACACCAATACCCACACACAGCCTAGGACAATTACATGAACCAGTTTCATGGGAAGAGGAATGTTGGCTAGGACACCAGGGAGATTTCCCTACTCTTTGGCAGGGGTGTTGTGTGTTTCCTGTTGAGGAGGTGGACAGAGAGGATGGCGTGATAGTAGCCCGGGTCGGGGAGAATGCTTACATCCCCATGCAGAGTTCTGATGAAGATATGGATGTTGAAATTAAAACATGAAGACCTTTTTATGATGAAGTTATTGCTTTTGGTTCCATACTAGTAAATGAAAGCAAGGCTGTGCCAGATACTGTAGAAGAAGCCTTAATGAGGAAAAAAAGCTTACCTACTCAGCCTGTTGGCTGAAGAAGAGCAGAAGCTGCAAGAGCTAAAAAACCAAGCACTTTAAGATGCTTCTGGAGACTTGTTTGCAGAGAAAGCTGCTTCTGACTCGATGAATGTTGCTTCAGATAGGAACATGATGGTGACTACTGAAAACACCATAACAGGTACTGTTACACCTTTTTCTTCTCATGGACAAGTAGTCTTTAGTACAACAGCTCCCTTACTTGGTGTTCAGCTGATTTATATGGCTGCATCAGCTGGTGAGTCATCATCAGCTGTAGTGTCTCAGGCAAAACCGCCAACTGTTACAACGCTGAATGTTAGACACTCAAAACACAGTGCTAATACAGAGTAAAAACACAACAGAAAACAATGTACATAATATGGAAGCTTCTGCTTCATCCTCTAACAATCCAGAAAAGACATCCTTACAGACTCTACGTCTACAACTGGATATGTCTGCTAGTTCCAGTAATGAAAGTCAGACAGCTGTCTCACACCCTGTGTCAGGTCCATGCATATGTATTTCACCAGAACCTTTAGCTGCTGTACATAGCCCAATTTCTATAATAACATTTCTGCATCTGTTCTAATGAATGCAAAAATACTCAGACAAGCAGACTGGGAAAAAACAGTGGAGCAGTAACCATGGCAGTCCCCGGGACCAATTTCAGCAACCCACCTAGAGAAGATTTTGACTTCTCCTAAGAACCTTTCACAGGGGGGATTAACTCTACTCAAGACAGTACTTCTTCAATAGAACTGCCATCCACTTTTGTTTAACTCAAAATCCAAAGCTACATTTGGGTGACTCTGAGGTTCAAACTCCTGAAAAGGATAACGTGTCACTTTCTATTGAACTTGAAAATACTGAAGATTGTCTGCCTTCTACTTCAGCTCAGTCTATTCAGTCAGATATTGAGATAATACCCCCCCACACACATACACTTCTGCTACTCTTACAACCTCAGCTTCTTCCACCTCCATGAACTATGCTTCTGACCCTCTGTCTGATGCACTGCAAACTATTAAAAACTGCTGTACCTATGCAGGATTATTACATGTTGCCCCACAGCTTGCTAAAAGAAGAAACATTGTGATATTAAAATATAAGGGGGGATTAGACACATTTCTGGGCAGACATTTTTTTGATGCAAACTTCTAAAAGATAGTAGTAGTAGTAGTAAGAGTAGAGTTATAGCAAAGAAATACAAATATATAAAAACCAGCAGTACAGGACAGTCAACATACAGTACAATACATAACTTTTTTATAAACCCACTAAAAAAATCTAAAAACAGACTAATTTCAAACTGTCAGATGGTCCCAGAATAACTGTCTCTGGTCCCAAAGGCCTGTCTAAACAGGAAGGTCTTCAAACTTAACAGATAACATGGGCTTTCAAGGCACTGAAATCTTGGCACTAATTCATACCTCCAGTGACTTTATAGTCAGCATTATTTTTAAAACTACTACTGTGTTGGAAAAGTTTTGGATGCATTATCAAGATGTTGCATATACCCCTTTGTAGCAATACCCCTTCCAAAACCTGCTTTTAAAACCATTAGTGTCTTGTTTAAAAAAACAATGTGTTGATTCTCAAAGGCATGGAGCAAGTTTCGCCAAAGGTGACTTGTGCCAACTGCCGATGCACCGGGGACCCTGCACTCAATTCTCTATTAGGCAGGGTCCCAGAGCTATGTCCTGTGGCATATGGCAACTCTAGCAGTGTGCCAAGTGGAGGGTGAACCTGAACAGCCCACCTCTCACCAACTTAGCCAGCCGCAGACTGAGCTCTACATGAGCGCGTACAGTAAATAGTACATGCTCAGTGAATGAGAGTTGCTGTCATTCACTGTTCACATACTGTTTATACTACATGCTCATGCAGAGCTCAGTCGGTGGCTGGCTGTGGTGGCAAGAGGTGGGAGTGCCAGTTGTCAGCTGGGTATGGATTGGTGGGGAGCGGAGTGGTCTGGCATTGTCAGGTGGGGGGCGACTAGACCACCAGGTATGTTTGGGAAGGGCATCATGTGAGTTCAGTTTTTGGGATCCACTGGACCACCAATGCTTTGGTATTATGGCACAATGTGGGGATCGGGGCATGGGGGGTCTGCTAGCCCAACAAGGCAATGTAATTAATGCTTTCAGGCTCAGGATTAATAGAAACATAGAAACTTAGACTTTGATTGCAGAAAAGGACCACTTGGCCCACCCAGTCTGCCCATTTCCCTACATATCGGATAAGCTGTAGATCCTAGTTTTATAGATTTTCAAAGAGTCCAGCACTCACCATCACAATAAACTCGCTGCTCGTTGCTTCCAGGTGCAATATTTTAATTCAAAGTGCCATATTAAATTCAACACACCTTGATTAGTTTTGGATCAAGTCCTTCTTCAAAAGGCATGCTACATCATTACATAAACTGTCTTTTATAGGCACCATAAAATGACATCATTACCCAGTGTCAGAAATAAATTAACATTTGAAGTGAAGCAATCACAAACACATCACATTTACAGATGAGACATAAAACACACATTTCAACATTCTATAATCTTACATAAATATGCTTATCAATATTATTTAATACACAGGTTCTTTTTAAATTTTAATATTATTTAATATCCTATTCCTAAAAATAGAAAATGAATTTATTCAAACAACTTGTTCCAATATCTATGTATAATATATACATGTGTAAACAACTGTATTTTCCTTATATTTAAATCCACTCATTTAATATCAGTGATCGATATGTGCATATCATAATGAATATCTCATTTCCAAAATTGCTCGCTGTGATACCATTGAAATAATTTATATGTATAAATATATTGGACATAGAGAAATGTTGATATATCACTATAATATAAATAAAATACCCTTTTAATTTACATATATCCAGCCACTTATTGCTCACACACTGTATAGTGCAGTCAAAATGAAAATTTATTTTTCAAAATGAACAATCTCTCTATAAAAATTATATGATTCCTATCCATATTTTATATATGGTGTTAAACTAATGTTATCATTTAGTTCCAGGGGTCTGAATGCCCCCAGTGTGCATATCCAGAAACCATCACGTCTCAAAATCAAGTTTCTATAATCACGCCCCCCCTTTTCAGGTATTACTTTCTCAATGGCTTGAAAAACAAACATATGCTCTCCCTTACACAATTTTGAATATGTGCACCTATTGCATATGTTATGTCCCCATTTTTGATAGCTCGGCAGTGGTCTCCAACATAAATTTTGAAGTGTCTTTCAGTTTTACCTATATAAAAGGCACTGCAAACACAAGTAGCCATATAGGTTACCCCTATGGTGTCACACATTATTAAATGTCGAATAGTAAACACTCTATCATTGTTACAGCTGTAAAATTATTTTCCTGGTAGGATGACTGCACAATGGGTGCATCTTTTACATGGAAAACAACCCATGGATCCTTTGTTAAGCCATGTATACATCTTAGGTTTTTCCAATCTACTGTGTACCAAATAGTCCTTATGTGTATTTGCTCATCTATATAATAGATGAGGTAATTGTACAGAAATCTCTTTCAGGTTCTTATAACCCCCCTAATACATGCTAGTTATTGTGTATGATGTCTCCTATCATATGTGCATGGACCGAATAGTCCAACACAACATTTAGAGTGTTAGCATCTTGTTTCCTCACAGGTCCCTTTTTCAATACTTCACTTCTAGTTGTACCACCTATCATGTTATTCATTTCCTGCACACTTTTGTAACCTCCGTCAATAAATCTATTCTTTATTTTTTACACAGGGCAGCCAAAGTCCTACTCTCACTGTGGCTCATACTCTCATTTAAATGATGCTTGTGACCAGTTGAATTGCTCCATGTGTTCTGAGATAGGCCATGTCAGCTTAAATTACAATAACCCAGTCTGTTGTAACTTGTGTGACAAATCTGGTCACACATATAAAAACTGCCCTTGGGCATTACACAATAAACCTACATCAGAACAGGATTATCAAGAAGAAGTTGTGACTATTGCACAGAACAGGACCTCCACCAGAACTGCACAGCCATGGAAGGGTGAAGAAAAAACCACTGGAAACTTTAAAGAGACTCAGAAAACTGCAGATGTAGCTGAGGAACAAGACCGTCCTTCACAGAATCTACCTCAAAGTAATCTAACCTGCCCTTGTACTGGATCACACATTAATTCAGACCCCCTTAGATGGAGGTGAGGCAAAAACTATTGAGACAGAGGTAAAATCTATGGATCATAATAATACAAATCCTTCCTTTGCCAGCAGAAAGAATTCTGCTTCAAATATTGTGACTAAGGACCTGGCTATGCCCTCCCCCAACCACTACTGTGCTGGAACAAAGACCCACTCATAGAAGGAGTAGCAGGGGTCAACCTATGGCTAAATTCTGTAAAACTGAAATATACCACTTGAGAACAGATTTGCTATACTATCCAAATGAAAGGCATGTGGTTACTTGGAGGATGACTCTGACGTCTCATCAGTGGCCTCCTCACTACCAGATCCTTCTCTGGATTAAAAAGCTACTTTGACTGACTCCTAACAGTTTAAAAGGAAATCAGTAAAACAAAAAAAGATTGACTAAAATAGACAAATAAAATGTTTTGTCTTGCAGGAATTGTTATTGTCATGCCATCCCACCCACTTTCACATGACTTTCAGTGTGACTTTTGCCTCTTTAAATGTAAATAGTATAAAAAATTATAAAAGGAGGCACACCACTTTTTCCATACCAAGAGATTTAAAATACAGCAAATATCTCTTGCAGGATACTAGATTAAATATTAACAGAGAAGTAAAAAAGACTTTAAAAGCATAGTTTGGAGAGCCATCGTTTTGATAGCTAGGAGAAGACCCATGTTCTGGATTAGGAAATTTATTTAACATACCAATTATTTTGGTAATTATGTTACTTTATTTAGTCCACAGTAGAGTTTTTATGCTGGTTGTCACATATAATAACCAGGAATTTTGATTATTAAACATATACACCCACCAAACAAAATTTTCATAAGTGGGCATTTTTAAATTAATTCAGTGCTACTTTTTTACTACCATGGCAATAGTTTTAGGGGGAGACTTTAAATGGATTCTTTCTTTATCTGACAAAACTAGGACAACAGAAAAATTATATAACAATTCTAAGTTTTTGAATTCTTTATAGAAAACTGCTAGACTTAAGGATATTGCCACTTATGGGTCATACTCTTCGAGCCATACTTTTGAAAAGGACCACTATCTTCCAGAATTATTTTTTTATATCTGATGATTAGTTGTCATGTCTTACATAAACAATAATACCTACAGAAACTACTGACAACTGTCTTATTGTGATTAAAATTGGTGCTGTAAAAAACAAACCTATGGAACATAATATCTGGAGATTGATTGTCACCCTCCTAGGTGACCCTAATATATGGGTACTTTTTAAAGAACTATTAGAAACCAAAAAGTCTGTATTTGAACTCTGTGACAATCCACTACAATGGTGGATGGATACCAAACAAGACTTCTTAAAGCATTTTTTAGGACAAATGCACAGAAAGCCAGTAACCAGAAGTATTTACATTACTTGGAATTAAGAAAACAACTCCATTTGTTAATTTCCTTATCTTCGGAAACAAACTAGGATTATACAACTCAAATTGCTAATATGAAAAAGAAAATGTTGGCTATACAATATGATAGGGCATCTACCCTATTTGCAGAACAAAAGTTCAGCACCCAGGGTAAAGCACTATACATCATTCCATATAACAGCTGTAATATGCTGATAGACAAAAAATATATGGCTTAACTGAAAAACAATAACAGGTCTTTAACATCAGATAATAAAAAGAAAATCAAATACAGTGCATGAATACACTAAGTCTTTGTTTGGTCCCCCACCCCACCCATACAAACATCACCTGATGCATTATTTCATGATCTGATTAATCCAGATTTACCTGCTGGCACTGCAGCATTATTAACAGCCCCCATAACTAAAGATGGAATTTTCATTACTGTAGCATCCTTAAAATAAGGTCTTAACCCTAGCCTAGATGGCTTACCTGGGGATTTTATAAAAAACAAACAAACAAAAAAATCCTTAGAACATATAGTAGATCACATGGTAATTGTTTTTAATATTAGCTTACAGGGAGACATTGCATCACCACCAGAATTGTCTAAAAAGCTTTTAATTTATTTGCATAAAAAAGGAGATAAAACAGTTCTAACAAACTGGAAACCCATAAGCTTAATTAACACTGACGGGAAAATTTTAGGAAAGATATTGGGGTAAAGAGTGGCCATTCCAGCTCAAATTTTAATATCTTCCTCACCAGCATGTGCAATACCACAAAGCACAAATTCTGGCCAGAGCCGATAGGGCTACAGGTGAGGAATTTGGCATAAAAATATTGAAAATGTTTTTTAATATTTTGACACCAAATTTTCAACATAGCCTTGCTATGACCCTGCCTCATGAAGAAGGGCAGAGAAAGTGTTCAACTCTTGCCCTAAAGGTGATGTCATGTAGGGACTGCTATATCAACTTTTAGGATGCAAAACCACATTTTAGACAATTGCTGAAAAATGACAGCTGCCACATTCATGAGGTGCTGTAATGAAATGGCTATGTTGAAAATTTGGGAAAGTTATGAGCCTGCTTTTGCAAAATTCAACATAGGCTCATAACTTTGTTGTTTAATGTTTTTACACCAAATTTTCAACATAGCTTTCTTATAACCCCACCTCATGAACAAGGGCAGCGAAAAATGTCAATTTCTGTCTAAAAGGTGGTTTCATGCAGGGACTGTAAAATCACCTTTCAGGATGTAAAAAAAAAAATTTGGCTAAGATCTGAAAAATGACAGCTGTCACATTCATGAGGTGCTGTAAAGATATGGCCATATTGTAAATTTGGTGTAAAAATATTGAAAATTACCAGTTATGAGCCAAACAAATAGTGTAGTTGCTGTATTGGTCCTAGTAAGAATAGCTCCAGAAGCAAATGATTTGATACATTTTATTGGACCAACATAGATGTTACAACTAAAGAACAAAGTGCTCTATCTTTTGGACCAATCAAGTCCTTCTTGAGAAGCTTAAAATATTCTGAAGATGGACTTGGTTGGTCTGAAAGCTAGAGCACTTTGTTCTTTTGTTGTAACATCTATGTTGGTCCAATAGAGGGTATCAAATCATTTGCTTTTGGAGCCAAAGTTATGAGCCTGCATTCGTAAAATTAAATGTAGGCTCGTAACTTTGTCATTTTTTATTATTTTTACACCAACTTTTCAACATAGCCTTCTTATGACCCTACCTCATGAACAAGGACAGAGAAAATTTTCAACTTCTGCCTGAAAGGTGATTTCACTCAGGGATCATGAAATCACTTTTCATAACAGATTTGCCTATTGTCAGTGCTACTGTTTATGAGGCAGGGACCCAAAAAAGGTATGTTGAAAATTTGGGCCAAAAAATGCAAATATGCCCACGTTATGTCACTAAGTTCAAAACACCATTGAAACACATTGAACTGCATACCTGTTTCTTCACTTCATGGTCCAGCTTTGCAGAGTGAATATGTGTCTGCAGTCCAGAGAGGATTACGACATTGGACCCTGATGGGTAAGTAAGGGCTTGGGGGGTGCAGGGTTGTGGGTGCTTAGTGTGAGGGTCAGATGGGGAGCAAGAACAGCTGCAAAATACATCAATGGATGTTTTTCATTTTACAGGGGAAAAAGTGGGAGACAATGAAGTCCAGCTTGTGGCACTGGGGGATTGGGCACCACTAGTGTCACTCTTAGTTTTTGGGGGTGGGGTTGGGTGGAGTGGCAGGTGCTGAGAGGGAGGGTCAGGTGGTGAGGATATCTATGATAAAATGAAACAAGGATTCCTGATCCCAACACTGGGGGATTGGGTGCCCCCAGGTTCTCTTGTATGTTTTGGGGTGAGAGGGGTGGTGGGTGCTGAGAGGGAGGGTCAGTGGGGGGAATCTATAATTTTAAAATTTTTCAGTGGTCATGGTGGAACATGGCACACTCTGCTGTGTCCAAGATGGCCACTGAAAGATACTGCGTATGCACTAGTAGTCACACATGTGCAATACAGTTTGGTGGCCATTTTGCACATGGCAGAGTGTGCCATGTTTTGCCTTGACTGCTGAAAAATAGTGCAGTGCACTACCAATGAACAGAACAGAGTGGAGTGCTTCATGGATGAGGAGGTGACTGTGAAGCATTTCTACCCTGTTGTTCAGTTGGAAATAAATCTCCCTTTTTTCCAAAAGCAAGAGGTCTGCGGGGCTCTGCCCACTGCAGCCCTAAAAATACAAGATAATTTACCATTTTTAAGAGGACTGTTTGATTGCTCAACATCAAAAGGCTTTGTATTCAGCTTATATCAGGCAAACGCATTAGATTCAGTTTCTCATCAGTATTTATTTTCAGTTTTACATCAGTATGGAATTCCACCTGTATTTATTTATTTTTATTTATTATACTGGTAAACCTTAATGGGCAATGCCCTTTTTCAAAAGTGCCCTGTGAGAACAACAATCAGCAGGTTGCAAATAATCATACTGATAATTGGTGAAAGCTTGTGAAAAACATTTTCAGTGTGACTTCAGTAACATTTGCAGGTGACTACAGGAGACAGAAGATGGACACATGCTTTTTTAAAGCATGAAATGGATGTAATTTCAGTGGCAGTCTCTGGCATTCATCCTCTGGGTGACATCATTGGCTGTCAGAAGCCTGAAAGACATGGCTGCCCCCAGCCCTTAATTACACACTGATTTACATATGAATAAATCTGGACTGCTAAGACTTACAGCACTCATGAATTAAACCTTGGCTGAAATACTCTCCTGCATCTGAGAATAGTGATTGGTACCTAAACATTCAACCGCTGTTCTAGTGAAGTGACTCGTGGCTCACAGCTTGGTGCCCTCACTCTGTTTGTGCTGGTACTGAAATGTAACCTACATCTTCAACCATGTCTTGGCAGGAATTCTTTAAAGTGCTAGTTGGTTTGTCAGTGTGTGCAATATTATTTCTGTGGTGCTGTGTCCATGACAGTTCTGCTGGTAAATGGATCCAGCCAGGGTCCCACATTGAGGTTGAGAGGGCTGCTATACCTGCCTTCCCCCACCCCCCACAGCTCCAACACACCACAGGTAATTAAATCCCCATAGGAGCCAGCACCAGCCAGAGGTGTTCAGCTGGAGTGTTTAAACTAATCCAACAAAATGCCATTTATACTGCGATTCAGACTGAAAAGAACTGAAAAGACTTTTTTAAAAATTGTAAGCATAGAAACAACACCTGGCCTTGCTAACTGCCATGCTGGCTGCTCCGCTGACTTGGAGCTGTTGCGCAGTGTTCAGACTTGGCTCCTTTTCTTCTACCACTGTTAACTGTCGGCGTAGAAGTTTAGATTGCTTTTTCCCTCTGAAACTACTCTAAACCTGCAAATGTTACTACATTGTAATGGGTTACCTTAAGAGAGTTTTATTTTCAGGCATTTCTGCTTTCTCTAGCTTGCTATTAACAGAGTGGGGATTAAGTACACAACAGAGCTATTTAAACTGTGCTGTGCTCAATATAGGCATTTCTACTTTATCCACGGTGTTATTACTCTCTGGGGGTTAAGTGCTTGACCTAGAATATTTTACTGCATAAAGCTGCTCTTGCCTGACCCTTGCACTGCTCTGTTCTGGCCCCCCCTCCACTCTCTCCTTCTCTTATCTCCTCCCCCCCAGCACGGTATTAAACGACTCACCTCGCCTTCATTTCTCCACAGGTAAATGGATCTAGTGAGGGTCCCACATAGAGGTCGAGAGGGCTGCTGTGCCTCCCTCCCCACCCCCCACAGCTCCAACACACATGAGGTAATTAAATCCTGCAGGAGCCCGCGCCAGCCAGAGGTGCTCAGCGGGAGCATTTAAACTACTCCGATGAAAAGCCATTAATACTGCAATTCAGACTGAAAAGAACTGAAAAGACTTTTTAAAAAACTGTAAGCATAGAAACAATGCCTGGTCTTGCTAACTGCCACGCTGGCTGCTCCACTACCTTGGATCTGTTGCGTAGTGTTGACCCCGCCAGTTGTGCTGGCTGCCCCACCGCCCCCACCACCACCATCCTTGGTCGTCATCGTGTTATATACTTCATATCACGTGATGCGCTAAAACCAATCAGCCCACTTTGCCATCTGCAGCTTATACTGATTCACCACTAGAGGCATCCTCTAATTTAATAGCCTTTAAAGCACATTCCTGTTAGTCTACCTAATTATAAACTGAGCTACCTTTGATACAAGCCATCGTACCATTGAATTGCTGATCCCACCCCCGTCTCTCCCAGCTCTCTCCTGATAGCACATATCAAAGAACCTAGCCCTATCTCCTTGCCTTTGCTACTCCTTATTTCCAATCTCTAGGGCACGCTCCGGCATCCTACTAGCTGGGAGGTCTAAATTACTCCACCCCTGCCCTGATACCCAGGGTGTGAACTCTAAACTGCACCCTAAGTAAATAGCCTTGTATTCCTGCAAGCCAGCGCCCTACCTAAAGCGCCCACACTGTGCCAACTCCTGCTAACCTTGGCCATGTTTCCTTTCCATTAGGGATCCTTCCTCTGCGGGGTACCTCACGCTCACTGGCTGTTTCATAAGCTAGGACCATGGCTCCACATGCACAGGCTGGAACCTTAGCCAGCTGTCAAGGTCCCCTGACCACCCTGTCCTCTTTCAAGCCCCCCTCAGCCTGGCTAACTGCCAAAGGTTTAAAAATAGCACACCTCAAATCCGCAGCATCCTCCAAAACCTTGCTGAAGTAATGGCCTGGGTGGCCCACTACAAGCCTGACATTATGGGCATCATGGAAACTTGGCTTAAGCCTCGCATTCCTGACTCCGCTTGTGATCTCCTGGGCTACAGCCTTGTCTGGCATGACAGGGCAGGCAATAAGTGTATGGGGGGGTGTGCTCCTATATTATAAGGTGCACCTTAATGTGTCTTTAGTTGCTCATTTACCCCCTGCATCCCCAGTCTGCAAGTTCCTTCACACCCTCCTTCTGCTTGAGAACACTAAAAAGGTGCATCTTGTCTGTGCCTACAACCCTCTGAAGCGGGGTGCTCAAGGGCTCTCCTCACTACTTGACCAACTTAGGGATAAGGTTGGCTCAAATGAGCTGCTAATCCTAGGGGACCATAACCTCAATTAGCTGGGGCCTAATACCAAGCAGTATGAGCCTCTTCTCTCAGGCCTTGCTCTTAGCCAGATCAACATGGCACCCACAAGGCTCTCCTCCCAGGGGGACAAAGGATCACTCATCGACTGGGTTATGAGCAACAAGCTGGATAGAATTGTCCACTCAGGGATACTCCCTGATGCAATCTCAGATCACTCCCCTACCTACTGCATATGGGGCACCAACTCACCCAAAGTCTCCAGCAGAGTGATCCAGATGAGGGACTATTCCAAACTTATACTCAATGACCACCTTGAGGATCTACGATGCGTCAACTGGTCCAGGGTCACTGCCACAAATGACCCTGTTGTAACTCTAGATCATTTCCTTGCAGTATTTGTTCCCTTGCAAAACAGGCATGCACCCTTCACAAAAAAGGAGGGTGAAAGACTCAGTCACTAAGTGGCTCCATGGAGGTCTATTCTCCCTCATGAAGTAGAGAGACAAATATTGGGTGAAACACAAGATCTCCCGCAATGACAACGGCCTCCTTGAATATCATCAACTCAGTAACTCCTGTAAGAGAGCCATACGTGCCACCAAGAGTGAGTACTGCAAATTGGCCCTGCCAGCCTCGGCCAACAACCCCCGGTACTTTCGGCAAAACGTTAAAAACCTTGTTGGTGGGTTTGCCAAGGAACAGTTTGCCAACATGCATATTGGGGGGACCAACTGTAATAACCCCAAACTATTGCCACTGCTTTCAACTACATGTTCTCAGACCTGCCTGCTCCCCCTCCCTCCCAACTCTCAGCCCCTAAACCACTGAGTGGGCACCCCCCCCTCGATTGCCCTTCTACCTCAAATGGATCTCAGTTGGAGAGACCCAGGAACTCCAAGCTGGTCTCTCCCACCACACAGGGGCTGGACACGACAGCCTTGAACCAAAACTGCTTAGCTTAGGGGCTCCCCTCCTCACCCAGCTGGTCGCTCATATCTTTAACTCTTCTCTTATCTCGGGAATCATCCCTGATATATGGAAGGTTGCCAAGGTTGTCCTTTTTAACAAACAAGGCGACACCAAAGATATTAATAACTATCGTCCCATTGCCATACTCTCTGCTACCTGTAAGCTCCTTGAAAAGGCAGTTGCTTCACAACTCTCCCACTGCCTCCAAGGTCATGCTGTTCCCTCCACTGCTCAGCATGGCTTCAGAAAAGGGCACAGTACATCGACTGTGCTTGCCGTGGTTACCTCTGAGATCAGGTCTGTGACTGACCAAGGCAAAATGACAGGTGCCATCTTCATTGATCTCTCAAAGGCCTTTGATCAGGTTGACCATTCCCTCCTCCACTCCACTCTGCATTCTCTCAGATTCTCCCACCAAGCCCTTGCTTGGTTCTCCAACTACCTTGCGGGTAGGCAGCAATACACCTGCTTCAATTGCACTGTCTCTGCCCTCTCTCCAGTTAACTGTGTGGTCCCCCAGGGATCCATCCTTGGACCCATTCTGTTTTCCCTGTTCATTAATGAACTGCCCTCCTGTACAACCCACGGGCACCCAACCCTATACGGAGATGACCTCGTCATACTGTCCAGTTCACAGGATATCACTATTATCAACTCCCGGCTTAACTCCGACTTTGATCTAATCCAGAACTGGCTTGAGGCTCACAAGCTTACCGTCAGCCTGAAGAAGACCCAGGCCATGCTCTTCGGCTCTGTGGCCAAAACCTCTTCCTGCCCGGTGCCTCTAACTATCTATGGAGCAAATGGCTCCCTCCTGCTGGTCATTGACTCTGTCAAGTATCTAGAAGTTACCCTTGATCCACAACTGGATCTCAACGTGCATCTTCAGAATGTTTGTAAAGCCACGAATGGCAAGCTTGGCCTTGCCTATAGAGCCAAAGATTGCCTCACCCGGCCACTCAGCTCACCATAGCCAAGGGGATATGCCTTTCCATGCTTTGTTATGGGCTCATTGCCTTTGCCCCAGTCCCGAACTCCAGCCTTGTGAAATTGGACACTGCATATAACAATATATGCCACTTTGCACTCTCTGCCCCTTACCTTATGCATCATCATGAGCTCTACTCACGGCTGGAGTGGCTTCCCCCTGAAAAGAACCATGCCTTTGTCCTTGGCAACTTCATAGATAACATAGTTAGAATGGCCACTCCCTCTGCACTCGCCCTTCCCCTTAAACTTATAACCCCTGCCTACCACTTAAGATCCAGTGCAGCACAGATCTGCCTGGTTCCTAAGACCCGCACACTCACAGGTGACCGGGCCTTCTCCGTCCATGCGCCGAGACTGTGGAACTCCCTTCCCGCCCTAGTTCGTGCCTCTCCCTCACATCCCTGCTTCAAAACATCCCTATGGAGCTTCCTCAAATCTGCCTCTGCCTGTCTGTGTACCACATAGTCCCAACGTATTTCTCTCCCTCACCCTCTTTCACTGAGGAAGTTGTCCTGCGAGCAGTTTCACAGGCCAGTGTTAAATCACCGCTGTTAAACAGCATAAGGCACTTACCGCCCTCCTGTTGGAGATGGGATCTTGTCATATCTGTACCTGCCTCTTTTCTGCTTTATTTTTTCTTTCCATTCTCTCTCATTATAAGCGCTCATGTCATGCAAATACATACTTGTACATTCGATAATTTTTATGTTATTTTCTTTCGTGTAGTTATTTGATGTTATCCTACCTCTCAATGCTGTTATGTGACTTGTTGCTATACTGGTTACCTGACTATTTTAAAGCCTGTTGTACTATAAGCTGTACCACCCACTTGTCGGAGCCTGTGGCTCCTGTATGTTACCTTGACTCTGTATTATGTTCTCTGTAAACCTCGCGGGTCGCACCTGAAAATAAGCACTAGGATGTCTAGAGTGCTTACCTGGTAAACAAAAGCAGATAAATAAATAAGAGGACAAGGACAGCTCATTGTACCAGGAAATGGCCCTGTAGGTAAGAGATCTCTGATCCAGGCTACTGTTCATTCTTGGTGTGTATAAAGAGTGGCATGCCATTGATTATGTGACTCTGCTCTTTATTGATTCTGGGAAGATTTCCCAGATACTGGGGTGGGGGGGTGTGACCCAGGGCTATTTTCTGTAGAAAGACAACTGAAAGGTATTTAATATGGAGGTCAAACATGAGAGAGAAGAAGAAGAAATAAAGTGGCAATGGTGGCTTCTGGATGGGAGATTTGTCTGGAATGTACAGATCATGTTGTTGAGTACTGTAACCATAGACAGCCCAGACTCATTGGCAGAGGAGTAGACTTGTAAGCCATACTCAATCAGAGGCATGAAAAGACCATCTGATAGTATTTTCCTGGAGTCTGCTATGAGGCAGTTCTTACTGTAATTCTGTGTTGCCACTAGTGAAGTTTCTTTGTAATATAAGCAACATGGGGTTCAAAAGAAAGAAATTATCGAGGATGACACCCAGATAGCGGAATTCCTCAGCTACTTCTATTAGTCTGCCCACGGAGTCTGTAAGGGTTAGGGTGCCTAGCTGGGGCTTACAAGGTCCTGAGAAAACCATAGCTTTTTTTTTGTGTGTGTGTTGAGCACTAGTTTGTAGCATTTAAACCAGCTCTCCATGGAAGAGAGGTCAGTTTGAAGGATATTATTAATACTGTTGATATCATTGCCCTTTTGATAAATACCTGCATCATCAGCATAGAGGACCAAGCTATTGAGTCAGAAGATTGTATGTACTGGGTTTATAATAGTATAGAGCTCTGGGGAACCCCACAGGAAATTTTAATGGGTTCAGAGAGGGAGCTGTTGATTTTTGTCCCCTGAGCTCTATTGCCCAAATAACTCTTGAACCAGGAAACCACATAGGAGGAGAAGTTCAGTTAGCCAGGGAATCAAATAGTACCAGGTGATCAACAAGGTCAAACACCTTGGTGAGGTCAACAAAGATGCAGCCAAGGTAGTTGCCTGCATATAATCTGGTTGAAACAGTTACTGTATATAAGACAGCTACATTAAGGCCTGTAGTGAATGGGATACTTGGGATACCCATAAAAATTTGCAGAGGGGTGTGATAAGGATGACCTGGAAACTTACTGTTCCTTGTGTTTTGACTTACGCAGGTGACATTTATATTATGGTAGCTGATGAGCGATCAGGAGAAAGAGCAAAAACTTTGTTTCAGACTTTCTCTACTATATCAGGTTCCACTTTAAATATACATAAACATGTGGATAAGGCTTTAAATGAAGGCATGAGGATGCAGGACACTTCTATTGCAGGGATACAGGTACAGACAGACCCTATAACAAATATCAGGCATTAAATTTGGGGATCAGGAACCTGCACTACAAAATTAGTCAGAAAAACTTTTAATAGCTGAAAGTAAAATTAACAAATGGAAAGTTTGCCTAACTCTATTCTCTATTTTCAGAGTGCATTTAATATTACCATTTTGTTTTACTTTCAGACCACAGGCTGACGCAGCACCTTGTTTTTGTCTTTACAGTTTGGCCTATGGTTAGGAAAAAGAGTTTATTTGTTAAAAACCTTTATTATTCCTACATTTCTTTATGTTAGTTTTGTGTTTCCCCTTATCCCAAAATTAGAAACCAGATTATATACCTTTTTTTTCAATTGTTGTGGGGAAATAGAAGAAACCCAGTCAAGCAGACTGTTACTTATAGACCCATGAAAGAAGTAGGCTGAGATATAATAAATTCAGTGGTCTTCTTTACTATATTTTTGTATACCAATATTCTACCTATCCAATTAGGACACGAAAGACTTTGGGTTCCATTATTTCAAAAAAAGAGAAGAATATGTTTTTCAGAACTGGACGTTAGGAGCATTTCGAAACATACCAGACGATGTAACAGTATCTATAACAGAACATTTTAAAAAGCTGAAATAGTGGAAACTTCATATTCAGGACATGTTACATAGAATAAGGAAGGAAATGTATATTTTTATATTAAATACTCAGTTTTTTACCACCCCATGTTTTACTAGTCCTCCTGGAATACAAGAGAAATGGCTACTCAATCAACTTTTAGAACCCAGAAAATCCCATAAGATAGAAACATAGAAAGATAGAAATTGTCGGCAGATAAGGACCGCTAGACCCATCAAGTCTGCCCATAAGCCCTACCCTTGTTTGCGGCCTCTGACCCTACTTGATCAACGGCTTTTTCCTCTCCTTCCCACAAACAAGTATAGGGTTTATGGGCAGACTGGATGGGCCTAGTAGTCCTTATCTGCTGAAAAATTCTATGTTTCTGTGTTTATAGTGTTCCCTTATGCCTGTCCAATGCATGTTTAAATCCCTCCACTGTGCTCACTCCCACCACCTCCTGTGACAGACTGTTCCATGCATCTACTACACTTTACATGAAGAAAAACTTCCTCACATTTCCCCTTATCCTGCCTCCTTCCAATTTCATATGACGCCCCTTTGTTCTTGTACTCCTCCTATATTGGAAGATAGGCCCCTCTGCATCTTGTGTATGTCTTTAAGGTACTTGAAGGTTTCTATCATGTCTCCCCATTCCTGCTGTCCTCCAGCAAGTACATATTGAGGTCCTTTAATCTCTCTTGATATATTTTCTGCTGCAAGCCCTGTACCATTTTTGCCTCCCTTCTCTGGACTCCCTCCACCCTGTCAATGTCCTTACAAAGATGCGGCCTCCAGAATTGTACACAGTATTCCAGGTGAGGCCTCAGTAGTGTTTTATATAATGGAATTACCACCTCCCTCCTTCTAAAAGTGATACCTCTGCCTATGCACCCCAGCATGCCACTGGCCCTCCCAGCAGCCATTGCACTCTGCTTAGACACCTTTCACATGTCTGAAATAATAACCCTCAGAATCCTTTCTTCTTTGGTGACTGTCAGCAACTCCCCCTCATCCTGTAGCTCTTTCCAGGGTTCCCTCATTCCAGGTACATTATTTTGCACTTCTTTGAATTGAACCTCAGCTGCCACACCTCAGACCATTCTTCAAGCTTCCCCAGGTCCCTCGTCATTTTCTCCACCCCATCTGGAGTATCAAACATGTTGCAGATCTTGGTGTCATCTGCAAACAGGCAGATCTTTCCCTTCAGCCCTACCTCTATGTCACTGATGAAGACATTAAACAGGACTGGCCCAAGGACTGATCCCTGAGGCACCCCACTGGTCACCCTCCTCTCCCAGTACTGGATTCCATTTACCACCACCCTTTGACTCCTGTCCGTTAACCAGTTTCTAACCCAGTTTATCACCTTGTGGCCCATGCTCAGACTACCCATCTTGTTAACCAGCCTTTTATTTATTTATTTTTTTCTATTTAGTCTTTTTGTGCCACACCTCTCTCTGCTGGGCCATCCGCCTGGTCACAGACCCCTTGGTTGCAGCATCCCCACATGGGCTGCTCTCCGGGGACCCCCTGGATTACCCCCTAGGATGGACTCATGGTACCCAACTCTTAAGGCACCATGAACAATAGGATAGGGTGGGAGATGGCCTGGGGAGCCAATCGCAGCTGCTGGGCAGTCATTACTTAGGCAGAGAGGAGGCAGGCTTGGTTTTCTCTCCAAGGGGGATGGGAACATGCAATGATGCTAGCGTCTGTCCTGCCCCCTTGTAACCTTGCTGGCACCATATGCTGTGGCACTCCTGGCCTCCACCAGGGGTTCCCCTTGCACTGGCAACATTTTGCACCTTCCCCCTAGAGAAGGAGAGCAGTCACGGGACACTCGATCCTTCTCCCCCGGCCGGCCCTCCGACGACCTGAGGCCGTTACCCAACCTGGGTCACCAGTGTTGCAAGTGGAAATCCAACCACTGCACCAGCAGGCTGGCACTGTTAACCAGCCTTTTATGTGAGACAGTATTGAAGGCCTTGATGAAATCTAGATAAGTGATGTCCACCACTCACTCCTGATTTACCTCCTTTGTAACCCAGTAAACAAAAATCTATCAGATTTGTTTGACACAACATTCCTGCTGTGAATCCATGTTGCCTTGGATCTTGGGCACCATTGGATTCCATGTGTTCTACTATTCTTTCTTTATGCAGTGCCTCCATGATTTTATCCACTTATGAGATGAAGCTGACTGGCCTATAGCTCCCTGCCTCCTCCCTGCTACCACTTTTTTGAAGATGGACTACATGTGCCCTCCTCCAGTCCTCTGGAACCACTACTGTGTTGAGTGACTTGGTGAACATGGCTGCCAGAGGTGCTGATAGCTCCCTCCTCAGCTCCCTTAATATCCTTGGGTGTATGCCATCTGGACCCATTGCTTTGTCCACCTTCAGTTTTGTGAGCTCCTCCAGGACTCTCTTGACAGTAAATGGACTGGGGTTCACCTCCCCCCCCTCCTTCGTATCTGTTGCCCAACTGTGGTCCCTGACCATCCCCCTCTTCAGTGAATATTGAACAGAAGTATTTATTCAATAATTTCTGCCTTTTCCAGGTCTCCATCCTTACATTCCCCTTCAACCCATCTGAGCCTTACAATCCCCCTGGTTTTCCTTCATTCTCAGATGTACCTATAGAATGTCATGTCCTCTTTTTTCACTGTCTATGCTAATCTTTCCTCAGTCAGTGCCTTTGCACTTCTAACAGCCTTCCCTACTTTTCTTAGATACTTTATGTACACCTCCCTGTCTTCCTCCTTTTGAGTTTTCTTATATTTCCTGAAACCTGCCCTTTAGGCTCTTACTTTGTCTTCCACATCTTTCGAGAATCATAATGGTTTCCTCCTTCTCTTGCCTTTGTTTACCAACCTGATGCATTGGTTCATCACCTCCTCTATGACTTCTTTTAGATGTTTCCACTGCTCCTCAATGCCTCCTCCTACCTCCCTCCTCACCAGGGCTTCTTTGATATAGTGGCATCCCCCCAGGATGAAACACAATTCTGCAGCATTTTGCAGCACTCTGCAGAATGTTACAGAAGATCTACCGAATAAAGCAATGTAATTTCAATAGTAATTAGTCTCCTTTGTCATTCAGAAAAATATGACACTGCTAGGATGAAGTGAATGCCACAGTTTCCTGCATGACAAAAGTGACTAATTACCATTGAAATTACATTAATTTATTCAGTAGATCTAGCTACAGCATAATGCAGAGTGCATTAAAAGTGTGTTTCATCCTGGGGGACGTCACTGTACATCTCCCCATCTTAGCAAAGTTCACTCTTCTGAAATCTAAGACCCTTGCCTTTGTGTGACTTGACTGTATCCAAGTCCCCATGTTAAACCACACTATATGGTGGTCACTAGGCCCCAGTTGACCTTCTACCTGGACGTCTGTGATTCTGCCACCATTGATCAGTAGTAGGCCCAGAATCACCCTGTCTCTGGTGGGATCAAGCACTAGCTGTCTGAGGCCTGCCCCCCCGTAGGGAATCTAGGATGTCTCGACTCCTGGTTGCAGTAGCTGCCATAGTGGTCCAATCCATGTCTGGCATATTAAAATCATCCAGCAGCAGAACTGCCCCTTTTGTTGCCATCTTGTGTATTTCATCCAATATGCTCCCTATCCATCTCCTCCCCCATGCTGTAGGCCTGTAGATCACCACTGTGCGAATTGCTGTGCCATCACCTGGCTCAAGGGAGACTCACAGTGCTACGGCCTCCCTCGTCTACTCTGTACCTCAGTTGCCTTTATACCTTCTCTGATGTACAGGAGATGTGGAACATGCAGTAGTTATGCTGAGATGTGGGACACGCTGTGGTTATGCTGCCACAATAGACTGAATGTCCAAAATAGCCATCACCATAAGGCCACACAAGAATGATACTGCTCCAGCAATTTGAATCTATGGAACATTTATCTTATGAATATTCATATATTTTAGATGTTTGGCCTACATTAGCTAAAAAATATGCAATCCCATAGTTTTTGTGAATGACTTATGTTTTGTTCTATGGAAACTTACAAGGGGCCTGGACACATTTTTTCTCAGGAACTTTATGGCTCATATTGGCCATTCTAAAGTGGGTAGTTCAGCAAGTTAGATAATCTATTTTACAATAGAAATTCATTAATTTTACAGGTCTCCTATTGTCACTTGTCTATACCAAAGAGAAACAGGGAGTATTGGCTCCTGTCCTCATGAACTGGTAGAGGAACTGACCCTGGCATCTCACCTAAAGACTTTTTGCTTTCAACATTTGTATTTCCTTTGTTATTGTTTGAGACAATGGTTTCAATTACTTAGCTTCAAAATACATGTTCCTTTGGAATTGACTACTTGAGTACTTGTTTGTTAGTTTGTTTGTGTGTTTGTGATTTCTATGGAGTGTGTATGTCTTATATTGTTTTTCAATAAAATTTCCCCTACTCTGTTGGCTCAGTGTCCAGAATTGCAGATCCTGGTGAGGTGTAGGAGGAAGTTATTTCTCTGCAGGCTGGGGCCAGTTCCTCATCCCCAGTCTGTGCTTTACAAGAGGACAACCAAGTTATGCAAGCTTTCAGTATGGAAACAATGCATGTGGATATATAGGATAATGTCAAGAAGGAAAGAATTATGATGGCTGAAATTAAACTTGAGACAGAATTACAGGAAAGAAAAATACATTTACTCAGTATGATGGCTGACGATGAGGAAAGATATCACAAAAGGAAAGCCTTCCTGGCACAAAGACTGTTACAGACAAATCAAAAGACTTGAGGAAATACCTAAGGCTGCAGAGATGTCTATGCCAGAACAAGTCATTATGCACTCTGACTCTCAGATGGGTTCTGCTGGGCCACCATTTTACAGTCAGCTGAAAGATCAAAGAGGCCCACTGGCAGCCAGACACCAGTTATCAAAAGCCCTTCAATTCCCTCTTTTTTCCCTCCTAACACTGACCCTTGGTCACCTGAGAAAGCCCTTCTGAGAAGCTGGCTGGATACATGACTCTACAGGGAAATGGGTTTCTGACCTTGAATGGAACATTGAATCAACTACAAGATTGGAGGGACCATTAACAGCCATGTCAGAAGTACCAGCACCAGTCACACTTGGAAATGTGGAGCAACTGTAAGATGCCACAAATGTCCCTTCACTGAAAAATCATGATCCACTTCCTGGTCAGTGCCTACCATAACGTCTGAGACAGATGCATCTGGTAGTGCGCTCTGGACCAGGAATGTGAGTGAAAGATGGAGAAAATAGGACCTAGCTGACAAATGACCCAGTAAGTAAACTGACTGAAATAAACAAAATAAATGCTTCTATAAGCTCTACTCTGAAAACTTTGGAGATGAACTTTGAGCACAAGTGCTCATTTACAAAGGTTCTGCATCAAATATGTAGTCATAAAAAAACATTACAAATACAAAAAGTTGTTCTAGTGGAAATGCAGTCGAGTCAGTCTCCAAGCACTTAAGGCAGAATAATTAAATGCAGTTTTGAAAAAATCGATACAGATCATTGTATAAAAAGTCACAGGTTATGTACAATGAGAAACAAAATAAAACTATTTAATGGTTACAGTTGCACTGAACTGCAAAGGCAGACCACAAAGATCTCTTAAGCTGATCAAACTTGGAAAGATTCATTAGTGCATCAGGCAATTCATTTAACCAGTTGGCACTCTGAAAGCAAATGACCGCTTACCCATCTGAGTAAAATGGAAAGGATGTTGCCATGCTCATAGTGTAGTATTGTTTGGCAATGGTGCAGAAGCAAGTTGTTAAAGTGGGGGGTGTTAGGCCTAAGAGTGCCTTCACCTGTAAGGATGCTTACACTTTTCTGACTTTTTCACTAGTATACTTCTGCTGCCTCATTTCTGGGACCCATCTATCAGCTGCCTCATAGCTACCTCTGATAAGGGGCCACTGTTCTCCATAGTTAATACCGAGTAGCATTAGTCATTCAGCACAGCTACTTCTGCCTATCTTCCTCTATTATCAGTATAAAGGGTTTGGTAAGCTTAACCCCTGCATTTACAATGCATCTTAGTAAAGTTTGTGGGAAAGCACATGGTGTGTGACCAGACAAAAGCATATAGTTAAGGTACCAGAGCTCTCCCCCCCCAACCTTTTTGCTACTTCAAAGCCTGCAATTTGTTTAAAGTAACTCCAATGTTCTTACTTGTCATACATTTGGAGGGGTTCTTGGTCTCATCACCCAGCTGAATTATGATTAAGCCTGACCACTTCGGCAAAGTGACCACCTCCATTGGTCAGGAAAAAAGCATCTGCCTTACAGATCTGAGGTCCCCCTGTTTTCTCTGTATTTTTTTGTGGGGAAGCCACTCTTCTGACTTCATTACTTATGTAGTGTGCTCTGGCCAATAAGAGGCTCACAGGTGTTCAATGGGGAGATCACCAGTTAGAAGAAGGCCACAATTCTCCTGCATTCAAATCAATATAAATGGTTTGGCAAGCTCAACCCCTGCATTTACAGTGCATCTTAATAAAAGTTGTGGGGAGGCACCTGGTGTGGGACCTGCCAAAAGCATATAGTTAAGGTACCAGAGCTCCCCCCTAACCTTTGTGCTGCTTCAAAGCCTACAATTTTTTTTAAAGTAACTCCAATGTTCTTACTTGTCATACATTTTGGAGGGGTTCTTGGTCTCATCACCCAGCTGAATTATGATTAAGCCTAATCACTTCAGCAAAGTGACCACATGCATAGGTCAGGGAAAAAAGCATCACATTTTAACTTCTCTTACAGAGCTGAGTCACCCTGCTTTCTCTGTATTTTTTGTGGGGAAACAACTCTTCTGGCTTTATTACTTATGTAGTGTATTCTGGCCAATAAGAGGCTCACAGTTAATCAATGGGGAGCTCACCAATTAGAAGAAGGCCACAATTATCCTGCATTCAAATCAATATAAAGGGTTTGGCAAGCTCAACCCCTGCATTTACAATGCATCTTAGTAGTTAATACCTAGTAGCATTAGTCAGTCAGCACGGCTGCTTCTGCCCATCTTCCTCTATTACCCTGCCCCCCCCCCCAGTTTTAGCCTAACAATCACCGATTCCAATTTACTTTTCTCTTTTTATCTGAAAGTCATTTTTTCCACCCCCTGACCCCTCCACAATATGCAGTTCTATATCTGCCTTTGTAATCTTGATGGTGCTCTTGGCCTCCCTAGGTTTTTTTACCTCATACTTATCCCATTCGTTTTTCTCCTGTTTTTCTTTGTACCTTATAAAGACCTTCTTTTTTCATTCTCACTGCCTCCCTGATCTTTTCAGAGAACCATATTGGTCTTTCATACTTGTTTCTCTTGATAACTGTTCTTGTTCAAGTGTTAATTGCCATGGGGATGCCCCTTTTATAACCCCCCATCTTTCTTCTACTCACCTGCTGCTGTCCACCCCAGTTAACCTGCCATGGACTAGTTCCCTCATTTGACTAAAATCTGTCCTTCTGAAGTCTAGCACCTCAGCCTTAGAAGAAGGCTTGCTGTTGCCCAGGGCCAACTCAAAACATATGTTACTGTGGTTGCTGGAATCCAGTGGTTCCCCAACCCACACACCATCTATTCTTTCTGAGTTGGTGAGTACCACATTGATAATGGTTGATTGTCCATTAGGTTTGTCAGGAGGTCTAAACCTCACTCTCAAGTTCTTGGCAATATTGGGAATGCAAGTAATCACAATCACATTGTATTAGAGTAATACACTTGTTTATTACTACCAAAAGGATAAAATCACAGTTTCCCTAAGCAGTTCTTACCAATATGAACCGGGAGCCTGTGCTAAGCATTCCCTATACCTTGAGGTTTCTTTGTGTCTCTTGGGATCTCTGAGGTACAAGACTTAGTGTCTCACATTATATACCTATGATAATTACTATGGTTACTGTAAGATAGAAATATTTTTAGTTACAGAGATGAGTCCTGTTGGCTAAATTAGAGGAGGCTCCACAGTCCAAGAAAACATTATACAATTCTGTAGTAGTCATCAGTTTGTGAAACAAAAGAGTACTTATACAGAGTCTTACATAACTCAGTGTAGTGGTATAAATCACTGAAAGGTGGCAATGCTGAGTTATATATCATAATTATTACAAGGACACAGGTGTTCTAACATCTTGTAAGTAAGAAATACACAGAAAATACATAGAAGAATATATATGTATTAGCAAGCAGAGCGTATTACAATAATATGTGTACATATACTGGCATCTACTCTTATACGGTAGTTGCCCGTAGCCCTATATGTTAGTACAATATATACCTAAGCACTAGCTGTCTATGGTGTACCTCTGAGGGTACCAGTAAGGGTGCAGGGACCTTGTGTAACATTCCCCCCCTTGTTGCCTCCAAGGGCAACACAGGCAAATCTAAGGAAAGGTCAGGGAGCAGTGGCCATTTACAAACCCAACATGCGAGCTTTGTAATGGAACTCGAGCTGCTCATGGTGTTGGTGCAGTGTGCACCGTAGGCAGCATAGCATAATAAAAAAAATATCAAAAATGCTTGTGGTTGTGGGCCAGGATCGCCGGGAGGCGGGTTTATTGGTTGGATCACCCTCAAGTTTATGGCTTGGGGATACTCCGCTAATTACCTCAGACCGGGTGCGGAATCTGGGCATTGTATTTGACGACCGCTTGACATTTAAATTCCAGGTGTCAGCGGTTGTCAAAACCTCTTTTTACCATCTGAGGAACATCACCTGGGTGAAACACCTGGTTCCCCCCAGCGATCTGCCCACTTTGATCCACCCTTTCGTTACCTCCTGCCTTGACTATTGCAACTTGCTCTACCTAAGGCTTCCTGGGGTTGAGATTTGCCATCTGCAGCTAGTGCAGAATCACGGAAGCCAGGCTGTTGACTGGATCTTCAGGGCCAGTCATATAACACTCTGTGCTCCGTGGTTGCACTTGCTGCCAGTTTACTGGCTAATCACCTTAAGGTCGGTTTGCTGACCTATAAGGCCCTACATGATCAGGGACCAGTTTACCTGAAAGATCTCCTTCATCCCTATTGTCCCCCCTGCTCTCTCCGATCCACTGACGAGGGATTGCTAGAGATTCCCAGGGTTCGTTCAAAAACCTCAGGAGCTAGATCTTTTAGTTTTATGGCCCCAACCCTGTGGAATTCTCTACCTCGTCAGGTGCGGGAAAGCCCTACTGTCCATAGTTTTAAAGAATCTTTGAAGACTCACCTTTTTAGGAAAGCATACAATGATTTTTAATATTGGTGTTTGTTGTATTTGTACCTGTTTGTTTAGTATTGTATTTTATTGAAATAGTTTTATCTAGTGTTGTACAGGCGCCTTGGTTTTTAGAAAGGTGCCTTAAACAAATAAATAAAGATTGAGATTGAGATTGAGATTGTATAATAACAAAACCTTTAAAAGTAATTTCTAATCAGGTGTTAGTTAATGCATCATTCATATTAAAATCATTAATTAATGAAAGGATAGCTTCATTGGCCTTGGTCGTATTATTGCTGATGTGGATGAGGTAGGTATCTTTCCTGTCTAAAAGTGATTTTAATGTAAGTGTAAGTGGATCTATGTGTACATTGAAATATGGTAAATATTCGGAAAGTGTGAGTAGATAATCGGGGTTACCATTAATGATGTCTGCATCGAAAAGGGGGACGGGGTTATAACGGTATGTCCAATAATAGTTTTCTGGTGTGGGACAAAACAAAAATTGGGGGTATCAATAACACATGTTTCAAATCCATATGTATAGCTTTTGAAATTAGTAACCACGCAATACTCTCCATCAGAACTATACTGAGATCTAACAGTGGGGAGTCTCCACTTCTGCAACTGTACCAGGCAGGTGTAGGTCATCTTGGAAATCTGTGTTGACAGGTGATGAACTTCCTCACTATAAGACTGGTAGAGTTTATCCAGAGCCAATGTTGAGTCTGGGAAATCTGTGCCATTTGTGCTGATGTCATCATCCATGGAAAAGGTCCAATCAATACTATCTGGAGAATAACCACATATTGATTGAATAACATCAAATACATCACATTGACACAAGTAAATATATTGTTTCTTCACACAGCAGTCTGTGTGTGGCGTGACCCAGGCATCCAGGAAAGGATGAAAAAGCAGTAGAGGAGGTAGATCCAGGTGTTCTCTGTAGATGTCTTCATCAAGGTGCCCAATGGAGTGTACCAGTGCCAGCTTGTTGAACAAAGCTGTAGTGAGATCAAAGCATGGTAAAGAGACAGTAAAAGAAACAAACATAGTATCTTTTATAGAACATTTCTTAGAAGTAAAGCAAGGACCAGTATTAGGATGTCTGGTCACAAAACCCAGGTTTCTAGCTGTAAAGAGAGGAATAGTTAGAGATTGTTGCATACACATAGCAATACAGCCAGGGGTTTTACATTGTGAACAGTACCATTTGGAAATGCGTCTGTCATGTATGATATCAGGGATTCTTCCAGATTCTAGATCATGGAAGAGATTGTTGATGGTAGTGATAATGTATGAGCCATAGGCAGAGCAGATAATTTCTCTAGCAATGTATTGTTTATCTGCTTCTTTGTTATTCTGTGCAATAAGTGCTTTAATCTTTTCTTTAGAGTCTGTAAATGCCTTAGCAATGTCGTGCATATTGTATACAGTGTATCTTTCTTCCTGACTAAGGCCATCCACAGCATGTAATAATGGGGGTAGTATATTATTCACCAAACCAGTCTGAAATTTGGCAGAATGAGATTTGATAGCAGCAATGTCTGCCTTATTCCAAATAGACATGGCCATACCAAAGAGACCTGTGACAGTACCTATTGCATCAGTGACATTATAACTATTAACTTCACGTATATTACGTTTATGACTTTGATAATCAGGATTGGGTTTTCTCCTGAAGCTGCCTCTATGTTCAGTAGTATGGACCCCGGTAATAGGGTCTTGAGTACGAATCTGAAATGCAGCTAAGCTATCAAGCAATAATGTAATATAAAATGCTGACATATTAGTATTGTGACACACACCAAATTCTTTCATATTCCAGTAAGTAAGATTAAACAACACAGGTATATGCATAAATTGTAAATTGTTAATCAATGAACCGGGGAGGGCAGTAGCTGTTAGACCACTGCGGGGACCAGGGGTGTGCTTCGGACATTCCAAAAGCTGTTTATCAGTGGGTGGTAGCACAGAGAGGTACATGGCAGCAGAGGCCATGTTGTGTACAGTGCAAAATTTGCGAACAGAATCCTTAGACAAAGAATTACAATACGAAGGCTCAATTAAGGCATTAATATTATATAAACCAGAATGCCTAAGAGCAGTCTGCAGCAAGGATAGAGAACCATTTGGGGATAATTTAGCATTAGGCCAACCCTGGAAAGTTCCTTTGGAGAGTTTGGCCACAGGGAGAATTTGTCCTTGCGATGTGGTTTGCCACTCAATTTGTAGGGTAGATTGATCAGGAGCGACAACCGAGGCAGTGAGGTAAGCATCAGAACCTTCCTGGACAGTAATCAGACTATTGGGGTTTTTAATGGATACTCCCTCTGAAGGAGATGCTGGATGATTAAGGTGTGGTAGGAGGTTTGGTACTGTGCCTTGGATGCAGGGGATAACTCCTAAGATGAGGAGATAATGGAACAAGATAGCCATCTTGTCAGTGTATCTGAAAAGCAAAATCAAACATTAGTAAGTAAGTACTATTCCATCCAATGGGGTGAGGAAAAGTAATTAAGCTCCTTTATATAGTTTCAGTTGTTTTGCATGTAACCATTTGTCAGTCAGTTTATTATTTTACAGGAGTCTAATTTGATAGACTGCTGGACTGAGCTTGTTGACAATGGGATATGGGCCTTCTCATTTATTGGAGAACGAATGTGTGGGATGTGCAAATCAGAGGACCATTACCTGATCTCCAACCTGCCAGTCCACTTTTTGTGCGTGCTTGTCAAACTGTATTGTGGATTGTTGCTGGGCCTTACCCATGCAGTTAGCATCATACAAGTGTGTGTGTATAAGGTTTTTTCTGAGTTTTTCCACATATTGATCTACAGACACATGGTCTGCAGTGGGAGTGTGCAGGTCAAACAACAAGTGTTTAGGTAATCTCATCTGTCTTCCAGTCATCACCTCAAAGGGTGTGAGCTGGGTAGTGGCTGAGGTTGTGCCCCTAATTGCCATAAGGAGCAACGGCAGTAGAGAATCCCAGGTTTTGAGATTGTCCTCAATGAATTTGGAAAGCATTTGCTTAATCCATCTGTTGGCTTTCTCTACTTGACCTGAAGATTGGGGGTGGTAGGTTATGTGGAACTTTTGTTGAACTCCAAGGAGTTCAAGGGATTCTTTCATTAACTCACCTGTAAAACTGGTTCCTTTGTCAGAGTCTTCCTGAAGAGGTAGGCCCCACCTGGAGAAAATTTGTTCCACCAGGATTTTGGCAGTGGTTTTACCAGTGCATGTTTTAGTGGGGAAAAGCTTCAACCCACTTAGAGAAGAGGTCAGTTACCACAAGAGCATACTTGTTATTCCTGCTGGTATTGGTCAAGAGACTAATAAAATCAATCTGTATGGCATTCCAAGGGCCAGAGTGTTGCTGTGGTAAGAGTTTGGCATTTCGTTTGGTGGGGATGGGGTTGTTTTGCACATAAACAAGGCAGTTATCTATGTACTGTTTGACATCTTTGATGACACCAGGCCACCAAGCAGTGGTCTTAAGCCTCTGGAGGGTGTTTTCCACTCCCTGGTGCCCACTAGTGGGTGTATCATGCACTTGATGCAAATATTCAGACCACAGGTGTCTGGGGACCACCCACAACTTGGTGGTGGAATCATCTGCCTGGTACCAGAAGAGCTTGTCATCTGATGACAAGTGTAACTTACCTTCACTCCTCTGGTAGGGGTTATGTGTTGGAAGTTTCTCTTCAGTACTCTTGTCAAGGAATCTGAACACTTCCTTGAGTTCAGTATCAACTTGTTGGGCTGTGGAGAGGTCCAAGGGGGAAAAGGGTTCAGTTTTTTTCCTCAGTGCTGCAATATGTACGGCCGCAGTGGCCTCTGGATGATCCATCATCCATGTGCCCCCCCGAGCCCCTTTCTTGGCAAGGGTATCTGCTGTATCAATCAATCAATCAATCAATCAAATCTTTATTTATTCAGGCGAACATCATTGAGCACAGCTCATTTGCAAGATGGACCTGATAAGGTCAAGGTTCAATAGTAATTACACATACAGGTATGTATCATTGAAGGCATGGAAGGGGATCATGGAGAGAATGAGCTTTAACTTTGTGTACATAGAGTTTGTGTGCAAATTTTTGTGCCAGTGAATGTATGTATATTACCAGTTCCTTGTACTTCATTGGGCTGCCCGTCAGAAGAGAGGAAGGAGGTTTTTCTGCCAGAAAGGAAGGAATTCTGTAAGAGAACAACAAACCTAATTAGAGTCTATGAAAATGATGGTATCCTCAGTCCCATGCTGGATGAACTAGAGGGCACAGGCCACTGCTGCCATTTCTGCATACTGTGATGATGCTACAGTGCAACGCTTAGAGATCTTAACAGTGTTACCATAAGGGTAAATCACTAGGATGCCCATCCCTGCAATTTGTTCTCCCTGATAGTAGGAAGCTGAACCATCGGTAAAAATATGACACATAGAGGTGTTATCAGGTATTTTTGGCTTGGCAGGGAGAAAAGGGCCTGGATCTGGAAGATCAGGTGACTGCAGTGTACAGTCATGGGGTTCTCCCTGGAAAAGGAGTCCATGAGCCAGCATAGATGGAATTTTTGTTTGGTGCACCTGTATGTCTCTATCCTGGAGAAGAAGTGACCAGTGTGTCAGCCTGGTATTAGACACTGACCTGTCCTTCAGTCTGTCTGAGAGCAGAAAGATAGTTGGTGTGTGGTTGGTGTTAATAATCAGTGGAGAGTACCCAATGATATACAAAAAGTGCTTGACAGTCCAGTAGGTGCCCAGAAGGTTCCTTTCGCAAAGGCTGTACTTCTGTTCCACTGGGGTCAAGAGCTGTGATGCATATGTGATAGTTCTCAGGGTAACATGAACCTTCTGGGCCAGCACTGCTGACATGGCAATGTCAGAAGTGGCACATTCCCGATGGAACGATAGTGATGGATTGGAGTTAACCAGAGCTGGGGCGGTGGCCAAGGCCTGCTTCAGTGACATCACAGCCTGGGTATGTATAGGGCCCCAAGTCCAAGGAATGTCCTTCTTTAATAGCTCATACAGAGGAGCAGCTTTCTGAGCAAAATCACAGATAAAATCTCTAGAGTAGTTCACCATACCTAGAAACCATCGAAGAGTTGCCACGATGGTAGGCAATGACAAGTCTTGCAGTCCTTGTATCTTCTTCCAGGTAGGGCTTTGGTCTTGGTCAGTTATTTTTAGACCCAGAAAGAGTACTGCTTTCTTGCATAGCTGTGCTTTTGCTGGATTGCATTTTAGGCCTGCTTTCTGAATGAGAGTTAGCAGTTCATCCAAGAGATCCAAGTGTTGTTCCTGTGTGGCAGTTGCCAGCAACAGGTCGTCCACATACTGCAAGAGACATTGGGTAGTAGAGAAACCCTCAAGGGCATCCATCACATGCAGATGGAACAGGGACAGGCTGTTATGGAATCCCTGTGATAAGCAAGTCCACTTATACTATCTTCCTTCAAAGGTGAAGGCGAACTTATATTGACTCTTGGGAGCCAATGGTAGTGACCAAAAACCATTGGAGATATCCAGGGCACTGAACCATTTTATGTCAGGGGTCAAAAGTTGTAGCACATCAGGTGCAGATGCCACAGTTGGAGTACAACTGGGGGTGACCTGGTTCAGTTTCCAAAGCAGCATAGAGAGCCGCGACCAGCAGCCCTTTGGCATGACGCTTATTGGCTGATTGTCTAGTCTCTGTGTACTGGGTTGAAATCCCCAGTATAGGGTTTTCGGATTGACTTGTGTTCCACATGAAGTCAGACCATCCTCCATGGGAGGCAAGGAAGTTAGAGACTTCGAGTCTCAGTTCTGCTCAGATATTTGATACGGTGGCCATTGTGTGGGAGGGAATGAAAAATCAAACTGAAAAAGGCACCGTGCTATGTATCGATCCACAGCAGGAGCATGTTATACACAGTTGGGCTACTGTGGAATTTGTAGGCTTACAATTCAAACTACTGTGGGGTGGGTCCAGTCGGCATTGACCACACCGAAGAAAAACAGCCAGACTTTGTAAGTGACTACAAAGTGGTTTGAAAACAGGAGAGATGAAACGGAAATGTACACCTGCTGTTCCCACTGGGAAGGGAACAGTTGTAACAACTGGTGAAAGCTTACAAACACCAGATATTGCCTGCACGCAGTTGCCAATTGTCAGGAGGTCTAAACCTCACTCTCAGGTTCTTGACAATATTGGGAATGCAAGTAATTATAGACACATTACATTAGAGTAATAAACTTGTTTATTACTACCAAAAGTATAAAATCACAGTTGCCCTAAGCAGTTCTTACCAATATGGTCTGGGAGCCAGTGCTAAGCGTTCCCTATACCTCAAGGTTTCTTTGTGTCTCTTGGGATCTCTGAGGTACAAGACTTAGTGTCTCACATTATATACCTATGATAATTACTATGGTAACTGTAAGATAGAAACATTTCTAGTTACAGAGATGAGCCCTATTGGTTAAATTAGAGGAGGCTCCACGGTCCAAGATAACATTATACAATTTTGTAGTAGTCATCAGTTTGTGAAACAAAATAGTACTTATACAGAATCTTACATAACTCAGTGTAGTGGTACAAATCACTGAAATGTGGCAATGCCAACTTATATATCATAATTATTACAAGGATAAAGGTGTCCTAACATCTTATAAGTAAGAAATACACAGAAAATACATAGACTATGTATGTATTAGCAAGCAGAGTGTATTTCAATAATATGCGTACTTATCCTGACATCTACTCTTATACGGTAGATGCCCTTAGCCCTATATGTTAGTACAACATAAACCTAAGCACTAGCTGTCTATGGTGTACCTCTGAGGGTACCAATAAGGGTGCAGGGACCTTGTGTAACAGGTTCCTAGACCAGCTGCACCAGTATGCAGTCTTGCAAAGGATCAAGCAGGATTTGGATTCTGGTGATCCTGGATGCTGGGATGGCCCAGTTGATGTCTGGCAGATTAAAATCTTCTATTACTATAGCCTCCCCTTTTGCCACTTCCTTTTCTAATTTTGTTCCTAGCCCCTTATCTCTCTCCTCTCCCTGCCCTGGTGAGCAGTAAACTAATCAATGTTTTCTACCTGATGACTCTGTAAACTGTACCCACAGTGATTCCACCTCCCAATGGATGAATTCTCTACTGGGTCTGTTCCTTTCCTGACATAAATGGCCATGCCTCCATCTCTACCCATCCTTACTTTCTAACTCCTTCTGCATAAGAAATGGGACAGGGTCTTAAGCCAGCCCTGTCACATACAGCTCTCTTTAAGAGGAAACCTGTTTTTTTTTATTAAGAAAAAAAAAACAGGTTTCCAAAACCTTCTCTTATTTTTCTGTATCCCCATTTGGGGGCTTGCCTCAATTTCCCCTGTTTTTCCTGATCTCCTAGTTGTCTTTTAGCATCCCTCGATCCCCCTTTGGGGCCACCAACTTAGCCTGAGTGGTTGGTGAGTTCCACTGGGTTATTTGATTTCAGCCCGTTTGGGCTTAAAATTTAAACTGTGAGCTGCTGGCACATTTCCCATGCCTCTGACACTTGCACATGTGCAAAAGTGCGATTTGATCTTCTCGACTGCCGTTTGTGGTCACAGTGGGAATTTTTTTTTCAGTCCCTGTGTCCCTGTTCAGTTAGTTGGGGATTGGAGAACAGAGCTATCCTGGAGAGAAGCCTTGGGGGAATGTTAAAATTAAGATTGAATTGGGGGGCGCTCAGAGCTCATGAATATTTATGAGTGCCCCTGTGAATATTAATAAGGACACTGCCTGCCACCTGGGGTTTGCATTGCGGTGGCAGCAAGGGGAAAACAGTGGGGAATTATTTAAGCAATAATACCCGAGAGGGTGGACGGTATTGGGCAATACCGGACCGCCCAGGGGCATAATGAGGCCCGACGCCGCAGGCGGAGGGCCTTATAGCCCCTGGAAGGTCCGGTATTGCCCATACCTCCCACCCTCGAGGGTATTATTGCATTTAGAAAATGGGCACTGTAAAAAAAAAAAAAAAAAAAAAATTAATTAAAAATGACTTTTTAGAACATTTTGAAATAAAATAGTTCCTCCGCCTGCTTTATAAGATTGGTCTGAATAGTTAGTTGAGACACATACACACACACACACACACACACACACTGTCTCCTAACTTAAAAGCGCGATCGCAAGTGAGGGGATTCTGGGCAGCAGGAGCACGATAAGCAGGTACTTGTTTAGACTTTCTGTCTTTTGTTTTTCCTCCCGTTTACTTGACCGCGGTAAAGCGCGATCGCAAGTGGGGATTCTGGGCAACAGGGCGCGATAAGCAGGCAGGGGCTTTCTGTTTTTTCAAAGCGGCCGTCAGTGCGATCGCTTATTTCTGTGTTTTTTCCCAAAGCGGCTGTCAGTGTGATCGCAAGTGAGGGGATTAGATTTTTTTATTCATCTGGGCAGCAGGAGTGCGATAAGCAGGCAAGGGACTTAAGCGGCTGTCAGTCGTCGCAATTTCTGTTTTCCCAAAGCGGCTGTCAGTGTATTCATAAGTGAGGATTAGATTTTTTTCTTCATCTGGGCATGCAGAGTCGATAAGCGAACAGCAGAATTTCTGGGTTTTTTTTCATCAAGCGGCTGTCAGTGCGATCGCAACAAAGAATTTCAGTGCAGAGTTGACAGCGTCGCGATCGCAGGTCGGAAAAGGCAGGGACAAATCGGAGCATCAAAGACAGCTGCTGACATCTTTTTGTATATAGTTGCATGATGAGCAAGGAAACTGACAGGGGATGGGTAGACATTTGGATACAGCGGCTTCTGGTAATGAGTTTATGTAGTCTTGGTAGGGCAGTATCTCGCTAAGCGAGAGAAAAAATGGTCATTTTTAAATTTAATTCGTGCTGTCAACCAATGGGCAAGCAGAGTGAGCACAATAATACTTGAATGGGTGAAGGAGCACTTTTGCTGGAACTTTTTATTAGCTGGGCATCTATTGAAAGTTAATGTACCCCTTGTCAGGGGTACCAGCCAATCAGAGCCCAGCAAATAAAAAGCCCATTTTCTAATATTTAAGAGCAGACTCATTTGAAAGAGCTCTGATGGGGCTACAAAGACATGGTGTGACTATAAATAACAAGTGTACAGCCTGGCAGTACCAGAACTGGAAAGTGGAACTCACTGAGGACTGCTGGTGAACTGGATGGAGGCAGACCATGTTGCTTGATGCTTTGACCCTATTGCAGCAGCCAGTCAACTGCTTAGGTGCCAGAAATGGGACCTGAGGGATTCTGGGAGAGGGAGTTTCATTAATTCAGGCACCTAACTTTTGCCCCAATGAGAAATCAGGAACTATTGATCTGTATGGTTATTGATTATTGATAGGCTTGAACAGCCAATCAGGAGACTGGATTCTCAAGTAAAAAACTCAAGGATTTGCTGGGTTTGCGTCAGTCTGTTCCCATGTTCTTCTTGAGTCAGGAGGAACCTGTGTGAGTGCAAATGGACTGTTAGAGACTTTGTCCAGGGTCTCGGTTGGAGATTGCCACTGCAGAAAAGGAGTTTGAGGAGAAAAGAGTGAGAGACTGGACTGATTTTGAAACTCTCCAGGTGCTGTGAACTGTGCAGTCTCAATTTGAGAAAACAGATGTTGCAGAGACCGTGCACTGTGCAAGGAGCTGAGCTGATAGAACTGTGCTATCTGTTGGGAAGTTAAACAGTTGCTGCAGAGAAACCACCTTGAGGATTGGGACTTTAACAATATCTGTGAAGAGGCAGAGCATCACTGGAGTGGGTGCTAGCCAGGTTCTTTGAATTTGCTGTGTGGCCTGAATTAAGTGGTTGAGAGCTCTGCCCCAGCTGAAGCTGAAAGGGACCTGTTATGGACATTTAGAGCCTGAAAACACAGAAGGTGAGCAGGGATTTGTCTAGTTCTGAACTCCCTGCTGATTACTGTGGTCTGAGTGCAAACTGAAGCTGTTCTTTGTATGCTAGTACCTGTGGCAAACTGGCACTGCTGTTTCTTTGGAAGAACTGTCTAGCTACCAGTGACTCATGGATTCAGTGCAAGGACAGTGGGGGCTACTACTGTTTGGGAATCCCCACCCAGAGCCAGGAAGGGAATTAGCTGACCACCTCCAAGTGGGACCCACTGTCTCAGGAGGTCAACTGTACTTGTTGGGGTGCTAGGGCACCTATGACCATTGTGGGGAGCTGGGCAGCAGAAACACTCCTTGGTCTGGGCCTTTTGGGGCTGGTGTGGACCTGGCGTCGAGTTCTGCAATGGGCCAAAAGTGGCTGAAGGTGACAAGCGGCCAGATCATCAATGAAGTGGACAAGCTGCAAGGCCTTCGAGGAAGATTAAATCTGCCAAGGGAACTGAGACATCCTCCTTTCTGCCCCATTGTGTACTTCTTGGGTGGAGGTCCACACTCCCGGACTGCTCGAGATCTCATCTCCAGATGCTTTTAAGTCCTGCAAACCATGAGTACCCAGGACCTGGTTCCTGAAAAATGAAACAAGGGAGTGTGAATCTAGTTTAACTTCTATTTAAAGTTTCAGGGCCCCAACAGCTGGCCAACCTGTGGCAACATCCAGGTCTGCAGCTAGTGGGTACCTAAAGACACTCAGGGTTAACACTGGTACCAGTCGGGTGGGCAACTGGGGGAGGTTTGGCCTCTTGGCCCAAGTTGTTCCTAACCTGTTTAATTCCTGCTAACCAGTTTTTCTCCGCAGCTATCCCTCATCCAGGTACCCTTATCCTAACCCATCCCCAAATAAAACTGTGACTTTACTGTTTAAAATTGTTGCATGCAGGGTATTTCTGTGTCTGCTGACTTGTTACTGGTCTATGGTTTATGGTGTTAAAGAACTATTGGGTATACAGTGTGGGGAGTGGTTGGTAGGGGAGGTGGGTAAGTGCAGCATCCCAGAGGGCAGTGCCATCCAGTCACCTGACCCACTTCTAACTTACTCTGGCAGGAGGCACCATGCTATTTATTATAACATTGGGAAAGTATCCCCAATCACCATCTTAGCAGGACCCAGGCCCCTTAACCAGTTTGAGAGCCAACAGGCAGGGGTGGTAGCCCACTGGCCCATGGTACCTGAGCTACATTTCTTTTAACATTACATTTACAGTTCTTTGCATATGCGGCATCACTTTTTCATGACACCTGTTACATCAAACATTTCTATTAAGTACACACATTTGTTTTGAACCATCTGAATTCTCAATTCCTGAATCATATCTTCACAGAAAATCAGCATTGACATTCTCTTGTCTGGATTTGTGCGTCACTTTGAATTTAAATGGTTGTAGTGCCAGGTATTACCTTGTGATTCTGGGATTTTTATCCTTCAGTGGATTAAGCAAACAGATAGGATTGTAATCTGTTGTAAGTACAAAGTCAGCTCCTACCAATTAAAACATAACGGACTCCTTTGCCCATTTCACAGTAAGGCATTCTTTTTCAATAGTGGAGTACTTTTTCTCTCTGTCATGTAGTTTCCTACTGATGTACAGAATAGGATGTCCCTTCTGACCCAGGACTGCACCTAGGCCTACCACTGATGCATCTCTATATAACATAAATTGTTTCTCAGAGTCTGGACATCTTGAAATGGGGCTGAATATAATGCATCACTGATGGCCTGAAAAGCCCCACTCTGGGGCCATTTCACATTATTCAGGTGCCATTTTTTTATGAGTTTGACAAGGGAAGTATTTAATTTGGCACAGCTAGGGACAAATCTCATGTGGTAACCAGCCAGACCTAAAAATGACCTGACATGCTTCTTTGTTTTAGGGACAGGACTGTTAGCTACAGCTTCTATCTTGGAAATCTCAGGTTTTACTTCTCCATTTCCCAAAATATAACCCAAATATCTGATTTTCTGCATGCCTAATGAGCACTTGCTAGGATCAATGATCAGACCTGAATTTGTGATAGATTGGATAACTGCTCATAGGTGTTCCAGCTGGCTTTTCCTGTCCAGATTGTACACCACAGCATCATCCAAGAAAGCAGCACAGTAACCAGTATGAGGGTCTAGAATTACATCCATGTAATGCTGGAATGTAGTGGGTGCACCATGAAAACCAAACAGTATAGTGGTGAACTGATAGAATCCAACTGGAGTGGACAATGCAAATTTGTCTCTGGATTCTTTAGCTAGGAGAATTTGCCAGTAACTCTTGGTGATATCAAGGGTAGTTCTATACTTAGCACTTTCCAGTTTGTACACCAGATCAACTATCCTGGGCAAAGGATGGCTATTAAATACAGACACTTAATTATGTTTCCTAAAATTAAGGCAGATTCTTACACCCCCTTCTTTTTTATGTATAATCATCACTGGCAATGATCAAGCACTTTTCGATTCTTCAGTGATACCCAGCTCTTTCATTTTTTTATTTCCTTAACTATGTCTTAGCTGTTCTGGTAATCTCTACGTCTTTTGCCTGACAGGGTGAACATTCTGTACTCTATCACTAGTACGTGCTCAACCCCTGTTACTTGGCCTGGCAATGTAGTAAAAGTACTTCTCAAATGTCTTCACCAAGTTGTGAATTTCTGCAGTTTGTTCTGTGTGTAAGGCAACATTCAGTTTTACAGGATCGGAAGTCACATTTTGTTTCAGTCTGTCATAATATTTTCTTTAGTGGTTTCTGGTAATACTAACAAAGCAACCTTTGGAGTTTTTTTTCACCCCATTTCTTTAGAAGGTTAGCTTGGTATATCTTGGTAGTATTTTTCCTATTGGGGTTTCAATTTGATCTTTAACTGTACCGGTATGTCTAACCACTTTATAAGACCCTTGCCACTTCATTAACAGTTTGTTTTCTATCATGGGTAGCAGCATTGGAATTACCTCTGCATATCAAGTAGCATGGTCATATACTACCAAAATGAATCAATTACCCTTTTTACTTTTGTTTGAGGTGCCAACCAAATCCATTGCAATTCTCTCAAAAGACACATCTATCAAGGGTATGGGCACCACGGGCACCTTTTATTTTTTTAGTTACTGGGGCTACTTTCTGACATTTGGAACAAGGTATGCAGTAGGTAGCAACATCCTCATGAATCCCAGGCCAGTAAAATCTGTACAACAATCTGGCAAGTGTGCAGTCCCGACCCAAGTGATCAGCCATAGAACTATTGTGTGTTACATGTAACAACTCAGTTGTATACTTCTTTGGTATGACCAGTTGTTGTATGTGTTTCTATGTCTAAGGATTAACCCAAACTCTATTCAGTAGCCCGTTACATTTTTTAAACATTGGTTCACTCTATTATTGTTTCACCTCCAGCTACTTAAAATAACTGTGGCGAGGGATAGTCTCATCCCCAAGGAGGGTCATTAGTGGGGTCCCACAGGGATCAGTCCTTGGGCCCCTCCTGTTCAACACCTACGTCTCTGACATAAGGACAGGAATCAGGAGTGAGATGAGTCTCTTTGCGGATGACTCAAAACTAGGGGCGGTGGTGGATGGGGAGGAGGGAGGGTGGGCCTACAGGGGGACCTGGAGGCTCTGGAAAGATGGTCTAGAAAGTGTAAGCTGAGGTTCAATGCAGGGAAATGCTAGGTACTCCACCTGGGGGCCAGAAACCCGGGCCAAGTGTACACCCTGGGGGGGGAATGCTACAAGTCTTGATGGCTCAGAGGGACCTGGGGGTGGTGGTGGATGTAAAGATGAACAACTCGGAGACTTGTACAAGGGCAGCAGCCAAGGCCAACAGGATGCTGGGATGCATCGCTAGGGGGATCACCTCCAGAAGGAGGGAAGTGATACTCCCTCTGTATAACTTCTTGGTGAGGCCGCACTTGAGTACTGTGTGCAGTTTTGGAGGCCACACTTAAGCGGGACATTAACCTCCTGGAGAGGGTCCAGAGGAGGGCAACCAAAATGATTTGGGGCTTGGGGAACAGGACCTATGAGGAGAGGCTCAAGAGCTAAATATATATACATTGGAAGAGAGACGGGACTGGGGGACATGATAGAGGTCTTCAGGTACATGAAGAGGGTAAATAGGGAGGAACAGTCAGGGTGCTTTGAAGGAAGGAGGAGGGGGCCACTAGAGGGCATGGGTGGAAGCTGGAGGGGGAAGATTCAGGGGAAAAAGGAGGAGGTGCTACTTCAGTGAGAGGGTGGTGGAGCCATGGAATGCGCTGCCTAGGGGGCTGGTGGAGGCAGAGACAGTGGAGGGGTTCAAGAGGGGGTGGAACAGGTACAGGGGAAGTGTTCTGGAAGCAAAATCCAATGCAGAGAGAATATCCGGAACTGGGAAGGGAGAAGCCAGAGAAGGCGAGGGGGGTAGCAAGGTCAGCACCCAGGGTGGGGTCTGACCAAACGAGCAGACACGAAAGACCGTTAGGCCTATTCTGCTGGCATTTTAGTATGTTAGTATGTTAGAGAAAGACAGATTAGATTACTCAGAAACAAAATCACAATCCACGCTGTTCGCTCACTGTATTTTAAACTGTTTGTGCCAGTTTCTGGCCTGGGCCATGCCTGAAAAGGTCTTCAGATCAGTGCACCAACCCGGTTACCGAATGAATAAATAAATAATTAAATAAATAAATAAAAGAATCAGTTTAGTTTCAGCATTTTCATATATCACCCACTTATATCCATCAGTCTTTCATTGCCTCTGTTTTTTCAGGTGACTTTCTTTCTTTGGCTTCTGGATCTTAGACTTGGGCTTAAACAGAAGAAAAGAGTCCCCAACATCTGAGATTTTCTTCACCTGTGCTCTAAGTATCACAGCTGCTGACACAGCAGGATTTACTCCCACTGTGATTAACTTTGCAAATCCTGGAAAGTCATTTCCCATAATCACAGGTACAGGTAATTTAGGTACTTCCCCCACTTTCATTTGGCACAATGCCCCATTAATGTTCAGAGTCACTTGAGTGGTGGGATAGTATTGAGTGTCCTCATGGATGCATATGATCCTGGTCCTTTTGCAGTCTTTTCTCAGAACTTCCATACGCTCCAAGGTCTGCTGGCTTCCCAAATCTATAAGTCCCTTCATAGTCTTATCTCCCACCTTGGCATCTCTTAACCCATTATAACTGGCAGTGTCATATGGCATTGGAACTATCTGTTGCTTAACCTGACTCAAAATGGTTGCACAAGATAGAATGAGTTAAATACTTGCCCCAATTTGCTAAGGCCAAATTTGCTCTAATGTTACTCTCCTTATTTTTATGGCAATTTCTCGCAATATGGCCTGGATTATTATAGTTATGGCATGTAAAGTCTCTGGCTGTAGATTTGTTAACCCCATTTGACTTCTTATCTGATCAGCAGTTAAATTTGGAAAAAAGGGTCTTACCAGTCCCTGGATGTTACTTCACTGCTGTGGTGTCTGTCATCTGAAAGTTTGCCACCAAATAAATGGCCTCTTCTCCACTTTCTGATAGGTTTTTTTTTTACCCAAAACTGCACATCTGTAGGAAGGATCTTGATGAATTGCTCCATTGCAAATATGTCGATGATCTGTGGGACTGTTTTGCTTTCTGGTTGGAGCCAGTTAATGAGGAGTTCTCTGAGTTGGGTGAAGGTTTCTTGAGGATTGTTGACTAAGTTATATTTCAAGGACTGGAATCTCTACCTGTAGGTCTCTCCTGAGATGTCATACCTTTTAAGGAGTTCTCATTTCACAAGGTCATGGTTTTCTGACTGTGCAGTGTCCATATTGTGGTAGGCAAGTTGGGCTTTACCGGTCAGATATGGTACCAGCCTGTTTACGTGTTGCTGTTTTGGCCATTAGCAGGCTCCGGCAACCCAAGCAAACATTGTTCAGGTGTTTCAATATCATCTGAGGGACATAGCTTTGTAAGTTTATTGACTTCTATGCTGTTTGTGTTTTGTTGATCTGCTGGACCTGTACCAGATCCTCCAGCTTTGATAGCTTGTAAGGCACCCAGCCATTGCTGCTTCTGTTGCTGCATTTCTTCTCTTCTCTGTGCCTCTTGAGGTTGCATCTCTTTTTCTCTCTGTTTCTCAGTCTCTCTTTGTTGTATAGCCCACCATTTAAAGAAGGTATACATGCTTTCAGGTTTTGTCCCTGCTTGTTCTTCTTCTTCCATCCCTGGTGCCAGCTACACAGTCTTAGTCTGGACTTTTGTTTCTTCTTCTAGTTTGGCTGCCAGTCTTCTTATAATCACTCCTGGGCTTGCTTTTGCAGGATCCATACCTTTTCTCTATGGTTCCCTGGTACCAGTCTAATACCCTTGCAAAACACTACTGGCTTAGAGTATGCATAGCATAAATACCACCCTTAACACCAATTGTGGTCAAGACATATAGGTCAGGAAACATAGGCAGACCTGGAAAAGGTGTAAAATTCACAAGTAGCCTTCAATTATTGTTATTATTATTATTATTATTATGATTATTATTATTATTATTAACAATAAAATAAAAAACAAAATTGTGTGGGATATCTCTTGATACAGGCAGTTCAAACAATCAGAAGTCCCTCAACTGAGAGCCACTTAAAAATCTCCAGCTCTATCTCAGCAAAACATTTCTCTCTTTTTATAAGATGTTTTCCCTGGCAATTCAATTTTGCTTCCTGTTCTTGTAAATTACACCACCTGTGTTCCACAAAATGTGTTGTTGTTATTTATTATATGGCATGTATGTATATGTTTATGTGGAACCTTAGTCCCTTACCTGAACAGGAACTTCATTGAAAATTAGCTTTGCTCAATGGAATGTTTCCATTATTCTCTGAATAAAAATGATTTACTACTACTACTACTACTACATGTATTAACACTTTGTTGATTTCTTTCCTGTGAGCAGCCTGAAGAGTTCATTAGTCTTCTTAACAGGTGAAGCCAATTAAAACGTTCTGTCACAGTGCTGATTTCTATTAACAAGTCTGTAAAAATCTTCTGGAGGTCAAAATACAGCTCAGGGTTAACCCCCTTGTGTTTCAGATAAATCCAAATGACTGTAATCATTTCAACAAGATAATTGTATACATTTGCAAACCAAGGGATCTCAGTGTCACATCAAGAATTACATATATTTCTTTTAACCATAGAGATGCAAGGGAAGAGAGGAAGAACAGAAAGAGCAAGTTAAGGAAGGGAGAACATGGGGAAATTGTGGGACCATCTGAGTGGCCTATTCCTAGCTGTCACAAGCAAAATTTGATTGCACAATCAGACAGGCAAGAGACAGACAAGTGGCAGAATAGAAGAAGACAGAAGAGATCCTTGGTTTTAACTCTCCCTCTGCATAACAAATGGGACAGAGTCTTAAGCCAACCCTGCCACATTCACCTCTCTTGTCAGGTGAAGGCCATCACCTTTGAAAAGCCTCCTGTTCCAGAAGCCCCCTAAACTGCCACAAAGTGATACCCCTCTTCCTGACACCACCCTTTTAACCATCCATTGAACTCCTTCATCTCCTCCTTCCTCACTCCCTTCCTCACTCTTTCCTCCCCTTCTCTTCAACCCAGGCAGGGTGGCTCTCATAAAAGTAAAAGGAAGCTAAGTTCTTCTTCGGTCTGTCCCCCAACCACTGGAAGTTCCGCCTCACTGTCTCCACAGGCTGGTTTTGTACCAAGGTATATCCACACTCCCTGCTCCCTCCACCCCTTCACTTTCCTCCCTAGCCTCTCCTAATACAAGATGGCAGATACTCCAGGCAGGCATCTGATCACTTCCTTCTCCTTTCCTGCACTGACTACCACCCTGTCTATGCCTCTAAGCATAGAGTCCCTTATCAACAGAATTCTCCTTCTTAACTTCTGACAGTCCTTTCCCTGGGTGCCACCATATCTTCTTTACCCTCAACACCATCTGACTAGAGTCTCCCTCCATTAAAGTCGGCACCTGTACCCCTTCCAGGGGTGCAAAGCAATTTGTCATTGGTAACTCTTGGGTATGGTTGAGTGCTGTGTGACTACCCCCACCACCCAATCTCCTCCCCAGCCTATCCCCCCCAAACTCCATTCCCCCTGACCCAGTAGACCTTTGGGATACTGGGGGTGTGCAACTGCTTAGTTGGAGTGGCAGCTGGGATAGTTCCTGTTTTCCTGCTGCCAACTTAGCATGGAGCTCCCAGAAAGTCCTATATATTGGGCAATGTCCCCTCCTCCAAAGCAAAGAGATGAGTGGCCCTCAATCCCCACAGCTGACTACCTTTCCACTAACCAGAATCTCCATTCTAGCCTGTTGAGTGCTTATAAAACTGGTATAGTTACTTAGTACTGTGTGGATGTCAACTGCCTGTCTTATAACATTATCATGTACAGGTAGAAGCTAAGATTACAGTTATTAGCAGCAATCAGGAACACCTCACCTGAGACACAATGTAACTGCCTGTCTATCTGTTTTATAACTTTACCCTATATGCTATAGGTAGAAGCTAAGATTTAACAGTTTTAGCAGTAGTTAGTAATGCTACACATTAGATGCAGTTTGTGCTTAACAACTGCAGTTAGATGGTCACCACTTCTTCAGAGTCTCCTGCAGAACTATTGGGGGGCCATATGCTCCTGGGATTCACAGACCTTTAATGTCCCCTGCAGAATTGTAGGTTTCCTGTGGCATTCCTGAAGATGCATCCTCTCACTCCTGTGATCTCCCAGCTCCTGTAGGTCTCAAGGTCAAGGGGTCACCTGAAATTGTGGGTAAGAAATACCTGTCTAGGTACAAAGATACCTCCCCTTTAACTGCCTTAGGTGCAAAGTGGAAGGGAGAGGGGGAGATTTAACTGGCTCTACCCCTCTGCTCTTCCTAATGAACTGCTTCTGAAAGTGAAATCAAAATTGATCTGGGGAAATCTAATACTGGTTTTCTAGGTGACAGGTACCTCTCCTTTAGCTGCCTCAGGTGCAAGGTGGAAGGGGGAGAGGATGCTTTAGCTGGTGCTACTCTACTTCTTTCCCTAACGCAGTATTCTACCTAATGCACTGCTACATGAAACAAATGAAATGTTAAGTTTGCAGGACTGCTGATAGGGCTACTGATGATTGCATTGTATTGTTTTCTTGTATATTAAATAAATTATTTTTCACTACAGTATATATTCTAGTAGAGGTCACCCTCTAATACAAGCCATCTCCTATTAGAAGCCACGGCTTTAACAGCACATTTCTTTTTTTATTGGTTAATCATTATCTCCCCCCCAACTGGCCTCATTCTATGGATCAATCCAGCCCAAACACCCTGGTGTCCTCCAGGGCTTACCAGCCAATTTCTGTCCCAAGGACTTGCTCCCTTGGTGGGGTTCCCTAACTCCTGCCATTGAACATAATCCAGTTTTATTGGACAGGGCCTGGATTTCTGGGTGTAGGACCTGCGGGTGACCGGTGACATCCTGCTGGCTTGAGTTTTCTTTGTGTTCTCCTGAGTAGCTATCAACATGCAATGCAGTCATGATGCATGTGCGTTGACAGCCTCCACACCTCCCTGCCCTTCCGGTGGCCCCTACTGCCTTCTTCACAATCTTTGCTATAGGCCAGGCACATACAGCTAAATCAGCCAGGATGAAGTGCAATGTCACAGGTTTATTGCATGACAAAAGGACTTAACTCCCATTGAAATTCCATTGTTTACTGCAGTAACTATACTGCAAAATTCTGCAGCACTGCGCTTCATCCTGGGTGATTTCACTGTACCAGGCTACCTGTTCCCCAACCCCAGAGGAGGGGGGAAAGCAGTCCCTCAGATGCTCACTCCTTTCAGCAGACTATTCCTCCCCTTATGTTTGCTTCCTAACCTGGATCATTTGCACCACAAGTGGTAGTGCTATCACTGTGCTTGTGGGTCAGCCTAAAGCACGTTCCTAATACAAGTCACATCTGGTATCAGTGGGCAGCTTGCTGTACCATCACAAGGTTTTGTTGTCTGGCATCTGGCTTACAAACAATGTACATTTACCATTACAGTACGTGGACATGACAGAATTTTACACTGAGTTACAGGATTCTCCGTCACATAGTTGCAGGACTCAAAACTTGTAGTAAAAGTAATTTTAAACTATGGTAGAATAAAGTCATTTCATTCAAAGTGTACCCTCATATCTGACAGTCAGGATTCTTGTGGCATAAGTAATTTTGTGTTTGTTTTACTTTAGTTTTATGCTTGTTGAATTTGATTTCAATTTTTTATTTTAGTATTGAGTTAAAGTGTGCTCACAACCTCTCCATTGTCAATCCCTCTCTTACCCATTCCAGTTCTCTCCCAGCCTCTGCCAAGTAGTCCAGTCAAGTAGTCCACAATTTGTGCTCACATTCTCTCCATTCTCAGTCCTGCTCTTAATCCCATCGGTTCTCTTCCAACCTCTGCCAAGTAGCCCAGCCAAGTAGTCCACAATGTGTGCTCACATCCTCTCAATTCTCAATCCCACTCTTGATCCCATCAGTTCTCTCCCAGCATCACACAAGTGGTCCACAATTTGAAAAAGGAAACATTAAGTTACTGATAATAATCTTCAGAAAAAACACTCTAGAAAAGAAAAAGACAAACTTTGCCACTAATGCAACACTTGTTCAGTTATAATTTGTAAGTCCTGTTTGTTTCTCTGTGTGTCTTTGCCCAGTAAGCCAGAATTCCTTAGTAAACCACAATTAAAAAAGGCTTTATTTCAATAAGCTAAAAAAATATAAACTCTGAATCCACATCAGATAACTATGACAGTTATGTCATTGTTTGCAAGTGAACAGCTGAAAAAGGAAGCAGAAGGATGTAGCAGATCAACATTTAAATTAAAGCTGTCCTTCAATTTAAGCTACCCTCCAAAGACGGGCAGATTAAAGGTTCGTCTAGTCTTCCCACCCTGGTCTATTTTTGCCATCATTGTCTATATTTCTATGGTTCTCTATCTGATACTGCAGCTTCAACCATAGGATTTTAATAGAAGCTACAGCTTCTATTAGAAGATATATGGATTTGTGGACCTCTAGATTGAGTATTTCTTCACTGTGAGAGTGACAAGAGATGGGGGAGATGCTGGGGTATGCTGGACTTTGTTTCCTGTTTTGCCATTGACTGTCTGTGTACCACCAGCTGAGGGTGTGGTCCCCCACTGTCTTCTCTCTGCTCATAAGTGCAGTACCATAGCGGAGAGTCAGTTTTTAAAACAAGGCAGAGTGCGTGTACTGTAGACCACACTGGACAGCTTCTGTCTCTGTGTATCTCACTCTATAAACCACATGTGTATACTGTACTCCAAAGCCACAACCCAGTGTTATGTATCATGGGTAGCAGTGTGAAATTCTCAGTGTAGGGTAGGCTGACAAGGCTTTACTAGGTACACAACACAAAATCCGTGGCTAAAGGACCCGAAAGAGGAGCCGAATATGTGAATTAAACAGGAGATAATGAAGAACTTGGCTGCAACTCTACCTCATAAAAAGGAGCCCAATGCTAGGGCACGTTTAGAACATATTTATTAAATACAAAAAGCACCCCCCCGTCAATGTACATTTCACATCTAAATGATGATTTATCAAGTCAAACGGCACCACCAGGTGCTACCTCTTAAATAGTATATTACCTTAAATTACTAAACAGAAGGTGCATGCTGTATTCCTCCTAAAAAAATAGATGTTATAAATGTACTACCTTACATTTCCTAAAAGAAGGTGCATACCATACCTTTAAAATATATAAATACATACAATAAATCTAAGTGACACCATGAAATGCATCTGTAACATGTACAAAAGATATATACTAAAACTACCTAGCCAAAAATCATTCTAATGAATACATACATATTAATTTGATATAGAATCTCATAACTCAGGTACACAATGCCATAATCTGAAATTATGCATACTTTAAACCATTTTGTAAAATATTTATAGAATTATCCAGATTTTAACTTTTTAAGCAAAGGTGCCAACTGGAATTGCTCATTCAGGCCTGGATAAATGCAGGCTCTTAATGTATACTGTCAAAATGTCTCTCTACACATAATTAGATTGTTAAAATCTCCTCCTTTCAGTCCAATAGATATCTTTTCCAATCCAAAAAATTGAAACTTGTGATTTTTGCCTAATCTATTAATATGTAATGCTAAAGCATTTTCTACTGTACCAACACATATATGTCTAATATTTGTTCTAAAATACCCTTTCTAAGTTTTCTATTCATTTTGCCTACATAAAAACATGAACAGTTACACATTGCAACATATATTATTGCCTCTGATCCACATGTAATAAAGTCTCTAACATCATATTCCTTTTGGTTTATGAGAAACTTTTTTCCAACTTGAATGTGGTCACAAGCACTGCAATTACCACTTTTCCAACATTCCGATGGAAAATCCACAGTTCTGTCTTTGTTAGGCACTGAGGAGCTATGGACAAGTCTATCCCAAAGGTTTTTACCCCTCCGATATGTAGCATGAAAATCCGCTGCCGTGACATTCCTTAATGCAGGTTCAAAGTTCAGAATATACAAATGTTCTTTAATAATATTCACAATAGCAAAACTCTGGGGGAAAAAAGTAGTGACAAAATTAAGACCATACAATCTTGCATTGTTATCTAAAACACAATGAAATGTATTATTTTTATTTTTATTTTTTGGAAATAAAAGAATTTCTCTTTTTATATCATCTACATTTTTCTTCGCTGTTTCTAGACAAGTGGAATCATATCCTCTTTTTCTAAATCTTTCTAGCATCATTTTGGAACTTGTCTCACATTTTTCATGCGTACTACAATTCCGTTTAGCTCTCATGAGCTGTCCTTTCGGGATATGTTTGACCACGTGCCTAGGATGACAGCTCTCAAAATGTAAAACAGCATTACAATCTGTTGCTTTCCTATGGAGAGAAGTAACTATTTCTCCTTGGTTCCCTTTCTCTACACATAAATCAAGGAACACAATACTATTCTCGCTTGCTATCACTGTAAATTTGAAATTTTGATTACTCTTTTCCAAGTATGTAACAATATTGTCCAATTCTGCCCTATTAGTCTTCCAAATAATAAAAATGTCATCAATATATCTTTTATATATGTCTAAACTCCCATAGAAAGGATTTTTTTCTGAATCAAATATGACATGGTTTTCCCATTCCGTCAAATAAATATTTGCATATTTGGGAGCCATAGCCGCCCCCATCGCTGTTCCTTTAATTTGATGAAAAGTATCTATGTCATATAAAAATAAATTTTTTGTTAGTACATGCTCAGTTAGTTCTATAACAAATGCTATTAGTTCTCCAGAATGTGTGGTATTTCTGTTCATTGCATTTCCCAAATGTAACAATCCTTCATCGTGTGGTATATTAGTATACAGGGAGGACACATCCATAGTGACAAACAGCCACCCAGGTTCAACTTCTGTATTATTAAGAATCTCTAAAATATGCAAAGAATCTCATATATAGTCTCTATATCCTTGTGCAACAATCTTAATATGAGCATCAACAAATTGTGCCAATGGTTCTGTTAATGAGCCATTACTTGAAACGATAGGTCTCATAGGGGGATCAGTGAGACTTTTGTGTATTTTAGGCAGACCATATATTACTGCTCTGAGAGGATTTTGTGCATATAAAAATTCTCCCACTTTAACACTGATCACCCCCATTGGCAACAGCATTATATATGCATATATCAATCTGTTTCTTGTACAACATAGTTGGATCAGAACATAATTTACAATAGAATTATTTATCTGACAAAATTAAAGAAATGGCATTATCATACTTATCTTTGTCCATCACCACTATAGCCCCTCCCTTATCTGCCAGCTTAGTGGTGATGGTAGTATTTCTTTTTAACTGTGTTAATGCGTCACATTCCTCTTTTGTGATATTTTGTTTCCCTTGATGTTTCTGTTTCTTTATAAAATCACAAATCTCTTTCTTACTCACTTTAATGAACATTCCCACAGTAGAATTCATAGGTGGTATATATGTAGATTTGTTCTGCCATTTCATGTTTGTTCCCATGTTTTCTATTGTCTGTGTCATTCCTTGTACTTGAGCGTTGCAAGGCTCAGTGTCCTGAGGTTTATCAAATAGAATTCTCAAATTCAATTTTCGAGCATAAGTATGTAAATCTACTGTTGTGTCAAATTCATTAATAACATTCGTTGGTATGAATGACAGTCATCTGTTTAGCACACTTCATTCAACTTCACTTAAATGATACTGAGATATGTTGACAATTAAATACTCTGTATCAGTATTATTTATTTTCGATAGTGACTCCTCTTCCTGAAATTCCCCCTATATTGTGTTGACCATCTGCCCCTGTATGTCTCCTGTTGTTGTTCTCTGACATTGTCCAAACTTCTGTATCCTACCCTTCCCCTTGCCTCTGGTGCCCCTCCTTGTAAGTATTTCTTGTTCTGTTTCTATGCCATCATCTAATATAATATGTACTAAGCCCCCAGACGAATTCAGAAGATGGGTTTGCCGTTTTTTGAAAAAAGGCTTTTTTTCAATACCATATGTGGGTTATAACGCCCACCTTAGCAATGGCAGGCTTCTATTCACATGTTTATATGCTTCCATGCTAACCCTTTGCCAGTACAAGCATCTGGCTTTTAGGGACATACGTTCTAAAATCACATACACTTGTTTTATATCCATAATGTTTCTACTATTTTCATGTGTCTCCCTCGTTCCGTGTATTCTGTCTTCTTCTGATAAATTAACAACAGTGGGTTCTCACCCCTGGACAAGCCTTCATTTCCAAAAACTGCTTCATTCAAATTAAGACCCCTCTACTGTTGTGTCTCATTACCCAAATCTTCTATATAAATCACACTTGAATCCGTTCTGTTCGGAGGACACAGGATGGCACTAACAGGTACATTTAAAACAGATATATTCTGTACATATATTCTGTACTGGGGGGGTGCTACTTATGACTCCGGCATTCTTCTCCACCAGAAACGCCACTATTCAGATGGCAATAATATGTGTGGTGCTAAGCCAACAGAAGCAATTCACAGATACACAACACAAAATCCGTGGCTAAAGGACCTCTTTTACTGCTTCCAACCTTCAGCAGTGACTCTGCAGCCTGCCACTGTGTTTCACCTAATCACAGTGGTGCACTGTGCTCCACCTACCACAGTGCCCTTCTGTCCCTATTATTTGGGAGGAGGGTGGGAAAAACACTTTGGAGCAAGTTTGTGAGCTCACCACCACTGTACAGCCCATTTTAGCTGCTCTTTTTTGCCCTGCCCCCAGGCTCTCCCCACCCAACCATTTGTTTCCACCTCATTGTTCCCTTGTCTCACCCCCTTTGTGACCTCACTCATTCCTCCCCTCTTTGTGATTCCTGTATCTAGCTCTGCCCCTTCTCCCTTCCCCCCTTCCCTGCACTTCCCACTCTCTTGGCCTGGGCTGTGGGACAATGTGGCCTGCCCCTTTAATTGGGCAACCCACTTTGTCCACCGAACCCACCAATAAAGACACCTACCAATTTAATGTGTGGTTGCTCAGTCTTGGCAATAACTTTACTGTTTGTCATAGTTACAATAATTCACAATAATATTTTTACAATGGTACATATCCATCTTTCGTGTATAGTTCCTTTATCATCATATTTATATTTACATTATCTGCATACATTATCTCCTTCACAGTCTTGTTGGCCTCTTAATCCCTAAAACATCTCTTCTTCTCTTCTGCCCCCCAGCCGTACATCATGGGGGGCCTGGTCTCTTCCTCTTATGTCCTGAATGGGGGGCATGAGCGTACACACCATGCCTCTGTCTCTTATTTGTCCAACTTGTGTCCTTATTTTCTTTCCTCCCTCCTTTTCCTTGTCTTCCTTCCCCCTTTTCCATTAGTCCACCTCCAGCTTGCGATGGACTTCCCCCCTCTTTTTTTTTGACCTAACTTATCTCTGCTTTAGCTATGCTTCAATGGCATTTGACATTTCTGTGTTGAACATAGACAAGCCAAGTCCTAATAAATGTACCCCATCCCCCCTATAATATTCATCTACTCACTCCAGGATCCCATGGTGAATGATTAATCCCCTTACTTCCTGGAACACTCTCCCTACTCACGCATTCATGTGCTTTCTGGCCCTGTCCATCCCCTTATGGTTCTCTGCCTGTCTTCACACCCTCCGAGGTGTGATGTCTGACCATGCAAATGTAACCTCTGTCCACCTTTCCTTTATTATTTTTACATCATGCTTTATCTGATAAAAGATGTCCAGCCAGGGCCTTGTTCCTAGGTCATTGCCCCCAAGATGCACTATGATCAGGCCAGGCTGCCTACGATCCCTCCTGATTTCTCTGAGTTCTGGCAGTAGCTGCGACCATCTCATGCCCCGCTGACCTTTCCACACCAGTCAGATTGTGTCAGTGTCCAGATATGGCTGTTTTCCCCCTTGCCTCCTGGCTGCCCATTTCTCTGTCCAATGGACACATGAATGTCCACAAATCCACACTTCTAGCATCTTGGTTGAACCTGAGTAATCAAAATCAGAAAAATGATTATTTAGTTTCTTCCCCCTCATCCCCCCCTCCCCCGTCTTCTTCTTGTGCCTGCTGCAGGGGAGAGAAAAGAAACATCATTATTGTTGCAGCTTTTGTATGTGTGTTTTATAACATCTCAAAGCCCATCTTCCCCATTCTTTGATCTCCTCTGGCCCACTGCCCTGCGCTACCATTGCTGATGCAGACCCAATTCTAAAAGAATGAGAGGAATACCCTTCCACCAGTTCCCCCACAAATCTGAGTACCTTACTCAGTATAACAGCTACCTGGTACCCTGAGACTAGTCTGCTGTCCCCATGTATAAACATCATTCCATTCCCCTGGTTTGGGCAATCTGCCATGTGCATGTACAGTGCCACTACTGGGCAAATGGTTTTATTTGGATGTTTCCTCAACCAAACCTTCCTCCCTTGCCCCTGCTGATCAGTTTTGGACTGCCTTAATAGTACTGTCATGGCCTCACCCTTCCATTCGATGTCCTCCCATCAGACTCCCCACCTTCTTCCCTTCTGCTGTGGCCCACTATCTCACTCAATTGAAAGACCCCACTATACATGGTTGTGTACAGCACCCTAAATAACATCACTTCCCTTGTGGAACTGCAGATATGCTGCAAACCTCTAATCAACCTTATCATCAACCCTTCAGATATCAGTTTCCTGCTATCCTGTCTCTTTCCTGTTCCCCTCATCCAACCCTTCATCATCCTGTGGATCAGGTTGGTTTTTGTATGTTCATCACATCCCTTCAGTGTACATATCTGACCTATTGGTGCCAGATGTACCCCCATGAGTGAATGTGCCATGTTCTGCTTCCAACCCAAAACTATAAATTGTGCCACCTGTTCCCCCATTACTGGCCCACTTACCAGTCCACAGTACTGCTCCCAAAATCTCTGAAATGCCTTCCAAGAGGTTTCATAAGCTCTCAGGGTCCGGAGGGCCCAGGAGTTGTGGAACAAGACTTCAGCTCCCCCCAATCCAATCATCCATATGTACGGTGGAATGGTGGTCTTCTTGTTCTCCGCTCTAGGTGCAACGGTCCTGAATTTGTCCTTATGAAATCTGGAGAGGCAATCAGCTATCACACAGTCAACACCATCGATGTGCTTCACCCTGAACTACATGTTCACGGTCAAGCCCAACCATACCATCCTGCCCAGTACTCTCATTACTCTCTCTGATTTCATCCTTTTCTTGTTCATTACTTCCACTACTGCCTTATTGTCACTCCAGATTGTGACCCATTTGTTCCTTAGCTCCCCTCCCCATACTATCATGGCCACTCATATGGGAAACAGTTCTAAAAAGGTGATGTCCCTCATCACTCCTTCCTGTGTGCAGACCTCTGGCCATGGCTTCATGAACCAGTGACCTTAGAAATACCCTCCCATGCCAATACCCCCGACGGCATCTGTATATAGATGTAGGTCCATATTGTAAAGCCATTCATCCTGCCAGAATGTGTGCCCATTATACTCTTGTATAAAAAGCTTGCAAGCTGTCATGTCCTCTCTAGTCCTCTTATTGAGGTCAACCCAGTGATGGGGCTGTGGAGCCCCCCACATTGCCCATGCTATCCTCAGCATGAACGCTCACCTCGGTGTGATGGCCCTACATGCAAAGTTCAAATGACCCAGCAGCCACTGTTCCTGTTGCAGCCATACCCTCCTGCAACCCCCTACTGTCTTCAACAGCTCCCTAAGTTTCTTCACCTTCTGGTCAGGCAACCAAAACAGTTCCTGGGCCATGTCCAACTCCACCCCAGGAGCTCTATTGTTCGACTTGGGCCTTCGGTCTTGTCTTCTGCCAATGGGGCCCCCACCTCCTTATATAGCACCTGAAAATAACTAATCATGTTCTGGGCCTCTAACCTCCCTTCTCCAATGAACAGAAAATCATCAAGGTAGTGTACTACTGTCTGGTAACCGAATCGGGTCTGGAAAGCCCATTGCAGTCAAGTTCTAAACATCTCAAATGTAGCACATGCTATTGAACACCCCATAGGCATGGCCTTACTGAAATAATACATCCCCTCCACCTGGAAACCCAATAAGTCCCAATCCTCTGGCCTGACCGGTAGTAGGTGAAAGGCTGCCTGTATGTCCATTTTCACCAGCCAGGCCTCCTGCTTTGACCTAATCAACTGCAACCCATCCTCTGGAGTGGCGTAGGTGACCCTGCAGTCCTCCTCCCCAATAGCATCATTGACTGAGTCCCCTTCTGGGTAGGATAGGTGATGTATCACCCAGTACTCACCCTTCTGCTTCTTGGGGACTAGCCCCAATGGGGAGACCCTCATATTTGGCAGTGGAGGGGTGGTGAAAGGACCTTCAACCCTCCCTGCCCTGACCTTTTTCTGAATTTTTTGTATCAAAATTCACTCTTTCCCTTGTACAGATTTGAGGTTCTTTGCACTCATCTGCTTCCTGCACTCCTTGAACTATAAGCTAAAACCTGATCTAAAACCCGCCTCAATTTTTCAGCTGCTTCCCTGTCTGGGTAACCCCCAGCCCATTGTCCATCTCTGCTATGCTTATGGGTGTCCAAGCTAGCCAAAAAAGCCTTTTTTCCCCTTTTCATGCATCTTGGTTTCGGGGTTAATAGGCCTGTCCCCTCCCCCCTTTTCCTCTCCACCATTGCTGTCCCTGAAAGGAGTTCTGGCTGTTCCAAAAGGGTGGCTGGTATGCGTTGTCCTGGCTGCCCGCCCCCTTATCCCAGCTGTATCTACACTTGGACACCAGGTGGTGCCCCCAGCATTTGGAGCAGACATGCCAGAACCAGCAATTCGGCCATGAACAGGAGGCCCTGTTGTAGCCCCAACATGCCTTCATTGCCATCCCCCCTTCTCTCCCCTTCCATTTCCTAGTCTAAGGGACCCATATCAATTTCCAGCCATAAATCTATCTGTCTTGCATCCCACTGCACATCCCCAAAATGAGCCATTCTCTTCATATAGTTTTCATCATAACGTAGCTAACTATGTCCCCCCCATACGCATTTCTTATTATGAGGGAGTAGTTTTAGAGTGGGGTAGCTAGCTCTAGCTGCTTCTCAATCACAATGGCCATAAAATAAGTTAAACGTGTGGACCAATTATCCCAGGTTTTTCCCTTCCATTCTTTATCCTCATCTTACTTTTTTAGCAGTACCACTGCCGCTGCCATGTCCTTCTTCTCAAAACTATCCTTCTCTTCATATTTGTCCTTACTGTCTACATTCACCAGTGCAAAAATGTCTACATATTCCCCTTTCCATATCTTCTCTTTTATGGCCGTAGGGACATGGTCTGCTATCCTCACCCCAGGTGCCCCCAGTTCCTTTCTTACCCCCTGGTTTCCAACTGTAGCTACCTCCCCTTTGTCCTCACTGCCTCCCTTCAATTCACATAGGGCCTTCTTTAGCTGTCCTATACCATTCTCCCCCAATGCCTTTCAACATTTGCTCTATATATTCTTTCACGCTGCTCTCAATAGTCATCCCTTGATTACCTGCTATGGGTGTCTGTGGGGCTCCAGGCCCCAGCGTGGTTAGTCCTGGCATGGTATGATGAACCATCTGTGGCAAAGCTGGCCTTGGGAGAAAGTCTGGTAGGATGGGCTGGAGCCTCAGTGCCTCAGGTTCTGGTACTACCCTGGGGTCTGGGCCGTGGTCTGGGCTCGGCTCAGGGACAGGATTATTCGGAGTCAGACAATTAGGGGTCTTTGCTTCATGTTCCGGTACTATTACCCTGGGTTTTGGTACACTGCTCCTTGTTGGCACCCTCTTGTTCACCTCCTTATCCTTCCCCTTCTGCTTTGTGCCCTTCTCCCCCCCCCCTTCTGGCGCGACCACCTCCAGCAACCAATTCGCCTTCTCCGCCAGGTCCATTTCTGCTTTGTAGCATCCCTCTTTGCTGGGCTTTGCCTTCTTTGGTGCCATCCTCATTCTGTATCTACATAGACACAATGTCTAAGTCAACATAAGACAGCCAAAGAGAGGAAAAGAAAAAAAAAACATTTCATAGGGTGAAATGGCACCTTGTCTAAACCCAGGGCTACCAATTAAACTGAAGCTTATTTCCAGCTGGGCCTGGTTGGCCAGGCCACTGTTTGCTTCCTTAAAATGCCCCTGTAAACCTCGGGCTTGCCCGTAACTCCCATTCCCATATCGTCCCACCGCAACAATTCAACTTGCCATTCTTTAATAACTAATCTTATTGGACATTACAGTTAAATTTTACAATTAACCCATTTTTTGTGCAAAACATGGAATATATGTAACTAGTTATATGGGAAAGGATGATATGATTGAGATGATTCTATTAATTAATGGTGAAAAATTGTTTTAATTATTATGAACAACCAAATGGTTTATGTCTCTGACAGAAATGAAATATCAAATGACCCTCCTGGTGGTTGAACCTCAGACTGTATACACCAAAGGCAAGAATGCCACCTGAGGTTCCATATGGTTTCAAGTTACCTTTGGGGAAACCCTCACCCCCCACATGCCCATTATAAAATCCTCTGCTGCCTGCCCTCAGTGGCAACAATACTTAGGAGAGGTTGACTTATGTATTTTATTTCTAATCTGTAAACGCATAAGGGAAAACATCTTTAAATCCCAGCCCCTTCTCATCCACACTGTGCATGTTCCTCCCTCTCCTCACTTCCCTATCCAGCCTTCAGCTGGGATCCATCCGACCCATGTGGCGATGACATCACACTCTATCGCCACGTGGTTGGCCCTAGTCCTCTCCATCTCCTCACACCCTTTGTACCCCCGACAAAAAAAAAACAGCCTGAAAATCCCCAAACAAATGCACTGGTAGGCTGATATGCTGTTTGCAAAACCCCCCAACACAAAACGCCACTATGCAGCGTGCCTCCGAGAGAACGTTTGCTCCTTCTGTTATAGCTGGCGTCAGCTCAACACACGATGCCTGGTAACCGAAATGCCATGTTCCAGGCCAGTTACTACAGCAGCTCCCAGTAATCTCACATTACCGGCTGAATTTCTACCTCGCCACATGAGTAAATGACTCAATACGGGGAGAAGGGCACCCTGAGTGACTACCGCTCACACAGCTCTGGCATCCTAAAGAGGCCTGTCGAATCAGCAGCTAGCAGCCCAAAACCAGGGGTGCATGGAGGAAGCTGACTGGCCCCAGGCTCTCCATGGAGCTAGAGCTATCCTGTGGAAGCCAAACATGTAAAATTTAGCGGTTTGCTTACAGAAGTTACTTGTCGTGCTTCAAGCTGCATTATGCGGGAAAACAGTCGAAGGGATCACCCCAGGTTCCTGTACTCCACTCTAACTCTTAATTTAACCACTGTTCCACCATACCCTTGTGGTAATTGGTTCTGTTTGTCTATTCCAGTGGAAACCTGTGCCTGTAAGCAGCACAATTCAAACCTCTTCCAGCGCTTGTCTCCATTGCAAACCTGAAGTTCTCACTCTGCTCCATAAAACAATTAAGTACCTTTCCTTCACTTGGTTCCTTTGTCTACTCACTGTATTCTCTCCTGCTCCTCGTCTCTTTTCTTTTTTTTTTTTAAATTACGCTTAATTGTATTATGTTATTTACTCAGAATCCAAACAAAAGCCCACTGGCTCTATAATTTGCCACGACTGATGTGCATCCCAAAAAAAACACTTTGGAACAAGTTTGTGAGCTCACAACCGCTGTGCAGCCACTTTTAGCTGCCCTTTTTTGCCCTGCTCCTAGACTCCACCCACCCAACCATTTGTTGCCAACTCATTGTTCTCTTGTCTCTTGTCTCACCCCCTTTGTGACCTCACTCATTTCTCCCCTCTTTCTGACTCCTGTCTCTAGCTCCACCCCTTCTCCCCTCCCCCCTTTCCTGCTCTTCCCACTCTCTTGGCCTGGGCTGTGGGACAATGGGGCCTGCCCCTTTAATTGGGCAACCCACTTTGTTGGGACCAGATAGCACTCAGGTAGTACCAACAAGAGCAGCAATTTAGCAATTTTGAGAGTGTGTAGTGTAAAATTGCAGTTTGAATCAACAGAGCTCAGCTTTCATGTGACTGCGTAGCTCAGCAGTCAAGCCATGACCCGCCAACCTCCTCTTTTGTCAAAAGGTTTAATAGCCTAACAATTAGAGTACAAGCATGTGTACCAGTATGCCAGTTATTTAACCTCTTGTGCTCCTCCTATCCACCTAGCCATATAATTGTTTTGAAGCAGTACTCCACTGAAAACAAGGTGTTGTATTTCACTTGGTTAGTCCTGTGCTAACCTGATCAATGCTTTTAATCTCATAGATCACACTGTGTTAGTAAGAAAATTAAAGGGCCATTGAATGAGTGACTACACTGCATGTTGGTTTCAGGATTATTTAACAAATAGGGTATAAATAACAAAACAGGCATAATTAAATCAGAACCTCTGGGGGTAAGTTTGGGGATCCCCCAGGGTTCAATTCTGGTTCCACTCCTGTTTTTCATATATGTTAATGACTTAATTAAGGTACGTGAGGTGTTTTTCATGATTATGTACACTGATAATACAGTGATATCCTGTGCTGGGAAAACAGGAGTGGACCTACAGAAATGCCTGCATTACACATATAATAAGCTGCAAAACTAGTTTTACAAAAATAGACTTTTGTTAAATGAAAAGAAAACAAGGGTAATGACTTTTGGGACTTGACAAAGAATAGATACGTATGGACATAAACTACACATCATTGGATCTGAAAATGAACCATTATAAGTTGTTGAGAACTTTAATTATCTAGGTACATTCCTGGGTGGTGCCTGAAAATAGGCATATGTATGCCAAGTGCACCCTACCCAGTAAAGAAAAACTAAATAAAAAATATAATAGATCAAACATTACTTTTGCAAGACCATGTAAATAAAGCAACCAGAAAAGTCAACAGTAAGTTAGGTTACTTTTATAGAAATCAAAATAACTTAACAAATGAAGTTAAAGCAGTAATTGCAATTTCAAAACAGGTGTTATTTCCTGCTTTAGAGTACAACTCAGTCTTATTATATCAAGATTCAGAAAGTGTCATGTCTAAATATGTTGTCATTTTTAATACCATATGCTGATTTGTTACAAGATCTTCTAAACAGGCTCACCAATCAGTCAACATGTTTATTAATTTGACTTTCAAAGGCATTACAATAATAAAGGACATAATAAAAAATTTTGTAGTAAAAAGACACATCTATAAAAATATTCCTTCATCTATCCATACATTCCGCCTCTTGACTATCATTCCATTCTAGCAAAGCATTCTGAAAGAAACTTTATAGTATATATTTTTATATATTTATGTCTAACTCTAAAAAACTTAAGAAATAAAGAATCCAGTTGAATTACTTTAGCTAATTCAGCGGTTTGCCAGAAACAAAGCCTGGTGTGTGTGTAATATAGCTCCAGCACTTTTTCTCCCAGGCCAAACCCACATAGGAGCTGCTTTCAGTTTTTACCCTGTGTCTGGAAGCTGACATCTTAATTTGTACAGTATTGCAGTTTCTGAGCCTGCTGTTCCAAATCTGTGTCCCAGTTTAAATAAAAAAAAAATAAAAGAACCGGCTTGTAGAGCACCAGATTCAATTCTAAGCAGCTGCCATTTTCTAAGCACACTCAAACCCTGCCTCTGCAGCTACCCCACAAGGGTAGTCACCGGAGCATAGTTACCTGAGCCAGTTTCCTTTGGGAGGCTTGTTTACTGGGCACAAATAAAATAAAAAAGGAACAAAGGAAACTCTGCTCAGCCAAGGGTTTTTCTCCGAGGGTCTACCCCACATGCTCCACTGACCCCAGCCCCCACAGCAAACAGTTTAAACAACAGGACCACACAGTTCCAAATGGTACAAGTTTAAACTCAAATTACTTAGTGCCTAAATTTTTCCTGGCCAATTGAAGTTTCACGTACCTTAAGCTTTTACTCCTCCCACTGAAACTGACCTTATAAACCTCTCTCTTTTCCAGCAGACTCTGGGAACTAGGGTCGTGAGGGCCCCTGAATCGAATCCAGCCCTCCTCTGCAGTCTCGGGACCAGACCCCCCAAGGAATACAGGTACGCAGCAGTTTGCAGAAAGACTTTTGGCAGCAGGATGCAGTTCTGGCGCCATTTTTTTGAATTCACAGACTGCTGCTTAATCCAGCCTGTGTCTCCCACTGCCTGTGTGCTTCTACCCTGCCGGCTCCCCATCACCACCCTTGATGAGCTCCTCCTTTTATAGGCTGTAGTCACATGACTATAAAAAGCTTCACATGACTCTAAAAAGCTATCAGCCTATTTTCGCATTTGCAGCTTATCAGCTGCTGCCACCAGAGGGCTCAAATAACAAACTCTCAGCCTCCGAATCTCAAGATTCAGTCCAAAATGCTGCTGCCCAAAGCTCTATTTCTCCTCTCCCTGGCCTCTCTATCCTCTTTGCCCCCTGCCACCCTCCCAAGCCGTGAACCACCACCGTCATTGCCCCCAAGGCAAACTCATCCATACTACACTACTTACTCACACTCGCCTGCTCAGAACTTGGGTCCCAGCTATTACGGGCACATTAGTGCCACTATCCTTCCTCCCTCTTTTCACCTGGGACTCCTGGCCTTACACACCCCTACCAGCCACTACTCCCCCACTCCCCCCTCCATTTGTACCACTACAACCAGCCCAAACGCCCTGCAGTCAAAGCTAAAACATATTATCTGCCTACTTTTGCTCCTGGCTGGGGACATAGAGGCAAACCCCGGCCCAACCACCCCAAATACAAATTCCCACCCCCCCCTTTCTGTTTTCCAAAAGGCCTCCATATCCTGCACCTAAACACTTGCAGTTTGCTATCTAAAATCTCGCTGCTGCAACAAACTGCTCTAACACTGTGCCCAGACATGTGTCTTATCTGAAACTTGGCTAAAACCTCACCACATGGATGCCAAAGTATCCATACCAGGGTACACAATAATTAGACATGACCGGCCTGGTAAAAAGAGAGGAGGAGACACGGCTATGTATATCGCCAACAGTCCCCAGTTCACTAAAGTGGACATCCCCTCATTTCCTGGACACATAGATTCCTTACTCATAAAACTCACACTCCCATGCTCCACCCCCATATATGTGGCAGGCTCGTACTGCCCCCCCGTACAATCCCCGAGTACATCCTCTCCCACTTAATCTCCTTACAGACCCTAGCTGTGGGGGGTGATCTCCACGCCACCGGTGATTTTAATACAAACTGGTTAGGGCCAGACAAAGCCCACCTAAAGACCAAAATTAAGTCCCTAAACCTAACCCAACTCATTGCCAATCCCACCAGACTTAACCACAAGTCTCAAAATCAATTTTTACTGGATTGGGCTCTTACCTCCCACTCCCACAGAATCCTAAGCGCTGGCCTATTAACTGATTCCATAAGTGATCATCACATGATTTACTTGATCAGGAAAGTGCATGGCCCCACTGCCCCCTCAAAACACTATATACCAAGTCCTACAACTCCCTCAACCTAGCATCTCTCTTGCTGGACCTAGGACACACAAACTGGTCCTTTATCTCAAAAGCATCCTCCATTGACACCGCTTTTGAGGTTTTCAAATCCAGCTTCCTAAAAGTCTGGGACAAACATGCCCCCCTATGCAAGAAAAGAGTTAGAGGCGCACACCTCCCATGGATCTCAGCAGATATAATCAAATTATGCCACACAAGGGACCACGCCTGGAAAGCCTTCAAGAAGCTGGACACTCAGCAGCACCTCACCACATACAGATCCCTATGAAATACCTGCACAAACTCCATCCGCCAAGCCCCAAAAAATGACTTCCTCTCGGCTTTTAGCAAAAACATAAATCATCCAACTGATTTCTGGAAATCACTAAAATCCCTTATATCCCCCCCCACTCAACCCCAACCCCCCACACTATCTGTCCAGGGCTCCCTCATCTCCGATCCCATCGATGTAGCTGAAACTTTAAACACCCACTTCTCCAGTTGCGCAGAAAAACTCCTGTCCTCCCTCCGCTATACTCACCCCTCAACCTCCCCTCGCTTATGCCCCCCCTAAACCTGCCCACCCTGTCCTGCTGTTCTCTTTCCATCCAGTAACCGAAGCAGAAGTCTTACAATCTTTATGGGCCCTGAACCGTAACAAAGGCAAATGCCTGGACATCCATGGACGCTAAGATGCTCTTCCTATCTGCCGAAGTTATAGCTGCTCCTATAACCGACCTTTTTAACCTCTCTTTCTCTCTGGGCAAGCTCCCTACTGCCTGGAAGCAGGCCACCATTATCCTGCTGCCAAAAGGGGGCGATCCATCCTCCCAAGGAAATTACAGACCCATCTCTCTACTCGCTATACTGTCCAAATTACAGGAACGTTTGGTCTTATCCCAACTCACTCCTTACCTGGATGGATCCTCTTTCTTCATTCCATTCCAATCGGTCTTCCATAAATCCCACTCCACCATCACATCCCTGTTATGTGTCACCGGCGACATTCTCATGGGTATGGACAAAGGACACATCACCACGGCCATCTTTATCGACCTAGCAAAGGCTTTTGATACCGTCTCCCACTCCCTACTCCTCTCCAAACTCACAGATGCAGGGCTTTCTAAACCAACCACAAATTGTTTCCAAGACTACCTAGTGGGCAGGACCCAGACCATCAAACTCGCCTCACACACCTCGAACCCACTACCAGTCTCATCCGGCGTCCCCCAAGGATCTGTCCTAGGTCCCCTACTCTTCTCCATTTTTCTAAATGACCTCCCATCTTCCTGCAAACATTCATCTATCCAGATGCATGCAGATGACACTGTCCTTTATGCTTCTGGCCCTACAACATCTAGCGTAGCTGCCCTCCTCCAAGAAGATTTCTACGCCATCCAGCACTGGTATAGGTCCAACCAGTTATTCTGAAACTCTAAAAAAAACTGTATCCCAAACTTTTGGCTCCCAACAAAGACTCTCCCATCAGTCCCCCTGCACCCTTTTTAAACTCTGGACAGGACCCTCCTGGAGAATTGCACTTGCTACAGGTATTTAGGTGTCTGGCTTGACCAACACCTAGACTTCTCCTCCGACATCGAATCCTTGCACAAGAAGCTCCTCTCAAAGCTCGGCGCTCTATACCAAAACAAAAGCTGCCTCCCCACACAGACTAGGCAAACCATTGTCAAAAAAATAATTCTGCCCGTTCTCGACTATGGAGATATAGTATACACCACAGCCCCTGCATCCGCCATGGCCAGCCTCGACACCCTGTTTCACTCTTTCTGTCACTTTATCCTCAATTGCCCACATTCTACACACCACTGCAACCTTTACACCTCTCTAACCCTGCCATCCCTCCATGACCATAGACTAACAAACTGTGCCAGGTTTGCAGCCAAATATTGGTCCCTCTCCCTCTGACCCTACCTGTCCTCTACCCTCTCCCAACAACCTCCACCTGTGTACTCCCTCAGGAGCACAGACCCTAGACTGCTGCATGTTCCATTCATGCACACTAAAAAAGGCCAGGCTGCTTTTAACTACCAAATCCCTCAAATCTGGAACGCCCTACCTGCCCCCATAAGACATGCTCCAAACCCCTGCCAACAAAATTGCCTACTCCGAGGGCATTTCTCCTCCAGCTGCTCCTGTTTCAATTAATTTAACCATACACCTATGGTGTAAATAACTGCTCCCAAGTTGACTACCCCTCCAATTTTTCTCTACACTATGTATGTATTACCTCTGTCTGTAACCATTTTCACTAAATGTGGAAATATGATGCTTGTTGTTCCATTTTTGTACTATGTATGAAAAATTTTTTCTTGTAAATCAACATGTTTGTAAATTGGGTCTCAGCCCCCAGGTTGCATCTGGAACTGAGCATGTTGCTCAGTATGCCATCCTGGTAAAACTCGTAAATAAATAAATAACAGTGACTGCTGAAAGGTGATTGACGTTAGGGCGAGTGTACATCACCAAAAATAAATTTTGGCGATGTACACTCCAGGCGCAGAGCAGAAGGGCACTTTTTTTTTATGTAGGAGCTGTGTCCCACTCACCCCTCTACTAAAGGATTCTCAACTCTTGGGGGGTGCATCTCGGGGGGGTGAAAAACTGGGGTAAACAGTTTTCACAGTCAGGTGCAACAAAATGAACTCACTCCCAGATGCCGAAGCTGGCACCCTCACAACCCTAGCCTGCCACCCACTCACCCACCACACCACGGGGGCCAGCTCACCAGCCCACCACTGCACTACAACTCACAAAGCCTCCCTCCCTTTCCACCAGTCATTCGGAGTGCTCACTCCTCCCCGTGAGTGTGTACATATAGCGACATCCTGTCACTATATTCGTGGGCGCCCCATCTGGTCACCCTCCCTGCTTGGTAGCCATGTTGACTGCTGTCGTGATTGTGTCACCCTTTTTGAAAGCGCCGATCACAGTCTTCATTGTCACAGACTACCAATTCAGCACTACATACATTTTAAACAGGACTACAATGCGTTCAGGTCTGCTTACCTATACCCTCAAGAGGAGTATTGCAACCTGTAATCACAAATCCAAACTTGGAAGGCAGGTCCACAAATGGACCATAAAAAGTTAGCCCTTGGGTTCTTTCTTGATGTGAAATTAAATACTATTAATCATTATTTGTCCCTGGTACACCTTTTTATGACATAGATGATTATTGTAAAGGACAACCATAAATATTGCAGCATGTGATTCAAGGCAACAGTATCAATATTCAAAAAAACAATGGTTAGGACACAATAAACCATTACAAGGAGCATGAGTCTAGCAGGGTCCAGTTTCAAGGGTGCATGGAAATAATTTAGCAATCATTTTTTTCCTAGCTCTTGTCACAAACCCACTCCTGGGGACTGGGTCCACTGAGCTCATAGTGCCCAACCCTAAGTGCAATCTATGGCAGGGGGAACAGGAATACCATCCAAATGCCCTCCTAGAGTGCTCCCTGAGTTCGCAACTGAACACTCACCACAAGACCCCAGGGCTTCCTCTCTAATCTGGGTAACGGTAAAATACAGTCTCAAGTCTGTAGCCAGGTGAGAACCCTCCTCTGTTGCTGTACTGGGGGGAAGACCCATGCATTATGAGCTCTTCGGGGTTTCATTGGTTTCATAGGTTTCACAGTTTTTTTCAAGCTAGAGAGCAATAGTCCATAATGCTTGCCTATTAATTTTGGCTATAATTACATATATTTATCTTTATCTGACATCACCAGATCCAAGTTTTTTTTGAATGTATACATATTTGCACTTTCTACTACAACAGTAGGAAGGTTATTCCATATTGGGATTGATCTTACACTGAACCAGTTTTTCCTCCTTAATGAATTCCATTTTCCAGTCAGTAACTGTTTGTTATGTCTACGACTACTAAGTCTGAATTTAGATTCGAATAAACCTATTCCCTCAGTAAGTGCAGACTCTTGTAGTAGGCCATAAATGAGGCACAGATCTCCCCTAAGCCCTCTGTATTTTAAAGTATACAATTTCAAATCCTTCAGCCTGTTTTCATAGCCCTTCCCTTTCATTCCTATTATTGCCCTACTAAATCATCTCTGTACTCTTTCCATTTTGTTAATGTCTTCCTTTATGTATGGAGACCACACTTGCACACAATACTCAAGATGAGGTCTCACCAGAGCATTATACAATGGCAACATAACTTCCTCTGTCCTGCTTGCCGCATGTCTAAATATACAATTTAGATTCTGGTTTGCCTTTTTAATTTGTTTATTACAATGCAATTTAAATTTCAAATCGGGGTAATGATAAGCCCAAGGTCCCTTTCTTCTATAGTCTGGTGCAGTGTTTGATTCGCCAATTTGTATGTAAAATGTGGGCTATGTTTTCCCAAATGCATCACCTTACATTTGTCACTATTTAATATTAATTTCTTCTCATGGGCCCATTTTGTAACTTCATCAAGAAAGTTTTGTAGGAGAATGTTTTCATCGTTGTTGTTGATAATAGAGCCTATACGGCTATCATCTGCAAACTTAAGCAGCCAGATGTTATTTTTGTTTGATTCTAAGGAAGAAATATAGATATTAAATAAACAAGGACCCAGCACTGACCCCGGCAGAACGCCACTAGTCACATTTGCCCATTCTGATAGTTCTCCATTTATGGCTACTCTCTGTTTCCTATTCCTAAGCCACTTTATTATCCAATTTACAATGTTTGGATTCAATTTAGCTTCTCTTAGGGCATTGAGAAGTTCCAAATGCGGGATTTTATCAAATGCTTTAGCAAAATCTATGAACACTAAGTCTACCTAGTTGCCTTTATCAATTTCTTCAGTAACTTTATTATAAAAGGTCAATAGGTTAGTTAGACATGATCTTGATTTGGTGAAACCATGTTGGTAATTATCAATAAGTTTACTATGGTTTAAATGTTCCAAAATAATTTTCTCAACAAACTGTTCAAGGAGTTTCCTGATTAGTGATGTAAGACATATGGGTCTAAAATTTTCTGGCTTGTTAGTAGACCCTTTTTATGTATAGGTACAACTGTTGCTACTCTCCAATCATTTGGGACTTCCCCGCTATCTAATGAATGTTAGAATATATTAGTCAGGGGTAGATAAATCGCATTAGCAAGTTCCCTTAGTACCCTTGTATGAATGTCATCTGGACCAGGGGATTTGTTGATATTTATTTTATTAAATTTATCTGAAACATCTTTAGGCTGAATTAAAAATCTGCCAGGTATGGAGCCCTCCAGTTCTTTTATTTCACCTTGGGAAGTAATATTGAAAACTGAAGAAAAATATTGATTCTGAATATCTGCTGTTTCATGTTTATCTGCTACACAACCAGATTGCATGGTAAATGGGCCTATAGTCTTTGAATTACCTTTGGTTTTGTTTATATAAGAAACAAATAATTTCTTCACCCTTGATGCTAATTTTAGTTCAAATTGTTTTTTTTCTGGTCTTATTTTAGTTTTTATTGTTTTTAATAAATCTCTATATTTCAAATTGAGATGTGTGAAACCTTTTTGTATTTGTTTATATAATTTGTTTTTTATTAATTGTTTTTATTTTAGAAGACATCCATCCTGGTGTAGGTCTGTGATTAGATTCATATTTGCTTTTAGTAGGAATATTTGTTTTAATAAGGTCCTTCAATTTGTTAACCAGTAACTGCCATTTAGCCTCTACTGATAGGTTTGTAATTAAAACCTGCCAATCCCAGCATTTTATAATATTTTTCATATTTACAAAGTTAGCTTTGGTAAAATTTAAGATTCTAGTTATGCCAGTAGCTTACATGGATTTACTATTTGTAATTTGAAATTGAACAGTATTATGGTCGCTGTTACCTAATGGTACTTTAACATCAATTTGGGTTACACAATGGGCAATATTTGTTAGTATAAGATCCAATATTCTATTGCCCCTAGTATTATTTTGGACCAGTTGTTCTCAAATGGTGAGGCCAGCCTCCTTGGGGAGGCCCCAACCTGTTCCAGGGGAGGCTCAAGCAAGTCTGAAAAAGTGCTGTATTTAAATTTTGGGTTTTATATATTTTGTGTGATAAGATGAAGCAAACTGAAAGAGGATAATAATAGTAGGTGAATTTTATGTATTTATTTACTAATAGGTGACAAGGGAAGGTGAATGAGCCAAGGCTCATTACAGGTGCACCAGGGAAGGGTAGGGTGACTACATTTCAAAGGTAACTGCAAAACAGTCAGAAATATACAATGAGCAAAGTGCAAATACATATGAATAAATTAATAATGAGTGGTGGTAATTGATCAATTTGTAAACTGATGGCAGAACAGCCCAAATACAAGAGTTGAGCATAGAAGTGCTAAGAGCAATAGCAGGAAGGAGCAAAGTAATCCACGAGATGTTGCTTAGGAGCAGAGAAGGAGGGGAAGAGGCAAAGTATGTAGGAAGGTTATTTCACATAGAGAGGAAACAGAGGAAGTAGTCTGACCCATGAAGGTACTGCAACAAGGGGTAACAATGGTTCAAGAATGAAAATAGCAGAGCAAGTAGGTTGGCCTGGGAGGGGGGTTACAATAAGCTGAATAATAATATTTGTTTATTTTATTTATTATATATTATCTTATTTATTTGTTATTCAGATAACACCTTTGAGCACAGGAGCTCTTTTCAAAAGTTCCAAGTCAGTATAAAAGAAAGAACTGAATATAAACCAAGTACTCAAAGGGGTTTCAATTTATTCATGGTGTACTGCGCAAAGTACAGTATGTTATTTTTCTTTGGGGAGGCCCAAGATTATTTAAATTTTTGGGGGAGGCTCAAAATCTTTTCCATGGATTTGGGGAGGCTCACTGTGACAAAGTCTGAGAATCTAAACCTATTTCATTAAATAACTCCACATAACATCTATTAACTTTATCTATTGTGGATACATGTTCCCAATTTACACTGTTTAACTTGAAATCTCCCATAATTACATAGTTTTTTGATGGGTAGAGGTTTTTAAGATAATGTAATAATTTTCCATCATTATCAGGATTCATGGAAGGACGTCTGTATACTAGACCCAGAATAAATGATGGGCCTATCTGAGGTTTTATTCTAATCCATAGAGTTTCAAGATCAGTACCATCTATGACTTCTTCACTATCAATTGATTGATGGACATATATAGCTACCCCTCCACCTTTTCTGTACTCTCTATTTTTTAAATATAAATTATATCCCTGGATACTTTTGTACCAGGAATCGCTATCATCCCACCAAGTCTCAGTAATAAGGGCAATAAGAATGTCATTCATCCCAAGGTACAATTTGAACTCATCAAATTTGTTTGTTAGATTATGTGCATTTAGAAGGACCCCATTCCAACCACAATCTTTTGTTTTTATCACAGTTTTGCAGATAATTTCCTATTTCAGGGGTAAAGCATTGAGCTTCACCCCCCTTATCCAGTTTAAATGAAATGCTATTACCCTGTTAATTTTGTTAGCCAGCATCCTAGTACCAATCTAGCTAAGGAGAAGACCATCACTTTTATAACATTTTATATTTTTGAAAGTCTGAGTATTGCCCATAAATCCTATGTTCTCCATCATACAAAATTGTCTTAACCAAGAATTTAGTTGTTTAGCTTGTTTGTTTCTGTATGTCTGATTTCCTAGTAATGGTAAAATGCCAGACAAAATGATGTCTCCCCTTCTTTCTTTGATCCTTAGAACAATTTTTTTTATAGTTTTCCTGGATATTTGTCAAGACCCATTTAGATAAGTCATTTACTCCAACATGTAGGATAACTAATGGTTTGTGTGTGTTTTGCCCACATAATCCCTTATTATGTCTTCTACAGGTGGTGCAGAAACCTTGTTCCCCTTTACAGACCCATCCCAAGACCTATGTATTTGCCCTACTTTAGGCACCCAGATTCCCTTTCCAGGATCCTAGTCTTTGGTAGTGATGGTGACACATTGCATTAAACCAGGCTGGTCTCAGATTTAAAATAAACCTTCCCACAATTTACACACACAATAAAATCTCTTCCAGGCAGTGTTTTAAAAGCAAGTGCTTTTACTAATTCTTAAATAATTATCATACAAGACTTACAAACAAAAGATTCAGAAATCTGGTTACAGAATAACAAAAACAAAGTTGGAAAAAATATCAGTACAAAACATACTGTTAAATTTAACTGTCTATTTTCTACCTTGTTTGTTGGGAATGAGAAGTCCAGAAAATAAATGAAGTTTCTGCAAAAGTTTTCCAAGTCCCAGTTCTTATTGCAGTCTGGCTGTCTTGTGTTGTGTCAGAAGAGTGTCTCCTGAAAGAGTATGCCAAACAGTTCAGAGTTTCTCTTTTGAGGATGCTTTTCTTTTGTGGTCCTAAAAGGCACTGTTGGAAGAGTGTTAATATATCCAAGGATTGAATTATCCACTAGGCCATCAAATTCACTGATCCTAGCATTTAGATAACAAATTATCAGGATATTTCTATCAGGGAACCGCTGAAGTAGACATCCCGCGCAATAACAGTCTAATGGACTCTCATATATTTTGCTAGTGGAACCTAGATCCTCTTGGAAGAACATAACTATTGATTATTAAGAATCTGTGTTTTTAATTTTCCAATAGAGTAATAATAAAGTTGTCTGAAAAATAATATTTCTGTGTATTAATAAAGTAGTTTAATATGTGTGGTTAGTCCCCCAGAACACTTCCCATATTTACACTTCTTGGACCCCAGATGATGGAATAACTCATACCCATTCATGCCATGATTTCTGTAAACAAATCACATCACAACTGGTCACAAACTGTAACCAGTCGGAGTCCAGAAATTTATGTTTATACCCTGCTATATTCCAAGAGATGAATGATAATCTTTCCTACATTCTTTTTAGTTCCTTCAACCAAATCTAAACCCTCCTTTAACTTTCTTTCATTAAGTTGCTGTAGTCAGACTTCATGGCCTGCCAGGGTCAAAAACTTATTTGCTAAAGGTAATGGACAGTTTTGTTCATGTTGTTTATTCTAGACTTTTGCTTGACTGGACTTCACAACATTAGACTTCACAGCTGGAACTGCTATACTAAAGTCTATCAGGAATAGTCCCAGTTTATCCATCAAATTACATTTTGCATAGTTCTCTCTGCCACTAGTCTGTTTTAAGCTATTATGTCAATTTGACTTCTATGCTGCCTACGTGTAGCACTTAACATACCATTGTTACCCAGTTTTATTTATATGAAATGTCCCAAAAAGTTACATATCGATCCAACCAACCTAAATGTGTTTTCTCCAACCATCAGTGGCATATCAAATAGACTGAGGGAAACTGGTGTCTCAAAATCCTCACTGTTATTAATATCTATTTTTTTAAAATCATTTCTGTTGGGAAACAACATACCATTCCCTCTGTGCTGAAGGAACCACCATTAATCCGAACATAATTTGCAGTTCTGGGATACATAAGGTAGACATCCATGATATTATTTAGAGAAACTCCTTCAACTTTCCTGACCTCTATGATGTTCTTATTGAAGATTTCCAAGTCCATATATTCCCTTATTAACTTCACAATTTGATCTTTAAGATCTACCACATTTGAAAGTAACCAGTTATTGGGACAATAAACCTCACAAAGGGGCAAGGGTCAATTACCTCCTCTTCAGCATAACCAATGGTTTCACTTGTTACTTGGATATTCATATCCCAAATATGGCCAATGTTTCCCACTAACTTCTTTCTTGCAGATTCTGTATCAAAATGGCAAGACATTTTGATCTATTACATAGAGGATAATGGCTGGGGATCGGGTGATAACCACACTGTAATCACCTCGAGTGGTTGCTAGGGCAACATGGTAAACCTCGAGAGCGCAGACTCGGAGGTTATATAGCTAGCAACCACAGTGATTCAGTGTGTTGTCACCATCCCCAGCCATCATCTTTATAGTGTATGGTCAAAAAAACACTGTTTGCATTCTATGTGTGAGAATTATGGAACTCTGGTGCATTCTTTTTTCTTATGCCACTGTTTGGAAGTTCTGAAGTGTGGTTAACAACTTTTAAAATTCTAAACAGTGCATAACAAAGCTGTGTGACTGCTGATTATGGTGGTTAATAGGCACTTACCATACATTATACTCCATTTAAATGGCTTGTTCAGGGAACATGGTGTCAGTAAAATGTCCCTACACTCCTGCTTCAGTAATTCCATCTCATTATCTGATTTAGCAAGATACTTTGGTCACTTCTCCCTCTGAACTTGCTGGACCAAAAAGAGCTACTACACTTAACCCCCCTACTCTCATTAGTTTTCTATGCCCTTTCCTGTTGGCAAAATTTGTCTTGAGTTTCTAGATACAGTAGCTCTCTTTTACCTTTTTATGTACCTTACTTAGGTCCCCCTTTTTTCTCTCATGTCTTCCTGAGCTTCCCAGTAGTGCTGTACAGAATTTTCAAATTCTGGTAAAATAGACTTCTGCTGAAATTCTGCCAAATTTCTATTGAAGTGGAATGGCATAATTCTGCAGCAGAAAATTGCAGAATGGGTTTTCTGCAACATTTCTGTGGAATTTTATTCCGTGGCTCTCAATATTTTCAGCGGAAATGGTTGCATAATTATTTTCTACAGGAAAAAATGCAGTTCTTCAGAATATTATTCTGCAGATCACAGCAGGTGGATTTCCACTGAAGAACCAGTGGAAATTCCACTGGCAGAATGGTCACTCTGTGCTAATTCTGCCAGCGGAATTTCATATTCTGCACACCACTACTTCCCAACCCTATTTTCAGCAGATAGTGGGCTCTCTGGAATGTTAACAATACTGAAGTCTGGTCTATAATTACTAGGAGAAGGACTGAAAGTGTCCAGGACCCTAGATGAGGAATCTTTGTTGGGCACCAGATCATCAAGTTTTTTATTAATATCATCCAGTCTTCCCCATTAACTACAGTATCCTCTCTCACTGTCTTAATATCATTTTTAATAATAACCAGCTGCTCCATCAAAATCAAATTAGTGGCACATTTATTTTTCATTAGACCTATCAGCAAATCACTTAAATTTGTGGGGACATAATAATGTTCAGTATTTTGAATACTACTTTCCACCACTGTTCCCTCAAGTTTATTCACATACTCATTCGCTTGTAAACTGCCCTCATATTTTCTGTCAATTTTTTGTAAGCCATGTAATATCTGCTGCAGTTTCTGCATGACTTCCTTTATTTTATTTTTAAGAAGCATGGGCCCAATTCCAAGTCTAATGTTGCAACTCGCTGGTGTATGTGAGTTGCGACATTAGCTGCTACACCACGAACCCTGCACCACATTCCAAGAGCAGCAGGGTCCCGGCACTTGTGACATGTAGGTTATGCCATGTGGAAGCTAATGCCACAGGCATGGCATAGAAGTCCGGCATGTCACAAGTCACAGCCCACTACCAGCAGCCCTCCAAAGTCCCCTACCCTGGAACACTACAGCACACACCAGGGGGCATGGGAGGCAAGATAGGTGGCACAGGAGTTTGGAGGGTTCACTGGAGATTGTACACCCAGGGATCCCTGACTTTCAGGGGGGTGTGGAGCAGGGGTATGCTTGTCAGGGCATGGGGAACACATCAGTGCCATTACCACGGTACTGTGGAGCAGGCATCTGATGGATGGCACTGTCAGATGCCCCTTAGAGCAGCTCCAAGCTTCTCTATCTTAGCCCCACCACTGCAGTTCTTAGAATCATGCCAGCTGGTTACAGCAGCCACCCTCTTGGAATAGGGCACAGATGCTGCCGTAACCCACCCTTGCACCATGGCATTGTGAGCTGTGGCATAGTGGGTGGCATAACCCATGGTTGTTGTAGCCCACAGCCACCATGGTGCACAGTGTCTCTTGTAATTGGGGGAAAGGTGTAATGCTTGGCATAAGTCATGAGATATGACAAGGGGTTTGGTATAGCTCGGCTTACGCTGGCGTACACCAACTTGGAATTGGCCCCCATGACACTCTCATTTTGAACAAGTTTATCAGGAGCTCAATCAGTGCCACAGGACTAGTGTCCCTAGGCATGAGTAGATAACTACTTCCCAGTATATTATCTTCAGCTTCTCCCTTTTGAACAATACCTACCCCACTCACAGCATCTATAGTACTTCAAGTGAGTTAGACAAAAACAAAAAGTTAAAAGATTTTCTAACATACTTCCATCCAATGGACCAGCAATAGGCAAAATTGGAAGAAAGCTGCTGGAAATTAATTTTAATTTAGGAGTGGAGGTCCTGCCCACAATTATTTTATCAACTGTTATTAAATGGCTAGTAATTTCTAGTCTAGCTAGTTCCCAGATGGGCAATTTCTTCCTTTTTTCCTTTTGGTGCCCTGCAAAGATTCACTTAGTAAAGGTGAACATATATTTTTGTTCCACCTTTGTGCTCTTGTGCTAACCATGGCAATACATTTACTAATAGTGAGTTTACTAAATAGGCAGACCTCTTAAGTGAAACAAATCAGATATTATAATAACAAATATAGACAGAAAGTAATTTACTCCACAAACTGGAAGTATAGCTGGTGTCTACTATGACAAAAATAATTTAATTAACTATAAATATGTAAATTATTATGACATAAAAGTAGGTTCACTGAAGAGCATAATGTTCTCACTTCACTGGGTTTCAAATGTCATAGTTTTGATGCTGATGCTTTAGAGTGGATTCTAAGGCTTTTAAATGACTTTTTCTCCTTGTATCCCAAGACTGATTTATCAGTGTTTTACCCCTAATACTCTGATGCCAGAACACCAGAACCAGTCTGGCTGGAACAGCACAGTTTGTTCAAAACAGCCCAAGTTATTCAGCCAGCTCAGGTGATTTCAGTTGTTCCGAGGTAACAAACTGGGAAAATCAGGCATAAATGTCCAAAGGCTAAGGATGGCTGGGTGGTCTTGTGCTAATTTCACCAAAATAAAATCAATAAAATATTTTTAGAAAAATGTTACAGTCCTCAGACAATTCCCTCACTAACCAAAATTCTAAAAAGAACAGAACACTATGACTCCGACCTCTAAAAAGTGTACTTCTACCACTAGGACTGTATCAATTTACATTCACTTACTTTTTATAAAGTGAAATCTAGTATAATCTTTTATTCTGTTTAGGTCCAGGTTCTGCAACATCTCAGTAGTTCAGATCACCCTTCTTTGCTATCAGAAATCAGAACAGAATGGAAGGCAAAACTGTAGTGTTATTACTTGGCTCTGACTCCAAACTTGCCCTGTCAAGATTTTAAAGCACAAACAGGGGATCCTGTGTTCTGTTGGACCTGCGGACTGACCTTAGTGCAGTGTCAGTATGAACTGAAGAGAACCTGCTGCCACAGTGTTTTAACCGTTAGTTCAATGAGGGCAGTAATTGATAAGCACACGGATCTGAATACAGGGACATAAACTACCTTCATGAAACCCTGTGATTAATCCAAAATCAATTACTTGGGAACATGCAGCTGCCATGGCTATGCAATACTCTAACTACAGACTTGATAGGTTTTCTTATCACTTCACTTTGCAGTGCTCTCAACTCATTAGGTCTATTTAAAACTTTTGTAAAACTGTAAAACCCTGAGACACCTGTAAAATAAACTCAGTAGATTTCAACATTAAAAAAAATCTAATAAAAAGGTACAAAAAAAGCCTATATACTGTAAAATATCTACAAGCCTGGGCAAAACACCTTTGTCTAAAAAGTTAGTACCGAAGTACTTATTCAAGGTTCAAAGAGCTTTTGTAAAGCAGGAAGGAAAGCTATACACATTAAAGTACTTTCTTTTTTTGCAATATGGTCAGCCCAGAAGCTTTCTCCAGTATGGATCAGCTTCTCATTTGCCTCCATCTCCTGGCTCCTGAGCAGGTTTAAAGGTTCCGTTTTATTTTGTTCAGCTTCCAATCTCCAGTTTCCGGGCTCCCCAGCCCTCAATCGAATTTCCAAGCAAAAAGGGGGTAGTGGGAACGTATTTCAACACTCCCAAGCAAGAAAGATATAAACAGAAAAAAAACTTCAAGTGTGGACTGAAAACCTTGGCCAGTAAAATGTAATTTAATATGAACAACTTAAAGAGAAGCTGCATGCCAGATAAAAGTGAGGAATAAGCATATAGCAGGACACAAACCACACCCATAACCACACAGTGGCTCTGTAACACAGCAGCAGAATGGCCCTGATCCAGAGTGAAGGTTAGAGTATTATGCTTTGAGCTAAGAAGTGAATTAAGTTTGAAGTTCTCAAACTTATTGATCCTGTGTTTCAGTCCAGGAACAGACTCACCACTGAGAATTATAATCACATACAAGGGTTTTTTCATCACAGGAGAGAATTTTTCAGAAAATTGTGAGCTTTGTACAAAAAATTTTTACAAAGAACATGCTAGAAATTCTAAAAGAAAAAATAAATAGGGTTACTAAAACTGTGTCTTTATGAAATGCATAGACAAAAAGGCTCAAGGAGAAGTCTATAAAAACAAAGATAGCTGAGAGATCTTTTTCCTGTGATGGACCTAAAGTATTAAAACAACAACTACAACAGGATATTGATTTGTCAGCAAAATTCCCAGTTTTCAAATATCATTTTAAAGAACCAAATGTAACCACCAACGCACGCCACAAAAAGTCGTTCATTAGTGGTGCTTCACAATATCAAAACTTAAACAACACCCAACAAAATCGGAGCACCCACCAATGACCAGGGCCACTGGAAAATTGTGGAAAAGGTTACCCAAAATTGCGGAGTGTTTTGCAAAAATTGCGGGAAATTGCGGGAGTTCTACTATAGGCCCTGAGTGCTTCACAATAAATCTTTTAATGTTTTTTGCAGCATATATTAGTCAGTATAAATTGCTAAATGAATACACTGATACCTGAACATGTTTAAAACATAAAGAAAAGTTTATGTTCCTAAAAAGAAGACTAAACTGATAAGCTATCGTAAGCATTGCCTATCTTCCAAAATTTAAAAGCATCTGCCTCATACAGTGCTAAATAGATTCTATAAAGTGAGCCACAGCAAATCAATATTAAAAAATCCAGAATAAACACATTTTTCTGTTTGTAATAATGAAGCCTAATCAACAGCTGTTTACAGTGCTCTGCCAGCTATTCACCCACTTTGGTACAAGAAAAAATAAGCAGATAGAGTGGTGAATAACTGAGTTTTAGTAAAATGTTGTTAAAGTGTTTAATGGTCATAATTTGTACAGTAGGTACTGTACATACTGTACACTATTTTTGAAATCACATATTTAAACATTAAATCTGGGGGTTATTGGGGCTGGCAGTATAATCTAGAGGTTAGAGTAACAAACTGTGAATGAGCTAACGACATCTAGCAGACCTGGATTTGATTCCCACAACCTCCACTTGCATACTGTGTGATTCTGAGCAATGCTCCTGGGTTGTGCCTAAAAACAGGCACTTGTGCCAAGTGGGCCTTACACAGTTACCAAAAAATGTAAAAAAAATACCAGTATATTTTTACTGCATCATACAGTAGTCTGGGTACCCTGTAATTTACCTTTGTTTTACTCTGGCTGCAATGATTTTGTTTAGTTAAATATTCAGATACATTTTGTGTTTTATAAACTTGTTTTTAGACTTTAGTCAGGTTTTTATTATAGTATTTGCTTGTGAACATCTAGGGGGTTATTGCTAAGAATGAGATCACTGTTAGCAATTAGCTTATTCAAGTTTAAAATCAGTAGGGCCATCCACAAATCCTCAGCTGTTTGAATCAAAACTAGTCTGAATGAAAGCATACTCACAAGAAAAAACTTGCCCTGCCACTTGCAAAGAGGTTTCATAGTTAGCACCCCATTTAAGTTAATGGAATAATTTGCACCTTTTCTCCCATCTTTTGTTTCAGTCTGTGTGGCAACAACAAGTTTTCTGATAGACTGCTTCAACACAGAACAAATGTTAAGTGTTAAAGTGTACTGTGCCAGTGGATTTTGAAACCAAACAAGACAAGGATTTAAAAGAAATCAGTGTCAAATAAAAACCATGCCCTGCCTTGCACTGCATTATTTTGGCCAAACCCAAGTCTGCATGCAAAATTGTGAATATTTTTGAGAATATTTTATTAAAAATGTTAATACTTTTTACACAGTTCAATATAAAAACTCAAAAATTGCAAGAAATTGCGGAACATGTCAGTTTTTGCGGAGAACGGTGAAAATTGCGGATTCCGCAAAAAAATTGCGGGAGCAATTTTCCAGTGGCCCTGCCAATGACTAAAAATTTAAATAGAAGATGCTTTTTAATAAAGTATAAGCCAGAGATGTTTTTAGGAAACTTTTACATCATATTTATTAATTATCTGAAGAAGCCCCACCTAGTCAGAGCAAAATGTAAGGTTGTTATGCCTTTAGGCATGCCGTTGCTACTGTTGTGGTCTGCCTGCTTCTCTCCTCCATGAGTTACTGGTGTTGTTATAAGTCTTTCTATTTTTAAGATGCTGTTCTAAATCATGAATGTTTATAAAGTTTTTGCTGACATTAATAAATAAGATGTAAAATTTTCCTAAAAACATCTCTAGCTTATACTTTATTACAAAGCATCTTCTATTTAAAGTATTAGTCATTGGTGGGTGCTGCAATTTTGTTGGGTGAAACATAATTTAAATAAGATTGTATGGTCATTTCCTGTATGTAAGTGTATGACTGCTGTCTAAATTGTATGTTTATGCAGTTTACTCATAAGGCTATGTGTTTAACATATTTTTTATCTTTATTTATTATGTTTTTATTGTAATGTTTATAATCCTAGTGTTATACCTAACCCCCTGGCATGGCTGAAAATTGACCTTTTTTGATCCAGTGCAGTTTTCTGGTTATGCGCAACTAAATAACTTAAATAAAACAAACTGTAAATATAATCAAGCCAACAAGTCTTCTTCTGTCTGGATGAAAATGAAGATTCCCGTACTGGGAGAAATCAGAGGCTTTTGATGTTGGACAGACTGAAGACTATCTGGAGGAGGCTTTAGTGTCCTGCAGAGAGTCCTGTTTGGCTGAGAGGCTTAGGTGTATCAAAAGCTGTGAAGGCAGTGGTGGAGCAAGTAATGACAGCTTTTGTTGGAAATCAGGGACTGAAAGAGTCAAGGAATGTTTCTATCAAATTAGTTCAATGTTTTAATAGTTTGTGTTTCCAGAAATAACTCTAACAGTATGAGGAACATCAGTAAACCTTAGCAGAGCCAGGGACATTTTGAGTGTAAAATTGATAGAGCTACATGACATTAATAGCACCTGAGAGGTATGGGGGGGATCAAATTGATGATAGGGACATGGAAAACCAATTCACAGGATTCTAGGGCCACTGTACCAACAGGAACAGTGAGAAATGCTATATAATACATGGATGGAGATTTTTCCTAAGAGAAACCATTATTGTGCATTTCCCCATTAACTTTACCTCCCTGATTAAAGATGCATGTCTACCTATTAAAGCAGTATAATTAAGCAACAAGGCATGACAGGGGGTGTGTTATGGTGGGATAATGGCCCACTTCGGGTGGGTTGAAGCACGAGGCATAGTAGAGTGCTTCTACCACCTGAGAAAGGCCATTAGCCTACCATAAGACACCTCATGGAGTCCCTTATTGTGATTATGAAATGGGTCCTTTTTAGTAAATTTTATGCATTTTTTAAACCTATTACTTTGAGCTGGGCTGTTGTGCTGGGATAACGGCCCTGCTGAAAGAGCTATTGGCCAATCAGAATTCAGCATTCTTTACATCCATTTCATCATTCTGAAATAAATGTTTCTACCTTGCAATTGAAGCTGTATACCTCCACAATTAAAGCTATATACTGTGGGACTAATGACTATACAAAAACAGTAAACACAGGAAAATGTGTACACAAGCTACCAGTTAAGCAATTACCAACCAAATAAAATCTAACTAATAACCAATTAAAACATAAATCAATAAACCTATTAATGCAGCTACAGAATTCCCCCTGAAAAATAATTCACCCTACCATGAGCCCAAAAGCCCAGAAGCCAAAACACACTTACTAAAATCTCATAAAAATACTGCAGCTTATAAAACAATCCCTATACTAAACAAAGAAACAACAAAAAAATGAACACCTGAGAGACCATTCTATATGTAGCATTTTCAGTGAGCAGCATTGCAGCCGTTTGCTTGATTCTTTGTATTCTGAATATCGTACCAGTATGAAGCATTTAGGATGTAATACCTTTGAAACAACTAGCAATTTTACTATGGTTTAGTCACCATAAAGAAGTTAAAACAAGTCTTGGAATCAGAGAGGAAAAGGCTTTCTAGTACAAAGCCATCATACACACAAATGCCACCTGCTTCTGATGCAACATGATAAATTATCCACAGCAGCATTTCTCTTTCAAATCTTATTAGTGAAGGATCCACCACCAGGTTGGACACCTGGCCCAAGCCTGCAGCACAACACTGAAGACAATTAAGCTTCCACACTATATTATAAATTGTAATCCCTTGCAAACTCCTGTGACACTTTTAGGAGTTCAGAATGGTTTACACTTACAGTACTCAGGGCCAGAGGAAACTATGGCATAACCTCCTTCAAGCAAAGGGCCCCTTAGTATTTGAATTCCTTACAATGTTCTTTAAATTTCAAAGAATATATATTATTGCCTAAATATAAATGCTTGCTTGGTGTTCACTTTAAAATGTGATGTCATTGTTAGTGATGTTGATGTATTTTTAAATGTGCGTGGTATACTGTAAGTTTCTGTTGTATGTATTAATCTTGATTATTTTTATGTTCACCATCCGTGCATACACAAATAAACATCTTGTCATGAGAATGCCTTTTGAGGGGTATGATACTCTCAGTCCAATTCAGAGTGGTCTGGTAGGAGCATGTCAGTGCCACACCAATCATCAGCAAGGCTGATCATGACTGAGTTTTGGCTTGATGGTCAGAAACAGTTCTGTACTTCAAAAGAAAAAGCTGACTCAAACATAGGTGAGCTCTTCTCTTTGATCTACAGTATGCTGCAAGCTGATCTGTTGTGATCATTCTAGGAATTTGAAACATCCTGGCAGAGCCTCCTCCCAAAAAAGCAGAGCACCTTGAAAATTAAATTATTTCTTTAACGGGCAACTAATTTTGGAGAATGTAAATAAAAGTTTATGGCTGGCTTTTTGCTCTCATTTTGGGTTTAAAAGCCCTCAAATATAGCTGCCAGTTAAACCAAATTATTGTCATATACTTACAGAAGTGCTGGGGAGAACAGAGTGCAAGGGCTCTGAAAAAGTTCTCTCTCTCACCCTCCATCAGTGTTCTGTGAAGCAGAGTGTAAACTTCAAACAGTGTGGTAGGATCAGGAAAATAAGCTCCCCTGTAGGAATCCTGCCTGCCCCTGTGAAAAGTACTTTGCTCACTCTACTGAAGACCTCTATATGTTCTGTTTTTCCATTTTCAGTTTCTCCACTTTGCCTTATCCTGAATGGCTCAAAGACATTAAATAAATAAATATGTACTAGCTACAGTAATTAGCACATCAAAGGTTCCTTGAGACAAGCTCTGCTCATTGAGAGAGAGAGAGAGATCAAACAGAGAGAAGTGTTTGTGTGTGAGCTTGTGGCACTCTGTTAACCCTTTCCTGGTACTTTTAATGCTATGTGGTCATGTACTGCTTGGAACATGAAGCAGTGCATGTGTGTTAGTGTGTTCATGTGGCACTTTGTTCCAGTCCTGCTGACCGCCATGCCATAGATTAGTACAAATTGTTAGCACAAAATACAGTGCTTATACAATAAAGGTTTGGGTTAGATGTATAAGTGAACAAATGCTATATAAGGTAGTGTATGTGTGTGAGTGTGTTCATATGACACTTTGTTCCAGTCCTGCTGACCACCTTGCTGTAGATTAGTACAGTGTGTTAGTACAGAATGCAATGCTTATACAATAAAAGTTTGGGTTAGATGTATTAGTGAATAAATGCCATATAAGGCAGTGTATTTGTGTTAGTGTATATGTAGCAATGCTCTGTGTGTAGAGGTGTGCAGAAATAAAATTCAGCTGACAGACTTTCTGTGAAGATTGGATTTTCATTTCTGCTAAACTGCAGAAATCTAATTAGCAACTTTCATGGAAATTCTGACTTAGAATGGTGGAATGAATGTATAAATTGTGGATTATTGTATTAAAGTGCTGAGAAAAAAGTCTGCAAAACTGATCATTGAACTGTGGAATAATTACATGCACTGAAGAATTATTCATTAAACTGCGGAAAAAAAAAATCTTCTGAACTGTTATTCCACAATTCATGTGTATTATTCCACAGCTCAGACAAAACTTCTGCAGAACCAGGCAAAAATCCACCAAACATATTCTGAAGATTTCTATTTTGCAAATGGCGGAAGTTCAAAACATTCTGCGAAATCTCTGAATTTTCGTGAAAGTTCCACAAAAGCAGAATTCATAACTTTCGCCTACCTCTGTCTGTGTGTAGACAGTGCACTGCTATGTTATACTGGAATATATGCATATATGTGTGTCTGTGTGTGTGTGTGTGTGTGTGTATATATATATATATATATATATATATATATATATATATAGGCATGAATACAGTATTAGAGACTCATACCTACTGCATTGACACCCTGTAACTTTTGCTGAATTGTTAAAAGGTTCACATGACACACCTAATTGTAGTCCCACATTAGAGAGATATTAAACATAATATGACCCAGTTTGGTTCCACTGTGCTCTTTCAGTTTTATCGCAAACATTGATTTACCCTTCAAATAGGGTTCCATTTGTGACATTGCTTCCATTCCCAATTTAAGTATTTAAATACAGCCTTTATTGTGCCTTAGAAACTCAACTGTTGTTAATGTGTTATCTAATTACTTCATTTAAGCCTCCCCAAGAACTCCCTGTACAGAATAAAAGTTTTTGCCTTTTATTTAATCATTTTATACAGATGTAATGTTCATTACATGTAGTGTCCATCTAGTACCTCATCCTAAGCAGACTGTGCCTTTAATTTGCATGAACTGTGGTCCAAAAGCATTATTGTGTCTGGGGACCTTCTTTTTGTTACTGACATGCTGCCAAAACCTTGCAGTTTGTTATAACTCATTTATTTAGAAAATTCCCTTTTTCCATGGCGTGTTATTTTCATGTCCTTTTGTTACCCGTTACTATTGGTTCCTCCACTGGCCCAGAAGTTCAGAACCAGAAATGCATGCTGCACCTTCAGTCATCACCCCATGGCTCTTTAAAGCTGTGGACCTGGTGGGTCTGTATTCTTTGTACTGCCACCTACATTCTGGACAAGACATGTTGTCCTCCTGAAGTTTGGAGTTATGCACATTACGGGCACTACAGTGGGCTATTCTCTCTGCATCTCAGCTGCTCTTTTGTTCCCCAATGTGTCAGATGTCTGCAGATTGTAAAGGTACACATTTGCTTTTTGGGAAACACAGAGACATGTATTCGGACCTTGCCTCATGGTCCCAAGATGCTGAGCTCAAGGTATGAAGGGTGGGGTAGGAGCAGAGAGAGTTGATTATAAAGCATTTTAAAGTTGAACAACTGCAGATTTCCTAGATTAAATGGTTATACATATTTACCTATTCTATAGACCAAGTCTCTACATGGGGATCATTCTGTGTGGCCTGGTCCCTGTGGGGGGGGGGCATTTTGTGTGATCCTATTCTCTATCAGGGGCACCTTTAATGTTACTGCTGCTAAATAGTTTGTTCTGTACTGGGCAAAAAACTGCAATTTGGGGGAGTATATCAATTGGACCTGGTTAGTGCTGGGGCTCATTTTGTATTAGGCATCAGGACACCATATCTACAGTTTGGAGAGTTCTGTAATGGAAAATAAAATACATGTTGTATTGGGGAGTAAATGAATAGGACCTGGTCTCTGCAGGTGCTCAGTTTGTGTAGACCTGACCTCTTTAGGGGCTTATATTGTGTTGGAGGCATCAGCACACCAGAACTACTTTTAAACTACCTGCTTATCTGCTAAACTTAAAAAGAAATCCTGGTTAATATCATATTTATTTTTGTAAAAACACTTCTGTAGAACAGAAAAATGGTCAGCACTCCAAACGTACTCACAGTACTTATTTATTTTATGTACAAGTGCATCAAAGCCATTTAGCAGCTGAAAAGCAAATAACAGCAAATAACAGCAGCAGTAAATGAAGCGCTGGGTAATCCACAAATTTCTCAGATCCACAGGAGTCTATAAGATGGCAACTTTTTAAAATAAAATATTGCACCCACTGACTCAACACTGAGCACCCAAACACTAGCACAGAACCATTTACATTTCAGCAATATGTTTTGTGATCATTAGGTGTGCCATGTGCTGCATGTTAGGCCAAAAGTCTTGCATGCCACATTAAACAATTACTGAGATTCACTGCAACAGTAAAATGAGCCTAAAAGGGCACAAACACCAAAAATGGATGTAAAACGACTGTAATTGATGGTAACCGGGTTGCAGTCACCAAAAACATCAACCCTGTTCATTGTTTTGTGCAGTTTTAGGCTCATTTGGCTGCTGTTGCAGTGTATCTCAGTAATTTGTCTATGTGCTACATGGTATGCCTTAAATTTTTTCAATGGCAGTACAAGTGAAGAAAAATACTGTTATTTCCTTACTGGGATGATTGCTGTCAGTGACTGTTAAAGTGTTACCCTTTGTTCTGTATATTTTTTTTATTCCGTTTTTTTGTGCACTTTTAGGCTTACTTTGCTGTTGCAGTGAATCACAGTAATTGTTTGGTGTGCCATGTGCTGCATGATAGGCTGAGGGCCTAGCATGGCATATCAAACAATTACTGACATTAACTACAATAGATGAAGAAATCTAAAAGTGCGCCCTCTCCCAAAATGCACTGGTTGCCACATGCACCTGGAGGACCATGCTGTGGACACAGTGAGTGACAGTACCATGGAGGGGTCCATTTGACAACAGGAAGGGGCTGTGTCTTCAGTTGTGGTTGTGATCTGTGGGATGGCATCATTAGTAACAGGGATAATTGTGTATATCTGCACCATACAAGGGGACCATGCAAAATTACCTTGCACTCTGTGATTACCGGACTTTACCAGATTTCAGGTCTATGACTTTCCATTTGTATTGTGCCAACCTCAGAAAATCTCCTGGACACAAACCTTGTTTACCCATAACAGGGCTTTGGAATATAGACATCTGCGCAAATCTTGGTTTGTGCAGAAAAACTAGGCTTTGCACATGGGCAAGCTTTAGAAGATCTGGCCCCTGAAGTCAGTTTTTAATTTCACTTTCATTTCTTAAAACACATTTTAAGATTGAAGCAACCCACTCAAGGGCATAGTTCTATTAGTAGGAAGTAACCCACTCCAGAGTGTGCAGTTATTAGGGATTAATCAATACCCTGAGTGCATTGTGAAACACAAGGCTGCTGGCTGAGTGTCCTCACAACACCCAGTGTGTTGCTTAATCCCCAATAACCACACACCCTGGAGTGGACTATTACATTTATAACAGAGGGTGCCTACAAAACAAGAAGAAAGCAATATACATGTTTTTTCTCCTTTTATAAAAGACAAGCAAATTACTGTATTCTGTTGCCTAAAAAAAATAGTCCCCAACAAAATGGCTGTCATGCACATACAGATGTCAGAAGGAAAGTTGCTATGCTTTCTCTGACATTTGTTGTGCATAATGTCTGCTCTGAGACAACACAGTAGCTCTGAAGTGCAAAATATGGAGTTGCCTCTTGTGGTACAGACATGGTGTGTCTATACCTCCACTGGCTAGCTGCTCTGTCTCTTTGTCTGTGATTACATTAATGCATGGCAAGCAAGTAAACATTTTCCCCAGCAGTGCAGTCACACAGTCTACCAGACTGTATTCTACCAATTAAGAAATGGCAACTAATGGGACTCAGAGCTTGCAGGTCTTTCTGGAACTCTGTTTCTCTGTCCACCAGCATAAAGCTCACTTTCAGATCATGATATCATTGGGGGGGGGGTCTCCCTCTCTTCAAACTGTTCCATCTGACTTTATGCCACAACTATGGGATTTACCTGTCAATCTGGCTGTGCAACAGAAAAATGACCATGGGGACTACACATTTCACTCTGGGAACAAGCTTGGGTAAGAAGCAAGACTACAAACTTTGAACACTACAGCTACTATTGCTGCACTGCCTGGGACTACATGGCAGGCCTCAGCTCTCACTCACTAAGCAGAGATAGTAATGGCTGCTCCACAGACTGCAATTTTGCACTATAACAAGATCAGAACAGAAACACAGGCTGATCTCTCAGAGGGATGGTTCACCACTAGCTGTCATTTATTGTGGAGTAAGCAGTGGTCACCTGATGGTTGTTTACCACTCACCTGCCTTTATCTAGTCCATGTTATAAGTCACTAATACACTTTCAGTGTTTTGCCTTCAGCCTTGAATATCACAAGCAGCAAGGGCATGCATTAATCCCAAATATCCCCATTCATCTCATAAAGATATAGTTGGTTCCTCTCTCTTATTGTAGGCTTGGGACCAGCTGGTATATGTAATAGACAGACCAGGTGAGATTCAATCCATACTACACTGTAACATAAAACATTTGTGAATATCTTAAGTTAATAAAATGTTGTGACTACAGTACAATCTTCAAAATGTTCAAAAAAATGTTATACCAAATATCCATAGTATGACAATCATTTTTTTGGTTGAACATTAGCAATAACTTTTGGTATGACTTAGTGAGACACTTGGTATGATACTGATACTACTGTTCTGGTGTCCATGTTACTCATGTCACTTCTTGTATTGTGTCTGTGTTACTCGCATGGCGTCTGTGTAGTCTGAGTTACTCACGTGACATCCTGTGGAAAAAACCCTTGTAAATAAAGTATAATTCACTTTCTGAAAATTAAGTGATTTCTGTCTTTTCCTATGAGGGTAATATAGTTGTGCAGAAAAACAATGGGCTAGAAAATCAAGGACATGAATGTGGTAGCCAAACTTAAACATGTCCAGATTTGGGCATACTGTGATCAGTAAACATATTGTGGCATAATTACCAACAAGTTAAGTTTATGATAAGAAACTGAAAAGTTAGATATTATGTTACCTAAATAGATACCATAGACATAGTAATATCAAAAAAATATATCTTTGATAATATGACAAATTTGCTGTCAAGGACACGATGTTCCTCACATTACGTTGCCCTTGTGGGAACTTTTAATCCCATTTTTTAGCACCTCTGAACTACAAACTATCTTTATGTTGGGGACTGAAATACTACCACATGCACCCAATGTAAATATGATATGGTTATGACAATTGGCTCAAATAAATTTTGGGAACTTCATTGTCACACTTTCTCTCGAGTAACATATTGGTACCTATATATATATATATATATATATATTTATTATAGTGGAGCAGTCGAGCCACTATATTCAGGGTTGAGATGTCACTTCTATGTTAAAGTCAAAATTTTGTGCATTAATAACTTTGGACCCATTCAACAGATTTACTTGAAATTTGGTATGCACAGTGGGGCATGGTAGATCTCTTGATCTGCCAAATTTTCTTTCAGTTGGACTTACAGTCTTTGCACACGAAAACGCTGAAAAATGCTAAATTATCCAGTTTTAGAGGCAGTTTTTGGGATATTGTCCATAGCGCTGTGTGGCCATTGTGTGGCATGCTGCCCTATGATATAGCTCACTTGAAAAAGCTTCACTGGCCAAGCATGCTGCTTTTCATTTGGTGAACCAATACTGAGGCATTCAAAAGTTATAGCACTTTTAAGTTCCCATTATAAGTCAATGGGGAAAATTTATATGGTTATTTTGCAAGCAAAGAATGGGGTTTTGGCAATCTGGTCCCTCCTCATGATCAAAGAATTTGCAGGCTCACAATCAAAGAGTCTTTGATCCCGAGAGAGGAACTAGATGGCCAGATTAGGAGGGACCAAATAGCTCAATTTTAACAAATTTTAAAATTAAATATCTCAGAAATGGTTTGGTCTTTTAACTTGAAATTAGGAGGGTGTTGACGGGATGTCCTGTAGATGTGAATTATGGTGCTTAGCTGTCAGAAAATACATTCATTGTGGAGATATGGTGTGGCACAGTTTACGTTTTGCAGAAAGCGTTTTGCATTGTGGCAGTGGCTTGAAATTTATAGGGTAGCTAGCCTTACTGCCATGGGTATACTTTTCTGTCGTTAGGTGTGTAAAATGAGTTTTGCTCAGGGGGCTGCATTCTATCAAGGCATGGCTGTGGTTTCATGCATTTCTACCTAAGAATTGACTTTTAAAATTTTTATTGTTTGATCACGACCCTGCAAATTCTTTGATCGCAAGCCTGCAAAATTCTTTGATCTCGAGATTCTTTGACCGTGATCTTTGATCACGAGGGTGCAACTAGATGGCCACATGAAAAATTAAATTTTCTCAGCACAGGGGTTACTTCTAAAGGCAAACTAGGGTGGGATCTGCTCAGGGGCGTTTGTTCTGTTGAGTCATGGCTGTGGTTTCATGTATTTTTCTCTAAAAAATTTTTAACATTTTTTTATCTTTGATCATGAGCCTGCAAATTCTTTGATCGCAAGCCTGCAAATTCTTTGATCATGAGATTCTTTGATCGCGATCTTTGATCGCAAGGGAGGGATTAGTTGATCAGATCGGGAGGGACCAGATAGCACAATTTTAGCAATTTTCAAATATAATATCTTGGAAATGGTTTGGTCTTTTAACTTGAAATTTGGAGGGTGTTGACAGATTGTCCTGTAGATGTGAATTATAGTCCTTAGGTGTCTGACAATACATTTTTTGTGGAAATATTGCATGAGGCAGTTTATGTTTTGCAGACATGTTTGAATTGTGGTAGTGGCTTGAAATTTATAGGGTAGCTAGCCTTACTGCCATGGACGTGCTTTTCAGTCATTAGGTGTGTAAAATGTAAACAGGTACAGAATTCTACCACTCTGACCAATGAAAATCTCAAACTTTAAAATGTTATATCTTGGACACGGTTTGGTCTTTTAAATTGAAATTTGCAGGGTTTTGAGGGGATGTCCTGTACATGTGAATTGTCATATTTAAGTGTTGGAAAATGAAGTTGCCTACAGAGATATTGTGTGACACACTTTACATTTTGCGTGTAGCATTTTGCATTGTGGTAGGCACTTTTAATGTTAAACCTCACAGTTTGCACATTAATAACTTTGCAACCATTCAATGGATTTGCACAAAAGTTGGAAGGCTCTGTCTGGTGTGGCAGATCTCTTGATATACTAAATTGCATTTCAGTCAGATATACAGTTGGTGCGCTGTGAAGTGCCAAAATATTCACTTTTTGCCACTTTTGCACATTTGTTTTTTTCTGTGGCGCTGCGTGAACACTATATGGGTTATTGCTCTGAAACTTTTGACGTAGAAAAAGCTTGGGCCAAGGAACATGATGTGTTTTGTTTGGTGAAAGAATATTAATCTGTTCAAAAGTTATTACAATTTGAAATTCCCATTTTATCCTATGGGAAATTGTATATTTACTCGTGGAATGTTAATGAGAAAGACCAGATGGACCAAATTGAGATGACCATATCTCAATAACAGTTTGGTCTTTTTACTTGAGATTTGCAGGGTGTTGAGGGGATGTTATAGAGATGTGAACTATGCTGTTTAGGTGTTGGGGAAATAATTTGTTGCAGAGATTTTCAATGACATAATTGACATTTTTCCCATAGGATTACATTGCAGTCTGTGTCATGACTTTCAGCACTGTTATCTCGATGTTGTGTGAAGTACTTACTGTCATGATTACAATGATGCTAGAATTTTATTTCTAGCTCTTACAGTTCCCAAGATATGTGCAAATTACTGTTACAAGGGTTTGGTGCCCTATAGTGCTGCTGCGTGGCTCTGTAACTTTGCATAAGTGGGAGCGTGGGCCTAGATGCATATTATTATGTAAAAATTGGCAACATGGTGGGAACTGTGCTCCGCACTCCCACCAATATGTGTTTTTTATTACTTATATTTAATTTTTTCAAAAAGTAAAAGTTAAAGCAAAAAAAGTCAGGAAATGAGACATTAAGGTTGAACCCCTAACCCCCCCTCACACACACAACCCCAATCCTCCACAGTCTGACAGATGCCTTGGTGTGTCATTGGGGTCATGAGGCCTAAATCTCCCCCAATTCTCCTTTACTGTAGCATGTCAACATGCTTGGTCATGGAATATATTATATGGGCACGGTCACACGCCTATATTTATGGTAAGAAGCCTCTTCTATGTTAAACTCAAAATTTTGCTCTTTAATAACTTTAAACCCTTTCAACAGATTTGCATGAAATTTTGAATGCATGGGGGGGCATGGCAGATCACTTGATCTGCCAAATTTCATTTTGGTTGGACTTACACTTTTTGCACACTAAAATGGTGAAAATACACTTTTCACCACTTATGTGGGCACCTTTTGATTTTGTCTATGGTTCTGCGTGGCCGTCATGTGGTGTGCTGCTCTGCTACTTTGCTCAGCTGAAAGAGTTTGGGTCAAGGAACATGCCACTTTTCATTTGGTGAATAAATATTAATCCATTCAAAAGTTATTAAAGTTTTAATTTCCCATCATGAGTCAATGGGGAAATTTATATGGCTATTTTGTGAAAGAAGAGTGGGGTTTTGGCCATCTAGTCCCACCTCACGATCAAAGAATTTGCAGGCTCACGATCAAAGAATCTTAGATCATGAGGAATTCTTTAATCACAATGGCTACTATCTTGTTTTTGGTTTGCAGTCAGAAAAATTCAAATATCTCTGCCCAGGTGGGACTTCTGAGGTAAAACTATGGTGGGTTTTGCTCAAGGGTCTTGTCTCTATTGAGCCATGCCTGTAGTTTCTTTTAAAATGGTAAAAAAATAGAGTTTTTAACTTTTATATTCTTTGATCGTTGCTCACTAATGATCTTTAATCACGAGCCTGCAAATTCTTCGATTGCAAGATTCTGTGACCGCAATCTTTGATCACAAGGGCATGACTAGATGGCCACTTGAAAAAACTAATTTTTCAGCTCGGGTAGCTTATTATGCCAAATGAGAGTGGGTTTTGCTCAGCAGGCTTTGTTCTATTGAGGCATGTCTGTGGTTTCATGTATTTCTGCCTAAAAATTTACTTTTAAAATGTTTTGTTGTTTGATCGTGGCCTGTAAAATTCTTTGATCACAAGCCTACAAAATCTTTGATACCGAGATTCTTTGACCGTGATCTCTGATCATTGAAAAAATCAATTTTCTGAGATCAGGGTTGGCTTATTAAGCCAAATGCGGGTGACTTGTGCTCAGGGGGCTTTGTTCTATTGAGGCATGGCTGTGGTTTCATGCATTTCTGCCTAAGAATTGACTTTAAACATTTTTTTATTCTCTCTTTATGCCCCCTTCTCACCGCGGTGCCTCCTTAACTTTTGGAGACTCCCATGGCCCTTTATGTCCCTGCTCATCTGTCCAGTTGCTGGTGCAGTCTATCCCCCATGAAGCCTTGGTTTAACCCCCAGGCGGGTACAAGGCGGGGCCCCCTTTTGTCTGCCCTGTGCATCTGTGATTTTGTTGGGGATCTGTCGCCGGTATTGGCAAGGGCCATAGGATCAGGTCCTGAAGCTCCATAAACAGGGAGCACCGCAGGGTTTGTCCTGCTTTCTCTGGGCCCTCCCACAGGATGTCAGCATGCTAGGAGAACCATGGAGCAATGCACGTCTGGACGTGTGAGTGCTCTGGCTCCCGGCTGATGTTCCCCCTCCCTTCCACTTGCTGTCCCACTGCATCTCCACCTGTGGTCACCCAGGTGGCGGTAGAGTGATGGGGACATGCAATCCACCCACCCTGGAGGAGGAGAGCAGCCTTGGGTGCTCAATATTCCTCCACCCCTGGCTGGCCCTCCAGCTGCCTGAGTCCGTTCCTGAACCCGGGTCACTGGTGCTGCAAGCAGTAGCCCTACCGCTGTGCTGGCAAGTCAGCCCTACTTTTAACATTTTTTATTATTTAATCGTGACCCTGCAAATTCTTTGATTGCAAGACTGCATCTTGAGATGCTTTGACCGCAATCTTTGATCACAAGGGTACGACTAGATGGCCACATGAAGAATTAAATTTTCTAAGCACAGGGGTCACTTCTAAAGGCACACTAGGGTGGGATCTGCTCACAAGCCTTTGTTCTGTCAAGTCATGGCTGTGGTTTCATGTATTTTTCTCTAAAAATTGTTTTAACTTTTTTTTATTCTTTGATCGTGAGCCTGCAAATTCTTTGATGATGAGATTTTTTGATCACGATCTTTGATCGTGAGGGAGGGACTAGATGGCCAGATTGGGAGAGACCAGATAGCACAATTTTAACAATTTTTCAAATTAAATATCTCAGAAATGGTTTGGTCTTTTAACTTGAAATTTGGAGGGTGTTGTCGGCATGTTCTGTAGATGTGAATTATAGTAGTTAGGTGTCAGACAATACATTTTTTGCAGAAATATTGTGTGAGGTAGTTTACATTTCGTGGACAGCATTTTCCATTGTGGTAGTGGCTTTAAATTACTAGGGTAGCTAGCATTACTGCCATATATGTACTTTTTAGTCATTAGGTGTGTAAAATGTTAATAGGTGTAGAATTCTGGCAGTGTGATAAATGAAAACCTGAAACGTTCACATTTTATATCTCGGAAACAATTTGGTCCTTTACATTTGGAGCGTGTTGAGGGGATATATGTTGTCCATGTGAATTATGGCGTTTAGGTGTTGCAAAATTCATTTGCTGCACCCATATTGCGTGACACACTTTAAGTTTTGCATATGGCGTTTTGCATTGTGGTACTGGCTTCACTTTTATAGGGTACCTAGCATTACTGCCATGGAGGTAAATTGTAGTGGTTAGGTGTCTGACATGTAAACAGGTGTTGAATTATGCCACTCTGATGAGTGAAACTTTGCTTTCTTTCAAGGAGGTGGGCCACACACTCCCAACCATATGAGCTGCCAACAATACATATGATATTCAGCACTTGAACTCTTATCTTAGGCAGGAATTTGCAAGTTGGTGGGAGCATGGGGCCCAAACGGCTGTGCTCCCACTTACTTGTGCAGCTTTCTACTTTTCTATTCTTTCTCAAAAAGTAAGGAAATTCTATGCAAAAAACTTTGTTAATGCATCATTTAGGGTTAAAACACAAAAAGTCAGGAAATGAGACCTTTAGGGTTGCCCCATCCCCCCCTTTGGACCTGCCCATCATCCCAAGATTGACAGCTATTGAGGTGTGTCATTGGGGTTGTGAGGCCTAAATGTCACCCCATTTTTCTTTATTGTAGCTTGTGAATATGATTACAGATTGAATGGGGGAGACATTTAGGCCTCACAACCCCGATGACACACTCGTCAGCTGTCAATCTTGGGATGATGGATGGTCCACTTAGGGGGGATGGGCAACCTCAAAGGTCTCATTTCCTGACTTTTGTGTTTTAACCCTAAATGATGCATTAATGAAGTTTTTTGTATAGAATGAATATATATATATATATATATATATATATATATATACTGTATATTAGTGTGTGTGTACCGCAAAAATTAGAAATGCAGTTAGGTGGCTCAGAGTTTCGTGCAGAAGTTGCTCATTCTACAGTTGAAACAGTGAATTTATTGTGCAGCTTTTGGAAACTGCTCTGCACATAGTTGCATTTTGATGATGGAAGCATAGTTTCATCTGCCCTCCTCATGTACCAAGAAGACAAGAAGGATTTTTAAATTTACTTCTGATTAGGTCCAGGTGTTCCTAAAAGCTGCAAAAGAAAGAAATGCATTGTTCCAACTGTAGAACAATTTCCTTACATTTGGGAATGTATTATTGTTTGTCAAATTTATTAATAGACTCAGAAATAGTACAACAGTACAATAACCAGCTGCAGGACTCCGTAGTTTTCAGGATGGTCTGTAGGCAGCCCTTTTGAGAAATACTATGCTCCAAAATTCATGGAGTGTGACATCAGAGACCAACATTTATTGCTTTGAATGCTAAAAAATCTCGGTGCAGTTTCCATTTTGTTAGCTAAACAAATTTGGACAACTGCAGATGAGTTATAATTTAGTCAGTGGTTTTGACAAAAATTGAGCTTATCAGAACAATTATATTTTAATGCTGCTAGCATAAATATGAATGAATTTACAGCATCAGAACAGTTGCTGTTCCATTTTTCACTTCTGAACCACCAAATAGGAACTGGTGTACTTAGCCAGTATACTAGATAAACCAAGGGGTTGCTAAAAGCACCATTATGTAGTCATATAGTACAAACAATTAAGGATGTGGATGCTGCAGCATTTGGTAACCAAGTCCATTATCAGCACTGAAACTTTGGGTGTGTTTGATTATTGTAGGTACTACAATAAGTTAGTCTTTGTACTTCAAGAAATCCCAGTTTGATATGGTTTGGGTTGCTTTGGGAACTTTGGTGCTGGTGGGGTTTGGTGGTTATACCATAACCATACCCAAACATAAGCACCATTTAGCCCACTAAAACCCTTTTTACGGCTGCATGGGGGAGTCTTACAGATGTTTTGCATGTAGAAAAGGGCTGACATCATGTTTTCCATTCGTGGAACTGTTTTTCCTCCGCCTGACCCTCCCCCAAGAAGCAGTCAGCTCATGTTGTCCCTATGGACTGCAGCACTGCACTATATCACAGTGGGCATTTCTTTTTTTTATGGGTGTTTTCTTCTGCATCCCTTGTAAATAGTCTCCTCTGCGTTCCCGCCCTGAAAGCACTGAACTCTGCCCTGAAATGGGAGCTGGTGGACTGTGTCCAAGGTTCATTGTGGAAGTTGGGAATTCAGTTGCCTTTTGTGCTGTGAATGGAGAGCAGCTCTTCATGTGTTGTTGCCCATAGGAGCAGTAGTGAAGAAATGGCTATAAATGTTTTAAATTCAAGCTAAAGAAATGGATTGGAAATAGAAATTTTCATATCGCCTCATTTGTTGTCCTTAGAAGCAGGCGTGATGAGAGGGCTGTTTTGATATGCAATAAAAAAATGGGATTTGAAATGGAGAGCATCTCCTGATGTTCTGTCATTGCTGGTAGCTGCTCTATGTGAAGATTAAAGTATTTTACAGTTTCTCTTGTGTAGGGAAAAAGTATGAAAGCAGGTTAAACAACAGGAAAGGTTAAAGAAAATAAATATATTATAGGCAGATGCAAGTGCATGTCCTCAGCATATAAAAAGATGCAATGCACTTAAAATAGGATTCCTTTCATTAGAAGGGGAAGAAAATAATCTTAGCATTTAAAAAAAAATCCTGTTTTTAAGTTGCTCCAGTGAACCACCCACAGATAGAAGAAGTATGACTGAAGATATGGCTGTGAGTAAAGGGATCAGAAAGGGTGAGAAAAATTAGTAATCTTTTACATGGAGAGTAAGGATGTATTGTTGGAATGGCGAGTAAGTGCTGTTCTTTGAAGATGTAAAAAGAGCCATAGATGTAACTTTTATCTGTAATTCCTGATGTATTATTTCCAGTTAGGAGCAAGTATGGACAACAGTAGTCTTTGCATACAAGAGCCAGTACAGAGCAAAGCACAGTAAGAGATGTTGTATGTTTCAAATAAGCTTTGTTTCTTTGAAAACAAATATTTTTCCCATATTAAAGCAAGTAGGCCACAGTACTTGTCATATAAAATAGCTACTGGAGTCCTGAGGATGTTTCAAATAGCAAAGCTGTAGCCGCCTTCCCTGTTCTGCCCTACCCCCTCATGGTGGAGGCATCTGGAGAAGTACAGTAGGCATGGCTAGCTCTGGAATTTTAGCAACCAGTCAGCAACTCAATGACCCTATCATTTTCATCAGGCTGACACAGTGAATTTACACTTTCACAAAATTAAAAAAAAACTGTCTCCTCTGTTTCTTAGTATTTTAGGACTACAATATGCAGTACCTTAGTCTTTTGTGTATTTTTTAATCTAAACAGAACAGCAATATAGCGCTGAAGGAGACTGTGGCTTCATTCATAAAAATGCAGTCTCCTCGACTTCTTTTATATGAGCGTTACACAGGTATTCCATTTTTCTTTTCACAGTGGGCATTTTTTTTATGGGCGTTTTCTTCTGCATCTCTTGTAAATAGTCTCCTCTGCGTTCCTGCCCTGAAAGCACTGAACTCCACCCTGAAATGGGAGCTGGTGGACTGTGTCCGAGGTTCATTGTGGAAGTTGGGAATTCAGTTGCCTTTTGTGCTGTGAATGGAGAGCATCTCTTCAAGTGTTGTTGCCCATAGGAGCAGGAGTGAAGAAATGTCTATAAATGTTTCAAATTCAAGCTAAAGAAATGGACTGGAAACAGAGATTTTCATATCTCCTCATGTGTTGTCCTTAGAAGCAGGTGTGATGAGAGGGCTGTTTTGATATGCAATAGAAACATAGACTTTGATGGCAGATAAGGACCACTTGGCCCACCCAGTCTGCCCATTTCCCTACCTATTGGATAAGCTGCAGATTCTAGCTAACCAACAGCTTAATTCCTGCAACCCCCAACTATAATTGCCTTATGTCTGTCCCATGCATGTTTGAATTCCCCCACTGTTTTTGACCCCGCAACCTATCCAGGAAGGCGGTTCTATGCGTCCACCACTCTCTCCATGAAAAAGAATTTCCTCACATTACCCCTGAGCCGTCCTCCCTCTAACTTTAAATTGTGCCCCCTTGTTCTTACACATCTCTTTTTCTGAAAGATGCTACCCTTCTGGACTTTGTTGATTCCCTTGAGGTACATAAAAGTTTCTATCATGTCCCCCCTGTCCCTCCTTTCATCAAGGGTATACATATTAAGCTCTCTCAGTCTCTCTTCATATGGTTTCTGATGTAGACCCTGCACCATTTTAGTTGCCCTCCTCTGAACTGTTTCCATCCTGTCTATGTCCTCGCGTAGATGAGGTCTCCAAAACTGCACGCAGTACTCCTGATGGGGTCTCACCAACTGTCTGTATAGAGGGTTGTATGGAGAGCATCTCCTGATGTTGTCATTGTTGGTAATTGCTCTATGTGAAGATTAAAGGATTTTATAGTTTCTCACATGTGGGGAAAATGTATGAAAGCAGGTAAAGCAATAGGAAAGGTTAAAGAAAATAAATATATTATAGACAGATACACGTGCATGTCCTCAACATATAAAAAGATGCAATATGTTTAAAATAGGATTTCTCTCATTAGAAGAGGAAGAAAATAATCTTAGCATTTAAAAAAAAAATCCTGTTTTTAAGTTGCTCCAGTGAACCACCCACAGATAGAAGAAGTATGACTGAAGATATGGCTGTGGGTAAAGGGATCAGAAAGGGTGCGAAAAATGAATAATCTTTTACATGGAGAGTAAGGATGTATTGTTGGAATGGTGAGTAAGTGCTGTTCTTTGAAGATGTAAAAGAAGCCATACATGTGACTTTTATCTGTAATTCCTGATGTATTATTTCCAGTTAGAAGCAAGTATTGACAACAGTGGTCTTTGCATACAAGAGCCAGTACAGAGCAAAGCACAGTAAGAGATGTTGTATGTTTCAAATAAGCTTTGTTTCTTTGACAAAAAATATTTTTCCCATATTAGAGCAAGTAGGGCCACAGTACTCGTCATATAAAATAGCTACTGGAGTCCCAAGGATGTTTCAAATAGCAAGGCTGTAGCAGCCCTCCCTATTCTGCCCTACCCCTCTCCCCATGGTGGTGGCATCTGAAGAAGTACAGCAGGCATGGCTAGATATGGAATTTTGGCAACCAGTCAGCAGCTCCATCACCCTGTCATTTTCATCAGGCTGACACAGTGAATTTACACTTTCACAAAATAAAAAAAAAAACTGTCTCCTCTGTTTCTTAGTATTTTAGGACTACAATATGCAGTACCTTAGTCTTTCGTGTATTTTTTATTCTAAACAAAACAGCAATATAGTGCTCAAGGAGCCTCTGTCTTTATTCATAAAAATGCAGTCTCCTCGATTTCATTTATATGAGTGTTACACAGGTATGCCATTTTTCTTTTCCTCCATATTTAAAAATGAATGGTATTCACACCCCATATGCTGTACATTGCCACCAACCATCTGCCTAGCACATTTATAAGCATTCACTAACCACATTTTGTTGATTCACATAAATGCTGCAGTGTTTTTTATATGAAAATGTGGACAATATGCTATTATAAAGGTGTAAAATATTTTATTTACCACTGAGCAGAGCAATATTTGATAAATGAAAACTTCAGAGCCTTCATTTTTGTTGATTATTGGGGGGGGTTACAATGAATAGCTGATTGTGGTAAGGGCAACGGGCGAGAAAACAGGTAATCATCTGGTGGGACAAGGAATTTTGTTTTGGGAGAAGAAAGCTTGTGGAGGATTTAATTCATTAAGGTTTCCCTACTAATGAAAGTGAATGGTTTAAATCCCCAGTGTTTAATGCAGATTGCAGTCCTAGAAAAATGCTTTGTTTTGCCCAGATTAGCCCACAAAGAAACAGAGGAGACTGCATTTTTTATGAATGAAGCTAGAGGCTCCTTGAGCACTAATGTTTTTACTTTAAAAAAAAAAAAAATTTAATACCGGAATGACCAAATGGTATTGCAAATTGTAGCCCTAGATAAACGGTAACAAACCAAAGAGATTTTTTTAATGAATGAAGCCAGAGGCTTCTTCAGCAGTTTTGTTGTTTTTATTAGAGTAAAAATACAGGAAAGATCAAACAACATAAAAGCATGGCACTTTAGGTTCAAGACAGTGAAATAAATGCCTGTTGGTATTGCGGTCTCTGTTTCTGTAATTAAAACCGTTTGTGTTATTGAAGTGTTAGGGAAACAAAGACATCAGGACAAAGCCGAGAATAAGACTTGCTTTTACAATGTCTTTCTTTATTTCACGTTGCAGTGATGAATGCAATTATGCAAACAGAGGTTGACACCCAATAAACAAAATACACACTGAGAAGATAATTTTTTTTTATGAAAAAAGCCAGGGGCTCTGTCTGCCACTATTTTGTTGCTTTTGGTTGGAATACAAATATAAAGGACCCTGCTATGTATTCTAGGGATGGACACCCACGAACTATCAGGCAACAAAAGTTATTTAAGTTTGAGTTCTATGGTCACAACGAAAGTAATGTTGTGCAGTGGGTTAGACCAAAACATCCCATCATTACTTGAGTGTGATAGTGAAAATTGGCAAATCTTATGTATTTTGAAAATGTTGTTGACTATTCATAATGCTTTTTCACTTTATACAAAAAAGTGGGGTCCTTTAGAAGCATGAGAGTCCACCCTTTTATTATAAAAACCTATTTGTAACAATACAACATGTTTTTATGCTTAGGCTATTGCCCATGTATTAGAAATTTGTATTTCCTAGTGGATCATTTTGGTTTTTCATTTTTTTTCTTCAGTGGAAGGGATGGGGTTGGTATAAAGGGGAGTGGGGATTTTGTAAAAACACAATGATATCTTTGTACATTAATGCTAGCTTTACATTGTTGTTATTGATATTGTATTTATGCATATATACATTTACATTTATGTATCTCTATAGAACTTCTTTAATAAAGCATAATGGAATTGTCCATGTGCTCTAAGCAGTGTCAGTGTAAGTATTTTAGGCATGCTATGCATATCACAAGTTTGACCATTAAGAAAATGAAATAAATACCTTATATTTTGTCATTTGTGTCTCTGACTGTGTCTCCTCCATGTTGTGGATGGCCTCCACCAGCACTGGAAGTGACACGTCAGGCAGGGAACCAAGCAAGCTATCAGCTGTGGGGCAGACACATACACACACTCACACTCATAAAGTGCTTCAGAGTATGGTCCCAGAGGTAAAGGTCACCCCCACCACCAAAAAAAATTGATATGAATTAAACTATGTAATTATTTCTGTCATACACTAGTAATCTGTATTCCGTAGTCCTGACTGCAACAGTAGGCAATCACGATGGGACAGTGACAGGTCTTGATTTTTGTGATCTTGTGATATCCTACGTTTTTCACTGCAATGGGTGTAAATGATGAAAATAACAAAAAACTCCACAAAGGGACACACAGGAATTGGAGCCCAGTGATTTAACTTGACACCATGCAATGGCAGCCATTTGGTTGTGTATAGTGGGATTTCCTATGAGTCGCAGTTGTCAGTGTTGCCTGTCAGAATGAAGTGTTGGTCTCTAATTTTTGTGTGTCGCTTTCAGATGTTTCTGTACTCTCACAGTCTGCTGTGAGGAATCCAGATCGGTACTGAATGCCTTCTGCAATGCTAGTGTTTTGTGCATGCCAGGAGTAATGGAGGGACCACGCTAGGATGACATAAAAACAAGCAGACGGCTGCTCCTGGATCAGCTGTGGAACTTATGGTTCACCTGGGATCCCTTATTTCTGGCAATTATATGGAGCTGATGTGTAGTAGCCCATCTCCATAACTAGTCAGTATGGGTTACAGGTGTCTGCATTGCCCAGCCATGGTACCCCCTCCCCCCCACAATACAATTTACATCCCATCCCAATAACTGAGCCAAAGTACTCATCATAAAGACTGTTACAAAATATTTAGAGGCCACCCATGTTCTTTCACAAAGTACCTCACAGACCACACTGAAGCGTGTCTTGTCAGTAAAAAAACATTTTAGTCAATTACAAGCATACATGTTATAAAAGATACATATGCATTTGAAGAGGCAGTATAGTGCAGTGGTTTAAGGCTCTGATCTGCAAATCTGAAGACCTAGGTTTAAATCCCACAGCCCTCACTTGCATACTGTGTGACCCTGTGCAAGTGACTTAACTTCCCTGTTCTCCCAGTTTGCAACTGTAAACCAGCTATCAGCTTATTGTCTGTCTCCTGGTTAAACAATTAAAAAAAAGAATGAAGTACCACCCCAGGTAAAATGCCCAAAGGTGTTTCACTCCTTACTCACCCTTGATAAAGCTCTGAGTAGGAGTGACATGCTGGCGGGCACCCTTCATATGTATCTTTTGTAGCATGTGTGCTGATAATTGAATAAAATGCTTTTTCACTGACAATACACACTTTCATTTGGTCTCTAAATAGATTAATATTTTGGGAGGGTTGGGAGGTTTTCTTGTTGCACACTGATATATGTGTATGTATATACACACACATATATATATATATATATATATATACACACACACACACACACACACACACACACACACAAGTGCAGTTTGGACATAATATGGCTGCATGGTAAGTAAGAAAAAAATTCAGACTTGTTGAAAGAGGCTGCACACTAGATAATGAAATGATGAGTACAAATATTATGCTCAAAACTGTCTGCTAAGAAGTGCAGCAAGCGTACTGTTGTTTCTGCTATTGACATCTACAAGTTTTCCTTCTTTACTGTATGTACAGTAGGCTCTCCACTTTACACACATAGTTGAATATCGAGGGGAAGTATAAAAAGATAATGGTCCTCATGAAGGCTTCTGACTGTCACTATGCAGTCCACAACACAGCAACACACCGTGTTAATACTGGTGCAATACAACAGTAAACAAACACACAAAAAATAGGTTGAAATTATGCCTGACAGCATAAAAAAAAAAAAACAGGGACTGGGACTGATGAAATCATGTAAAAGCTACCACTCAAATCAATGTTCCAAAGCTGTGGCTGTAGCTGTATTCTACTGCTTTCTGTCACTGTAGGACAGAGCTCACAAACTCAATTCCCACATCAAATATCACTAGCCAAAATAATTCAAGAGAGCATGCTCTGCCAGAAGGTAGCATGCCACTATACATACAGGTCAAGAGGGTAACAACTGGAGTGTCACACGAGCATTTCAAAGGTACCAACAATTTAAAGTAATAGTTTTATGGTGAAAAATACAGTGTGAGGCACATCTTGCAGCACCAGAAAGTTCTTAATTAGATGGACATTTCCCTTTAAAGATCATTGGCAAATTGTCCTTTTAGTAGTAATAATAATGTACTGCTTTATGAATATTGTTCTGTTTATTGTGTCCTGTTCAAATTTTACTGTTCTCTGAACAATATTTTTACTGCTTCATGGGCGGAACCCTGCAGACATTTTGCATAAAGAAAAGGGCTGATGTCATGTTTTCCATCCGTGGAACTGTTTTTCCTCCACCTGACCCTCCCCCAAGAAGCAATCTGCTAATGTTGTCACTGTGGAATGCAGCACTGCACTGTATCACAGTGGGCATTTTTTTTTATGGGCGTTTTCTTCTGCATCCCTGCCATTTCTGTCCCTTCCCCTAAACAGCAAGGGCATAGCTACTGATACGTCTGGCACACCATGGCGTGCAGCACACCAGAGCGTGGGGGGGGGGTAGCAGCCCATAGCTCAAGCAGATTAGAAATAAGACAATATACCATCATATAAAGTAGAAACTCAATTGGGTAAAATAAATAAAAGCCCCGATAATCATACAAACCTATTCAAGAGTGATTTATGTATAGTTTTCCACACCAGGATAATGATACAGTATATTTTTTGTTTGTTCTTACCACTGGCTATATAAAAACATGTTTTGCAATGCTTTATAGACTGTCCCACAGAGTTCCTAACCTGTGTTAGTATGTGCATCTGCTGCATTCAATAAAGTTTTTTGTAAACAATCATGGCGGCGCCCATGACAGGGGACTGGAGCTGGTTTCTAGCCTAGCTGTCGTTGTTTCTCTCCTTAAATGCTTGCTGATACCTATATCATAAAAACTGTTTTGCTTATTTTATTGGTGTGGTTTTCTAGACAGAGAAGGGCACATTGTTTCCATGTCCTGCTGTGTGCAAGTCTCGAGATGGTCGTATACCGTGTGCGGTGCGGGTGTTAAGGACAGCTCAGCTTCTAGGGTGCAGTCTGTCAGTAAGACTAACTCTCAGTGTAACTCTCCATTTAAAGCAGTTCCACTTGTTTAGTTTTGACGTAACGCTTTTTGTATCAGATTTATCACGATTTAAGAACATCGAATCATGGACTAAAGCTTGAAATATTAAGTGTTTTTATTGAAAATTAGAACATTTCCACAAGCTGTTGTAATGAATGAGATTGAAAGAGGTATGACCACTGGCACTGTTTGTGGTACTTAATATACATTAATTTTTCTTTATTTTTTTAATGGTGTTCCAAGCTATTCCTAGACACTTATTTAACAAAGCCAGTGCGTCACTGAACTTGTTCATTGGCACAGATAAGGATCAAGATCTAAAAAATCGGAGTAATACAGAGATAGGTATTAGAGTCACTAGGCACATTAAACAAAATCACATCTGAGTAAAGTTCAGCTGTGTGCGAGATGATAGAATTTACTAGGGAAAAAAGTTGGAAGAATTCAGACAAGCTGTTCACGGCAAGTAAGAAAAATGCAAGCTTTTATTTCCAGATTACTGTTCTTTCCAGGGCTGGATAAACAGTTCTGTTTCTAAGTCATATGTGGTGACTATCTTTTTTTTTCTTGAGGATCAGCTAGACCCGAGTGGCTTGGCTTTACATCACACTCTTTCACTGTGCATGCTGAGGCCTGCCACATAGTTGGAAGACTCTGAACAAAATGGTTTACCTGAATTTCTAAAGCCCCTTTCATAAGCTGTAGAGGCAAGAAAATAGCCAGTCCCCTCACAACTGCCAATGTAATGTTCTGGCATGTTAAACTCATAAACATACAATTTGACACTAGGTAAGGACCACAGGGGCCTTCCTAGTCTGTCCATTTTCTTCACAGACTTCATTATGCAGCTGTGGTAGATCTGACAAGAATGTGTTACTGTGATAGTTGTAGCGTTCTACTTTCTCTGCTGAAATTTACAATGCCACTTGTTCCAGATCCCTTCCCCCATGAAAGAGACACACACTCACTATTTTAGATTTGGCTGCTTAGTCGGCAATAACTTTTATTAATACCATCACATGATGTACAACTATATACATCATATACAATATGGAGTTCCTTTTGCCTCTTTTTTATGTCCATACTTTTTGTCACATTAAAATCTTACTCCTTTTCACAAATTTCTTTCCTCTCATTATTCTTATTTATGTTTCGTTTTCCTTTACTTGTTTCTCACCCCCAGGTGTCGAAACCTGGGGGGGGGGTCTTGTTCTACTCCTTCTATTTCCGGGTGTAAACCCAAGTAGGTCTTATAATTTTCTTCTTTTTCTGGGCAGGTCCAATTCCTGCTCCCCCTTTCTTTTTCAACTTACCAGGGTGTCCATACCATTTCACCTCTTCATCTTTCAACTTTTTTTTCCCACTTTTTTTTGTTTCCCCACTATCCCCCCTTCCACCCTTTTCCTCATTAAATATTTCCTTCCTTTTTTTTTTTAATATAGGGTGGTGGGTATTATTAGTAGTATTATGGTCACAGGGGGGTTATGGGACAGAAGACCCAAATGATGAACAAAAATCTGAGGGGTATCTACATTTGGACCATATACTGACCCTAGTATAATTTGTTGCATGGCCAATCTTCCACGGATCAAGATATAGCGCCCATTAATGTCACATGTCTCTTGCTCCAGTTGAAAGGGGATATTTTTGCCAATCAGTATGGCCACTCCCCCCTTTTTGTAGAAATTCCCACACCAAAAGTCTGCCCAACCCAGTTCCTACCTAAGAGTGAAGTATCTTCCCTTCTAAGGTATGTTTCTTGCAAGCATGCAATTCCAGCTCCAAGATATAAGAGTTGCTTTAGAATTACTTATCATTTGCATCTTTCCCATGCCCCCTGACATTCCAACTCAAAACATTATACGATTCAGTCATCTATAAACCATTGACAATGACCCAGAATCCATATGTAAATATTTAGAGTGATTTCTAACAATTGTAAACCACTTCCTGTTAAACTCTTGAAAGCACATATAGTTGGCACCCATACCACCCTCCAGAACTGCTTCCCCATAACAAACAAACAAACTAATTAAACCCCTCATAAACAATCTCCAGTTCCATAAACCGCATTGACTTACTATTTCTGTCAGACGATGTCTTTATGCAGCCCAGAGAAAACTACCCCATCCCCTCCCCTTGGGCAGAAAAACACTCTATAATTATGTCTAAAACTCTGTAATATCTCAACTGTACCAAGTACATACCCAGAAAGAAAAGGAAAAAAGATTATAGTTATCATTATTTCACCGCACAATCTACCCAGAAAACAGGGAAAAAAAGAAAAGGATCTTTGTACAGGTTATATAGGGTACTTATTTGCAACTTATTTAAAATAGGTCAGAAAAAGTGAAAACTTCATATAACAATTAGAGCTTCATATAGTAACTATGGTCCTGACATACAATATGCCTATACCAGTTTGGCTCTTAGTAGAATCATTTTATTTCTAATCCCAATGCTGCCATCTAGTGGAGAAAAATATAAAACAATTTTGAGTTCAGCATCTAAAGCAATGAATGACCGTATAATGCAATTTAAAATAAAATCAAAGTGAATTAGACCTATAACACTGGGACATTGCGCTATTTTGAAAGGAAAAAATAGTTATCAAAGCCCCATTTCTTAACTATTTAAAGTAAGCAGTATGATGTGCTGATTTTAACAAAGAGCTCAGCTGTAAGCCAAAAACAAATCCTGGCGCCTATATGATTATCATATGTGAATGCAATGTCCCATTTTTATTAAAAGAAAAAAAAAGAAAGGAGAGACTACAATTATAAAGATAGTCATTTCTTCAAATTCTGTCGTGGCCATGATAAAAAACACAAACGATCTCCATGATGTAGTAAACAAGTCTCTTACATCTCACAGTCCAGATCTAGAAATGACTCAGACAGCCAGCTACTTTCAAAGAGACTATTTCCACTCGGAATCAACGATGTCCCAGCAAACCAAATCAAGCTGAATAATCATCAGTTCCTAAGTAGCTTTACTATTACAACAGACAGCTGGAAGTATTACAGCCTGGATCGTCGTGTTGCACATCTCCACCAAAGATTAAAGAGAAACTTTTTACCAGCTCATACGGAGACTCTAAAAACAATCAAGATCACATGTAGAGGTCTGGCAAGGGTACTTAACTCTAAATGGTTTTCCCGTGGCTATAAGTTTAGCGACTAAGGGATGCAGTTCTTGGCACTTTACGCTGATGGAGTGAGAGAGATCTTGATTTATTCTGATGTGCTTACCTTCCCAAAGAATTTGTTGCAGGTCTTTGACTTTGGCTAATATGTGCTGCTTGTTGAGATAGTTTAAAAACTTATGGATGATCAGTCTAGGAGGTGAACCCAGCGGGGGTAGAGGGCTCTCTCCACAATGTACATCGAACCATTCAGGGAGGGACCGGCAATCTTTTCACAGACTTTCTGAACGAAAGTTATTGGGGAGGACCCTGCTTCATGTTCTGGAATCCCCATGATGATTATGCTATTCTGTCTACTCCTTCCCTCTAAATCTTCCAATTTCTCCTCAAGTTTCTTAATACGCTTTGTAGTATTGACCCAATTAAGCTCGATCCGATCAGTTTTCTTTTCCTGGGAACAACTTGAGCCTCTGAGTCCCGACTCTAAGATTAAGAGAGTAAATGGAGGTTTTAATATTGGGTAGTTCAGTTGAAATGTCCGCTACTAAACTTTGGAGAAGCATTATGATTTCCAGAAATCTGTCTTCCGTCAGCTCCGCAGATCCTGGGGTAGATTTAGCAGCAGCCTGCCTAGACTTCTTTGGGGCCTGCTCTTTCTCCGGCGACTGTGGCGGAGTATGCTTAGGTGGCGCTTTGTGCATATAAATATCCATATCGACACCAGTAGTAGTTGTTTTGATGTTGCCAAGAGAGTTATTATTGGTGTCTAATAGAATCAGGTACGTAGAGAAGTAGAAAAAGTGGTATTTCTGACTGAGAGGAGACGGAGCAACCCAAGCTTGCTTCCTTACTCTAAGCTGCCATCACGTGACCTCGGTCAATCTTTGATCTTGATATACACAGCGAAAGGGTCTCCCTTTCCCAGGGTACGTCTTCCGCTTGCAATTCCCTTCCTGTGGTGGGTTTTGCTGGACCCACAATCTCTGATACTCAGAATCCTCCCTTATGCAGCACCACAAACAAGGCCTTGAATAGTACCCCTTCATATGGAGTGTAACAAATTTCTGATAATGTTGCCATTACCTTTTCCAATAGCTGCTCTGATATTGGCTCTCTCTTATCTCACCTGCTCCCTGTCACCCTCTGCCACCCCATCATCATTCTCTTTACCAGGCTGCTCTTGCATGGCTCACCCAAGCCCTTCACCAGGCTCACCCATCCTATGACTGCCAGATGTACTCCCATGGTGGTGTGGGCCAAGCTTTCCTGTCAACTTACCACCACAAACCTACCCACCTGTTCCTGTGTAACTGCCCCCACTCACCTCCATGGCGTGATGTGTTCTGAATGCCTTCCATGAGCTCTGATAAGCTTTTAAAGTGTTGTCCGCCCATGAGTTGCGAAAGAGGTAGTCCGCTCCATCCAACCAATCTCCCACAACTCCTCTGGGATCTTCTCTCCCATTGGGGCTGCTTTGGGTGCTAGTGCCTGGAACCTCTCCATCTGTAGGCAGGAGAGGCTGTCAGCTATGGTGTTCCTCTCTCTCTTGCCATGTGCCTAGCCCAAAAACTCATATTGAGTTTCAGCCCTTGTGAAACCAACTGCCACAAGATGCACAGCACTAAACGTGATTTTGACCCTCTGTTGTTCAACACATCGACCACTGCCTTGTTGTCACACCAGAATATAACCCGCTGGTTATCCAGCCATTTTCCCCACATTTTTGTCACAGCCCAAATTGGGAATGTCTCCAAAAATGTAATATCTTTTGTCAGCCCTCTCTCTACCCATTCCTTTGGCCATGGTTCCGACACCCACTTCCCCCAGAAGTAGGCTCCCACTCCGTACCCTCCTGATGCATCCTTGTAAAGTTCAAGATCAGTATTGAAAAGCCATTCCTCCTGCCAGATGGCTATCCCATTGTATGTGTTTAGAAATTGCTCCCACACCTTTAAATCATCCTTGATCTCCCCCCCAAGGTTGACCCACTGGTGTGGCTGCGAACCACCTGACATAGCCCTCACCAGCCTTCGTATAAATGCAATTGCCCTGCATGCGAAATTCAAGTGACCCAACAATTGTTGAACTATGAGTAATGGCACTCTTTTCCTTTTTCCAGCCTCTGTCAACAACCTCCTCAGCCTGATCACTTTCTGGCTCAGCAGGCAGAACACCCCCCATCCTGCATCTACTTCTATCCCTAAAAATTCTAAACACCTGCTAGGGCCTTCTGTCTTCTCTCAGGCCAATGGCACCCCCAGCTCCCCACACAATTCCTGAAAATCCTTCAACATTGCCTGCACTCCCTCTCTTCCCTCACCTATGAATAGGAAGTTGTCCAGGTAATGGACTACTGTACTGTGTCCATACCGGACTTTAAATGCCCAGTGTTACCAGGTGCTGAATCTCTCAAAAGTTGTGCATGCCACTAAGCACCCCATTGGCATGGCTTTGTCAAAATAATACTCCCCATTGATCTGGAAGCCCAGCAGTTCCCAATCCTCCCTCCTGACTGGCAACAGTCAAAAAGCAGACTTGATGTCAGTCTTTGCTAACCGTGCTATTTTTCTTGCCCTGCTGATGTCCACTGTATCCTCCAAGGTCCCGTTGGAAACCTTGCTATCCTCCTCCGCTATAAAATCATTGACCAATCCTTTTTCTGGGTAGGATAGGAGATGAATTGCCCAGTACTCCGCTTCCTGCTTTTTAGGTACTACGCCCAATAGGGACACCCGTAGGTGTGGGAATGGGGGCTCCTCGAAGGGTCCTTCGACCCTCCCTGCTTCTTTTCTTTCCCAATCTTTTCTTTCAAGAGCTCTTCCTTCCCCTGTATTGATTTCAAATTATTGGCCCATGTCCAACCCCCCCCCTTTATAATGTAAATTAAAACCCTTCTGAAAACCTTCCACCAAGTCTAAACCAGCCTCTGTATCTGGGTCCCCCTTCATCCATTGCTCTAAAATGTTTCCTTTAATTGGGGTCTTGGCCAAAGGGAAAAAACTTATGTTCCTTTCATTTTCCTCCCTGATGGTAACCTCTCCCCACAGCGTATTCCCTTCCCCGCCCAGTGCTGTCCCAGTGTGTCCCTCTCTGCCCTCCCGAAAGGAATAGCTTCCCTCCCCCCCCCCGAGTTACCATTACGGTATGACCTACACCGAGAGGCTGGGTGTGTGCCCCCGCATTTAGAACATGCACGTCTAAATCTGCAATGGGGAAAGGAACAGTGCACCCTATTGTACCCCCAACAACATTTTTGGTATCGCACACCTCCATTTTGCCATTCCCCCTCTGCTTCCCCTGCTACTGTCATGGTCTCCCACCACAAATCATTGTGCCTGGAATCCCACCAGCAGTCGTCTCTGTAACTAGCCATCTGGGTCCTGAACTTTTCATTGTATTGTAGCCAATTCGTGTCCCCCATCATCTAATATGCATTTCTGATAATTAATGAGTATACCAACAACAGAATCCCTAGCTCTGGCTTTTTCTCCTGTGCTATGGTGTTGTATTATGTGAAATCTAAAGTCCACGCCTCCCAGATTTTCCCTTTGTATGTGGGCCCCTTCTGTTCCTCTCCTTTCTTCACCAGCACCACTGCTGCCGCTAGTTCTCTTTTGCTAAAAATCTCCTTCTCTTCATACAGTTCCACTGTCTTTTTGTCCACCAAGGCAAAAATGTCCACAAACTCTCCCTTCCAAATTTTTTCTTTCATTGCCACTGGCACATGATCCCCTATTCATACCCCCACTTTCTTCTGTTCCCCATTTCCTTTTCCTTCTCAGCCATCTGTTCCTCCTCCTTCTTACCTTTTTCCAACTCACCCAACACATTCTGCAACTTTTTAATACCATCGCCTGTTATACCCAACAATAATTGCTCTACGTATTCTTTCATACTGCTCTCCAGTGTCAACAATGGACCTGGTTCTTTCTGTGGTTCTTTTGCTGGTTCTGGGGCTGGCCTGTCTCCTGGTTCTATTCCATCCTGTGGTCTGGGTATCAGGGCCTGCGGGCTAGGCCCAGGTTCTGGTCCAGCTGGCCCCACGCTTGGTTGAGGTGCCAAGGGCAGGGATGGGTCTGCTGGGGGGAGGATGGGCACCAGTCCTGGGTGTGGCCTAATCCCCTGTCCTGAATTGGTTCTGGATCAGGAGTCAGCAACCCTGGATATGGTGCAGGTACTGGGTCAGGGATCAAATAGGCTGCAGGCTGTCGCCCCGGAGAACTTGTTCTGGGCCATTTAGGAGTCGGGGCCCCTAATCCCTTCCCCTTCTCTCCTGCACCTTCCCACCCTTTCCCTTTTGATCTTTCTTTCCATGGTGGCCAATCCCCCCTCTCTGCATCATCCATGGCATCCAAGACCTTGTAGGTCCTTTCTACTAGATCCATAATACCTTTCATGGCATCCGCCTTCATCACCCTGGATCCTCGTGTGTCCATTCCATACCTGCTAGTGAGAGAAAGTCACACAGTCACCTTACTTGATCGTGTGTCCACTCAGAGTGAATTTTTTTTTAACCCCTGCTCACCCCCCTCCCTTGTCACTTTTTGCACCAAAAAACCCTACTTTTCAAAACCAGCGTTTGCGCCTTGTGACCCACTCCCTTTATCAGCCCACAATGCCCCACTAACCTTCCCCTCTGACCACTTATTGCCTTCAAAACTAGTGGATCCAAAATGGTGGCCGACATGCTCCTCCATTGCATTCTAAAATGGCGGCTGCCATGCATGCTTATCTCATCCCCAAAATGGCGGCCGCACCATGCACTCCTGTTGCGAATGGTGGCTGACCTGCACATCCCCTTGAATAAAACCTTGCATAGTGGCATTCTAAAATGCCTCAGCCACCCTGTGTGTGTATCTCCTCCCAAAAATGGTGGTCGTCGTGTGGGTTCCTAGTAGCATCTGTCCATGGTTGTAAATTGTAAAAGAAAAATGGTCCCATAGCATCACCCTGACAGATTCTCAGCGCCCCTCTAGCTAGACCTTCAGCCTTCTCTGTCCCTGGCAGGCCCGCTGTATTCTGACTTTCATTTTTGCTGTGGTGCAGCCCACCCTGTTTCCAATGCAGCAATTCTGCTGCCAACTGTCAAATCAACACTCGCTCTCACCCGGTCTCCCTTATCGCCTTCTATCCCCTCATATTTTTTTTTGAGCCCCCTTTGTCATCCGCTCACTGCTGCCATGCACCTGCTCCCGTTTGGATTACACCCACACCTCCTTGCCCAGCTTGCGGACTTCCACACCCCCCACACTATACCATTCCGAGTCTTTTTCCCTTGCTCCCAGGCTGAAATCTGGTCCTTTTGACCCATCTGAACCAAAAAAAAAATGCTTTCTACTCGACTCCAACTTTCTTCCTTCTCAGGTGCTATTCACCTCGCGGGGCCCCGCTTGTTGCTATCGGGCCTAGACTGCCCCGCCTGTCCTCTACATCCGTAAATGAATACTCCCCATTGTTCTCCTGCTCCCACATGGTCCATATTCCAAAATAGATCAGACTTCCACGCGGTCTATTGGACACCGCACAACTGGGGTCTACCCATCCACGCTAACAGTGCTCCCTTGCTACGTGGCTCGACTCTTTCCAGATGCTGTACTGCTCTGTTGCCTTTGCCACTCAGCCCTAGGCCATTGCCAGCATATTCCCCACTGGCCTAGTCTGTCCCACAACTGTCCGAATCTTCTCTGCCATTACTGGCTCCTGGCTATACCACGTACCTTATTAACCAATGTCTACTTCACACAATTCTTTACTTCTCGGCGAAATTCTTATTTTGGCCTAGTCCTGTGCCGACAGCTGTCTGACTCTTCATTGCCATTACCCGCTCATGACTGTATGGCGTACCTTAGTAACCACTGGCAAGCCTCACACAGTTTGTTAGTTATCGCCAAAATTTCTTCTCTTATAACACATTTCTTTGGCAAAACATGGAATCTTTACCACAACCGGCAATCTGGCTTCACAAACAATTCTTATCCTACACAAACTGCATTGCTCTTATGATAATTACACAACTAAATGCCCTACATCCTAAATTCAGCAAAAAATTTCCTAATTACCATATGTTTGCTCCAGGAACTCTCTGACTGATGTGCTAGATGTGAAAAAATTCTATCCCAGTATAGCAAAAAGTGGAAGAACTCCTCTGTGCAGGCTCTTTTGAACCCCTTCTTGCCCCTCCCCTGGCCTTGCCTCCTTACCCTTCTTACCCTCCTATTCACCCTTCACCTCATCCCTCTCCTGATGTCATTCCCTTTTTCTCATGGGACACTCCTCCATCTTTCTGACCTCACTATCCTCTGCCCCCAACCCCCACCCCCATCTCCTTTGCTCTTTCTGGGTCCTTGGCCTGGAACAATGGGGGTTGCCCTTTATGACAACCCTTCTTGTTACAGGTGTGGGCTATCATGTTTGGGATCAGGAATGAACATACATGAGTGCCTTGGGAAGGGAGTTTACTGTACATGGCTGCTTAGGGTGTGTGTGGTGAGGATGTTTGGTTTAACCAGTAGGTTTCTCCAGAGTGCACTGTATGGACTGCATCTAACCTTTACACATGACTGGGAGTGTGTGGGGTGTTGGATGGGTGTGCTTTAGAGGCAGGATCAACCCAATCAAGTATGCATGCATGAGTGCTGGTATGAATGGACCTCTGTATGGCTGGCTATCATGATGTGTTAAAGAGGTTTATCACAATGTTTCCTAAATGCTGAAACTAGAAGCTAGATCAACTGTATGTGTGTGTGTCAGATAAAATAAAATGTTGTAAATCTATCAGGATTATTGGCTTACTGCATATTTGACTGCAATGGGGCAGTGGGCTTGTTGTTTTTGCAGCATATCACCACATCTTTTGTTTTGAGTTTATGTGGGATGGGGGCATGATCAGAGGGACAACAGTGCCATCCACTACCGAGTACAAGTTTAAAATTCCTGTCTACACCAGATACACATTCCAATCACTTTGTATTTCAAAACCATGGTACGGTCAACTAGATAAATATCACCTATAACTTCAAAACAATCACAATTATTCCAGGATCAAACAGATTACCTACTGTAAATTAAACATTTATTTGTGCAGATAGGGACTACTTTTTGCCCTCCCTCTCAATATTTACGGCCATCTTATAAGACAGATAACCCACTACAGGGTGTGTGGTCATGCTCTGATATACGCATGCCTTGGGTGGTTGTTATTTAGCTTCAACATAAGCCACAAAGTGCACCACAAAGCATCTAGTACCACAGGGCTTCTATACCAGTGGCAAACATCTGGCATTGACAAATGCTTGTTGATCTTTGATACCAGTGCATTCTTAGAGAAGAGTGTAAACTCAATGGTTCCTTCCTGGTAAAATAATTAAATCAGACATCTGAATATAACTTTTGAATGGATGCAGAAAGGAACAAGCATTTGTCAATGCCGGATGTTCGCCACTAGTATAGAAGCCCTTGGGTACTAGATGTGTTGTGGTGCACTGTATGGTTATGTATTAGCAAAGTTAGGAGCCTGCATTTGTACATTTCAATCCAGGCTCATAATTTTGTTAAGTTTTAAACTTTTTACCCCAAATTGGCAACAGTAGCCTTCTTATGACCCTTCTTATGACCGCACCTCATGATCAAGTGCAGAGAAAATTTTCAAATCCTGTCTGAGGTGATTTCACACAGGGACTGTGAAATCACCTTTCAGATGCAAAAACACATGATGTGAAAAATGACAGCTGTCTCATTCATAAGGTGCTGTAAATAAATAACTACGTTGAACATTTGGGGTAAAAATATTGAAAATTAACAAAGGTACAAGCCTGCATTCATAAAATTCAACATAGGCTCATAACTTTGTTTTTTTTATTTATTTACACCAAATTTTCAGCATAGACGTCTTATGACCTTGCCTCATGAACAAGGGCAGAGAAAACGTTCAACTCCTGCCCAAAAGGTGATTTCACACTGGGATGACAAAATCACCTTTTTTGACTGAATTGCCTAATTTGAATGAAATTATTCATGTGATGGAGTCCCAAAAAAGGTATGCTGAAAATGTGAGGCAAAAATATGCAAAAATGTCCAACTTATGCCACTAAGTTCAAAACCCCATTGAAATACATTGAACAGGATACCTGTTTCTTCAGTTCACAGTCCAACTTTGAAGAGTGAGGAGATGTTTGCAGTCCAGAGAAGATTACAGCATTGCAACCACAGTGGGTAAGTAAGGGCTGAGTGGCAGGGTTGGTTGGGGAGGCAGTATCGGCCACAATAGACATTGATGAACAGTTATCTTTTTGCAGGGGTTATTTCATAAAAGACAAAACAAAAATGAGGGAAAGTTTTCTTTAGTTCAGGTCCTGACACTGGGGGATTGGGCACGCCCAGTGTCAGTGTTATGTTTGTGGAGGGGTACTGACAGGGAGGGTCTGGTGAGTGGGACAGATAAGGGGGCGGGGCAAAAACAGAGAGTGGCACCCACAGTATCAGTGTAAAAAAAACTACAAGGGAAGCTTTTCTTTATTTCAGGTCATGGCACTGGGGAATTGGACACCCCCAGTGTCAGTGTTATGTTTGTGGGTGTGTGTGCTGAGAAGGAGGGTTAGGTGAGCAAGATAATTACAGGGGCAGACATTGATGTATGGCTGTGAACCAACCTTCTGGCACTTCAGCACCATTTAGAGATGTGGCCGCACATTGAGACTGGTGAGGTGATGCATCATGGAGATTTCGTTTATGAGGTGACAAAACTGGGGGATTGAGCACTCCCAGTGTCAGTGTTATATTTGTGGAGGGGTTGAGAGGGAGGGTCAGATGCAGGGGCAGTTACAGGGATGCCAGTAACAGACATTGCTGGACAGTTTTGGGTTACAACTTGCATGAGCCCCTGCATATTTGACATTCCAGGCATTCCAGCCTGACCATGACAAATCAGATCTGGTTGTTGAGCAGTGTAGGTCAAAGGGAAAAGCCGACCCAAGATTGAGTCAGTTTGTCCTTTTGAAGTCCACGATATCTCCACCGAGCAAGCTAAATCACTGTGATAATCAGCCTGGCTGATTATTGGTGTGCCACGGTCGTACCCCTAAAACACTACTTTGCATTTGATGGACAGTGTCACACCTCTCAACAGCCAACTACCATAGCAGAATGTTTGCTGTATGCACACATGCACGGCAAACATAAAAAGAGGCCTAAATAAAACATTAAAATGCATAATTTTTTAGCAGAAAATGACTGTTTGGCCCACCCAGCTTGCCCAGATGTCCTCTGCCTAATCTGGCTTTACTGACCTTATTCGGTCTGTGGTAACCCTCCTGCCTCCTTACCACTTTTCTAATATATCCCTATGTGTAGCCCACATATGCTTGAAGCCCTCAGTGTTTCAGCCTCCACCACTTCCGTTGGAAGTCTGTTGCAGGCATCTTTCAGTGAAATAATATTTCCTCACATCTATCTTGAACTTACCCCCCGCCAGCTTCACTGCATGCTCCCCTGTCCTAGTGCTCACCTTCAATTGAAAGAGACTCCCTTCTGCACCCTGTTTACCCCATGAGGTACTTTTAGGTCTCATTTATGTTCTCGCTCTCTCTCTCTCTCTCTCTCCTCTCTTCCAGGTTCTACATATTGAGATCCCTCAGTCTCTCCTTGTAGGGCTTCTCGTGGAAACCCTGCACCATTTTAGTTATCCTCTTCTGGATAACCTCCATCCTGTCTATGTCCTTTTTGAGGTGCGGTCTCCAAAACTGGACACAATACTCCAGGTGGGGTCTCACCAGTGAGCAAGACAGAGGCAACACTACCTCACCCCCCCTACTGGAGATACCCCTCGCTATGCACCCCAGCTTTCTACTAGCCCTACCCACTGCTTTGTCACATGCCCTGTCACCTCAAAGCTCTCAGATATGATAACCTCAAAGTCCATTTCCTGTTTAGTGACTGTGACTCAAAATACTGTACCACACCAACATATCATTTAACAAGGTTTTCATTGAGATCCCTGATAGTTATTCAAGAGTTTACATCTAGAAATGCTTTCATATTGTCCTGATCTCTGTATAGTGCCCTGAGCCCCAGGGAATGGATGACCAACAAAAACAATTTTATTTACTTACTTACTCAATTTATTGCCAACCCACTGATATGAGACTGACTAGCCAATTGCTGCTATCCTCCTCCCTGCTGCTGCTCTTATGGAGAGGGACCACATCTGATTTCCTCTAGTCCTCTGGAACCATACATGTTTCCAGTGAGCTGTTGACTACAGCCATCAGTGGGTCAGCTAGCTCCCTGAGGTCCTTTTGTGCCTTTGGGTGTATCCTGTCCAATCCCATGGCTATGTCTACTTTTAGGGCTGCAAGTCTCTTTGGAATATTTTCCTCTGAAAATGGACTTGTGTCCACCTCTCTCCTTTATTCTTGCTAACCCATGGTTTCCCATTCTCCCACCCCTCCACTGTGAAGATTGAGCAGAAGTACCTGTTCAGGATGTCTGCTTTTTCTTGATCCTCTTCTGTGGAGTCTCACCCTCCTGCCCTCCTTATCCGCATTATCCCTCCCCTTGCCTTCCTCTTATTGTGTATGTTCCTGGAGAAAGTCTTGTCCCTTTTAACTGCCTTTTTGGCTGTCCTTTCCTCTGTCTTCACTTTTGCTCCCCTCATCGCCTTTCCTGCTTCCCTCTGTTTTACTTGGTACACTTCCCTGTATTCCTCCCTCTGTATTTACTTATACCTCCTGAATGCCACCTTTTTTTTCTTTCACTACGTTGGCCATTTCCCTAGAGAACCATAATGGTCTTTTTTTTTCCTTTCTACTCATTTATTTTGTAGTTTATTCTTTGGTAACTGGATAAGGCCCACTAGGCACAGGTGCTGTTTTCTGGGGTGACCCAGGAGCACTGGGGAGGTTAATTGACTTGCTCAGAGTCACACAGTATGCAAGTGGAGGTTGTGGGAATCAAACCAAGGTCTATCTGCTGGATGTACAAAGCTCTTTCACAGATTATTACTTTAACTGCTAGGCTATACTGCCAGCCCTTTTTACTAACTCTCTTCACTCAGAGGTTGGTTATCTTAATTATGTCTTCCTTTATTTTCTCCCAAGTTTATTTATTTATTTTTTATTTATTGAGAGCTAGGATTATACCTTTGAGCTGGAAGCTCATTTACAAAGGTTCCACATCAGTAGAAAATAACAATTACAGACAATGCAAACAGAAACATATGACAGTACATGAATTTCAAAAAATGGGACCATACAAAAATATAAGCACAGTGACAATCTTAAACAGTTAGTAATAAAGGTGAATATAGGGTTGCATGCAATTCAAGAATATAGCTGCAATACTTGAACTATTAAGCAGATAAGCATTTCATTGTCAAAGTATAGGGAAGGACAGGGAGGGAGGAGAGATGGAGGGATGAAAATAAGTGCATCAAGGAGTAAATAAGAAGACATGTACAAGGAGGAGATTAGGTGGGGATAAGACAGGGCTCACTGGGGTTGGGGAGTTAGGATGGAGAGGTTGAAGAGGGTAAGGAAAAGAAGGAAACAGGGTAAGCAGTCACAGCTGCTCTGGTTGGCCAGCAATCACAGCTGCTCCAATTGGTGAGATGTTGTTGGTGTTTCTTTTAAATGACCCCAGCTTGGGCTCCTTGGTTATGTCTGGGAGGGGAGTTCATTATGCCAAAAAGGGGCATGGTACATGAATTTCCTTTGCACCTGTGAGGTGCAAAAGAAGGGGACAATAAGAGATTCTCTGATATTGCTTCTTGTGCAGTGGGGGTTGGGGGTCATAATGAGGAGTTTCTGGATGACTGAGGGGCATAGTCCTAGACAGGTCTTTTCCACATGAGTAGACATACTTGGGATTGTACTCTGCCTTGAAGGTTTGGCCAGTTAGTTTGGCATAGAGGTCACAGGTGTGAGTTAGGCTGTTAGCGCCAAGGAGCAGTCCACAGGATTTATTTAGGGCAACAGAAACCCTTTTGAGGGTGGAGTCTAGGGCAGCACCATAAATCACTAAACTATAACTAATGATGGACAGTATGGAGCTTTTTATGGCGAGAGACAGGGCATCTTGGGACAGGCAATCTTGGTCAATTCTAGGGTTAATTACCTTTACAATTTGTTCTGTATGCTGAGCAAATGAAAGAGCTGTCCTGGGTGATGCCAAGAAATTTGAAGGTTTGAACTTGTTCTATTGGGGTAAGAAGGATATCGTGGATTGTTAGCTGAAAGTCTTTATACTTGATGTGGGGGTTCACAAATAACATTGATTTATTTTTTTTATAGTTCATTGGGAGCTTGTATTTGGTGAACCAATATTCTGCTGCAGTGAAATCACTTTGTAGATGGGACACAGGTGGGTGTGGGTCAGAATTTTTGAAAAGATGACTGTCATCTGCATAGCAAAAGACACACTCTTTGCAGACAGAGGGTAGTTTGTCAATATAAAGGCTGAACAAGAGTGGGCCAAGAATTGACCCTTGGGGAACACCCATGAGTACCTTCTGACTGTTGAAGAGGGTACCATCAATTTTTACTCTGTTTGACCTATTGCTGAGATAGCTCTGGAACCATCCTACTGCTAAAGTGCAGAGGCCAACTGAAAGTGTTTTATAGTTGACAGTGTCAAATGCCTTGGTGAGGTCATGAGGTCAATGTAAATTGCTGTGGCAACTTAATGACTGTCTAAAGCACCATGCAGGTATCCTGAGTACTCCAGCAGGGCAGTAGAGATACTATGTCCCTTGCAAAAACCATGTTGCTGTGGGCATTGGATTCCATACTTATCCAAATTGTCGACCAGCTGGTCAGCAACTATCCTTTCTAATGCCTTGGAAAAGGGGGGTCAGTATAGATACTCACCGGTAATTCATGTGTATGGCTCTGTCACTACTTTTATGGACCGGGGTGACCACTGCAGCTTTCCAAAGCAGGGAGAATTGTCCCAGCCAAAGAGATAGTTTTAAATGTTTTGTTAGTGGAGGAAGCACTTCTTCAAAGGTAAGGGCCAGTAACTTAAGGTCCAGAGAGTTGCTACTACATTTGGTTTTGTCTAGCACATGCGAAAGGTACTTTCTACCTTTGGGAATAGTGACTGCTTTAAGGTAAATGGGGTTGGATACATGAAGGAGACTGCTATGTGTGGTCTTAGGGCCTAGCGCATTTTCAACAGATGATTCAGGGGGATCAGTCGGCAGTATGCTGCTAAAGTCTGTAAAAAAGCATCATTAAAAGTATTTGCAATGGTGTTAGGGTTCTGTGTGATCTCACCAACCAGCAGCATGGAAGGTGAGATTTAGCTATTTTTGCCAGGAAGATCCTTCATATTTCCCCAAATCTTCTGACATCACTCCAGAAATGGTTGAGGCAGTCTTTAAAATATTGAGATTTTGCGAGTCTGATCTTGTGGGTGCTGATGTTTCTGGCAGATCATATAACTCTGCATGTCTACCTTTGTGCCAGTGGTATTGGCTATGTGCCAAAGATGGTCTCTGGTGATCATCAGTTGCAGAATAGCAGGGGTGACCCAAGAGTTATGGATTCACTTAATATTACACTTTTAATTCAGAGCATAGCTGTTACAGAAATCCTTAAACCTAAGAATAAAAAAAGACTAATGCCTGGTCTGTCTACTGCAGAGTATTGCGAGGACCAGTCAATGCACCTAAGGTAAGCCTTGAGTGAGTTCAGCTGCACACATTTGAGGGTATTATGCAAAATGATTTTTGGTGGTGGCTTAGCAGCCTTGTTGGCCCAGTTGCAAATGACTGTGCAGTGATCGCTAAGCAAGTCTGCAAGAACTGCAGTGTTGGAGAGCCTGTGTGGTCGGTTCATGATGATCCAGTCAAGTAGGGAACTGGAGCCTGTTCAACAGTTAAACCTGGTAGGTGAATCAACCATGTGTGACAGACTAATACAAGACAGGGTATCTTTATATTGGGCAGCCTCAGGGGATAACCAGTTTATATTAAATTCCCCTAGGACTACCACCTCTCAGTTTGCTTAAGGCTTTTAATAAACTCAATGATTTTGCGGAGTCCAGTTGATAAGTCTTTAGGGGGAATGTAAACTGAGGCTATAATTACCTGATTGCTTTCAGAACCTAACAGTAGTCTAACAGCTAAGGTCTGTACAGAGCTCCCAACATCAATTAGAGGGAGAGAGTGGCATTTAATGAGATCTTTGATATAGATAGCACGCCCATGCCCCTTTCCCAGTCCTGTCAAGCCTGAAGAGGGTGTATCTATTTATCGCTGTGGAAGCATCCAAGACCTTGGGTGAGAGCCAGGTTTCCACTAAGGAAAGGACTTCAGGGTTGTTCTGACTTACCCATACCTTGTACTGGTCAAATTTGGCCAACAGGCTTCAGATATTAATAGACACAATTTTTATTGACTGGTGGTTGTTTCTACAACAGGTAGGCTGTTGGGAGGAGGATGGGGTTAGGGTGACTATTACCAGATGTAAGCAGAAGCATCAAGGCAAGATGAAGCAAAATGTTTTTTAGTATTATCAAGTTGTTCCTCTACCCCTTCATGGCAATCCCCAATGAGGAAGTTTTCTTTTATACCTGCCCCCCTAAAGTCCAGGAACCTCATCTTCATGTGGTTTGCGTTTGTTCCCATGTTAATGCTGAATAACATTGTATGGTGATTACTGGTACCTAGGGGACTGTCCAGTATTTCATCTACAATATTGTTCTGGTTTGTAAGCATTAAGACCAGCACTGTCATGTCTCTAGTGTGTTCCTGGAATTGCTGCCTGAGGAATGCCCCTTGTAGTGAGGCAATGATAAATGTTCAATTGCAATGGCATCCAATGGTTTTGGAGTAATCAACTATTCTAAGAAAGACTGTGACTTAATGTAATGGTATATTAACAAAAATGTCCTTCATAACTACTGTACCAATTACTATGCAAAAACCAGTGCATCTCAAAATTGCATATGCCAGTGTCAAAAGATGTCATGTGTATCACTAAGATCTGCAAGTCTTAGAGGACAAAGTGTTGGGCTTGTATGCACACTTAATCATATCAGCAGTGTCCTGTATCCCTAAGGTACCGCTCCATGGGACTAACAATCCAGAGTCTGCATCCACTATCATACTATGATGAGCCTTCTGATGGAGATCAAAACTGAATATTGATCCATAAGCAGACATGCACAAACCAACAGCAACATGTGTTAGCCAGATTACAAAAAATCTTTAAAGATAAAACATAAAAGGTCAACTCAAAAGAAATTAAATTTAGTAAAAAAATGGAAACAACCACAAACAAAAACAAATGCTTGAACAGATCTATGAGTGGCTATAGAAAGATGAAATGAATCCCCAGGATGAGAAACTGATAACAGTTATCCAGGACAGGGTGCTGTACACAACATGGTTAACCAGCAACATAATAAACATCTGGGACAACTGACATGTGCAGATTCTGTGATTCTGAGTTTGAGACAGTTTCCAAACTGACTGATGGCTATTAGTGATGAGCTCTTATCAGCAAACCTCTTCACTGAAAAAAAATAAAATAATGGTGACATAACTTTATTGCAATCAGTAAAAAACTGATTGAAGTTTGTGGAATTTATTGACAGAAACAGTCATCCATCATTAATGATAAATATTATGCACTGACAAAGACAATGTCAGATTTCACTTCATATGCCACTGTATGTTTATTAAAATCAGATGCAAATACATGACAAATGTCACAAATGTTGCACATACAGGCCCAGATATTCAAAGGGTTGCGCCTGGAGCAACAGAGTTGCTCAGTATAACCCTACAAATGTCTTGATGGGATATTGAGAGAAGGCTACCTGGCACAGCACAAATCCTGATGTGCCAGGGCGCTTCCAACCAGGATGTGCAGCACATATGCCGGTGCACCCCTGCACTGTGTCGCATAGGGGGCTCAAAGTTGAGCCCCTGCAGTGTAGGAGCAAATACTGGCCACCCACACGTGAGCTGCTATATTGCAGGGTGCAACACAGCAGCCCAGCCATGGGTGGCCACCCACCCACCCAGAACACCGTCTCAAGCACACATAACCCTGGTGGTCTACTGGAACCTCCCCGTCCATAGCCGTGATTGAGCAGTATAAGTCTAAAATGACATCTCTGGTAGTCAAGTGGCCCCCCCAGTCCCCAATCCCCCAATGTGTAGGAAACAAGACTATCCCTGGTGGTCTAGTGGTCCCCCCTCTGACCTGAGTCCCCAATTCCCTGACAATTGGCGATGTGAAGTCCCTGGTGGTATAGTGGAAGCCCCCTCTGCCCGTTGCCACAATCATGGTAAAATCCCATCTCGTAATGCCCTGGTGATCCAGTGGCCCCCACCACCACTCACACAGAAACCCCATCCCACCCCACTCCCCATCATCAGCGGGTGGCTGCATCCCACCTTCACACTGCCCGCCACCGCTGAATGACAGGTACAGTATGGGCTGTAAGCCCATTGGTCCCCAGTGTGGACCAATGGGCTTGCAGGGTATACTGTACTGGACAGTCCCAATTATGTGAATGACTCCAGCCCGTACTGTACCTGTCATTTGGTGGGCGGCTGGCGGTGTGTGGGCAGGATGCACCACCAATGACGGGGGGGACTGGGGTGTGCATGGAGATCTATGAGGGTGGGTGGGAGAGCTTCCACTAGACAACCAGGGACCTCATATTTGCTAATTGTTGAGAAATCGGGGACTCGGGTGGGAGGGGGGACCACTAGGATGATCTTTTTTCCTACACATTGGGGAATTAGGGAATGGGGGGGCGACAAGACTACCAGGGATTACTTTAGTACCATATACCATGTTATCATGGCTACAGGGTGGGGGAAGCCCCGAGATCCCCACAGCACATGTCATACTGTGCAGGGTGCCAGGCACAAGTTGCCGGCCTGCCCTGCGCAAGGCATGCAAATGGGGCCATAATGACATGCAAATGGCCCCATTTGTGCCTTGCATATATTATGGCCTCATTTTCATGCCCCCTGTTGAATATTGCAGGTGATGTGCCTAGCGCAACTGTACTTGCGCTGGTGCATCACTACGCTCTCCCCATCAGTGGCTTGCACTGGTACAGTGCCACTGCGCATTGCGCAGTTTGTGCCATATTAAGTGGTGCTGCGCCATTGCTCAGCACTGTTGAATATCACCTGGACCTGGCCCCAGCACATCACAGTTGCACTGAGCACATGCTTACACCACTACCTGTCGCAGTCTGAATTTCCCAGCCATTGTATTCCTCAGTGTTGTGTTAGTTTGCAATTTCCATCAAAGAATCATAAATTATTATACATTGTTTCTCATATTACATACAATAACCATGATTAACAGGATACATCTTAGCTAATTTACTGGAAATTAGGCCAATCTGTAACATCTTTGTTTGAAAAACATTGGAATCATTATCCTATCTTAATTGCAGAAAATGACAAAGTAGTAATGGTATGCGATAATATCAACTGATAGAAAAGCGGGTGCCAGGAAAACAGAGACTCTAATCAAGGAACCACGTGGCAGTATTGTTGATACTAGTGTCATTCCCTAGTGACTATAATGTCCAGTGCATCAAGAGTCATAAGATGACTGAATATCAATCTAATCTAAGACAAAATGAAATTTGGCAGAAAAACACCAAAACCATCCCTGTTGTCCTCACTGCAAGAGAACTAGAGCTGCAAATTTAGTATTTAACATTATGCCAACAGGTAAAATTTTGGCAGTTTGATATTTTGGGATTATATTGAAATTTGCAGAAAGAAGCTGAACTATAATTTAACCTGGTTTGAGCTTGGTGACCCAACTGAACCAGCCTAAAACAATAAGTTTAAAATGTGTTTTTTGTATCTGAGATGCCAAAATGTCTCCCCAGCCATTCAAAACAACAAAACTAAATAATAGAAAGAACCCCCACCACCCAACATTTCCATAATATAATCAATATTCTCATACTTCTGAAATGGATGGGGATCTCATGGCCTACTTAATCCAGATATACCCAGTTGTTTCCTGCCCTGACAGGAGGGATAGATGTAATGTTGCATTCCCACAGTGTTCTGCTGCTGCCTTCCCAGCTAGGAATTTTGTTATAAATCATTATAACATTAGAGGGGGCCTTCTGATGCCCTTCCAGTGTTACCAGATGTCACAAAAGAGGATAGTACTAGGGGTGGCCTTCCACTGTTAGCCAAACCTACCACTGTCTGCCTTGACAAGGCTAAGTACATATACCACTACCTGTACAAGTGAGCACTTCCTAATACACAGTGCTGTTAAAGCTGTCCTGCAAAATAATGAGCGGCGTAAGGAGAGGTCCTTCTAGGGACTTCTGCTTGTACCGTCTTTTAACAGAGCAGCTATGATAGTGTCTTATTACTGGATGAGCACTCTCACTAGTGACAATGCAGGCAATATCTGGATAAAAACTCCAGAAACATTTCATCTCCCTATTGATAGCCCACTTTCATCTACCAGCACTTAGCAAAGTTGAGATATAGGGTCCAATTTTAGAAGGGCCATAGAGCAACACAAGAGACTTGCATTGCAGAGTCTGACGCAAGAGGTGACTTGCGGCAGGCATTGCAGCATTCATGATTTTGCAAGTGAGTCAGCCACAAACTCTGATGTATGTCCCTTGTGCAGAATGCAGAAAGTTAGATCAGCTTCCTCCAGTCTACATTTGTGCCATTCAGGTAGCCATTTTACAGGGCTTGTGCCAAAGCCTTGACACAAGCTTCCATAAAGTGTGACAGATGTTACGACTGCACCACCCTTCCAAACTGGGCTGTGTGCATCCAAGGGGTTTGGCATAGCTGTGGCCAAATCTATGGTTGATGCAGGGCTTGACATAATCACTGCTTCAACCTTCTAAAATTGGGCCTATAATGTGCTTGAATACAATACCTGAAGAACATAATTCCAGTTACTTGAAGATCATCACTGCTCCATTAGGGTCACATATGGCACACAGTCAGGTCATGAATACTGTAGTGTAGTTATATTGTTGATACTAAGAGTACAGTCTTCTGGGAGAGAAGCAGTTAGACAACACTGAATTTTAGAAGTCCAATAAGACTATATGCATTCAGTATTTCAGATATTTATTTCAATGCAGTGAGACATAATTGACATTGTTTCTCGATTTAGAGAACAAAGGCAAGTATCTTTTGAAATATTGCTACTGTACCTGTATGTCTCTTGCCATCAAGTAAATGCATTCCATGACATCTACCCATTCAGCCTCCCACCCACTAATGTATCTGCCCATTAACAAAAAGTTAGATTTTTAGAAACATAGAGACATAGAAGTTGACGGCAGATAAGGACCGCAAAGCCCATCCAGTCTGCCCATTTCTTTTTCTACCTTATAAATGTGCCATCGGCCTTTGCTCTGTCAGTGGCCTATCTATTCATAGTCATTTGTATTGCTCACTTATGCCTATCCCATGCCTGTTTGAAGCCCTGCACTGTATTCTAGCCACCACTTCTTGTGGTAAGCCATTCATGCATCCACCACCCTTTCTGTGAAAAAGAATTTCCTCATTCCCCTTAATTGGCCTCCTCTAATCTCATGCTGTGTCCTCTTGTCCTGCTATTTTTCTTATATTTAAACATGTTAGACTCTTTCACCTTGTTTATGCCCTTAAGGTGTTTGAATGCCTCGATCATATCACCTCTCTCCCTCCTTTGCTCAAGGGTATACATATTGAGCTCCGTTAATCTGTCCTCCTATGTCTTCTGATGCAGTCCCTGCACCATTTTGGTTGCCCTTCTCTGGACTGCCTCAATTTGGTTAATGTCCTTGTGAAGATGTGGCCTCCAATACTGAGCGAGTACTCCAGATGGGGCCCTAACCAGTGTCTTGTACAGAGGATTATTACCTCCCTCTTACGACTTGTGATACCCCTACTAATACACCCTAACACCCCCTAGCCTTACCTACTGCTTTGGGGTCTGCTTGGATGATTTCAGGTCATTAGTGATGATGATGCCCAAGTCCCTTTCTTCCTTTGTGACTGCTAGCAACTCCCCTCCCAGCCTATAGGTGGCTTCAGGGTTTCTCTTCCCTATGTGCATGGTTTTGCACTTCTTTGCATTAAATCCCAGTTGCCACTCTTCTGACCATTCTGCTAGTTTATCCAGATCTCTTCTCATTCTGCCCATTCTGCCTTTTCTGTCGAAAGAATTTGTTTCAAGTGTGTGTGTCTGTGTGTGCGCACGTGTGTGTGCGTGTGTGAATGCTTAACACCCACCTATATCTCTCCCGATTAAACCAAAAGACAGCCAACTTAGAAGTAATTGAAATGTTATAACTTAAATCCTACTGGTAGCTGCAGAGGCAGGGATTCTTGTATATTTAAACATCAGGTAAAGTCGAAGACTTTTAGATCAATTCAGGGAGCTTTGGGTAGGATTTAGAGTTTTGATAAAATCCCAGCCAGGAATCTACAGACTTGTAAACAACTACACACATACTGTAACATCATGCACATCAAACTGTTCCCTGATTGAGTGAAAATCTTGGATGGATATAAAACTGGCATCTCATGTTTTAGCTCTTGACTTCTTTTCACTTGAGAATGAATAGTATGTAGTTTGAGTCCTGTTATCTCTTCAAGAGATTTCAGTTGGGTGTTTCAGGGTTAGTAAATTTTGCTTCTACAAGTAAACCCTTTTTTTGCACATGTTCTTTAGCTGCTAATGAACAGAACAATTAACAGCTTTTGATGTGGTTATCTGCAGACTCTCTGAGCTCAGCTGAGAACAAGATTTACAAAAGTACACATACAGTACATCACTAATGTAAAGCATAATGGGTAGCACATGCAAATTACCATTAAGGAAATATGGCTGGTTCAAGGACTGCCAAAAGGCCATATGCACATTATGCAAAGGCTGAAAATAGAAGACAACTGTCACATGTTTCATCCTTATTAAGACCCAGTGTGCCATACCTGTGCACTAGCCTGGAAGGACAGAAACAAAGCAGATTGTATCAATTGTCTAGGTCATGGTCAGGTCAACTTAGGTTAAAGGACAAGAACCACAGTGCAAAGAAACTGAAGCTAGGGTTGCCCTAGAAGGGTATTGGAAGTAAAGCCAAGTTTAAAGAGCTACTGATGCTTCTAAGAAAACTTTGAAAAACATAATTTGGTACAATTCAGCTTACATTCCAAATATATTCTATAGATTTCTCCTTCCCATCTTTTATTATGAGTAAATGTTCTTAAATACATGATCTTTATCTTTTAGAGTTCATCTGCCTCTATAGCTTACTCCCTACTTCATGTCATAATCCTTTGTTGTGACATCACAATCTGTTGCCATGGGAATAACTGTGATGTCACAAACAGTGCATTATGACTTCAGGTAGGGAGAAAGCAACAGGAATAGATGAACTCTTCAGGAGCAGAGATCCTGTTTTCATGCATATAGTCTCAGTAATAAATAATGGGGAGGAGTAATACAGAACTAATGAGAAATATAAAATGAACTGTATCTAAATATTATGTTTCCTGAATATATCCTGAAGGTGTCATCTGCTATTTAAAAACATTTATAAAATTACAGTGACCCCCAAAGTTGAAAGCATCATTAGTAGCATATGCAACTTACCATAAAGGTACAGAACAGGATCAACCTTAAGCAGGAACATATAGTGCCAAAAGGCCTCAAAAACAATCTGTAAATGCTGAAAAAAAACCTCAGACATGTGTTTCATTCTTATTAGGACCCAACAATTTGCCCTAGGTATGCATGACCCTAGAAGGAGGAGGAGGAATTGGCTAGATTGTATTAATGGTTTGTTGGTTGTTTCTGAGGCCTTTTGACATCATACAGTCCTGCTTAAAGTTGAAAGCACAAAATAATCTGCACCACTTTTCAAACTATTTGCACAAAATAAAGAAGGCTCTTATTGTCATAAAATTATTAATTAATTTATAGCATAAACAGGTCAAAATTTAAAACCAGGATGAATGGTTCAAAAAGCCTCAACAGTTTCACACATAGTGCTTCCTCAAGAGGACTGCTGAGGTAATAACATTAGTCAGCAGGTTTAAATACCACATTCAATTAAAATCAATTAATAGCAATCACATAACTTGTAAAACCCTTGTGCTAAACCCCCCAGTATTAACAATGTGAATGTGAACTGCTTAAGGTTGAGCCACATCTAATTCCTTCATACGGTTATCTATATGCTACCCATGATGCTTTGCATTATGGATAAATGTAGTAGTAGTAAAGTAGTAAAAGGTTACTTTTATACAGGTAGCAATAGTAATACATCATTGAGAAAAACCCATTTTCAAGATGGACCTGTGTCAAATTTCATTACACAATTAACACAATAGCATAAATAACATAATAAACAAGAACTATAATGACAATAACATATCAATTTGAGATAACATTCCCTTCGTAACCTTTATGCAATCACATGTAATTTTGTATTTCTTTGAAATTTGGTTTTATTGCAACTATCCTTTCTGGTTTACTCTTACTATAGTACTTTTGCACTGGGGCTCTTGTCTTTTAAATTACATTCCTGATTTGGGCTCACCATGACACAGAACATTAATACAATATAGCTGGTTCCTCATCCATCTTGGCTGATATACAACTAGAGATGCAGCAAAGTTAAATTTCACCAGCAAAGTGGATGCGAAGTGGCCCATGTCGTGTTACTATTCCACTACGCAAAGTGCCCATTTAAAACCCTCACTTCACCACTTCACATTGTAATTATGATTTCTCATTGCTCACTCTGCCTTACTTCACTTTTAAGGGGCAATGAGAACTCACAGGTAGCACACACATCACATGGCTTACACAGTGTAGTTCACATGCTTCAGGCAGGCAGGCAGTGACTCATGCTTGAAGAAGAAGAAAGAGGTTGTGTGTAGAGATGCAGTGAAATTAAGTTCCACCAATAAAGTAGATGCAAAGTAGACCACTTCACAGTACTTCATAGCTATGCAAAGTGCCCATTGAAAGCGCCACTTTGCCACTTCGCCTTGTGAGGATGGTGATAATGACTTTGAGTTGCTTACTCTGCCTTTAAGGTTGGAGTGAGAATTTACAGGCAGCCAACACACATCACATGGCTTACATAGCTTAGGTCACATGCTTTAGGCAGGCAGGAAGAGAATCATATTTGAAAGAGAGTTCACTGCAGAAGCAGCCCCTGGCTCCAACAACACCTGCCCTCCCCCCCGTCTGTGCCTGCTCCTCCCTGCACCTCATTAGTGTGGGAGTTCTTTACTACATTGCCTGAGGACAACAGTGTAGTGAAATGTATTCTGTGTTATGTGGAGGTGCACAGTGGCCACAAAGGAACTTACCTTGGCACAGGTGGTCAGCACACCCACCTGTACAACCACCACTGTGTACAGTGGCAGGCCAGAGTAGCAGAACAGGGCAGTAAAGCACTTGCTGGCCCTGCCAGACAAGAAGGGGCAGCATGTGGTGGTGTGAACAGGGGAGGGCCATGGATAAAGCAGCTGCTCCACCACCACATCCTGCAGCAGGTGACAGTGGCAACCCTTTCCACCTACCTGCTTCATAGGCCAGTTTAAGCCTGATGCGGAATGAGTTGGAGGCTGTTAACCACCATCTTGACAACATTGAGCAGCAGTTGGAGTGAATTGAGGGGGCACCAGCTACAAATTATGGAGATGCTTCAACTGCTACTGTCCCATCTAAACATTGATCATTAGTTTTATTTGGTCCTTGCTGCCACCACCAGTTGTGTGAAAAATAGTTCCTGATGTTGCCCCTGATCTGTCCCTACCTTGTCCCTTCCTCATGCACATCTCTTTTTCTGGATGATGCTACCATCTTGTATGTTGCTTATTCCCTTTCAGTACTTGATATTTTCTGTCATGCCCCCCCCTCCGGATCATCATCATCATCATCAACAGGAACTCCTACATCTCAACATTTTTGAGGAGGGGAGGATTTAACACCAACAGACCCAGACACAACCACCTTGACTTTCTTTTTCTCCAGTTCCCAATCAGCGTATCATCAGAACTGAAAAAAAAAATTAACTGCTGTGATTCATGAAGAATGTGATTTGTCTTGTGATGAGTGAGTGGTGTGACATGGCGAATGAACTGTACTCAAATACCTATGGCTGTACTTCCCTGACCTGTAACATCCCAAACACATTGACTTGAAAACATATTAATGAGTACAATGGTCAAGCCAAGATACTACAAAACAGGGTTACGTGCAACTTACAACCCCAAAACTTGAAGTTTTGTAATTCGTGAATCATCGTAACCATGAAGATGAAGAACATAATTTGTAACATGAGTGACTCGTGATGATGGCCCTAACTTAAAAAAAGCACATTAATGAGTACAATGTTTACACTGAGATATGCACCACATGGTACTCTGAAGGGAAGTCAAACAAACAACTGTGACTTAAGTTACAGATGGAGATTGGGCCATAAAGAGATGCAAACGAACAGACAGATTAAGATTGCACTACGCACTCAAGAGATGCAGACACAAAGGCACAATAACACCTTAATCAGTGCTCTCAAGTCACAAATCCAAATCTGGAAAAGAATATCTTTTGCCATTTGGGGGGGGGCAGTGAACTGCAGTAACAGTCCACTACCAAGATATCACAAAGCAGTACAAAATAACACAAGTTCAATGGATAGCAGCTTCACAGTGCTGCAATTACTCTTTGGCAAAATAAAATGTGCCCGATTTGAGGGCACATGTCACATACACACTCACACACACACACACACACACACTACAAGTAATGCATAGCAAATTGAAAACATTAGTAATATAACCAAATCTTTTAAACAAACTGAAATTATGCACTGCTGCACCACAATAATCAGCAAAAAAAAGTCAAGAATTACTGAAAATATTACTGTGTGTACATTAACTCAGTTATAGAACAAAAATATAGCCGAAGCAGAAAGACTGCCTTTTTCTCTCGGTTAATCTACCTCCACCACAGATACGCCTCTCCCCCAAGCACATTTCAAGTGTCTGTCAGTACATAGACTGAATGTTCTAAATTAACATTCAAAATCCACACACAAACAATAAACTCTCGATGATATGAGCACAGAAGGGTTTCCTACAATAGATGTACTAAATTTTGAGACAAAAAATGGCTCAAAAAGGCTTTTTTAACAGCTTTTAGATCGTTTGAATTGCAGAGCTCTGACAGCAAACTGTCTCCAGCTACCACTACACACACACTACACAGAACTGAATCTGTGCAGAATAATCTAGAGCCCATGTGACCTGCAATCCTTTGAATCATTGCAAAATTCACCTTGGAGCTCACCAACAAAGCTAAGTGATCCGAAGTACATTGATTTCAATGTAGTTCACATTAAAATTGATGCAGAAGAGGTTGGGGGAAGGCAGAGTAATGCAAAGTCATTGTTTTCAATGGACTTCACATTCCTCATTATGATGCGAAGTACTCCACTTGTGTTGCAGATTACTTCACGAATTCTGTCTTACTCCACAAATTGCTTCATGAATTTTGGCCACTCCACCCACCTCTATATATATAGCTATGGTACACTGATGCATCTTAACGTGGACAAGACATGTATCTGTGGTCTGCTGTTTTCATCCTTCCCAAATTGTTTGTCAGGCTTTTTGACACTACTGAGTCCTGCTTAAAGCCAAGCCAGCATTTATTTCTCTGTGGGGATCTGCAAATGTTACCCATGATGCTTTTCAGTAGGGAGTATATGCAACATTATATTTCAGTGAAACCTGACTTCATTGTCAGTACCCTTCCTGGATAGCCCCTACTTTAATGTGTTTGTACTGGGGTTCCTATCATGTAAGCAAGAGGTGGCTATAACCAATGTGCTTGTATTTCACAGCCACCATGAGACATAGATGTACAGAAGTACAATAACATAGCAAGACAGGTTCAGACACAGAAAGCCTTGCCTATAGACAGCCACACAAAAACACAAATATATATTTTAATGCTGTATTCCTTTCATGTCTCTGCAAAGGGTCAGTGATAATCCTCAGGGGCTTGAGACCACAACATTTCTGAGAATGTTAAAGGGAGTGGAGAGAATGTTGATGTCATTTTCATTACAAGTAGATTCAAAGAGAACTAAGATACATCAGAGAAAAAGTCAGGAAAGTTAAAGCACAGGGAGGTTGTGAGATTTTCTAATGGTATCACAAGTGAGTAAATGGAAGTTGTGTGATTCAAATACAAATCTCCAGTTCACAGCTCTGTGCTCTAACAGTAGGATACACTTCTAATATCATGTTAAAACATATTTTCTGAAGCTATTGAAGTTCTGGAGTCAACAGAAAAAAAATAGAAATTGAGTTGGGTATAAATAATAAATGTATTGAAAGTGGTATGAACTAAATGATGGTAAAGACCTTGACTGGTGAGATGGCCTAGGAATGAGTATATCATATGTATAAATATGCCTGAGCATTTAGCCCAAAAAGTAGAACTAATGGGTCAGTTAAGATTCTGTTTAGACTGGTCTGGTGAGTTAGGCTATGTGCTGGAGACATGTGTGCAGGCAGTTCACTGAACAAAGAAGTTATATTAAACAGACTGAGCCACGTGGAGTACTAAACAATGCAAGGTACCAGGAGTAAATTGTATGCAGCAGAGAAAGAAAAACAGAGGAAATGAGGCTTCATCCAGAACTTTAAAACTACAGAAAAAATATAAGAAAACTGGAGATATTATGGGCAGAGATTTGAAATGTATTTGAAGGTGGTTAGGGCATAAGAAAAAGAAGATCCATAAATGATTGCTTTATTCTTTATAGACTGGATGCATTTGATGTGTACAAAACTTTCACATTTTCTGCTCAGAAAAAGGACAAGTATAATGCATTTACTGAAACATTTGACTCACGTTGCAGTCCTAGATAAATTAATTTATGAGAGGTACATGCTTTGTTCAAAAATGCAAAAGTAATATAAACCAGTTAAATTACTGGTAACTGATCTCAGATTAAAATGTAAGCACTGTAATTGTGGCACACTGTGTGATTCTTTCATTACAGATCAGATAGTTATAGGTGTCAGTAATACAAAGGTAGAAGAGTGCTTGCTTAGAAAAACAGATTTAACTCTAGAGAAGGCATTGAGGATTTGTCAGGCTTCAGAAATTGTGCAAGCACAGATGTAGCCACTAGAACAGGATATGAGTCAGATGACTGTAAATGCTGTACACCAAAACAAATTAAAAGAGAAATTTAGCAATAGAAGTGCCAGGAGAAAGAACTCTGAGAGGATACCCTGTTGAAAATATGGTAGCTCTCATGCTTATAGAAAATACCCAGCATATGGATTGCAGTGCTGTAAGTACAGAAGCATGACTCATTTTGCATGAGTTTGTAAGACAGAACAAAATGTTCATGTGTTAGGAAAAGCAGAGAACAGTATAGATTACTCTGAAGGTAAATTCTTTGTTGCCTCCACTTAGTCAGGTGACTCAAAAGAGGAATGAGAAAAATGTAAATGGGACAGTTATGTTATTCAGGTAAGATACTGGGGCCCAGGCCAATATGCTGTCTAAAAAAGAGTTTAATAAACTAAGACAGAAGCCATGTATTAGAAAAAAATGGCATGGTTCTGCTTACATAAAATAGGGAGATCAATCCAACTAAACATGAATGCAGATTAAAAAGTGACTCTGAGGGGACAGATTACAGTGCATTGTTTGCACTACTGTAGTCCCAGTGGACAGTCAGACAATTGTTGGTCTAAAAACTTGTGAGAGAATGGGCTTGGTAAAGAAAATAAATGTGATTAATAGAAACAATTGAGAATCCCAAAACATGGATGTAGTTGTTTAGTTTGATGATGTATTTAAAGGTATATGATGTCTACCAAAGATACACTAGATTCAATTAAAGGAGGATGCTTGTAGCCATAATACATACAGCCAGGAAATTGCCTATATCACTAAGAGATTGACTATGTAGGGAATAGTTCCAATGATTCAACAAGGAATCATAAGGGAAATAGAGGACTCCATGGACTGGGTGCATCCAGTGGTGATAGTGGATTAAAAAGATGGCTCCCTGTAAATTTGTAATTTTGCAAATACGTTCTGAGAGAACACTATCACCTTACTTCAAAAGGAGATATCATCAGTGAACTGCAAACACAAACTAAATAGATGCACTCACCCCTTCTGTGCAAAGAACACATGAATTGCTGCTAGTACTACTGCATCAAAAGTTTATTTGCAGCACCAGCCCCATGCTGTGTGCTGCTCCCAGGAAATTCTTATGTTTTGCACCCTCCGATGATTCAACAGAGAATACAATTCATTCAACAGTGAAATCACTTATACTAACAAGACAGTGAATCCCACCAATCAAATTCTAGTGTTCCAGTTCAAAATTAATCACATGAAGGTGACATAATTATTTACTCCTATTCATTCACAAAAAAAGGAACTGGGAGTTAAGTAATTAACTATTGTAATCAGTGCTAGTAAACAAGTGATAATTACTATATAGAATGTTTTTCACTGTTAGAAATAAAGCTTCACATACACAATATAAGCATATATCATTCTAATGCATAAAATAAAATAAAAGAAAGATCTATTCAAAATAAAATTAACCAATTGTTATTCTGTGCACTTTTGTACTTTTAAATGGTGCTTAATTTAACTACCCATCAGTGTCCCAAACTTTAAGTCTTCACATTGTGTATGTGAAAAACAACTCCTCATATAAACAGGTTAGATGCAGCACCTGAAAAGACACATAATTATGGAAAAATAACATTAATAGCTGTGTGAGTGAATCTTGGATTTTTCTTTTGGGGGGAATACAACCAAATTATAGTCACTGTCCTCTATTAACTTACTTTCTTTTTATAGCAAGAAATGAGTAAGTTCAATCTTTTCATTCAATCCATGATATTTTAATGCTCCTAGTTCAAATAGCCATTCTTGTTCTTTGCAGTTTAATAAATTGTTAAAGTCCCCTCCTCTGATATTTTTGGGAATGCATTCAATTCCAGTGGCAGTAACTTTATGTGCTGACCTATCCTTCTGAGAATTAACATGCAGTGCCATTTGCATAGTTAATGTTATCATGTTTAATTGCCAGCACATGCTCGTTTATCCTCATCTGAGTTTTCTTTTAGTTCTACCAATGTAGAACTTGCCACAGCTACATTCAAGGAGATTATAATGGCCTCTTTGTTGCAATTTATTTTTTCCTATAATCTTTCCCATACTTCCTGATATTTTGTTTGGAAACTCTTTGTGATTTGTCATAACTTGGCAGGTTCAACACCCACCACAGGGCCTAAAGCCCCATTTTGTCATATCATGGTTGGTGTTGGATCCCTCCTTTTGTAAATAACTGTGTACCAACCTGTCTCTGAGATTAATACCTCTTCTCTAAGAAATACGTAAAGGTTTTTCCAAACAGGAAGTGTAACTGTGGGGTCCTTCTCAGTATTTGTGGGTTTTTCTTCACTATATCAACCCTCTGTCATGAGCCCCCCCCCCATATATAGTCACAACGGTCATAGACTGATCACCTGTTATCTTAACTTTAGGTATTAGTAATGTGCATCTTGATATTGTATCAGTTTGGGTTCTTGTTTTCTGAATAACACATTCCCTTTCACCTCTCTGTCTATTTTCCAACTCTTCAACTTTAACAGTGTACAGATCCTCATTGCCACAATTTCTGCATATTCTAATAAACTGACCCTTTGGAAGATTATTTTTAGTATGGCCTGGGTGACAGCTGTGGGCATGTAGGAGACTATTTCTGTTTGTTGGCTTCTTGAATAAGTCTGTGAGTATGGTGCCATCAAGGTTTTTACTTATCATGGGATCCAAAAAGTTTATACTATTCTAAGCTGCATGTACTTTAAATCACAGACTACTGTAGGTATTTTCAAGGAATTTCACAAATTCTAACAAGTCTGAATGTTTCCTGTTCCAGACAATCAATATGTCATCTATAAATCTCTTGTAGAAGTCTATTTTCTCCAGGAAAGGATTGTTTTGTGCACAAAATACATATTGTTCTTCCCATGCCCCAAGATATAAGTTGGCCAGACTTGGGGCCAGGGTTGTCCCCATGTTAGTACCCTTAAGCTGTTGGTAGTTCTTGCCCTCAAACATAAACACATTGTTTTTTAACACAATGTCAGTCAAATCCAGTAAGAAATTTATTTTTGTCTGGGTAATATCTGTAGTTGTGTACAGGTAATATTCAATGGCAAGAATATCCCCCTCATGGGGAATGTTCATATACAATGAGTCAACATCAAGTGTCACCAAAAAACATTATTTTTCTATCTGCATTTCATTGAGTATTCCCAGTATGTGACCAGTATGTCTAATATGACTTCTTAATTTTAGAACTAATGGAGCAAATGAAACTACTGGATCAAAATATTGGGATAATGGCTCTGTGAGTCACCCAATTCCAGAAATAATAGGGCATCCAGGGGGTTCAGTTGGATTTTTATGCATTTTTGGCAAAGTGTACATTGCTGTTTTTTTAGGAGAATCAACAGATAAAAAATATTATTTATCCTGTTTGATCATCTTATTATACTAACTTTCCAGCAAATACATTTTGATATCCTTCTGTATTTTAGAAATAGGATCATAAGTGAGTAGTTTGTAAAATTCCTGATCAGAAAGTTCTCTTTCAATTTCTGCTACATACTTATCTCTATCTTGCACCACAATACTTCCCCCTTATCTTCAGGTTTTATTACAATGTCTTGGCCCTGCACCAAGGCATTCAAAGCTTTCCTTTCTATGATGCTAAGATTGCAGGATGGCATACTGTGGGGGTGTATTCTGTTTAAATAAATCAGACAAATCCTTGACACAACAATCTAGATAAGAAATGATGCTAGGGTGGAGGGGCAGAAAATTGATGGGGGCTTGAATTGGTTGCTTCCTCATTTACACTGTTGTCTTGTGTTAAAGTACTATCTAACTCCTGTTCATTAATATTTTCACTAACATTTTTATCAGTGAAAAATAACCTCAAATTCAACTTTCTGACACGTGTTAATGTCCACATATGCATCAAAGTCTTTGATTTTAAAGGTTGGAATAAAGGAAAGACCTTTGTACATTACCTGTAACTGTGTTTAACTGAGGTTTTTGCTAGAAATATTAATTACAGTCAGTATCTGCTCATTATTGCAGAATTGTGCCATGCTCCTCATTTTCTTGTTCTTCTTCTTCCCCCTCCTTGTTTTCCTCCTAGTCTTCTTTGTGGTTCTCCTCCTTCTGATTGAAATTGAAATCGGGTATGTCTGTTGCTCCTCCTGGGCATTACCCCAGGAGGAGTTATGCCTAAAAAAGGACCCTCATTTTCACTATCATCAGATTCAAAGGTACTTTCACCCATACTATATTTCAATTGTTCAGTCCTTTTTAAAATGGACCGAATGGTCCTTTCAGTTCAACCTGCTGCCACAGGCTCAGTGTCAGTAGTAACAAGAGAAGCTATGTTAGAGGGGTTTTCTGTAGGTATCAACTTCTTTTTCCAATTAAATACCATATTGTTTTTGTAATCATTTAAGTCCCTCAGGAACTTCTTCATCTTCTGAGCCTGTATTTTGGTATCATCATTTTTACGGTACTCCTTGAATTGTAGCTGACAGCACTGATAAACTGTTTGTTCTTTAAAGGTGACAATTATTAATTCCTGCACCTTCAAATCTTGTTTTGCCTGATTCTGTATAGTAGTGTTTTCTCTCCTTATCAAGTCCATAAGTTTATCTGATCCTTCAGCTAATATTTGTCACCATTTGGTGATAAAAGGCTGTCAATCTTCACCAAATGTTTGTCATTTCAAAATTCTAAGTCCACACAGAGCCCTGTGTACTGCAATGCAAGCCACCATCATTTGTTCCTGCTAATGAAGTCATCTTACTCTTGTGGCCAGTCTCTTCAAAGTGAAAAACACATCTCTAATAATCTTAGTAGTTTCAGTGGAATCTGTACTCACGCTTGTTCCCACATCCATGTTCTGTAATATCAGGTTAGCTGCACCATCTGAAAACAGAAGAGTCATACAAGCCTTCTCCTGCTGTGATTCCTTGGTTGCTGCTCCCTTCATTAAGATCCTCCATTTTTGACTCACTCAAGAGGGGGCTGGCCATTTAGGCAAAGAAGGTTTTAGTAAACCTGTGCCTGGTCCAATGGAGTTTCTCTCTTGGTGAGTAGTGACTGGCACTTGGGACTGTGGTGCAGTTCTATAAAGTGATTTGTAGCACAAACTAAGTAGATGCACTCACCCCTTCATCAGTGAACTATCTGGTGCTAAATACTGTAGTTTTCCAAATTGGATGCATCCCCAGCAGTTTGGCAAGCTCCATTGGATGAGCAGAGCTCCTGACTTTACACATTTAACATGCCACTTGAGTGACATTGATTCCTGAGGCTTCCTTCTGGGATTTGTTCTTCCACTGAAGTGTTCCAGCATACCAGTACCACAGATTTGTGATGGTGTTGCTGGTGTTAGAAGGTACATTGATGATATCATTATATGGGTTTCTACTGTAAAGGAATATGATCAATGATAAAAAGCATGTGCTGGGATTGGCTTGTAAATATGGTTTAAAGCTTAAAACGTTTAGGAAATCAAAATTGTCTATCTTAGAAAGAAACTAACTCCTGTAGGACTGCAGCCAGATCTTAAAAAGACCAAAGCTATATTAAACATGCCAGAGCCTAAATGCAAAATGAACATATGGCAATTTCTTGGAATGCTGAACTATCTGTGAAAATTTCTTCCTAGTCTGGTGGCAAAGACCAGTTTGCCATGCAACTGCCTTAAAGAAAGGAATGAGTGGCAGTAGTGCTGACAGCATTCCATGGAATGGCTTCAGCAAGAGCAAATTTTAATCAAAGGGTCTATTCTAAAGTGCTATGACCCCAGATTGCAAAAAGAAGTGTCAACCAGTGTGTTGAAAGATGGCATATGAGCTGTCTTACTGCAGCTGCATGAGAATTTATGGTTCTCTGTAGCTTATGCATCACTGCTCTGACCAGCACAGAGCAGAATTATGCTCATATTGAAAAAGAAACATTGGAGGGAGCTTTTGGTTGTGAAAAGTTTCATGAGTATATTTATGGCATCCCAGCAGAAGCAGAAACTGATTACAGACCTCTCAATGCTATTTTAAAGGCAAGACTAAGCAACACTCACACTTGCATACAATGGCTATTTTTATGACTGCAAATGTATTAAATACTGTCAGAATACAGACCAGGAAAGCATTTCCTAGTGGCTGACATATTGTCCAGAACAGTTCTAAAACAAAGTCCAGGTGAGCAAAATGACATTGGCATAGATGTGTGTCCATGTTAACCTCATCAAAACATCCTGAGCTGTCCCAAAAGACATGTGGAAACAAATTTACAAATAGATGGCAAAATATTAGACCCTTTAAGAAGTTATAGGTTCTGTGGCTGGTGGATAGAAAGGTCTGTGAACAACATGTATTTTCACTATGGTTATTAACTTTAACTGATTGATGGTGGTGTTCTTTTAAAAGTTTCTTGTATTATTATTCCTGCTTCCCATAGGTGACAAAAGCTTATAGGGATTCATAATAGAAATAATAGGTGACCTATCACTCCCCTATCTACTGCATCTGGCACTCTACCAGTAAACCATCTCCACCCTCAAAACTCATTACCTTCTGCAATCTGGCCAATTTTAACTTAGTACAGTTTACTTATGATCTCTCACTGATTGACTGGTCCCCAATCTACACCTCAACAAATGCCCAGGTGGCTCTAGACTACTTCTTGGTCCATTTTAGCCATCTCCAAGACACCCATGCTCTCTGTGTCACCCGACGGATTCGTGGAACTCAGACAAAGTGGTTAACAAAAGCCCTACTTACCCAAATAAGAGCCAGGGATAAAGCATGGTGGTGTTTCAAGATCACTGGGATGCAGACTGACCATAATCACTATCGTTCTCTGAGAAACTCATGCAAGAAAAATATACGCTTAGCCAAAAGCTCTTTCTGCAAGGACCTGCTAATAAAAGCCTCAGCTGACTCAAAGAAATTTTGGTCAACCATAAAAACACTCCTTGGAGCAAATCACAGGGCCCACACCAGTGATATGATGTTAAATGGCATTCACTGCAATAATCTGGCAACCATAGCAAACTCTTTTAATCACTATTTCTCAGATCTAATGAATTACCTTACCTCCTTCCCTCCTGTCCACAACACTGCACCCCCTAGTGATACCAAACCACTACTCACGCACCCACCCTTTAGATTCCAGAGCATAGAAAGAGGAGAAATGTTAAAACTGCTACTCACCATTCCTGACAACACCAGCATGGGGTCTGATGGACTTGAACCAAGGCTCCTGAAAGCCGCTGCTCCACTTATAGCTTCTTCCCTAACCAAAATTTTCAACCTGTCTCTATGCTGTGATATAGTTCCTAATATCTGGAAAATAGCCAAAGTCACCCCAATTCCTAAAAAGTGTGACCCTAAAGAAATAAAGAACTACCGTCCCATTGCAATTCTCTCTGTACTTAGCAACATTTTGGAAAAACAAGTGTCCATCCAATCCATAGAATATCTCCAAAAATACAACCTTCTATCTAGCTCACAGCATGGCTTCTGCAAAGGACACAGCACCTCCACCGCCCTCCTCAAACTCACCAATGACATATATGCCTCCATGGACTGGGGCCTCCAGACAGGTGCATTCTTCATTGACCTAACTAAGGCATTTGACCTGGTCAACCATACCCCTTCTTCTTACAAAACTATGCTCCCTAGGCTTCACCACTGATGCAGTGGCCTGGTTTGAAAGCTACTTGTCCAACAGGAAACAAGCTGTAGTGTTTAACTCAGCCATATCAGATCTTTCTTCTATTCATGTCGGAGTGTCCCAGGGCTCAGTCCTTTGGCCCTTACTTTTCTCTATCTCCATTAGCGACATCCCACTCCTTGCACCCAACTGTTCATCTCTGCTCTACGCTGACGATATAGTTATTTACCACAGTGCTAGAACAATTGCTGACTTAAACCACCCTCTTGCCCGGACTTTGCAAGTATTCAATCCTGGCTCACTGAAAACAAACTTGTTCTTAACTCTAGTAACACTTACTCTATGCTCTTTGGCTCATCTGCTAGACTTAAAGCAAATGAAAATGCCCTAATAATCCCATGTGTGGGTGGCTCCCCACTGATTAGTACCAATTCCTTTAAATACCTGGGTGTTACTCTTGATAAATCTCTAGACTTTGATCTGCACATTACAACCACCTGTAAGTTGGTAAATGCCAAAATAGGTAGTGCCTACTGAACTAGATTTGTCCTTACCCCTTCAGCTAGACTAGCTGTGGCCCAAGGCTTTTTTCTCCCAGCCCTTGCATATGGCTCAGTCACCTACCTATCTGCCTCCAAATCATCCCTCCATAAGTGGGACACTACCCACAATAGCATCTGCCGCTATGCCTTCGCATCACCATGTTACAAACACCATTGCTAGCTCTATAGTGACTTAAAATGACTGTGCCCCTCTGCCCACTGACTCCAGTCCTTTGGCTCACTAATTGACTGTGTTGTCAGATCAGGCCTCCCCCATCCCTCACCTCCCTACTGGACACACAGCCTCTCTCCTATGGGCTACGATTGACTGACCAAGCCCTTTTTCACATTCCCAGATACAGAACTAATATGGGTGCATCGCTTCTCTCACGTGGCTCCAAATACTGGAATTCCATACCCCAAGCTACCGACAAGCAACCACCCATGCCACTTTTATGAAACTTCACAAAAGAGCACCTATACGATATCAACCCCTGCACTTGCTTTAATCCACCTTAGTTCTACTCTTCTTCCCCTGCCCTGTTTAATCTACTTTTATGACATCTCTTCCCTGCCTCTCTCAACACCCTCTTTCAGGCCCTTTCTCTCTTTCTCTTTCTCTCTCTCTCTTTCTCTCTCTCTCTCTCTCTCTCTCATTTCTCTCTCTCTCTCTCCCCCCTCCCATCACCCTCCCTTCCTCTCCTCCCTGTTCTTTAACCATCACATTGTGACTTGATTTATTGTTTCTACGTATGTCCTCTATTGCAATGCCTGTGTTCTTACATTGTATTGATCTTGTGTTACTTGTCCTACTGTTTTGTAACTGCATCATACCATTTAAACCTACTCGTGTTTGTTGCAAAATTTGTCTCCCCCTACCTGAAGTTTTGATTTGACTCTGAACTGTGCTGCTTTTCATGTGCTGTGTCACATATACAATTATGTATGTCTAAACTGTGTTCTCCCGGGTTGTGTCTGAAAATAGGCATCCTTATGCCGACTTACCCGTTACCAAAAGCAAATAAAATAAATAAATAAATACAGGAAGCTTGATCATAGAAAACTTGAAGAGATGAGCTAGAGAGGTGGCATTCTGGCACAACATGAATGACATATATGCTATGGTAAGCATCTGTGACATATGCCAAAAATATAGGGCCAAGGAACCAAAGAAACCCATGATTTCCCCATCAGTAACCACAAGGTACATAAAAAAAGAGGATTGATCTTCTCAGTCTTCAAGGAAAGAATTTTGTTTCAACCATGGATTATTATTTTTGAAACTTTCCTGAAGTCACTTTACTGTCTATCAGCATCACAAGTTATCACCCACATCAAATCTGTTCTTGCCAATCATGGGATTCTCAGATAGATAATGAGTGATAAATGGGCCACAACTCAACAGACAGGAAATCAAAATATTTTCTGATGTTTATGAGTTTGAACATAATACTTCAAGTCCCAGATATCCACAGTCTAATTAGCTTGCAGGGTGTGGTGTCGAAATTGTGAAGCAACTTCTCAAAAGGGCCAAGAGGACAAATGAAGATCCTTATCTTGCTCTACTCAACTACAGAGCTGCTCCACTGTTATATGGGAAGTCACCAGCAGAACTGTTATACAGTAGGAAACTACACACAAGAATACCTGCATCAAAGCCATCCATATATCTTCAGTCCCACTATCCACAATGTGCTGATTCCTAACACAAACAAAAACAGAAAGCACATTATGACAGTGGATCGACAGAGCTTCCATAGTCACGTAGAAATGATACAGTTAAAATCAGAGACGATAGGCATTGATCTGTATGAAAATAGTATTGAGGATGGCTGTCTCATTTGATTAAGGAAGTAAGGTGGTCAAGTTAGGGAGATGGTAGTATTAGAAACATGGTTTTAGTCAGGGGAGGTACTGGCAGGTGTGATAGTCAATAGGCGACCTATCACTAGTAAGGGTCAAGTTAGATCCTGGGGGCATATGCAAGTAGTAACACCACCTAACTGGACATCGCACCAGGCTAACATATTTTCACATTTGTAATTTCTTTTAGGCCCCCCCAAGTCAAAAGCCCATCAAAATGGTTTCACAATAAAAGCATCCACCCGTTCTGCCTCCAGGATGCAGGATGTGCAGACCAGCAAGCAGATCCACGATGGAATGTCGACATCCTGTAAATAACAGATACTGTAGATAGATAGATAGATGAAAATATACTTATCTTTATTCTGTCTTTTCTCTAGTTCCTCACTTTCCCTTGGCTTCACCATGGTCTGGCCATATGGTTCGGATTTCATCTTATGTTTTTCTTTGTTTTTTTCCTTTCTCTCAACCCTCAGGACAAATATCAGGTCTGAGCCCACAGACCCCAAAGAAGTGGGTCTGGCAGGAGGCCTGTAATGTGCAGTGACCTCCATACTGGGAGGTCAGATGTAAATAAAAGGTGTCCATGCTGGGAGACATCTCAAAACCGTGCCATAGATAACAAAAGGTTGTTTTTCATTGTATCCCTGCCTGCCTTTGCCTTAGCAGAAGGGACAATGGAGAGATAGTTCAGCTCAGCTCCTTGAAGCTTGCTATTTTTTTTATTTATACTTTTTCCCTGCTGGTCCATCACAGTAGGCTGCTTAACACTGTCCCTGATCCCACCACCCAGCACTCCACTCCCTGATCCACCAAGTCCCAGATCCTCCAAGGATTGCCCCTGTTGTGCGGCCAGGAAGAGGAGGGCTGTCCTCCCCAAACCTGGTGATTCTCATCCAGATAGTGGGTCAGTGAACTGGTGATGATGTGGGGATGGAGGCAGGTAGGCAAGGATTATATAGCCTGAAACCACCATTTTTTCCAGGTTTCTCCTGCAGTCTCTGCCACTGCATAAGCGTGTGTACTTGGAGGCATACACATGCTGTGGAACTGTGGCCCTTCTTTTCATGCCACTTGAGCTGCTGGATCCAGAGCTCCACCTTGGGGCAGCCAAGGGCTGATTCAACAACTCTCCATCCCCTGGGAGAGAAGAGCTATCCATAAGATGCTTAATCCTGTTCCCTCCCGACCCTACGGACCAAAGCTAGTATCCAAACCTGGATTGCTGGCATGGTGAAAGTTAAGGTGCACAGTGCTTCAGTCCTCTGCACACTGGGCTGGCTAAAGCTTGCTGTTTCATAGTTGCTTGCTGAGGGAACTCAGAAGCTCTAATTATAGGAGTACTTTTGGCATATTCATGTATTTTCTCACCCATTTCAGTTTCAAAACAGGTGAGTTTTGGGTAGACAAGGGAGCAAGCATGCAAAGAGCCCAACACTCCCAGCTGGCTGACAGATGGTTATGCAGAAGTCTTGTACCAGCAAGGAAAATGCTGAGCCCTGAGACGTAACAAAGCCAGCCTTCATTCCAAAAAGGAGCAGGATTAAAATCATATATTTAGCTTAAACAAAGCAGCTTATATAATAAAACTCTGCAAAAAACTTTGTTAATGCAATAATTAAGGTTACTTAACGTCACAAAAGTAGGCAACTGTGGTGTTAGGGTTTCTAACCCTAACTTCCCACCATCACCCCCCAAGCAGCAAAAGGAAACTACATTAGGGTTTGGGTCTCTGGAGTCTTGGCAAATCAGTGGTGTGGTCTTCCTTGGGATTGTCAACCCTAATTCCCACCCCATTCCATGAGGACACAATGTCACAAATGATCTCCTTTCTTCACACAGGGACTACAGGACTCTGCGTGAAGAAAGGTACAACAAATTGTGCTGTAACCAGTAGTGAGACATACATTTCTACCTTTGAAGAGTGTATCATTATGAGGCTGTGGCTCGGAACTGTACCTTGTGCTTCCAATTGAAGGCTACGGGCTGGGGGAGGAGGAGTGAATATTAGAGTTGACAACCCCAACAAAGATATTACCACTGATCTGCCAAGACACTGGAGACCCAAAACTCTAATTTTTAGTGCTGCAGTGGGTGGAGCCCTGCAGTTCTTTTGCTTTCAGTAAAAAAGGACCCCACATTCTTTCTGAATTAACAACTTGTTGGACTTGCGTCACTGTCACCTCCATGTCCGTGAAGAGGTCTACCCATGTTGTCTCTATTGCCACAGCACTGCACTATTTTAGAGTGCTCACTGTCACAGTGGAACATGGCACACTCCATCGTGTCCATGATGGCTGCCAGCAGTCGCACATGCACAGCAGTGTGTGGTGGCCATCTTTTTTTTTTAGTTGTTTAACCAAGTATAGCACACTAAGCTGGAAGCTTTTTACAGGAGCGACCTGGGAGCACAAGGAGATTAAGTGACTTGCTCAGGATCACACAGTATGCAAGTGGAAGCTGTGGGATTCAAACCCAGGTCTGGTCTGCTGGATGTGACAAGATTTTTAGCTCAGAGCCTTAGACCACTGCGCTATACTGGCTCCATCTTGGTCATGGTGAAGTGGGACGTGTTCTGCTGTGACCACCTATTGTATTTATTTATTTAGTTATTTATGTATTTATTTTATTTCTTTATCATTAGATTATAAAAATTCCCCCTACCCAATCCTCCCTCTTAGCAACCCACCAAAACATAGCTGTGACACTCGGGGTGCCCAATCCCCCAGTGTCACGATCGTGGATCATGGATCTTTTTTCTGACATGGGGTACCAATCCCTCAGTGTCATGATCTGAGATTGTCAGTCTTGTTTGTGCTTTTTTTTACACCTGTTGAAGAAAAACAGTCCACTGATGTCTTCCCCTACATAAGTATGACACAATTGGGTATCATTGGTCTCTTTTTTTCTTTTGTCCAGGTATAAAAAAAACAGTCCATTGATATCTTTTGCGGCTGTTCCTTACCCCCCATGCAACCCTCCCACTCAGCATCCACCGCCCTGCACCCCCCCCAAGCTCTTACTTACTTATCAGGGGGTTCAATGCCATAATCCACTCTGGACTACAGACACGTCTTTACTCTTCAAAGCCAGACCATGAACTGAAGACACAGGTATGCAGGTCAATGTATTTCAATGGGGTTTTGATATTAGTGCCAACATTTGGGAATTTTCACATATTTTTGGCCCAAGTTTTCAACATGCCTTCTTTGGGACCCCACCTCATGAACAATATCACTGTCATTAGGTAGATCTGTCCCAAAAGGTGATTTCACCATCTTTGCATGAAATCACCTTTTGGGCAGCAGTTGAACATTTTCTCTACCCTTGTTCATGAGGTGGGGTCATAAGAAGCCTATGTGGAAAATTTGGTGTACAAATATTTAAAAAAACAACAAATTATGAGCCTTCATTTACTTTTGCAAATGCAAGCTCATAATTTTGGCAATTTTCAATATTTGTATGCTGAATTTACAATTTAGGCATATTTTTACAGAACCTCGTGAAGGTGACAGCTGTAATTTTCAAATCCTGGTCAATATGTTTCTTTTTTTTATATCCTGAAAGGTGATTTCATAGTCACTGCATGAAATCATCTTTTTTGAGAGGAGTTGAAAATTGTCTCTGTCTTTGTTCATGAGGTGGAGTCATAAGAAGGCTATGTTGGAAATTTGGTATAAAAACATTAAAAAACAAAAACGTTATGAGCCTACATTGATTTTTTGTGAATGCAGGCTCATAAGTTCAGTAATATTCACTATTGTTACCCCAAATGGTCAGCATAGCAATTTCCTTACAGCACCTCATGAATGTGACAGCTGTCATTTTTCAACTCCTGCCCAAAATGTGTTTTTGCATCCCAAAATGTGTTTTTGCATCCCAAAATGTGATTTTGCAGTCCCTGTGCAAAAACACATTTAAGCCAGGAGTTGAACATTCTGTCTGCCCATCTTCAAGAGACAGGGTCATAACAAGGCTATGTTGAAAATTTGGTCTGAAAATATTATAAATAAACACATTTATGAGCCTGTGTTACATTTTGCAAAAGCACACCTGTAACTTTTTACCCCAAGTTCCTCAGCTGCAGCCCTATTGGCTATGACCAGAATTTGTGTTTCCTTTTACTGTTTGGGGAGTGGGAGTGGGGAGTTAGAGTTGGAAAGTCTAACGCCACATTTCCCTACTTTTGTGGTGTTAAGTTGCCCTAACTGGTGCATTAACAAAGTTTTTTTGCAAATAGTTTCTCTTCTTTTTGAGATAGTGGAATCATAGCCTCATTCACACAGATGTCTTCAGAACCTATGTGAATAACTGCACTTGCACAGAGCCTATGGAAGTGCAGGACCCTGCTGACCTTGCTGTTCTGTGCAGTGTCAGATGTCAAAAATTACAAAACTTACAAAAGTGTGTAGAAAAAAGGCAGCATACCTTCATGACTGTATTTTTTTTATATTTTGACTTCAAATTTTCAACATAGCCTTGTTACGAACCCCCCCCCCCAGTAATCCGGTATGTGAAAATGTTCAAATCTCATCCAAAACATTATTCTGTGGTACAGGTGTGAAAATACAGTCTGGCCAGGTTTTGAAAAATGACAATTATTACGTTCATGAGTTGATATGAAAAGTGGCAATGTTGAAAATTTGGGGAGAACATTTTTATATTTACCAAAGTTATGAGTGTGCATTGTAAAATTTCAATGTACACTCATAACTTTCTTGTTTTGTAATATTAGTTAGTTGAGTTTATTTGTTCGGTTGTTCAAACCATTACAAACATCATCATTCAACAAACATTACAACAGATTTGGCATATATACAATACATATGAATATTAATAAATTAAGATCCCAAAAATGTAAAGGTCTGCAATAATTAAAATCTATCAATTGGTTAATTACCTCAAGATACTTGATTATTCTGATTATAATAATTGGTAACTTAGCCTTTATGATGAATACAATACTTAACAGCCAATACAGCAGTCACAATCTATCCATAATTATTACACATAATCTATTAATGACTCAGTTTTCGAGCAGTTAATGTCAAGCATAGCCTAGTTCAAAATAATGACGTTCTCCGAAACGCACTGCATATTATTGAAAACCCATAAAATTGTTATGATTTTTGTGGTATAATACTGTACTTTGACAAGTAGACTATTGTGTCTCAATAGGACTCCATCAGATTTTAATTCCTACTATAAGACATTAAGTTGTTGCTCTCTAGGTTCAACCTACAGCTGAATATTTTCATATCTATTTTAGATTCATAGCTACCAGTTTTATAAGAACCTGAGAACACCCAGTATCGGCAACATAGAGAATACCAAATTGGCCCTGTCCCATCCTGCACAGACACAACTGCTGGGCATTTCCATACCACATACTTTCCATACTAAGTGTATATGTCTGCCACTTACAGTGCTTTACAGAGAGCATCTCACTCTGTCTCTGGAAAAGCTCCTTGAATGTCCCTAAAACAGGAAAAGCTGCTCCTAGGTAGAAGCCACATCAACCTTACAGCAAATTATGTTGTATAATTAGGTAGTACTTTGATTAAATTGAGACCTGTTAAGTTTAATCTGCAGTATTGCCTAGAATTCTCTGTTATTTAATTTAACCTTTCCCCATACTTGTGGATGGTTATAAATTGCTTTCAGTGGCAAAAAAAAAAATGCTATTTCCAAATGATTAAGCACCAGGGCGCGTGAAACGCATTAGGAACTGCACTATTTCATTTGGAAATAGTGTGGATGGAAGCAGGGTGCAGGAATAAAATGAAGCACTTTTAGCACTTTATATAGTTGCATCTGCTTCCTTTTTCCACTTATGGCTAATCCAGATAGACTCTACAGTGTGGAGAGAGGCAGTGTTAATCTGGTGCTGGTAACTCTATAACTCATAAGATAATTATAAATACTTGGGGGTTTACTTAGATAGATATCTTAATTGGGACATTCATATCGAGAATACATAAAAAAAAGTAGGGAAATGTCTAGGATCTTTCTATAGAATTAGAGATTATATGTCCCCTGAGGTTAGACAACTTGTAGTGACTGTAATGGTACTACCCATATTGGAATATGAAAATATTGTTTATACGGGTGCCATAAAAGGGCAGTTGCATAAGTTGGACATTATGTATAATAAATTGGCAAGATTTATTCTAGGGGCACCAAAAATAACACATAGATTAGAGATGTATAGGAAGTTAGATTGGGTCTCGTTGCCCCAAAGAAGAATCCTAAGTACAATTATATTTATGACAAAATGTATCTTGGGGAAAGTCCCTGAGTATATTGGAGAGGGTATTGGGTTAAAAATACTGAATAGGGAATTACATTCTGCATATAGACTGGAATGTATGGTACCAAAATGAAAAACAGTCTTGGGGAAAAACATTTTGCATGCCTTGGGCCCGAATTGAGGAATAAATTACCTGGGAAGTTAAGACCTGTGAATGGAGAAATTCAGATAAAACTAATTAAAGACTGGCACATTAATCATACAAATATTGAAGGGGAACTGGTATAGTTGATAAGTAAGAAAATAAGAATTAAGTATTATAAGTAACAGTATAGAGATTACAAGGGGGTATATAAAAGAATGACTATCTGTATCTTATTTGTATTGTGTAAGTGTTATTTGCATTGATTGTTGTAACTGAAAAATGATATTTCAGAAATGCAACTGCAAATGTTATCTGTATAAGTCTTGTTGTATTGTGGTTAATGTATTTTGTTAATCAATGTAAGAGTAACTGGATTAAGTCTTCTGGACCTCACTGTAAATGAGCCTTGGCTCAGTGATGTTATCCATATTCATTTTTTGTATGAATAAAAATGTTACCTACCTACCTACCATGTGGGGATGGTGATCACAGGGCTGGGGTGCATCTAGACACCAGGGAAATATACTGCATGAGGAGATGGTGATCAGAGGGTGGGGGTGCACTAGACACCAAGGAAAGATACAGTACATGAAGGGATAGTGATCAGAGGGTGAGGGGACACCGCTGGACACCAAGGAAAGTCCTATACATGAGGGAATGGTGATCAGAGGGTGGGGGCTGCCACTGCACACCAAAGAAAATGTACCATACATGAGGATATGTTGATCAGAGAGTGGAGTGTGCCACTAGACACCAGGGAAAAATTGTATACATCACAGTAGAGAGATAGGAGTGCTTTGAGTGCCACTAGACACCATGGAAATATACTATACATGAGGGGATGGTAATGGGAGGGTGGGGGTGCTACTAGACACTGGGGAAACAGCAGTTCACTGTTCTCAGAGCAGCCTGCAGCATGACTTATAGCTGGGGCTGCAGAACTCAATAAAGTCCTGCTGTTCTCATACAGAGAATGCAGGTGAATGGCTCCTCTCTCTAAGCTGGGCACCCTGGATTTTGGGTGTCCAGAAATGGTATTTCTGGCAACTTTAAAAAACAAACAGATACCAGAATCCAGCTAAACAGGCCCTATTTAGCTAGGTTCAGGTGTTTAAAGACATTATTTTTATGTACTTTAAATGTTTAAAAGTTTAAACCGTAAAAAGAAAATGGTGGCCATCTTGACTGTTTTTTACCCACAACAAGTAAATCATGCAAATAATAATTCACATTATTTTTTTTTTTACATTTTTGATAGTTTTTTTTTACCTTTTGTGATCCTTTCATGCTACTTTTTTTTCCAGTCAAACTGGAACCTTAACTTAAAAATCGTTTTAACTTTAAAGTAGTATAATATTTTTTCACCAAACCTTCCAAAGTCACATGCTTGGTATGTGCCCTTTCAACCCTAAACATTTCATGAAAAGATTCCACGCAGTCTGGGCTGTAGGTGAGAGCAAAAGTTATTAAGTATAGGGAAACCAAACAAGTTTTTTATTTCTTGTTTTTTTTTTTTATGCTCCATATCTTGAAAACCGTACAAGATGCTATCACAAACTTTCCATGTCCTGAGACTCTAACAGCCTGACTGCACAGGCCAAAGTTTGGGCTATTTCATTAAATGAAGCCAAAGTTATAAAGATGCAAAATTTGGGGTTCAACAATAAACAGCCTACTTAACCTTAACTATAGGGGGGCTACTGCACCCCTATATTACAGATGTCTCTTCTCTCCTCCTCCTGTACTGCAAGGACTATAACCAGCAGGGAGAGATGGAAACATGGAGACATGTGCACCACACTTCCCTGGTCAGCAATGTGGATTGGGCCTAGGAACTTTGCAGAATTCCAAAATATGGTGTTTCCTCTTGCCAGCAGAATAGGCGGGAGCCCAGAGATTGAAAAGGGCCCAGTATGCAAGGATTACCATGTCATAGAAGGCCTGGTGCTGCCTGTCCAGATCTGAGTTGTCTCTTCCACATGGAACTTAAGGCTTCCTAGCAGTGTAATAGGCTATAGGCCAATCCAGACAAATGTAAATAAAATTAACTGTATAAAATCACAGTTTAAGCACAAGTACACACTAGATGATATGGAGGAAATGTTTGTTGTAGTGTGTGTTAAATGTATATGTTTAAATGCCTTTTGTGATATAATGTCCTGCTTTGAGCGTCCACTGTATTTGTATGAAAAAAAGTAGAAACCTTTCCTTAACAGGAGCCCTGCTTCTTAGAAACTAGGTGGCCATATAATGAAGCCTTTTATATTTGTGTGTTGCATGTGAGGCAGATCACGTGACTGAAGGGGTATGTAAGCCCTGCGAAATTTGAGCTAATTACTCTGTCTTTGGTCAGGATAAGGGAAAGACCTCACTACTAAAAAAGAGTCTGAAACTCTAATAGGTTTCAAGCTGAGACCTGGTAGATAGTGCCAGAGAGAAAGAGAGAGTGATTCCTGCTGATCTACCTGGTTAGTCTAGTTAACCTGATCTGTTCTTATAAAGAACTGTCTGAATTGTCTGTAAAGTGGTCTCAAAGACTTGCCTTTTTAAGAAAAATTGACATGTCAAAGAAAACTATGCTGATTGCACATTAAAGCTGACACCTGATGTTTATTTTCCTTTTGCAAACCAGCTACCTTACCACAGTGGGAGGTCAAATATAGACTATTGTATGGGAAGAAGTGGGATGTGGGTCATAATAATAAAGTATGTATGGAGGTGGTGGTGAACATGGGGTAGCATTGGTTTCCTGCAGGAGTCCTAGAGGGTTTTTATGGCTCTTAGAATTTAAATTCATGAATAAAACAGCCATAAAAATGGCATGGTATTTGTTATTCAGATCTGAATAACAATAGTCCAGTTGTTATGGTATTTATGAAATATTCACTACGTTTGACAGTCCCAACATCTAGGCCCCTTTAGCTTTACTATTTGTTTAAAACTATCCACATGAGGATAGTCTCTTTTAAGTACAACACCTTGTGTGCAAGCGGGTCCCATGGAGTATGGATATTTTCCCCAATTAACATTAATTAACCAATAGCCTAATAACAAAATCAGTACTGTGTTAGTATTTCATACTAAAACACATTTTATTTTGTAACAGGACACATCTGGAAACAAGCTGTTTAGTGCAGCATGTTTTTTTTTCTGGAGAGACTCTTGAAATCCATCAATCAATCAATCATCAGTTCTGTGCTGTTCTATACAAGAAGTAGGCAGATTATGGACTATCCTTTCCTGTTTCTTGGCCAAGGCAGAGAGGATGTAGATAGGTCTGTAACTATCTAGGACTGTTTGCTTATCATTTTGTGTAACGGTACTACAGAGGCCAATTTCCATATATTGGGGATCTTAGGCACAAAATATAGGTTGAAAGTTCAAACTGTCTAAATTAATGGATATGGATCCAGAGAGGGCTTTAATAGCAGATCTGGAAAAGTAGGATAATTATATTGGACTAGGGATAATATATACTTCCCAAACTAAAGCCATGAGAGTGGATTTCCTTAATCTAATCCTGCCCCTTTTGTACACTACTAAGAAACTATTTTAAGAGGTGACTTTAATTATCCTTGGCCTATGGAAAACAAAACTGGGAAAGACCACAAATCTTTTAATGATACTAATTTCCTAAAACATCAGCTAATCTTAGAGATGCCTTTAAGGCAATTCAGCCAAAAGGGGGACACGTGTATTTTAGTGGCTTAATTTACACTAGGAATGACTGTGCCTGTCTAAGTGGAAGTTCAGGATGCAAAAACAAAGGTTTCAGATGCTTCAGATCATGCAGAACTAATAATCAGATTAGGATGATGCTCAAACCATGTTTTTGGTCAAGGTTTCTGGAGTCTAAGTGCTACACTTCTATAGTATAATGGAACTGAAACAGCTTGTAAGGAACTTCTTAGAGCCAATATTTTAGTATCCTGCTGCTCTGATAATCTTGTTTCTTGGTGGGAGGACACAAGGCAGGATTTTAGAAAGATTCTTACAGGCTCAAGGGAAGACAAAGGCAAACATTTAAAACTAAGAAGTCAAATACACAAACTAATTACTTTACAAAATATTACAAAAAAATCATATTCAACCCAGATCACACAAATTAAATAAGAATTACATGTAGCCCAGTCTAACAGAGCTAAAACTCTGAAGGCAGAATTATAATTTGGGACACAAGGTACCAAAACACATCAGGGGCCCGATATTCAAATTTGCACAAAGCAGAGTGCAAATATTTGCACTGTGCCTTGTGATTGCTGGGTGCCTGAAGGCACTGTATTCAGTTTGATTGTGCACTGGTGCTATTCTACTGACTATAGGGCCATGTTGGCCAGCATTAAGCCACTTAGCCCCACCCCAACAGGGATCCTGAAGTACACCACCAGACTGGACAGCACCAGAGCATTATTTGCAATATTTAAAGGGACCCATGCAAATGAGCCCAATGAACATGCAAGGCACTAAGGGGTAATTTGCATGCCTGTTATGGGCACATTTGCATGGGTAGCAAGGCAGGTTAGCATAGTGCTGTCCCCCCAATTGCCCTGTTCCAGATATGCAGATAACCTTGGTGCTAGTGGTCCCCCCTCACTGATTGCCAGTCATTTCTGTAACAACATAGATCCCTGGTGCTAGTGGTCACCCTTCCACACTGATTGCCACCCTGTTCTGTAAAAAATAATGTCCCTGGGGGTAGTGGTCTCCCCCTGATTGCCAGCCCCAACATAAATAGTCTTCTTCTTATTGATAGTGGTCCCCCCTCCCTCCGATCACCAGCTCTGATGTAAATATCCTTATCAGTAGTGTCCCCCTTCCCCCTGATCACCAGCCCTGATGTAAATATCCTTTTTCCTGGTGGTAGCGGTCCTCCTCCCTGTGATTGCCAGCTCTGACATAAATATTCTTCTTCCTGGTGATAGTGGTCCTTCCCTCCCTCCCTCCAATCACCAGCCTGGAATTATGAAAACAAATCCTCCCTGGTATTCAGTGCTTCCCCCCATGTGCGGCACCAGGTATACCCCCCATTCACCTTAGCATTACCCGCAGTGCCTTGGTAGCATATGGCAACCAGGACAGCCCTCCTGATACCTCCAAAATCGGCATCCATATGTACAGGCAGGGAATCTGCCTCTTATTTATGGAACAGGATGATGGGGTGGGACCACTACCATCAGGGAGAAGGATATATACCATGGAACATTATTTTTTACAGAATGAGCCAGTGATCAGTAGGGGGGACTACTAGCACCAAGGTTATCAACCAAACCCACCCTTTCAGAGCCCAATGTTGTCCAGCTGTTCCTCTTCCTTGACATCCTCTCGAGTTATGGTTTCAGAGCTGGTTGCCCCTTGGTGGAGGAAAAGGTCCCTGGAGTCCTAGCCAACTCTGCTTGGAGTCTAGCAACCCAGAGAGGTGAATGCAGAAGGGGCTGCAGTGCAGTCTCCAGAAGATCTCTGGAAAACTGATGCCCCACAGACACTACAATGCTCCACTTCTAGCATTCCCAGCTTCCATTCTTCCTGTGTTACTTGTGTACCCTTACCCCTGATATGGTGTTCCTAGCTTTTCCTTTTTCCTTTGTTGCTACTTCTGTTTCCATGTATGCAGTGTAAATACCCTTATACTGATAATCTAGATAGAGTGTTGCTCCTATTCCCAGCTTTAGGCCAATCATTTACCTTTTGCCATTTCTAGCTTCCCCTTTTTAATGTGTTGCTATTTGCGCTCCTCTTTCTCAGATGTAATTCCCCTTATACTGTCACCCTAGATAGGATGTTGCTCCTATTCCCAGTTTAGACTGACCTTTTACCTTTTGCCCTTCCCAGCAGTGAATGCAACAATAGAAGTGAACAGATGCATTACCTTAGTCCACCAGCGGAGTCCCCTGCTTTCCTGATTCCTCATGTGGATGCCTGCTGATGTCTAAAACACCAGTCTTACACCTGTTCCACTCCTTCACTGTTCCACACACTTAAGACACAAATTTGTGCAGTCCCCTTAAGGCGATATTTCCCTGTTGGACTACCAAGTCCCTCATTGGTCCCCTGGTTGCCAAGTCTCCCTGACACAACCAGTCTATCAGAAATCTGATTCAGTTCCACCTCCCCTTATCAACTAGCTGAGGCCTCAGGCCAGACAATTAGCTCCCTCAAACAAACTACAGGGCTAGACACAGTTCTTATAATATGGTACCTAATAGTGGGCTACTATGGCTGGTCTCACATCTATGCATCACTCAATAATAGATACATCAACTCAAGAAAGTTTCACCACAACTTACCCTACCTATGTTGTCTCCCAAAAAATGCCAACCCTTTTTAGGCCTTCTTGTGGCAAATGCAGGCAGGCATTGCTTAACGCAGGAAGATACACACTCTAAACTCTATTAAGGAGATTATTGGGAATTTAAAAAAAATAACAAAACTGTCTAGCATTCCAGTGGATACAAATCTAGAAGAATTTCTAAACTCTTCAAAAAATTTGAGATCTTGGTAGAAACGGAGATGTAAGAACTTGTCTCTCTTGTGAAGACAGAGGAGACAATACAAGCAATACAATCTATGCACTCTAAACTTCTCCAGGGCCTGATGGACTCCGTATAGAGTTTTGCAAAACTTTTATCTCAGAATTAAGTCCTATACTGGTAAAAGGGTTTCAGACATCTGGAGATTCAGAAATCTAAAACCCCCTGAGGATATGTCACATTCTGTCATGTTTTTATTATACAAAAAAGCAGAGAAGTCCATTATTATGAAATTGACACTCCCTATGTCTCATGAGTATGGATCAACAAATCCTAAATAAAATCCTTTTTGCTCAGCTCTACAAAGTAACACAATACTGAATTTCTCCTGAACAAACTTGCTCTATTCCAGGTACAGCTATGAGTGAAAATCTAATAACCCATGAGACAGTGGTTAGAGATAGCATGGGAAAGGTGCAAAGCTTTCTCTTGAGTCTACAACAGGAGAAAGCTTTTTGATCAACCATCACATGAGCTTCTGTTGTAGGCTTTGACATTTCATGGCATCCCAGAACAATTGATTTCATGGATTAAATTGTTATATAAAGCTGCTTCATTTCAACCATTGATACATTTTTAGGATATAAGATAAGTGTGGCATGAGGGACCAAAAAGGGTGCCCTCTTAACCACCTACTGTGTATCCTTGGACTAGACATTTTGCTTCATAAATTGATAATAAAGCAGGAAATACGTCAGACTTAGATCTCTAACTCCACCCCTAAATCAAAGTTAGTGCTTACACAGATGACATTGTGCTCGTCTTTAGCAGATCCTAAATCTGGTGACTCGGTTATGCAAGTATTAGGAGAACACACTGAAGTGTCAGGGGCTAAAATTAATCTCACAAACAGTAAAGCATTATGATTAGGAGCAAACAGACACTTACGGTTAACACAGGTAGGTTCTATTCCAGTCTCATCTTCAGACGTTACAGTATTAGGAATCACTTTTAATCCTTAAAATTATGGCAAAAATAAATTGGTAAACTAAACGTCAGGAAGGAAAAAGAAAGACTTCATGGGGAAAAAATTACAGCTATCAAAATAAGAGTTTTTTCATCCAAAATCCTTACTTCTGCCAATTTCCACCAAGTCTCATTGACAATAAAGTTCTCAATAGACATTACATAGACACTGATTTGCTGATGGTGATCTCATTATCCGGCAAAGTGTCAACCAACTTCCATGGCACAGGGCTTGCTTGTTGTTTGTGGGGGGCTTTACCCCCCACACCCCATGTGTGGGGATCTGCCCCACCACACACACCCCAGACCTATGGATTACCAACTCTGGGGGGGGGCAATTATGGGAGAGAATGGCCAACACCAGGAGTTGCTGTATCTGTACAGCACTCCAACAACCCATTCAACACTATGGATGTTGAACAGGTTGTGGCACTGTGTTGATTTCACTCTGCTGATGTTATTGTAACAACCACACATGCTTCTGCCAGGGTTTTCATTCCTCAGTTATGCTCCCTCCACCCCCCCAATAAAAGTGAGACTTTATAGTATGTTTTTTTTAGTTACTCTGGGGAAGCAGACTAAATCTGATGAGCAGGAATGTTATTTGTCTGCAGGGTAATAATGGTGGTGTAGCAATGATAAAAACAACAGCTTTCCTGTTTTTCCTTTTGGTTTTTATGTTTTATCAGAACAATATCTCTTGTGCATTTTCTAACTCCAGGTCTCAATAAGTCACCTTAATACAGGAATGGATTGTGCCGCTTTACTGCAAATGGGAAAGTGGTAGATGGGCTATTGCTTAAGCCATAAGAGCAGCATGCACTCCCCCTTACATTTTGATAGCATTAAGGAAAATCAAGATGTGGAAACTGACTCTGGAACATTTCCGCACAAGAACGAGAAAAATAAAATGATACCCAGTTATTCTTCAGAACTGTTGTTTAGAATGACTAGTTTCCAGTTGGGATCCTTCATTCCAATAACAACACTCTAAAGCAATTATCTGACCACAGAATTCTGGTTCATGTGTAGGACACTATTTGGTAATGCAGATATGGGATGCTTCGTATTTGTAATGTACATAATCATAAAAGTCAATCAGAAAGATATTTGTCTAGAGACACATGTAATGGATCTCTGGAAACCCAGTCACATGTACAGTATTCTGGCAGAAATTTCATTTAGCAAATGATATTCCAGAGTTTTGAAAAATGACCTATGAAACTCTAGTACCTGGAGTGTGTAACAGTCTGTGGTATAAATATAACACAAGCATTGTTGGGGCCATCCTGGAGACTATGCAGTTTCTAATCTGGCAGATCAGGTGCAGGTAGGTATTACAACAGCAATACCCCCTACAAGAGGACTTGATTAAGACCATCCAGAAAAATCATGCAAAGTTAGTACAGAATGTAAAAGAAAATAAATTCAGCACAGGAAAAGTGTAGAAACTCTGGAAAAATTGTAAGGGTTTAAGGGGTTAACAAGCACCATCAGTCATGTTCTTTTCTTGGTATCAATAATAAAAAAGCTAAAATTATGGGAGGGAGATTCATGACAGTTCTGTTGTTTTTCTGGAGTTGTTGGATTATGTCTTATAAATATTCTTTTAAATAACAGAATTTTTTTAATGCATGTATTATATCATTTTGAATAACATTTCCACTACTCTTCATTGATAAGTGCCACAGGATCTTTTACTTCCATCTGAACAGGGACCAGAGATGGGCAGAAGCAACCTTGGTTTAACCGTTCATCTGAAGGATGGCACCTTAGCAGTACAGTTGCCCCCTTATATTGTATACAGTGTCAGTTATGGGTATTACCCAAAGCACCTGGTATGGGGCTAGAACACTGGACTTTCTGATCTCCAGCCCCCAGGGATGAGTGTGTTAGCTGCTGACCCACTGACACTGCTCATATGTATATCATAATATGGGTGCCCTAAATATGGACTGTGATGATTTGTGGTTGCACACTGTTTAGATTATGTGCAGTATATAAATATTTACCGTCCTTCATTGGTTAGTAATGCTGGTGACCAGATGATATTTACTTCCTTCAGTTTGAACTCTTGCCATTTATGGGTTGGTCTGGGACCCTGTGTACTACACAATGGTGTAGACTTGCAGTACTTAGTAAAATTATTTAGTTTTCTGCATGCCATAAAAGGCTTCTCTTTAGCTAGGCTAGATGGTTTCTCATCAGGATGATGCTAGGAGTCACTATAATTGTGATTGGCACTCACCTGTGTAACAAACTAACATTAAAGACAGTGGATGTGGAGGCAGAACAGGGATTTTAAATGAAGCCTGGATGCATTTCTAATTATTAAAGGAGTCAGTGGGTACCATGCATACTACAGTGCATAGGTAATCAATATGAATAACTATATGTTTTTTCAGATTACATTTTTATACCTGCTTATGAAGTGGAGGGGGGAGACATGATAGACTTGACATCCCTTCTAACTTTAAATGGTTATCTTACTATATGCTGTTACTGTTACACATTGCCTGAGATCTGGTTGGAGGACTCATTTCTTTGAACTCATGGTGTTGGAGCTCTGCACTGGGAGGATATTAGATGAGTGCATATATGTGTGTGTCTCTTGCTCTATGCAAGTCACTTGAACTTTGTTTTGTCTTTAGTGCTCTGCCAAATGTTATCAGGTCAATGAGTGTATGGTGTGCCTCATTTAGCAACATTGAAAGCAAGAATAGGAGCAGTTCAGAATAATCTGCAACTTGAGTCCCTTACCTATATTTGTGAACATGCAACTAACAGCACACTGGTGAAAGCATGTATTATAAGAGTCCAGTGTCCCATGTGTTTCTTCTCTTGACTTAAAGAACATGTTCATTTTATACTTAGTGTTCTTTCTGGCATGAAGTGTGGTGCAAGCTTTTCATATGCCTTGGTAAAATAATCTGCTTTACCCATAACAGTTACAGTGTCAAAAGAAATCATAGACGTGTTCCCAATAAAGCACCAGTTGTAAATGAAGCTGTTGTATCCAAACACATTTTAGAAGGGATATACTATGATATTCTGAAACTCGGGTATCCTGTCACTCGAGATATTGAGTCAACATGCACAGAAAGCAGCTGCCCAACAGCACCACCTTCCCAATGTAATGTCAGTAAAATTGCAACATGTGCTGTAAAATACAATGCAGGGGGTTGGTGCCCCCCACACCTCCCATAACTAAAATAACAAATTCTGAGGTGGAGCGGACCCTGGAGTAAACAATACAATTAGTTACGTGTGGGGGGGGGTCTAGAGCAAAGCATTAGCTGGGTTGGGAACAGAACCTGGGTCTACTGCATGCTAACTGAGCTGCCAATGGCTTACCCCTCAATGCCACCGGGGCAGCTTGGCCAGCTTCCGCATCCTGCACTACTTTGTAGTGCATTACATAGTGCATCCGCTTCCTTCCCATCAAGCAGCCAGATGACAGGACAACATCATTCAGGACAGTGCAGCTGTCAGGCAGTAGTGCCCAGGCAGATAAGTGTCTGGGTAGTCAGCCACGGGAAACAATAAGGGTACCTTTAGGGATAGCCAACTATTAGCCCTGTATTCCAAAATGTGGTGGAACTACTAAAGCTGCATAAAAATAACAAAAAGAATTTCATTGAAGGCAGTTTAGGTAGCAACACCATACATAATAACTGCATATAATAACCAAATACCTAAGAACAGGTATTCAAACATACTTTGAAAGGAACTGGGTTCACCACCACTACTGTAAGACATGATATACTCATTAGCATTCAGAAATATGTATCTGTAATGTTTATACCTTGTTGCATTTTATTATTTTGCATTGCCTAATTGCTGGTGCATGTCTGTCAATGCTATGATTATCATGTGCCTGATAGTATTATCTTCCTTTCTCCCTTTCCCTCAGAACACATCCAGAAATGACCTGTTATCAGTTCCATATGTCTTCTTGTTAAAATCTTTGAAATTAATAAATATGCAGAAAATAAATAAATATGCAGAAAAGTAATGTAACCCTCCCTCTTAGATACAAGAATCTAAAAAGAAAAAAATGTAGATAAGATTGACTCTACATAACACAAATAAAACAGTTTACTTCTCATATAGCAACATACACCTCACGTGTTGAATGGGCAGAACAAGAATAAATCAAAGTCCAATGTTCATTTTATCAGCATTCTTTCTTCTTAGCAAGTTCAGCAGTTAGAAGTTCTGCAGAAAACACATAATTTCTGCTGTTGCCTCGAGTCTGAAAACAAGTGCTTTCCCAAATACTGCATTTATAGCTTTGCTGGAAAACAGGTTATCTGAAATACAGGTGAGATCCCCACATAGCTTTCCATTGTTACAACATTTATGAACCCACATCCAGATATATAGATAGCAGCCTGTCCTAATATTACAAGCCTCCTTTATCATGTGCCACTGCCAGTACAAACAGGCATTCCTTTAGTAACAGAAGAGTGACCTTAATAGTAGAATAAGCATTTACCAAATGCTGTATGTTCACCACTGGGATTGCTGTTGTACCAGGTCTTGCTTCTATAGTTTTACTATATATTTACCCAGGACAGAGCAGATGAGATGCAATATCTCATTTTCAGTATGGCCTGCTTTGACACATTGTTAGATCGTAATTACCCAGGTTAGGACAGGTGAGAGACAATATCTACTTTTAAGTGGGCTCCCATATTTTAACCCCAAATGTTCAACAGTCTACTTATGAGCTGTCATTATGATCAAGACTGGTGGAATTTTTAAAACCCCATCGGAAAGGTGATTTTGCTGTGCAACTGTGGAAACAAGTTTTGGACAGGATTTTTAAAATGACACCTGCCATGTTCAGAAGGTGGGGTAACACAAACATATGTTGAACATTAGGGGCCAACATCTGCAAAAAATAAAGTTATCAATAAATGTTGAAACAATTTGTTTTCTCATAACTTATTTTTTTTTTTACATTTTAACCCCACATTTTCAACATAATCTTTTTATGACCACTCCTTCTGACCATGACAGGTATAATTTATAAAACAATGGCTAACATTTCATTTTGTGCCACAAGTGTTAAAACAAATTTTGTGTACGATCTTAGAAATGACAGCTGTCACATTCATGAGGTGGTGTGAAAAAATGGCTATGTTGAAAAATTGGGGTCAGAACATTAAGGATGGGATATTCAAAGGGGTTGCACATGGCACAATAGTGTTGGCCATGCACAACCCACTGATGTGCCCAAGTGCGATATTCAAAAGGGGGTGCTGCTCTTCGCGATTCCCGATGCCCCAGGGCACACCAGTAATGTATGCAGCACAAGTGCAGGGGTCGTGCCCATGCATATCTGGCTCATCATGATATTCAGCCCTGGAAGTGTGGAGCATATGCAGGCACAAACCCACCTTGCACCACACAAGGGGGCATAAAGATCCGGCTCTGAAAAGCAAGAGCAAGTTCTAGCCACCCACTAGTGAGCTGTCATATTGCAGGGTGCAACACAGCAGCCACCAGCTGTGGGTGGCCACTCGACCACCGCAGACACAGTTCAGGAGTCTTGCCCCCCCACCACTGCCAGAAGGTGGGCATAATGTATCAATATCCCTGGTGGTCCAGTGGACCTTACCCCCATTACTGATTGCAGGCAAATGAATGTTTACTGTCCCTGGTGGTCCAGTGGACATAGTTCCCTGCCCGATCACGGGCTTAAGTAAAATAAAATATTCCCTGGTGGTCCAGTGGGCCCGCTTCCCAGCATGATCGTGGGCTTCAGTAAACTAAATTATTCCCTGGTGGTCCAGTGAACCCAATCCCCAGCCTGATTGAGGGCTTCTTTTGTAAATAAATGCCCCAGTGGGACATCAGCACCCCCTTCCACACCCCCCACTCAGAGCCGTCACCCCGCTCCCTCTCAGTCTGTGGTGGGTGGCAGCACCCAACCCACAAGCCACCCAGCCACCTGCCAACTGACAGCGTACAGTATGGCTGTACGTCCATTGGTCCACTGCATGGGCCAATGGGCGTGCACACTGTACTTTACTGCACAGTGTTGAAATGTGAATGGTTCATTCACATTTCAGGACTGTGTAGTACAGTACAGTCTGCATGCACATTGGCCCATGCAGTGAACCAATGGTTGTACAGTCGTACTGTATGCTGTCAGTTGGCGGGTGGCCAGGGGGCTTGTGGGTAGAGCCGCCACCCCACTGACAGGGAGGATCATGGTGGTGGGTCTGAGTGGTGGTGGGGAAGGGTGCCAATCACCCACTGGGGCATTTATGTACAACAGAAGCCCACGATCGGTCTGGAGAGCAGGTCCACTGGACCATCAGGGAATAATTTATGTTACTTAAGCCCATGATTGTGCTGGGGATCAGGTCCACTGGACCACCAGGGAATATTTATTTTACTGAAGCCCATGATCAGGCTGGGGGGGGTGGGTCCACTGGACCACCAGAGAATAATTTATGTTACTTAAGCCCATGATTGTGCTGGGGATCAGGTCCACTGGACCACCAGAGAATATTTATTTTACTGAAGCCCACAATCATGCTGGAGAGCAGGTCCACTGGACCACCAGGGATTTTAGATGTAACTGACACCCGCAATCAGGCATTGGGGCGTGTTGCCCACTGAGGGGCAGGGGGCATCGTTCCCCGTCAGCTGCAGCCTGGCAGGGCGCAAACGCAAGTCACCGGGAATCGGCGCACCTGCATGCAAATGGCGCCATAATGACATGCAAATGGCCCCATTTGCACCTTGCATTCATAATGGTCTCATTTGCATGCTTACCTCTGAATATCACTCTTGCTGTACCTAGCACAGCTGCACTTGAGCTGGCGCAGCCCCCTGCTCCTCTCCTGCCACTTGTGCTGGCACAGTGCCACTGTGCCGTGAGCAGTGCGGTTGGCCCCAGTGCCATATGCAACAGTGCTGAGCCATGGTGCAGCACCGTTGAATATCACCTGGGCCATGCCCTGGCACATCCCAGTTGCACTGCGACTGGCTTGCACCCATGTCTGGCACATGTATGAATAGCCCATCCTGAAAATATCGCAGTTATGAGCATGCATTGAAATAATTTCAGCTCAGACTCATAACTTTATTGTTTTCTCACATTTCTACCCCCAAATTTTCAACATAGCCTTTTTATGACACCACATAGTCTTCTTATGAGCTCACCTCATGAACTAGGGCAGAGAACATTTTCAAATCCTGCTCAAAGGTGATTTCATGCTACAAGTGGGAAAACGCATTTTGGCCAGGATTTGAAAAATGATAGCTGTAACATTCATTAGGTACTGTGAAGGAATAGCTGTGATGAAAATGTGGGGTTAACATATTGGAAATTACCAAAGTTATGATCCTGCATTCATATCTTTAAATGTAGGCTCATAACTTTGTTGTCTTTTAACATTTTTACCGCACGTTTTCAACATAGCCTTTTTATGACGCCACCTCATGAACAAGGGTGGAGAAAATGTAAAACTCCTGCCCTAAAGATGATTTCATGCAATGACCACAAAATCACCTTTCAGGACAGATTTGCCTACTTTCATTGCCATTGGTTGAAAATTTGGGGCAAAAATATAAAAACAATTGCCAAGATATGCCACAGTTCAAAACCAAACTGAAATACATTGAATTGCATATCAGATTTCATCAATTCATGGTCTGGCAATCAAGAGTGAAGATGTGTCTGTGGTCCAGAGGGAATTATGGTATTGGACCCCCGGTGAGTAATTAAAGGCTTGGATGTGTGGGTTGATGGGTGCTGAGTGGGATGGTTGGGTAGGGGGACTAACGGTGGCAGCAACACAACAGACATCAATGAATGTTTTTTTTTACAGGGTATATAACTGCAAAAAAGAAACTACAAGGGATGGCTTTGTTTATTTAAGGTAGCAACACTTCCAAGTGTCTGTGTAATATTTGTGGGGGTGTAGGGTGGTGGGTGCTGAGTTGGAGGGTCTGGTGGGGGGACAGTAATGGAGGTAGCAGTAGACACTGATGAACGGTTTTATTTTCTACAGGGTATTAAAAAAAATCTACTAAGAATGGTCTTCTTTATTTCAGGTGGTGGCACTGGTGGATTGAGCATCCACAGTGTTGGTGTTATGTTTGTGGGATGGTGGGGTCATGGGCTCTGAGTGTGATGGTCAGGTAGCGGGACCGTAAAGGAGGTAGCACCAGACATCAATAGATGGTTTTCTTTTTTACAGGGCATATTTACAAAAAAAAAAAAGACCTGATAAGGATGGTTTTCTTTATTTCAGGGGAAAACACTGGGGATTGTGCACCCCCAGTGGTGTTGGTGTTATGTTTGTGGGGAGTGGAGTGGGTGCTGAGTGGGAGGGTTGGATGTGGTAACTGCATACTGTGTGACCCTGAGCAAGTCACTTAACTTCCTTGTGCTCCCAGGTCATACCTGTAAACAAGCTTCAGCTTAGTGCGTCTCTCTTGGATAAAAAAGCAAAAGAAACAGTAATGACTGGTGGCAGCAACAGACATCAGTGGATAGTTTTCTTTGTTACAGTGTCATTCAACCTCAGCAGGCTGATCATGGCAGATCAGTAGTGCTGGCTGAGTGGCATAAATCAAAGGAAAGAGCTGATCTATGATTGGTTTGACTTTATCCTTGGAAGTACACAAAGTTTCCACCTAGCAAGCCAGAACAGTGTCATGATCAGCCTGGGTGATGATTGGTGTGACACTTACAAGCCCCTTGCAGACCACTCTGCATTGGATTGTCTGTGTCACACACCCCAATGGCCACTCTTCTAACAAAATGTTTGCTGTGCCGAGTGCATGGCAAACAAAAAAGGGGTACCTCAGTACCACCATTTTGTTAATGACGTCTAACAGGAAAAAGGAAGGCTTTCCTTATATTTACAAGGTCTAGATCCAAACAATTTATTTACTTATTTTATTGCTTAGGAGAAACAATGAGCAAAATGTATTCCCATTAGTGTGCAACACCTTTTAGCACCAACATTAAAAGACATGAGTACAATTTGATTAGTATAATACATAACTGGACATCAATTGAGATTGTTAAATGAAGCCATACATGAAGGGTATAAAGTTGACCTCTCATGCAATATACCTTCTGCAGTAGACTTCAGATCCCCTCTAGGTATAAACTTTGAAAGCCCCAGGAGATAAATGTTAACCGTACAAAGCTGATTTTCAAGATTTTTCAACTTACTTAAATAAAATGTACTGTCTTGGCACATGACAACTCCAACAAAGACTGTCTCTCAGAATTCACATAATCTGCATTTAGTGCTGAATCACCATCAGCTGTATCTTCATGGCCCAACCCAATACTGCAGCTTTTTATAGGTGCCAGAACCAATGGGCATGAGTGGGAGTGGAAGACCCACTTTGGCCCTACAGTCATCAAGGTGCATGCAAGGTAAAAAGAGAGAAGCAATCATGGTCTCTTCTGCAATTTAGTGTGTGGAACCCAGTCTTCAGTTGAAAAGGAAGCTCCTGGTAGGCTAGCACCGGGGCCTCTGTCTGGTGGTCAAGTTAACCATTATAAGGCAATTGCTGGAGTTGCCTTGGTGCAATGCATGCCTTGACCATTTGATTCAATTCGTATTTGTGGAACCAAAAACACCTGATATTACTTTAAAGATTTACTTTTGTGAGTAAGTGTAATATATTATTATTATTTCTTGTGTCTTGTATTAGAAAATGTGCTAAGTTATGTGTATGAAAGCAATGTATTGCACAGAATGCCTTTTTTACCCTATGCCCTTTTAAACATTGACACCCCCACTTTGCCTCATGTTCCAGAACCCCTGTCCCTTTTGAGCTTCAGCCCCCACTTTTTGCCCCAGGTTCTAGTTCCCATGCAGGTGTTTGTCAGTTATGTCCAGGTTTTTATTTTTATTTTTTTTAATGATTTGAACAGTTTTCAAATTGTGCTGACTTGTGGGATCTGCTGATGCTCCAGCAGATGGTGACTCAGACTTTGTACTTAAAAATACTTCAGTTGATTTGTATTACAGAGACAAATGGTATGCCACACAGTGGGAGGAGAAAAACAAAAGAGATATAAATACAGATTTGGAGGCCTACATTGTCAAAGAAAGAGGTGCTCCTAAACCCTTTCCACTCACTCTGAATGCTGGCCATGCTCTCCTGTCTTTTTTTTTTTATATATAATATGCTTTATTGGAGTTTCCAAAAAACAAACAACAAAAAAGGAAAAAAACAAGAAACAAATAATACTGTACAATACATATCAAAGGTTTCCATTTGGCATCTATCCATCTACATTGAATGATTCCCCCAGTCCCCCATCCCTCCCTCTATCCCTTGTATGCTCCCAGTCTTAAAGTTATTAGTTCCTGGCTCCTGCCATACCCACTATGGAAATATTAAACCTGGTGTAGTCCTGTACTGTTTACTATTAGAAATGGATGCTAGCTACATCCTGATACATTCGCAGTATGAATCTAGTGTGAACAGTCAAAAAGAGACCTCAACAGAAGAAATATTATACAAATGTTACTGGCAAACATATTCATTGACTTAAGCTATCAATTACACTAGTAATAAAAGGCTTTTAATAACGTCTATAGGAACTAAAAATACCCTGATCGTGAATCAAAGGATGCCACAAATATGTTATTGCAAAAAGAATATATCATTTTTGCTGACTAACTGATATTGCTGATTTAAGCACAGCATGGTTAAACAGCTACTGATGCCTGAAAGAAAACTTTTAAAAACATAATACTTAGGTACAATTCTGACTGCATTCTATTTATATTTGATATATTGCTCCTCCCCATAATTTGTTGCTAAGGAAATGTGTATGAATATATGATTGTTGTCCCTTAGAGTTTATTTTGAGTTCATCTGCCTCTATAGTTTACTCCCCACTTCAAGTCATAATCCTCTGTTGTGAATCGCCATCTGTTGCCATGAGGGTAACTGTGAAGTCACAAGCAGTGCTCTATGACTTCAGGTAGGTAGAAAGCAGCAGGAGTAGATGAACTCTTCATTTGCAGAAATCCTGTTTTCATGCAACTGCCCTATGGAACTTGACGTCATGATCCTCCAATGTGACATCACAATTTGGTGCCATGGGAATGACTAATGTCACAAGCAAAGTATTAGGACACAGGTTAAGGACTAAGCAAACAGAACTGGTGATCTCAAAAGGAAGGGAGTTCTTGTGTTTGTGTAAGTACAGTAACCTAAGTAGTTGCAATAACTGGGAGGAGAGATACCAAATATATGTATGTGGAACACAAGTTAGAGTGCATGCAAATATTACATTAAGTTCTCCTGGAGGTGTCAGCTGCTCTAAATATCTAACAGTTTATAAGTGGGCTTCTTATCTGCTACTAACATGCCTGTGACATACAGTAAGACATGCTACTGTAGCTACACACAGTGTAGTGATTTGCTTTATTGCATTGTTCCCAGGTTGATTCAATTCTGCTGCAGTGATTCATATTCTTTGTATGTTTGATTCCCATTATTACTCCTGCACCATTTACATTTTCCTTCAATTTGTTTATTCCCTCTCCTGTCTGTCTCACTAGGTTGAGATAATAATTGTTGACAAGTATTCAACCACCACAGATCATTGGATATTGTAGGAATTTATCTTACAGAGTTTCAATTAAATTAGTCTGTCTTAAACCTAAATGCTAGCCTCCAAAGCACATCTCATTGTAATCCAGAGTACACTCAAGAGAGAGAGCGAGAGAAAGAGAGAAAAAGCATTCTAAGAAATGGAATAGATTTTCTTCATGAGAATGGATTACTGTACTGTGTGAGGAACATGGAAAAGAATGGGAGTTTGTTACTAGTGGGCCTTTAATTAAAAAGTTTGGGTTAAGACCAGAAAAATAATAAAAACAAGCATGAAGTCAAGAAAACTTTGATTTCAGTTTGAACTGCTCATTCTGAATTCCTTTGATTTTTGTCCCCCTTTTAAATCATCTAAGAACTACAGAAATCAGACTGAAACATACTTCCAATACTTTTTATGATATACAATATGTTGACTACCTTGGTTCCTGATCATATTCTCATAGTGTGTCTTAAAATTGTTAGAGTAAGTGCTAGTCATACAAATTTGGGATAATGATGGATGACTACATTCTGAACTGTGAGTTGTACAACAGTACTTGCATTGGCAGGAAGGACTTATAGTCAGTCATTACTATGCCTTCTCCCACTCTGTGGTGACAATATTCCAGTTTAAAGCAGCAGTGCACAACAATGGCGAAAACTATAACCTGTACTTTTTTTATTCTATTTTAGAATGCCCCTTATCTCTTGATTTGAACAGTCCCTTCTTTCTCAATTCTGAGTTTGCTTTAGCATATTTTTTTACATTTGAAATAATGAAAGGAGTGCTCCAAATCATACCTCTTTTCAATAATGTGTAAAAGCCAGCTATTCCTTTGATTCTGAAATGGTGGTACTTGTTGTCAGTGATTATATGTGGGCTTTTCGATCTGATATATGGATGTCACAGTGTCCTCTCACTGTTGCTCTGATGGCAATAAAGTCTGAAACCATAAGGTAAATAAAGACTTCTTAGCAACAGTGAGCAGTATCCTCAGAAGCAATTCATGAATTTCATTTTAATATGTCTTGAACTAGGTTTCCCTCAGTATTCTCAGCTGTTTTTGTACACCTGTTGTCCCATAAGGACAGGGAGCAGTATTTTCTGCAGGCTAGTTTATTATAGTCACAAGAAAAATTATCTTGAACAGTGGGTGTTCAAAAACAGTGAATACTCATGAAAACCTGTGAGCACTCCTTTTATTATTTCAACCATAAAAAAAAGTGGTAAAGCAAACTCAAAATTGGGGAAAAGTGTATGATATATGTCAGGAGATAATAAGCAATCAAAAATAGAATAAAAAAGAAAAGGTCAACATTTTCATAACTATCATGAACACAAAATGTTTATTATACTCACAAAATTCTGAAAACTTTTGTGAAATTGTGGCAAAAACTGGTGTCATTTTACCAGTGCTTTTTTATTTGAATACCATAATTATTTTGCAAACTGTGCAGTTTAAAAACATGAATCATGCCATTACAGCAAATAGAGACATTTTTTTCAAACTGCACATTTTTAGAAATGTAATTTTTAAAACAATGTGCAAGTTTAACTAAAGTTGTCCATTTTAAACACTCTATTCTAATAAAAAGAAAATCCACAGAATTACACAAAACTGGCAGAATGTTGAGAAAATTGCATAAAAAGGATTTTTCTAATTTTGCTAACACTAGTACTAACATACAACCATACTGAAATGCAGGAATGTTATCCCTACTCATGCTGTGTAACCATAAATATTCATCCTCAAGAACTCAGCACTGCACGGAAAGTGAATGGTGTGAGCAACATAAAGAACAGCTCTGCACTCAGCATGTACTTTCATTCTGTAAACATAATATTTCATCTCTTACTATTTCCTTTCCAGGGTTTATACCCCATCTTGGTAACATGTCTACAAACTCTGTGCAAAAGCATCTGAAGTGACCATACCCAGCTGACCATTTAGTGATGTTTGTTTATGACATCATCATGGTTACCATGACAACTGACTGTAGAAACATAGAAACATAGAATTTGACAGCAGATAAGGACCACTTGGCCCACCCAGTCTGCCAATTTTTCTACCTAACAGATAAGCTGCAGATCCTAATTAACCAACAGCTTACTTCCTCCTACCCCCCACTAGGACTGCTTTATGTCTGTCCCATGCATTCTTGAACTCCCCCACTGTTCTTGACTCCACAACCTCCTCAGAGAGGCTGTTCCGTGCATCCACAACCCTCTCTGTGAAAAAATACTTCCTCACATTACCTCTGAGCTGCCCCCCTCTATCTTCAAATTGTGCCCCCTTGTTCTTGCACATCTTTTTTTCTGAAAGATGCCACCCTCTTGGACTTCGTTGATTCCCTTGAGGTACTTGAAAGTTTCTATCATGTCCCCTCTCTCCCTCCTTTCCTCAAGGGTATACATATTAAGCTCCTTTAGTCTTTCTTCGTATGTCTTCTGGTGCAGACCCTGCACCATTTTGATTGCCCTCCTCTGGACAGCCTCCACTCTGTCTATGTCTTTGCGGAGATGGGGTCTCCAGAACTGCACACAGTACTCCAGATGGGGTCTCACCAACTGTCTGTACAGAGGGATAACAACTTCCTGTTTTCTACTATTGATGCCTCTCCCTATGCATCCCAGTATCCCCCCAGTCTTCCTTACTGCCTTCTCACATTGTTTGCCCACCTTTAGGTCATCTGATATAATTACCCCCAGGTCCCTATCCATTTTTACTGTTGTCAGTATCTCACCCCCATTGTGTACTCTTGCCCTGGGTTTTGTTTCCCAGGTGCATTACCTTACACTTCTTTGCATTGAATCTGAGCTGCCATACATTTGACCATTCCTCCAACCTTGCCAAGTCCCTTCTCATCCTTTCCACTCCATCTGGTGTATCAACCCTGTTGCAGATCTTTGTGTCATCTGCAAAGGCATACTTTTCCTTCCAGTTCCTCTGCAATGTCACTTATAAAGACATTAAAAGGACCGGTCCCAGTACTGAACCCTGCGGTACCCGCTACTAACCCTCCTTTCTTCACTGTGGACTCCATTTACTACTACCCTTTGCGTCCTGTTGTCTAGCCAATTTTTTATCCAGGCTACCACCTTGGGACCCACTCCAAGGCTGGCTAACTTGTGTATTAATCTTTTGTGTGGGACTGTATCAAATGCCTTGCTAAAATCTAGGTAAGCCATGTCCACAGCCCCTCCCTGGTCTACTACTTTGGTCACCCAGTCAAAAAAATCTATTAGATTCATCTGACACGACCTTCCCATTGTGAATCCATGCTGCCTTGGGTCCTGTGGCCACTGGCCTCTAGGTACTCAACAATTCTTTCCTTCAGAAGTGATTCCATCATTTTACCTACCACTGAGGTCAAACTAACTGGTCTGTAGTTTCCTGCCTCTGTTCTGCTCCCACTTTTGTGTAGAGGAATCACATCCACCCTCCTCCAGTCCTCAGGTACCACCCCATCCTCCCATGATTTGTTAAAGAGAGTAGTCAGCGATGTCATTAGTTCTACCCTTAGTTCTTTTAGAATTCTTGGGTGAATCCCATCAGGCCCCATTGCTTTGTCCACCTTCAATTTTATTAGTTCTTTCAGAACCCTTTCTTCTGTAAATGGACTGGTATCGACCCTCATCTTCAGAGTGTTTCTCTTGTTTGGTTTAGGTACCTTCCCCTCCTCTTCCTTTGTGAATACTGAGCAGAAATATTCATTCAGTATCCCTACTTTTTCATTGTCACCCTCTACCTACATTCCCTTCCCTTTATTAAGCCTCAGTATCCCTCCTTTGGTCTTTCTTCGCTCCCTAATGTACCTATAAAAGGTCTTATCCCCCTTCTTAACAGAGTTGGCTATCCTTTCATCGCTTTGGGCCTTTGCTATTCTGACTGCCTTCCCAGCCTCTTTCTGCTTTAACTGATAAAGTTCTCTGTCCGTCTCCTTCTGTGTTTCCTTATATTTCCTGAATGCTATCCTTTTCTCCTTAACCTTCCCTGCCACCACTTTTGAGAACCATAGCGTTTTTTTCCTTCATTGTGTTTTGCTGATTTGCTTTACACAAAGGCTTGTTGCCTCTGTGATGGCTGTTTTGATTACTCTCCATTGTTCCTCCACCCCTCCTTCTTGCCTGTTTGCTAGTGCATTCCTGAGGCACTCTCTCGTTTTCCCAAAGCCAGCCCTCCTTAAGTCCAATACTCTTGCTTTTGTATGGCTTGATTGTATGGCTATGTTTATCATGAACCACACTGTTTGGTGTTTGCTTGTTCCCAGATGGCTACCCACTTCTAAATCTGAGATTCTTTCTCCATCCCCATTTGAGAGTACCAGGTCTAAGATTGCTCCTTCCCGAGTGGGTTCCAATACTAGCTGTCTGAGGCATGCCCCCTGTAGGGCATCAAGAATGACCCTGCTCTTGGATGTGCCTGCAGCAAAGATGCTCCAGTTAACATCTGGCATATTCAGGTCCCCCATCAACAATATCTCCCCTTTTCCTGCCATTCTAAGGAAGCCTTCTATCATTTCCTTGTCCATTCCTTCCCCCTGAGATGGGGGTCTGTATACAACCCCCATGCAGATTGTGGTGCCATTTTCTGTCTCCAGGGTGACCCAGAGTGTCTCATCTGCTCCATGTTTACTCTTTAGTTCTGTTGCTTTGATCCCTTCCTTTACATAAAGAACTACTCCTCCTCCTCTTTTACCGTCCCTGTCCCTCCTGTAGATTGTGTATCCTGGTATGTTGACATCCCAGTTATAGTTCTCTGTGTACCATGTTTCTGTGACTGCCACAATATCCAGGCAACCCTCTTCCATCAAGGCCACTAGTTCAGGGAGCTTGTTACACAGACTAAGGGCATTGGTACTCATCACCCTCCACTTTTTGATGGCCTTACCCCTTTTAGCCCCATTCCTGTCCTTACTGCCTTTGCCTTTTTTTTACATTTACTTCTGTCTTGCTCCCTAATGAGTTCTCTACCTTGGTGTTTACCTCACTAATTACTGTTTGTGGGGGGAGACTGGGATTCCCCTGTTCCTTTTCAGTGCCTCCCCCTTGGCTAGTTTAAATGCTTGCCAATGAAGCATTTAAACCTCTCACCTAGGATCCTGGTTCCCCCCGGACAGATGCAGACCATCGCACCAGTATAGGTCTACATCCCTCCAGGTGGCTCCCCAGTCCCCCATGAAGCCAAAACCCTGAGCTCCACACCAGTTTTTCAACCATTCATTGAATTCCCTGGTGAGGAGTACTCTAGCATCACCCTTTCCTTAGACAGGCAGCACCTCTGAGAAGGTTACTGTATGCGCTACTTGTATAAGGCCCCTCCTCAACTCTACAAACTCATCTTGCACTGCTCTGATCCCATTCCTAGCCAGGTCATTTGTACCTAGGTGGACAATGATATCCAGCTCCCTCCCTTGTGTAGCTGCTCCCACGATCCTGAGGATTCACTTCCTGTCCCTCCAAGCCATGGCGCCAGGCAGGCACCTTTACCTCCCTCACCCCTTCCTCCTCCATTTCTACCCCCCTAATGATTGAGTCCCCCACCAGGAGTTGTTTCCTTCCCCTGTGGGGTCTCATGCCACCCTCCTGTGGGTCCCCTTTGTGAAGGTTCCCAGCATCCTCCTTGGTCTCCACTGCAAGTGCCTCCATAGAGGAACCACTATCCACCAGAAGAGCAAATGAATTGTGAAGAGGTACAGCTGGAGGGATGCAACTCTTTTCCACCACTCTCTCCCTCCCTGAGTCAAGCCTGGTCCAGCCTCTCCTCTTTCTTGGCAACCTCTGAGGTAGTGGCATTGGCCCTGGTGGTCCCTGGGTGGGGGAGGAGGTTTCACGAATCCTAGCCAGGCCAGCCTGGAGATGGGCAACCTCCTCCCTCAGACCAGAGAGGTGCCTGAAAATAGGGCAGCATCACAGCCTCCAGAATGTCTCCCGGAACACTGCCACCCCACAGCCATTGCACTGCACCACTCCTAGCATGTCTTATTCTGTGTCCCCTCTCCTGTTTCTCTGTATGCTTACTCTCTCTTCTCCTTACAACTCTCACCCTTCCTGTTCTGGGAGAGTAACTTCCTATATTCTTCAGCAGCCTCCTTCTTCCTTGCTCAGTGTCGGACCACCAACAGCTAGGGGGGGAGAGTGAGCTACTTTTTTCCTTTAGGGTTGACAAAACCAGTGTTTCCCTATGATTCTTCCCTTCCTACTGCCAAACAGGAAGTTCCTGTTGACAGTCAAATCCAGTGGCTATAAAAGTAGAACTGGCTTAGGGTGGGTGGGATGGCGGGCAATTAGTAAGAAAGAAAGGCTAGCAACAGGAAGTTGTAATTTGAGTCACCTGCTTTTATAGTGTCTAAGCCACACCCCCAATTAAGCTCTCTCTCCTCCTACTGGTTTAGCAAAGTAAACTGATACAGAACCCTACCCAGCACAGAACACACACTGACTTTCTTTCTTTTCTTTCTTTTTTTAAACCCTAAATAAGACCCCTTCTACTTCTAATAAAGTATCTGTTTGCTTAATCTCAACAGACACTGACTCCTGCTAAGATATAAGTGTTAAATTAATAAGAAAATGTAGCTTCTTTTAGTTAGCTGCTTTCCGCTCTACAAGCAAGGCTAGCAACAGGAAGTTGTAATTTGAGTCACCTGCTTTTATAGTGTTTAAGCCACACCTCCAATTAAGCTCTCTCTCTCTCCTCCTACTGGTTTAGCAAAGTAACAGAACCCTTCCCAGCACAGAACACACACTGACTTTCTTTCTTTTTTTTAAAACCCTAAATAAGACCCCTTCTACTTCTAATAAAGTATCTGTTTGTTTGCTTAATCTCAACAGACACTGACTCCTGCTAAGATATAAGTGTTAAATTAATAAGAATATGTAGCTTCTTTTAGTTAGCTGCTTTCTGCTCTACAAGCAAGGTTAGCAACAGCTAATGTCACAATCACAGCAATCATTGCGTTGGTGGGGGACATTTTTCAAACCACATAGTGCAATAAGTGCTGCATTATACAATGTTTGTAGCAGGCAAATAATGAGAAAATAAAGCCAACTAGAACACACTAAAGTTAAACATAATTGTTGATAACAAATTTAATAGTTTTAAGCCTTTTAATTTTTTTAGAGGCTTGAGGCTTGATTTCCAAATCTGATAACACAGTAGCAGCTCCTGATTGTGATTTGTGACTTGGTCCTCTGAAATGTATCAAGTAGTTTTTCCTATTTTCAGACATTTTGGCAGATTTGCAACAGTTTATCTACAATACTATACATTACACCTGTGTCATTTTATTGATACAAGTAGTGCCATTTTTCCAGCAATTTCACATGACTGTACCAAAAGTTATACTAACATTTTTGTGGTTTAGCTGCAACATTACTTTTCTCAAAACTGCATGAAGTTGTGTTAAAAGTGTATGGGACTTTTTTGAAAATCCAGCCTGTGTTCATTAAATATAAATACCCAACCAAATGTTTGAAGTTATTTTCACACTCCTTATATCTTATAGTACCTTCTGAAATTTTGGCTCAGTGCAGACTATAAAATAAAAATGACAAAAACTAGTATGCATTTTGATGAAAACATATTAGTACAGTGATGTAGCCTACTGAACTGTCTGCTACTCAACTGAAAATAACTTCTGAATTCTGGTATGCTGTAGATTAACTTTGTAGACTCATGCCTCATTGCTCTCAGTCATGGCAGCTGTGAAATAAATTATATGTGCTACCTAACCTTGAGTCCAGAGTGGTAACATACATACATAAAATTAAAAAAATGCAGCAGATTTACCATGTAGCTTCTTTTTTTGAATGCTTCAGAGACTGAATTAAACATAATACAGATGTCTGCATAATGCTTCATACATGGTTTAGACATGTAACTTAATTTATAATGGTAGACGCAGAAGAAAAATCTTTTAATTCTTATAGCAGTGGTTGTGGCTCATCACCAATTGCTGCTGCCTGTTAAGTGGTGCTATTTTAGCACTTTTAGAAGAGGTTACAGTGATTATGTTTTGGGTTCATTATGTCCTTCCAGTGTCAAAACGATGGTGCTGACACTTGACCCCAGCGATGTTCAGTTGGTCTCTGAAGGAAGGGGAAAAGATGAAGTTGAATACCAGGAGTTTGAGAAACAAGATCAGTGAATTGGAGGCGGTGATGGCTGAGGCACCAATGAACCTGGTAGTAATCACAAAAACATAGACTACCCAGTACAACAACTGGGATATACTATGTTCGGGAGGGACAGAATGAGAAAGAGAGGTGGTGGTGGGTGGCATTATATGTATGGAACAGTATAAAAGCTTATGAGATCAAGTATATGGGGAAGAGGGAACTCAAAGTAGCAATATGGGTGCAAGAAGTAAAGTATGGGGGAAGAAATATCAGAACTGGGGTGGTGAAATAGACCACTATCTCAAAAGGTGGAATCAGATGGGAAATTAAGGGAGGAGAGCACAAGAGCAGCAGGGGTAGGGGAAATGCTACTACTGGGGATGTCAACATGCTGGTTCTGGACTGGAGGGTCCCAGGAGCAGCATGTTCAAGAAGCCAAAATCTGGGGGACATCTTTCAGGAAGTGTTCCCAGTAGAGAGAGAGTGGAGGAGCCTACTAGGGGGTGGCCATTCTTGACTTACTGCATATCAATAAGGATAATGTGGTTGAGGTCATGGTGGTAGTCTCACTGGTACAGTTTGATTCAATATCAAACTTTAGGCAGAGATTAACCAATCCCAGACTAAAGTCTTGGATGTTGGAATTTAGTAGGGTTGATCTTGTTTGAATGAGGGAGCTATAGCAGTGAAAACTTTGGGGGGGTAAGACCTTCAGAGGGGGTGGAAGCCAAATCATTATTTATAAGAATGTGGGATCTCAGTGGTCACAAATCTTTGTGTGAGAGTAATGTATAACAACAAGAGGGGTAAAGAAACATTATGGTTCATCAGAGATGTACGGTTAGCCATAACGACAAAGACGAAAACAAAAAGGAAACACAGAAGGAGCAGGACAGAGAGCTGTACCAGATAAGGCAGAAGAAAGCAAGGAGGGAAGTCATAATAGCAAAGGCCCAAACTGAGGAAAAGATAGCCAACTCAGTTAAGAAGGGGGATAAAACCTTTTATAGGTACATCAGCGACCGTAGAAAGACAAAGGGAGGGATAGTGAGGCTGAATAGAATGAACGGTGGGTGGGCAGAGGGGGACAGTGAAAAAGCAGGGATACTGAATGAATATTTCTGCTCAGTATTCACAAAAGAGGAGGGGAAGTGCCTAATCCAATTAACAGAAGCACTCTTGGTAGGGGGTCAATTCCAGTCCTTTCACAGAAGAAAGGGTTCTGCAAGAACTCCTAAAACTGAAGGTGGATAAAGCAATGGGGCCTGATGGAATTCACCCCAGAATTCTAAAAGAATTAAGGGGGGAACTAGTGAAACCACTGGCTACTCTTTTTAATAAATCATGGGAGGATGGTGTGGTACCCGAGGACTGGAGGAAGGTGGATGTGATTCCCCTTCACAAAAGAGGGACCAAAACAGAGGCAGGAAACTACAGACCTTGTCAGTTTGACCTCTGTGGTAGGGAAAGTGATGGAGTCACTTCTGAAGGAAAGAATTGTTGAGTACCTAGAGGCCAGTGGCGCACAGGACCCAAGGCAGCATGGGTTCACACGGGAAGGTCATGTCAGATGAATCTAATAGATTTCTTTGACTGGGTGACCAAAGTAGCAGACCAGGGAGGGGCTATGGACATGGCCTACCTAGACTTTAGCAAGGCATTTGACACAGTCCCACACAAAAGATTAATAGTCAAGTTAACCAGCCTGGGAGTGGGTCCCAGGGTCGTAGCCTGGGTAAAACATTGGCTGGACAACAGGACACAGAAGGTAATTGTAAATGGAGTCCACTCTGAAGAAAGAGGGGTTACTAGTGGGGTACCACAGGGTTCAGTACTGGGTCCAGTCCTTTTTAATGTCTTTATAAGTGACATTGCAGAGGGACTGGAAGGAAAAATATGCCTCTTTGCAGATGACACAAAGATGTGCAACAGGGTTGATACCAAGGAGGTGTGGAAAGGATGAGAAGGGACTTGGCAAGGTTGGAGGAATGGTCAGAAGTATGGTAGCTAGATTCAATGCAAAGAAGTGCAAAATAATGCACCTGGAAACAAGAACCCAGGGAAGAATACACAATGGGTGGGAGGTAGTAACAACAACAAAAAGGAAAGGGACCTGGGGTAATCATATCAGATGACCTTAAGGTTAGCAATGTGAGAAGGCAGTAAGGAGGGCTGGGGTATACTGGGATGCATAGGGAGAGGCATCACCAGCAGAAAACATGAAGTTATTATCCCTCTGTACAGACAGTTGGTGAGACCCCATCTGGAGTACTGCGTCCAGTTCTGGAGACCCCATCTCCGCAAGGACATAGACAGGATAGAGGCAGTCCAGAGGAAGGCAACTAAAATGGTACAGGGTCTGTAAGAGAAGCCGTTCGAGGAGAGACTAAAGGAGTTTAATATGTATACCCTTGAGGAAAGAAGGGGGAGGGGTTGACATGATAGAAACTTTTAAGTACCTCAGTGGAATCAACAAAGTCCAAGAGGGTAGCATCTTTCAGAAAAAGAGATGTGCAAGAACAAGGGGACACAATTTAAAGATAGAGGGGGGGTGGTTCAGGGGCAATGTGAGGAAGTATTTTTTCACAGAGAGGGTAGTGCATGCATGGAACAGCCTTCCTGAGGAGGTTGTGGGGTCTAAAACTATGGGAGAATTCAAGAATGCATTGGACAGACATAAGGCAATTCTTGTGGGGGGTAGGAAGAAATAGGCTGTTGGTTAACTAGGATCTGCAGCCTATCCTGTAGGTAGGGAAATGGGCAGACTAGATGGGCCATGAGGTCCTTATCTGCCTTCAAAGTCTATGTTTCTATATACTAAGGTTCATACTAAGGTGCGAAGTGAGCAAGAAAGCTTTGCAGCCATGAAAACTCACATACTAACCAAGGTTTTAATAATAAGTCAGTTGTTTGCCTGATAATAAATAATTATTCAGTCTTGCCTTAAATTGCTTTTTATCTTTACTTGTAATAATATGCAATGGCAAATTGTTCCATGGTTTAATTACTCTCAAAGTAAAGAAATATTTCCTCCTACTATACTTAAAGGATTTATATGTCAGCTGAAGTGGGTGACCTCTTGTATTATATGATAAATCCTTAAAATTCAGACCCAAGTCTACCATTAATGCAGGATCAAGACTTATGTCTTAGAGAAACAATACATCTTCACGTAGTCTACGTGTTTCTAAAGAAAATGAATCAAGATTGCCTAACCTGGTATCATGCGAGAGATGTTTCATACCCTTAAGATTTTTTGTGAATCTACGCTGAACATGTTCTGATTGCTGTATGTTACATTTCTTATATGGATTCCAGAGTTGTGATATATATTCTAGATGAGGCCTAACATAAGTTTAAACAATGGCAATAAAACGTTGGGATCTCTTGACGTAATATTGCGCGCTTAATAGATCATACAACCTTATTTGCTTTATTAACCGATTCATTAATACTCTGGGGAGAAATCCATATCATTAGAAATAATAATACCCATATCTCTTTCATTCATAGTATTTCTAAGTGTAGAATGTCCCAAGGTATAAGTTTTTAAAGGGTTTGTTTTACCTAAATGCATAACGTTGCGCTTTGAAATATTTAACTTCATACCCCAAAGTTTACCATTCAGAAATACTGTTTAAGTCCCACTGTATGATATCATAATCAGATTCACTGGAACACGGGCTATCAATCTTAATATCATCTGCATGTTTAATAGACAAAGATAAGCACTTTGAAGTCAGAACAGAAATAAAAGCTTGAAATATGCATGGTCCAAGTAGTGAGCCTTGTGGAACCCCACTAGTGACACAACCAACATCAGATATCTTTCCATTGATACACACTCTTTGAGTGAGATTTGACAGCCAATTTTTAATCCATATAATAATATACTGATTTATCTTTAATTTATGTAGTTTTACTTCTAATGCCCAGTGTTGAATAGCATCAAATGCTTTACTAAAATTTAAAAAGATGACATCACAAGGAGTATGGTTGTCAACTAAAGAACTTATATGCGCATAAAAACTCAATAAGTTTGATAAACAACCCCTACCCTTTCTGAACCCATGCTGTTCAGAGTCTGCATTGTTCAGTATTGGAGTTAATATATCCCTAATAAAACTCTCAAAAAATCTTGCAAATAGGAGATGTATGACTAATAGGTCTATAGTTAGAACTATCGGATTTTAAACCTTTTCTATATATAGGGATAACATTTGCAATTTTCAATCTTAATGGAACAAAGCCCTCCCTCAAACAGGATTCAAAAAGCAGCTTAAAGGGACACAGTAAACATGCAGATAGTAAAAACAAAAAATGACCAGAAATAAGATCTGGTCCTAAACTAGTTTCTTCTATTTGTAATTCTATTTTCTTTTCAATATCAAGTAACTTAAACCGTATAATTTCTGAAGACTTATCTGGAATAACAGACACAGATTTATCTGATGGAATAAAGTTATTACAGAATTCCCTATTAAATAAGTCAGCCATTTCTTTAGGATTTTGAATAATTTGATTGTCCACTTGTAAAGGACTAACTTTACATAACGCTTCCCTTAAAGAATTAATATGAGAAAATAATTGTTTGCTATTAGACATAGTAGCATTAATAGCCAAATTATATTCCCATTTGTGATTGGTCCTCTTAATAAGTTTTTTACATTGTTTTTGAACCTTTTTATATGTTGTCAATTTGTGAGAAGTCTTAGCTTTCAAATATTTTATGTATTTCTTATTTTTCAGTTTAATAAGTTTTTTTATGGTTTTGGTCATTCATTTAGGTTGAAATTTACCTCCAGTGTATTTTGTTTTGCAAGGTATAAATTCATCTCTAACAGATAATACAGTATTATACAAAAGTTCACAAAAATCATCTAATGGAAGATTAGCATTTTCTTGCTCCCAATCAATCTGCTGAAGTGTATATTCCATCCCAGAGATATTTGCTTTATCATACATAAAGATAGGTACAGGCTCAGATTCAGTTTCTATTGGACATTTTACTTTGAAGGAGATAACGTTGTGGTCACTATTACCAAGAGGAGCCTCAATTCATACATCATAAATATCTAAACTATCCTGATGTATATTAATATCCAAAAGATTACTACCTCTTGTTGGGTGGGAAACGTTCTGTTTTAAATGAAGCAGAGCACATACTGCTAAAAGTTTTTTACTGCTAGGAGTCTTGGCTATATAATCATTCCAATTAATATCTAGCAAGTTTAAATCACCCATTAGAATTACACTCCCAATCTCACAAGCATTTTCAACTGCATGCAATATTGAGTCCATATATTTTGAAGAGGAATTAGGTGGCCTATAACAAATACCTGAGACAACAGGGGTCTTGTTTTGATTATTAAATTTTACCCAAATGGTTTTGGTTAGAATATCATGCTTTTTAATTTGCTTAGATATATCCCAACACTTAAGATGTTTATTTAAAAATAGTGCTACCCCACCTCCCTTTTTTTATCATGTTTGAGAAAGAATATATCAAACCCCTTAATACTAGCATCCCATTCAGTTTTAGTATCCCACCAGGTTTCCATAAATGCAACTATATCCACTTTAACTATAGCTATTCTAGTCAAAAGTTCATTATTATATATAAAAAATGATATAATACAGAACCAGCAGGATGAAAGACATCAACAGGAATTTGGAAAACTAAAGCTGACACATAAATGAAGATTGTTGAGAGTATTAAGATGGGAGACAAGACCATCTTTCATCACATACAAGAGAAGAGGAAGACTAAGGAAGGATAGTCAGACTGGAGCAGGGAGAGGAATGGGAAGCAGAGGATAAAGGTAAGGCACCCTGAACAGATATTTCTGCTTGTTGTACACAGTGGAGGAAATGGGGGTGATGCCTGACTGTGCCATCAGGGGAACAAGGGGTCAATGTTGATCCCATTCTAGTAAAACTGGTGCAAAGAGATTAGGTGTACTGAAAGTGGACATGTCCATGGGCCCAGGTGGGCTACATCTGCATGTGCTTAAGGAGATGGGGCAGGTTCTAGCTAAACTGCTAGCTGAGCTATTCAGTAGCTTATGTGTGACAGGGATAGTAAGCAGGGACTGGGAGATGGTGAATGCAGTTCCCCTCCATGAGACTGGGAGCAGGGATGGACCAGAGAACTACACACCTGTCAGTCTAACCTCTATTGTGGGTAAACTGCTAAAGATCACAATAAGGAAAAAAAGTATATTAAGTTTCCTGGAGGCAAATGGACAAAAAACAGCATAAGTTCATGGGGTGGGGAGGTCATGTTAGAAATATTTGATCAAATGGTAGGTGAACCCCTGTGCATGAAGACTATCACAGCGACAGGAATCGCTGATAGCTGCTTGTTGCTGTGAAGGTCTCTGTTGGTGCCAGGACTGCCTCACTGCTGTATCACCCTTCCCCCAAAACAGCCCCAACCTGGAGTTAGTAATCCAGAGTAAGGGGGGTGTGGGAGGAAAAGCTGTCAGGAGTGATGGTGCTGTGGATGTCACAGTGCCATAGTAAAACCCATTTTCTTGGATTATGTGACAAAGCCGGTAAACAAATGGTGGTAGAAATACTGTGCCTTGACTTTAGTAAAATCTTTGATTTTGTCTTGCATGGATGGTTGGTTAAAGAGATGCAGGACTGAGGGGTTGGGAACAAAATTACTAGATGAGTGAGAAGTTGGTTAAAACCCATTCTTACCAGTAGCGCCATATGGCGTTGGGACTATTCATTGCTTATCCAGACCCAAAATAGCCACACAAGATAGACTGAGTTTTTAAGTGACAGAACCCAGAAGGTGGTAATAAATGGGGAGTTCTCAGAGGCTTGGGGGATCACTAGTAAAGTGCACAGGGATTGTTCCTCAGGTAGCTCCTCTTCAACATCTTTATTTGCAACATAGGTGTATGGATACCTGGCAAGACATGCCTCTTCACAGATCACTGAATACCACAATAAACTGCTCCACCTAAAGTCAAAATGGCAGTGCTACCTGGACATAATCAAAACCACAGTATTAAAACCGGTGTACCAATCTCCCCAGTCACTACAGTACACTACGTGTGCTGGAAAAGGAAGTTGTGGCTGTCAAGGTAAAATGTTCTGGTCTCTCAGTTTTTAGGGCTGTGGGTGGAGTCTATAGCCCTTCTGCCATCGATCAGACTGTAGCTCTAAAATGGCTTTTCATGGAACTAAATTTCTAGACATTTGGAAGTATTCCTGCACAGTTACAAAGTAGTGCACTCCCTCTCTGATTTTTGCTATTTACTGCTGTATGTTAAAGGCATCTGAAGGGAGGGGGGATGCTACTGTATTGTGCCTCAGAACTTCTCAGGCCATTAACAAAAAAATATTTTTAAACTACTGTTTCTATCATCTGTCCAGCTCAGTCTAATAGATGTATTCTTTTTCTTTCAGCAACATAGGGGTTAACTCATTATATGATGTCTTTGAAACACTGAGCCTCTACAGTGTCAGATTACAGACAGTGGTCTGTGAACTATTTCATTTCTACAAACTGCAGGGCGAGGAGGGGGCTGTAGACCCATCACTTTTTTTGGCATGAAGGATCTTGCCCTTTAAACAAACAAACAAACAAACAAAAAGCATAAACTAGCATGACAGAGTTAATTAAGTCAAGCTGCCCAGGCACACATAGAAAATAGCTTGTTTGCTGTTTCTGGAGTTGGAAGCGTCAAATGGAAAGTGCTTTAAAGTGTGTGTGTGTTTGTGTGTGTATATACAATACTGCTTTGGGATGGACCATGTGACACAGACTGCTCATCTCGTATCAAGGATTTACAGTCTGAGACTCAGTTGCACAGTTTGAGCCCTCAAACACAGCAGAAGGTCAGTGTAAAACTGGTATGTTTCCATCCTCCATACAGTTTCAAAAGTAAACTGAAAGAAAAAGAAATAATGTAATTTTATAAATATATCTCAGGGACAAGTCACATGGTATAGCCCTGCAGTTACCCTGCCTACTGTAGGTCCACACATGCAGGCCCTTGGCATAAAAGTTCTCCTGAGTGCCCCTAACAAAACACTCACCCTGCTATCCATCTACATCCCCCCTAAAAACTCAGACCATGGCCTCCAAGCAGTTATTGACTGCCTTGGAAACCTAACCCTTGCCTCAGAATCCATTTTCCTTGGTGACTTTAATATAAATTGGCTTGCCCCTGAAGCCAACCATTTTAAAGACGCAATCCTTGCTGCCCACTTCACGCAGCTCATCAAAGCCCTCACTAGGACCAACTACAGGACAGGTACCAGCACACTACTTGACTGGGTTCTCACTAACCTCCCTGATCATATCACTGCTCCAATTAACTGAGACGCTACCTAAATAATATGACACAGGCAGTGGCCCTTTGTATTATATACACTTCCTGTGCTCACAGCTTACTAGAAGGATTAGACCACTTAGGCCCACCTGCCCAACAGGGAGAGCATTGTTACAGTACAATTTCCTTATCTTGCTCTGGGCCCCCTCTATCCCAATTTGCCTCCTCTCTGTCTACCTGAATTCCTTGCAACATTGCTGCCCGGCATGATGATCACTGACTTTCATAAGACTACCATACTGTTATTCTACCTACTGCTTGTATTGTAAACCCCTGTTGTTACTTGTATTGACCCTGTGTGCTAATGCTCTTAAATGTAACCTTCACTTGTTTTTGCTTGATGTTCATGTATGTACCTTGTAATTGTAAGCTCCTGGGTCACACCTGAAAATAGGCACTTGGTTGTCTAGTGTGCTTACCCGGTTAACAAAAGCAAATAAATACATTTGTCTTGTCTGATTTGTACTGCACCTGATGTGGTACCTCTGTACCTAAGCAATGTAACTCTGTACAACTGCTTACCTTGTCTGACTTTTCTAGTCTCATTCAAATTGTACTTGATGTGGAACCTATGTAATGTGCTCCTAGCTCAAATGGTACTTCTGAGATTCAAATAAATAAATATATATATATATATATTATATATATATATATATATATATATATATATATATACATACACATATATATGTTTTCCTTTGGTAACCAGATAAGGCCAACTAGGTATAGGTGCTTGTTTCTATGGACAACCCAGGAATACTGGGGAGATTAAGTGACTTAATCAGAGCCACACAGTATGGAAATGGAGGGTGTGGGAATCAAACCCATGTCTGAATGCTGGATGTAAAAAGCTCATTTATAGCTCATTACTCTAACCTCTAGGCTGCACCTCCAGCCTGATAAATAGTGAACAATTTAGACTGGGCAGTTAATATCTCAAAGGAGAACTGCCTTGAATCAGCAAACATTCAGTTCTCATTTTGTTACTGCTTAATCTGAACAGGCCTTTTGGTAAATTCAGTGAGTGTTTCTGATTTACACACTGCTGGCATTGGCCATTTTAGAACAGTATGATATTGTCAAGAACTTACATTGTTGGTACAATGCATCTGTTTTCTAATTTAGAATTCTTAGGTTCATGGGGACATAAACAACATCAAACAATTCTTAGATGGCACTTTGCAGCAATATGTAACCCATAAATATCCAATGGGTTAATTAAAAGGCCAGCAAGAGTGGGGCAGAAATAGAAGGTGACCCACTACATGAAAAAAAAAGCCTCTACAGGAATCATTACTCACAGGTTCAGTGCAGTTCTCCTTTAAGCTTGTAGGGAATGTCAGGTATTTTATCTAAATGGTAAGGAACTCTGTTTACAGGGATTTGGAGCCATCTACAGGGAAATTCTTTCCATATACTTGCATTAGTTAGATGGGAAAACAGAGGAATTTGGCTTCCATTGGGAATAATGTAATCTACAGGAGAACTGCCCTGCAGTTACAGAAAAAAGGCAAACTTAATGTGGGAGCAGTCCACACACACATACACACACACACACACACACACACACACACACACACACACACACACACCCTGACTAAATAAATTCAAGTGGACTGATTTAGCAGCATGGCAGTTTTTGACGATTGTGACTTAACAGCACTGTATGACACCAACAAGAAAAAAACTTTTGTCATTTGGTAGCTCTTCACAGCCCTATCTGCTCTGGCTAGAGTTTGTTTTACCAACAGTATGCTTCTGTCTGACTTTGTATGCTACCAACAGATAAGTAGCCTCTTGTCAATCTCATTTTTGCTTGTCTGCATTCTCTAGAGGAACAAACTATTAGATACTCACCTTGTAATGTATGTTTAAATAAATATGGAGTACATTTTGTGCTCACTATGTATGAGTTGCTGTTCCTTTTCTAGTATGCATAGCACACGGTGGTGACTGGGGAAACTGGCACATTGGTTTTTAAGCAGTGGTTCCTTCACAGATGATACTAAGATCTGTAGCTGGGCAGATTGTGATGAGGGCATCAAAGTTATTAAGCAAGATTTTTAGAGATTAGAGAGGTGGTGAGATATTACAATTTAGTGCCAGAAAGTTCTAGTTGATATACATAGGGGCAAAGAATCAAAAATGACTATAAAATGGGGGCGGTAGTAGTGGAAAGCAATACTGAGGAAAAGGACTTAGGAATGTTGACTTCAGACAGTCTGAAGACATCAGCACAATGCAGGAGGGTGGTGGGTAGGGCAAATTGAATGTTGTTGTGAATAGGGAAGGGTCATTAGCAGGAGGAGGGAGGTGTTGCTACCACTGCATAGGTTATTAGGTTGCCCACACCTGGAGTACTGTATGAAGTTTTGGAGTCTACATTTGATGAAGAACTCAGATAGAGAGGAGGCAGTGCAGATTAGGATGATCTTGATGATCCAGAGGCAGTGGGACAGGACTTATGAAGAGAGGTTTGTTGATCTGAACACTGGACACAAGAAGGGAGAATGACTGAAACACACAACTACTGTACTTCCACAGGGTAAATGAAGTGGATAGTGGGAATTATTCCAACTGAGTAGGAAAACAATACTCAGAAGCAATTTCATGAAGCTGGCGGGAGCAAATTTAGGAGAGATACTAGAAAATACTTTTTCACAGAAAGGGTAGTGGAGGAGTAGAACAAGCTGCCAAAAGAGGTGGTTTGTGTAAAACAAGTAGGGGGATTCAAACATGGGTGGAATAGATTCATGGGTTTCGTGAGGACCACATCAGAAGGCAAACGGTGAAAGAGGCTTTCTCATCCAACATTAGGTAGGCACGATGGGCCAAGGAGCTTTTGTTTTCTGCCAACAGATTCTATGTTTCTCTGCTCATGCATGCTCTAAATAGAAAACTATTCCTCTAGTACTAGTAGTGCAGTGCTATAACATAGGTAATTTAAACCTGGAAGGGAGTTCTATGGATTGCAGTGTTGCTATACTGGTAATTACTGTAGAACTGCCACTTGGATGCATCAATGTTCCAGCAGCACACTGATGATAATGATACTGTATGCTATTCATTAAATGGGCAAAGCAGTAACTGTGCTTGTTAGCCTCTGAATGGTATTTGGGATCTGAGCAAGGCTGTATGTTTGCCCTCCCCATCCCACACATAGGTAAACTATGCCCCAGAAACTAAGGATTTACTGTTATGAATGTCTTAAGTCATGGGCAGATTTTGAAATTGTCTTATGGCTACATAGCATAACACATATCAATGTTTTATTCAGACTATCCACCCTGCACAAGAACCCTATAATGGAGCCATTGTCCTTGTGTACCTTCAAGTACCATAGGTCATGGGGGGGGGGATCTGCGCATATGGAGGAAAAAATTCCTCATTTGCAATTGCATGATGACATGACTTGGGGTTAGGTTGCCAGCTGTTAATCTAACCCTAGGGGGTCATAAGATACAAGGCATAGCAAAGTGTTTTATTTTTGAAAAGTATGTTTTTTTTCTGGCAGTCACTGTTATTGATTCGACCATTGGCTGACCTCATCATCATGAACCCCCACCCAGCCTGGTCACCCTATCTCTATATGGACTTACTGTCCAACTCACTACATCTGCCACAGCTTTCTCCTGTGGTAGAGACAGTCCGACTGCCACAAAATGGATCCTCAGGTGAAAGGAGCCATATAGACAGGTGTGGAGACTGAAGGGTTGGTAAAGTCATGCTGGGCAGCCCTTTTCTCCTCCTTTTTTGATGGTCCCCTGGGAATACGGATGTGCAACGCTGCCTAGATGGCCCTACAGGTGCTTCTGCATGTAGGATGTTGTAAACCACTGCTCCTCCTATTCCAGATTTGCTGTCCCTGTGCACCCATCCCCAGCCACCAGGGGTCAAGAGTGCACCAGGCACCGCATCCCTCCCTCCACAGAGGATGAGAACAGTTAATCAGATGTTTGATAATGTTCCCATCAGCTGATCCTCTGACATCCTGAGTTTGCTCCTGAACACAGGTTGTTAACACTGCAAGCAGCAGGTCTACCACTATGCCAGTGGATAACTAAAAAGAAATGTTTTAGAAGTTAAAATTCTAATTGTTGTATTGTGTCAAGGGTTTCCACTAGTTAATGTAATCCTGATATAATGCTGCCAGCCAATCCAACCATTAAAGCAGTTGTTTTATAATGAGAGATGCTCTATCAGTACAGATAAACACAATACCCTATCCCACCACTCCTTGACTCCATTCTACCTCTGGACATGTTCTGGCCACTGCATCCTCTTCTGTCGTCTTCTACAACAGTCAGCTTATGCCTTGTGATCACTTGTTCAGTGGCCAACGCCTGATGCTGGTATTGCTCAGTTACACCGTTATTATAATTCATCATCTGAGGCTTTTCTCCTACACCATCTCACATTCCAGTGAACTCATGGACTCAGTTTATTGTTTCCAAAGACCTTGGATACCATCCTTTCTCCTCTGGATACTCCTTCATGTAGATGCCAACATAGCCTCTGGAAGCAACAGTTACCTCTTCATCGAAGCCTGGAGGATGGACCTAGCCTTTGTCATCTGTATTCCTTCTCCTACTACTGACTTAAGATTCTTTCACCATCTCCTCTTACAGTAGCATGCCCAGAAGGAGGGCAACCTGGTGGTCATGGTTGCTCAGAGGTTTACTCTTGTACGGGTGTTTTTCCTCTCCTACGTGCCACCGGTTACACTTCCCATAAGTTGGAGGAGGTGGATTTCTTTTATCTTTGGGCCTGTACACCTATTTCATCTCTGAAAGGATAGGAATGAGTAAAGCGAAATACAAATATGTTACATCAAGCATACAGTGGCATCAAGCATGCAGTGACATTCATATCCCCACACAGTGCATCACTGCTTCTTATCCCTTGATGTAATCAATGCAGGATCCTGTGTAATCCACTTTAAACATGGAATACTTAAGGAAAGTTTTCTGGGGCTACTGTATGTTGGTCCAATCAGATGGTGGCAAAATAAGCCAATGGACAGGATCAGATTCAAATGTTGGTCTCCTTCAGTAGTTTATGATTCAGGGCGCTAACCACTTCAATGAAACATAGAGACAGAATTTATCAGCAGATAAGGACCTCTTGGCACACCCAGTCTGACAATTTTTCCTACCTTACAGTATTAGTGCAGACCCTGCTTGATCACCTTTGTACTCCCTCCTAAGCTACCCAACTTGCTTAATAGTCTTCTATGGGGAACAGTGTTGATTGCAGGTAGGTGACATCCACTGCTCCACACTGATCTAATTCTCTGGTCACCCAATAAAATAAATCTATTAGATTCATTTGACATGACCTCCCACCCATGAATACATGCTGTCTCAGGTCTTGTAACCCATTAGATTCAAGATATTCCACAATTCTCTCCTTCAGCAGTGATTCCATTAATTTTCCCACTACCAATGTTAGGCTGACTAGCCTATAATTGCCAGCCTCCTACCTACTACCACTTCTGTGAAGTAAGACTACATCTGCTCTCTTCCAGTCCTCTGGTATCACTCTTGATTCCCATGAGTTGTTAAATAGGACAGTCAGAAGTGCAGCCAGTACCTCCTTGTGCTCCCCTTAATATCATAGGATGTACTCTGTCTGGTCCCATTGCTTTGTCCACTTTCAGATTAGCAAGTTCCTTTATGACTCTCCTTTGAAAAAGGAATAGTATGCACCTCCTTCCATTCAGAGCTCCTGTTACTTTCTTGTGCCCCCCTTCTCCTTCCACTGTGAACACTGAACATAAGTATTTGTTCAGGATGTCTGCCTCTTCCTCATCCCCCTCTGTGTATTCCCCCCTTCCCTTTCTAACCTTAAAAAACACCCCCTGGTCTTTCTCTTTTCACTTACATAGCTAAAAAATGTCTTGTCTCCTTTTGTTACCACTTGGGCTTTTCTCTGTTCAGTTTGTGCCTTCACACTCCTTACTGCTTTCCCTGCTTTTCCCCATTTCTCCTGATACACCTACTTAGCCTCCTCCTTCTGTATCTACTTTTATCTTCTGAATGCTACCCCTTTAGCCTTTATCTTTTTTAGCCTCCTCTTTAAAGAACAATAGCAGTCTATTTTTCCTCTTACTTTTACTCACTTGATGTGGAAGTTTGTTACCTTCACTGTGCCCCCTTTCAGCTTATCCCACCCAGGTCACCCCCACTAGGTTATTCCTGAGGCATTCACTTATCTTTATAAAATTTGCCCTCCTGCTTGCCCTAATGCACTCAATTTGAAACATAATTCTGTTTTTGTTACATCAAAGTGTTCTCTTCATACCTTTGGTTCCCAATGTCATTATAGTCCAAAGATCAAAATACAGTGACCTACAGTATATATTATTCTAAACACTGGCAAGTCATACAGAGTTGTGATGCAATCTCACCTTTATCTACACAAGTGTGGGTAAGTTTCATAACTTGGAAGTGGGAAAGACACAGGATTTGAACTGGAGATCTTCTAGTTCACAGTTCTTGAAACATATGACAAAACAAACATACTGTAACCAAAAAAAAAAAAACTTTATAACTTTAAATCTTATAATGTTTTTAAGAAAATGATAAACATTTCAAAACATGTTTGTATTTGTAACCCAATGATAATTTTTTAATTCTATTAATTAAAGAGATTAGAACTTGTAGTTCTGCTGTCCAAACAATGATGTATAACTTGTAATATAAAATATTACTTTTCTGATTTCAGATCTTGGATTAAAGCTTTTTCGATATCAGGTCTGGGAATTCTTTTTTCATTTTATTTTATTTTATGTTACAATTTTTTGCCAGAAAAGACTTAATAAGCTAAGGTTTGTTTCCAGGTGTGTCCTGGGCATGCAGGGAAGTTAAGTGACTTGTTCATGGTCACACAATATGCATGGGTGGCGCTGGGATTCAAATCCAGTTCTCCAAGTTTACAGTTCAGTGCTCTTAACCACGTTTTTTATGCTGCCTCCCTTTATGATATCTGGGGCCCAATATTCAAAAATTAGCAAACCAGAGTGCAAAGTTTTGCACTGCACTGCACTTCCCATTGCCCATGACCCCAAGTATGCTATATTCAGTCAAATAGTGTTGCCCAACATGGATTTCTGCAATGCAGGAAATGGTGCCCACAGGCCTGATAGCACTGGTAACTGCCAGCCCAGTATTCAAACAGCAGCATGCAAATGAGCCCATTGGGCAATCTAGGTGCAAAGGGGCCATACGCATGCCCCTTACGGGGTCATTTGCATGGGAAGCAGTAGCAGGTTTTCATCCCTGTGACCAGCCATGTTCCAACTTCAATTGACTGTCCCGGTGAAATTAAAATATAACCCTGGTGGTCCATGGTCCTCCCCCCCATCCTCTGATTACTATCCTGTATCTTTTTTAAATATCCCTGGTGCCTATTGCACTTGCCCCATCCTCTTAACCAGCTACCCATACCTGTTTTAAAGTATCCCTGGTGCCTAGTGTACCCCCCACCCTCCTATTGCTGTCCCATACCCTTTTTAAAATATCAATGGCAATTAGTGTACCCCCTCACCCTTCAATCACCATCCTGTACCTTTTTAAAAATATCCCTGGTGCCTAGTGTATCCTGTACCCTCCGATCACCATCCCATATCTGTTTCTAAAATATCAAGGATGCCTAGTGTTCCCCCTGCCTCTAAGCACAATCCTGTATTGCTGTAAAATATACCTGGTGCCTAGTGTAGACCCTGCCCTCCAGCCACCATCCTGTTGCATGTACTGTATAGGATAACCCTGATGCCTAGTGGTCCCCTGGTCATTGATCCCACTGGCATAAGTATAATCATAGTCCCTGGCATCTAGTGGTGCCCCCCACCCTCTGATCAGTTTTATTTGTTAGTGTTAGTGAAGTCTTATGTAAAGTGATGGCAGGAGCAGAGGTGAAGCTCATCATTCTGTTGTCCATTAATAGTATGTATACTCTGGTGCTGAAACATAGTACAAATTTCATGGAGAACAAATAAATAATTATCTGGCTTCTAGTGGCACTCCTCAATCACTGATCCTCATCCCCCTACAATAGCCCACAGTCCATGGTGCCTAGTAGTCATCCCTGCACTTTGGGCACCAACCACCCACCCTGCCATCCCCCCTTATCTGTATTGCCAGTACTGCAGCTCAGATACGGTGACTGGCACAGCCTTCCTCACAACTCCTTGGCTGGCCATCATATGAACAGGCAGTGAGTGTGTGTCCTACATATAATACAGAGGATGTGGTCCCTGTACTATCCATAGGATGTGCGATTCATGCATGTTCATACAGCGGCCGGCCAAGGAGGTTTGAGGAGGGCTATGCTGGTCACCGTATCTGAGCCACAGCACCAGTGATGCAGGCAAGAAGGGTTTTGCAGGGTTGGTGGTCAGTACCTGCAGTGCAGTAGGGGCTGCTAGACAGCAGAGACTGTGGGATAGTGTACAGGGACAAGGATCAGATGGTGGGGTGCCACTAGATGCCAGGGAATTATTATTTTTTTAGTTCTCTATAACATTTGTATTATGTGTCAGCACCAGAGTATGCATATTGTTTATGGACAATAAAATGTTACATTTCACCTCTTTTCCTGCAATCACTTTACATAAGGATTCCCTAAGGGTGGGGAAGACCTTTGGATGCCAAGGACTATGGTTATGGTTACAGGATTGTTGATCGGGGACCGGGGAGGGGGAGACCACTAGGCACCAGGGTTAGCCTATACATGTAATGGAATGGTTATGGGAGACTGGGGGTATATTGGGCTCCATGGATATTTTTAAAAACATGCAGGATGGTGATCGGAGGGCAAGGGGGTACAATAGACCCTGGATATTTTAAAACAGGTGTGGGAGGGCAATTGGGGTGACACACAAGGCACCAAGGATGTTTGGAAAAGGTACAGGAGGGCAAGGGGGTACAATAGACCCTGGATATTTTAAAACAGGTGTGGGAGGGCAATTGGGGTGACACACGAGGCACCAAGGATGTTTTAAAAAGGTACAGGATGGCAATCTGAGGCTAGGGGGGTACACTAGACACCTGGAATATTTTAAAACAGTTATAGGATGGCAATGGGAGGGAAGGGGGTATACTAGGCACCAAAGATATTTAAAATCAGGTACAGGATGGTGATTTGAGGAAGGGGGTACACTAGCACCAGAAGTATTTTTAAAAAGATACAGGACAATGATCAGATGATGGGACACCATGGACCACCAGGGTTATATTTTAATTTCATGTGGATAGGCAATCAGAGTGGGGGTGGGGCCAGTCACCGAGGCACAAATCTGCCACTGCTCCATATACAAATTAGCCCATAATTGGCATGCACATGGCCCATTTGCACCTTGCATGCCCAATGGGTTAATGTGCATACTGCTGTCTGAATACTGCACCTGGAGCTACTGGCACAATTGAGCCTTGTGGTGCTGTTCCCTGCATTGCAGGGATCCATGTCAGGTAGTGCTATTCGACTTTGTACTGTGCCAACATGCCCCTATATTCAGTCGGATAGTGCCAGTGTGCTATCCAACTTAATATAGCATCCTTGGGGCCATGGGTAATGTGCAAGAGCAGTGCAAAACTTTTTGCTCCCCTTTGCCCATTTTTGAATATTAGACCCCTGATGTCAGAGCTGTGAGTACAATATATTTGATATCTGAGCCGTGAGTTATCACTTATCTGATGATAGAAGTACAAATTAAGGATTTATAATATATGATGAACTATATATAATACCTCTATAAAATATATGAGTTTTCAGTCTTAGAACTATGCAGTGTTTACATAGAAACATAGAATTTGACTGCAGATAAGGACCGCTTGGCCCACCTAGTCTGCCCATTTTCCTACCTAACAGGTAAGCTGCAGATCCTAGTTAACCAACAGCTTACTTCCTCCAACCCCACTAGGACTGCCTTGTGTCTGTCCCATGCATTCTTGAATTCCCCCACTGTTCTTGACTCCACGACCGCCTCAGGGAGACTGTTCCATGCATCCACAACCCTCTATGTGAAAAAATACTTCCTCACATTACCTCTGAACCGTCCCCCCTCTATCTTCAAATTGTGCCCCCTTGTTCTTGCACATCTCTTTTTCTGAAAGATGCCACCCTCTTGGACTTTGTTGATTCCCTTGAGGTACTTAAAACTTTCTATCATGTCCCCTCGCCCTCCTTTCCTCAAGGGTATACATATTAAGCTCCTTTAGTCTTTCTTCGTATGTCTTCTGGTGCAGACACTGCACCATTTTGGTGGCCCTCCTCTGGACAGCCTCCACTCTGTCTATGTCTTTGCGGAGATGGGGTCTCCAGAACTGCACACAGTACTCCAGATCAGGTCTCACTAACTGTCTGTACAGAGGGATAACAACTTCCTGTTTTCTACTATTGATGCCTCTCCCTATGCATCCCAATATCCCCCTAGCCTTCCTTACTGCCTTCTCACATTGCTTGCCCACCTTAAGGTCATCTGATATAATTACCCACAGGTCCCTTTCCATTTTTACTGTTGTCAGTATCTCACCCCCCATTGTGTGCTCTTGCCCTGGGTTTTTGTTTCCCAGGTGCATTACCTTGCACTTCTTTGCATTGAATCTGAGCTGCCATACATTTGACCATTCCTCCAACCTTGCCAAGTCCCTTCTCATCCTTTCCACTCCATCTTGTGTATCAACCCTGTTGCAGATCTTTGTGTCATCTGCAAAGAGACATACTTTTCCTTCCAGTCCACTTACATCTATTGTACATGGAATGATCTGAGGATGCGAAGTAAGCACAGAACATTTATAACCCTCTAAATGTTTAATGCTGAAAGGGTTTTTGCAGGATTCTGACAAACATTACAGTTTCCTTCAGGAGGAATCAAATCTGATAAGATTCCATAGCAAAATGAAGATCTGGGCATTGTTTTTTAGGAATGTCTCACTAGTTTTTAAAATGTGTTAATTACTTTGAATAAAATGTTTCTTCTAACTTTGACCCAACATGTTGCTCCATTTTTTTCAGTGATAGCATTTGTACCATTTTTTTCCCTTCCTAGATTTTCCATTTTTTATTACTAAAACCATTTGCATGAAATGGGCTGTTTACTAGACTTGATCTGTTCCTGCTGCTTTTCCTGCTTTGAATTAATAATCCTCTGCTTGTGACATCAGAATAATTTCCATGGCAACAGGTTGTGATGTCACATCCAAAAGATTATGACTTCACATCAGGAATTAGCAACTGCAACAGATAAAGTGTAAGTGGAAAAGACCCTGCACTAATGAAAGAGACTATAGCTATACAAACAAACTCTGGTCAGAGCCGTTATGGCTGTGGAGAGCTTTTGGGATGCATTTAGCCATTATTTCTAATGAATTTGCAAAATGTAGATCTGTGGAGAGGCAGTTTCAATGTGGTCTTCCTTTTATACATTTTTACAATGTGTTTTCCTACACTATGCTTGCTGATTGCTATATATTTAGTCTGGATAGGTCACAGAAGAGATGGTATTTTATTTTCAGTGGTGCTGTATATCTACACAATATCATGCTGCATTGTGTAAAGCATACCTTTTGTTCCCCAAATGTGGAACATTGCCTCTCAAATTGTGGAACAAATGAGCAAAATGTGGAACACTTAATCAAATCTTTATCTAAGAAACTCAGAATACTGTTAAAATGTTTGCATTTATATTCAGAAAGTCTGTTATTAATTGAATAATTTATTTTTTGCATCATTTACTATAGATGATTGCTTTAAAATGTTAACACTGAATGTGGAACAAGCCCTCACAATGTGGAACAGGGATCTTTTGTGAAGTAAAATGAGGAACGTTCCTCGTAATGTGGTACAGTTGAGAGGTATGGTGTAAAGTCAGAATTCACTAAAAACAATATTTTACATTTGGGGGAATATATTAAGTGCTGGATCGATGCACAAGCAGAAAGATACATTGCACAAAGAGAGTGCACTGGTCGGCACTGATACAACATTCAAAGAAAATGCACCACCGGTACAGGGAGTGCATACAGTGAAGCCCACCAGGATGAAGCGCAGCAGTGTAGAATTCTGCAGTAGAGTTACTGTAGCAAATAATGCAATTTCAAAGGGAGTTAATCTCTTATGTCATGCAGTAAACCTGTGACACTGCGTTTCATCCCGGTGGGCTTCATCGTTCCTGTTGAAACTGTGACCCTGGGTGGGAGTCACAGTGCAGGTGGCCACCTAGTCAGGTACATCCAGGGTGATCTTGACTGAATACCTTCCAGGGGGAATGTGTGGCACATACCGGCATGAACCACATCCTCCATGGGCAATATTCAGCCCAGGAATGCATATGAACTAATTGAGCATGCAAGGTGCAAAGGAGCCTTATGCATGCTCATTACCAGCCCAATTGCATGTTGGCATGGGGATGAATGCACCGGAGCAGCTTTCATCCCTAAGCCCTGACCCCCGATTGCTCCCACATGGGACAGGCCCTGAAGTTTCTGGTGGTATAATGGCACTCCCCACCCGTTCCACCAACCCTGATCATACCAGAGGCCAGGCTGTATTGGTTCCATATTGTAGGGACCCCAATGCCATCCCTAATTACACCTGAATACACCCACAGTCCATGTCCATAGTGTAGTGGCCCCTGCTCCCCCTCAAAGATGCACAGACAGGCCCTTCCCTGCCCCCCCAGCCCATCCCATTGTGATGACTGGCTCTGTAATGGGATTGTGCCACTCTATTGGCAGGTGGCAGAGCATTTGCAGTATGATGCTGGAATGTGTTATACATAGGCATGAGCTGTGTGTGGGTGATAACACGCAGTGGCCATACTCCTCAAGCACTCGCATGCAGATCCATCATCCCAGTGCCATTGCACTGTTTAGTGTGGGTGATGGCCGATGCAGTACCCACTCATACAGGTCCCAAAACAGGCATGCTACAGCTGACCTCCCATTCATTTATGCAATTGGGGAACTGTGTATGAACTTTCTATAGCTTGAAGCATACATAGCAAATGGCATTACAGGATACCGCACCTCATGACACCCGAGATATTTCAGAGGTCCGGAGGGTGGCATGTTACACAGGGAATGGGGACATGTGAACTTGCAGTGATGTATGACAGTAGGAAGATACAGCATTGACAAGGCATGCATTTGAGGTACAGTCTATTCCACTTGTGTGCCTTTCGGTTGTGTGCACTTTTTGGTTGTGTGCACAATATCCCATGGTCCTGATTCATTTTCTATAAGATCTGTTTTAAAAAATTCAGTTGTGTGCTCTGCAATTTCAGTTGTGTGCCTTTTTTCTAATCAGCCTGAGTACCACAATAGTTACTTGACACCTACTTGAGAGTGCTATGTAAACTCCCTCTTCAATTTGCCAGGGGCGTACACACAGCTGCATACACTGGTGGATCCACAGCTGACATGGTGCCCCAATGCATGGTACAGACAGTTGGGTCATTCCAGAGTGCTGTTTCCCAGCCTGGGTTCAGTGCAGTCAATGGTTGGCCATGGCAGGGTGTGGAGAGCAGTGCCAGTCTTTGCAACAGGTTGGATATGGGGGAGTGAGGGTGTCTGTGTACAGATGTGGTGGATGGGAGTCCTCTAGACTATAGATATGGACCATGGTTTCCTCTGTTGCAACCGGGTCTGGGTGGAGGCCCTACACTATGGAGCTCTTCAGGGATGGAGTTGGCTAGATTGGGGATGGAAAGGGGGTACCGCTAGTCTATCAGGGCTGCCAGACTGCTGTGCACCTGGGTGCACATCTGCAGCCTGCCTGTGGGTGGCTGCCTGGGTTAGGCCAGCTATTCATGGCCTAACTGTGGGCCACGGTGCTCTGGACTGTGAGGGAAACATTCCCACTGAATATGCTGCAGCCCAGCATATGCATGTGATTGCCCCCTTGACTTGAATGGCATATCATTTGTGTGTGCCCTGGCCCATTCTCTTGCAGCCAGTGCATCCCGCATGTTTGAATATTGCATTTTTGTGCACTGTTGGAGTTGTGTAGCACATCTCCCTTTTCTACCAGGATGCACTGCATATCTGCTTTGAATATGGGAGAGCTGGAATAGGTAGCCTGAATACATTATAACAATGGTAAAACCATGACCCCACTGAAAACATGATATTGCATCTAATCTGGGACAGTCTGAGTTAATACAGTGCAAAAATGTGTAAATGAACATCCCTGTGCGAGTGAGATGTAGCATTTCCCCTTCTCCTGAACAGCAAGAGGAAGGGGGTGCTGTTAGAACTACACTACTCTACTGGGACTAAAGAACAAGAACTCTACTATTGGGAACTTCAATTTAGAGTAAAAACAAACAAAAATACAAAAAAAAGAGTCAGTGTGTTTGTCAGAGTTGGGTGAAGGAATTGTTATATGTGCAGTTAGCTAGATGAAGAAAGAAACTGTGAATTAGGGGGAGTGGCTTAATCAGAAAGAAGCCAGGTGTTTGCATTTAAAAACTGACCTAGATAGTTTTTGGCAGAGAACAAGAGGAAAGAGCTGTTGTTAGAACTATGCTACTCTACTGGGACTAAAGAACTAGAACTCTACTACTGGGACCTTCAATTTAGGGTAAAGACTAACAAACAAAAAAAAAAGAATTAGTGTGTTTGTCTGAGTTGGGTAAAGGAATTGTTATCTGTGCAGTTAGCTAGGTAAAGAAAGAAACTGTGAATTAGAGGGACTGGCTTAAGCAGAATGAAGCCAAGTTCTTGCATTTAAAAACTGCCCTAGATAGCTTTTGGCAGAGAACAACAAGAGGAAGAAGCTGCTGTTAGAACTTTACTGGGACTATATTGTCCTCCATCCCTCCTGTCCACCCCCCACCACCACCCTTAACCGGTTCTACTTTCATAGGCACAGAATTTGACTGACAACAGGAACTTCCTGTTTGGGAGTAGGAAGGGAGTGATCACAGAGGCACAAAAGACTCACCATCCTAGAAGGAAAAGAGTAGTTCTCCATCACTACCTAGCTGCTGGAGGTCTGACTCTGAGCAAGTAAGAAGGAGACTACTGAGGAATATAGGAAATTCCCATCCCAGAAGAGGAAGATCAGGAACTTTAAGAGAACTAAGGCAGTAGGAAAGTAGGCAGGGAAAAAATTACATAACAAAAACAAATAAATAAACAGAGAGAGGAAAGAGTAAGTATACAAAACAACAGTTATGGGGCCACAAATAAGACATGATGGGAGTGGTGCAGTACAGTGGCAGTGGAATGGTGTTGTCTCATCTGCAGGCACCTCTCTGGGCTGAGGGAGGAGGTTGCTTATCTCCAGACTGAGTTGGCCAGGATTTGGGGAACCTCCATTCCCACCCAGGGACCACCAGGGCCACTTCCGCTGCCTCAGAGGTTGGCAAGAAAGAGAAGCAGTTACACCACAATAGGATCAGGGAGGGTGAGGCTAGTGCAACAGAGGTGCATCCCTCCAGTTGTACCTCTCCACAATTCATGTGCCATTCTGGCAGAGTGTGGTTCCTCTATGGAGGCACCCACAGTGGAGACCAAGGAGGATGCTGGGAACCTCCACAAAGAAGACCCACAGGAGGGTGGAATGGGACCACACAGGGGAAGGAATCATCTTCTGGTGGGGAACTCCATTGTTAGGAGGGTAGAACTGGGAGAGGGAGGTAAGATGCCTGTCTGGCGTAATAGTTTGGTGGGATAGGGAGTAAATCCTCAGGATCATGGGAGCAGCTGCTTGAGGGAGGGAGTTGGATGTCATTGTCCACCTAGAGACAAATTACCTGGCTAGGAAAGGGATCAGAACAGTGCAGGAGGAGTTTGTGGAGTTGGGGAGGGGCCTTAGACAAGTAGCATGCACAGTAACCTTCTCGGAGGTGCTGCCTGTCTATAGCATGGGTGAGACTAGGGTGCTCCACACCATGGGATTCAATCAGTGGTTAAAAAAGTGGTGCAACGCTCAGAGTTTTTGCTTCATTGGGGACTGGGCATCCACCTGGAGGGATGCAGGTCAATACTGGCACAATGGTCTGCATCTGTCCAGGAGGGAAACCAGGATCCTAGGTGATAGGTTTAAATGCTTCATTGGCAAGCATTTAAACTAGTCAAGGTGGGAGGCACTGAAAAGGAGAAGAGAAATCTTAGTCCTCCCCCCAAAATCAGGGTAGTTTGTGAGGTAAACACCAAGATAGAGACGTTGATAGGGAGAAGGGCAGGAGTAAATGGGGAAAAAGACAAAGGCAGTAAGGACAGGGATGGGTCAAAACATGGTAAGGCCATCAAGAAATGGAGGGTAATGAGTACCAATGCCTGTAGTCTAGGTAACAAGCTCCCTGAACTTGTGGCCATGATGGAAGAGGGATGCCTGGATATCATGGCAATCACAGAGATGTGGTACACAGAGAACCATGACTGGGATGTCAACATACCAGGGTTCACTATCTACAGGAGGGACAGTGAAGGTAAAAGAGGAGGAGGAGGAGGAGGAGGAGGAGTAGCTCTGTGTAAGGGAAGGGATCAAAGCAATGGGACTACAGGGTAAACAGGGAGGAGAGGAGGCACTGTTTGTCACCCTGGAGACTGGAAATGGCACCACAGTCCGCACAAGGGTTGTATAGAGACCCTGTCTTCAGGGAAGAAATGGACAAGGAAATACTAGAAGGTATCCTTAGGATGGCAGAAAAAGGGGAGATATTGCTGATGGGGGACCTGAATATGCCACATATTAACTAGAGCACCTTTACTGCAGCCACATACAAGAGCAGGACCATTCTTGGTGCCCTACAGGGGGCATGCCTCAGACAGTTAGTGTTGGAACCCACTCGGGAGGGAGCAGTTTTAGACCTGGTACTCTCAAATGGGGATGGAGAGAGGAACTCAGATTTTGTAGTGGGTAGCAATCTGGGAACAAGTGACCACAAACACTGTGGTTCACGATAAACTCAGCTATAGAGTTAAGCCACACAAAAGTGAAGGTACTGGACTTCAGGAGGGCTGGTTTTGTCAAAATGGAAGAGTGCCTCAAAAATGCACTAGTAAACAGGCAAGAAGGAGGGGTGGAGCAACAATGGGGAAACATCAAAACTGCCATCACAGAGGCAACAAGCCTTTGTGTGAAGCAAATAAATCAAAACAAAAGAAAAAAACACTATGGTTCTCAAAAGAGGTGGTGGGAAAGGTTAGAAAGAAAAAGATAGCATTCAGGAAGTATAAGGAAACAGAGAAGGAGCAGGACAGAGAACTGTACCAGTTAAAGCAGAAGAAAGTGGGGAAGGCAGTCAGAATAGCAAAGGCCCAAACCGAGGAAAAGATATTCAACTCAGTTAAGAAGGGAGATAACAGCCCAGTGGCACTGAGGGTTGAGGCGCTGGATGCCACACCTCATGCCGCACTGGCGACCTGGGTTCGTGAACGAGCCCGGGTCATTGGGGGTCGGCAGGGAGGGTGAAGGATTGAGCATCCCTTGGACTGCTCTCCTTCCCTGGGAAGGGGGGATTCCATCAGCCGATGCACTGGTGACCTCTAGCGGAGGCTGAAGGCACTACGGTACTCGGCCGCTAGATGCTGGGGATTGGAGCTTCAGTAGATGTCTTCTGGGAGTGCGCGGGAGCATGCATCGGCCAAGTTGGACATCATTGCACATCCGAGCTCTCAGGGAGTTCAAGAAAAAGAGGAAAACAACGGTGCCGTGGATAGGTGATAGCACCAAGTCCCTCATGCCTTTTGCTGGGCCATCCCTGTCTGTCCTTCCAGGTCCTTCACCTTGGTCCTGCCATGCAGCCAGAGTCTGAATCTAAGAGTGCCCAAGAGGCGGAGGGCGACCCACCCTGGGAAGGTTAGACCAGGGGTGCTGGCAGCAGGGAGGTGAGGAAGAGAGGAGGTTCAGTTTGGAGGGGCGTCTGGCGGTCAGGATAAGGACTCGGATGCCTGAGAAAGTTCCATGGGGCCATGACCGGAGGGAAATAAAGTTGAAAAAAAAAAAAGAAGGGTGATAAAACCTTTTATAGGTACATCAGGGAGCAAAGAAAGACAAAGGGAGGGATACTGAGGCTAAATAAAGAGGACGGTGGGTGGGCAGAGATTGACAGTGAGAAAACAGAGATACTGAACAAATACTTCTGCTCAGTATTCACAAAAGAAGAGGAGGGAAGGTACCTAATCCAGTCAAAAGACACACTCTGGATATGGTGGTCGATATCAGTCCTTTCACAGAAGAAAGGGTTCTGAAAGAACTCCTAAAACTGAAGGTGGACAGAGCAATGGGGCCTGATGGGATTCACCCCAGAATTCTAAAAGAACTAAAGGGAGAACTAGTAACACCATTGACTACCCTTTTTAACAAATCATGGGAGGATGGAGTCATACCTGAGGAATGGAGAAGGGCGGATATGATTCCCCTTCACAAATGTAGGAGCAAGACAGATGCAGGAAACTACACAGACAATTCTAGTGGGGGGTTAGGAGGAAGTAGGCTGTTGGTTAACTAGGATCTGCAGCTTTTCCATTAGGTAGGGAAATGGGCAGACTGGGTGGGCCAAGCGGTCCTTATTGCCCATTAAATTCTATGTTTCTGTCCAGGATACAAAACATAGGATAAGAAATATTCTGTGCTCCCAGATCCAAATAACCATTACTCTGTAAGAAGCCCTCACTTTTCCTGTGTTCCCCACAAAGGCAGAATCAAATCCCTGTAAATTATTCCATTAGCCACTGGTTTATTATTTATTGCTTTGTTCTTTATTTATTATATCAGCAGCCTTTTATTAGGAAAAGAGCTCTGATTTGCTGCTTAGTATTAATATTATATGTCAAGATGGCCTTGGAATGATTTGGATTTATATCTTATGCATAAGGCAAAATAGGGGACTATATGAAACAACAAATATCAAGCTCATTATTTCATGAACTACTCAAAATTAGTAATCACAAGTCAGACAATCTTTCAAAAGATACTAGTAATGTCTGTAAACAAATTTATTGCAAATAGAGACATTGCCATATATATAAATATATATATATATAAGGAATAAGACATGAAGACATGTGGTTTATGGCCTGATAGGAGCACGCCCCAGGTGCGTAATGAGGCATGAGGCACTTGTACCGAGTGCCTATAGCACCTGGGAAGTGCTCTTATCAGGCCATAAACCACACCTCGGAGTGTCTTATTCCGCTTATAAAATGGGTCCCCAAGTAGAAATAAAAAATTAAAACAGAAAAAAGCTGTAAAAGAAAAAAATATATTTTTCCTGTTACAAGACTAAAAATAGTCCCGCTTAGGTACTGTCCTGTGCTGTATTTAGCTCTTGTCACAAGTAGAGGGACACACACACTGCTCTGATTAAGTTCTCACTACTCCCACTTTCAAAACATCTGCAGTTTTACAGGGAGCACTCCTGTCCCTCTATAGCCATGATGCAGAGGTCTTTCCTTACAGTACGTCTCGCTAAATGAGAGCCGCTTAAAAAGGGAAGCCACTATGGAAGATTTTCAGAGTGACTTCAGTGACCATGACTGGAAAAATCACAGCATATACATACAGGTCGTGTTACTCGGTAAGGAAAAGTAGCACATAAATACAGTGAAGGAGTTAGCTAGGGATTGTTGGCTTTTCCTAGTCAGTCTTGACTCACTACGCGAATGAGATTTATGGAGGCGGCCGTTTCTTGCAAGCATGCGCGACTATGTCGCTTAGTGAATCTCGGGCAGTTGTTTGTGAAGGCACGATCTTTGGCAGTTCTTTCTATGAGTTTTTGTTTTGTAGCATGTGACAGGGAGTGGAACATTTGTTTTGGAGTAACCATGCATTTTAATAATATTTCTTTTTTTTTACAACAATCTATGGATGCCAATGTCGGGGATCCATGTCGCAGTCATTGCGATGAGGGGGAGAAAGCTGCTGCACAAGAAAGAAATCAGTGGTGCAGATCCCGGATAGCTTGTGTGCACTGAAGCTGTTTTGTGCAGCGGAGGTTGGTGTTTTTGAAATGAATTTAGTATTTTAGTTGAATGGGCACATGTAGTTGTTTTGGGCAAGAAGTTTGGTATTGTGACAGGGAGGGTGAGGGCAGAATGGGAGTACAGCACTAGTACAGAAAATGCGAGACAAAATTATTTTTCTAAAGTGGCACACATGGATTTCTGGCTGCACTGTGTCTTGCTAGGCATAACAAGTACCAGTTGCCATGTATATCAGCTGATAAGGACATGGCTTCTAGTGCCTGTTAGCCAATCAGGATGCAGGTTCTCTCTTACCCATTTTATAAATATATATATATATATATATATATATATATACATACTCAATAGGGGTGAGTGGTAAATGAGTGAGATAAAACAGCGTATCATCCACTGCAGTGTGATTTTTTTACGCTCTGCTCTACTGTGATGATATGAGACATTTACACACACAGGTCACAAAAGGTCACTGATATCATCACCCTAGGCAGCTTCCCCTCAGCATGAAGAAACACCTGTGCTGTTACCATAGACACAATGCAGAACTACTCAGAGGTCTCACTGCTGCCTACAGCTAACTCAGTGAGCATTGCAAAACACACCTATACCCCCAACTTCCAGCTCATTACTGTGATGCTCTCAACTTGATGCAGCCAGAATTCCAAACAGCAACACAGCTTCACAGAACAGTCTAAACTACTGCCTGCAGCTAACCCAACTACCACTGAAACATACTCTCATTGTTTCCTGAAACTCTGATTCTCACCATTACAATTACTGTGACAATTTCAACTTCACTGCAGCCAGAATCCTAAAGAGCACAATTTCACAGAACACTCTGCACTCTGCCTGCAGCTAACTTAATTACCACTGAAAACAGTATCAGCTGTTCTGACACTCTGTCTCAATTCATTACAATTACTGTGATGCCTTTAACTTCACTGCAGCCAGACTGCTAAACAAAACAGCTTCACAAAAGTATATTTCTCATTCCTATCTAAAACTAACTCATTTAGCATTGCAAAACACACTCATGTCTCTCAGAGTTTAACACTGCCAGCCCATTCAGAAAAGCTCACACACAGAATGAGCAAACACATTAACAGGAACAGAACACAAGAGAGCATAACAAAACTTCTAAAACTCTTGGCCCTATTGTATATATTGAATACATGATGGGCAGATCGTGTGCTATGGCAAATACTGTCACTCCTGCATCGTGAGCTTGGATATCTCACGAGTGTCATGCCCATCATGTATCCCTATATATACACACACACACATATGTGTGTATGTATATATATATATATATATATATATAGATAGATAGATAGATAGATAGATATGGATACATGATGGGCATGAGTGTGATATGGCAAATATTGTCACTCCTGCAGAGTGAGATATCCAGAGCTTACGATGCAGGAGTGACAATATTTGCCATAGTACACAATCTGCCCATCATGTATTTGATATATACAATAGGGCCAAGAGTTTTAGAAGTTTTGTTATACTCTCTTGTGTTCTGTTCCTGTTTATATGTTTGCTCATTCTGTGTGTGAGCTTTTCTGAATGGGCTGGCAGTGCTATAAACTCTGGGAGACACATGAGTGTGTTTTTGCAATGCTAAATGAGTTAGTTTTAGGTAGGAGTGAGAAACATACTTTTGTGAAGCTGTATCATTTAGAAGTCTGGCTGCAGTGAAGCTGAGAGCATCACAGTAATTGTAATGAGCTGAGATGCAGAATGTCAGAACAGCTGATACTGTTTTCAGTGGTAATTAAGTTAGCTGCAGACAGAGTGCAGAGTGTTCTGTGAAATTGTGCTCTTCAGGATTCTGGTTGCAGTCAAGCTGAAAGTATCACAGTAATTGTAATGGGTGAGAATCAGAGTCTGAGGAACAAGTGAGAGTGTGTTTCAGTGGTAGCTGAGTTAGCTGCAGGCAGTAGTTTGGACTGTTCTGTGAAGCTGTGCTGTTTAGAATTATGGCTGCAGTCAAGCTGACAGTATCACAGTAATGTGCTGGATGTTGTGTGGGGGGGTAGATGTGTTTCATAATGCTCATTGAGTTAGCTGTAGGCAGCAGTGTGACCTCTGAAGTAGTTCTGCATTCGTGTCTATGGTAACAGCTCAGGTGTTTCTTGCAAGCTGAGGCGAAAGCTGCCTAGGGTGATGACCTTTTGTGACCTGTGTGTGTAAATGTCTGATATCATCACAGTAGAGCAGAGGGTAAAATATCACACTGCAGTGGATGACACACTGTTTTATCTCACCATTGACCACTCACCCTTATTTTATGTATATATATATATATATATATATAGTGGGCCAGATATTCAAAGGGTTGCACCATGCGCAACAGGGTTCGCCATGCTCAAGTTCTACATTGCGCCATTCTGTGATATTCAGCAGGAAGCAGTTGCGCCACTGAAAACAGGCTGAGCAACAGCGCAATGCAAATGAATGCATGCTCAACAGGAGGGGGAGGAACCATGCATAAACTGCACAGCCCGATATTCAGCCGGGCTGTGCAGAGTTGTGCAGGCACAACCCCCAACCTGAGCCTGCAGGACCTTGAGCCCAAAAAAAAAGGCTTAAGTCGAGGGCCACCCACAGGTGAGCTGCTGTATTGCAGGGCGTAACACAGCAGCTGCCACCTGTGGCTGGCCCCCAGCTCAGTCCCTGTGCCCCCAGCCCAATCGCGGGCAGTGTACTCCCCCACCAGCCCAAAAGCGGCATCAATGTGGCTCCCCTCCCGTTCACATCCCTGGTGGTCCAGTGGACCGAAATGCCCGAATGCGGGCAGAATGTAAATTGAACCCCCCCAAACATGTCCCTAGTGCCCGATCGCGGGCAGAAAGTAAATTGAACCCCCTCCGAACATCTTCCTGGTGGTCCAGTGGACCGTAATGCTCGATCACGGGCAGAATGTAAAATGAACCCCCACCGAACATGTCCATAGTGCCCAATCGAGGGCAGTAAGTAATGATTCATTCACAAATCTGGACTGTAATGTACGGTATGGGCTGCAGCCGTGGCTCTTGCTCTGCACCAATGGGCGTGCAGCTCTACCGGCAGTCAGTCGGCAGGCGCGGGCGGCAGGCAGGTGGATGCTGCCGCCCGCCGCCGCCGGGGAGAGGGGTGGTGGGGCGTCGTGGGTGGGTGGGGTGGGGGACACAACCACCAGGGAGATGTTTGGGGGTGTCAATTTACATTCTGCCCGCAATCAGGCATTACAGTCCACTGGACCACCAGGGAGATATACGGGAGGAGGTGGGGGAGCCACATTGCTGCCCGCGATCGGGCTGCAGGGTGCGTCGGTCCCCGAAGGCTGCTGCCTGGCAGGGCACCAGGCGCAAGTCCTCGGGGATCGGCACACCTACATGCTAATGGCATGCAAATCGGACCATAATCAGATGCAAATGGCCCCCCCTGTGCCTTGCATGAATTATGGCCCCATTTGCATGTCACCTTTTGAATATCGTGATTTTGCGCATGGCACAATGGTACTTGGCCACCGCAAGTTGAATGCTCCACTCTGACAACTTGCGGTGGCACAAGTTTCACTGTGCCATGCACAGTGGCTATGGCTGGGGGGTGATATTCAAAGGAGTTGCTCAATAGTGCAACTCCTTTGAATATCACCCGGGCCACACCCCTGCGCAACTGTTTTGCGCAGCGCAAGGGCTTGCACCTCAGAATGGCGCAGTTTGAATATCCATCCCCGTATATATAATATATATATATCTATACTGTATATACACACACACACACACACATATTATAGTGGCATGGGGGGCTAAGCACAAAACTGGCCTGGAAAGTCATAAATAATATAAATTTTATTTTTTTTCTACATCGTATGGTTCCTGAGATATAAGCAATTTAGTATTCTAAGTGCTCATTTTCCTGTCTAAGTGCCACTTTTATGCCCACATTCTTTGTATTCATTGTGCTTCTGGATGCACCTCTTTCAGACACAAAGCGTGTGTGTTAGCGTTACCATTACCTTTAGCATTTGCATTCATGTCTGTACTTGCGTTTCCATCACCGTTTGCATTTGCATTTATGCTTGCGCTTACGTTACCATTTGTGTTAGCGTTTGCATTGCATCACTATTAGCATTACCGTTTATGGTTGTGTTACTGTTTGTGTTTCCATTTACGTCTGGTTCACCATCACCATTACCATTTGCATTTCCGTTACCGTTACCATTTGTGCTTCCATTACCATTTGCGTTTGTGTTACCCTTGCTGTTAGCATTAGCATTACTATTTTAGTCTGTGTTTATGATTGTGTTTGCATTACCATTTGCGTTTGTCACCATTAGCGTTACCATTAGCATTTGCATATACATTACTGTTACCGTTTGTGTTTGCATTTGTGCTTGCTTTTACGTTACTATTTGTATTTATGTCACCATTACCTTTTGCGCTTGCGTTACCATTTGTGTTTGCATTATCATTATCATTAGCATTACCGTTACTGTTTGCATTTGCACTTGCGTTTATGTTACCATTTGCATTTACATTAATGTTTGCGTCACTGTTAGCATTACCATTAGTGTTTGCGTTTACGTTACCTTTACAATTTGCATTTACGTTTGCGCTTCGCATTTCCGTTACCATTTGCATTAGTGTTTCTGTTAGCATTACCGTTACCATTTACATTTGCTCTTGCATTACCATTTGCATTTACATTAATTTTTGCGTCACCATTAGCTTTACCATTAGTGTTTGTGTTTGCTTTACTGTTGCCATTTGCGTTTACATTACCGTTTGCGCTTGCGTTACCATTTGCATTTGCATTACTGTTAGCATTACCATTTGTGTTACCCTTACTATTAGCATTACTGTTACCGTTTGCATCTGCATTTATGATTGCATTTGCATTACCATTTGTGTTTGAGTTTACATTTGCATTTGTGTCACCATTAGCATTACCATTAGGATTTGCATTTATGTTATCGTTACCATTTGTGTTTGCATTTGCGCTTACGTTACCATTAGCATTTACGTTTACATTACCATTACCATTTGCGCTTGCATTACCATTTGCGATTACGCTTGTGTTACCATTACTGTTTGTGTTTGCATTTGCACTTGTGTTTACGTTACTGTTTGTGTTTGCATTTATGTTAACGTTTGCATCACTGTTAGTGTTACCATTAGTGTTTGCATTTACTTTACTGTTACCATTTGTGTTTGCACTTGCTTTTGTTACCGATGTCATTTGCATTTACGTTACCATTTGTGATACCTTTACCGTTAGCATTACTGTTACCATTTGCATTTGCGCTTGTTTGCTTTACTATTTGCGATTGTGTTTACATTTGCATCACCATTAGCGTTACTGTTAGCATTTGCATTTACATGCGTGCTTGCATTTGCATTACCATTTGCGTTTTCATTTGCGTTACCAGCACTGTTAGCGTTTACGTTTCCATTCACGTTTGCATTGGCGTTACCATAACCATCAATTTTTGCATTTCCATTGCTGTTACCATTAGTGTTTGCGTTAACATTTCCGTTTGAATTATGTTTCCATCACTGTTACCATTACCGTTAGCGTTTCTTTTTATGTTACCTTTTGCATTTGCACTTGCGTTTGCATTGCCTTTGCATTTGTGTTTGCATTTACTTTGTGTCACTATTACTGTTACTGTTTCTGTTTCTGTTTGCACTTGCATTTCTGTTAGCATTTGTGTTTGCGTCTGTGTTCACTTTTGCATTGGTGTTAACATTAACATTATTGTTTGCATTTGCATCACAGTTACTGTTAGCATTATCATTACTGTTAGGGTCATTATGCACAAATGACCAGCATGGTGGAAGCGCAGGGCCCCCCACCACCACATTCCATTCACAATTTATATTGCACATTCTTAAACGGAAAAGAAATTCATGGCAAACAAACTCCATTATTGCATCAGTTAGGGTTGTTCCACAGCGGCAAAAGCAGGGAAATTTGGTGTTAGGGTTCAAAACCCTAAATATGCATTTCACCCGTCACCCTCACCACCACCACACACACACACACACACACACACACATATACATGCAAGTAGGGGAAGGACCAAGGCAACACAACCCATCACACACAACGAGCAGCAGGTAACAGAAATAACATACAACTATCTAAACCATGAAACCACACACCCATGCTCCCATCTTCCACACACCAACAGATGTTGGGCTGTGGCATGGGGTCATCACTGCTAACTCTGATCCTGGACATTCCATGCACCACAAAACACATATCAGTATGAACAACTAGGCATCTTGGGCCACACACTGCCACCAACACATGACACAGACTACACATATGGTATTTTTGGGTTTACAAGACCCAAAACAGGATTTTGGACATTCCCTGAAATACTTTGGCAAATCACTTTCGCAAATGTGAAAGTGCCGTGCTATGCATTTGCAACACTTTCGTGATTGCGACAGTATTTTGTGACATTATTTTACATGTTTTTACAAATGCAACACTGTTATGTCTATTGTTCATGACAGTTTCATGTTTGCGAAACTATTTTGCGAAAGTATGCTCCTGATGACTGTACATCTTTGCCATCATCATCCTGCAAGTAAATGGTTGGGTCCTTTGGGCTGAAATTTGCAGGGTGGCAAGCCCTAGCCCACAGATGTGTATTTTCCTGCTTTAGTGTTAAAATACTTAAGGATGACAAAGTTACACTGTTCCAAAATTGAGCAATTTCCCATAGACAAACATTGTGGTGCCCATTATGCCTTTCACCACCCATATGTCAAAAACGTATGAGGTACACTGTTTTCACTACTGGCAGCTGGGTTCACCTTTAGGTGAACTAACCTTGTGGAACAGATTTGGAAATACTGTATGATACCTGAGTTTGGACTTTTTCCCTACTTACTATAGTAACATAGGAATACACCTCCTGCTGGTTGTGTGTTACTGGTTGTGTTGCCTTGGTCCTTCCCCTACTTGCATGTATATGTGTGTGTGTGTGTGTGTGTGTGTGTGGTGGTGGGGCTGGGGGGAATGCACAGTTAGGGTTCTGAACCCTAACACTGAATTTCCCTGCTTTTGTTGCTGTGGAACAATCCTAACTGAAGCAGTAACAGAGTTTTTTGTCATGAATAAATATATATATATATATATATATATATATATATATATATATATATATACACACACACATATACACACACACACACACACACACACACAATGCTAGTTTTGCATCTTATAGTTGTTTTTCTGTCCACCTGATGGAATCTTGAATGAGTTAAGTAAATGTTATTATTTTATCAAGGCCCTGATCCATCAACTCAGTAAATACTGACTCAGTTTATCATATTATAAAATTACAAAAAAACAGTCTTCTGTTTACAGTTGTTTGATCAGGAATTTTATGAATGGTGTAAGTTCTTTATGCACATCTATATTGGTCCAATAAAAGGTATCAGATCATTTGCTTCTATATCACTCATGGTTTGTCAGCAGTTAATTCATTAGATGAGGTCACCCTTGCCTAGAGTTTGATTGTTTCTCTACCCCTCCCCCAAACACACACACACACACACACACACACACACACTTACTATAAGAGATCTCAGTAGCTCTTATCTGTTATGTTTGAGAAGCAGGCCGCAGCCCTTTTCTGTCAAAAAGAAATTTATGTATTTAGTATGGGTAGTTCACTGAAGTCCTGGCATTTTATCAGATAGGTCTTGAGAGGTTAAAAACAGTGTAAATCTTTACAAAATTTGCTGGGAAAGTGTAACATTTATGAGGTATGAATCTTTCTTTAACTATATTCATCCCCAACTGAATCAGTAGCAAAAAATGTTTAATTGCTAATCATTTATATGTGCAAGCTGTTGCATTTTGAAGGGGGTAAACAAATCTCCAGTTTAATAGGCAACCAATATTTAACAAGCTGTTTCAGATTCCTAATGGCTCTGAGATAAGGAGCTTGGAGTTATGTCTCCAACATTCTAAATAGAAAGAAGGGATTATTTCATTTTAGTTGTCAAAGTTATTTGTAGATGTGGAAGAATACATTGAAATGTCCAAAAAATGAGTTCCACGAAAATCCATTTTCAAGCTACAGATAGCAAAATAGCTGTAGACTTCACCCACAGCCATAAAAATGAAAGTCTAGAAATTCACATTTTGTGGGAATTTTATGTGGTTGTGTTCTCCTGAAGCTGGCTGTGAATTTTTATCTGGGAAATCTCTAAGTCACTCCCAGGTGCGTCCTCTATGCGGACGATGCTGTACTCTATTCCTCCAACTCTGACCCAATGCAACTCCACCTCTCCCTCCAGTCCTCCTTTAGTTCCGCTGAAAAATGGTTCACCTCTCATCATCTTATCCTGAACTATAGCAAGACTAAAGTTATGTACTTTTCCCACCCGCTCAATACTAGAAAGGAACTATGCCCTCGAGTACGAACTGCCAACCAGACCCCCCTGGAACAAGTGGACTCCTTCAGATACCTAGGCTTAACACTTGACCCTGCACTCACCTTCCACCAACATATCCACCTCCTATCTACTGCCCTCAATGTGCGGCTCGGGCTCCTGTATCACCTCAAACATTGCTTTACCCCAAACACATTGAGGCTTGCTGTCTCCTCCTCTGTCCTCTCCCTGCTAGATTATGGCCTAGTCATCTATGGGTCGGCGAACTCATCGGCCCTCAGCAGACTACGTGTCTCCCTAAATAAAGCCTGTCACCTCACCTTGGGCTGTGACCGTCTAACTCACACATGCTCTCTATACAATGATATCAACTGGCTGAACCTTGACAACAGGATTAAGTTCCACACCTGTCTCATGGCAAAAAAAATTGCTCTAGGCCTCTGCCCAATAGGACTCACACCACTAATAAGACCAGCTCTGACACTCAAGCACACTCGTAGCTTTGGTAAGCAACTCCTCTCTGTCCCCCGCTGCCGTACATCCCAATACCAAAGGTCCTTTAGCTACAGAGCCCCTTCCTGGATGAACAGTCTGCCCACTCCACTTACAAAAGAGAGCAGACTCGGACCATTCAAAACTGCCCTCAGAGACCTCCTACAGTCCTCGAATCACTGTGATTGCCACTGAAATACCTTACACTATTCTGACCGGCATAGGCTATGGCCGGATTCCCCATCACTCCCTGCCACAACCTGTGTCCCCTTAGCCTAGCTCTGCACATGTGTGCAATTTGTTTTTGTGTGTTTGCACTAACTTTTCCCTAGTTATTTTTCTTTACACTGTTAGCCTTACAACTGCTACTGTAACTACCTGACTGTGTACTGCTGTACTGTTATGTAACCTGTCTTTCTCTGTTTGTAATACTTGTGACGTGGAACCTTTGTAAAGGAGTCTCTGACTCAAAGGTATTTCCGAATCTCCAATAAATAAATAAAGTAAAATATTATAACAAAAATCATTTATAATGAAATAAAAAGACTATCTATTACAAAAAAAAAATACACCCAATTCCTAAAACATGTCATTCGGTATCACAATTCAAAGTTTCTTCATAATGTTTTCAGAACCCCTTAGAAGCATTTTATGAATACAGTACTACTGTAAGTATAGGTGGGTATAAGTTATCCTTATACAATTACTGGTTAGATCAAACACTAACCTGAAACCAGCACTCTAAAAATCCTGTAATACATGGTTATGAAGTCGCAACTGTTTATTAAGGGATCTTTACACTTTTGTTTTCAAACTAACTCACACTGACTCACACTGTATTCAATTTGCAAGTAGGAGTCTGAAACCAATAATTATAACAAAATAAAACATTGGCAGCATTAGTTACTCTCTCTCTCTCTCTCTCTCTCTCTCTATATATATATATATATATATATATATATATATATATCATTGCAAAGCATCATGGGCTGCATATGCAAATCACCACAGAATGTTATGCTGGTCCAACTTTAAGCAGAATTGCATGGTTCGGAAAGGCCTCTCACATAGTTTGCAAAGGGTGCTAACAGAAGACATAGACACGTGTTTCGTCCTACCAGGACTCATCAGTATGCCTCGTCTGTTTGACACCCCAGTGGAATGGACCAGCTACCCTAAGCCAAGTTTCAAGAAAATACAAAATGTGTCATGTGTGATTTGCATATGCAGCCCATGTTGCTTTGCATTGTGTGGGCATGTGTGATTTTGTATTTTCTTGAAACTTGGCTTCCCAGCCAAATGCCCTTTGGGGTAACCCTTGCCTCAGTGTTTGCACACAGAGGTTCTTTGTCTTTTAAATAGTTTTTTATTTTAATGGGTTCACCACAACATATCCAAGACACACTGTCTTAGGGTAGCTGGTCCATTCCACTGGGGTGTCAAACAGACGAGGCATACTGATGAGTCCTGGTAGGACGAAACACGTGTCTATGTCTTCTGTTAGCACCCTTTGCAAACTATGTGAGAGGCCTTTCGGAACCATGCAATTCTGCTTAAAGTTGGACCAGCATAACATTCTGTGGTGATCTGCATATGCAGCCCATGATGCTTTGCATTGTGTGGGCATGTGTGATTTTGTATTGTCTTGAAACTTGGCTTCCCAGCCAAATGCCCTTTGGGGTAACCCTTGCCTCAGTGTTTGCGCACAGAGGTCTTTGTCTTTTATATATATCATTACATACAGCAAATACAAACATTCTATCTGTGCTATAGTCATATATAACAATCAAATCATATAATGGTAGAATTATTACTTGTATGTGTCTAGAAGTTGATACAACATATGGGTATATGTCAGATTTGCATTGCAAATGATTAGTAAGCTGGGTACAGCCAAGAGCAAGATCATGACTAAAATGTATCTGTCATCACATAATGTAACCATACAGTTATGGACATACACAAAGACTGTGAACAACTGAAACCTTGCAGTGGTAACTGTATTTTGAAATGGATTTTGGCCCCACCAGAAGTGCCCAATAAGATATGTTTAGACTGGTTATGTAGCACAGTTCATAAACATCCGTCTGTCTAATAGTAAGAAACCCTCAAGCAGTAGTATTGGTCTACATTATAAACAATAAACAAAGGCATTTACCAAAACAAACAGGTTAGAATGCATTAGAATCAGTATGGGAGTGTGCTGTACTATTTAGAATGTCCTACTTCCCAGATCAATCAAGAAAAAGGATCCATTATTTGAGTCTTTGCAGGAGCCTGCTGGCTGGAAACCAGTCCAAGTAGGCATTTGTTTGCTGGAAAAAGAAGTCAGTGGACTGAGTCAACTAAAGATCAGGCATTCTTGGGCACAGTACTGATAGAGTGCAAGCCTGTCAGGGATATTAGCATGTCTGAGCCCCTGGGATACAATGATCAGTAATCAGTGTATTTTCTGCTCAGTATACCGAAGGAACTCTGGAACACTAAAACACTTGTTCTTGATTTCAAAAGGGTGGATTTCACCAAAATGGAGAAGTACTTGGGCTTATATGGCCAAGCTCGGTGGGTGGGGTTCATGAGGGATTTAAGAAAAATGGTTTATAATTAGGGAAAGTTATAGGAAAGTACCAACACCCATCTAAAGCAGAAGGGCAAGAAGAACAAGGACATATAACTCCTTAGGTACACAGGGGAGGTAGTAATTGCAGTAAGAGAGAAATGGCTTCCTTCAAAAAATACAGGAAGACCCAGTGTCAGGAGAACAAAGTGGACTACTCAGGTAGACTTAAGTCAACTAGTAGGGAGAGAGACAGCTACAAGTCCTGAATTGAAAATAGTAGAGGGAGTCATGCAGGGTGACAAAACCTTATTTCAGTGTATCCAAGAGAGAAAAGGAGGACAAAGGAAGGTATTGTCAATCTGAGACAAGGGACAGAGTGGATAGAGAACAGTAGTGGGAAAGCAGAAGTACTGAACATACAGGCCCAGATATTCAGAGCAGTTGCGCATGGTGCAATTGAGTTGCACCAGTGCAAGTGCAGTATTGCGCCAAGGAGCCATATTCAGCAGGAGCCAGTGTGCAGTGCAAAATCCACTGCGCCAATGCTCAACTATAATGAATGCATGCGCAAGAGCGGGGGGTGTGCCCATGAATATCCAGCACAGTGGCATATTCAACCGTGAATCCATGGCACAAGTGTGGAGTAAATTGAAGTTGTTCCGAGCAGACTTGTTCCTATAAATACAGGATAGAAACACACAGACTGCACTTGTGCAAGGGGTGTGAGTGAGAGGGAGTGAGCGAGAGAAACAGACAGAGAGATAGAGACACACACAGACAGACAGACCAAAATGCATACAGAGAGGAAGAGGGACAGAGGTGGCATTAGAGTGGGAGAGTGGGGCAGCGAGAGAGACACACACACAGAGAAGCAGTGCACCAGGGTGGCACACAGTCAGCAGCCAACTGCCCAGGGGGACAGCGGACAGCAAGGACCATGGACAGTGCACCCTTCATGATGGATGCCATAATGAGGGGTGTGAGGGGGCAGGAGGAACAACGACATGGCCAAGGAAGGGCCTGTTGGCAGTATGCCAGACACAGATGGTACTGTGCCCACATCACCTTTGAGAACTACAGTGACACTGAGATTTTGGGCTGGTACTGCCTGAATAGGGCCATTGTGAGGAAGTTCTGCAAGCTGTGCAGTGAAGAGATGTAGGCACCCACCAGACGGAACCATGCCATGTCCATGGAGACAAAGGTGACCACCGTCATGTGCTTGCTCACCACGAGCACCTTCCAGACACCAACAGGGGACACCACAGGCATCAACCAGTCAGCCATGTCCCACTTCCTCACACAGTTCCTCAATGCCCTGCTGCCAAGTGCTTCAGAATTCATCCATTTCTCCAGCACACAGGTGGAACATACAGCAACCATGCAGGACTTTCACAAGGTGGCACGTCTGCCTGTCATGGTTGGGGCCATTGACTGCACCCACATGGCCATCCACATGCCACCTGGCCCTGAGGGTGTGGCATGCATCAATCGGAAGGGGAGCCTGAGTGTCAACTGCCAGGTGGTGTGGGGTGCCATGGGGCGCATCACCAGTGTCTGCACCACACACCCTGGGAGTGCACATGATGCATTCATCTGGCACAGCTCTGCAATGTGCTACAGGTTTGAACATGGGGACATCCCAATGGGCCACCTGGTGGGTGAGTATGGCACGGGCAAGGGGCGATGGGCAGAGCGGACCTGGGGATGGGGTAGGCATGGTGTGCATGGTGTTGAGGGCACCAGGGACAGGCAAGGGGCACAGCAGAGAACAGCAGAGGGCTATCCATGTCAATCTCCACACAGGTGACAGTGTGTATCCACAGAGGCCCTGGCTGCTCACCCCCTACCAGCACCCATCGTCCCCAGCAGAAGAACAGTACAACGAGGCACAAGCCAGCATGAGCAACATCATCGAGCATGTCGTTGGCATGCTGAAAGCATGGTTCCATTGCCTACACAGGTCAGGCAGTGCCCTGCAGTACAGCCCCTTGAAAGCCTATGGCCTATTCCTGGCCTGCTGCATACTGCACAACATGGCCATTGACCATGGGATAGCTGTTGAGGCTGATGAGGGCAACAGTAGTGGGGACGATGGGGGAAATGGGTCAGATGGTGATGGACAGTCACCCCCTGAGTGGAGGGACCCCCAGCGTCTCCAGCAGGTGCAACACCACTGGGACACCATCGCATAGAAGCACTATGGTGCACACAGGTAGGCGGTGTGGTATGCATGCATGGGCCACACAAACAGGTACAGCACACATGCAGGGGCATGCATGGCAATGGGCATGCACACACAAACAGAGGCATGGGAGTCAGTGGCACACAACTACACACAGCAACACACCCACCCTCACCCACCACCCACACACACACACACACACACACACACACACACACACACACACACACACACACACACACAGGGGTTGGTATGTGGCATGGATTAGATGCATGCACCGGCATGCACAACTTACCTATTATGGTTGCAATTCTGGTCCATGGCCTGTGCTGTTCCATGGCACTTAACAGGTGCAATGAATGCAAATGAGGTTGGGTGCATCAGTAATGACATGCTAATGCACCCACTGTGCCATGCATTGGCTGATGAGCTCATTTGCATGTGGTGTCTAAATATCTTGATATTAGAAACATAGAAACATAGACTTTGACAGCAGATAAGGACCACTAGGCCCATCTAGTCTGCCCATTTTCCTACCTACAGGATAGGCCGCAGATCCTAGTTAACCAACAGCCTATTTCTTCCTACCCCCCACAAGAATTGCCTTATGTCTGTCCCATGCATTCTTGAACTCTTCCACAGTTTTAGACCCCACAACCTCCTCAGGAAAGCTGTTCCATGCATCCACTACCCTCTCTGTGAAATAATACTTCCTCACATTGCCCCTGAACCGCCCTCCTTCTATCTTTAAATTGTGTCCCCTTGTTCTTGCAAGTCTCTTTTCTGAAAATGCTACCCTCTTGGACTTTGTTGATTCCACTGAGGTACTTAAAAGTTTCTATCATGTCCCCCCCTCCTTCTTTCCTCAAGGGTATACATATTAAGCTCCTTTAGTCTCTCCTCATACAGCTTCTCTTGCAGACCCTGCACCATTTTAGTTGCCCTCCTCTGGACTGCCTCTATCCTGTCTATGTCCTTGCGAAGATGGGGTCTCCAGAACTGGACACAGTACTCCAGATGGGGTCTCACCAACTGTCTGTACAGAGGGATAACAACTTCCTGTTTTCTGCTGATGATGCCTCTCCCTATACATCCCAGTATACCCCCAGCCCTCCCTACTGCCTTCTCACATTGCTTGCTAACCTTAAGGTCATCTGATATGATTACCCCCAGGTCCCTTTCCTTTTTTGTTGTTGTTACTACCTCCCACCCATTGTGTATTCTTCCCCTGGGTTCTTGTTTCCCAGGTGCATTATTTTGCACTTCTTTGCATTGAATCCTAGCTGCCATACTTCTGACCATTCCTCCAACCTTGCCAAGTCCCTTTGCATCCTTTCACACCTCCTTGTGTATCAACCCTGTTGCAGATCTTTGTGTCATCTGCAAAAAGGCATACTTTTCCTTCCAGTCCCTCTGCAATGTCACTGATGAAGACATTAAAAAGGACTGGACCCAATACTGAACCCTGTGGTACCCCACTAGTAACCCACCTTTCTTCAGAGTGGACTCCATTTACAATTACCTTCTGTGTCCTGTTGTCCAGCCAATGTTTTACCCAGGCTACCACCCTGGGTCCCACTCCCAGGCTGGTTAATTTGACTATTAATCTTTTGTGTGGGACTGTGTCAAACGCCTTGCTAAAGTCTAGTTAGGCCATGTCCACAGCCCCTCCCTGGTCTACTACTTTGGTCACCCAGTCAAAGAAATCTATTAGATTCGTCTGACATGACCTTCCCGCTGTGAACCCATGCTGCCTGGGGTCCTGTGCTCCACTGGCCTCTAGGTACTCAACTATTCTTTCCTTCAGAAGTGACTCCATCACTTTCCCTACCACAGAGGTCAGACTGACAGGTCTGTAGTTTCTGCCTCTGTCTTGGTCCCATTTTTGTGAAGGGAATCACATCCGCCTTCCTCCAGTCCTCGGGTACCACACCATCCTCCCATGATTTATTAAAAGAGTAGCAAGTGGTTTCACTAGTTCCTCCCTTAATTCTTTTAGAATTCTGGGTGAATTCCATCAGGACCCACTGCTTTGTCCACCTTCAGTTTTAGGAGTTCTTGCAGAACTCTTTCTTCTGTGAAAGGACTGGATCGACCCCCTATCAAGAGTGCTTCTATTAATTGGATTAGGCACTTCCCCTCCTCTTTGTGAATACTGAGCAGAAATATTCGTTCAGTATTCCTGCTTTTTCACTGTCCCCTCTGCCCACCCACCATTCATTCTATTCAGCCTCACTATCCCTCCTTTTGTCTTTCGCTCGCTGATGTACCTATAAAAGGTTTTCTCCCCCTTCTTAACTGAGTTGGCTATCTTTTCCTCAGTTTGGGCCTTTTCTATTCTGACTTCCCTCCCTGCTTCCTTCTGCCTTAACTGGTACAGCTGTCTGTCCTGCTCCTTCTGTGTTTCCTTATACTTCTGGAATGCTATCTTTTTCTTCTTGACTTTTACAGCCACCTTTTTTGAGAACCATAGTGGCTTTTTCTTTCATTTCGATTTGTTTATTTGCTTCACACAAAGGCTTGTTGCCTCTGTGATGGCAGTTTTGATAATTCCCCATTGTTGCTCCACACCTCCTTCTAGCCTGTTTGCTAGTGCTTTTCTGAGGCACTCTCCATCTTGCCAAAGTCAGCCCTCCTAAAGTCCAGTACCCTGACTTTTGTATGGCTTGATTCTGTAGCTGAGTTTAACGTGAACCACTCTGTTTGATGGTCACTTGTCCCCAGATGGCAACCCACTTCTAGATCTGAGATCCTCTCACTGCCCCTGTTTGAGAGTACGAGGTCTAAGATTGCTCCCTCACGAGTGGGTTCAAACCAGCTGTCTAATGCCTGCCACCTGTAGGGCATCAAGAATGGCTCTGTCTTGGATGTGGCTGCAGCAAATGTGCTCCAGTTAACATCTGGCATATTCAGGTCTCCCATCAACAGTATCTCCCTTTTCTCTGCCATTCTAAGAATGCCTTCTATCATATCCTTGTCCATTCCTTCCCCCTGACATGGGGGTCTGCACACAACCCCTGTGCAGATTGTGGTGCACTTTCCAGTCTCCAAGGTGACCCACAGTGCCTCCTCCCCTCCCTGTTTACTCTTTTGTTAAGTTGCTTTTATCCCTTCCTTTACATAGAGAGCTACTCCTCCCCCTCTTCTCCCCTGCCTGTCTCTCCTGTAGGTTATGTACCCTGGTATGTTAGCATCTCAGTCATGGTTCTCTGTGTACCATGTTTCTGTGACTGCTATGATATCCAGGCATCCCTCTTCCATTAAGGCCATCAGCTCAGGGACCTTGTTGCCCAGACTACGGGCATTGGTACTCATTACCCTCCATTTCCTGATGGCCTTACTCCCTTTTGCCCCATCCCTGTCCTTCTTGCCTTTGTCACTTTCTCCATTTACCCCTGCCCTTCTCCCTATCGACACCTCTATGTTGGTGTTTGCTGCACTTACTACCATGATTATTTGGGGGGCTAGGATTTTTCTGCTCATTTCCAGTGCCTCCCCCCTTGGCTAGTTTAAAAGCTTGCGCTGTTTGCAATGGGATTGCACTGGAGCAAGCTGTGATGGTGCAGTTCGCATGCATGTGTGGTGCACAGGCCCACAGTGCACATCACGGCATTGTGGTAGCAATCACACACCGTGCGCAGACAGTGTGATGCAGTGGCATTGTGCATGTTGTGCATGGGTCATCTATGTGCATGGCTGCACATGGGGTGCCAATCCCTATCATGCACATGTGCAATGCCAGTCAACCCCTGACCCCTTGGTCAGACCTCTGACCCTGTGATCCCCACATAGCCATGCTGACTCTGCAAATCTCTGGCACTGTGTGATGTGTGTGCACTATGCATGCTCCCGCACATCATGCGGTGGGTGCATGGTGTGGACACGTGCGCCTCTGACCGCCATTTTTGCCACCAAAAGCAGTTAGCTGAACATGGCACAGGCACGATGAAGGAGGGCCGAGCACTGGTCACCTATCAAGGTGGCCAACCTAGTAGCTTATGTGGATCCCCATGCCCCCCAGCTCTTTGGGCAGGTGCCCCTGCAGTGGGCCAGGGCACCATGTGGCAGGACATCACCACAAGCCTGGAGCACAAGACAGAGGTGCCCAGAACTGGGGAACAGTGTTGCCAAAGCTATGGGGACCTCATGTAATTGGACCTAGAGCACCTGAGGAGGCTACAGGCATGTGGTAGTTGAAGGGCCATGCCACAGCCAGGTAAGTAATCCCATGCCGCATGTCTGCCCTGGTGCTGTACTGTGGTGTTGGCTTGGCTGCCTGCCATGCCTTGCAGAGGGGTACACTGTCATTGTGCACATCACGGGGTGGCATTGCCAGCTTCCGCCTGCATTGCGATGCAGCTGTGCAGCCATGCAGGATGTGTCAGGCAGGGGCACACCCTGTGGACAGGGGTGGGGTTGGGGGGCAGCTGCTGTTGTCAGTTCCTGATGTGCACCTGTCTTCTTTCCATTCCCAAGCCCTGAGGACCATTGGAGGGCCTAAGCTGCAGTGGTGCAGCAGGCCGCAGTGGGACAAGCTGGAACAGGACTGGCACCAAGTCATAGTCCATCGCACTGTGCATAGGGAGTGGCAGGGCGAGTGAGTGTGGGCATGGCCACCTGTACCATGTGCCGTGGCAGTTGTGTGTGTCACACTGTACGTGGTGCATGCCACTGTGGTGCATCCATTGGATACATGTGCCAGCTGTCTGTGGAGTGGGCGTGTGCCCAGCTGCCACTGTTATTGCTGTGGTGCTGCTGGTGCACTGTGCCATGTGACTGTCATTGTGCAGTTGTGTGGCCATTGTGCAGCAGGACCACCTCTGTGCAATGTCATGGTGTGCTGAGTTGTTGGCTGGTGTTGGCCGGCCCCCTGTGGGTGGCCATTCCAGACCCTCCAGGGGTGTGTGTTCTCACTGCCCATTGCACACAGTGGGTGGGCATGGTTTCTTGGAACATTACACTTATCACCTGTTCTGTCCCTTGTTATAGGTGTCTGGCGATGAACACCACCTCACTCGATGCTGTTGAGACTGCTGTGCCAAACCCTTTTAGTGGCCTCTAAGACACTGGATGCAGTCATCTGGGTCTGGCAGATGCTGTTGGTGGAGTGAAGACAGCAGCAGCACACCAGTGTGGCTGGATGGGGCCGCTGTTAGTTCATCCCTTGCTACCTGCCACCTGGCATGGTCCATGCCTACTGTGTGGGCTTCCTGTGTGCCTGTGTGGTGTGTGTGTGTGTGTGTGTGTGTGTGTGTGTGTGTGTGTGTGTGTGTTGGCTGCATGGGCCTGGGTATGGCCAGCTATGGTCTGGGTGGGAGGGCACAGCCAACAGCCTGCAGGAGGGGCTCCCTTGGTGGCCCTCCATTGGTCTTTGGCACTGCCTGTTGACTGCTTTCTCTGCTACTGTTGTGTTCTGGGGTAAGACGTTTGGGTGCCTGTGGGTGCCCTGCTGGTGGCGGCCTCCTGTGGCCTGTCACTGTGCTTCCCTGGCTTTGTCCCTGGGTCTGTACTCTGTGCCATGCCCCACTCTGTTGCTCTGCTGCTCTGCTCCCACATTTGCACTGGAGCATCTCTTTTTGCACCATGACTCAACTCTGCCATATTCAGCTGGGTTGCACTGGTGCAGTTCAGCCTGTACAACCTCTGAAAATGGCTCCTGTTGCACCATGGTGCATCGGATTTGCACTGTGCCAGATTTGCACTGGGCTTTGGTGCATTTCTGAATATCTGGGCCACAGTATAATACTGCTCAGTATTCACAATGGAGAATGATGGACTAATACCAAGGGTACGAGGGGGTGCAGATGTGTGAAGAGCAAATCACAGCTAATGGAATCTTTAAGGGACTTATGGCTTTTTAGGAAGAAAAAGCTCTTGGGCCAGATGGTATGCACCTGAGTGTGCTGGGAGAGCTGACAGTAGTTCTGGCAGCTCCACTGGCTAACCTGTTCACTAACTTCTTAATCCATCAATCAATCAAAATATTTATTTAGCCAGGCGAACACCATTGAGCAATGCTCATTTTTGAGGTGGACCTGGACATGGTGCCATGGAAGTGGAGAACTGCAGATATTGTGCCCTTGCATAAGTGTGGGGCTGGGGATGACCTGGAGAACTGCAAACCAGTTAACCTGAGACCAGTCATTGGCAAGATCATGGAACCCATTCTTAAGGAAAGGTTTATGGAGTTTTCTTATGGCAAACAGGCTGCAAGATGACAGGCAGCATGGGTTTTTAGTAGGAAACTTCATGAATTTCTTTGACTGGGTTACAAAGGTGGTGCACAAAGGCCTGGAAGTAGACATATTATACCTGGATCTCAGTATGTCCTATTATTTGCCCCCCATAACAGACTGATCAGGAAGTTGGAGGACCTGCAGGCAGGGGCAAAATGTCTAAGTGGGTGGGTAGCAAACTGGTTAGGGGTAGAACCCAAACAGTGGTGGTGATTAAGAGGGAATACTCTGGGATGAGGGAAGTTACAAGCGGGGTATCACAGGGTTCAGTGCCCAGGCAGGTGTTGTTCAGTATATTCATAAATGACATTGGGGACAGCATCAAGGGCAAAATTACTTTTTTTGTAGCAAACACCAAGCTCTGTGAGAGGATGGAAAGAAATGAGAGGGTTGGGAACTTGAGAGTAGACATAGCAAAGCTGTAGAGATTGTGTAGAATCTGGCAACTGAGGTTCAATGCAAAGATGTGCACATGAGAAGAACAGACCCTGGGTTGAGTACAAGTGGGGGGTGAACATCACGGTATCCCAAGAAGAAAAGAGCCTTGGGATTGCAATTGCTAGCACCATGAAGCCCTCTGTGCAATGCTGTAATGTAACAGTATGGGCTAACATGATGCTGGGTTGCAAAAGTAGAGGTTTGATGAGCAAAAGAAAAGATGTGTTACCACATCTGTACAAAACCATGGTGTAACCACAGTGGGAATGTTGTGTACATTTCTGGAACCCTGTGAACAGCTGGAGGCAGTACAGAGAAGAGCCACAAAAGTATTCATGGTCAACAGAGACTCTCATATGAGCAGATGCTGGAAAACATGACTATGTATTCACTAGAGGACAGAAGGGAATAAGAGAACATGACAGAGACCTCAAGAGCATTAAGAAGATAGACCCCTGTGAACTTTTCAGGACCAGCAAAAAACAAAGACATGAGGGGATACTGTTAAAAACTGACTTGAAGAAGGTTCTGGAAGATGCCAGAAGGCACTTCCTCATTGAGAGAGAAGTGGAGAGGTGGAACAGGCTACCAGAAGAGGTGGTAAGCAAGAAAACTGTGTTTGGCTTCAAGAGGATATGGAACAAAGTTGAATGGAGTATATGAGTTTCTGGGATGGAGGGCAGAGTGACATGTAAAGAAAAATACATGGGCTCCTTATTGGGCAGATTTGATATACTCCAAGGCCTTCTTCTGCTGGCATAATTCTTGTTTTAGTATTTGCCATGGTTTAAGTGTGGGAAGATGCTGAACCACACCTCAAGTGCACCTAATTAGATTCCCCTTCCAGACTTGAAACGCAGAAAGTCCCAACTGCCCAAACAAATGTTGCATTTAATCCCTCCCAACCCTGAGTACTTGGTCTGAGTCAGAGCCTTGGTGGGCTTTAAACTCCAACCAGTTTTCTCAACAGGATTGGTCTGACTAAATATATATCTTGCCCCGTACAGTTTTCAGTTTAGGCAGGATCATTATGGTATGATGTATTCTAGGTTTATGAAAAAGGTCCCTGACTCCTTCAAATCCTTTTCTTCTTGTAGCATAGCTTAAACCTCTGTAGATATGGACAAGTGTTTCCTCCCAAGTCAACCAACCAGTCTGATTTGCTGCCTGTAAAGGTTCATCCTGCCCTGTTGAATTATTCAGGATAGCCAGTGTTATTCATGCCTGTCTCTCTCTCGCCCCTGCAGATGCCATGGGGTGATGCTGTAGACTTATTTAATCCTTGTGGGCTTCTGCAAATTAAAAGTTTCCTGCAGCCAGTTACCAAAAATCCCTTTGGTTTCCCTTTTTTCCCTGCCTCCAGCAGACCTGCAAGTCTTAGATGTATGGCTGTTAGCACATTATCTACATTTTCCAGCTTCAATCAGAGCAAATGTTCTGTTTAACATGACCTGCTGTTATTATAACATGTTAGTCTGCTTTCATTAGTGCTGATTCCTCTTAGACTATGTCCATCTTTGTTCCAGCGAGTTCGAATGGGGTGAAATGGCCTGCATTTTTTTTTTTTATCTAGAGCCTGGATGGCTCAGAGCAGAGCTGTTTTTGCTAGCTGTGCAGTATCTATGTGGGCTGCAGACAAGTGCTCTGCTGTACTGGGCCTACTTTTGCTCTGGTCCCTTCTCCACCTCTTGCTCCTTTGTTACTTCATCTCATCACAAAGCTATATTAAGCTTGCTATTAAAATGCTTCTTTGGACTTCCACTCTTCATTTCTACTAATAACCTCTTTTGTTAAAATAGTATAAATTAAATTTTTAATGTATATGTATAGGGAGGTTTAATTCCTGCTGTCATTCTGATTTGCTTTATTATCTCCACCCCGCAGTTACTTGTTTTTTTAATACATTCTGAGTCCATGATGCCAATACAAATTACTTAAGCTTCATTCATGTGGTATTACATACACCAGGTGTATGGAAAAATAAACTTGTTACACATTGCTGCCCATACATTACTCTGTGTTACAATTTGTTTTTTTCTATTATTTATAGTGTCTATCTATGTTTTATAAAATAGTTACAAATTAAGCATTAAGGCATAACCAGGGGTTCGGTAACTGTCATATAATCTAATACTAGGCAGACATGAGGCATGAAGTGTAGCAGAGGGCCTTATTCCTCAAGGTTTAGATTAACAAGGTAACCTAACCTGTGGAGTAGGGATGAAAAAATGCCAAATTTGCATTTGGTCAAAGTGCCAAAATTCAACACTTTCACCTTTGATGTGGGGCTGTTGAAGGTTTAGGGCACTCTGGATCACTATGACTCTTCAGCAAATTGATAAAAATAACTCTAGACCTTTCTACAATACACGTCACATTAAATGTCCTGCCAGTGAATTGGTTTAGCATTGTTTTTTACAGCTAGCAATGCACTGGCAACTCATACTGCATTGTTATTTTTAACACTTAACCACTTCAAGAGCAATGTTTATAAAATGTTTTTGCTACTCAGTTGGAATGCAGCTGAAGCCCAATCACAATGCAATGCAAAACTGAGATATAACTCTTAAGAAACAGTTTATATAAGGCTTTGTACTGAATCCAGTAACTTTTCTGAATCTGTCAGAAATGCTAAAGCAACTCATTGGTGGAACAGTTTAAGGTGACTTGTACTGTGGTTGGCTGGAGATAGCCTCCTCAGAGTCATCAACTCTGTACCCCAAGTCTACTCCTACCCTAAACACTAGAGATGTGCAAATACCTTTTTTTGAATATTTGGCCGAATATTCGGTATTCGGAGCCCATGAGTTTGAATATTAGACCGAATATTCTATTCAGGCACTTTTCTGAATTTTTTACAAAAATACTAAAATTGCCCCCCACCCTTCTTCCTTACCCAGATCTGGCAAGATAAGAAAGAACACCCCCTTCTCCCAACCCTCAGATAGCACCCAACCAAGTTGTAATAAAAAAGAAAAGAGAAGCAAAATCCAATGGGTGACTGGCACAACCCCACCCGCCTCCACGGCCGGCCAACAAGTTTCAATACTGTGTCCCACCCCCACACACACACACACACCCATCCCCACCCCAGTAGCGGCTTGCACCCCACACCCTGCAGCTAAAGAGAAGTTTTAAAAAAAGGCAGCTGGCCCAGCCCGCCCTCCTCCTCAGCCGTCTGCCTTCTTGTGAATTAAATCATTCACTTGTTTGCACTTATGTAGTAGAACAGCTGATCACAAATCTCTGCATCAGGCAGGTTAGCAATGGCAAGAGAAAAATGAACCCACAATTGTTCTCAAGTGAGGTAGCAGAAAAAGTAACTGCAAAAAACCTGGCTTTTAGAAAGTATAAAGAAACACAGAAAGGTGAGGATAGGGAGACTTGTCAGGAGAAACAAAGGAAGGCTGGGAAGGCAATTAGGAGCACACAAGTGCAAACAGAAGAGAATATTGCCAAATCAGTAAAAAATGGGGACAAGACATTTTTTTTGATACGTAAGTGAAAACAGAAAGACCAGTGGAGGAAAAGTAAGGCTGAAAGGGGAAAAGGGCTGCATGTGGCAGAGGACCACCAAAAAGTGGACATATTGAACAAATGCTTCTGTTCAGTATTTACGGAGGAGGGAGTAGGTAGCAGGCCAATAATAAAAGACAAGGGCATTAAGGGATGGGAGTAGGGGTGTGTGAAAAAATACTTCTGCAGTCGGAATTTAAGCAAAAGTGTGACTTTCGCTTCCGTGAACGTTTGGAAATCCATTTCCAAACTTTTGTGGAAATTCTGCTTGCCCCGTAGCCTGAAAAATAAACAAAAATAGAATTAATATCTAGAGGATCCCCTCATCCGGTGATCACCCATCCTGTATCATTACAAAGTGACACCCCCCCATGTGGGAAGTAATGCCTCCAAACCACCCATTCACCCACAGGATGGTATTTCAGTAACAACCTCCCCCTCCCCCATGGCTAGTGGTTCCTCCTGGATCAGTCAGACTCCCCCTACCACTATTGCTAGCATCCCTCCCCCCACCTAATCATCCCAGTCCACTCAGTATTCACTGGTGGTCTGTTGGTCCCTCCACCCAGGCAGATAGTGTTTCCCTGTACCACCCCTCTCCACCCACCCATCCTGAAAAGGAGCTGGCCACCGGCACAGCCCTCCTCTCTCCTCCAAGGCCAGTGGCCCACTGAGTTGTCAATGAATGAGCTCATGCTTACTTACAAGACAATGAATTTCTGTTCCGACTAAGGTAGCAAACATTTTTAACAGGTATTTTAGTACAGTCTTTTCTAATAAATCCCAGAGACAGGTAAACATCACACCAAATAAGGAACTTAACATAAGGATAACACAGGACATGATCCTAAATTAAATAAAATCCTTAAAAAAATATGAACTCAGCTGGGCCAGATAACATTTCAAACAACATCCTTAAATTATTTCCCTCTAACATTTCGATCCCTCTAACACGTATTTTCCAACTTTCACTTGATAGTGTGGAAGTGCTGGGTGATTGGTTACCAGCAAATGTGATACCCATTCATAAGAATGGTGATAGAGCAGATCATACAAAGTATAGACCTATAAGTGTGACCTCAGTGCTGGGCAAACTAACCAGGGAGACAGTGAGCAGTATGGGTTTGTGGCAGGGAGGTCATGGGTGACAAACATGCTGTGCTTTTATGAAAAAATCTCTGAAGCACTGGATAGTGGAGAGGCAGTGGATTGTGTGTATCTTGGTTTTGTGAAGGCTTTCGATAAAGTTCCACACACAGAAATATTATGCAGACTAAAAGAAATTGATATGGATCACAGGGTGAGCCATTGTATAGGGGGCTGACTGGGAGATAGGTCACAGAGAGTGTGTATAAATGGTTACTACTCGGATAGGGTGCTGGTGACTAATGGGGTCCCCAAGGGGTTGGTCCTGGGACCGGTATTGTTTAGAGTATTCATGGCACAAATGGGTAGGGGAGTACATAACTGGATAAGTTAATATGTGGATGATACTAAACTGGCAGGTCTGGTAACACATGCAGGTGGGGTGTTTGAAATCCAGAAGGATCTGGACAGCATTTAGAGTTGGGAAATGCCAGAGGAATGAGTTTTAACTTAGACAAGTGCTGTGTGGACCACCTAGGCAAAAAAAAAACCCTGAGCAAAATTACTTTATAAATGGGACAATGCTGTGAAAGTCAGGGGTAATGTATCAACTGGGAGGAGAAGTACTAGCAGTCACAGAACAGGAAAGGGACCTGAGGGTCATCATTTCTGATGACCTGAAGGAAGCTAAACAGTGTGACAAGGCAGTAGGAAGGGCTAGTGGGATGCTTGGATACATGGCTGGGGTATCACCAGCAGAAAGAGTGAGGTAATAATATTACTGTATAGATCACTAGCAAGACTTCACCTTGAGTACTTTGTCTAGTTCTGGAGATCCTACTTCTGAAAGGACATAATGTACAGACAGTACGAAGGAAGGCAACTAGTATGGTGCAGGGCCTTCATGAGAAGCCCTGTGAAGAAAGTCTTAAATAATTAAATATGTACTCCCTATAAGAAAGGAGGGAAAGGGGGCTATGATAGACCCATTCAGATACCTCACAGGTATAAACAAGGTACATGAAGGGAGCATTTTGCAGAGAAAAAGATGCTCGAGGACAAGGTGTCACACTTTGAAGCTGGATGGGGGGAGTCTTAGAGATAATGTGAGGAAGTACTTCTTCTTGGAAAGGGTTGTGGATGCTTGGAACAGCCTCCCAGTTGAGGTGGTAAATCTAAAATGGTTATAGGATTCAAGAAAGCATGGGATAGACACAAGGGGATCTTAGAAGTTTGGCAAGGAGTTGTGTAAACTAGAGAGATCTGTGGTGGAACTGTAGGTAGGGAAAATAAGGCAGATTGGGTGGGACAGGAGGTCCTTGTCTGCTGATAACTTCTATATTTCTGTTTCTATGTATGGTTTGCCCATATACAGTCTTTTGTAGTGCCTGGAATTGTACACAAGCAAGCCTGAAAATGCTCTAATTTATTTTAAAGAAAAAAACGTTATCCCAGCTAGCTGTGATCGTTTTATTCATCCTACCTTGATGGCATTACCTGTGGTCTGCAGCTTTCTCACATGGGCACTTCTTGCATGCTGCAGTCAGGTCTCTGATGGTGTGATCTGGGCTGGGGGGAAAAGTGGCAGGCTCGTTCCACACTCAAAGTATTGAACATTTTAAAAACAGTGTCTTTCATGGTTGCTGAAGCAGTTTAGTTTGTATCAGCACTGGTGACTGGAGCCATGGCTTCAGTGAGGTGGTGACACACAGATGTTAAAAGCTGTGCTATAGTAGTGACATCCATACTGCAGCACAACATCATGTGGATGTCAGTACTGCAGCACAACAGGGCTGTTCCATTCATGGATTTCCATGCAAAGCAGTATTCCACCATACATTATTGTGAGTTTTCAACCTTTCATCCAACACTTGTAAAATGACATTAGCCAATCAAAGTGCTCCACAGTATACTTTTTTGTTTATTTTACATTAGGTTATGGGTTTAGTGAGCTGATTTAAAATAAGCATTTGTCAATGCCGAATGTTGTCATGCTGGCATTGGCAGTGTCGGAGCTAGAGATGCATAGTGCTTTGATTTTGTTAATGGTCGCAAAAGGTGATTCTGTACAGTGAGCATGCCATTGTGTGCCACATCTGCAGAAATGCATTTTGGGCAGGCTGTGAAAAATGGCAGCTGGACTATTGATAAGGAGGTGTGCACAAATGCCAGTGGTGAAAATGTGGCATGAAAATATTGCAGATTGAATAAGTTACAAGAGTGCATGGAAACTGCACAATGCACGCTTGCAACACAGTCATTGTATGGACTTTCGGCACCAAATTTTCAAAATAAGCATTTTAGGACCTCTGCTCATGAATAGTGTCACCGTCATTTCCTCAAACTGTTCCAAAAACTGATTTTGCACAGCGACCGTGCAATTCTGCGCCAGACGAGTGAAAACTCATTTCAACCAGCTGTACTGTTCATAAGGAGGCATGGAAAAATGCCAAAGATTAATAGCTAGAGTGAAACAATTACAAATTCACAAAGTCATGAGCTTGCGTGCAAACTGCACAATGCACGCTCATAAAACACTCATTTTATTGACTTTTGTCCCCAAATTTTCAACATAGACATTTTAGGACATCTGCTAATGAACAGTGTCGCTGCCATTTTCATAATGTGTTTCGAACATGGGCTTTCCACAGCGACCGCACTATTCTGTGCTGGAACTACAAAAACAGATTTTGGTCAGGATATGAAAAATAACAGCTGTACTGTTCATTAGGAGGTGTAGAATAATGGCACTGTTGAAAATCTGGAGTGAAAATACTATAAGTTTGCAAACATAGTCATTTTATGGAGTATTGTCACCAAATTTTCAACACAGGCATTTTATGACCTCTGCTCATGAACAGTGTCACTGTCATTTTCGCAATGTGTGTCTCAAACACTGATTTTGCACAGCGACTGTGCTATTCTGCGGAAGTGCGAAAACACATTTCGGCCAGGATGCAAAAAATGACAGTTGTACGGTTCACAAGAAGGTGTGGTAAAATGCCAATGTTGAGAATCTAACATAGAAACATAGAGGTTGATGGCAGATAAGGACCGCAAGGCCCATTCAGTCTGCCCATTTCTTTTTCTACCTTATAAATATGCCATCGGCCTTTGCTCTGTCAGTGGCATATCTATTCATACTCATCTGTATTGCTCCCTTATGCCTATCCCATGCCTGTCTGAAGTCCTGCACTGTATTCATAACCACCACTTCCTGAGGTAGGCCGTTCCATGCATCCACCACTCTTTCTGTGAAAAAAGAATTTCCTCACATTCCCCGTTAATTGGCTTCCCTCTAATCTCATGCTGTGTCCTCTTGTCCTGCTATTTTTCTTATATTTAAACATGTTAGACTCTTTCACCTTGTTAATGCCCTTAAGGTGTTTGAATGTTTTGATCATATCACCTCTCTCCCTCCTTTGCTCAAGTGTATACATATTGAGCTCCGTTAATCTGTCCTCATATGTCTTCTGATGCAGTCCATGCACCATTTTGGTTGCCCTTTTCTGGACTGCCTCAATTTGGTTAATGTCCTTGTGAAGGTGTGGCCTCCAGTACTGCATGCAGTACTCCAGATGGGGCCTAACCAGTGTCTTGTAAAGAGGGATTATTGCCTCCCTCTTATGACTTGTGATACCGCTACTAATACACCCTAACATCCCCCTAGCCTTACCTACTGATTTAGAGATCTGCTTGGATGATTTCAGGTCATTGGTGATAATGATGCCCAAGTCTCTTTTTCCTTTGTGACTGCCAGCAACTCCCCTCCCAGCCTATAGGTGGCTTCAGGGTTTCTCTTCCCTATTTGCATGATCTTGCACTTCTTTGCATTAAATCCCAGTTGCCACTCTTCTGACCATTTTGCTAGATTATCCAGATTTCTTCTCATTCTGCCCACCCCATCTGTATCATCTACTTTGTTGCAGATCTTGGTGTCATCTGCAAACAGACAAGCCTTACCCTCTAGTCCATCTGCAATGTCTCTAATGAAGATATTGAAGAGGACTCACCCCAGGACTGATCCCTGAGGTACCCAACTTGTGACTTGCGTCTCTTCTGACTGTATACCATTCACCACCACTCTCTGTTTTCTGCCCATCAACCAGTTTTCCACCCAGTTGACCAACTTCTGACCCACCCCAAGCCTACCCAGCTTATTTATCAGTCTTACTCTTCTATGTGGAACAGTGTCGAAAGCTTTGCTGAAGTCAAGGTAGGTGACATCAACTGCTCCCCCTTGGTTCACCACTCTGGTTGCCCAGTCAAAGAAATCTATGAGATTAGTTTGACAGGACCTCCTTTTGTATACCCATGCTGTCTTGGATCCTGTGACCCTATGGATTCCAGGTGTTGCATTGTCCTTTCCTTAAGGAGTGCCTCCATAATCTTGCCCACTACTGAGGTAAGACTGACTGGTCTGTAGTTCCCTGCCTCCTCCCTGCTACCATTCTTGTGGAGCGGGATCACATGAGCCCTTCTCCAGTCTTCTGGGACCTCTCCTGTGCTCAGAGACTCAATAAACAGTTCTGCTAATGGCTCTACTATTTCCACCCTTAGCTCCTTAAGTACCCTGGGATGTACTGGGATGTAATCTGGCGTGAAAATATTGCGAATTCGATAACTTATGAGCGTGCATAGCAACTGAGCAATGCACGCTCATAAAACAGTCATTTTTTGGATTATTCCCACCAAATTTGCAACATAGGCTTTTTGAGAGCCCCCCTCATGAACAGTGGCACTGTCATTTTGTTTCTTGGCCCCAAAAGGTGATTCCTCGCAGTGACTGTGAAATCACCTTTTGGAACCGAATGATGCCATGACAGTTCATGAGGAGGGGTCCCAGAAACCCCGTGTTGAAAATTTCAGGCCAAAATTTCAAAAAATGCCTGAAATATGCAGCATAGTTGAAAACACCCTATTTATTCCATTATACAGCTTACCAGCATTTCTTCAGTTCGCGGTCATTTTGAAGAGTGCAAACATGTTCCCAATCCACTGAAGATCATCGCGCCAGACTCTGGAGGTAAGTATGGGGTGAGGGGTGTGGGAGGCAGGGTGATCAGAGGGTGGTGCTGATGTGAGGGCAGGGAGACTACAAGGATCATTTACAGTAAAAAAAAAATTAGACATCATGGGAAAGCTTTTTAGGGGATTTGGCACACTGGGGTGGGCCCCAACATGCCATCTAACTGTTTGGGGGCTCTGTAGCTGACGGGGATTGGGCACCCTCATTGGCACACAACACGGGATTGTTATGCCACTGGGATTGGGGCAATTACGCCGGCACACAAAGCAAGCGGGGTTGAGCTAAGGGGGGATTGGGTACCCTCAACATTTAATGGGGTTTTTATGCCAACAGGGAGTGGGTTCTCCTGTCGACACACAAAGAAAGCGGGGGGGCTGAGCCGAGGGAGATTGGGCACCCCATCGGCATTTAACAATGGGGGGTGATTTATGCTGACGGGGAGTGGGCTCCCCCATCGGCACATATAGAGGGGCAGAGGTAACCAACAGAGGGATTGGGTACCCCTGAAGTCGGCAGTTTGGCGGCCACTGTGCTGCCATGCTCATAATGTCGATGAACACGTCCAGGAAAGGTCTGCTGCGTCTGATGAGCTTTGCTCCGATTGCAGAAGACCTTTTCTTAGATGTGCTTGCCATATTATGTATGCATGGTGTGGTGCCAGCATGCAGGCAGATTGGGGAATGAGGGACGCACCTACTGGTGTGTGCCCTGCATTCGCCCAATAGCGACCGCGCCTCCAAAGCTGCACTACCTTAAGATTTTGGTTCCGCATGAGCGCCAACATAAAAAATAGTATGATCTCTGCTAGAAAGCTAGAAAGGACTTTTGTTTGTATTTTATCCCTGTCCTCTTTTTTTGTTTCCTAGAACCTTAGCCATGTTTATCCATCTGCACATTCTTATGGTCATTTCACAAATTGGAGGCTCTCCTCTTGTAACTAAGTTTGTAAACCAAGAGGTGAAGCATGCTCTTGAAGGTGGTTCTGTCATTTAGAACCAGCTGTTTTCTACCAAGGATAATTCTTTCTTTTCTAGGGCTACTGTAATTAGAATCATTAGCAGTTTTGATTATTATAGTTTATTTTTATACAGCATCCAACATGGAGAGTCTATATGAAATGTATTCTATTATAAAGTTCAATAGTTATAATGATAAGATAATTTCATGTAATAAACAGAAAAACATACAACAACTAGGTTATCAGTAGATGAAGCTGTTGTACAAAGTAATCTTATAACCTTAATTAAAAGATGTTAAGCACATTGTTTTTTTTTTCAAAGTGCAGGATTAATGAGTTCCATATTTTTTGCACAAATGTGTGAAAAGCTTCATTCAAAGCACTTTAAATCTGCAGCAGTTCATTTTAGCTGAAAACAGTTGACAGCATAAGCTGTTCATTCCAGAATTATACCATCTGTTTACATATAGGAATCATGGCAAACTTAAAAAAAACTAGAAAAATGGTTGCAGTTCCCTTTGATGAAATACCACTAGTGACCAAATAATAGTTATCCATCAGCCTACGGGTCCATATTTTCAAATCCCCAAGATTGCCACATGGCCCCTGTGCACCACAGATTTGGACACTGGGCTTGTGGCAATCTAACAGGATTTTCCATCCCATGTGGTAGTTGACACAAGTTAGAGTATCTTTTTGTGGGCTAGCTTGCTTAAATCCTGGGGACTGTTTTTACGGTACTTGCACCAGAAATTTGCTGCAAGCAGCTGTAAATTGAGAAAAGTGCTGCAACTGCATTCATCCTGAGAAAAATTGGGTGCAGTTGTGGCAAACAACATTGACATGGTGGCGATTTCAAAGGGTTGTGCTGCAGGGCTTAATGCAAGACTTGTGCCGCCCTTTGAAAATCTGGCCCAGTGTTTCCTTGTGTTCACAGCAGAGACTTAATGGGGCAGATTTTCAAAGGTTGTTGCAGGACTTGCATCAGACTCTGCACCATAATACTTTGAAATCACCACTGTGCCCATGCTGTTTGTGACAAGTGCACCCAATTTTATACTGTTGGACAAAGTTGTAACAGTCTTCTGATTTGAGGCAGCTTGCACCAAATTTCTAATGGAAGCACAGTAAAGATAGCCCCTGAGACTGATGGACGCTAGACCAGAAAAAGATGGCCTAACTTGCATGAATTGCCACATGGGATGGAAAATCCTTTTAGATTGATGCAAGCCCTGTGTACCACATCTGTGGTGCACCTGGACTTGTGGCAGTCTCAGGGCTTTGAAAATCTGGCACCATGAGGCTAAACTGGAATGGTGAAGCCAGCAATGAAGCCCTACTAATGCTGGGAAACCTTAGTCGTGAGACCTTCTGTGCAAGCAGTGACTATCTTATCAACATATGAATGTACTGTACCAGCACAAAAGGTCTTATGGCCTATCTAGTCTGCTCAAGTGTGCAGCTCCTACTGTGTTTACAGAGGGAACTACCCCCCTCCCCATTATCCCCCTTCTCCCCTGTCAAATACCCCTCTCCTGTCCACTTTTTTTAAGGATACCACCTCCTCTGGCAGCTCATTCCACTTAGCTACCACCCTCTTGGTGAAAACTGCCTCCTCATCTCCCTACTGAAACTTCCTCCCCACCAGCTTCAGGCTGTTACCCCTAGTGGTCTTGTTTCTATTAAGACTGAAGAGGTCCTTAATGCTTATCATTTTATGCATTTAAGAGACTTGAAGATTTCAGTCATGTCCCCCCTCTGTCTTTTGTCCTCAAGGGAGTACCTGCTGAGCTCCATGAGCCTCTCCTCATAGGTGTTGCCTTGCAGATACTGGATCATCTTGATTGCCCTTCTCTGGACCATTTCCAGCAAGTTGATATGTGTCTTAGGATAAGGGCAAAGATATTGCACATTGTACTCTAGGTGCAGTCTCACTAGAGACCTGTACAGCTGCAGAATGACCTTTGCCTTCCTGCTGGTAATTCCCCTGGCTATGCAGTCCAGCATCCAATTTTCTTTGGCAGCAGCTTTCCTGCAGTGTGCTAAGTATTTCAGGTCACTCAAGATAATTACACCCAGGTCCTTTTCTTCCTTTAACCTGGTTACCTGTGTATCACTCAAGCAGTACCTGGTCCCATGAGTTGTTTGCCTGCAAGTGCATAACTTTACACTTTTTAGCTGTGAACCCCATTTCCAAATGCCAGACCACTTCTCACCTAGCCAGGCCTTCCCTTAGTTCCTGTCTCCCCTGTTCCATATCCACCCTCCTACAGAGCTTTGTGTTATCCACAAACAGGCATATCTTACCCTTGATCCCATCTGTGATGTCACTTATGAATATGTTAAACAACACAGGATGGAGCGCTGAGCCCTGTGGGACCCCACTGGTCACAGACCTAGCTTCTGAGAATTCCATTCCAACTACCGTCTATCTCCTCATATGATGTCACAGCACTAAGCCCCTGAATGTGGGGTAAGCTAAATATTGCTAATAGATGCAGTCTTGAGTGCCAGACATTTAATTACCAGTGGCATTTTGCTATGAGTGTAATGTCAGATTATGAACTCTGCCGCAGTAAATCTCCTTAGGCTGCTTAATGTTACAGAAAAGGTCAAGTTGCAGGCTGTCTCCAGTGTTCTCCAGATTTTACATTTCAACAAACGTTTGCTTCCATTTTTTGAATTCAGGTGGGAATCCTGTAGTCTGCCTCTTTAGAAAAAAGAAAATAATAAAAAGGATTTGAGCCCTTGGTAGGCAGCCAAGGTTAACTCTGAATCACTGCCTTTTCTTTTGCATTCCACTATGAGGTGACTGCTGTCTCATTTCAGCATGCAATCCTTGACACATTATCAGTGCTTTATTTCAGTGGGCTTTAAGGGTCTTTTTAGACAGACATCCACAGGTCAAGGTTGGGGGCATTAGAACAACCCAATATGGAAAAGAAAGCCATTCACTTTATCCTTATTAAAATTGGCTAAAGGAAAGATTTATATTTTCAATGATTTGACATCCATGAGTCCTCATTTTTTTTTTATTTTAGATTTTTTAGCCAGGAAAGGAACACTTAACTAAAGCTTGTTTCTATGTGCTTTCTATGAGTACAAGGAGGTTCAGTGATTTGCTCAGGGTCACATACTATGCAAGTGGCAGTTATTTCCACGATGGACTGGATGTTCAGTTTCACAGCTTGGTGCTTTAACACTATAGGCATTTTGGAGTTGACTACAATGTTATTCTATTTTTCGAAGTTTCTGAAGCTTGCTTTAGTTACAGTTTTAAAGAAAACAGGTAACATGACTAAGATTATATTTTGGAAGCATTATTTGCTATTCAGCATATATTTCTGTTTGCCATAGATAGATTAATGAAAGCTTGCTGAAAAATGCCAGGCCCAAATCTCAGTCTCAGTTCTGTGGACTGCAGAACATGGTGCAAAAATTCACCCCCTTTTACTAACCCATGAAACTAATATATTGTGAACATGAGATTTGAACTTGGGCCTCAGTGTAAATGCTACAATGAAAATGAAGGATTCCCACTCTTACTGTGCACATAGGGGGTTCTGTTATTTTTTCACAGGTACCAAGTTCAAGACTAAGTTAATTAAAAATTTAATATTACTGATATTTTAGCATTTTTTTACAACTTTCTTGCCAGGATAGACAGTTGAGATACATATCCCGATCCAATTGTCAGTCACATGGGACTGTTGTGATATCAGTGTGAACAGATGCTGTGATAGCCCTTTGGCTGCCACCCCCTTGAGATATGTTTAGAGGGAAGCCTGGTGGCCTTCTGCACCAATGCACAATGAAATGTTCTGGTACTTGGAGGACTTTTGTATTGGCCTCCAAATACCGCCTATAAAATTTGGTGTTTAGGGGCCATTGCAGAGCTGCATAGGTGCACACAAATGTCAGAGGACCAAAATTATTGTGGGACCAGTTTTTAGTTACTACACATGGACAGCGGAGGCTAGTGAGGGGGATCCCTGAACTTCCAATCACAGACTTTGATTCCTGGCTCAGTTGGGCACCACTGGATAACCAGAAAGATACTCAGGGACAGAACAAAGGATATAGTGGAGGGGCCCACAACTGGATCTAAGGTACATATTGAGGGGGTGGGTTATGTGTACTGATGATGGATCATACAAACACATGCAGTATGTGCATGGCAGTGTGTTATTCCCATTAATTGTTGGCAATTTATTCTGTAGGTGTTCTTGAAATTGTATATTTTGATTTATTGTGTTTTATATATGGTCTCTTCTCCTCTCTTCCCTCTCCCCAAGATGACATTGGAAATGAGCTGATACCAGCTCAGTATGACTTTACTGGTGAAACATGTGAAATAAATAACTGATTGTTAATTAGTTTTGTATTTTTGTATCATCTTTAAATGTTTGTCTGTATGTACTATCGTGTATTTTAAGTTTGTTTTGTAACTTGTCGCTGGTGAAAATGGGCAGTTTTGTTCATCCTGCTTACATGTGTACAAAATAAAAATAAAACAATAATAATAGGCAAATATCTGTAGTGGTTCTGTGTGATGTTAATCATGTCTGTGCATAATAACAGTTGGAATCCTTAAATATTACTATCTGCATTTGAGGTAGGGCCTTCACTGCCCACTGCAGATCTAATGTTCTGATGGTGGTGCAACAGGGTGCACTTTGTATCTTGTTTCATGGTTTAAAAAACTGAATATGAGAACTGGGCCCTTGATTTTTAGTAGGTTACTGGCTTTATATGATTTCACAGCTGATAAGATTAAAGCACAAGTAAACAGGAAGAACTATGGTACTCAACATGTGTTTTTTTAAAACAATATAGTGAACAAGATTTCCAGATGAGATTCAAGTTTCCATGTGTAACAAATTGTGATTCATTTTACAATCGGGGTTCTCCCTCGCACTCTTATTTAAACAAAAAATGGGTAGTAATTCCTACCCAATAAAATAATAAGCGTTGAAGAAGCTGCTCATGAAATCTTGTCCAGAAATCTCATTCACCATATTAGATGTCACATTCAGTGAAACCAACATTTTGCACAACTATACATGGGAAATCAAGTGACTTTGAGAACTAGATGGACAATTCATATTTACCAGCATTATGGTTTCTGTGTTTCTTTCATTGGCGTTCTGTTGTGCTGCAGTCTCACATTAAAGCTGCTACTGTAGTTTTGCAATGATGTTGTCATACCTTGACTTTCAGCTTCCCAACACTGTATTTGCCACAGTACGCTTCCCCTTGTGTGTGTTGCTTTCATTTGTGACCTAAGATTCAGACTCAGATCTTTTGCACTGAGATGATAACATCATATGAGAGGGTAGCACCTTCTCCAGAAAAATATACACTATAGTGCTCTTTTGGGCTTCTTATGAATAAACTGACTTTTTAAGTTTCTCTAGCAAAACCACAGTTTTTTTTATTTGTATTCATTTAATAAATCCCATTGATTCTTAGACAACATGGATGTATCTATCCTTCATTATTTTCAATTTTGTACCGAGAGAAAAAAACAAACAATGGAAAAGTACTTTACATTCGTGATTTCAGAAGGTCCTGCTTCTGCTGATAATTTATTTATTTATTTGAAGTGACTCCAACCGGCATAACCCCATGAGATGTAACACAATGTTTTCATAAGGGTGCCAGATAGGACAGCAGGAGTCAACAGGAAATATAGCCCAGCAGAAATAGTTACATACAGGCTAACCTATGCAAGGCAAAAACCAAACTACAAACTACAAAGGTAACTACATCAAAACAGTAATCAAAGCAAGCTAAAAGTGGAGTCACAGCAAAACAAGGGCATGATCAATCCTATACAACATGATCTTGGTCAGGGAGAAGGGGATACTGGACCTAAAGAAATACAGAATGTTCTAAGGTAACTGATGACTGGAGTTGAGCACTTGCAAGTTAGAAACATTCCTCAGCTGGAGAATTAGTTTGTTCTAGATGTTCAGTACTGAAAATGCAAAGTTCATTCTACCAAATTTATACTTCATTCTGAGAATTTAGAAAGTAAGTGCTACAGTTTAATTGAGATTTTATGTGCTGTCTGACCATGCAAGGTGTGCTAGGAGATAACTGGGGGATTTTCCTTGTGCACAGTTATAGAAAAAAGAAAACCTATCATAAGTTTGCTTGCTTGAGGGACTTGGCTAGTTAAGTTGGTCATACAGCAGACACTGATGGGTAAAACATCTACAAGAGAGGATAAACTTGCACTACTTGTTGCACAAATGATCCAGGGGAATAGGGTGGGTTTGGTTAGGGTGGTGCACAGTGGTATAGAATGTCTCCAAAGTCATTGGAAGGGATCAGGAAGTTTGAGACCACCAACTTGTTCACATGAGCACTGAGACAGCATTTAGACACATAGAGAATATTGTTGCTTGGGCCCTATAGTTGTTAAGATGTGGTCAATGTGCCTACTGTATGTAACTGATACATCAAGCCAGATTCCTAGATATTTGAATACATAGACTCACTCAATAGTGGTGCCATCTGATGTTATGATTACAGGTGGATCAACTAAATGAATTAACAAATTCAGGGATCCAAACATGATATACTTAGTTTTAGCTGCATTAAGGGACAGGGGCAGGATTCACAAAGCTTTGTCTGGGCGCAAACCCCATTTGTCTGTGGCAAACTGGGCTTTGTGAATAGATGGTATTCACAAAGCCCAGTTTGTCTCCACAAACTGGGTTTGTACCTGGGCAAAGAGGTGAAAGGGGCTGCAATTCAAATGAGGGAGTGGGGACCAGCATAGCTGTGCAATCCCATTCACAAAAGATTTGCTGCATGGAAGGGCCTTTGTGAAGGTCCTTGTCTGGAGCAAATTACCACCAAAAACAACCTGCAGTATTCTGCTCAACCCTAGTGATTAGTGGAGGTACTGTGGCCCCCACCCCTCTACCCAGTCCCCAATCCCCTGAGCTCCAACCCCTTAAGAAAAATAATGAGTATCCATAGTATAGTGGTCCCTCCCCATCCCTGATCACCCAATTACCCATCCAATAATAAAAAAATAAGGTATTTCCAAAATGTAGTGGTCCCTCCCCCCACCCTGATCACTGATTGCCCCACTGTACAATTCAAAACCCCTTTTCTGTAGTATAGTGTCCCTCACCCCACTCTGATTACTGTTTGTTCCACTGTATATTAAACCCCCTTTTCCATAGTACAGTATCCCTCCCACACCCTGATCACTGATAGCACCACTGTATAATAAAAAAAAACATTTCTGTAAAATAGTATCCCTCCCCCACTCTGATTACTGATCACTGTATAGTAACCCTTTTTCCATAGTGTAATGTAGTGGCCCCTCCCCATCCCCAATCATCCATTCACCCACCCATTTATAAAATAACTTTTTTCCATAGTGTAGGGTCCCATCCCAGTCCCGTGATACTGATATGTTAGTAGTCAGTAGCTCAGGAGAGCTGTTTAAGATTGGCATAGAACCATCAGGGGAACTCAGAGTTGTTCCAGGATTTGCCACAATAATGAGCAGCTGTCCCATTCTGTATGGGCCGAGCGGGGTTGCACATTGCTGAGGGAGTTGCTCTATTTGGTTAAACAAGGCCCTGTTCAGTTCACTGCCAGGTACTAACTTTCCCAGGGTAACCACCAGGACCAAAGATGTGTGCAGCCATGCCGCAATGGAGGATTCCCTGTAAACAACTACAGATTCCACACTGCAATGAGCAGAATTAAAGGAAAAGTCATTTGAGCTTACCAGATGTAGGGTGCGGAGATCTGTGGCTAGTAAACCCAGTGCCAGCTGTGAAAAGTGGTGCTTGTCCTCATTCAGGGTGTCATTGTTCTTTCTATGATTTCTCAAGTGGTATGCAATGCCCCACAACCCAGTTGGAGGTACTCAAGTTTGGTGCCAAAATGACAGGCTGGTGGCCTCCAAAACTGGTGGGTCTGGAAATGGGAAAGTTGTGTCCATAGGCAGAGCTGCATCAGTCACACCCAACAAATCCAGCAACTGTCTGTTCTGTTCCAGAAATCCTGTCAACAGAATCAGGTCTTCCATAGAAACAGTAAGTACTGCCATCTCTGGATTTCTTTCAGTGGTGGTACTTAACACTCCCAGCTGGGACAGCAGTTTAATACTGGCTAATCCTATGTGTTGCTGTGAAGACGATTTCAAATTTAATGAAGATACTTCCATTAGAGCTGGCTGTTCAGCACTTTAGAAACATAGAAACATAGAAGATGACAGTAGATAAGGACTGCAAGGCCAATCCTACAGTGCTGGTGATATCGAAATACCTTCATTCTCACTTGCACCTCAGTCGGCCATTTTTGGTAAGGGTCCTCCTACTGGCAAGAGTAGGGGTATTTATCAGGGAAAGAAAATCATGCAAACAAATACTTCACCAAAATACAAAAGGACAATCAGTGTGCAATAACAAAACAAATGAAACCCAATCCCAAAGACACCCAAATACAAACTGTAAAATACAAACAAAGGATACCAAGGTAAATGGGGAAAACACAGCCCCTGAAGTTATGAATCCATCTTTCAGATGAGACGTTAAACCGAGGTACTATTTGCCTTTTCTGGTGGTAGTTCAGGTCGATGTTCCAGAGGAGGCTGTGGAGTCAAAAACAGTGGTGGAATTCAAGCATGCATGGGACAGTCATAAGGCAATTCTAGGGGTTGGGGGTAGGAAGAAGTAGGCTGCTGGTTAACTAGGATCTGCAGCTTATCCATCAGGTAGGGAAATGGGCAGACTGGGTGGGCCAAGCGGTCCTTATCTGCCATCAAATTCTATGTTTCTATGATGTTAAAGAGCCCATGGCACTTCTTGATAAGAGTAGGGGAAATTTTTATTCATAACTTCAAACAAAAACATTACAAAAAATAGATCACACAAACTGAACAAATACCACAAAAATAAAATAAAATCAAATACATATGGGAAACTTTCCTTTTATATGTAAACACTCAATTTCCATGCCAATCAAAAGAAAAAGAAAATCAAAATACACACTGTTCCCCCTTCCTGAAAAAGAAAAAAATAGCTATCAAAAGACTACAAAGGAATAATATAGTACATGTTATACTGCACGTGAAAAAGAAACATAAGAGACAGTGTGAAAACATAATCATACACCATGTTATATGTCACAAGAGACCCTGTGCCCTTCTTTATATAAGCTTACTCTGTGTCTCACCATGACATGTTTCCATTTCTTTCAATAATAAGCTAACAACCTATTTTTTTGTCTAACCTCTGAATACCTGCAATAGATTCATGTATAGTCCAAAATAACTGCTCTGGAGTAACATAACATTGTTGCAGAGACCATGTACATCTCACATGCCAAATGTGATATTTTATACAACTAAGAATAAGAAGCATCATCTCCTGTTCATAGTGATGTCAAGCCCTAGGAAAAATCCCTAAAAACAATAATTCTTTGTTAATGAGCTTCAGTGGTGTAGTACCCCACCAGGAAAATAAAATGTACCAAAACTGGCATATAAAAGGGCACTCAAAAAACAGGTGTTCCATAGTTTCCACTGCAGAGGAACAAAAATTCATCCTTGGACATATCTTCTCCTCCTTCCCCTTATGTTTAAGGTTCCCCTTTACATTCAGTCTGCCATGAGCTCACAACCAGACAGTACACCACATATGAGATGGCTGTCTGAGTTGTGTTAATATTATCTGGATCTGTTGTCATTCCTGAAGTGGCCTATCAAAAAAATTTGGGTAGACCAAGAAATGTTTTGTTGTATATATGAATATAATTCTTTCATTTTGGTACGTAAAATGTGTGATTTCATTATACCCCAAATTTTATTCTTCTGAAACAAGATTGAAAATAATCTGGTAAACCTATAATGGGTTTTTGTTTTGGTATTACTCCATCCCATTGTCACTGGTCCAGCCATGGTTGTATGTGAACCCTAATCCCAAAATCCCAATTGGTATGTTTACCTTGTAATAAGGGACAGATGTTAGAATACAAAAAAAATGCAAAAGAAAAAGGTGATAGGATTGACCATATTAAGACCCCCATGCTTGATGTCGAGATATAGATCACCTCTCTTAATTGGGTTCAAACGACTGCCCCAAACAGCCTGAAATAAAAACAATAAGAAGAGCCGTGTCCAAAGCTTTTGGTAATGCAAAAACTGCACTTAAGTGTAAAAACAAGCCAAGAAGAAAAGTCTTCACCATGAACCCCCTTTTTTTGCCATTTTCCATCTATTCCATTGTGCCACTTTCCCTCTAGCTTCTTTAATAAGAAGCTCCCAGTTGAAATATTCCATGTCGGTCATCCCAAAATAGACACCAAGAATCTTACACATCTGGTTGGTAACCAGAACGTTCATGATTGTTACCCTGTCTAGGCAATTGGAACCAATATAAAAACACTTACTTTTTGTGAGGTTAAATTTCACCCCAGTTCCCCACGAGTAGGCTACAGTCAAGGCATCTGTAGCAGCACAAGATGGGAGATCTGCTAATAGAAGACAAAGATCATTAGCATAATGATACTCTTAATTTCCATATCAGTACTTGTCAACGATAAACCCCTAATACTATCTGATTGGTGTATACATGCCACTAGTGGTTCTAAGGTTAAAATACATAAAATGGGGCTTAGGGGACAACCCTGCCTAACTCCCTGGTCCACAGCTCCCTGTTGTCCCACCCACCCATTTACACAAGTGGCAACAACAGCTTGTCTATAGTAAATCTGTATCCATCTTATAAAAGATACTGGAAATCCAAATTTTTTCAAACTGCTCCATAAATATAGGTGAGACACACTGTCAAAGGCTTTCGCCTGGTCTAAACTTATATGCAATCCTGCAAGTTCCTCTGATTTACCCCTTTCCATAAGTTCCCTAAGAATAATAAGTGCATCCTTGATAGTTCTCCCTGGCACTGAACAAAACTGGGTAGGGTGAATTATGTATTCCAATATTACAGAGATCCTATTGCTTAAAATTTTAGTAAGTATTTTACTAAATTAAGTCCGAATTTAGTAAAGTGATGGGTCTCCAATTATTCAAATTCTCTCTATCCCCTGATTTAAAAAGTAGTATTCAAAGACCAATAGTTAAACTAACCAGTAGAGATTCCAGTTCTAGGCTGGAATTTAACATATGGACCATTTCTACACCTATAGTGTCACTTATTCATCCATACAGCTCATTGGAGAGTCCATCACTTCCCTGGGCTTTACCTGTCTGAAGTTGGTGTATCACCATTCGATACTCCCATTATGTAATAGGTACCATCAGTGTTAAAAGAAAATGGTCAGGGATTTTAGGAAGTGTACAAAGGTCCAACCATTATTTTATTTTGTTAGGGTTGAGAGATGGATCTGAATGGAACATGTCTGTGATATGTGCTGTTACTGTTTCCATAATTTTTATCTGTGTCATCTTATGTTCACTCTGTATTGTGGTAAGACATTTAATTTCCTTCTTCCTTCTTTGATTAGCACAGCATTCAAAGGGGTTGACACTAGCTTTCTTACCTTGAGTACCAAATCTCTGTTCTCTCTCCAAATGTTTACATTTATCATACTGTAATTGGGACAATTGTTTTTAAACTGCAGCAAGTTGCTCTGGCTCCACATGTTCTCCTTTGTTCAAACAAGAAAAAAAATACTGAAGTCATGACCTCAGTTCTTGACACTGTATTCTGTTATGTTTACCCAGTATCTTCCCTATACTTTTTAAGTAATCCTGAAAGTCTGTTTTACTGTCATCCCACCAGGACTGTTTGGACTCATAAAAGAACAAAACTGATTTTCTAGCTTCCAGAACATGTTGGAAGCTCTCCTGAACTCCCGGATAATCTAACAATGATAGATTTAATCTCTAGCAGCCAGGGTCTTTTGAGTTTTTTTTCATAATTAGAGATCTTCAAACTCAATAAGGCATGGTCTGAAGTTGCCACCAGAGTCATAGAGGGATTACTAAACTGTAAGGTCTGAGAAAGAAACTAGTAATCTATCCGAGATTTTCTATTGCCTTGAAAAAATGTGTATAGGGCCGTAGAGTCTGGTCTCTGAAAAGCATCTGTCAGTCCTGTAAGGTCAACTAAATCATTTAAGAATTTCATATCACATTATAATTTAGAAGAGCTTGCTCCTCTATCTCACTAGAACTCATAATATTAAAGTCCCCATCAAACAGAATACAGTGTGTAGCCTAGTAAATAGAAAAGGCTGTACTAACTGTAACAGCTGAATCCTCTCTGACTTACTCTGTGGTGCGTAAATATTGATAAGACAAAATGTCACCTGTCCTATAGTAACATCAAGGAGTAAAACTCTACCAGGGACTATGTCTACCATATCTGTAACAGAAAAAGGAAAATCTGAAAACAAATTCCTACTCCAGAACACAAATCCCCGGCCAATAACAAGGTCCCCAGCCCCAAGTTTTAGAAGCCCTATCAAAGTATTCCAGTGTGTATGGTCTAGTATCTTGGAAGAACAGGATATCATATTCTGAATCAGCAAAGAGGCCAAACATAGCAAGTCTCTTTTTCTCCAGTCTAAGGCTATTAGTATTCAGGCTTGCAACTGTCAACTCATAACCCCTTAGAACAGGAAGATGGGTGTTTTAGGTTGGGGCAGAAATCTTCCTACTACTTTTTTGTAATCCCATCCTGACCCAATGTTCTTTTTCTTAGTCTTATTTTTGCCAGCTGGTAGGGTATCTTTAACTGAGTTGAGTTTAGAAATGGCATCCATTTGTGAGAAAGATCTCGATGCCCAAACTGAATCCTGATTTTCATCTCCAACTTTTTGTAAAATCTCAAATTTATTTGAAATCATTATGGGGTCTGGTGCAGAAGAATGATCAATTCATTTACTTGAACCCCCTTTGCTTCTGACTTCTTGAAAATCTGAAGTCTCTCCTAAATGTGGTTGAGGAGATGGGGAGGCACTGTAGTATCCGATAGTCATCTTAAACTGGGTGGAGCAAGGAGAGTAGTGTCTAAGGTTGGCAAAGTAGTAAGTTTTTCTACAGGTAACTTCCCCAGATCTTGTCATTGCTTAGGAGGTAAAGGTTGTGGTTGAGTGACAGGCTCAGGAGCTGAGACTTTCTCAGGTCTCCACGGAGACTGCGGATCAGGATGTTGGCTAAAAGTAGGCAGATCTCTTGCATTTCTGGCAGCTTTAAAAGTACATAAGTCCTGTATGGCAAAATCAGCATCCTCATTGTTTTGAGCAGCCCAAGGGCAGTCATTGAATGTGTGGCCTAATTCATCACAGAAATTACATTTCAAAGAATTTTCACACTGGTATCCTGAATGACCTAGATTCCCACATTGAAAGCAGACTACTTTTTCACAGTTGGTGCTTATGTGGCAATGGGACCCATATTTATGACAGTTCCGTGGTTGCCCTGAGTAAAACAAAAAACCCTTGTCTCTGCCAATAAAAAAACAGTTCATATTCATTGGTAACATGAGACAATTTAATCTTTATCCACCACCCACCATTCCAAAAGCCTTCCCCGTCTAGGATGGGGTTGGGGAACCCCAGTACCTCACACCATTTTTCCATCCAATACAAAATATCTGCAATGTTCACACCCTCATTTTGAAATAACACTGTGAGAACCCAAAAAGGTTGTTTCATTAGGGGATTACTTGAAAATGAGACCAAAGTGGATTCATTTTTAAGAATGTGTATTTAGTCAAGAACCTTTCAAGTATCTCCGGAGTACGAAATATCACATCAAATGTGCATTCCTCAGGGGCATGGATAAGGGCATACACCTCTACCAGTGAGAACCCCAGAGACTGTTTCAACAGTATTCTCCCCACAAAATATCTATTTGGGAGCTTCTTCATGCCCCCCCATATACCATAAATGAATGGCATTATGTCTTTTGGCCTGGTCAACAGGTTTAGAAAAACAGGCCAGCATAGGAAGTCTTAGGTTGTTGTTATCTGGGTCAGTTCAACACATCTGGTACTTCTTCTGAACCTCCACCCTTTTCTGAATCAGATTTATGCTCAACACTGTCAGTCTCAGCATCAAAAAAAGTATCTTGTGAACTATGAAGGGAATAAGAAATCATACCTGAATTGACCTGTGATGCGCTTTGAGGGCCCGCAAGGTTGCGCTGCACATCCAGTCCCAAACCTTGATCCATATTGTTATTTGTAACATATGGCTGTAAATAAGTATCATCCACTACCCAAATGTCTCCAGTATTCCATTTCCATCCCACCTGTGAGAGCACCTTTTCTGGCCACCATGTCCCTTCTGCAGGTGATCTGTTTTCCTCTTTGGTCATCTGAATCTCTTCCGGTGGTTGCACATCTAATGTAACCACTTCCTCACATGCACTGAGAACAAACCCTTTCAGGAGCAGTTGTCCCTGTACTGGTGAGTTCTGATCAGGTCTTTTTAATTTTTTATCATCCAATAATTTCACTCTTGCTGAAAAAAGATCTTGTTCGGCCTGCGGAAGCTGAGCTTGCAGAAAGGCCATCTGTTGTTCCATTGCAGCCGTCCGTGTTTCTTCATCAGAAAGCTCTACAGGCCCAAATTGCTCTGGCATGTCGCTCACTAGTTCGACCTCCCTATTGGTGTCTAAAGCACCCACAGAGGTCTCCTCCATACGTCCATCCACAGCCACCACCGGCTGCACACTGAATTATTCCATGACACACCTACAGAATAGTGCCCTACAAAGCAGTAGGGGAATTTTTTATTCATAATATCAAAAAAATAAATAGTTACATACACAAAAAATCAGACAAACCAAGGTATAGATCATATGAAAAAGACTAAACATATTGCCATCATGCAAAGTCAAACCAAGCTAAAATATCAATACCTCCCCTTTATTTTTTTTTACGCTGTGTTAAGACACAGATTTGTAGCAATCATAATAGAAGCTTGAAATAATAGAAATAATAAAATAATCACCTAGCATCAAAATATTGTGTAGGTGTATGAAGGACCAACCATCCCCAACTGAGAGGCAGGAAGAATTTTGGATATAGCATAGATCATCTTAAGCAATAAACACTAATGCATATTATATTGTAATCACACTAAACATTCCTATTCTATTAAACGTCTTGTTCTAAGGATAATCAAGTATACTAAATGCAGTATTAATCTTAACTCAACTTATTTATATTTTATAAACATTGTGAAACCTCTCCACCAATTAGTCACCTTTCTAGTGGTATAAATTTCTAAATCTTTGACATAGACCCTTTCCATAGCCCCCTTGTATCAGCAAGCTCACTGTTTCATAAGACATTAATTTTTGATATATAACCCTTTGGCATCTTGCCTGCCATAGGTAATATTTCAGACAGCAACAAAAAATAAGCAAGGTATCTTCATTATAATGTCTCCTAATATAATGAAATTGTCCGAGAACTAAATTATCATAATTTAAGTGCAATAACCATCCCATCTTCCATTTTAAGGCCAGGAATTTCCAGAAGGAACTGGTATAAGAGCAGTGAAACAAAAAATGATCTACTGATTCTTCTTGATCAATGCAACCTGTGAAGGGGCATGTTCTTTCTTCTTTAGCTTTATGTTTGGCATTGCCCTGAACCCCAATCCTCCCATATACTACCAGCCACCAAAATCCCCCACATATGTCCTGAGAATCTGGAATTATTAAGTTGATGAAGTACCCTTGGAATCATTGTTGAAGGGCAATTCTTAAAGGCAGGCTCAGAAGGATACAGTAGTGACATCACTGTGTCATATAACTGTGGCCCCTTAGTCTCTCTTAAACCTTGTTTCGTAATACCCCATTTAAAAAGTTTTTGAGCCACTAGTCTAAAAAATTGTGGGACATGTAGATATTGTGAAAGCTTTGGAGGAGTTATATGCCAAGCTGAATAATATCAAGCTAAGGCATGTCTTATTAAGGAACTGTGTCTGGATGCAGATGGCAATAATCCATCCTTAACATTTTGTGCTATAAAAAGAGTATAGAAAAATATGACCAGGTCTACCATTCCCAAACCACCCTTCTCTTTGGCTAGATATGTATATTGTCTCTTAATGGGATTAAGTCTATTGTCCCATACCATCTGAAGAAATAGACTGTACATTTTGGTCTCCAACGTGGTTGGAAGGTGAAATATCATTGCTGTATACAGTAACATATGAATTAAAAGTTGTCTAATTATCTGTACCCATTTTAGTTTAGCTAGTTTCCAGTGCTTCCATATTTGTACTTTGTGTTCTATGGAAGATAAAGCTGTTTCCCAATTCAAATCTGGAATATTTTGGGGTCCATACATTATTCCTAAAATCTTGACCAGATTTGAAGAGATCCACAGACCTTGTATATGCACCTCATCTGGATAACCAGCCCCAATAAAAAGTCCCTGACTCTTTTGTGTGTTAACTTTGGAATTAGAAACTGATGAATAAGTGACCATAAAGTCAAAAAAGGTAGAAACTTGATTATAGTCTGAGAAAAATAAACAAATATCATCTGCATAGGCCTGTAAATGCAATTCTTCTACTGTTGGTGGTCCTAATACCCCCTTCCACCGTCGATGCTGTTATAGGGAATGAATTAATGGATCAATAGTAAATAAATATAATAGCAGACTCAACGGACATCATTGGCGCACCCCTGTAGTATAATGAAACCCTTCTGTAATTTCATTCTGAATAACAGGATGAACAATGGCGTTATCATAAAGGGATTTTATGCAGTCTAAAAAGGAGACCAGAACCCCATAGTGTTTTAAGGTCAGAAACAAAAAGGGGTGATAGACCCTGTCAAAGGTCTTCATTTGATCTACTGAAACAATGCACCCAGAGTTCTCATGTAAGGAAAAATGTTCTATTAAATCTCTAATGATCATTAGAGCATGTTGTATTTTTTTCCCAGGGAGCCCACACTATTGAGAAGGGGAAATCACTTTACTTGCATAGGTTCTGAGTCTGGAATTTAAAATACTAGTTAACAATTTGTAGTCTGAATTCAAGATCGTAATAGGTCACCAATTTTCTAAATTTTCCTTATTCCTTGATTTAAATAGAAAAATTAGCAAACCTTCGGAAAACCAAATAGGGAACCTGAAAGTAGTAAGAAAAAAAATTAAAAACCAGTGCCAAACATACTGAAAATTATGAGGGATAAGTTTTATACATTTCTGATGTAAGTCCATCCATCCCTGGAGAAGTTCCATTTTTTAGGGATTTAATAGCTCCGTCAATTTCTGCTGCTGAAATAGGGCCTGTCAAGACAGACATATTGTTATAAGTCTTTGGGAGTTTTAAAGTTTGTAGGAAGTTTTCAATGTACCCAGCACAAGGGGGCACCACTGGGGTATGAGACAGCAGAAAGTGTTTTATTGTTTCATGAAGACTTGCCATATCCTGCACTGTGTGTCCCTCCTGATTTAAGAGAGAAGTCATAGTGGTTTTAGTTTTATATCTTTTAAAGGCCTCATAGGGGTCTCCTTGAGGTTGTTTTCTTGTGCCATATTGAAAAAGCACATTTATGGTAGCAGCCCTATCATATTGTACTTCCTGAATTTGTTGTTTTAAGGCAGCTATTTGAGGAGTATAATCAAATTTAGAGGTATTGGCCATGGAAAACAGGTAATATAATTGTTGACGTAATTTCAAATAGTGCAGGAATTTCACATTTTCACCGGACCTACCTTGATTCTTCAACATAACTTGTAAATCCTCCTTAGACTCTTTCCACCAATCTCCTAAATCATCATATAAAATTGAGACTGAAAGCCTAGCAAGTAGCAGTGTCCTAATGTGTTTTAACACTAAAGGATGTTTTAAAATGGGTGAACTTAATTTCCCCCTCGACCTCTCTGGTGGTTGTAAAGAAGCTGAGGAAAAAGTACATTGGAGAAGTAAGTGATCTGAAAAGGCCATCGGGAAAGTGTGAAATTTAAAGGAAGGGGAGATTATGTGAGAGAAATATATAATCTATTGTGGATGTGTATGCATTCCGTTTATAAGTAAATTTAGGGCCACTATGTTGGTGACATCTACTATCTAGAAGGCCTGATGAGTTTATTAATTGAAACAAAGCATTGGAATCACAGTATTTTTTTTCCATTACTTGTAGCACCTCTTTTTACTTTCTTCAGTTCACAGTTAAAATCCCCACATAAGAAAATTTTAAAGGAAGATACTAAAAAGGGTTGGAGTGCCACAAAAAGTGCAACTCTTTCTGCTTTTACCTGAGAACAATAAACATTAATAAATCTACAGGTCATAGAATTCCATACCCCATCAAGGATCAATAGTCTCCCTGGAATTAAATCAATTAGTTTAATTAAAGAAAAGCTATAGGAATTAAAAATAAATCCTATTCCATCTGCTGTATGTAGTACAGAGGACCAATATAAGGGACCCCAGATCCATTCCTTCTGAAAAAAAACCTGGCTTGATCATTTGTGTACATCCAAGTTTCTTGAAGCAAACAAACATCTATGGAATTATCATGAATATAATCGCAAACTACCTGCCATCTCCTAGAGTTCAGTGAACTGTGAACATTCAAAGACCCTATACTAAAGAAAGTCAGCTATAGTATAAAGTTCAACTATCTTTTTTTCCTCCTCTTTTTCTTCTTCTCTATATAACCATCTTGTGTGGAAAGGAGCTGGAGGACTGTCCTGTACAGGCTAGGAATCAGGTTCCACAAAGTCCATTTCTGTATCACCCCACTGTGTGGTTAAGACTGCAAAAGGATTACTAGAATCAATGTCCACTGGGGGGGGCAGAGGGAGGCTTAAGGTTCTTTGAGAACCTCCAGACTTGAGTCACTGGAGGATTTGCTGGAAGATCTGGAAGTGCTATCTCCTGTTGTGTATTGTAACATACAGGGGAAAGAAAAGGAGAAACACTTGGAGGAGAAGAGAGAGATTTCTCCTCAGTATGTCCAAATCCCTGAGATGGGACCAAGGGAGGGATAGGTACTTCTGTGGGGGGGAGCAGGCCTAGCCTGGTCTGGACAGGCAGCCAAATCTTGGGCTTGTTGAATCAAGAGATCTGGGCTACCACTGGACGCTTTATTCTTCGCTGCCCATAAACATTCAGAGAAGACATGGCCAGTATCTTCACAGAGATCACATTTCATGAGATTTGCACATTGAAAAGCTATATGGTCTATTTCACCACAATTATCACATCTGGGCTTATCTCAGGAACTAGACAGACGTGTTGGAGATCCACATTTGTAACATGCCCTGGGCTGCCCAGCATAAAAACATACCCCCCTGTCCCAACCTAACAAAAAAAGAATTAGGGATATGGTTGATACCGGTGTCTATTTGCCTAAGCTTTACTTTAAATCACCAACACCCAGTCCAAAATTGTTCAGTGTCAAGTATAGCCTCAGGAGGACTCATTACCTCACACTTCTGGGACAACCAGTAAGTAATAACATCTACATGAACCCCCTCACTACGAAACATAACTGTGATGTATTTAATCAAAGGTTTAGTCAATGGTATTACCAAAAAGGGGGTCCATGTGGGTGAGAACTTTACCTGGTTGTACCTCTCCCAAAATAAATCAAGAGCATGAGCTGAATGAAAACTAACATCAAGGTTATCTTCACCTGGGATGTTAATAAAAGCAAATACTTCCCTGGAAGAGAAGTGCAAGGAATCTTTCAACAGACATTTGCCCACATAATGCTTATCAGGCCTAACCTCCAACCCTCCCTCCCCTTATAGCGGAGTCTAACTGCATTCCTATGTGGTGCAGGTTCCTTTTTAATTTTAGAGAATAAATCCGATAACAGTGGTTTCTAAGATTCTGATTTATCCTGTGATATATTTATAGATAGTTCAGTTTCCTTAATGGAAGAAGAAGAATCAGCAATATCTTTAACTGAGTGAGTGGTGACTTGTGAGGTCACAACAGAGGGTCCAACTCCACATCGTAGTCCAGTAATGTTCTCTGTTGTTGAAGGTGTTGCCGGCAACTTAGGTTTCCAATCAGGTTCATTTTGGGAGAAATTTAACTTAGGATCCCAGTCAGGAGTGGGAAGCCAAGTCTCTTGATTCAATGTCCAACCTGCCTAGCTCAAGGCCCTCTGTGGGGACCATGTTTCTTCTGTAAGAGGTTTTGAGTGGGGAGCAGGTGATATAGGTAATGAGATTACCTCAGAATTAACTTGAGCTGTAGTGCTTTTAACAGCCTCTATTGTCCCCAAGTTCCATTTTGAAAAAATCACTACTGTTTGTTTATCTTTCCCTTCATCCCCAAATCTATCATGAATCAATTGGCTCTGTTTAGCAAAAGAAAAATCTGAAACCCCATCTTGATTAGAGGAAGTAGACTGAAAGATACAATTCACCTCGGGAACTGGAACTCTGTCAGGGGATTTCAGCAGAGGATTCCGAAATACAAACCCCATAACTTTTGATAAGGTAACTTTGTGTGAACCAGAAACTGAGCTTTCTTTGACAGAGTTTGACCCATCTGGGTCCTTAGACTGTGCCGTAGCTTCGGACAGCAAAAACAAATTGGGCAACAATTTCCTCATTTCCCTCAATGGCTCTGGGCACTGAACCGCACCGGATTGTGAACTGCCAGCCGAGAGGGAATCTTTATGAAGTGCAATTTCAGGTAATTTTACTGAGACATGGTGTAACTCACCTGACCGTTCCATTTCAGGAGCTGCCACGGTTTTCACAGGATCCTGACAAATGACAGCCTGCTCCTGCGATTTGACTGGCTGAGTCTCAGAGTGCAATAATAAAAGCTGTTTCTGGAGACAGTCTTGTTCTTGCGCATGAAATGCAAGCTGATGCTGAAGCTGTGCATGAAGGTTCTCCATAACAGGGGCTGAATTTTCTTCTACATTTCTCACCGGTCGCATTTCTGTCTGGGTTAAATCCTCCGTAAAAATGAAAACTTCTCCGTCATCTAGTTCATGTTCAGCAGTGCTAGTTTATGAGTAGATACAAGCTCCTCAGAATGCAAGACAGAGCATAACATTCCGCTCTCCTTCCTCTGAGATGTCCATCTCCTCCAGGGTTTGGATGAAAGTGACCAGAGCTCTCAGTCACCTAATCCCCCTACTGGCAAGAGTAGGGGATATTTTTATTCAAAAATCAGAAGAAAAATTATACACAATGGTATTACATCATACAACAGGAAAAACAGACATGAGTTATACAACATACTGAAAACCCTCAAAAAAGAAAAACAAACACCCCACTCCCCACCAAAATGAGCAGGGGAATGTGTTGGATACATAATAAAGAAGAAAAGCAAACATGCATGTCCTGAATATACAAAAATATAATAAGGGAAGGGAAAACCCACCCACTTCCCTCAAAAAGAAAAACAATGGTAAATATACATAAAGAAAATTATACAACAATAGTATTATAGCATACTAATGATAGAAAAGGGTAAAGCAAGAACACAAGGGATCATAATAATACGACATAAACCGATCAAGGACAGAACAGAAAACATAATAACAGATAACATAATACATGAACCATAAGAAAGGACATATCATGCACAACGGCAGCATAGCAGACTGATAAATGAGACCAAAATCCCGTGCAAGCAGGCACGTTACTCTCTGCTTGACAAATCAGAGGAAATTGTAATGATCAGTACAGAAATAAAATCCATAAAAAGGTGGTACCATACAAAAATAAAAATAAATCCCATCCGTAAGGGGAATATTAGCACCCAGGATCACTGTTAGGGAGATCAAAGCACCACAGCAAGGGAAATCTGAAATACAAGGAAAGTGCCAGGTCTTGACAAAGTAAAACTTCACCCCGTATCTAACCAAGTCATCTTCCTCCACCACAGTTTAAACAATTCAGGATGCACTGTCCATTCCTCCTGAGATCTCCAATGATGTAGAAAGGATTTAAGAGTGCAAATAATCTGGGATTCAGAAAGTAGTTTCTGCCTAAGTGTTAAATTACACCGGGCATGCCACAACTGAAAACCTATATAACCGATCAACAGGCGTACAGTGATATTATCAAATCCAAGCCATGAGCCTGGCAAAAACCCTTCTACCCAAAGCTGAGAGGAAACACCCCGGAAGGGATTCAAGGGCCATTCCTCATGAAAGCAAGACCAGAAAGAAACAACAAAGGGATACTCCACAAAAAAATGTTCCATCGTTTCAACCACCCCACCGCATGTCTCCACCCATGGACAAAACCTCTCAGAGAGATCCTTATGTTTCTTGTTACCCTTCACCCCTTGCTTCTTATGGAGACACAGCCATAAGAAATCCCACATGTAAGAAGGCACCCTCTTGCTGACCAAAACTTTCAACCTAGAGTGCTGCTCTGAAACAGACATATCATGAAACCAAGGTTCAATAAAAAAACTGTCACTTAGAACAGAATGGTAGAATTGCCTCCTGGAGTGTAAGGTCAGAAAATTCTTGACTACATGCCAGGCTTTCAATTTCTGGAACATTACTCGAAAATGACCATCAAAGCCACAAAGCCGTACCTGCTGAGCTAAACCAGAATCATTATCCCAACGCTGCAGAAAGGGACCTATGCTGTCAGCCACCCAAGGAGACCAAATCTTCACCACCCCTTTAAGTAATGGGACAAAATTATAATAAACAAAAATGCTATGTAAAAAAACAATCGGATTGAGCATACCTAACCCCCCCCCCCAAATGGGCAAATATGTGATACCTTGCAACGGGTTCAATCTACTGCCCCAGAGGCAAAGAAAAATACATTATGAGCGAAGTCTCCAAAGAGAGAGGTGGGAAAACTGCAGCTAGGAACAAAAAATATGGTAACAAAAAAGTTTTAATTAAATAAATATGTTTAGCCTTAGACATTCGGCTCTTATTCCACTTCAGCACCCTATGATGGGCTTCTGATAATTGCTGCTCCCAATTATACTTCTGAGCATCCAGACCTCCGAAATACACTCCAGGCACCTTCCTGTAACCGGATTCAACAGGCACCTCCCAAAGTAAAGCCACATCAGTTGCCTCATACCCCAAGGGCAAAATCCCACTTTTTAGCCTGTAATAGAGGACCCTGACATTACCGAAAATTAATGCAACAATGATTTAGCTGCAGCAGCAGAAGTTCGATCTGAGAGTACAAGGACCAAGTCATCTGCATAGGCAATTGAAACAATGGGTGGGTCCGTACTGCCAACAGAAAGACCAATAATATCATCCGTCCAAGACAGGGCATGTAAAAGGGGATCCAAAGAGAGCATATAAAGTAGTGGGCTAATTGGGCACCCCTGCCGAACGCCTCTATGCACATTAACAGCTTTACCCAACCAACCATTAACACTAGGTAACAAAGTAATTCCCCCATAACAAGTCTGCAACCAGCCAATGAATTGTGAAGGAAACCCATACCACCTCAAACAGGCCCAAAGATAATTATATTCCACTCTATCAAAAGCTTTAGATTGATCAAGACACACCAAATGCCCAAATATCTCTCCAGCTGCCCCTTTAGAAATGAGCTCCCGAAGCAGGATCAATGCATCCTGGATCTTCCTATTAGGCACCCCACTAAACTGCAATGGATGTAATAGAGAGCCTAAAACACCCCGTAACCGGACACAGAGAATTTTCATTAAAATCTTATAATCCGTGTTCTAAAGAGACAACGGCCTCCAATTGGTCAAATCTCCTCTATCCCCCAAATTTTTGTATAGTAAGAGTAAAACCTCCTGCAACATACTGTGTGGCAGCTCCTCCTTCTGCAACCCCTCATTCAAGACTTGACAGAAATCTGATCCCATGACTTCCCATAAGGTTTTGTAAATTTCGTGAGATAACCCATCAAAACCAGGAGTGACGCTAGGCTTTAAAGACCAAATTGCCAACTTCAGCTCTTCAACTGTAATTGGTTGTACCAAAGTGAGTTGTTCAGCAGGGGTCAAACCCGGAACCCGTCTACTAAGAAACCAGTTACGGATGGGAACCTCAGAGAGGAATTTACTTTGAAAGGTAGTAGAAACATGAGTATGTACCATATCCAGCACACCAACATTAGTAGAAACCTGCCCACCCCTTCCAGCATTTAAATATTGCATAACCCGAGAGTTTTGTAAAAACTGCAGATGCTCAAAGGGTAAGGTGTCTCTTTTTTTCCCAGAAACCTCAAAGGAATGTTTCTTCTCCATCTCCTGCAATACCTTAGCCTGTAAGTCGGCCATTTCCCCCTTAACCTGTTTAATCTGCTACAGACAATCAGGCCCCAAAAACTGATGAAAAGAAGACAAAAAATGCAACCGTTCTCTAAGGGTGTGCAGTCTATCATGCGTTAGTTGACTATTCAATCTACCATTACGTTTAAAGAAAATTTGGACCTCACATTTGGTGTCTTCCCACCAAACATTCAGATCATCATATAAAAACAACACAGACCGTCTGGCCAAAAGCAGGGATTGCAACCCCTCAGCAACACAAGGAATGTCCAAAAGGACCGTATTCAATTTCCAATACCCCGGCCCTCTGCAGGTGGCAGGCAAATCACTTAACACCAACTTAAGCAATCTGTGATCTGAAAAGCCGACATCCTGTAAAACTTGAGACCGGGCAACAACCCCAGGGAAATATAAAAAATAGTCTATCCTGGACGCCCTGGAGCCACAAAAATAAGTATATCCAAAACCAGAAGTCGAAGGCCCAAAAGCATCCACCAGTCCTGAGGTCTGAAGCAGCGTAGCCAAACAAGCTATGTCACCTTTCTTTTCTTGTTCCCGGGAGCAGGCGAGGAAGGGAGGGGACAATTAAAGTCTCCTCCAAGAACAACAAAAGAAGAGGTGCATAAAAAAGGGTACAACACTTTAAAAAGGGACACTCGGTCAAATTTAGATTGAGGTGCATAAATGTTGATCAATCTCAAAGGTAGAGAATCCCACCTAATATCCAACACCAAAGCTCTGCCAGGCAGGATCTCTAGCTGGTGTATCACTGTAACATAAGAATTAAAAAAACAAATTCCAACCCCGCTACATTATTCACTTCCCAAGGACCAAAAACTATCACCCCCATAACCAGCCAGCAGTGGCAGCAGCCACCTCCTCAGAGGAATGCAAACGAGTAACCTGAAAAAAAACACAATCCATATTCTCAGATAGAAAATGAGAATAAGTTTTACAGGGGATTTAATACTGTTAGCATTTAAAGTTGCCACGCGAAAGGAAAAAGAAACCATAAAAAAGGTCAGGGAAAAAGTCACTTAACTTTACTAGACGCCCTAGTGATCCGTCCAGTTTTACCATCCGGAGGCCTCGGGCCTACCTGTCCCTCCACAGTGTCCTGACACACAGGCTTAGGAGGGGTATAAGGAGGCCCAGGCATCTCAGATAGAACCTCTGTACCCTCAGCCAGAACAGTAAAATTGTTAGGATCAACAAATGAAACATCAGGAACAGCCAATGCCAATTTTTTACCTAACTTCCCCTTCCCTTTAGCCACCTTACCCTTTTTCCCACCAACCCCTGAAAAACCAGCCAGCAAGGAATCATCCCCTCCCACAGAGTCAGTCCAGAGAAAAGCCTCACCTGACCCCATCCCAGACCCGTCTGTAGTCTCAAATGTTGGGGCCACCGGGTCACCTGGATCCAGATTAGGCGCAGTGATCCCACTGGACTCAGACAAGGGGGGGGCCACCACAGAGGTGTTGGGCACCAACCTGTCCCCGGCAGGTAGGTCAGGGTGAACTGCCTCCCTAATACAACTATCTTGAATCCCAAAATCAGCCTCAGCTGTATTTTTTGCAGCCAAGGGACAAAGTTCGAAAGTGTGACCTACCTGCTCACATAGGTGACATTTAGAAGCCTGAAAGCAGTGGGCACTAGGATTGCCGGTTTCCCCACAATAAGAACAGGTAAGTACCTCGCAGTTTGTGCGGATGTGAGTACAAGACCCACATTTAAAGCAAACCCGAGGTTGACTAGGATAAAAAAGAAATCCTTTATCCCGCCCCAAAAAAGAGCAATTGGGCAAATGAATCAAATCTGAATCAGTGGAATGAAGTTTGACTCGAAACTTCCAACCCCCATTCCAAAAGCCCTCAGCATCTAAGATGGGTACAGGGTTCCCCTGAACATCACATAACTTATACAGCCAATGCACTATGTCAACAATGTTCACCCTTTCATTGCGAAACATAATTGTGATGACCCTAGAAGCTTGCTTAGAAAGAGGTAAAACAATAAAGTCTGACCAAAATGGGTTTGTTTTTAGAGTCAAATATCGGATCCAAAAGAGCTCCAAAGGGCAGGGGTACGGAAACTAATGTCAAAGGTAAATTCCCCTGGAACATGAATCAGGGCATAGACTTCAGATGGAGAGAAACCCATGCTTTGTTTCAATAACGATTTCCCAACGTAAAACCTGTCAGGAGGGTTGTCTCTAGGACCCACATACCGCAACGTGACAGCGTTCCGTCTTTTAGCAAGCTCCAAAAGTTGTCTGAAATGACTGGCATAAGTGGGCTTAGGCACAGAATCCATAACCGGCCCCTTCAGAACTGAGGAGGTATCTGTAGTGTCAGCAGAGCCCACCAAAAGATCCCCCAAGGGTGCAATAGACTGAAGACAAGCCTGAATGGGAAGAGATGCCTGCAAAACTGAGACTGGAGCAACAACAACAGGAGCAGGGGCAACCCCAGTACTTATCTGAACTTCCTCCGAAGGGACCACAGATCCATCGGCCGGTTTCCACTCAGCCCCCGAAATCTGAATCCAGCCCGCTCCCTGCAGCGCTCATTCAGGAGACCATGACTCTTCCGTCAGCTCTCCCCAGTCTCGAGGGACCGCGTTTTCTCCAGGCGGAGACCTGGGCACAGCAGAAAGCAGCTTACTAGGCCCCACAGCCTCCGTCGCACTCGGGGAGCTCTCCAAACGCTTCCGTTTCCTGTCGTCCTCCGTAATAACACTCCTACGCTCCTGTGCTAGGAGCTCACTAACTCGTAATAGTTCCGTCTCTAAACAACGTTGTTTTTCCCGTAAACTGAGATCAGAAGCATCGGACAACTCCAACGGACCGCTAGAACTGGCAATGTGCTGGCCACCTTGCAGGTGCATTCTAGCTGCCACTTCAGTGGATCCAGACTGGGAAACATCACAGGATACATCAAGACTTTGGGCAATCTCAGCCCTAGGCAAAGCTCCTTCCTCCTCCATGGCAGAGAGTGAAATGACCTCCTCCAGCAGCAGCAGGGCCCCCTACCGACAAACAGTAGGGGAATTTCCCCGGTGTCCTTGCCAAATTTCTCCCATTCACTAAAAATACCACCTACAGCTGAATCTGGCTGAATGTCAGTTGGCATTCATCTGTAGCCCCCTCCCCCGGGACAAGGCTGAAAATAGACAGAATTGTCTAGTCCTCCTTTCCCGGTCAACAAAAACTAAACTAAAATAAACAGTGCTTTGAGGAGTTTTGATGTAGTTACTTATCAGAAATTGAACTGTAGCAGATCATGAGGGTCAGGATCTAGGTTACTTGATAAGAAACCAACTAAGAATGGAACTAAGGAGTTCTGGAGCTTGGCAGTGATGCTGAGGTTAGTGATGTGGGTATTAAAGAAATTCACAATGTGTGGAAGGGAGGTGATAAGAAGGGGTTCCAGATTTTATCGATTTGCTCTTAAAACCTCCATTTCAAACAAGGGTTCAGCCTCAGATCAGTATTTGCTGGAGCAATGTTTTTCTCCCAGTAGTTGTGGTAGTCCACTTTTGCTTTAGCTACTGCTGATTTACTTTGATTACAAAGTATTTTAATAGTACTATCTGTCATTGAGGAATCTGGTCTTTCTAAATCTGTACCAAGTGGTATCCCTTTTTGAGATCAATCCAGAGATCTCATTAGTGATCAGAGGTTATATCCTTTGACCATGTGCAGTAGATCAAGATAGGATCCAAGGCAGTGTCTCAATTTACTGCATAACAAAGGGATTTCTTGACATTAAAAATACCTTGTTTACAGAAGGAACTCGATTTGACACAGCCCCGCACAAAAGATTAATAAACAAATTAGCCAGCCTGGGAGTGGGTCCCAGGGTGGTAGCCTGGGTAAAACACTGGTTGGACAACAGGACACAGTGGGTAATAGTAAATGGAGTCCACAGTGACGAAAGGAGGGTTACTAGTGGGGTACAGCAGGGTTCAGTACTTGGGCAGATCCTTTTTAATGTCTTTATAAGTGACATTGCAGAGGGACTGGAAGGGAAAGTATGTCTCTTTGCAGATGAGACACAGATCTGCAACAGGGTTGATACACAAGGTGGGGTGGAAAAGATGAAAAGGGACTTGGCAAGGTTGCAGGAAAGGTCAAATGTATGGCAGTTTAGATTCAATGCAAAGAAGTGCAAAGTAATGCACCTGGGAAACAAAAACCCAGGGAAAGAGTACACAGTGGGGGGGGGGGATACTGACAACAACAAAAATGGAAAGGGACCTTGGGTAGTCATATCAGATGACCTAAAGGTGGTCCAGCAATGTGAGAAGGCACTAAAGAGGGCTGGGGGAATACTGGGATGCATGGGGAGAGGCATCACCAGTAGAAAACAGGAAGTTGTTGGCCCTCTGTACAGACAGTTGGTCAGACCACATCAGGAGTACTGTGTACAGTTCTGGAGACCCCATCTCCACAAAGACATAGACAGGGTGGAGGCTGTCCAGAGGAGGGCAACCAAAATGATGCGGGGTCTGCATCAGAAGACATATGAAGAAAGACTAAAGGAACTATAGGTGTATAGCCTCGAGGAAAGGAGGGACAGGGGGGACATGATAGAAACTTTCAAATACCTCAATGGAATCAACAAAGTCCAAGAGGGTAGCATCTTTTAGAAAAAGAGATGTGCAAAAACAAGGGGGCACAATTTGAAGATAGAGGGGGGGACGGCTCAGAGGTAACATGAGGAAGTATTTCTTCACAGAGAGGGTTGTTGATACATGGAACAGCCTTCCTGAGGAGGTCGTAGAGTCAAAAACAGAGGGGGAATTCAAGAATGCATGGGACAGACATAAGGCAATTCTAGTCGGGGGTAGGAAGAAGTAGGCTATTGGTTAACTAGGATCTGCAGCTTATCCATTAGGTAGGGAAATGGGCAGACTAGGTGGGCCAAGCGGTCCTTATCTGCTGTCAAATTCTATGTTTCTATAATTCTATGTTTCTGTGTTTCTCTGTAGTATTCTGCAATATTGCATTGCATCCTAGCCATCTCCACTGTATGTTTTCATTGCAGCATATTTGTTACATATGTTATGAAATTCACTGACAGATAATTTGTACTGAGGGAATAAAGCTTATACAGTCATATCCTATTGCAGAAAAATTTGTCCAGTGTATCAAGTCATATACTAGATTCCTAATGTTTATATGAAATAGTTTCAGATATTTGCATATTGGATGGATGGTAAAGCCACATGGAGGCAATACAGAGTGAGTTTCAAAGGATAGATTAGAGCCAGTGTTCCATGGAATGTTGACACACTGTAGAAGATAGACCAAGATAAATTTGTAGGGATTCATACTGAACAATCGTTTGTAGTATGTCCTCCTAATTTCACAGCTGGGTAGCGCTCAAAGAAAGTTTCATTTCTCTATTGAAACAGAAAAACATTTGCATTTCAAAGTGCAAAATGTTTGGCATTCCTCCCACAAACCAGCTGATGTATGGGTAAAAAGTTCCACAATTTTCTAAGAATGGGACTTGGGGATATTATTTACTGGAAATGTGGAGCAAATAAAAAAAAGTCTGCAGGTCCCATACCAATCTATTAACATCTGTATATATACATATCTGTTATACATTCATCTGGACTTGAGCTGTTAGCAGCTCAGTACATCTTTCTGGTGAACCTTTTGAAATACATAAATAATACAAAAAACAAGGCTGCGTCAGCATGTGGTCTGAAAATAAAACAAAATGGTAATATTAAATGCATGCTTAAAATAGAAATTAGAGCTAAAATCAATGTTTCAACCATAGGTCTTCTTCAGGAATTATCTAAAAGAGAGGGAAAAAAACCCACTGACTTTGCTTTTTTATCTTCTACATAATTTCTGAAGAAGAGCTGATATTGAAATGTCAATTTTAACTCTATTTTCTATATCCAGCATGTACTAAATATTACCATTTTAATTTGTTTTCAATTAATACAACATATTTTTTCAAGCCTAATTTTTTCTAAGTTCTCATACTTTTCTAAGTTTCACCAGCTTTGCAAACTGCCATGAATGTTGCAGATTTGTTTTCTAGATTTGCTCAAATGAATGTGAGTACTGCAAAGTTCACCCAGTCCTACAGTTGCCAAGTATAATGTTAGTGGGGCAAGTGACCATCCTAAAGGTCACACAGCAAGTCTGATCTGTGGCAAGTAGGTTTTCAACCTGTGAGCTCCTCTTTTACTTTAGTATGCTCTAACCATTTGACCACTCACCTCATTTCTGCACTACATTTCATTTTTGTTAAGTTATGATACCTGTTTTTAATGCAATTTCTGGTGGTAGCAGGTCCCTAACACTGCTGCAAGCTGTCTGCTGTCTGCTGTGGTGCTAAGGCATAGTGGGCTATGGCTCTAATACTGGGAAAGCCACAGTAACACTGCTATTGCAGATTATAATGGCCAGACCTTCTGTTTTTTTCCTCATTAAAAAGGAAACTGTCTTTAGAAAAGTGCTACTCCTTTTCCCTAGGCAGGTTAAGGGGCAAGGAGGAGCATTAGGGACATTCTTTCTGTATCCTGAGTTTGAAGTAGAAGCGTGATGGAGGTAAAATGTATATGAGATCATCCCAGCTATGGTACATAGGATGAGATCACCACTTTGTTGTTCACAGATCCCATGCATTATCCTCCGTGCTATCTATTTTTCTAGTGGTTCATGTTTGTTGAATATGCCAAAAAGTGACATATGTTGGTATATTTAAAGAGCCAGTGGAACCAAAACAGACAGACAGGAAAATAATTTTAAGTAGTAGTTAGTTGTAACTTTTTATATCTGAAGTATTTGTCTTTTTCATTTTGCTCATCAGAAAGTCTTCTATGTGATATTAGAAAATGGACTTTTTATTTGGAGGCATCTGATTGGCTGGTACCCATTCCACAGGGGTACATTAACTTTCAATAGATGCCCACCAAATAAAAAGTGCCAGCCAAAACCTGCCTTATGCCCAGCCAAGTATCCTTGTGCCCAGCCTGCTTCATCATTGGCTGAAGCACTGGGTACAAAATGTCAAACTGCCGCCATTTTTTTTCAACATCTAGCAAAAGTCACGCCACCACCACCACACACACAGTCATTACTTGGATGACATAGCAGCCAGTAAGCAAGAAAAAAAATCATACTTCTTTTGCCAGCTGTAAACCTATCTCTCAATTTTTCCCCATCCTAACAAAAGTGACTGCTGCCTCCCGCTCACTCAGTTTCAGGTTGTTTTTTTGTAAATAGTAACGGCAGTGCGGTTTGCATTTTATCACCCGCGCGTTCAGTGAACCAATTTAAAGTTGGATCGGTGAAAAGAAATGCTCGTTTAACTTTCCTTACAGCCTTAGAGGTATGCTTGCTTGTGTTAATCACTGATTTCATACACACATTCAGCACCAGCACTGATGTTTTCAGCCCACCAGCTCATCGTCTGAGCCCTGACTTCTACACACATCCAATCAGTATCTCGAATGAATGAATACTTGCGCTTGCTGTATCTCTAACTAAAGATAGTAGCGGTTGCCCCTGATGCTTTCCTATGTCACCAAAATTAAGATAAACCCGAAAACAACGATCGCTACTTACTCCGTCATCTTCTTTGCCTGCTCAGTCATGAGAACACCCGTAACTGTTCTGCTGCATTCTGATTCGTAGCGCTGCATGCAGGAACAGGGAATCATTTAAGAGAAAATAAATGTACTACAAGGTGGAGGAATGGAAACAACTTTAAAGAAAAATAGACTGAGACTGAAAACGGAAACGGAAGTGTCTGTGTGGGAAGCAGGAAGTGTTCTGTGTGGAGGCGGTAACCTTGACAACCAGCTGCAACCATTTACAGAGGCCCTTCTATGACAAAGCGTCCTCTGTAAAAAAAACATATTTTAATGCAGATGGAGGAACTATTTGATTGCAAAATGAATCAAACAGCTAACAATTTTAACATGTAATCATAAAGTTTATTTGATTTCAAGTACATATAATACACTGGCCCATTTTCTAAGCGCAATAATACCCTCCAGGGTGGGCGGTATGGGCAATACCAGACCTTCCAGGGGCTATAAGGCCCTCCGCCTGTGGCGTCGGGCCTCATTACGCCCCTGGGCGGTCCGGTATTGCCCAATACCGCCCACCCTGTCGGGTATTATTGCTTACATATTGTGCTGGATGCATGGAACAGCTCTTAGCCTGGCAGCTGACATATCTAACTATACTTCTCCACACTACATAATCAGCAATATGATCTCATGACAGTGACATCTCAGGTGAATGACCTAACAGTCACTCACATTATGTTTCTAAATGGTAGTGACATCACTGTCTCAATGCTAATGATGTAGTGTGGGGCAGTACAGCAGGATACGTATGTCAGCAGCCAGGCTAAGAGTTGTTCCAAACAATCCTAGAATCATATTATAGAATCATAGAAGCTTGATGGCAGAAAAGGACCATACCGGCCCATCTAGTCAGCCCTTTTTTCCCCTACACCTCCCCCTTCCTGTCAGCCCCCGCCCTCCTCCCGATACTCAGCCCCATATGCTTGTCCCATGCCTACTTGAATTCTTCCACCGATTTAGCCCCCACCACTCCATCTGTTAGTCTTTTCCAGGGCTCCAGCATCGTTTCTGTGAAGAAACACCCTCTCACATTGCCCCTGTATCTTTTTCCTTGCAGTCTGAGGCTGTGCCCTTTAGTTCTGCCCCCCTCCTTCTTTCTAAGTAAACCCTCTTCTACCACTTTATTGAACCCCTTTACATATTTAAAAATTTGAATCATGTCTCCGGTTTCCCTCCTTATCTCCAGTGTGTACAGATCCACCTCCTTACACCTCTGCTCGTATGACTTTCCTTGCATACCTTACACCATCTACTAATATCAGGTAAACAATCTTCTAATTAAACAAAGGGAAAAGAAAAAGTACCTCAGCTATAAAAGGTAATGGTTGACTGCTTTTAAAATCTAATATTAGTTTTAGGCAGCACACTGGCTCTGTAAAGTTCAATTTTGAGATACAATATATCTGAAATATATTATGTTTCTGTATTGAGAGCCTGGGTTTAGCAGTAAGTGCTGTGGAGCTCATTGAGTAGCCCCATTTTACAAACCAACATAACAGAAGTATTGTAAATGCTCACATATACAGCATGTCTAGTTTTTTGTCACTAAAAATAGGCACCAAGAAGGGAAGTTGACTAATCTACATGGATGACATAGTTGCAGGATTTACAAAGGTTGGCTTATTAATGAAATTGACTTATAGGTGAGTACACATAGTATAGTTAAATACTGAGGAGTAATTTGCATGAGGAATTTTCCAGTACTGTGCACTGCAGCATGATATCTAGAAATCTTAGCTCTGACAGTTTTGTATTAGGTTTATTCAACATGTGTGAACATGTATTAAATGATATTAAAAATTGTTAGGTAGAAAAATCCAAACTGAATGATGATGAAAGACTGGAAACTAAAGCAGAATAATGTTGCATTTCTTTGCGTGTGGTGGGGGGGCACTAAAGTTCACAACTACATCAAATATAGAATCGTACCAGCAGAGGAAGGCCTTATGGTCTATCGCGTCTGTCTAGTGCAAATGTTCATGCCCTCTTGAGTGTGATGTTCATACAATCCCTCTCCCAAACCACTTTAGCCATCCCCTTTTGCCTAGCCCATCCTTTAAGTTCACCACAATTTTTGTATTGAGTGAAGTCTCCAGAAGCTGATTATACCTCTTCACCACCCTTTCCATAAAATAGTACTTCATAGTGTCTCTCCTGATCTAATCTCCACCAATTTGCTGCAATTTCCTCTAGTGGTATTACTACCACTGATCTTGAACAGTTCACTTGAGTCCACTTTATTTTTGCCATTCATGTATTTAATGTGTTAATTATGTTTTCCCGCTCCCTCCTCATCTCAGTAAATAAATGTTGAGACTTTCCAGACTCTGTTCATACATCTTACAGTATGTGAGTCTAAGATTAAGCCTTGTCAAATATAGCAATGGAATTGTCTTTTACTATGCCTGTGTATTGCATGGTCTGAATGAGGTTAGTTATACCAGGAGAACTTTGGAGCTGTCAATCCAGAAAGTCAAATTTATAACACTCTTTCATGTGATACTGTTGCATACCCTCTTTGAGATATTTGTAGGTCTGAATGCAAGGCTCTGCTGACTGCAAAATATAGACAGGGGATATGGGAGACAAAGTAAGGATTAGTGTTTAGAGTATAGGCTTAAGAACAAGCAGGTTCAAGTTCAAGTCCTGTTAGAGATATTTACATGCTGTGGGACCTTTGTACTCTATGTGAGGCCAAACAGGCTAAATGCATAACAGCAGTGTTCATTTACACTGATGTATGCAAACTGTTTTGGTTTGTTCATCAAATGCATTGGTATTTAAATGTTTTGGTTTGTATGTGTGGTATATTGCTTTATAAAAGATTGGCTTATACCGTACATGGTACCTAACATAAATTTACATCCTACATAGTGTTGAGAGTATTGAACCCAAGCAGGAAAAGACCTGGAAGTACTGATCAGCAGCAGTTTTGTTTCTATCACTCTATTTCACATAGTTCCATCTTTGACCCATCAGAGCCCAGCCCCCCTGCAATGAAGCATTTCACTGTTTTGAAGCTACTGTCAAGTAGTATCCACCCTCAAATACAAGTCACACATCAAATTAACTGTTATTAATAAAAGCCTCCCCCAAATATAAGCCCTGGTTTCCAATGTAAGACTCGTTCTATGTTTGAACAGAATCATCATCTTTGACAACTGTAATACTGTCCTGTGCTTTTTTTTCAATATCACTAACAACTGCAGCTGTATTCTGCTACTGTGCTGGTGCTTCATATTCACAAACTTACTCTCGCTCCCTGACAGAGTGCTGCAGTATTTGCAAATTCATTCGCAGCACGCCATTCGCCGTTCATTGTTACTTTAGCTAGCAACCCAATAACCTAACAACCCATGTTATAATTTCCCTTACCAGTCTTGCAGATGCCCATTCCATATTGCGATACAATGATTTAGTCACAGGTCTGAGTCAGCACTGACTGTATACAGACTGTATATGTGGAAACTGACTGATGCCATGGAGCAACTTTCTGGGTTGTTACCACATGGTACTGGTATGTTGCTACCACGTGGTAGCAACCCATTCACTGTAACAACAACATGAAAGGATAATGTACTGCAGATTACAAGTACTTTTTATTCATGTTTTTGTGTTTTTTGGCTGCAAATTAGTTATTGGAAACATAATGAACAAAAATAAATGCTCAGTCAACTTCGTCCTCGCTGTCTGGCTTGGTGTCTACTTCACTGCCTTTTGAGTTAGCATCTGCTGCATCATCCTCTTCCCCAAAGTCCAATTCTTTCTCCTGGGATGAACTACAACTTGTGGGTGACTTGGAACCTGGCAAGAAAATAAAAAAAAAGGTTAGTACATTGGTCAATGTAATGTGGCATTGTTATTGGGGGCCTGAAAAATTACCATGTAGTGTCACCAGCTTTTTTTCAATTGCACCTCAAGCTTCAAATGCCATTCTGTCTTCTCGGGTACACTGAATGACATCAAGATCAGTGGATGTTATCCCACACACTTGGAATGACTTTACTATGTTTTCCTTAGTGACAGCCTCCCAGGCATCCTTGACCCACTCCAACATTTTTGATTTTGATGGTGCTCTGGGGTTCCTGCTTGCAGTCTTTTCTCGCTCCTCAGTAGCTAGCCACAGATCATAGCATTCCCTATAATGGGTTTTGAATGGGGCATTCCATGACATGTCAGTGGGTTGTAGCACCTTGGTACACCCACCCAGGATGGCAGCCATTATGGTGGTTTTTTTCTTGAGGAGTTTTTTGACAAAGGGAGAGATGTGGCAAAGGAATGTGTCCCAAACAAGCATTCACTTGCTGAATACTATTCCGCCCCATACTGACTCAACCCACTGCAATGTCAAGTCCTTATTCATCCAACTAGTTTTGGACATTGCTACGATAACACCTTGAATGCCATTGACTTCTTTGGGCATTCGTTTTCCTTTTAGGACCACAAACAGGGGCAGTTTGAGCCCATCGGCCACTGCTATCAAACAAACAGTGATCCTCTGCTTTTTGTGGCCAGTAGTCATAAGGGGCGCTGATTTGGCACCAATCAAGCACTGTTTTCTCTCTGGGCATGTCAGCCCAGACAGCAGTCTCATCCATATTACCCACTGCATTAAATTTAATATTGCGGTTCTTGAACTGTTTGGTGCAGAAGTGGACAATGTCAGTAACTTTAGTGATGTAGTCTTTAGGCAGTCTTTGCCCAGTAGTGGTTTGCTGACACATTTTTAACCCCCACCTAGCCAAGAAGCAATCTACCCACCCACAGCTGGATTTGAAGTTGGGGTTGTGGATCAAGGAAGTGGCTCTCAAAGCTATTGCTTTCCTGGTTACCCATAGGTGCTGCTCCCTCTGTAGCACAATCCAGTTAGTAAGATCAGTCTCCTCAGTAGGTTAAGAGGGCTTTCGACTGGCACCCTGATGCCTTCTCTGTTTGCAGTTAGTTTCTGAGCTGCCAGCTTCACTCAGCATAGCCACAAGCCTCTCCTTGCTTTTTTGCCACTCTCTTATTTGTTTCTCATCCAGTTTCAAGGCTTCTGCAACCAGCCTATTACCCTCATGCTCAGCTCAGTTTACAACATTTATTTTAAAGTCTAAATCGTAACTTTTACATTTGACCATGCTGGAAAACAACAATACCATGCACCACCCTCAGCAAAAGCACAAATGCACAAGTGACTGGCTTACATGTTTTTTATTTGAATGCCAATCAGTGTCTTAGCCTGCTGTACCAGTTGAATGGGCCTTAATAGAAGCCCCCAAATAAAATTTACTGGGTGCTTACTAATATAAGCCACCACCGAATTGTATCCACCCCCAACTTAAAGTCGCACATCAAAAATAAAATTTGTAATAGAAGCCATGGCTTCAAAACAGTGAAATCCAGTATCTGCCAGATAAACACAGAGTAGAGAACAAGCAGCTGAAGATCTTCAGTGCAGCTGCTTGATCAGAAAAGAAAGATTCAGAAGAAGCACACTAGACTCAACCAAATCTGGTCAGAACCAATACGGCTGCAATATGATTGTAGTAATGGTGGTGAGAGAGGTGTAGAGAAAATGCAGTAGTGGAATGATAGATGAATTGGTTAGTGGTTGCTGTGGTTCACTGAAATGATACTGCATCTTGTGGAGATCCTTATACTAGCATCCTAAGTACATGGATATGTCCTGCAGTCATAAATGTCCAGATTTCAAAGCAGGGTCATAAATTCATGCAAATGTCCATAATAATTCATTGCATGGCAGTAGTGACTGAGAGATCATTGTAGCTAATGCATGTAAGAAGTAATGTTTCCATTAGGTGGACAACATCAGTAATGGCACCCCATGTTTTACGATGTCAGCACTACCATTATTAATACATAATTATTTTAAACTGTAATTTCAATTAAGTGCAGTGCAGTGATAGAGGGGAAAACAATGACAGTGGGCACAGGGGAGGGTGGAGGGATATAAACATACTAAGAGTAATACATATATTGGCATTATTTACCCGTTTTCATGGACATTTGCACGTATGTTGCATTCTGCTGTACATTTTGGTCATTCGTTATAGCTGCTAGATATTTTCATGCATTTAGGACATGTAAGCTATTATTATAGACATTTCCATGAATTTAGGATCCTGCTTTGAAACATGTACATTTATAATTGTGATACATTTACATATCTCTACAATTCTGTTTGAACATGGGGATATTTATGGGCTTTCTGTTTGAATATTACTTTTTGGGACACTAATGTATCAACATTTTACTATGGGTTCTTTTTGTACTCCTTGCTACTACTTATGTCATTTTACTATCCAGCTCATTAACCTGCTCTGATATGTATCTGTGTATCCTGCATCTTGTGGAGACCCTTTTAATAGGATCCTAAATATGTTGAAATGTCCTGCAATTATAAATGTCCACATTTCAATGCAGGATCCTAAAATCATGCAAATGTCCATAATAATCCACTTTGTGGCAGAAGTGATGATCACTTTAGATAAAGCATCTAAGAAGTAATGTTTCCATTTGGTGAACAATATCAGTAATGACTCTCCATGGATTATGATGTAAGCAATCACTCCTGCTCCAGTGAAATATTCCTTTGATGTTGGCTGGTTCCTGCATTCAGACATTCCAGAGTCACCATATTATAAGGCTGCTGATGACATCTCACATTATAATTGACATGTGTCTCACAATTATTTTCATTTGCTGTGGATCTGGTACATAATAAAATATTATATTGTGTACTGCAGGTACTAAAAAGTCAAAGAGTGATCCCGCCTGCCTTACTAAATATTCAGTAACCAGAAATGAGTTGAGGGGAAGTCTCACATCTTCTAATAGCAATATTTTCCTAACTCCTTATGTGCGAGTGTTGTGTGCCTCCTCCGGTTGCCAACAGCCCTATATCTGTCCAAATCTGGTTTGTAAATAAAAAATACAGCTACAGAAGTTATCATTGTGTTTCTCCTCCCTTTTTCCATTAAAGTTGCTGGAGGATGATGTCAGTATACCAACCAAGATAGTGGTGTTACATAACATGCAGATCCACTAGTAAACTGCTGCCATTAAGAATCTTACAGAACTAATTTCTGTAAATATGTATATTTGCAAAATGTATAATTATGTTCCTTTGATGTACTGTATTGCTGTATATGACTATTACTTTTGTAATGCTGTTAATTACTATTTAATTTTTTTCGATTGTACTATACTCCATACCTCACCCCCAGGACACATCTGGAAATTAGCTGGTTGTGCGTCACTGCGTACCCTGGAAAAAGCATACCATAGCTGTTTCACAATGCACAATTGTGAGTGCAGTTATTATGTAAACCTTGTGTCACATTTGTGTTCTAGGCCTCTGGTATATGACCACATTGGTTACATGAACGCACTTGACTCTGCCTCATGCTTCAGTGCATACCCAGGAAAATGCATGACAAAGCTTGTTCAATATGTATAAATGAGACTGCACTTATTCTACAAAATTGAGTTTCACTTTGCATGATCAGCCTCTGATATACGCTAACCTGTGTTAATGAACACTTACCTCTGCCATGTGCCTCAGTGGCTACCCAGATAACTGATTCTGATCCTGTAGCCCCCCCCCCCAGCCGGCCACCGGCAACCCAGGCTCATTAGAACCTGGGTCACCAGCATAGGGTGAGGTAAGTCATTTAACAGCGCCTCAGCCCTCAGCACCACTGGGCCAGCTCCAGTCTCTCTTTTTGACTATCTTTTCTATTAAATATGTGCCTCTGTGCATTTGTTCCAAGCAGCTAGGAGGAGCACAGTAGCACTTACTCCCTGCATGTCTTTCAGTTCTCTTATATTACTATATCCTCCTACTGCTGAGTACATTAATGAATTTGAAGTGTATAAATGTCGAAGTTAAGAGTATAGGAATTTCCCCAGCGTCCTGGCCAAATTACCCCCGCTCACTAAAAAAAAAAAAAAAAAAAAAATACCAACAGCTTAATCTGGTTCAATTTCAATTGGTTACCACCTGCATCCCCTTCCCCCCTGGTCACCCCTGAAAAAGGGACTTCTAGTCTCAGTGGGCCCATAGTACTTGGTCAACAAAATTCAATAAATAAATAAATACATATATACATAAATAAACACCTCTGCATTGCAGTTCTCTAAGCTGTGACATTGGGCAGATGCAGGACCCAACAGAAAATGAGATATTCTGTCTATTGAGATATTGTATCAGGCTTTCCTAGTGAAATAGTTGTATTAGTTTTTGTTGACCTGGAAAGGAGGACTAGGCAACTCTCTATTTTCAGCCTCGTCCTGGAGTGGGAAGGGAAATACATATAGAAATCAACGGAAACTGAACCAGATTAAGCTGGTGGTGGTATATTTTTATGGAATGGGGTAAATGTGTCCAGGACACAGGTAAAAAAAACTGTAAAATAAATAAATAAAGCAAATCCATCAAGGTGTGATTGTAGTACCATGGGATAAATGGTGGTAAAGGGTGTGTGCTGTTGCTGATGTTAGTGCAAGCAATGCATTATTTAACATACTGTAGAAGCAACAAGCCCAATTAATGCACGCCCATCCTACCAGCAATGTTAAGATATGGAATCCATTATTGTCCAGTCTTGTATTTATTATCTCTGACTCACAGGTCTCAGCTCTCTTTAGATTGATGTTAGTGACAGTTACAGCATGTAAAGGAATCCATCAACTGAAAAGTAACATACCTAGGGGCAGTGTGGCTGTAGCTACTTTTTGGTAGAATTTGGAAACTTGAAGGTTGTAGATGAGGCCTGTATTTTTAAGATGAAGTTTTCCAGGGACTGTGTCTGTAGGTGTTGGAAACTGAGGTAGTTTTTTCTTTCCTTCACCTCAAAGGGTATAGAACTGCAGCAAGACTTTCTTTCATTAATGCAGTCATCTCGATAGCTTGCCTACTGAATCTGCTGCTTCTGTTGAAGACAAAACATGGTGCTGGCAGAGTGACTTGGTACAATAGCACTGAGCTGCTGGTTTTGGTTTCTGGTTGGGATTCACAGTCAAGTGCCTGCTATGAGTCACCTGCTCTTTACATACACAAGGCTAGATGGTTGCTTCATGCAGATGAGCTTCCCTCGGTGGAAAAGCAAATGCCAGAGGTAAGAGGACATATTTCAGTTCAGTTGCACTGACCTTGTTAATTGATGCAGCTGGAATTAGACTGTTCAGAGTAGTATCACAGCTCCATAGTCCTGTGTGGTCATCAGCATGCAAGGGTGATATATACAAGATAGTGGGTATATGGGATTAAAGGACACATAATGAGAGAATAATGACTCCCCTTCCAGTATTTTTATTACACCCTTCCTAGTTATACTGAGCCTGCCGTTTCAGATGGCAGAACAAAGAATGTTTGCTGTTCTTCATTAGGTATCTCAGTCTACTCTGCACTGGCTTTCAGTCAATCTGGGGCTCCAGGGCTTTTGTGAAGACACAGGATGGGCTATCAGAGGCTTATCAGAGTTCTGAAAACAGACTATACTACATTGGTCTGTCCTGTTGTGTAGAAAGGGGAGGGTTAATGTTTGTATCTCTCAGTCTTATAAGTCCCTGAGAATATGCTTGGTAACTGGCTTTGTTTAAGATTGATTCTGAGCATTATTAACCAGCTGAAGATCTGGAGTGGGGATTTTCCTAGAATAGTCTAGATACCAGGGAAATAAAATATTTTTGGGGGCCATGATCGGTGGGTGGGGGGCCACTAGACACCAGGGAGGGATTGGAGTTTTTGCCTCTTTTTTACTGGGACCCATGGGCTGTGATTCCAGGGTGGGGTGATGGGAACCACTAGACACCAGGGATAAGGGATTTTTTTACTTGGGACCCACAATCAGTGGGGTGGGGGGCACTAGACACCAGGAGGGTCCAAGGATGGATTGGAGTTTTTTTTAATTTATTTATTTACTGGGACCCCTGATCAGTGGGGGGATGGATTAATGAATTAAACTACTGTTAAAAAATTCCTCAGAACTGACCACTGGCAATGATCCATTCTGCAGATTTTTTCCCACAGTTTAATAAATTAACCCACAGTCTGTATATTTATTCTGCAGTTTTAAGGTGGAATTTCCATGAAAGTTATGAAAATGATTTCCAAACTTGTGTGGAACTGAATTCATACTTTCTTGGAAATTCTGCTGGCAGCATTTTTTACCACACACCCCTATACATGGGGGGTTTAGCAGACTAAAAATTGGGGTACAAGACACTCCTGCAGTATCCCTCACTCTAGTCACTCCTAACCTCTTCCACTCTCCCATATTCCATGTTAAAGAAGAGATGGAGAGTTGTACATACCTTAAGCTATTCACTCTGGGGGACATTCAATCTCTCCAGATGATAGTGTTGCCTTCGTACCTTTGCCTATAGTGATGCCTCCCATTGCAGGTCCCAAGTGGGTGTGGTATCAAACTGAAGGCTTGATCTCCTCATATGTATGGTTGGCAGTATAGCCTAGAGGTTAGAGGAACAAGGTGTGCACAAGCTTGATATATCCAGCAGACCAGACCTGAGTTTGATTCTCACAGTCTCCACTTGCACCCTGTGTGACTCTGAGCAAGGCACTTAACCATCCACTGCTCCCAGGTCATCCCTGAAAACAGGCACTTGTGCCTAGTGGGCCTTACTCGGTTACCAAAGACTAAAATAAAATAAAAAAACAAATATTTACTCACTACTCTACTTCATTGTATCTATGACAATGCTCAATTGTGTGCTGCCCAAGTTAGTGTCTAGATCAATATATCATATCTTTTATTTATTTGTTAGTTAGATAATTTGTTGATTCGTTCAACTGAAAATCATTAAGAAACAACGCAAACATTTTACAATCTATAGATAGTTAAAATGTACATAATCATGCAACACATACATAAGTAAAATATGATCTTCCTTAACAACATTTGTGCAAACATTTTTCTTGAGGTTTTATCAGGTAATAAATAACTCTGAAATCAGACGGTATACATTGTATGGAGAATAATATATCCTGCAACAATTATAATAGACCTCAAAGTTAATTATCAGCTATTCCATACGTTTACCATAAAACATAAAAAATTATCTCAACTGAAAAAAGTTATAATACCGCCATAATGAGAAGGAGTCCATGCATTGTTTTTTATATTTCTTTTTCTCCTATGTGGAGCAGGCTGGCAGGTCATCCAGTAGCAGGTGCCCATACCCCAGGACCCATGTCCATCAGCGACTCACTCTCCCTATGCAGGCTGGCACATGAAGTATCCCCCCCCCATGGGGGACCTAGACCCAATACCTGGAGGGTGCACATCTTCAGGTCCTGGGGCGCAGGGCATGTTCATCAGCTGCCATGACTACCCAGCAATTTTCCACCATTCTTTTTCTCCCCTGCCAGTGCAGGACATGCAATGATATAAGTGCACTTTATGTGCCAACATCTGTCCTGCTCTAGCCCCCTTCTATGCGCCGCACCTATAGAGCCTCTGACTTCCATCAGGGTCTGCAACAGAGCAACATGCATCTTTAACCCACCCCAGAGAGAGGAGAGGAGAGCTGTCGCGGGATGCTCAATCCTCTCCCTCCCCACAAACCCACCCGATGGCCTGAGTCTGTTCCCGAACCTGGGTCACCAGCGTGGCACGAGGTATGGCATCCAGCATGTCAACACTCAGCACCACTGGGCTGGCAAGTCGATGCATTGAAACAAATGTTCAAGGCTCCTTTAGCTCTGCAGTCCATGAGTCAATATGTATGACAGGTTCCTTTTCATATTCAGAGGTCCATACAGTTATTTAGCACAAACATAAAAGTTGGTCTAGATATGTAAGAAAAATCATGTTACTAGCAAGTGCTAGGCTTAATATTCCCACAACATGAAACTGGATCCAAAAAACAGATATTTGGTCCTCAGACATTTGAAGGAATATATCAATCAGAGAAACCTTGGTCAACAACAGCTCAAATATTAAGAAGGCATATTTAATTAAATAAAAAACTTTGATGCTCAACAAATTTTAATAAATAAATAAATTCTTACTCATAAGGTGAAAACCTCAGTGCTGCAAGCTCCCACCTGATTCAAGGGTTCTTATTTGCTCTACATATTGAAAAGCTTGCACAAAATGAAAATTCAAATACCATTCCATTTAAATCAATTGTTCTTAGGTTCCGAGGAGTCAGGAGTCCATAGAATAGTATGAACCACATATAAAATCAAAGCCAAGCTACAGCAGGTGTCCTTCATTAACAGCACCAAAGATTTATAAAACGTGAATTCCACATCAGAATTTTTCCAAATGCCTTCGGCAGCCATTCCTGACCAGGAGTCCTGGCATGAGGTCCAACAATTCAATTATGTTTCTTTTTACAGTGCCTCTCATAACTAGAAGAAGGATTAAGACTTAGTTTGGCTAAGCAGATTTACTGTGTGGTGGTGTTTTAATTTTTTACTCACAGGGATTGCTACTGTTTGTTGCTAACATTTCATTGCTTTATTTTTTCTCTGATTCAAATTGTTGTTGCTGGTATACCTTCTTCTGCATTATTACAAGGTGTGCCTACAGGTGTGTGCTAACAGATTACTGCTGTAATCTTCTGAGTCAAGTATCTTTTGCAAGGTATATCTTCTGTTACTGCTTTATTTTTCTCTGGAGCAAAGTGTTTCTTACAGGGTATATCTTCTGAAATTACTGTATTACAGGTGGAGCTACATTTTGTGACTTTTTATCATTGGGCTAAGCAAAATTACTGTTTGACACTGTGTTTTATTTTATTCTTGTTTGTTGAAAAGGTTTGTTGTCTCAGAGGTGTTTCAGTCTCCTTCTCACATTGAAGAGCTAATTGCTTTCCTCCACAGCTCTTCCAAAGGATTAGGTGTGTATGTGGAGAGTGGAGCTGGCAAACTGTCAGTAATTTCCAACAGAAAGAAGGGTTAAAAGTCAGGTTAGTTGATATCTTGGAGGTAGAAGACTTGGTTTGCTGGCCAAGGCACCTAGCTTCACCTGAGCTCTTTCCTTCTAAGACTGCTTGAAAGGCAGAGTAAGAAACTTACCAGAGCAAGGGAGAAGGATTAAGACTTAGTTTGGCTAAGCAGATTTACTGTGTGGTGGTGTTTTATTTTTACTCACAGGGATTGCTACTGTTTGTTGCTAACATTTCATTGCTTTATTTTTCTCTGATTCAAATTGTTGTTGCTGGTATACCTTCTTCTGCATTATTACAAGGTGTGCCTACAGGTGTGTGCTAACAGATTACTGCTGTAATCTTCTGAGTCAAATTGTCTTTTGCAAGGTATATCTTCTGTTACTGCTTTATTTTTCTCTGGAGCAAAGTGTTTCTTACAGGTATATCTTCTCTGAAATTATTACAGGTGGTGCTTTACAGGTTTTACAGTTTTATCTAACATTAGGATAAGCTTTCAGGGTTACTGCATTTGTTGTTGACTGATTGTTTCTGCTCTTACCTCCTTGTTCTTTCGTCCGTGGTTCTTCTTTTTAGGCAGGGAAGGGCCCAGCCACCCACCCATCCCCAACCACCCGCTACACTCCTTTATAGGGTACCACAGTTGTGACATTTCCTGTGGCAGAGCAGGAAGGGGCGGATCAGTGGGGCCTCCACAAGGTGATCTCATTTACAGGGCACTAGTAATTTAACTTGTTATAACAAGTTAAGCAAAGCACAATTAAACCATTACTTGCATTTTTTTTCCTTCTAATTACTCTGACTAGGTTACAAACCCAGCAACTTATTTGGAATGGATTTCATTAACTGCAGGTACTGTGGAACAATTTTCAGAAGGACAGTCTTACAAGATTTAGGACACTGTCCTACATGCTGGGCCTTTGGAGATCTTAGGTCTCAGCTCCAGGCAGCATGGGCAGAGTGCACGCCTCAAATTTCATATTGAAGAGAAATACATTATAAGAACCACCCGCCATTTCCCCAGCATCCAACAGAAAAACCTCGACCGCAGAGGGTAGTTGGTCCAGGAGGTTGGCAGGTGGTTAGGAGGAGCAAATCAGGTGCCCCATCACTCTCTACTCTCCAACACATTACCTCCAAAAACCATATAAACACTACAAACAGGTATCTGCCTCTATCTCTGAAATCAAATAAAGAGGCAGAAGACACTGCAGAGCAGGACACTGTGGCACAGGAGCTAGCACAACAATACTCACCCAAATCAGGAACCAAAACTAAACAAGCACAAAGGAAATCCAAAAAACTTCTGATCATAGGAGACTCCATGATTCGGGGAGTTGATACCCATCTCCAGCCAGGGGTGATGGTCAGATGTCTCCCAGGTACATCAGCATGGAGAGACACTGACCGCATTACTAAAATTGTTCACAAAGCAGGAGAAAACATTGATGTCCTAGTACACAAGGGACTAATGATCTCGCCACCCGGTCAGTTGTGGAGACCAAGGAACACCTGACTAGGCTGGGTGACAAACTATCATCTATTTCGTCCGGCATCTCCTTCTCTGAGATCCTGCCAGTCTGGGAGAAGGGAGCAGATGGACGGAAGGTCAGAAGAAGGGAGATAGGGGAGCTAAACACGTGGCTCAAGGACTGGTGCCAGGAAAAGGACACAGATTTGTAGGAACTGGCAACAGTTCTGGGAGCGAAAGTTCTTCAAATTTGATGGACTGCATCTGACTAAAGAGGAGTCAGTGCATTGGGGCAGAAGTTTGACGTCTTTGCAGAATATTTAAACTAGCAAATGGGGAGAGGGGTGCAGCATCCACGTCAAATGGGAGGAACACCCCCCCTCAGCTAGTGGTCAAACAGGAATTCAGCGTGTTTGCCATTCATTTGCATCACCAGGTAAGAAAAAGGTTTGTCTCCCCATACGATGCACAGGGTAATGCCAAACTTCACCCAACAACTAACACACCAAAATCTGGCCAATGGAAAATCATGTACACAAATGCTCACAGCCTGGAAATAAGATCCCAGACCTGCAGGCAATTATGTCAGAGGCTAAACTGGACATAGTAGTAATTAGTGAGACGTGGTTTACCAGTAACCACACTTAGGAGACTTCAGTACCTGGCTATGTATTGTCTAGAAGAGACCGAGGTGCAAAAGGGGGGAGGGGTGGCCCTGTATGTTAATGAAAATATCAAAGCTACAGAAATTCAGAATACACATAAGGAGCCAGAAGAACTGTGGGTCACCCTGGAAACAGGAAATGGGACAGCCATAAGAACTGGGGTTGTCTACAGGCCCCAGACCAGAGGAGGACATAGACACATTACTGTTAGAAGATATACAAAACATGACAGCTAAAGGGAGGTTCTGATAATGGGAGACTTCAACATACCAGATACAGATTGGTCAATACCAGCAGGAACATCTGCCAGAACTAGACTCATAGTGGATTCCCTGCAGGGGAGGGCCTCAAACAACTGGTACAGCAACCCACAAAGACAGGGCTATCCTAGATCTAGTACTGACTAACAAAGAAGGGATCACAGATCTCCAGGTAGAAAGGTCACCTGGGGCCAGTGACCATCACATGGTATGGTTCAATTTGGCTACTACATCTAAATCATCCCATTCCAAAGCAAAAATATGGGACTTCAGAGGAGCTGACTTTGATAAGATGGCCAACAGAGGTTAAGCTAGCCCTGGCAAAAAGAAACACAGGTGAGGAGGTACAGGCAAAGTGGGCAAGCATTAAGGATACAATACTTGAAGCAACATCCCATTGTGTTAGACAGAAAAGGAAGTGCAAAGAAGAAGGAAACCACTTTGGTTCTCAAATACAGTAGCAGAAAGGTCAGAGCCAAAAGGCTGGCCTTCAGAAAATATAAGGAACACAGCGGGATGAAGATAGGGAGGCATACCAAACTGCCCTAAGGGAAGCAGGTAAGGCAGTAAGGCAGGCAAAGTCCCAAACTGAGGAAACACTAGCACGAACAGTAAAGAAGGTGACAAGACTTTCTATAGATACATTAGTGAAAGGAGAAAGTCCAGAGGGTATTGCTAAGCTTAATGGAGAAAAGGAGCATGTGGGAGGAGGACCTGTAAAGGCATCTATCCTAAATAGATACTTTTGCTCAGTATTTACTGAAGAGAAGGTAGGGCAGGGCCCACAGCTCAGCATCATGGACACAGGGGAGGGAGGTGAGCACTACTCCCTACAAAAGAAAGGGTCCTACAAGAGCTAAGCTCAGGGTGGATAAGGCAATGGGACCTGATGGCATACATCCCAGGGTACTTAAGGAGCTAAAGGAGGAACTAGCAGAGCCATTAGCAGAATTGTTTAGTGAGTCTCTGAGCACAGGAGAGGTCCCAGAAGACTGGAGAAGGGCTCATGTGATCCCACTCCGCAAGAGTGGTAGCAGGGAGGAGGCAGGGAACTACAGACCAGTCAGTCTTACCTCAGTAGTGGGCAAGATTATGGAGGCACTCCTTAAGGAAAGGATAGTGCAACACCTGGAATCCATAGGAGCACAGGATCCAAGACAGCATGGGTTTACAAGGTCCTGTCAAACTAATCTCATAGATTTCTTTGACTGGGTAACCAGAGTGGTGGACCAAGGGGGAGCAGTTGATGTCACCTACCTTGACTTCAGCAAAGCTTTTGACACTGTTCCACATAGAAGATTGATAAATAAGCTAGGTAGGCTCGGGTGGGTTGAAGTTGGTCAACTGGGTGGCAAACTGGTTGACTGGCAGAAAACAGAGTGGTGGTAAATGGTATACAGTCAGAAGAGATGCAAGTCACAAGTGGGGTACCTCAGGGATCAGTCCTGGGGCCAGTCCTATTCAACATCTTCATTAGTGACCTCGCAGATGGACTAGAGGGTAAGGCTTGTCTGTTTGCAGATGACACCAAGATCTGCAACAGAGTAGATGATCCAGATGGGGTGGGCAGAATGAGAAGGATCTGGATAAACTAGCAGAATGGTCAGAAGAGTGGCAACTGGGATTTAATGCAAAAGAGTGAAAATCATGCACATAGGGAAGAGAAACCCTGGAAGCCACTTATAGGCTGGGAGGAGTTGCTAGCAGTCACAAAGGAAGAAAGAGACTTGGGCATCATCATCACTGATGACCTAAAATCATCAAGCAGACCTCTAAAGCAGTAGAGTAAGGCTAGGGGGTGTTAGGGTGTGATAGTAGGGGGTATCCAAGTCGTAAGAGGAGGCATAATCCTCTGTACAAGACATTGGTTAGGCCCCATCTGAGTACTGCGTGCAGTATTGGAGGCCACACCTTCACAAGGACATTAACCAAATTGAGGCAGTCCAGAGAAGGGCAACCAAAATGGTGCAGGGACTGCATCAGAAGACATATGAGGACAGATTAATGGAGCTCAATATGTATACCCTTGAGCAAAGGAGGAGAGAGGTGATATGATCGAGACATTTAAACACCTTAAGGGCATAAACAAGGTGAAAGAGTCTAACATGTTTAAATATAAGAAAATAGCAGGACAAGAGGACACAGGCATGAGATTAGAGGGAGGCCGATTAAGGGGAATGAGAAATTCTTTTCACAGAAAGGGTGGTAGATGCATGGAATGGCTTACCACAAGAAGTGGTGGCTATGAATACAGTGCAGGGCTTCAAACAGGCATGGGATAGGCATAAGGGAGCAATACAAATGACTATGAATAGATAGGTCACTGACAGAGCAAAGGCCGATGGCACATTTATAAGGTAGAAAAAGAAATGGGCAGACTGGATGGGCCTTGCGGTCCTTATCTGCCGTCAACTTCTATGTTTCTATGTTTCTATCTTGAACAGAGACAAGCTACCATTTAGTATCCGGCTCCATTACTGGGAGTCCTGAGGCATGAAATACTCGATATACCCGTTGGTCATATAACATGCCTTTCCTTGTGTGCAGCTCCTCAGATTTAAATAGCATAAAACTGTACCTGCAGGGTCTGTCAATACACTTGTGAGCCATGCAGATACTTGCAAGAAGCTACACACACTTCTAGGCCTGCAGGCTATATCCATATTGAATTTAAGACCCCTTTTCAGCATTGAATTCCTTAAAAATCTGTCTTGCATTCCCTGGAGACTCTTCTCATCATATCAACTAAAACCTGTTAAATTAAGCAGAAAGAAAACACTTCTCTGAGCACAATAACTTAAGAATATAGACCAGAAACATACAAAAGTAACCCCACCCCGAGGCAACATTGGCATACCTTAAATAAGGCAAAATAACCCTATAGACACCAAAGTACCAGCATAGCTAACTTTTCCATTTAGAATTCATCTGGTTCCATGTGCAGATAATGGGTCCTCACACAGAGACTGGAACTCAGCGGTGCACTCCAAATACCAGTTACTCCTGAGCACCAAATACCTTTGGTTTGCACAGTCCTCCATATGTTTTATTTCTCTCATTCTGGCCCGACATCCAGTACTAAAGGACACAGAAATAAACTTTGCAGGCGGCCGTCATGACTGTTCAATAATGAGCTAAACACACCTCTTTAACATTAAAATTTTAAAGAAAGTAGCACATTTCTGCCAATCAAGTGAAAATATAACACCAGTTTCTTTCATTAAATAATTAAAACTGAAATAAGTAAAAACTTTTTGCGCTGTTAAAGTGCCTTCAGAAATGCAGTCAAGAGTGCCTTTAGAGCACCCAGTACCAGCAACAATTCCAGCTTGCGTCTCCGGGGAGCTGAGAAAAGAATCACATTGGCAAAAGAGATCAAAATCAGCACAGATTTCATTCACCAAATAAAAAATTAAAATAAACAAACTTTCACACAAAAAAAGTGATAAAAGTCACTTCATATTATGGGCTGCATGGAGCAGAGCAGTGTTGCAGCCATCTTTCTGCTCTGCTCTGCCCCACTGCCACCTGCAACAGATGCAGATGCACACTAACAATTTATTTGTTGAACTCTGCAATCTACCACTGAAGTGGAACCTTTGTAAATGAGCACTTGTCCTAAAGGTGTAATGATGAATGTATAAATAAATACATACATACCTAATTAAATAAATAAATAAAATTAAATTTCTGTGGAAGGGAGGAACCAAGGTTCTCAGCGTTCCAGATGGTATCTTGGATCAATAGGAGTTTCAGAGTGCCATGTGTCAGAAGTTACCACCTAGGAAGCAGAATGAGGCAGATCACTGTGTGGCTAAATGGTGAGAAACTGAAGAATAAAAGCGGAATCACACTGGAGAAAATTTTAGGAATGTTTCAATTCCCCAGAAACAGTGGCTATCTCTAAAATGTCTGGAATGTCTCTAAAAGGGAAAAAATTATTTGTTGTGACTGAAAAGTGATATGCAAATCAGGAAAAATTCAGATGTATAAGATTCGTCTGTCTATATCCCAGAGCAGTGCATCAGATTTGGACTTACCCCACCCAGTTACTAACCATTTTTTTTTCCTGGCTGAAGTTCTGAGCCCCCCCTCCAAAAAACAGCTCTGTCCTGATTCCTCTCCCTGACTCCATTCTATTCAATACCCATCTAATATGGATTGTGAAGCCACCCAAAGGCACAGAAATGTGAAAAACACATCAATATTTCAGTCTTTCCTCCTTCCCCAATCCACCTTTAAAAAAATGATTTACTTTTACTTACCCGGCCATCTGGCCAGAACCTGCAGCCTGGCCTAGTGTGCCACCAACCCAGATTTCAGTCTGCTTCTTCTGTGTCCTTCTGCCAGAAGCTGGATGCTAGACCCAGCCATCCCAGGTCCCCACCATGGTCTGCGACCGAGGCATCTCACCAACCAATCCAACCCAACCAGTGTTGTTTGCTACTTGCTTGGCTGCTGCCATGGCTGCTGCTGCAGTGCTCTAATCAAGGCCTGTGAAGGCCATCCACACCACTGTCACTGCTGCTGCTAGGCCTAGCTTTCTACCATGGGGGGGCTGTGCTGTTTTTTTTTTTTTGTAAGGTGAGCCAAGTGGAGTAAAGAGGTACCTTTGTCTCGAGTTAGCTTCTAGCTCACCCACTGCCCTTTCAACCACCAGGGGAGATGGTGACTCACTAAGAGTAGATCAACATAAATATGCCTCCACAACACTGCTGTTTAGAGTTCAGTACACACCAACTCCTCCAAGCTGTAGTGTGCAGCCTATCTACTCTGTGGTGGGAAGACAGTGCCACATTCATATGACTCATGTGCTCTTGCTTGGTGGGAGCTCCTTCACATCATGTGTGATGGCACCACTGCTAATAGGTGGAGAGAGTGGACAACATAATACAGGCACAGTCGTGTCAGGAGTGTAACTGCTGCATGGGTGCACACAGGCCGGGGGGGCACTTATTGTGCAAAAGATTAAATCCAAATTTCATGCCATTATTGCAACTCCATAAAAGGAATCTAGGCACAAATGCATTGGGGTGGGATGGGGTGGCACCCCTGCTTTATGGTAGAAATTCATTCTCAGGTGCTTATATCAGTACAAGTAAATATAATGGTTTCTGCTGTGTTCTGAGATACTGTATCACCATGTTTCAAGATATGTCCGGATCATCGTGAGGGTTAGTGTCCTCATTGTCCCTCATTTTGAGTGTCCATGTCCCTTATTTCAGTAACAAAGTGTGAGGTATGGTGCATGCTTCCAAGACCGTATGCAGCACAAAGAGTGCTGAGCATGGTAATAGTGTATATTCTCCATACAGAATGACAAAGGAAAAGTAAATGAGTGAAATCAGTCATGGAAAACACATTTGTAGTACTAAATATGCAAGAGGGGATTTGCATGGCTCAAAACAAAAAGGTCAGTCTTCACAACACAAAGGCACCTATTCACACATCTGGGATGGGGGATGTTGACTGACTATATCCTAGATATTTAATACATTAAACAAACAATACTTTACAAATTAATGACAAAAATCAAAAGCCATTAAACAGCTTTCAAAAGGATCAGAATTAATGAGTTTACCTAATTTAAATGGAAAATCAAAGAAAAATGTATTTTAATGGCTGAAATTGCTAGCAGTAGCATGAGAAATAGAAACCAATGTGTTGTTTTTAGATGAGATTTGCACCTGCTTAGTTGTAGCACACATGGCAAGTGTTCAGCATGTGAACCTGATGTGATTTTCAAATGATCACACCAGCTTAACTGCTGCACTCATGTCAAGCTTGCAGCATGTGAATCTGATACGATATTTAGAAGATGTTCCCACCAGCTTTCCTGCTTCACACATGCCAAGCTTGCAGCATGCGAACCTGATTTGCTTTTTTAGACCTAGTTCACATAGGTTCACTTTGTGTATGTGAACTGCATGCAGTGCTGTACAATTATGCATGTGGCATGCATTCTGCATGTACGCAGCACATTTATATTTCTGTAAGGGACTGCATATGCTGTACACACATCTGTGATACAAATGTATAAGTAATGACAACCATGCTAATTTCTTAACATGTTGTTTAGGTATCTATTAGTGTGTATTTGTTTATACACATTCACTCTGACATGTGAATGCAATAGATCTGCTGCGGTAATATCTTCCTGGACCATCCTGGAAACTAGGTGTATCACCTACTGTAAATCAAATTATCCCTGGATGCATAACTACTACTCACTCAATAAATAAATCGGGGAGGGCACTATTTTATCTTTTTGGCAAATTACATGGTCTCACTGCTATGTGAGCACTGGCTTAACCATTGGTCTGGTTTTGTCTCACAGAGTACCTATACACTCAAACTATTGCCTGAACACTCAACCTCTAGTTAGGAACATTTGCAGCAATGGCCAAGGTCTTTTCATAGCTGTTCTTTGTTTTTGTGTTTTGTTTGTAAGTGAAGAACAGCAGAATTTGAAATAGCAGGGAATAATTTATTGCTACAATAGTGGAAATCTGGGGATCCCAAAGGCAATCATGTTCCCTCAATGAACACCCTGGAGCCACACAAATTAAATTCATATTGTATTTACAAGGACTGCTGTGTTTATATATCTGAAATACCAATTTAGAAGTGAGAAAGAAATACATGCTTGAGCTGGTATTTGAGCCCAGGTATCTTTGGAGTACTGTGTTGCTGTACTGCCAGCTGTGCTACTTGGAAAACTGGAAATCAGGTGATGCACAACATATACCCTATTGCTTCACAAATTGGCATTATATTTTTATTTACAAGGAGTGTTGTATGTATACAATTGAAATACAATTTAGAAGTCAGAAATAAGTGCCCTAGCTGGGATTTGAACCAAGGCCTGCTGAGAAGTTCATTTCAAGCAGGCAAGGGTCCAAACCCCAGCTTGTCACTTTGTTCCTTCCCACTTTGTATTTCAAATGCTGTACATATGCATCACACTCCTTGGGCCCTATGCACTAATGGGCAGAATGGCTAGGTGCTGCCTATCTCAGGCGTGCAGCCACTCCGCATCCCTTGCACCTCCCTCGAGGGATGCACTGCCAAGTGGCATGCAGTCACTATGCACCTGATCCCCTGGTTGTGTGGACCACAACACACCGTGGTGGGCGGGGGGCATGCCAGCACTAACTGACATGCAGTAAGGTGCATACTGCTAGCTGCAATGGTGCGTAGGTACACCAGGTAGAACCCTGCCATAAGTGCATAGGTACACCAGGTAGAACCCTTCCATAAGTGCCCTCCATGCCTTGCACCACACATTCTGTCCCCAGCTGCCAATGTGGACCCTCCTGCCCACTTCCACACACACACCTGGATACCCGACCTGGAACTGGTGGGACATTGTAGACCCCATAGGACTGGAACCCTGGCCGTGCAACATTAGCTGCACCCCACCAGATGATTGGCCACTCTGTTCCCCACTGTGTGCTGTGGCATCCCCCAACACAGCCAAAACCTCACCCAGTAGGCATCGGTGCCCCATCTACCACCCCACGAACAGGGTTCCCCATCCTGGTGTGCTGTAACTCCGATCCAGTCCCATTCCAGTGCACCGCTATGTGCTGCATAGCGGGTGGGCCAGTGGCATTACCCTCCGCACACCTCCACAGCCATCACACATATGTGGGGTATGCTGTCATCACACACCCCACTGCATAGGGGATCTACTGAGCTGCCTGGTCTGGGCATCTGGGCTGGACCTGCGACTCTGCCCCTGGCAGCACCGTGGAGTCCTGCGTGCTGGGGGGAGGGGCCATGAACAGGTGGCCGGAGGTCATGCATGCCTCTAGTGAGCACCTGTCTGAAGTTGCGGAGCTCTGTGGGTGGAATACACGCCTCAGGTGCATACTTCCTACCCATTAGTGTATAGGGACCTTTGTAAATAAAAGTGTAATTCTAAATTGTGTGGCTCCAGGGTGTGCATTGAAAGAGGCACCTGTCTTTGGGATCCCCAGGTTTCCAGTTGTCCAGGTAGTACAGCTGGTGGTGCAGTGGGATAGCATTCCAAGTAGACCTGGGTTCAAAACCTGGCTAGTGTGCTAATTTCTTTCTCAGTTTTAAATTGTATTTCATATAAAAGCACACTACCCTCCTTGTAAATAAAAGTGTTTCTCAAGGGGGTGCAGTGAGACTTGAGGAGTACCTTTGGCATATTCAGGTTTTGAGTTGTCCAGGTTCAAATATTGGCAGTATAACCTCAAAGTTAGGTTAATGAGTTGTGAAGTAACTTGGTACAGTTGCAGCTATAGACATGGTCAGATATTTCCTGCAATTTCTGTGATACCTCTGGAGAAATTCCCTGCCTGCCTACGGTACCACTATGGTCCACCAGAGAGAATCCCTCTAGATATATTTGGAAATATCTGATCTTATCTATGGCTGGAACTGTACAGTCAGAAGACGTACATTTGATTACCTCATCCTCCACTTGCATACTGCTTGACCCTGAGCAAGTAACTTAACCTCCTCAGTGCTCCCAGGTCACCCCTGAAGAAAAGACATTGGGCCTAGTGGGCCTTACCTGGTTACCAAAGAATAAAAAAGGTAACACAGATGATAGTGCAACAGAATGGTAGTATGAGTAGGCCTACACTGAAATCGCAACAGACATACTTCTTCCTTTCTCATTTCGAAATTGTATTTCAAATAAACACATGTTGTAAATAAAAATATGATTGCTAGAAAGGTACTGTAAATCCACAGTTAAGTCCCTGTTTTGTGGGGGTGAGTGTAAATATGTAGAGCAATTTCTTGTGACTCTTCTATTAAAACTGAGTGTAGTTTTTATTGCCTGGTATCCTAATGGAGATGTGCTGCCTTTTTCATTAGATTTATCATTTGGGTATGTTGCACAGGTGTTATTCTGCACTCTGTCACTAATGGCACTGGCTTTCTTTACTACTCTGAAAACCATGCCTTTTTTTAAACTTGTTATGCATTATATATAACTTAACAAAATAACTTAGGAGGTGCAAAAATATAAAGTTCACATTTAAACATAGTAACTGTGTCAAATGTCTGCCTTGCTGGCACAACTGTTTGCCTCACTCACACTCACAAGACTGCCCAGACACCCAGCTTGCTTCTTGTAATTCAGTGCTGCTACCACCTGGCTGACTGCTAGTTTATCTTGGTCTGCTTCTACTCCCTCCACTGGCACTGCTCAACTGGGGCCTGATTCCAGGACAACTTACACATGGTGCAAGGCAGTTTATGCTGAACCCCATGGCATAAATCACAAATTGCACCATGCTATAAGCAGGTTATGATTCCAAGATGTGACCTGCACCATGTCGTATGTGGGTTGCACCACAGGTGGGTTATGCCACTCACTATGTCCACAACCCACAATAGCATGCCACAAGGGTGGGTTACAGCAGCAACTACACCCTATTCCAACAGGGTGGCTGCTGTAACCCACAAATGCCATTACAGAAGCTGCATTGGAACAGTGGAGATAGACCATCAGGGAGATGACTTAAGGGGCATCTGTTCATGCCAATCGAATGTTGCCCACTCTGCAGGGTCACAGAAATGTTATCGCAGTGCTACCCGTGCCCTTCAACACATACATGTCCCCCACCCCCCCAATGTTTGGGACCCTTGGGGTCCATTTTTTGAAGTGCCCCTGAACTCCAGTGCCACCTGTCCAGCCCCTCCATGCCCCCTGGTGCTTGGGGAGGTGTTCTGGGGTGGGGTGCTCTGGGGGGGGGCAGTTGTCAATGGGCTGCAACTTGTGGCATGCTGGTCCATTTGGCCATGCCCATGGTGCTAGCCTGCATGTGCCGCAAGTTGCAGGACATCGGCACTGGGGACCCTGCCTGTCTTGGAATACAGCTCAGGTTCTACAATGTAGCACTGTATGGTGCAACATGCATATGCCCACGAGTTGTTCCATGTGTCTCAGAATCGGGGCTCCTAGTGTAAGGCCTTACTTTCTACTTTCAAAACAGAATCAATTATTCAGTCACTTCCATGAACCACTCACCCACTCTGTACCAGACAGGTTACTTTATACTTGGTAGTCATGCTGAATGATAGAGGGGCAACAGTATGTTTAATAGAATAGATCATTACCCATCCCATTAAACATAGTACTGTCACAGTGAATATTAAATATGTAAATATTTTAATATTTAAACTACTAAATTTCCTAATATATAACAGAATACAAAAGAGATAAAACACACAAGGGAAATGCAAATTGAACTGTTGCACAGAAAGATTACATAATTCACAACAGAATGCAAAAGCTAGAAGACTCACAGGGGAAATGCACATGAAACAGTTGCACAGAAAGGTTAATGAAAGAAAAACATCTCTAGTGTTTTGGACTTTAACAGATTTTTCTCCTACTCTGGATAGTTCCATTCCTTAGGGCGAAACTGCCATTCATGCAAGAGTTTCAGGAGACACAGAGTTCCCTTTAGCTTTCAGGGGACATCTGCTGTACTCTGTTCCCCAGATGAATCTGCCAGTGCTTGGCTTGTGATGCTAATTTAACCCACTTAGTGAGTTTGCCTGATTATGTCATCCTATCCACCACAAGGGTCAGCCTCCTTTTGTTCCTTTGATCCTAGAAGCTGGACCTTTCCTGTGGGTTTCCATACCCACAAGTGATTACTCCTTGAAAGTAGGTCATTTTGATGTGAAAGACACAACTTTCCCCACCATGACTCAGAACAAACCCAACTGCTTCAATTATCTGATAAAGGTTTGCAGCTTACAAGTGGTCACCTCTTAAAAGCAGTTCAGTTCTTGTGATTGTCCTATGAACTCATTTTCCCACATCACTCCTTGGACTCAAGACCTTTCCTGTGACCTTCCTATGAACTCAGACAGTTTCTTTTATAAGACCTGTTGACCTTATGACCTTCTGTTGCCTGTCAGCGTTCCCCAATTTGTTCTGATAGTCATGCTACAAATTGATGTCTATGGTACAGTTCCAAATCCATATCCATGTTACGGTAACACAGTAATTTAAAGTCAGAGAGAATTCTAGGTCCATTATGTCCACTCCTTGCTTAATACACAGGTATAAATTAGTGTGTTGCTCCCAACCCACTCTACTACTCAGGGTAATCATTAATTCCTTTGCTAAACAGAAACATGCCCGGGCTTCCCTTGAAGGCCTGAACTGTCTTCATGTCCAGCATATTTCTAATGTGTCACCCCTTAGTCCATTTAAACAAGGTACTCTTTCAGTGATTTTGTTCAATATGCGCTCTCTTCATAAAGTAATGGATGGGCTGTACATACCGCTCAGAGGCAGTGTGTTGAGCAGTGCATGCCTGGACAGCATTCACAAAATGTGCATAGTGCAGTGCACCAGCATCTGGCACATACCTGCATGGACCCATGGCATGTGCCATGCAGAGGGGTGGTGCTGTGTAGTATGCAATGTACCCCTTGTTACATGCATGCATGACCGCACTTATGACAGTAATGCATGTGGAGGCACATGTGCAGAACAACACCAGGTCAGAAGCAGCTTTAAAACCCAGAGTGCAGCATGAGATGGGGCCCTGGAAGGGGTGAGCACAGACACAGCCCATGCCATGGCTCCCCAGCCACAAACAGACAGTGGGACTGCACCCCACCAGTCACCATGACCAACAGCAACACCTTACAGGGCACTGCATGCAGCCATGCCTCTGCATAGCACTACACACAGGGCCTGACAGTGAGACATTGCTGGCCAGTCTGTGTTACCCCCAGTAAACAGCACACCCAGTTCCCCAACACCCATGCAAGGGCGTGGCCCCCACAGTGAGCAACAGTTGAGCACAGACACAGGATGCAGCCATGGATGAATGCCATTGGCCCTGCCCCAAGCTGTATGCTCAGTGAAGCCAGCGGGAATGATGTCACAGACACAGGGAATACATTCCACATACCTTTACTGTATGTAATGCATTACAGCAATGCACATTCACATAAAATAAACAGCCCCTTATGAAGAATCCCCTGAGAATGGTGGTGGTGTGCTCCTGGTTGGAGGGTATAGAGCCAGGACCATCCGATGTAGTGGACAGATGTACCCCTACAACAAAACATGAGATGGGACATGTGTGTGAGTGACAGACCTGTGCAGTGACACATCCACGCACATGGCTCACGCACACCATGTTACATTCACCTTTGAGGGCTCTCCACTGCCCACGTCTTCCCATTGTCATCTTTGTAGTAGTAGACATCCCTGGATCCAACCATGAGGGACATTAGGTCTGGTATGACCTGGGGTCACCTTCTTCTCTTCACCTCCATGGTCCAGACAACCCCTGGCCCCAGCTCCATCCACTCCACTGTAATCTCCCATGGCTTCTCGCTGAACTCCTGTGGAGACATAGGCAGAGACAGGCTGTGAGCCAAATGCACAGTGATGCAAAGCACACACAACGCCGCCACCATACAACCATTCACTCACCCCCACTGGATCTGTAACATCCCAGATGTTTCCAACCTCCTTGTTGTCCTTGTAGATGAGTGTGACCCACCTCCAGAATTTGCAGAGGTAGTCCCCCCTGCACCCCACACTGGCTGTAGTCCTTGCTGGTTCCTCCATCATGTTGGACTACAGAATGGATGTTGCCACATGGATGATGCCCCAGCATGCCACACCACATGTTGACATGCACCAGAAGGGCCCACGGACCACCGTGGCATAGCCAGACTGTTCGGGAGGTACACATTCCCATACCGTACAACACACTTTCACAGCACGACATGCAGCTCAGCACCATTAGGTATGCCATGTGTCCAAGGGCACTTCTGAATGCCCTCCTGCTAGATGAGGAACTAGCACACCACTGGAGGCACCATGCACGATGGTGGTCGAGACTGTTCCAGGATAGGCTACTGCTGCAAATGTTCAGGGACACACACTGCATAGATCAGCTCAGGCTGGACCATGCCACCATTGAACAGCTGTGTGACATGGTATGGGCACATATTGCATCATGAACCGGATGGTCCATGGAGATGTCTGTGGAGACAAAGGTGCTGTGTGCAATGGTGTACTATGCCACTGGCTCCTTCAGAACTTGAGCCAGCTGTCCATATCCCATGCCCTGCAGCAGACCATGGATGCCCTGCTGTGCCATGTGAATGCACATATCACCTTTTCAGACAACCCAGCCAACCTGCAAGCCATGGCATGGGCCTTCTTTGACATGCAGGGCATGTTGAATGTGATCGGGGCCATAGACTACATACGTCACAACTGTGGCCCTGTGATGGAGGAGGAGGCATACTGTAATAGAAAGGGGTACCTCAGCATAAACTGCCATGTCATCTGCAATGCAGCTGTCACCATTATGAACGTGTTTTCAGAATACCCTGGCTCATGCCACAACTCCTATAGCTTTGAGCAGTTGCCCCTTGGTGCCTTCCTCAATGGACAGAGTGGATGGGTCTCCTAGCTGCTTGGTAGGTACTATGGAGGGAGCATGGTATGCATGCCTGTGCCACCACAAACACTGAAACTGTTTCCTCCCATTATAGATGAGAGTGTGACTGTATTTACTGACATCATACCTGGTGCCACAGGGACCACTGAAGAGGCATACAACATGGCACATAGGAGGACATGATTGGTGGTAGAATGCACATTTGGAAGGCTGAAGATGCAATTCCGGTGCCTGAATCGCACTGGTGGTATGATAGTGCTTGCCCTCAGGAAGGCATGTACAGTGATCATGGCCTGTGCCATGCTACACAACATCTGTGAACAGCATTGCATGCCCATGCCATATGATGCCCAAGTGGACATGCCACCTGGGGAGGACAATGATGACCCTGCACACGGTGGTGTGGATGAGACTCTGTCAAGATGTACCTTACATCATGCAGTGGCACATGGTGCATTCAGCTGGTTGATTGGGGGCCAGAGTGCACTGTGATGATGTACCCCTCTGAGTGCACCCGTGCCAGAAATGCCACATGCATGGATGCGGTGCAGACTGTGGCCAGCCATGATGTCAGTGTCACAGTGCATCTGTGTGGCATCACACATGTTACATGCATGTGGGGGTCACGTCATATACGTGGCTGTGTGTGTCCATGTTTTTGATTCTGTGTGTGACCCATGTGTCTTTGTGATGGGTGTTGTACTGTGGTGCAGTTGTGGTGGTTTACATGTGGGGACCATGTGGCTCTGTGTAGTACATGATGGACCCTCTGAGGTTGTACAGGGTACTGTGATGAGCATGTTTACCGGTTTGTGTCTGCCGATGTCTACCAGGTATGGCATTGTGTGGTATGGTGTGCAACACTGGATATTGTGACCAGGCACCATTGTGTTGGGCATACAATGCATGACAGAACACCTACATGTCATGCTAATCATGCTCACCATTGGCCCCTCCTTATCCATCCCCTCAATGGCCACTCTGTTACCAAGTCCTCTGTACCCCTGCTGGCCTGTAGTGGTCTGTTGAACATCAGTGTTGCCTCCTGTCTTTGATTCCAGCAAACACCACATGCACCTGCCATTCCCTGGCCAGGAGAGCCCACGGCCCTCCTGTCTGTCTGGCCTGCATGGCCATGGGGGTGACACATACAGCCGGCATGCAGTACACCATCATCTCCAAGATGTCACTGATCCTGTCGATCCCCTGCACTTGCCATGCATCTCCTCCTTTAGTTCCCTCAGTGCCCCTGTAGTGTCCTGCTATGCTGCCAGGTGGTCACTTTCAAGCTGCCATAGACTGTGGTAATAGGTCTGCAGCACACCTGTTCCCACATTCCACCTACCATGCCATGTTGCCTGTCTTGGAGGACCATCGACCTCCTTCTCCTCCTCCACCTCTCTCACACTGCCATGTGCGTGGGGGGATGACACCTGCACATCCAGCATATGCTGCTGGGTGGCAGTACCAGCGGGTGGCATTGCAGGGGTGTCACCTTGGTGTCACAGTGTTGAGGCCTGGTGTTCCATGCCTGTGTACCCACCTGTGCTCACAGGCGTGCCGCTGGATGATAGTGTGCCATTGAGAGGTGTGATGGCTTGGGACGGCTGTTGTGTGGTGTCTGCAGCTCCCCTCAATGTCTGCTCTGCCCTCTGTGTGGCATCCTGGGCTGGCATGATGTCCTCCTCCTCCATCATCCTGGCCTGGTCCAGCTGGTGACCTGTGGGAGACTTAGCGTGGTTAGTATTGACTATGCTGTGTGTGTGGGTACTGTCACCAGTGTCACCCCAGTTTTGCCACATACCTCTAGAGATGCAGCGAATTATAAATCCACCCACGAAGTGGATGCAAAGTGACCATTTCATGTCCGTGGAGCACAACGCGAAGTGTACCCTGTAAAGTGCTCACTCCGCGTTATCATTACCACTTCACGTTCTCATTATGCCTTAATGCGAAGTAAGGCGAAGTGAGAAGAAAATAGGCACATCACATGGCCTGCAGTACTGTAAGTCACATGCTTTAGCCAGGCAGGAAGGAAGTGAGTCAGAGAAGCAGTTTCACTTTCTCCTTTGCATTTGTACAGGGAGAAAGCAAATTTTTTTGTGAGAGGAGTTTGCTTGGCTCTTGGAGTTGTTACTGCCAAGCCAATTCAAACAGCTTTTTTAAAAGCTATTTTATTTAGTGTTTGTATTGAGTTAGTGTTCTTTTGGTTAGTGAATTTTTTTGTATAAGTTTTGTTTTTGTTTTGTGTGTGTGTGTGTTGTCCCGTGGACCCAGGAGGATGGAGGGTCAGGTTGTAGTCGGGGAAGGTGAGTCGCTGGCAAGTGGGAGCATTAGGAGGGAAGGTGTGCAGACCCGTGGGGAGCGGGGCGGTCATGCTATGTTGGACCACTCCAGACTCCTGGCCAGTGTTGCTTCCCCCGCGAAAGCAACAGGAGCAGCAGAGGCAGCAGCAGCACCAATGCCACTGGTGGCTGTTGCTCATCCACCTTCTCCACCACCACCACTAGCAGAAGCTGTTGGGGCTCCAACAGCACCCCTTCCACCATCTTCACAGCCACAGGATGTGGCCCTGGAAATAGTGGGTGGTGGTGGAACTCGTGCCGGCCAAGTGCGTACTGTGTCTGGTCCCCCCCGCAGCTCCCCAGTGAGGGAGTTTTTTAATTGTGTGGGGGGAGACAGCACAGTGGTGCAGTGCTGTGTGTGTGGTGTGCTGGTGAGCCGTGGGCCCCCTGGGACACATTTGGGGACCGATGGCCAGCACATCCACATGATGAATCACCACAGGGCAGAGTGGCAGGCTGCCATGGATGGGGCCATGTGTCCGCCTACTGGCCCTTCTGTGGCAGTGGATGAGGGTGCTGATGGGGTGGGAGATGTGCCTCGCAGCAGTCACCGCCGCAGCAGGAGGAGGAGGGCTACATCAGGTGCTCTACCACCACCACCACCATAGCCACCAGCACCACCCTGTCCACCACCAGTCCCACTACCTGGATTACCCACTGCAGTGGACCCCGGCACAGTCCCTGTTAGCCAGTCTGACCTCCTCCTGGTGTGGGCAGCACTGGAGGAGAACAACAAGCTTTTCATTAATTTGGAGCAGCAGGTTACCAGAGTGGAAGCACAGCAGCGGCAAATACTTTCAATGCTGCACCTGTTGCTGGACCACCACGGCATCCCACGGTCATAGTAAGTCCAGGAATTGTTTTCTGCCCTCTCACATCCACCCTCACCCCCCTGACCCCACCCCACTTCTGTGTTGTACTTTTGTTGTGTGTGTTTTGTTTGTTATTATTAAATCATACACATTTTCCCTTCCAGGGGAATCTTTCTTGCACCACATAGTGCAATAATTCTTTTTGAAAACAATGCGTAAATGCATTACAGTGAGTCATGTGACAGAGGCATTCCCATTCTGAAAATCTGCCCGCATTCTGCCTCCCTTTTCAGCAACATTAGGACATGATGGCAGGGAGAGCACATGTGCGTGTTCCTTACAGTGAATATCGGAATGTGCAGGTTTGCGAATGTTTCTTTATGTTAATGGTCAGTTTGTTGTGAAATGTGTGGCCACGTTTCCAGTAAGAAGAGCCTTGATAGTGGAAACATCCCGCATTTCACCACAAAGTGAACCTTATAACATTAGGAAACATTGCTTGGGATAGCTGCTGGACATTCAGTATAGTGGAGCATGCACCTGCGCTCCCCCTGCCATCACGTCTTAACGTTGCTGAGAAAGTGTGGCACAAATGTGGGTTGCTTTTCAGACTGCTAATTCCTCTGTCAGGTGACTCACTGTAATGAAATTATGGGTGGTTTTCACAGACATATACTGCACTCTGTGGAGCAAGAAATATTCCAGTGGTAGTAATGCCCCCTCATATTAGTTTATGTGCATCACCATAACTATGTAATGTGGTGACTGTCTGTAAAGCAGCAGCGCAAAAATCTGTTGATAACTCTGACCTATATTTTTTAATGCTATGTTACAACTTCCTTTACTTACATCCTGACTGACTGGAATGATACGATAATTTGCAGTAGTTAAGTGTGCTGTACTACCTTTTTTCATGTGTGAAATAATGAAAGGAGCATTCCTTTTAAATTGGTGCTGCTGACAGTGAGTGTGACCAGATCTTTGTCATTGTTTTCCTCTGCTTTTCTCCATCACATCAAGTAGTTGTCATATATAACTTCTGTTGTTAACTAACAGTTATGCATCAGTCAGTGTTTTATATGACACCACGGAACAAAAGTTATTGAAAAGCAGCTGCAAATAAATACAAAGCTGGTTGGAACAATACTGGAAGACGGGCTCATTTTGTTTTCATACATGAAAAAAAGTAGGAGTAAGAGAAGCAGACATAAATTGTGAGAAGAATCGTATCATTCAAGTCACTGATGACTCGCACATAAGTAGCGGTTGCTGTGGCAATTTAAAGTAACATAAAAAGTACAGTTCAGAACTGTGAGGACATTCTTGCAATGCTACTTCAATTGTAAAAATGTCACTATGACATAATGACTATGAGCTCACAGCAACAGTCACAGAACACACAAAAGTGGCACAGAATCCACAGATTTTTTTCTGCAGGCCCACGATGCGACCTCCTTGTGTGCAGAAAATTGGCAAGTGGTAACAAAGTGAAAAGAGACCGTTTCAGCACATACAAAGTCCCCGAGAATTAATGGCACACTCAGTCATGCGCACAGTGTTGGCACAGCATCCCCAGATTTTTCTGCAGGCCCACAATACGTCCTCCTTGTGTGCAGAAAATTGACAAGTGGTAACGAAGTGAAAAGAGACTGTTTCAGCACATACCCCGTCCCCAGTATAAAATGATGACTGTGAGGTTCGTGTTGCTGGTCCAGTGTGTTGTGTGAGATGATTCCACCAAATTAAATGTGATCATCTCAACTGGATTGAAAGGTGCCCTTTGGATGTACACTAATAGTAACCTTGGTGAGTAGATATATATATATATATATATATATATATAGATATATGGTTGCATATTTTGTAGGTGATGATGAGGGGGGTTGAACTTGACATGGACATGTACTCATGTTATTGTTCTGCATTCCACAGGTGACTCCGAACTGTTGCTGTGCACATTCCAGTGCTCAAAGAGAATTTTTTGCACTTAAATGGAAACGGATAACTCTCAAGCACATGAAGGTAAGTATTTCTTTTTTTGGGGGGGTGGGGGAGAATCATATTTTCAGTTTTGTCTGTAATAGTTTCTTATTTTTTCACTTCTTCTCAGATTTCATCAGCATCCTTCTGGAGTCCAGTTGTTAATGATGGTCATGGTCATCGAATAAAATGACTTCTGTATGTTGCATGTGTGCCCAAGCTCGGGTCGGGAAGGGGTGTGCCTGATGTTGAAGAAACATTTTTGGATAAGGCCACTTTGACAGAACAACAAAGTATCATGAATTTTCCTAAAAAAATAAATGAATTACTTTTTAAAGTTACAACTTCATTGTTATGTGTACCTCCCTGGTTCTCAAATCTCATTCCCTATTGTCAAGTCACATTTCAGAGACACATCTTGTCAACTACTAAGACAACCTGTTGCGTGCAATATTTGCAGCAGTCTTTACAAAGCAATAAAATGGATGAAATAAAATCTTCATACTTACCAGAATGGATTTCACATGGGCATTACATCGGTTCGTCTCTGTATGGTATAGCTACAGCATCTTTCCCAATGAGTAATAGCAATGGAGCCTGTTTTTGTTCTCCTGTAAAAGAAACAAAAGAAGTGTCCTGTACATGTTTTGCCACTGCGGCTCTGAAAAGCTACAGAAAACAAAACAGACAACTTAAAGAAGTGAGTCAGCATAACAAACATGAGTGCACATACTCACTTTATGGTTTAAATATTAAGAAGCTGGTGGTGGTGGTGGACTGGTGGTCTGTGGGGGGCAGACAGACTCATGGTGGCAGACTTGCATAACATTAGTTCCAGTGGTGTTGGTGGTCCATGGGGGGCAGACAGACTCATGGTGGCAGACTTGCATAACATCAGTCCCAGTGGTGGTCCGTGGGGGGCAGACAGACTTATGGTGGCAGCAGACTTGGATAACATCAGTCCCGGTGGTGGTGGTCCAGGGTGGGGGGGGACACAGCCTTTTAAATACTGCAGTTAAAACCTGCCAACATTAACCGCATCATCATCCTCATAAAGAAAACTGCCCTCACAGTCATCGATGTCTGAAGTCTGACCACTGGGAAATTCTTTCTCCATTGTGTCATCATCTACATCAGTGGTGGGCCGTTTCAGGCAGCCACTGCCAGTGCCACCAGGATGCTCCATTTCCACATCAGCAAGACCACCATGACTAGGCCGAGGTACGAATACCGAGGTTACAGTCTGTGCTGTTATGTGCCTCTCATTCATTTTAATGAATATTAGCAAACTAACATTTGCAGGAGGCAGGTTTGTCCGACAATCCCTGACTATTGCACCTGCTGAGCTGAACACCCTGTCAACACTTACACTGGAGGGTGGGCATGTGAGGTACTTCAGTGCCACTGCAGTCAGCTCTGGCCATTCACTGACCTTTCCACTCCAGTACAAAAGAGAATCTTCACTCATTTTCAGATGCCTGTTTTCAGGCAAATATGACTCAACCATTCTCTGTGCCACACTAAGTCCAATTGTTGATGCACCAGCCTGTTCCCCGGAATCGTTGATTTCACAAATACTCACTTGGGACAAAGCCTCCCAAAGCAGGTTGATGCCAACCACTTTGGATGACAGACCACCTGGAACTACAGTCTCCTTATCCTTGCATGATATGCTTGCTGGTCCTCCAACTACACCTTCAGCTGGATTATGCTGCTGAGGTTTGCAAACCTTGGCACGTGACTTCTGTGCCCCATGAACCAAGTGAACCAGTTGACCACTAATATTTTTTACCTGTTCAGGCCCTCCCTCCAGTACTGATGCAATTCTATGTTTGCATCGTGGGTCCAACATTGTTGCCATGGCAAAGTTGTCACTACGTTGAATGCTCACAATGTGAAGATTCTGATTGAATACTGTCAGCATGTGTTGCAGCAACATACTGCTACCACCGTCTCTGGCAACATCAAGGCTATGCTGTACATTCACCAATGTCTGTCTCAGCACCCGCAGCAGTGGAATTGATTGGCTAATCGAGGCAGACTCGCCACTCACTGCCTGTGTGGCATGTTCAAAAGGCTGCAAAATTGTTATTACAGAGCCCATGAGGCACCACTGTTCAGTCGTCATAGACATGGAGGCCCCAGAACTGTCATGGCTAGTGTGCATAACAAGATATTCTGAGATGGCTTTGTATTGTTCATACAACCTCTCTGCCATGTATAACGCGGGTTCCATCGGGTGAAAACTTTCAGCTTCAAGTGGTGCTGAGGCAGGCTGTTTTGTATCTGCAACTGCCGCAGTTGGTCACAGGCCTTTCCAGATCTTGAAAAGTGAGAACAGATATGTTGTGCAATGGTTAGCATTTCTTTTATGTCAGGGTGCTGCAGAAACTCCTGAATCACAAGATTTAAACAGTGGGCCATGCATGGAACATGAAAAAAAACACCATTTGTGATGCATTTCACCACATTTGACCCATTGTCACTTGCTATGAACCCAACTCTCAGGGACAGAGGGTTTAGCCATCTGTCAATTTCAGTCAGTACCATGTCCAACATGTTCTCACCAGTGTGTGAACAGGTCACACTGCGCATAGCAGTTGTTGCATGCTGGCGAATTCCAGGAAGATTGCTACCGTGACAATCCACCTTCTTGCACTGATTAGTCACGCTACCAGCATCACAAACAACCCCCGGCACCTGCGCCCAGTGTGCAGTTATACACAGATATGAACTCCCTGCTGTTTTGCCACTTGTTCACATATCCATACTTAAATGGATGAATGGACAGGAGGAATGTTGACGGGCATGTCTTACTGAGTCTGAGACACTGCGGAACAACTCGGAAACAGCACGGGTAGAAAATTATGTCCTGGATGGGACTTTCCATTTTGGGTAGGCACTGGCAGCAAACCACCAGAACCCAGAATTCTCCACAAAGGAGAAGGGCAAAAGATCAATTGCCAGCATTTTCGCTACAGCAGCATTAAGTTCACGTGACACTGTATGATTGGGGTGGTACTTCAGCTTATGCACAAAAACACTCTATAACATGGGCTGACTTAAACATTTTACACAGGGTTTGTTGTTGGTCGCAAATGGTTGTGCTCTGTGATGAATGGCATTGGCAGGGGGTGGAGTATGGACATTTGATGAAGACGGTTGCATAGGTGATGATGACAAACCCAGAAATTATGTTATTTTTCCAGATTTGCCATCCGGGTTGATGTACCACTTGCACTAGACATACTGCATTCACCACCACCACCACCACCACAAAAACTGGTACTCTCACCAGCACTGGACAACATTTCAAAGTCATTATGGTCCTCCACCTCATCATGCCTGTAGTAATCCTCTGCTCTTATTACCGCACTACTGCACATGTTTAATTTCCTACTGGGCTTAACAGTCATGGAAGGGGATAACATGTTGGCTATAGTTGCCAGTGATATGGGTGAATGCCCCAGTCTGGTATTAGCTGCCAGCTTGTGCTGGGTCCACAGAGCCAAGTGCCTATTCTTAAGATGCGTATGCTGTCCTCCTGTCCCAAGATGGCTCCCCTTTTTACCTCGACTCACACACATGGCAAACCTGGCAGATTGCAACTGAATCATCATTTGCATTTTGAACAAAAAAATCCCAAACAAGGGACTGTGATGCTCTACTTTTAACATGTCCATGATGATGTGGCTTATTTAAATCTGTTATTTTAAGCACTGAAGTGGGGGGGGGGCACGTGATGTTTCTGGCACTGCACACCTGGACTACAACTGACCACCACAACTACCTATCATATTAATTAGTGGGTCATCATCATCATCAGCATCCACTAAAACCGGTAAATCACAAGTTTTTATGGGGGGGGGATTCCTGCAAACAGTTTCAGACACAGCACTTTTAATTTATTTTTCTCCAGTTCCCAACTGGGGACATCATCATTATAGTCATTAACATCACTGTCACACACATCCACATCTTCTGCTTGGATGCTAACATGTGGACTGCATGTTGCAACAACAGCAACATCATCAACACCAGCATCATCACATTCATCATCAGCATCTACACCACCATCACCTGATATTTTTCACCACACTGTGAATCACTGCATGGAAAATGCGTGACGTTAAGTGCCTCGGTGGATGGAATATCACATTGTATGCTATCGTTGACATTATCATCAGAATCAGGTTCCGTTAATGGGATGTTACTGGGAAGTATGACATCATCTATGCTGTCACTCACTTGCACTGCTTCACACTCAATATGTTTGGATAAGGTACACTGGTCGGAATTAGAACTTGATGCAACAGTGCTAATACTACCTCCACCACCACTAACACCAGTAACACTAACACCACTGGCTGGGAAAACATCATCTCCTCCAACTATCAGTGAAGCTTCTGATTGGGCTGTAAAAAACATTGCAGGAGAAATACCTTTCCTCACATCAGCAATGCACTTCTCCGTCCACGTACTACTACCACACCCACAGACCCTCTTACTGCCAACATTGCCATGGCCAGAAACAGCTTTACTTACATGTCTCTTTGCAGGCATTTTGGGGGATCAACCACAAATATTATTACCAAATTCAGATTTTGATACGTTCACTTTCTGACTGGAGGGACGCTGGCTAGATGTGAAGCAAAATAAACAACTGTGGCTTCAGCAACAGATAAGAGACTACTGTGTTGTGACACTGTCACAGTATTAAAACAACTTTAGTAACCAGTGGTGCTGATGGGGTCACAAAAACAATCCAGTCTGGTAAAAAAATACCTTTTCAACGTGTGGGTGGAAGGTACTGAATACAGACAGTGCTTATTTTTATGGCACTACAAGCAGCAAAACTAAGAACAGAGAACACAATCACAGTACAAAATCAGGCAGCTGCAGTGGATAGCAGGTTCACACTGATGCACTTAGTTGCCCTTACCCTAATCTGTGTCACAAATTTTAAAAGGTGTATTATATTTGATGCATGCAACACTACACACACAACACAGAACATTTTGTGTACAATGCTGAATGAGGAATGCGATCCAAATGCAAAAGTTCAGTGTACTGCCACGTAATGTAAATTTGTAATTTAAACAACCTGACCTTATGAAATGCTACACCTCATTCACACAACAAACAGCAAGAAAATTTGTACTATTACTGACAGTTTTACTATGTGTGCAGTAACACACTCAGCTATATAACAAAAATATAACCAAAACACAAAGAAATCACTAGTTCTCCAACTTAAATCTACCTACACACAGATATGCCCCTCCCCCACACAGCACACTTCACTGCCTTTCACCACACACAATCAATGTTGCAAATTTACATTCAAAATCCACACACAAACAAAAATGCTTGATGATGTGAGCACAGGAGGGTTTCCTACACTCGATGAACTACAGTTGGATCCCCCCCAAAAAAGCAAAAATGCTTTTTGAACAGCTTTTAAAAGATTCCTACAGGCAGCTATCAGAGCACACTGTCTCCTACTCCTTCCTACTCATACTACCTAAACTGAGGCTGTGCAGATCAATATAGAGCCCATGTGACCTGAACTCCCATGAATCACTGCAAAATCCGCCAGACTCAAAACAAAATGAAGTGAGGCGAAGTGAACTGTCACCAATGTATTTCACCTTAAAATTGAAAGAGTAGTGACCAGTGGAGGCGCAGTAACGCTAAGTTGCTGTTTTCAATGCACTTCACGTTCCTCATTATAGTGCGAAGTATTCTGCTTCACGTTACGGAGCACTCCATGAATCTGCCTGTGCTCCACGAAACGCTTTGCAGAGCAGATTGAGACCACTTCACCCACCACTACATACCTCCCATGGGTGCTTGCTCCATGGGCAGTTTCTAGCTGTGCACTGTTCCCAGTAGCTCTTGTTACCTGTGGTGCTGTGTCTGTGTTTGTAACACAGGGTAGCTAATGATGGCCCAATGGTTACACAGGCATTCTATGCTGTCCATGTTTTCCCATATACCTGTCAGTGTATTGATGCCCATGTCCTAACCACGAAAAACCACATTGGGAGAAGGTCTCCACTGCTACCTTCTTAATGGGGCTCAGGATGGGTTCCTTGGGAGCTGGGCCACCTTACATGGCTGACTGGGAGCGATTGATGGTGGCCAACTTGTGCTTGAAAGCTGACCATAGGTTGTGTCACTTGTACTTTATGGCACCCAGTGTGTGTGTCTCTCCAGTCCTGTGGCATTTACTGCCACCTGTATGCTAAGCCACAGGTTCGCTTTCATTTTGGTGGAGAACTTTAGCATGTCTGCCACAGACAGCTCTACATAGTAGGGCACATATGTCAGTGACCAGGGTGGCCATCTGAGATCTGGTGAAGCGCATCAACCAGGGTCATGCTGTGGTAGTGGACGGTCTGGGTGCACCTGTGACCAGCTGCTATGGCCCACCAAATGGGGTTCTGGACTTGGGGGCTGCCTTGCTGCAGCCATCATGCCTGCAGGGGCTGTGCCAGTGCCCTCACTCTCCATTGTAGTATTCACTTCTGTGTATTCACGCGCAGTGCTGTTGCCCCCATATGGTGGGGTAAAGTGGAATCACTGCTTTCACAGATCATGTCTGACCCTCCCCCCATGCACTTCTGTGTGCCTCAGCTGTCGCTGCCCATGGCCTTCCACGTGGTTCCACCTCTGGTTGTGAATGCAGTGCTGTGGAGTTGTCCTGCACATTGATTGTGTATGGGTGTATGGCTGCTACATCCCATTTCTTCACAGTTCCCATGCATTCGTGACTAGAGCTTAATTAGAGGAAACCAAGTTTTCTTGATTGTATTGGTACAGATTAAAATGTATATATGTAATAAAATGAAAGGCTAAATTTATATTTACAACAGTTGAGTTTAACATTAGTATTTTTTTTTAACTTTCTCTCATTATAGGTCTCCTAAGTGTTGTAACTAATGCACTGCATATTTTGTGGTGTCTTTCAAATAGACTCTTGCTGTCCTCAACTGACTTCACAACTGTGGCTTGTGACACTAGTCTATTGTGTCATAGTGAGCATTATGATATCAGAAATAAAGGCACTATCAGATTAGCAAGAGTACAGTTGCACCCCACACAAGACATCATTGGGCACATGTCCAGTTCTCTCTCTCTCCCACTTTAGCTGCAGCAGTTTGAGAGCACCAAAAGGAAACTAAAACAATGGCATAAAACACTTTGTTTATGTCTGTGACATTAAAAACATATGCTCTGTGGAATGCTAGAAACAACAATAGCAGCAGGAGCCTGAAACAGAATTGATGCATAAACAGAACTTTAACGAATTGTGGCAGAGCTATATACTGGTCTGTTTTTATGCACTATCATTGATGGGGTGCTATGGTTTTTCTGACACAAGTCATTAAATCACTTAAAAAAGTTTAAAATTGGTGGGCCGCCTGATGGCTTAATGGAAGCACTTCATGTTTCCATACCAGTGACCCACATTCGGAAGCATGCCAGAGTCCTCACAGGTTCGGCAGCCAGGCTGGGGAATGCTACCCAAGGGAGCAAGAGCCAGTCGGGGAGGGAGGTGGACCAGTTCCAGCACAGCAGCAGACTCACAGTAAGCCGGGGAGCTTGCTCCATCATGAAGGGTGGTGCATGCCCAGTGTGCACTCCTGTGTCTACAGCCAATGAGTGTGACAGTCCCCACAGTCCCTGGGCTTTGCACCATGTGGATTCCCATCAGCTGTGATAGCAAGGGAAATGGCAGTCAGGGCTGAGAACTGGAAGGGTACCCATAGAAAGGCATAGGTGGCAGTCTGAGTCAAACCGCTATATATAAAAAAAAAAATTAATTCCTTCAAGTCTAATGATTAAACTTTCCTGGCTAGGGAAGGTGTCAGCTGGTGTGTGAATACCCAGATGCTTTGCATCATTGTCAGTGTTTATACATAGTTACTGTGTCTTTTGTGTTTATAAGAGTGAATCAAACAAATACCCGCACCACACGGCACTGAACCAAACTGCAGCTTTATTTACATTTGATAAAAAGAGCAGCACCAGCATAAGCATCTGCCTGTGCTTATGTTGGCATTTCCGCTCTTTATCAAATAATAACTGCAACAATTCAGTGCTATGTACAAATATTGTTTGATTAATTAACAATTTTGTATTCTGCAGACACTAATCCTCCGGAGCGGTTTTGCTTCACTCTCATTCTGTTTATAAGAGTGCATTCTTGAGTTCTTCAGCTGAGAGAACAGCAAAGTGAAGTTGAGCAGTTCTGACACAAAAAGGATTTGAGAACAAACTCATAATTATAAAAGACACAGAAAAGGTACATATTACATGTTATTAATTATGTTTATGATACCTGTTTTTTTTATGCAACTTGAAGTTGAAAGAAAACTTGCTGACTTTGTAGAAAATTACGGAAACCACTGTGTGACGAAATGACTATGCTATCTGCACTTAGAACTGAAGAATTTTAGAACTGTTTGAATGAGACAACATCTTGTAGAAAAAAAAGAGTACTTGATAGGTTTAGAGATAATCCTGATTGGCCAAGAATAACATCATGATTTATGATACACACTATGAGATCAGCCAACACAGTGAAATGCTTTTTATACACACTTCTTAAATCCATTTTTCTTGACTATCAAGATGTGTCATAAACTCTGAAAAGAAAAACTGAAATCTAAAACAAAGGTATTCTCTAGGGAATTGTAACAGCCGAAACATTATTTTTTAAGAAAGCACTTGAACTGCAGAGTCACTCTTTAAAGGTCAAACTTGCATTTTCCCACTTTACCACTTTTCATGGAATTGAATTGGCATTTGCTAGATACTATACAATATACCTTGAGTGACTCCACAAAATATAGTATATGGAACCAAGTATCCGTTATCTTTGCCCTTCAGAGTAAATGTCAAATGCTAAAGATATGATTTTCCTTTTATCTTGAACACTTTTCAGACATTTTCTTAGAAACGTAGTAGCTTCAAATCTTATTTGACTCATCTCAGAATATTATGAAACCAAGGGATTTTGTCCTTTGAGCGCCACCAGAAAGGCTAAACAAATCTGTATTTTCCATGGTTGTTTAAACCACTTTTGTACAAGTTCCTCTAAACATTACAGTATTAGACACATATCTGGCATTATTCCACCAATAATACTGTGAAAACATATGGCTGTGATCTTTGACCTTTACATTGAAGAGTGCTCCTGACATTTGTCTGTTTCTGTTTTATTAGTTTTCAGACAAGTCATCTGGAACATGACACATACCATGTGAAATCTCATAACAGTCTTGTTAATGTGCCTATTATCTTATCATGGTCTATGCAGCACAAGCAGTTCAAATATTTGATTATGTTACAATCACCACCGAGACCCCTCTTATGATTGTAAGAGTGGTCTCGCATGATTCTTTGGGTATGAGAACCATAAATTGAAAGTGAGTGGTTCTGATATTCTAAGGGTGTGAGACCACTCTTACAATTATAAGAATGGTCTTGGCTGTGGTATTATTATGTGTTTGATCAAGATTGATTAATAATATATTAAAATTGCAAAAAACCTGCCCTGAACATGCTCATTTCCAGGGCAGCTGCACATGAGATGCACGTCACAGAATAAGAGTGTCTCACATGCAGAGGAAAGGAACACTCCAATTGATCGAGAGTGTTCCTCTATCTATAATGGAGTGTACAACACAAACCGAGCCATTGTGTGCATTTCCAATGTAGAATGGACTGGAAAAAAAATTCCAGTACAATATTTGAGAGGCTGTGGATAAACAGGAATGAAAAGTTAGAACGCCCCTAAATATAGCATGACTGGGGCCAGTTTGTGGGATCTTGCCAATGGGCGGTGCTGGATTTCCAAGCACTTTGAGATATTCATGCATGTGCTGACTGACATTTGTAACACCAGTGTTAGGCTATTTATTTATAATATATGTTGCTCCTTATTTTGCATAAATGTCCATCCTAAATAGAAAGCTGTTGTACCAGTTCAAAGGTCATGGAATGCTTTTGTACCATTCTGTTGTGTAACAGCTCCTTAATTAGAATGTAAACTAATGCTACTTGCTGTTTTTTTCTTTCTTTTTTTCTTTTTTTCCAACTTTTTCCATATAGCTTTTTCCTGTGGAGGTTATGCTGTAGGGCTATCAACCCTCTTCCTACCCCCCCGATCAGTGTTCACAGCTCTGACCCACTAGGAGTTCCCTAGTGTATCCCCCCCCCCCCCGCAGTGGGCCAGGAAGGGGAGGGTCATCATCCACCTGGTACAAATAATTCAGAGATTGGTGGTCAGTTGACAGTGTGGGTTAAGGGAAGGCTTACAGGACTTCATTAGACAACACTGCCCCAATTTTCCATTTTCTGGAATCCCTTCCCCTGACATGGACAGGCAGTGGTATGTGCTTTGTGGAGGCACATGCACCTTGCTAGCCTTACTACAAGAGCACTATAATGGGACTCCATACTGACATATCCAGTGCATTTGTGTCCAATGAGTGAGTGCAGCAGGAAGGAGACTGGTGTCAGCAGGCAGTGGCATGCATGCAGGGGACTCTGCTGGTCTGGTAGGGTGAGGTAGACTACCTTTGTACTGGTTGCTGCCTATTTAAAAAGGCATACTGTCAGTGGGATGGGGTAAATAACAATGCGGGGTAGAGAGTGTAAGACCTACAAAAGTCAAGCTAAAGGCAACTGAAACACACGGTAGAGTGGGAAGAGAAGCAACACTCTATCTATGGTAGGGGGAAAAATGATTATAGGAAGCAAACTATCCTAAATTTTCAAGGAACCAAAAAGGGGGAATTGACAGAAAACCCTATCTCGAGTAAGGGCTTGAACACAAAATCAGATGGGAAAAGGTGAAGGGAAGCCAAGAGGAGGGTTAGTGATAACAGAAGCAAAGAGGCAAGAGAAAGGCGGGAAAGAAAAAAATGTCAGGAGGATAAACAAATAATCAGACATGGGAATGGTACAGTGTTATGGGTGTGGGTGCAGTCTTCAGATATACATTCTGGAGACATATGTAGGCACTTCTCTGGACTGAGGGCAGAGGTCACTGGACTTCAGGGTGAACTGGCACAAGTAAAGGGCTCCATCTTCTTCAGCCAGGGGCCACCTAGTTTAGAGTCACTCCCTCAAAGGATGGCAGCAAAGAGGTGGAGTAGCTGGACCTTGGTGGAATCTGGGATGGTGGGGGTATGAAGGAGGGAGAGCGCCCATCAGATCTTACCACTGCACAATTACTTTGCCATTCTAGTAGCACCAGGAAGCAAAGAGAAAGCAGCAATGCAGGAGTAAGAGAGGAGGTGGGGGACTTCAAGGTTGCAGTCCCCAAGGAGCGTGGGAGAGTCCCCCAGTCAAGGGAGAAGTAGTTGCTGGTGGGAGACTCCATAGTCAGTGGAATTATGTTGGGGGCAAAGGATGGAAGGGACAGGGTAGAAGAGTGCATTTGTACGATTTCTTGGAGAGGAGCAACACGATATACCAACAATAAAGATCTTTTCAGCTAGATTAAGTTCATAGTAAGTTTATTGATTAAAACAAAGAACATACAACAGCACCCCCCTCTGCCAACATTTCACGTAACACTTATGCTTTTTCAAGTACAGTGTATTCTAGGAATTTTGGCAGGGAGGACTGGAGAGTGCGATCTTGGACAGCACCATGGAGGAGGGGGTAGGAAAACAGCTGGATGCTGTTGTCCACCTGAGGATGAATGATCTTGCAAGGGAATCTGTAGGGATAGTGTAGAATAGGTTTAGGGAGCTGGGGAGGGGCCTGAAGCAGGTATCTTGCAGTGGCCTTCATTTCAGTGCTACCTCTGCATGGTTGGGGGAAGGCAAGGGAACTCCACACTAGGTCCTTCAATAAGTGGTTGAAGGCATGGTGCAGGGAGGAGGCATTGGCTACATCAGTGACTGGGGTCACACTTGGAGGGATAGAGGCCTGTACAAGAGAGATGGCCTCCATCCATCCAGGAGGGAAACGGCAGTCCTGTGTGGAAGGTTTAAAAGCTACTTTGACAAGTATTTAAAGTAGCCAAGGTGGGAGGTAGAAAGACAAAGGGAGGAAGCAATTGACTCCCACCCATGAATAGTGTAATACAGAAGGTTAACCTAAGGAGAAGAAATTCACTGGAGGCTGGTGGAAGCAAAGAGAAGGGCAGGTATATCTGGAGGAGGAACTTCGTGTCAAAGTGAGGGGAAGGAGGGAAGGCAGGAAGGCAGCATAATGGGAGGGTAGGACAAGGGCAACAAAGGGGGCAAGGGGAGCAGGAAGGGGAGGCATATTAGAGGGAGAGAGGGAGAGAGGGACAGAGAGATTGGAGAGCCATGTGTGTCAACGCAAGATTTCTGGGAAACAACATCCTGACATTGAGGCAATCATTGTGGAGGTTGACCCGGATCTGATGGCCATAAAGGAATGATGGTGCCCTGAGAACCATAGCTGAGAAGTGGCCATTCAAGGCTACACAGTGTTCAGGAAGGACAGGACAGGATGGAAAGAGGAAAGGCAGAGGGGTTGTTTTATATGTGAAGGAGGGTATGGGGCTATTGAGATAGAGGGGCAACAGGAGAATAATGAAGGGCTGAAAGTACTAGGGTCAGCCTAGAGATGGGATTAGGGACTGTTGTTCACACAGGGATGATTAACTAGCCTCTGATACAGCGGGAGAATTTACACAGACCACAATGTTTTGGGACACTATTGACTGTAAAAAATCCAACTGGTTACAGTCTTTGAAAACAGTTTTAAGATCGGTGGGATTTCCGTCATTATTTCATCTTACCTCATGGAGTATACTAATTTCTGAACAATATAAGTCTTATATTAAAAACTTACTTATAAAACAATATAAACATAATGATTTGCAATATATTTTGGGCTCTAAATTTGCATGTTGGTACTCTAATAATGATTGTTTTCATCATTATCATTATTATCTTGAAATCCTTGAATGTCAAGTTATGCGAAGAACATATGCAAAGTTTAAAACTGACTTTTTTGAATCCAATATGCTTACGTGTAGATTTTGACAAAAGCAAGGATCTGTTTGCCTGCTGTTATTGTGCGATAAATGAAAATGAAGATCTTGAGCATGTGATGTTAAAGTGCTTTTGATATATAGTAATTCAGTAAGATTTAAAAGGTTGGGACCTATTTTAACATCTTTAACATATTGCCCTAATGACACTATTTTAAAAATCGTATTCACTTCTGAAGAGGAATATATTATTAAAAGGACTGCACTTTATCTCTGTAATATACAAAAAATAAGGAGAAAGGAAGTTAATACTATACATATCTGATTAGTTATGCATATTATCTACATGCTGCATGTTCACCCATTATGTAAACGTGCTCTGCATTTTAATTGTGTATGTTGTGTTTTTTTGTATTTATGTTTGTAAAGATCTTTTTAATGATTAAACAAATAAAATGAATACTACTACTACACAGAGCAATGGGGAAGCCATTAGCAAAATGGCCAGCAAGGGGAACGTTTTGATGATGGGGGACTTTAATCTGCCAGATGTAGATTGTGGTATTTTCACATGAAGAGGCAGGGCCATACTCTACTCCCTACCAGGGACATTTCTCAGGTGACTGGTTTTGGAACCCTCTAGGGATGGGGCAGTGCAGGACATGGTACTTACAAACAGAGACAACATTGCTGAAATCAGAGTGGTAGTCCCATGAGTACAAGTGATCAAAGCATTATGTGGTTTGGCATACGGACAGGACAGGAAAAAAAACTCATTGACATGCAGGTGCTGGACTTCATGAGGGCACATTTTAAAGAAATGAGAAACTGCCTCAGTGAATTGCCTCGAAGGAGGAAAAGGCAGAAGGGGAGTGGAGGCTCAATGGAGAAAAGTTAAGGAAGGTATAGCCCAGGCAACAACAATGGCATGCTGTTTCAAGGATGTGAGCAAGGGAAAGAGGAGGAAGAGGCCACTACAGTTCTCTAAGGAGGTGGCAAAAGGCAGTGAAGGAGAAGAAAACAGCATTTAGAAAGTACAAGGATACCCAGAAGAATGAAGACAGGGAGGTATATCTGGCAAAACAAAGGGAGGCAGGAAGGAGGGTGAGGACAGTTAAAGCACCAGCAGAGAAGAGGATAACTAAGGAGGTCAAAAAAGGGATGAGACCTTCTTCAGGTATTTGGGGAAAAACAGGAAGACAAGGGGAGGGATAGAGATAATCAGGAAGGCAGGGAAGACTGTGCAAAGGAAGAGCAAGAGAAAGTGGAAATACTAAATGATTACTTCTGCTCAGTTTTCACAGGGGGTATGGAACAACATGTTGCAGTAAGCAACAGAGATATGGTGGATTTATTTTATTTTATTTTTATTTAGTTTTTGTTGACCGAGTAAGTGCACTAGACAAATCCTGCCTGTTTTCAGGCATGACCAGGGGAAGGGGGATACAGATGAATGCCAACTGACCTTGAACCAGATGAAACTGTTGGTCGTATTTTTAGTGGACACAAGTCCATTCTCTGTGGAGAGGGTCCAAAAGGAATTGGAAGCCTTAAAGGAAGATACGGTGATGGGATCAGATGGGATTCTTCCATGGGTCCTAAAGGAACTAAGGATGGTGCTGGCTGCCCCTCTGGTAGTGCTTTTTAGCTCCTCAGTGGTGATGGAAGAAGTTCCAGAGGACTGGAAAAGGGAAAATGTGGTCCTTCTGCACAAAAGCTGCAGTAGGGAGAATGCTGGCAGCTATAGACCAGTCTTACATCAGTGGTGAGGAAGTTAATGGAGACACTACTGAAGGAGAGGCTCGTACAGCGCCTGGAGGCAAGAGAGCTGCAGGACCACTGGCAGCTTGGTTTCACAGGGGGGAGGCATGTCCAACTAATCTCATAGATTTCTTTGACTGGGTTACCAGGGAGGTGGATCAAGGGACAGCAGACAACATGGCCTATCTGGACTTCAGTAAGACCTTCGGCACTGTGCTACAGAGGAGGCTAGTTAAGAAACAAAGCAGGCTGGAGGTAGGGGAGAAATTGACAAGCTGGGTATCAAACTGGTTAAGAGTTAGGATTTAAAGGGTGGTGGTAAATGGTAGCCACTCAGTTGATAGGAGGGTGGCTAGTGGGGTGCCACAGGGTTCGGTGCTGGGACTGGTTCTCTTCAATGTCTTCTTAAGTGACATTGCAGAGAACTTGAGGTTAAAGTGTGTCTCTTTCCAGATGACACAAAACTCTGCAACAAGGTGGGCACTCAGGAAGGGGTGGAGAGAATGCAAAGGGATCTGAGAAAATAAAAGGAATGATCTGGGGAGGCAGCTGGGTTTCAGTGCCAAAAAGTGCAAGGCTGTGTACTTAGGGCTGCAGAACCCAGGGCCTATGTATAAGGTGGCAGAAGTGGAGCTTACATTGACCAAGCAAGAAAGAGATGAGCCTCAACATAGCTGGACAATGTAACAATGCAGAGGAAAAGTTTAGCAAGATAGTTGGATGCTTTGGGAGAGGTATTTCTAGCAGAAGGAGGAGGGAGGTGGTGCTGCCATCGTGATGCTCACAGGTGAGGCCGCACCTGGAGAACTGTGTCTAGTTCTGGAGGCCTCACTTTTTCAAGTACATTGAAAGGGTGGTGGCAGTACAGAAGAAGGAAGCCAATATGGTGAGTGGGTTGCACGAGAAGCCATATGAGGAAAGGCTGCAGGAGCTCAATATGTACTCCCTGGAAGAGGAGAGTGAGAGGGGACAGGAATGAAACCTACAAGTACCTCACTGAACAAGGTGCAAATGGAGGGTAGATTTCAGAGAAAAGAAGGCACTAGAGCACGGGGACATGCTATGAAGCTGAGAGGGGGGTGTTTAGGAGAGATGTGCAGAAATACTTTTTCATGGAAAAGGTGGTAGATGAGAAGGTTATAGAGGCAAAGACTGTGAGGAACTTCAAGCATGCATGGGATAGGCACAGGGTCATATTAGGTAGAGGAACTGGGGAAAGGAGAAACACCTATCACCAACTAGAGTCAGTGGTGATGGAATAGGCAGGGACAAGGAGCAGACAGGATGGGCATAAAGGTCCTTTTCTGCTGACTAAATCAATGTTTCTATGCCATAACGGTGTCCCTCCCTATTACATGCTGCCCCAGCCTCCACTACCACTGGGCCTCCATCTGGTGGCAGTCAACAGTGGGACTGACAAAGCCTCCCTCTTGGGAGAGAGGACAGCAGTCCATCAGATGCTCGTTCCTCCCAACCCCCTCCCCCAGCTGTCTCGCAGCAACTCAAGTTTGGCACAGCAGGCGGTAGCACTACTGCCATGCCAGTGGGCCAGCCTTCACCAGCTATTCTCCTTTTATTTTCTCAACATGCACAGATAGAACTCAGACCATCCCCTAACACAAAATCTATCATTTCAACACTTCAACAGAAAAACAAAAACTTACACCTTACCAGGATAGGGTTTCAGCAGCTCGAGGAGGATGGGTTTCTGTTTTTTATTTTCTTCAAAATCATAAAAAATTAAACCTATGATTTCTAGAGAAGAAAAAGAGGATGCAGCATTTTTATTATTTTATGTTTCAAACCATATGCTATACAGAATAAGACATGACCAGGTCTAGCCCATCTGGAGTCACCCTTGTTGGCTTCACTGACTAAGTGTTGTATTGTTATGAGCTGCTGGCTCCAGGCTGTAGACCTAGCATTCATACTGATAAATGGTACTGCGCTTAATGCAGTCTAACATTATGTTTTGTGGTGGAGGTAGAGCTGTACATTCCCCCAATGGGATATACATACCACAGCCCCCTCCCCCCCCGCGAACATAGTAGTAGGTTGTGCTTAGCATAACACACCATAAAACCACAGCATACCATATGAGCACCAGGCCTTAGCCTGCTGCCACACTACCACTGGACAGTGAAGAGGATCAATGAGGTGGAAGGGGGGGGGTCAGGACTGATTATAAAGAACAGTAGGAGTGTGAATGGTTAGCTGGTGTCAGTGCAGACAGATGGACAGATTTTGTTTTTAATTTTATTTATTGGATTTTGTTAATTTGGTGGGCCCTACTGAGATGGAAAGTCCTTTTTGCAGGGCCAACCCAGAATTAGTTAACAGGTAATAGAAACATTTCCATATGAAATATAATAATACAGGCTAATACAAAGGTAGGAATATGTGCCAAGAGGCATACATAAATGCATGTTAATAACTTTATGATCAACCACAAATCACAGGATTAGGGAGGAAAAATTCTGAGATGGGAAACATGCCAAACTTGAACCAACCTTATTCAATGGCAGCAGCTACAAGGTTCTATGTCATAATGGCGAACATGGAATAGCTATTGCCATTTGAGAGAGTGTACATCACCGAAAATGAGTTATGGTGATGTACACTTGCAGCAACTAGAAAATTGGTGACTGGTTTTCTATGTTATGTGGGGGGCTGACTGCAGGGGTTGTATGATGGGGTGGTGAATTCCTTACACTGTCTCACCACTGAACATACACTGCATCTTTTACAAGGATAGCAGCCTACCACAGACCTTTACAGGTAGTAGGCTGCTATCTTTGTAAAAGATGCAGTGTATGTTCAGTGGTGAGATAGTGTAAAGAATTCAACAGCGTAGAATCAGGACACACTTCTGAAATCAGGCAACTAATCACTTGCGATACAGAAGGAATTATTTATATGGCAGTTTGTAGATGTGAAGCATTTTATGTGGGGAAAACAAAACATAATTTTAAAGTGCGGGTTAAAGACCATGTAAAAGCAATTGAGAAAGCAGATCTAACATATGCAACTGCTGCACACATTGCCACAGCTCAAAATAAAGAGCAACATTCATTTTGTTTTGTTGGGATAGATAAAGTGCAGCACAAACCCAGAGGTGTAGATTTTAATGATTGCTTACTTACATGTTAAGCATTTTGGATAGTGAATCTAAATGCAGCAAGAAACAAGGGGTTGAATGCAGGTTTTGAGCTGAAACCATTTTTGAAGAAGAAAAGGAGAAGGAAATAGTAATGAAGAATGCCACAAGTCAGACATGAGTTGGTCTTGTGCTGCACTTTATATATAAGTAGTTTGCATTATAGATATATTGTGTTAAGTTTTAGATCTATATTTAGCTACTATTTGTTAACTTAAGAAACATTTGTAGCAATTTATTGCTGTTACAAGTATGATCTTTGTCTCTAATCCTGAGCTTTTTTATAATGAGAAATTCTCTTCCCTCTGGAATTCTCTGGAGCATTAATTAATGACATCATGATGATGTCCATTGCTTGGAGTATTTAAGTGGCACTTTAGCAGTGGTGATTTACTTTTGAGAAAGGATGTATTAGCATCTGAAATGTGTCAGGTATTTTTTGGCATTTTACTAATAAAATTATTATTTTAATGGACTGGTGCTCTTGTATTTATGAGGTGTGTATGCTCTACTATATTTGTTTTTATAGTGTGTTATTATATAACATTTTAAGCTTGTTGAGCTCAGTGTCCTTCACTGAGCTTAGAGCTGGTGCTCCATATAGTATTCCGGGTATCAAGATACTATTCGCAATGGTTAACTGCACAGTCTGGATGAGGCAGACCCTAGGTTGAAACATTAACCCAAGCTTTTGGTGAACAGATTTCAATAGATACTTAACATGGGACTTGAAACTTAATTCCTAGTCACAGAGAAAACAGAGGTATGTTACTACATCTATCATCTCTATGTGAAAACCAGAATTTGAAGACAGCTTCAGTAGATCACATCTGTCCACTCCCATCTTCCTGATTCCAAACAACATTGCCTTTGTCTTTTTGAGTATAATACCAGTTTATTTCCTCTGAACCAATCATTGTGCTTCTTGAAATCCTGTGCCAAACCAGAATTTAGGAAGGCAGGGTCAGGATGGCTTCTGTACAGTACTGCATCATCTGTGTAAAGGAGTGACTTACCCCACCACAGTTTACAGGTGCTGTAGGTTGTTTATGAATAGTGAGAAAAGCAAAAGGCTGAATATAGGGCCCTGGGTGCACCATCTGTAACAGGTTTAAGTAGGATTAACAACTTCTACACTCTATCAGCTGCTGTCCTGGATGACAATTGGTCTTTAAACCAAAGGATTTCATCCATGCCTAACTCATTGAGTTTACCCAGAAGGATATCATGATTAAGCAAATCTAAGAACCTTTTTTCAAATCGACAAAGATAGCCCCTGTTGCACAAAGTCCATTGTCCTGAAGATGTCGGTGGTCATTCAGACCAATGGAGTGTCTGTGCCATGGTTAGATCCAAACCCATGCTGAGCAGAATTCAGTATGTCATGAGTATCAAAAACTCTTTTAGTTCATTAATATCAGCCTTTCTTTAATTTTGGCCAGAAGGCTTAAAAAAGAAATGGGTCTATAGTTTTTAACAGGCCCTTTGTCTCTGCCCTTGTGGACTGAAACCACTAAAACTACCTTCTAAATAGTCAGTACCATGCCCTAGATCAGCAATTTTTTTTTTTTTTTTTAATATTTACATTTTTTCATTTTTATCTCCAAACCTGGGACCCTGGCAGACACGGCCGTGCATGCACGTGGAGATGCACACACATGCCGGATACTGGCTTGGCCCCTTCTGCCCCACCCTGTGGCTGTCACTGGGCTCCCTGTTGCCGGAAAAGCCATCCACCCTCCACCAGGTGGCAGCCAAGGACCTGGGAAATCCCTCATACCTCCCCAGGAGAGGAGAGCCACCTCTAGGCAGCTCAATCCTGCACCTCACCCTCCTCCCCCGCTGACCTCCAGCAACCTGGGGTCATTCCTGAAACCAGGTAGCTGGTGTAGTACAAGATATGGCATCCAGCGCCTCAACCCTCAGCGCCACCAGACCTGCCCTGATCAGTGATTTGTTAATTAGGTTCATTGGAGGAAGGGCTATGTATGGGACAACCAGTCTGAGTAGCTTGGGTTTAGTGTTGTCATAGCCAGCTGTGAAATCAACCTTCAGTCTATTTAGCTGTGTAAGGACCTCTTTCCTGGTTATCAATTTGAAACAAAACGTAGAGGGGTCCCGGAATGGCAGTGTTAATGAAAGGGGAGGATACAATAGGGTTGAGAATGCTGGAATTTTAACTATATCTAGATCAGTGAAGAAGACGTTAGAGGCAGCAGCAGAGGAGGAGGCATAATCAGGAAGCCCAATTCCACCCTGTGAAATTTCATTCATCTGACAGCTCAAATGACCCTTCAGGAGACTGTTTATTTAGTGTCTGAAGCATGTTGAGTCAGTGAGGTTCCTGTCTTGCAGACTTTTAACATGTTTCATTTTTGCTTTTTTTGAGATTATATTTACATAACATTTCTAGGTCTCCTATATTTTTTTCCAATCTGCTGCCAGACCTGTAGCTTTGAAGAGACCACAGGCTTTTTCCCTCTGTATCATGGTCTGGTGCTGGTCACTGGTTAACTATTCAAAATATATAGCCCTTTTACCCTTTTCTGGACTAAGGGAGCATGTTTATTGACCATGCTTAGAAAGTTGTTTTGGAAGAAGTCAAGAGCCTGATCCACTATATTGAGCTGTCATATGGTGCCCCAGTGGATGTTAGCAAGGCTGCTGAACTTAGAACAATTTTGGACAGACATGACTCCAGGCCGGGGACTGGGGCATTATTTCTCCATACACAAGAGAATGGAGAGTTCTCACTCCAGGAGTCAGTGAGTATACCAGCAGCTTTGACCCTATCAATTTTATTTACCTAGATCCAGTCCAGCAGGGAATGGTTTCAAAATTATTATTCAAATATGTAGGTTCCTCTATTATTTGGTGGTGCTGAAAATCTTCTAGGATAGATTGGGCTATACTTTGGCCACAAGTTAAACAATTAATGTCACCAAGCAGAATCATTTCTCCCAAACATTGGTCAGCCAGACAAATAGAGATGGCTGTAAAGACCATCTTGGTCACTTGAGGGGGGTTATAAATACCACCTATTAAATTTGACTTGGCTTTGCCAAGCAGATGCCTTACAAGGAGAAACTGTGCAGGGGTATTGGGGGGGGGGGTGTAGCCAGAGAGAAATCTTTGGCATTGATATGGGACCTAACATACATTAGTACTTCCCCTCCTTTTTTCCCTACCTTGTCTTTCTTACCTATTTCATGAGAAGATACACATATGTATACTATACATATACTGCATCTCCAGGAATGTGGCTTGTCCACTCCCCAGGTTACTTATAGCAGCAGATAGGCACTGAGGAGCAAATGGCTTCCACAACTGGACTCAGAGCATTTGTTGTTCTTTACTTGTCATTATTGTGGTGCTGTTTGCTGATTTATGTCAAATATAGATGTATATTAGTGTAGATAAATAGGGGGCACACAATTACCTGATTCAAAATATGACATTTATCTTCATGGATGAGGGGGACGGATCATAATTCTAAAGTGGAATGCCATGAGTTATGACAGTCCTGTTCTTTTACTAGTGGAGACAAATTGTATATTTTTGATGCCGCCATTATGTATTTGATTTTTATGTCATAACTTTGAAGAAAGTAATGAATATCAGGGACAGTTTTGTCACTATGGACCTAGAGTGGGAATATCAATGTTATGCTCACTCTACATCCCTTTATCCATAGACTAAATCCATAATTGCAATTGAGGTGATTGTGATATATGTGCTTAAGCAGGGAAGCTTGTACTTGGGTAACATCACTGTTAAAGATGGCCACTGAACAGTCAGGTTGCTGGATTTTTTGTGGCCATTGTATAACAAAAGGCATGGTATACATCAGATATGTCACAGCCCTAAAGAAAATACCATTGATATTTTTCCTCCTGCAGTTTGACATTTAGACATCACTCATGGCTTCACCACTCATGATGACATAAGGTTGAACTGCATTCAAAAAATACAGAGATATTTTCATTGTGGCCATGGCATTTCTGATAGATAGATAGACAGATAGACAGACAGACATATATATACACCACATCTGTGGTGAACAAACTGGGCAAATAAATCATGTAATTTAGGAATACCCTGTAAATATTTATGTTTTACTTAGAACACATTAAAAACTATAAAAGAGTATAGTATAAGTAGAGATGGGTGAAGTGGACTCAATTCGCTCCGCGGAGTGATTCATGGAGTGCTCTGCAATGCGAAGCAGAGTACTTCGTGTTATGATGGGTAATGTGAAGTCCATTAAAAACAATGACTTTGCATTACTCCACCTTCCCAAACCACTACTTCAACAATTTTAAGGCAAAGTACATTGAAAACAATGTACTTTGCCTCACTTTGCCTTGTTTTTAAGCTCCAAAGGTGAATTTTGCAGTGATTCATGGCATTTCAGCTCACATGGGCTCTAGATTGTTCTGCACAGCCTCAGTTCAGGGTAGTGTTTGTAGGAAACTGTAGAAGACAATCTGCTCTGAGAGCTCTCTGTGATTTAAACCTTCTAAAAGCTATTAAAAAAGCCTTTTTGAGTAATTTTTTTTCCTGAAACTTTAGTTCATCGATTGTAGGAAACCCTCCTGTGCTCATATCATCGAGCACTTATTGTCTGTGTATGGATTTTGAATTTGTACTGAGAGACAGTGGAAGTGTGCTTTCAGGGAGGGGTATATCTGTGGTGTAGGTAGATTAACTTGGAGAAAAAGAGTTCTTTCTGTTTTGGTGATATTTTTCTTGTATAACTGTGTTAATGTACACACAGTAATATTTTCAATAATTCTTGACTTTTTTTGCTGATTGTTTTGGTGCAGCAGTGCATAATTTCAGTTTGTTTAAAATAAGTGGTTATATTACTGAAGTTTTCAATTTGCTACGCATTACTTAGTGTGTGTGTGAGTATGTGTATGACGCATGTCATCAAATCAGACACCCTTTATTGTGCCACATAGTAATTTCAGCAATGTGAACCTGCTATCCACTGCAACTGCATGATTTTTGTACTTCTTTGTGGTATCTTTACTGGTACTAGTACTAGTGACTGTTACTGCAGCAGTGCAATACCGTCACCCCACCCGGCCCACCCCAACCGCAAAGGTATTATTTTCCAGATTTTAATTTCTGATGGTGAGCACTGGTTAGGTGTTGTGCCTTTGCATCTGCATCTCTTCAGTGTGCAGCACAATCTTAATCTGTCTGTGCATTTGCATCTCTTTAGAGCCCAATCTCCATCTGTAACTTAAGTCACAGTTGTTTCTTTGGCTTCCTTTCAGAGTACTGAACTGGTGTGGTGCATAATTCTGCATGAACATTGTACTCATTAATATGTGTTTTTAAGTCAGAACCATAATCTTCACGAGTCACTCATGATACAAATCACGTTCTTCATCATCATGGTCAGAAATGCAGTCACAAATCACGTTTCATGATCACATCACAATTTCATGAATCACAAAATAAATTTTTTTACTACTTACTTGGATGTATTGTAAGCCTATTTTGTAGTATCTCTCCAGGCTTCACCACCCCACCACTGTACTCATTAATAATCATTTATAAGTTGGGGAGTTTTGTACTGCAGCTCATCGGGGAAGTACAGCCATAGGCATTCGCATTCCCATACAGTTCCATATTGGTTATCTCACACCGAATCACATTCTTCATCATCACGGTCACAAATGCAGTCACAAATCACAATTCACGATCACGTCACGATTTCAAAAATCACAAAATTAATTTTTTACTAGTTACTTGGATGAATTGTAAGCCTGTTATGTACTAGTATCTCTTCAGGCTTCACCACCCCATCACTGTACTCATTAATAAGACTTTTTTAAATTGGGGAGTTTTATGATACAGGCTCAGCTCATCGGGGAAGTACAGCCATAAGCATTCACATTCCTTCCTGTACAGCATGTGAGTTACAGTACTATAAGTAGTGGTGGGTGAAGTGGCCTCAATTCAGTCTGCAAAGTGATTCATGGAGTAACATGAAATCAGCGGAGTACTCCGCAATGTGAAGCGGAGTACTTCGCTTCATAATGAGGAACATGAAGTCCATTGAAGCCAATGACTTTGCATTATTCCGCCTTCCCCAAACCACTTCTCCACCAATTTTAAGGCGAAGTACATTGAAATCAATGTAATTCACCTTACTCTGCCTTGTAATTGAGCTCCAAATGAAGTTCTGCAGTGATTCCTGGGATTGCAGGTCACATGGGCTCTAGATTGTTGTGCACAGCCTCAGTTCTGGCCTGGGTAGTGTGTGTACAGTGGTAGCTGGAGACAGTTTGGTCTCAGAGCTCTGCGATTCAGAACTTCTAAAAGCTGTTTAGAATGCCTTTTTGAGTCATTTGTTTTGCTCAAAAGTTAGTAAATCGATTGTAGGAAACCCTTCTGTGCTCATATCTTTGAGTCTTTATTATTGTTGTGTGTGGATTTTGAATGTTAATTTAGAACAGTCAGTCTATGTACTGTGAAGTGTGCTTTGGGGAAGGGCGTATTTGTGGTGTAGGTACATTAACTTGGAGAAAAAGGTAGTCTTTCTGTTTTGGTTATATTTTTCTCATGTAACTGTGTTAATGTACACACAGTAATATTTCCCGTAATTCTTGACATTTTTTTGCTGATTGTTGTGGTGCAGCAGTGTATAATTTGTCTGTTTAAAACATTTGGTTATATTACTAAAGGTTTTCAGTTTGCTGTACATTACTTGTAGTGTGTGTGTTAGCATGTGTGCAATGCATGCCATTAAATTAGACACCTTTTGTTGTGCCAGAGTAATTGCAGCAGTGTGAACTTGCTATCCACTGCACCTGCATGAATTTTCTATACTGCTTTGTGGTATCTTTACTGGTAGAGGATTGTTACTACCATGCACTAATCTCCCAACTGGCAAAAGGTATTCCTTTCCAGATGTGGATTTGGGACTTGTGAGCACTGGTTAGGTGTTGTTGTGCCTTTTCGTATGCATCCCTTGAGAGCGCAGCACAGTCTTAATCTGTCCATGCATTTGCAGTGCACCATTAATTCTGGGAGACTGCATTTCTTGTTATGCTCTCATTTTACTTCGTCAGCACTGGGGAATTTTCTGGACACAAGACAGTAGCATTTTGTCAGCACTGGTGAATTTTCTGGACACAAGACAGTAGCATTTTGGGGATACACATTAATTCTGGTAACTCCATGTGTGATGACCACTGTGCGCATGACTGAGTGTGCCATTAATTCTGGGAGACTTTGCATTTCTTGTTATGCTCTCATTTCACTTCGTCAGCTCAGCACTGGGGAGTCTTCTGGACACAAGACAGTAGCACTTTGGGGATGCACATTAATTCTGGTGACTGTTTGGGTGGGGTGCTGCCAATATTGTTGTCACTCTGTCTTACTTTGTGTTTAAGGTGGAATGACAACATGAAGTAATAATAACAAGGCAAAGTGAGCCTTTCCTATGGGGCACTCGGCGTAGCGAAGTGTCAACATGAAGTGCCCACTTCACCGGCATTTTGCCCGTGGAATTTAAATTCTCTGCATCTCTAAGTACAGTGGCGTGAAAAAGTATTTGCCCCCTTCCTGATTTTCTCTATTATTGCATATTTGTCACACTGGATGTTTTCAGGTCTTTAGACAAAATATAATATTAGATAAAGGGAACCTGAGTGAACAAATAACACTTTTTTTTTACTTATTTCATTTATTTAATGAAAAAAGTTAACCAACACCAACTGGCACTGTGTGAAAAGTAATTGCCCCTAGTTAAATCAACCCAATTAAAAGGATAATTAGAGTCAGTTGATTGAACACAGCCAGGCTTGATTACAGCCAGCCCTGCTCAATATAAACCTCACTTATTTTTGACCTTTACCATCAGAGTCACGTTGCCAGCACAAAGATTCAACCAGCACATTATGCCATGATCAAAGGAAGTTCCTGAAAAGATCAGAAAAAATGTGTTGCCCTCTATCAGTCTGGAAAGGGTTACAAAGCTATTTCTAAGGCTCTGGGACTCCATCGAACCACAGTGAGAGCCATAATCTCAAATGGAGAACACTTGGAACAGTAGTGAATCTTCCCAGGAGTGGGCGGCCTGCCAAAATTACTCCAAGGGCAGCGTAAAATCATCCAGGAAGTCTCAAAGGATCCTAAAACAACATCCAAAGAACTGCAGGCTTCTCTTGCCTCAGCTAAGGTCAGTGTTCATGACTCCACAAGCAGAAAGAGACTGGGCAAAATGGGCTTCATGTGAGAGTAGCAAAGGCGAAACCACTGCTAACCAAGAAGAACATAAATGCTTGTCTCACATTTGCCAAAAAGCACCTGGATGATCCACAAGCCTTTTGGGAAAATGTTCTATGGACAGATGAGTCAAAGTGGAACTTTTTGGACGACATGGATCCCATAATGTCTCGCATAAAGCAAACACAGCATTCCACAGTAAGAACACCATACCAACAGTCAAACATGGTGGTGGTAGTGTGATGGTGTGGGGATGCTTCTTCCTAAGGACCTGGATGACTTGCCAAAATTAAAGGAACCATGAATTCTGCTCTGTACCAGAAAATTCTTAAGGAGAATGTCCGGTCATCCTTCCGTCAGCTGAAGCTGAGCGTAGTTGGGTCATGCAGCAAGACAATGATCCAAAACACAAAAGCAAGTCCACATCAGAATGGCTAAAAGAAGTAAAATTTAAGTTTTGGAGTGGCCTAGTCAAAGTCCAGACTTAAATCCAATAGATGCTGTGGCAGAACCTGAAACGAGCAGTTCATGCTCGAAAACCTACAAATGTTACTGAATTAAAGCAGTTCTGCAAGGAAGAGTGAGTTAAAATTCCTCCACAGCGATGTGAAAGACTGATATTGAATTATAGGAAGTGTTTGGTTGCAGTCATTGCGGCTAAATGTGGCGTAACCAGTTATTAAGTGTAAGGGCAATTACTTTTCACACAGTGCCAGTTGTTGTTGGTTAACTTTTTCATTAAATAGGTGAAATAAAAAAAAAAAAAACAAGTGTTATTTGTTCACTCAGGTTCCCTTTATCTAATATTACATTTTCTCTAAAGACCTGAAAACATCCAGTGTGACAAATATGCAATAATAGAGAAAATCAGGAAGGGGGCAAATACTTTTTCACGCCACTGTATAAGAGTTACTCAGAATCTTTACAATGGAAATGAATCCTTGGATTCCAAGCTGTTTTGTTAAATTTCAAATTTCAACATTAAAGGCCAAAAAATAGTTGAATTCCAAAATCACTTGCCAGATTCAGAATCAGAATCCAGTTTCACATTCTAATACCCTATTCCTGCCCAGAAGCCTTAGTAAAACAGCAAGAAAGAGCCCTCTCTCCCTGTCTTCTTACCTAATGGCCATGTTGATGGGGGCCCATGGGGCTCAGATGCTGTAAAAGATGCATCTGCAGTGTAGTGCACTCTGGTGACTTTTCTTGCCATAAAGTTCAACAATCTTTTGTGCCATAATGTTCAATATGTAAATCCACCTAGCAATAATAATGACCACCCCTTCCCCACAGACCCTCTCCCACAAGCTCTCTTACAGCAGCTGAGCCTCCATGGACCTCCTGCCTTCATGGCAGCAAGATAAAGGGAAGGAGAGGTTTTTTTTTTTGTGTTCTGGGAGAGAAATGATTACTGGGTGTGGCAGTCTACACAATAGTGGAGTCGGATGCATAATTGGAACTTCCCATTCTGCTTCCAGTTGCAGTACAATACCTGTCTCAGATGCAAAACAGAATCATACTAGAAATGGAATTTTCTAAATTCTGATTTCTGCAAACAGAATGGATTCCTAAGAATCTGAGCACCCCTACTACATATCAAATGCATTATGGGTTACAGTGGAATAGTACCATTCATCAGTAGCAAGACTGTAACTATCTTTTGGATTTGTTGCTCATGAATTTAGGGTCTTACAACTCACTGGGGGAGATAAACATGTTATTCCACTGGAACCATTTATGTATTCCCTATTTATCAGGGTAAATTTATTACTGATGGTGTTATATAAATTGGTCTTTTAGTTAGCAAGGTAGTTTTTATGTGTAAGTACAGTTACATAACTTGTCAACTAAGATCTTAGTGATGGTAACAGTGTAGAAGAATGTCATCCAGTTGAGGTAACTGTTGACAAGGGTTATAGAGCTCTGCTCTTGACCACAAGTTTGCTGTTGCATTAATTGGGCATCTGATACATGTAACTGGACTTGGGGTTCTGTTTGTAATTTCTCTTGGGTGATGTTTACCTGTTTCTTATCTTTTGGAACTGGAGAATCAGTTTTTGGTATGTGTGTATGGGAAGGGGGGATAGTACAAGGTTTCTCTTTCCACTGACAGAGATTTGCGCTTGGAAGGGAAAGTAAACAGAGTGTCCCCAATTTATGTTCAAAATCTGCTGGGACTGCACTTTTCTTTTAAAGTCTGCCATGCATCTATGGACTAAACTTCCTATTAAGATCTGTGTGACCCCTTCACAGTGAAGCTTTAAAAGCAAACTTAAGTCCTGGCTTTAGAGAGACTTTTCCTGATTAAGTATTGGTTACCACTGTTTTTGCATTGTGTAACTGAATTAATATTTATGTGATGTTCTAATGTTTCTTTAAAGCACTTTAAAAACACTATAAAACTAAAATCCAATCATAGTATCTCCAGGCTTTTAGCATAGTGTATTAGGTCTATTAATTTGGCTAATAGTTCTGTCAAACAGAAACTATCAGCTTAATGAGATGATTCAACACTTTTTAAAACTGATTTCCTTAATAAGGGAATTATAGTTGATCATCATGATATAACTCCTTTCTTTGCCATCCCTGATGTCACAGGATGGAGGCAGAGGGATCAACTAGCCCTGCATCTATGTGATGATGTTTCTGCAGAAGGAAAAGGAAAAGGAGTGGGTTGACATAGGGACCATACTATAGTGGAGTTGTATGCTCATATTCACTTTCATTTTCAGAACAAATAGAAATCAAAAGATGTACCCTACCAAAGTATGATTAATAATGTCTCTTGAGTGCTTGTCTAGTGTTTATCTTGTTAGCATATTTAATCTCATGTCTTTCAGAGAATGATTACAGTTCATCAGGATGTACAGCTTCTGCCCCTTGGCTTTTCAAGTCAGAAAAGAAGCAGACCATGCAGTAAAGTTTCATAATATGAGGAACCCAAATTGAAAACTAAATGAAGAGCTGTCATCTTCAAAACAAAACTGAAACTGACTCTACAGAGAAGTTAACTCAAAGACTCAACTCCTGTAACACTAGACAATTGATATGTACTAAACTGCAATCCAGATAAAGTGGAGTCAGCCTCTCCACAAAATTTTGGGCTCAAATCTTGTATCAAGCTAAACAATAAAAAAGCACTCAAGAGGCATTATTAATCACATGTTGATGGAGTACAAGTCTCTTTCAGTGTTGGGTAAGTTACATTTTCTATTACTTTCTATTACTTTTGAAAACTTGTTCCAGGAAGCTCTGTGCAGTCACTCGGAAGGATGGAAAAGTACTGAAATAAGTAATACACCTTACAGTTACAATTACTTATGTCTGTTTATACAAAAGAAATACATAACTGTAACTGATTACATTTATTATTTTTGTATAAAAAGAAATAAGTAACTATAATTGTAAGGTGTATTACTTTTTCTAGTACTTCTCCATCCTTGCTAATGACTGCACAGAGCTTCCTGGAACAAGTTTCCAAACGTAATAGAAAGTAATAGAAAAAGTAACTTACCCAGCACTAGTCTCTTTTGATTTCATAGTTGTGAGGAAGACACACCAAGAGCCAGATGGAGTGCTGTTTCCATATAAAAACAACAACAGGATATCCTGGAGCACCCCTTTTTCTTTTACTGTCTGAAATAAAAAATCTACCTCATGGAAAAAAGCTTCATGCACCTTCCACAGCACATCAGTTTTGTTTAAGTGAATAAATTAATTGACAGCTGACTCAGAAGCACGTTTTAAACAAGTTATCAGTACAGGACATTAAAAAAGTCTCTTCACAAGTGTGGCATTACAAGCAACGAATTAGCATTAGCAGCGCATGTACAGTGAAAGGAATCAATCTAAGGAGTAGGTTTAAAATACATTGTGTATTTCGTCTGTTAAGGAGTTAGAAATGTCTTGCAAAATATTTAAATGCAGACTATTATAGCTCAAGGATCGGGAGTGAGAGTGACATCACGAAGCCATGGTTTGTTTTGGTAGGGGTGGTGAATTTTCACAGTTAGGAGGAATTTTAGGGGCAGTACTGAATAGTAACAGTAAATGGACTGAATAATCCATGTCTGATTTGATCAAATTAGAGTAGAAGAGGGATGCTGAATACAAAAATGTCCAATTCCATTCACTTCATCAGGTGATGCTACTATAAAGAATACAGAACTTCTGTCGGAACAAAAAAAAAAAAAACAGAAGACTAAGGACACCAAAAATAACATAAGTACCTCAAGTCATCCTTGATAACCTACAATGTATTACAGTAATCCAAATTAGTCTTCCCTGGGAGTCTTTCCTGTCTCCTGCTACTGTCCCATTCCATAAGTTGGTTTACTATCCACACATCCCTATGCTAAACCCCAACAAAGTGAACCCTTTAACTGCTGATCTGTTCTCCCTCTTGCCCAATGTCAAATCGTCTTTCAGATGACACTGAGTGACTGTTGTCTTACCTGTTATCATGGCAAACTGATTAATGAGTAATGCATTTTTTTCTTTAAGTGAACATAAAGAATTATTAACAAGTTGACATTTCCCATATTATTGGAAAGTATAATGCTGGGAATGTGTTGAGAAACAAAATAATTTGAGATGGATCTCCCTTCACAGTTTACTTAATTTGTCATTTTGAATGGCAAATTAAATACAGTAGATGATGCTGGATGCTGAAGCAAAGGTTAAATGCTATATGTTTCCAATGTCTGCACTTATTTACATGGGTACCTGTAAATACCTGAGACTATGATGTCTACTACATTTTAATTTGGCTGTCATTCTGATTATCTTTTGACTACACACACAGCACTGGGTCAATTAGACAGAGTGCAGCATGGCAGAGTACAGAATTGTTTGTAGATATATTGGTTCAAAAGATAAACAACCTGGGTGATTTGATACCTTTTATTGGCCCAAGAAATTTACAGAACACAAACTTTCAGGCTACACAGAGTTCTTCTTCACCTGAGGAAGGGCTGTGTGTAGTTTGAAAGCCTGTGTTCTGTAAATTTCTTGTTGGGCCAATAAAAGGTTTATCAAATCATCCAGTTTGTTAATCACATTGCAGAGTCTGAGTCTCTGTTGGACTTGTGCTGTTAGCATCCTGGGGCCAAATTTTTAAACATTAGGGAACTGCACAACTTACCAATCAAGAAAAAAAACCTCTGCACCTGCAAACAGTGGACATCAATTTTCAGCAAGATCATCAGAGCCATACTGGTTTCCTTGCTCTGCAAATATACTAAGCCTGGTCATATCATGCCTAGCATATGTGTGGAAAAGGGAGCTGTAAGCTGCCTTTAAAGAGCATGTACCTAGTAAGGGTATATACCTTACCAAATGAAGGTGTGATGCCATTTGACACCTTGGCAATATTTGTATGCATTTATTTGTTTCTCTACTCACCTTTTTTCATTATTTTCTTTTTATTGTGCCAATTACTAGTAAAATAGAATCCTGCAGAATCCTCATACTGTATTAAGAAGAGTTGACAGTGTATTTAAATGAGAAACTGCAAATCTGTTTGCAGATTTTTTTTTTCAGAAATAAAGCCTTTGTCCCTTAAAAATACATTTTCTACAAATATTGTGTATGATTTTTGATGATCTGTGAACTTTTTATGATCTAGCAAGTGATAGTTTCTTTCAACCCAAATTTTACATTGGAAGAAGAAAAAGAAACTAATTATTGTACTTTAAAACTATGTTGTAAATTCATACAGATTGACCACAGTATTATAAGTACATAGAAAATGCAATTATTGTTGACACAAGTGTATTTTTCTTGTGAAAAAGATAAAAATTCATGTCTAGTTTCTCATTAAAATACACTGGACTCCTGAGCAGTTGGGCTTTTCTTACATTACAATAGCAGAATTCTGTTTAACTCTTTGTACTAGCAGCTTGGAAAGCAAAGGTAAAAACTGACTAGATTCATTGCACAAATGTTTTATTTTAAAAGTAGAAAGTAAATACTTACATATTAACATAGTAATATAGAGATATAGAATTTGGTGGCAGAAAAAGACCACTTGGCCAACCCAGTCTGCACAGATGATCCCTGCCTCTTCTGTCTCCCCTGACCCTAACTGATCACTGTGACCCTCCCTCCTCCCTGCCTGTTAACAAATACTCCTCTATGTTTATTCCATGCATGCTTGAAGCCCCTTATCATTTTCATCTCCACCAGTTCTGCGGGCAATTTGTTCCAGGCATCGATGGCTCTTTCAGTGAAGAAGTATTCCTCACATCCCTCTTGAACTTCCCCCTTCTAGCTCAATCTGATGCCCTTTGATTCTGATGCTCATTCTCATTTAAAAGAGACTCCCTTCCTGTACTTTATTCTCCCCTATGAGGTACTTGTAGGTCTCTCTCATGTTCCCTCTCAGTCTCCTCTCTTCTAGGGTGTACATGTTGAAATTCCACTAACAGAGCTTCTGATGCAGCCCCTGTGTAAGCAGTAAGACATAATGGGGTATGTGCTAGACACTTCCAGCACACGGCCAGGGGTGTAGTGAGGCACAAGGCTGCTGGCAAAGTGCCTTCATCTACTGGCCATGCACTAGAAGAGTCTAGCCCACACAACCAGAGTGCCTTATTGCGCTTATGAAATGGGCATGTGAATTGTACATGCATGTTAAACTTAGCATTTATAAGACTGAGAAACATAAGTTTAATCTTTGTGTGTTTATTTTACATAAAACATTTTCTCCGCCTGTATGAGTTTGGTGTTTTGTTCCTTGACTTAAGTACTTTTGTCCTACCATGGGCTCTGTAGTTATAGGTTTTTTTTTGTTATGGCTGTCATGCCCCCCCTCCACACACACACACACACACATATATACAGACATATAGTTCTGTTTTACTTGTTTTGATTTATATGTAGTTGTTTTTTTCCATCTCTATGTCGTTTTTTTTTTTTTTTTTTACTGGATCGGCACAACAAGGAGAGAGTGAGGGTGTGGACAGATGGAGCACCAATTACTTGTGTGTCAGCATGTGTGCTGTAACTAAGATTGGGAGCTACAAAGCCGATGTTGAAGTCTGCAGTTGTGGAGATTCTGGTACTTTTTTAAAAATTGCATCTTGAAGCTAAGTCTGAGGCAGGGTTACTATGGCAAGAAAGAGAGTATGTGAGTGAGTCAGACAAACTGACCCAGTGAACTGGGGTGCAAAACGGGCGGGTGTCAGGAAAGCCACCATGCTACAGCAGATACACAATTATAAAACTGAAGGGGAACTTGCAGAAAATTTACATTGAGTGATTTACAGGGGAAAAAATGTCGGTATTGATGTGGAGGTTCTGTTTATGTTCAGCTGCCTGTTCATTTTGATAGCAGCATGTTACGTTGACAACTGTTGGAGGTTTTGTTACTTTTTAAAAAAAATCATGCCAGTTGATTAAAACCTAAACATAGTACAGGCACAAGGGTTTTTCTCACCCCCTAAATTAAGTTGCTGTTCACTGAGGGACATTTGGAAGCAAACGGTATGTTCTGACACTGTAAATTAAACCATTTTCCTCTGCGGTTTCTGTTTCTAGTGGTTGGCAGTAATGGCAGCAGTTGGCAAATTCAAGTTCAACTTTATTTCCAGGAAAACTCCATTGAGCAAGCTCATTTTCAAGGAGGTCCTGAGATGATCAAGACAATACAAACAGCTCAACAAATATGAGATATGCAACACATAAATAAAGTAATAATCAAGACTGGACAATAGCAGGAACTGTGCAAATGACATTGCCTGAAAAATGTAAGATATTTCTTGCCTATCAATATGAAGGAACTGTACAAATGTCATTGTTTAACAATAGGGAAGCCTATAGTAATATTTGGACATTGTGAACAGTGAGGTCCGATAACATACAGTTAACAATACAGATCTACATAAGACATAGGGGTGGTAAAGGGTAAAAAAGTGGGAGAGGTAGGGTGGAAAGGTGGAGTAGGCAGTAGAAGGGGTGGAGGAGGGGAAGGGATCTGCAGAGAGCGGTAAAGGTATTCTTGGGTGGCAGTTCCATGTTTATGCCAAGTGGTTACTGATTAGAGATTTAAAAGAATTAAGTGATACTAGGTGAATCAGTTTAAGCATGGTTTGTAGTTTGTTCCAGGCTGATGGCAGGGCATAGCTGATGGCAGCTTTACTATAGAGGATGTGGAATCTGGGGACATCAAGTGTAATGAATGAGGTTTGTCTGAGTGAGTAGCAGCTCAGAGAATGATGGAACAGACCTGATATATGGGGGGGGGGTAGCTTGTTGAGTAGGGCTTTATAGAGCCATGTGCATCTGTGCATAAGTCTTCTGCTGGCAAGTGAAGACTATCCTACTTCAGAATAGAGTTTGCAATGGTGGGTTCTGGCAGTGTGAGTGTTCCACAAGGGCACTAATATTGAGTGCCAGTGTAGGATGAGGCTTACCTGGACTCGTTTCTAGCCATGCACTAGACACTTTCAGTGCATGGCAAGCAACCAATCAGATTCCTAAAAAAAACAGAGCCCATTTCATAAACAGTTTTAGTCACCCTCCTCTGACAGCCTCTACCCACTCTATGTCCTTTCTGAGGTGTTGCCTCCATAACTGGACACAATACTCCAGGTGGGGTTTCACCAGTGAGAAAATCAGTGGCAACAATGTCTCCCTCCTCCTGTTGGTGATACCACACCCCATGCATCCCAGCATCCCACTGGCCCTACCCACTGCTTTATCACACTGCTCTGCCACTTTGAGGTCATCAGATATGATGACTTGATGGTCCCTTTCTTGCTTAGTGACCGTCAATATCTCCCTGCCCCATTCTATACTCAGCTCCTGGGTTTCTATGCCAGGTTGCATGATTTTCCACTTTTGGTATCAAACCCAAGCTGCCTTGCCCTTGACCACTCCTCGAGTTTATCATGGTCCCTTCACATTTTCTCCACACCTTCATGAGTGTCCATCTTATTACAGATTTTGCTGCAATATGCAAAAAGGAATTCCTTCTCTTCCAGTTCTTCTGCAATGTCACTTTTGAAGACACTGAAGAGAACCATTCCAAGATCTGAGCCGTGTGGCATCCTGCTGGTCACTTTCCCCTCACTATAGAGAGTGCTCTTAACCAGCACCCTCTGTCACCTATCAGTTAGCTAGTTTCTTACCCAGTTTACCACTTTGGATATCACTCCTAGACTGCTCAATTTGTTCATCAGTCTCCTGTGTGGCACAGTGTCAAAGCCTTGCTGACATCTAGAAAGGACATGTCCACTGCCCTCTTCTGATATATTTCTCTGATCACCCAGTTGAATAGATCAGTAAGATTCATCTGTCATGACTTCCCCCCAAAGCTGTCTTTGGTCTTGTGGGCCAGTGGATTCAAGATACTCTACTAACCTTACCTTTAACAGGGTTTCCATTAATTTTCCCACCACTGATGTGAGACTGACCAGCCTATAGTTGTTAGCCTCATTCCTGCTGCCGCTTCTATAGAGCAGGACCATGTCTGCTCTCCTCCGGTCCTCTGGAACCATGCCTGTTTCCAGTGAGCTGTTGAATAAGGCTGTCAGTGGTACAGCAAGCATCTCCTTAAACATAGAAACATAGATTTTGTCATCAGATAAGAACCGCTTTGCTGGCCCAGTCTGCCCATTTCCCTACCTACTGGATAAGTTGCAGATCCTAGTTAACCAACAGCTTACTTCTTCCTAACCCCCACCAGAATTGCCTTATGTCTGTCCCATGCATTCTTGAATTCCCCCACTGTTTTGGACCCCACAACCTCCTCAGGAAGGCTGTTCTATGCATCCATCAACCTCTCTGTGAAAAAATACTTCCTCACGTTGCCCCTGAGCCATCCCCCCTCTATCTTCAAATTGCTCCCCCTTGTCCTTGCACATCTCTTTTTCTAAAAGATGCTACCCTCTTGGACATTGTTGATTCCTTTGAGGTACTTGAAAGTTTCTATCAAGTCCCCCCTCCTTCCTTTCCTCGAGGATATACATATTGAGTTCCTTTAGTCTCTCTCTTCATATGGCTTCTCATGCAGACCCTGTACCATTTTAGTTACCCTCCTCTGGACCGCCTCCATCCTGTCTATGTCCTTGTGAAGATGGGGTCCCCAGAAGTGCATGCAGTACTCCAGGTGGGGTCTCTCTAACTGTCTGTACAGAGGGATAACAGCTTCCTGTTTTCTACTGGTGATGCCTCACCCTACAGTATACATCCTAGTATCCCCCAGGCCCTCCTTACTGCCTTCTCACATTGCTTGCTTACCTTTAGGTCATCTTATATGACTACCCCAGGTTCCTTTCCATTTTTGTTGTTGTTAGTACCTCCCCTCCCACTGTGTACTCTTCCCCTGGGTTTTTGTTTCCTCGGTGTATTACTTTGCACATCTTTGCATTGAATCTAAGCTGCCATATTTTTGATCATTCCTCCAACCTTGCCAAGTCTCTTCTCATCCTTTCCACCCCACCTTGTGTATCAACCCTGTTGCAGATCTTTGTGTCATCTGCAAAGAGGCATACTTTTCCTTCCAGTCCCTCTGCAATGTCACTTATAAGACATTACAAAGGACTGGTTCCAGTTCTGAACCCTGCAGTAACCCACTAGTAACCCCCCTTTCTTTGGAGTGGACTCTGTTTACTATTACCCTCTGTGTCCTGTTGTCCAGCCAATGTTTTACCCAGGCTACCACCCTGGGACCCACTCCCAGGTTGGCTAAATTGTTTATTAATCTTCTGTGTGGGACTGTACCAAATGCCTTGCTAAACTCTAGGTAGGCCATGTCTACAGCCCCTACCTGGTCTACTACTTTGGTCACCCAGTCAAAGAAATCTATTAGATTTGCCTAACATGACCTTTCCACTGTGAGTCCATGCTGATTTGGGCCCTGTGCACTGCTGGCCTCTAGATACTCAACAGTTCTTTCTTTCAGAAGTGTTTCCATCATTTTCCCTACCACTGAGGTCAAACTAACAATACTGTAGTTTCCTGCTTTTGCTTTGCTCCCACTTTTGTGAAGGGGAATTACATCTGCCCTCCTCCAGTCCTCAGGTACCACACCATCCTCCCATGATTTGTTAAAAAGGGTAGTCAGTGGTGTCACTTGTTCTCCCCTCAGTTCTTTTTGAATTCTGAAGTGAATCCCATCAGGTTTCATTGCTTTGTTCACCTTCAGTTTTAGGAGTTCTTTCAGAACTCTTTCTTCTATGAATGGACCGGTATCGACCCCCTATCCAGAGTGCTTCCACTGATTGGATTAGGTACCTTCCCCTCCTCTTCTTTTGTGAAAACTGAGCAGAAGTAGTCTTGATGCCCTACAGGTGGTATGCCTCAGACAGCTAGTTTCAGAACCCACTCATGAGGGAACAATCTTAGACCTTGTACTCTCAAATGGGGACAGTGAGAGGATCTCAGATCTAGAAGTGGGTTGCCATCTGGGAACAAGTGACCATCAAACAGTGTGGTTCATGTTAAACTCAGCTACAGAGTCAAGCCATACAAAAGTGAGGGTACTGGACTTCAGGAGGGCTGACTTTGGCAAGATGGGAGAGTGCCTCAGAAAAGCACTAGCAAACAGGCTAGAAGGAGGGGTGGAGCAACAATGGGGAATAATTAAAACTGCCATCACAGAGGCAACAAGCCTTTGTGTGAAGCAAATAAACAAATCAAAATGAAAGGAAAAGCCACTATTGTTCTCAAAGGAGGTGGTGGGGAAAGTCAGGGAGAAAAAGATAGCATTCAGGAAGTATAAGGAAACACAGAAGGAGCAGAGAGCTGTACCAGTTAGGACAGAAGGAAGTAGGAAGGGAAGTCAGAATAGCAAAGGCCCAAACTGAGGAAAGGATAGCTAATTCGGTTAAGAAGGGGGATAAAACCTTTTTATAGGTACATCAGGGAGCATAGAAAGACAAAGGGAGGGATAGTGAGGCTGAATAGAATGAACGGTGGGTGGGCAGAGGGGGATAGTGAAAAAGCAGGGATACTGATTGAATATTTCTGCTCAGTATTCACAAAAGATGAGGGGGAGTTGCCTAATCCAATTAACAGAAGCACTCTGGATGGGGGGCAATGCTAGTCCTTTCACAGAAGAAAGGGTTCTGAAAGAACTCCTAAAACTGAAGGTGGACAAAGCAATGGGGCCTGATGTAATTCATCCCAGAATTCTAAAAGAATTAAGGGGAGAACTAGTGAAACCACTTACACGCTATTTAACAAATCATGGGAGGATGGTGTGGTACCTGAGGACTGGAGGAAGGTGGATGTGATTCCCCTTCACAAAAGTAGGTCCAAGACAGAGGCAGAAAACTACAGACCTGTCAGTTTGACCTCTGTGGTAGGAAAATTGATGGAATCACTTCTGAAGGAAAGAATTGTTGAGTACCTAGAGGCCAGTGGAGCACAGGACCCAAGGCAGCATGGGTTCACAGTGGGAAGGTCATGTCAGATTAATCTAATTGATTTCATTGACTGGGTGACCAAAGTAGTAGACCAGGGAGGGGCTGTGGACATGGCCTACCTAGACTTTAGCAAGGCATTTGACACAGTCCCACAGAAAAGATTAATAGTGAAATTAACCAGCCTGGGAGTGGGTCCCAGGGTCGTAGCTTTGCTAAAACATTGGCTGGACAACAGAACACAGAAGGTAATTGTAAATGGAGTCCACTCTGAAGAAAGAGGGGTTACTAGTGGGGTACCGCAGGGTTCAGTACTGGGTCCAGTCCTTTTTAATGTCTTTATAAGTGACATTACAGAGGGAATGGTAGGAAAATTATGCCTCTTTGCAGATGACATGAAGATCTGCAACAGGGTTGATACACAAGGAGGCATGGAAAGGATGAGAAGGGACTTGGCAAGGTTGGAGGAATGGCAGCTAGGATTCAATGCAAAGAAGTGTAAAATAATGCACCTGGAAAACCAAAAACCCAGGGGCAGATTACACAATGGGGTGGAGGTAGTAACAAAACCAAAAAAGGAAAGGGACCTGGGGTTAATTATATCAGACGACCTTAAGGTTAGCAAGCCATGTGAGAAGGCAGTAGGGAGAGCTGGGTGTATACTGGGATGCATATGGAGAGGCATCACCAGCAGAAAACAAGAAGTTGTTATCCCTCTGTACAGACAGTTGGTGGAACCCCATTTGGAGTACTGCTTCCAGTTCTGGAGACCCCATCTCCACAAGGCCAAGTCCCTTCTCATCCTTTCCACACCTTCCTGTGCATTGCAATGATCCAGAGGTGCTGGTAGTGGCTTACAACACCGCCATTACTTCTGCCCTGGATTTTATTGCTCCAGTTCATGTGTGTCCTCTCTTCCTCTGACCTCGGACCCCATGGTTTGATGGGGCCCTGAGGGAGTTGCGGCAACTTGGTCGCAGGTTAGAACGTTGTTGGCGGAGGTCTGACCTGGATGCTGACCACCTTAGACTGCTAGAACATTATCAATTCTATCAGTCAGAAATCTCCTGTAGGAAGGCAGAGTTCCTGTCCGTGGAAATTTCTGCCACTCAGAACCAACCTGCTCTGCTATTCAGAACTGTGGACAGATTGTACAACCCAACCTGTCTACAGCTCCGTAGAGCATTGTCACAATTACAGTGTGATGAGATTGCTCAGTTCTTTGCAGATAAGGTGGCTGACATTAGGTCAGACATCTGTTTTACATGTTCTATGCTAGTTGCAAGTGGCCAGGATTGGGTCACTATCCCTTTGTTTTCCTGGAGCACCTTCGACCGCCCGGAAATCATGGATGTTATGCGGATTGTCCAGGGGCTGTGTCCTACCTCCTGTAGTTTAGATCCAGGTCCTACTCCCCTAATTTTAGGGTGTGGAGATTCCATTCTACTGGCTCTAGCACAGATAGTCTGGTCTTCCCTTGACTCGGGTGAATATCCCCGTTCCCTGAAAGAGGCAGTGGTGACACCCTTGTTGAAGAAACCATCTTGGGACCCAGACTGTCTTGCCAACTACAGACCTATCTCAAACCCCCCCCCTTTGCAGGGAAGGTGATCGAGAAGGTGGTGGCAGCCCAGTTGGAGAACCACTTGACCATCCATAGCATCTACGAACCTCTCCAATCAGGTTTACGTAAGAGGCATAGTACCGAGACTACGCTGGTTCGGGTGCTCAATGATCTCCTGATGACGAGAGACCAGAGAAAATGGTCTTTTAGGTTCTATTGGATCTGACATCAGCATTTGACACCGTCGACCATGGGGTTCTCTTGGAGCACCTGAGATGTATTTGTGGACTCTCTGGGATTGTGTTCAGATGGTTCACATCATACCTCACTGGAAGAACTCAGAGGGTGGTCTCAGGGTTTTTTCCTCTGATCCCATCTCTCTTTTTTGTGGGGTCCCTCAGGGCTCTATATTGTCCCCCTTGTTGTTTGCGGTGTATATGTTTCCCTCGGAGACATTGTGAGACTGTACGGGTTGGGATTTCACTGTTATGCAGATGATACCCAACTGTACCAGTCTTTTGCACCCGACCAGGAAGGAGCTATCTCAGTATTTAATAGCTGCCTAAATGAAATCCAGGATTGGATGAGGTCCAGTTGGTTGAGGTTGAATTCTGAGAAGACAGAGGTGTTGGTTTTGGATCCGGATCGCTGGATGGGGGACCTGTGGCTGGCACCTCTTCTGGGGTGTTCTATGGGGATGTCGAGTTACCGGTCTCTGAACGGGTGCAAGATCTGGGGGTGATCTTAGGTGCTGGGCTGACTTTACAATCTCAAGTGTCAGCAGTGGTAAAATCTTCTTTTTATCATTTGAGAAACATCGCCAGAATCAAGCACCTCATTCCGTCTGGCGATCTGCCAACTTTGATCCATGCCTTTGTGACCTCATGCCTGGACTACTACAACTCGCTTTACCTTGGGCTTCCGGGGGTTGATATCTGCCACCTCCAGCTGGTGCAGAATTCCGCAGCCCAAGTACTTACAGGTACTCCTAGATCATCTCATATTACTGCGGTGCTGCGGGGTCTGCACTGGCTGCCAGTTCAGTGGTGGATCACCTTCAAAGTCAGATTACTGACTTTAAAGCCCTGCATGATCTGGGCCCTGATTACCTGAAAGATCTCTTGATTCCTTATCTCCCTATGAGGTCACTCCACTCAGCTGATGAGGGGTTGCTAGAAATTCCTAGGGTTATATTAAAATCAGCTGGGGCCCGGGCCTTTATGTTTGTGGCCCCATCCCTTTGGAATTCTCTACCCCATCGGATAAGGGAGTGTACGACCGTGGGAAGTTTTAAACAGGCTCTCAAATCTTTTTTATGAGAAAGGGCCTACGGTGTCTCTGACTGATGATTGTATTTGTTTTTAACAGTTTTTGCATTACTGTTTGTATACTTTGTATTTTATCTTTTTGGAATGCACCTTGGTATTTGAAAGGCGCAATATAAATAACGAGTATTATTATTATTATTATATTATTATTATAGACAGTATAGAGGCAGTCCAGAAGAGGGCAACTAGAATGGTGCAGGGTCTGCAAGAGAAGCCATATGAGGAGAGACTAAAAGAGCTTAATATGTATACCCTTGAGGAAAGGAGGAAGAGGGAGGATATGATAGAAATGTTTAAGTACCTCAGTGGAATCAACAAAGTCCAAGAGGGTAGCATCTTTCAAAAAAAGAGACATGCAAGAACAAGGGGACACAATTTAAAGATAGATGGGGGCCGGTACAGGGGCAATGTGAGGAAGTATTTTTTCACAGAGAGGGTAGTGGATGCATGGAACAGCCTTCCTGAGGAGGTTGTGGGGTCTAAAACTGTGGGAGAATTCAAGAATACATGGGACAGACATAAGGCAATTCTTGTGGGGAGGGTAGGAAGAAATAGGCTGTTGGTTAATTAAGATCTGTGGCATATCCTGTAGGTAGGGAAATGGGCAGACTAGGTGGGCCAAGAGGTCCTTATCTGCCATCAAAGTCTATGTTTCTATGTTCAGTATCCCTGTTTTTTCACTGTCACCCTCTGACCACCCACCCTCCCCTTTACTAAGCCTCACTATCCCTCACGTGGTCTTTGTTCACTCCTTAATGTACCTATAAAAGATTGTATCCCCTTTCTTTACCGAGTTGGCTATCTTTTCCTCAGTTTGGGCCTTTGCTGTTCTGACTGCCTTTCTCACTTCCTTCTGCTTTAACTGTTACAGTACTCTGTCCTGCTCCTTCTGTGTTTCCTTATACTTTCTGAATGCTATCTTTTTCTCCCTAACCTTCCCCACTACCTCTTTTGAGAACCATAGTGTTTTTTTTCCTTCATTTTGATTTATTTGCTTCACACAAAGGCTTGTTGCCTCTGTGATGGCAGTTTTGATGTTTTCCCATTGTTCCTCCACCCCTCCTTCTTGCCCATTTGCTAGTGCTTTTCTCAGGCACTCTCCCATTTTGCCAGAGACAGCCCTCCTAAAGTCCAGTACCCTCACTTTTGTATGGCTTGACTCCACGGCTGTGTTTATCTTGAACAACACTGTTTGGTGGTCACTTGTTCCCTGATGGCTACCCACTTCTAAATCTGAGATCCTCTCTCTGTCCCCATTTGAGAGTACCAGGTCTAAGATTGCTCCCGCCTGATTGGGTTCCAACACTAGCTGTCTGAGGCATTCCCGCTGTACGGCATCAAGAATGACCCTACTCTTGGATGTGACTGCAGAAATGATGCTTCAGTTAACATCTGGCATATTCAGGTCCCCATTCAACAATATCTCCCCTTTTTATGACATCATAAGGATGTCTTCTATCATTTTCTTGTCCATTTACTTGCCCTATGATGGGGTCTGTATACAAACCCAAGCAGATTGTGGTGCCATTTCCCATCTCCAGGGTGACCCACAGTGCCTCCTCTCCTACCTGTTTACCCTTTAGTTCCATTACTTTGATCCCTTCCCTTACGTAGAGAGCTTCTCCTCCTCCTCTTCTACACTCCCTGTCCCTTCTGTAGATTGTGTACCCTGGTATGCTGACATCCCAGTTATGGTTCTCTGTGTACCATGTTTCTGTGACTGCCACAATATCCAGGCATCCCTCTTCCATCAAGGCCACTAGTTCAGGGAGCTTGTTACCCAGACTATGGGTATTGGTACTCATTGCCCTCCATTTTTTGATGGCCTTACCCCTTTTAGCCCCATCCCTGTCCTTACTGCCTTTGCCTTTTTCTCCATTTACCCCTGCCCTTCTCCCTATCGACTTCTCTATTTTGGTGTTTACTTCACTGACTACCCTGTTTTGTTGGGAGGAGGTCTGGGATTTTACTGCTCCTTTCCAGTGCCTCCCCATTGGCTAGTTTAAATGCTTGCCAATGAAGCATTTAAACCCATCAGCTAGAATCTTGGTTCCCCTCCTGGACAGATACAGACCATCGTGCCAGTATAGGGCTGTATCCCTCCCGGTGGACCCAATGAAGCCAAAACCCTGAGCTCTGCACCTATTTTTCAATCATTGATTGAATCCCATGGTGTGGAGCACCTTAGCCTCACCTATGCTATAGACAGCCAGCACCTCTGAGAAGGATACTGTGCATGCTCCTTGTCTAAGGCCCCTCTCCAACTCCACAAACTCCCCCTGCACTACTCTGATCCCATTCCCAGCTAGGTCATTTGTCCCTAAGTGGACAATGATGTCCAGCTCCCTCCCCTGTACAGTTGCTTCCGTGATCCTGATGATTCGCTCCCTGTCCCTCCAAGTCATGGCACCAGGCAGGCACCTTACCTCCCTCTCCCCTCTCTCCCCCAGTTCTACCCCCTAACAATTGAGTCCCCCACCAGGAGTTGTTTTCTTCCCCTTTGGGATCCCTTGCCACCCTCCCATGGGTCTCCTTTGTGGAGGTTCCCAGCATCCTCCTCGGTCTCCACTGTGGGTGCCTCCATAGAGGAACCATGCTCTTCTAGAATGGCATATGAATTGTGGAGAAGTACAACTGGAGGGATGCTCCTCTGTTTCACCACCCTCACCCTCCCTGAGTGCACTGTGGTCAAACCGCTCTTCTTTCTTGGCAACCTCTGAGGCATTGGCTGTGGCCCTGGTGGTTCCTGGGTGGAGAGGAGGTCCCCTGAATTCTGGCCGACTCAGCCTGGAGACAAGCAACCTCCTCCCTCTGCCCAGAGAGGTGCCTGTAGATGGGACAACACTGCATCCTCCAGAATGTCTCCTGGAAGACTGCTGCTCCATAGCCACTGCACTGCATCACTCCCATCATGTCTTATTTGTGGCCCCTCGAATCTTGTTTTGTATGTTTACTCTTTCCTGTCTCTGTTTACTTTTTTGTTTGCTTTTTCTCCCTGCTTTCCTGCTGCCTCTTCCCTTATTGCTCCTGCCCTTCCTGTTGTGGGACAGGAAGTTACTGTATTCCTCAGTAGTCTCCTTCTAACTTGCTCAGAGACAGACCTCAAGCAGCTTGGGGGTGAGGGAGAGCTATTCTTTTCCTTCTAGGATGGTGAGTCTTTTGTGCCTCTCTGAACACTCCCTTTCTGCTCCCAAACAGGAAGTTTCTGTTGTCAGTCAAATCCAGTGCTTATAAAAGTGGAACTGGCTAAGGGTGGATGGTGGAGGGCTATATAGTCGCAGTAGTAGAGTTCTAGCAGCTGTCTCCTTCCTCTTGCTGCTTTCTGCCAAAAGATAACTAGAGAAGTTTTAAATGCAGACATCTGGCGTTCTGCTGCCTACACCAAATAACCCTAATTTACAGCTCTCCTCTTCACCTAGCTAACTGCACAGATAACAAACAGTTCTCTGCCCCCAACTCAGACAAGTGCAATAAGTCTTGTTTTGTTTTGTTTTTTTACCCTAATTGAAGGTCCCAGTAGTAAAGCTCAAGTTCTTTAGTCCCAGTAATATAGTAGTAGTGTTCTAGCAGCTGCCTCCTTCCTCTTGCTGCTGTCTGCCAAAAGCTAACTAGGAAAGTTTTAAATGCAGACAGCTGACCTTCTGCTGCCTGAACCGCACACTCCAATTTACAGTTCTCCTCTTCACCTAGCTAACTGCATAGATAACAGTTACCTTCCCCCAAATCAGACAAGCACACTAACTCTTTTTCTTGTTTGTTTTTTACCCTATTTGAAGGTCCCAGTAGTAAAGCTCAAGTTCTTTAGTCCCAGTAGCACAGTAATAGAGTTCTAGAAGCTGCCTCCTTCCTCTTGATGCTCTCTGCCAAAAGCTAACTAGGGAAGTTTTAAATGCAGACACTTGGCTTTCCGTAGCCTAAGTCACATTCCCCAATTTATAGCTCTCCTCTTCACCTAGCTAACTGCACAGATAACAGTTACCTTCCCCCAACTCAGACAAGCACACTAATTCTTGTTTCTGTTACCCTAATTGAAGGTCCCAGTAGTAAAGCTCAAGTTCTTTAGTCCCAGTAGTATAGTAGTAGAGTTCAAGCAGCTGCCTCCTTCTTCTTACTGCTCTCTGAGTCCCTTTAGTACTTTTGGGTGTATTCCGTCCAGTCCCATGGCCATGTCTACCTTCAGATCTGCAAATCCCTTCTGGACTCTTTCCTCTGAAATCGGACTTGTGCCCATTTCCCCCATTATTCTCACTGCCACATGGTGGTCTGCCCATCCTCCACTATGAAGACTAAGCAGAAGCACCTGTTCAGGATGTATGCTTTTTCTTTTGCTCTTCTGTGCAGTCTCCCTTTGTCATCCTCCTTATCCTCAATATCCATCCCTTTGTTTTCCTCTTCTCATTTATGTACCTAAAGAAAGTCTTATCCCCTTTAGCTATCCTGTCGTCTATCTGCACCTTTGCTCCCCTGACTGCCTTACCTGCTTCCCTCCGTTTTACTTGGTACACCTCCCTGTCTTCCTCTCTCCATTTCTTTGTACCTCCTGAATGCCACCATTTTTTCTTCACCACCTTGGTCACTTCATTAAAGTGCCATAATGGTATTTTTTTTTCCTGTTTACTCATTTCCTTCATGTAGAGGCAGATTGCTTTAATTATGCCTTCCTTTATTCTTCCCCACTGTTTATGTACCCCTCCCTGTCAATCCACCCCTACTATGCAGTTTCTTAGGCAGTCTCCCATTCCTTTAAAATCCACACTCCTAATGTCCAGGATGCTTGTCTTCATGTATTTGCCTACTGGGGTGGCAGAGGGGCCAATTGGTGATGAACAAAATGGCGCCAAAAGCAAACAAAGGAATGGAGATTTAAAAGTCTGAACTCCAGGGGAACTCACCATCTGAAGGAGGAACTTGCCAATGGGACACATCGGCTGAGTGAGGAACTCAATGAGACAACAGTGCCCTGAGTGATGTTGGAGGGAGCGAGGAGCCATTACTGGAGGGATGAGTGATTTAAGTTTTTTTTGTTGTTCTGAAGGGCTGCAGACTTGCCTAGTGGGATGACTACATAGCCTAGCATTTGAGTTTGTATTTTTGCTCATGTTACTATAACTTTGCCTTGCAGAACACTCTTAAAACCTTTCATTTATACTACTGTACATGGACTGGCAGTTAGGTAAAGGGAGCCTTGCTATAAGATAAATTGTGCAAAGTGGGCTGATTGTTTTCTTACCAGGAGTCAAAGCCGGTGAAGAAGATGTAGAAAGGACAGCCTTGTGACAAGGAGGGCAGAGATGCAAATCAGTGACAAACAAAATGGCACCAAAAGCAAACAAAGGAATGGAGATTTAAAAGTCTGAACTCCTGGGGAACTCACCATCTAAGGGAGGAACTCACCGATGGGACACACCAGCTGAGTAAGGAACTCAACGAGACATCAGTGCCCTAGGTGACGTTGGAGACAGTGAGAAGCCATTACTGGAGGGCTGATTGATTTAAAAGTATTTTATGTTGTTCTGAAGGTCTGCAAATTGATTTAAAAGTATTTTATGTTGTTCTGAAGGTCTGCAAACATGTCTAGTGGGGTGAATAAATAGCCTAGCATTTGAGTTATTTTTTGCTCGTATTACTGTAACTTTGCCTTGCAGAACTCTGTTAAAACCTTTCATTTACACTACTGTATGTTGACTGGCAGTTAGGCAAAGGGAGCCTTGCTGTAAGATAAACTTGGCAAAGTGGGTTGATTGTTTTTTTTACCAGGGGTCAAAACTACATGGAGAGTACTTATTCTTACCAGGGGTCACATCACATGCAGAATACATCCGCCCACCCTCCTGGGCTCATTTGCCTTTATTGACTTCCCTAGATTGCAACTTTTTGTTGAGTGCACAAGAAGGGGCTTAATACAAATTTATTTTATTTATTTATTTAGTCATTCGGACATAACCTTTGAGCAAAATGCTCTTTTCCAAAGGTTCCACATCTTGACAGGAGGACAACACAGAAAGGTAGTTACAGATTGTGGGAGCACAAGTACAGAGACAAAAAATACAAGAAATAACAGCTATTGGTCTGACAATTTACAAGTGTAAGCTATCTCATATAGAGGTACAGCATACTGCAGTTACTACAGCCCAAGGTACATGGTTAGTGCTGTGGGTTTAAGAAACTAATTTAGCAGGAGGTAAAGCAGCCAGGGGAGGTATTGTCACTATTTCATATAATGTCAGGGGGGCAGAGAATCAACATAGGCTTTCACACCTGTATGTTAATGCAGCCAAGAGGAGGCTTTGTCATTAATTCTAGTCAAGGGTGGGGGTAATTTTCTGTGCAGGACTGACCTAGTTGGAACATACTAGAGAGCAGTGTGAGGGAGGACCGTACATAGAATAAGCTGGGGGGATGACAGTTGCCTTGAGACAATCAGATTTGTGCAGGGTCAATGGCAGGGGAGGGACTTAAAACAGAGTGCTGAGTTAAGGACAGTAGAGAGAAGGCTCATCGACAGGCTCTGGCTATGGAAGGCTCAAGTTCAAGGGCTGACAAGTATTAGAAGGAAGTAAGAGTTTCAACTCAGGGTTACTGGGCAGCAGGGTACTAAATTGGTGAATGCAGCCCAGGAGCAGGCTGACTCCAAGCTACCAGGTGATAGTGCTATTGGTTACCTGCAGCTATAGACCTCAGTCTTGGCCAGGTGATATCTTAGATCTACCTTGAAGACAGGGAGGCTGTTAATGAGTAAAAGGCATGCTGGGATCTCATTTAGCCAAGAAGGAGCCCTGTATACAAAGGACCATTGGCCAAGTGCCATTTTTCTGAAGGGGATGGCAAGTGGGCAGTGAGTCTGCCCTCCAGTGCAGTACCCAGATCTACCTCACCAGAGCAGTTCTTTGAAGGCCAATGGAGATTTACCTAGGAGAGATTTCTTGCCAAGCAGGCATGTTTGGTATTTGAGTCTGCTAAGCTAGTTAGGGCTCTTGTAGAGGGAGCAGGTATGTAGGAGATTATCAGCCCTAGAGCCAGCCTGCAGGCCTTGTTGAGGGCCGTGCTTACTCATTTTAGTGCAGTGTCAGATGCCAACCCATAGACCATGAGTCTGTAGTCAATAACAGACAAAATGGAAGAGGAGACTGCCAAACTGAGTGCCTCAGGAGTTAGGTACTGTCTGTGTCTGTAGAGAACTCCAAGTTTGGTGTTCACTGTTTTGATGACCTGATCAATGTACTGCATGTAAGAGAGGGTGTCATCAATGATCACACCCAAGTATTTAAAAGAGTTGACCTGCTCGAGTGTAGCAGCCTTATTGTTAGTAATAGTAAGGGACAGAAGAGATCTCTTAATAATAATCTTAATAATCTGAGTAGCATCTCTAACTACAGATAGTCTAGCAGAGGAATCTAAGGGCACTCATTTTCAGTAAGGAAGAGACAGAGGGAAGAAGAAGGAAAAAAAATGTTCAAGAAGGTTTAGTTAGCAAACAAGGAGGGACGCAGATGGACCAGAAGAGAAGGATGCAGGGAGTGGTTCAGTGCAATGGGTGTGAGCTAGCAGTCTTCAGGAGAATGTTTTGTGAACTGCAGTGCTGCCCCATATGCAGACATATCTCTGGGCTGAGTGCAGTGACAGCCAATCTTCAGGCCAAGTTGGCTGGAAGACTGGGGACCTTTGCCCCTACTCGGAGACCACCTCATCCCCAGCCACTACCACAACGATTCCTGAGGCAGGAGGCTGGATGTACTATAGTGGACTCAGGGAGGGTGAGGGAGGTGAGATGGAAACACCCCCAACTAGTCCAATTTAGTAACTCCTTTGTTGTCCTAGAAGAGTGGGAGAACCCCACCAGGGAACCCAAGGTTGTGACCAGGGAGGATGAGTGGGTCCTTAAGGAGGGAGACCAAGGGGTGGGAGGCAGGGTACCCCAGAGGAGGAGGAGAAAGCTACTTCTGGTGGGGGATTCAATTGTCCAGGGAATGGTTTTGGGCACTGAAAGTGGGGTGGAGAGGGAGGGAGGGAGGTGAAGAGCCTTCCAGGAGGCACAGCTCAGATGAAGGAAGAGTAGATCAAAAAGATCACTAAAGGAGTAGCAATGGGTGGGATGGAGATCATTGTCCAACTTAGGACAAACAACCTAGACAAGGACAAGGTGGGCATTGAGCAGGTGCAGGAAGACTTCAGGGAGCTAGGAAGGAGCCTTTGGGAAGTAGCAAGCTCTGTGACATTCTTGGAAGTGCTACCAGTCAATGGCAAGGGTGAGGCTTGGGATCTCCATATCAGAAGCTTTAACACCTGGTTGAAGGGTTGGTGTGGAGATAAGAGTTTTGGGTTTATTCGGGACTGGGGTCCCACCTGGGAGGATGCAGATCTGTACAAGAGCAATGGCCTTCATCCGTCCAGGAAGGTGATGGCTGTCCAAATTAAAAAGTTTGAATGCTTCCTCAGCAAGCATTTAAACTTGCCGGGGGGGGGGGCAGATGGGAGAAGGTAGACCCCAACAGCCCACCCCACAGGACAGAGCAGCCAGACAGAATGATCTGAAAGCCAAGCTGTTGTCAAATACAGATATAAGGGGGTTATTAGGGAAAGGGGGCAACAGAGGAAAGACACCAGGGAAAAGGACAACAGAGGTCACAAAAAGGAAAAACATACGGTTGGGCAACATTATTTGGAAAGTCATGTATACAAATGCCCACAGCCTGGAAAATAAAATCCCAGACCTGGTGGTCCTGATGACCGAGGTGGACCTGGATATAGTGGCAGTAACAGAAACATAATTCACAGCAAACTACGACTGGGAGATTAGTGTACCAGCATATGCCCTATTCAGGAGGGATGGGGGTAAAAAAGGGGAAGGGGTGGCCCTGTATGTCAAGGATGGGATAAAGGCTGCAGCCATACAGGGTAGGCAGGGAGAGGCTGAGGAACTGTGGGTAACCCATGAACCTGGCAATGGTATAGCCATTCACACAGGGGTGATTTACAGGCCTCCAGCTCAGGGGAGGAAATAGAGAGTTAGAAAAGATAATACATGAAATGGCATCAAAAGGGTAGGTACTGCTGATGGGTGATTTTAACAGGCCAGATGTGGACTGGACCATCCCAGCAGCTGCATCAGCCAGGAGCTGAGACATCCTAGACTCCCTACAGGAGGCAGGCCTCAGGCAGCTAGTAACTGAACCCATCAGAGACAAAGTGATTCTAGACCTAATACTGACCAACGGTGACAGGATCACAGAAGTTCTGGTGGATGGTCACCTAGGGACCAGTGACCACCACACAGTATGTTTCAACATGGACACAGGGTCACAATCAAGTCACACCAGGGCAAGATTCTTGGATTTCTCAGAGGGAAGATATTGCAGGGATGTGGAGATATATCAAAGAAGCCCTGGCAAGGGAGGATGGTGGGGGAGGGGGTTGAGAAACAGTAGGCACACCTAAAAGGAGTCATAGTGAATGTGACAAACCAGTGCATTAGGCTGAGAAGCAAAGTCAAGAGAAGGAAGAACCCACTGTGGTGCTCAAAAGAGGTAGCTGAGATGATAAGAGCCTAAAAGAGGGCTTTCAGACTAATAAGGGGTCACAGAAGGACAAGGATAGGGAGGTGTAGCTAAAGAGTCTGATGGAAGCAGGGAAAGCTGTCAGGAGCGCAGAAGTGCAAACAGAGATAAGACTGGCACAGAGAGTAAAGAGAGGGGATTAGACATTCTATAGGTACATCAGTGAAAGAAGATAAGCCAGTGGTGGGATTGTATGGCTCAGAGGGGAGGAAGGAGAGGCAAGTTTCAGTTTAATTTCAATTTACTGATTCACCAGAAAGGATCCATTGAGCAAGCTCATTTACAAGGAGGTCCCAGAAGGACAGAGGAAAACAATGTGCAGGACAATTCCATTCACAAGTAGTAGTCAGACAGTTAGAAATGTCATAGCATATTTACAAATAGTACACAGGCTAGCTTAGTAATTGTATGTACGTTACAGTACAATGAATTCATATACACAATATATACATTCTACATGAGCTGACATAAACCCAAGGCTATACATGTGAGTCTTATAGACATTACATTTCAAGAGTTGTAAAAATTGCAAGATTCTAGGAAGGCCCTATCTAGGGTGGGTTTTAGGCCTTGTGGGCTAAAAGAGCAATTTATCTTGAGCGAGCATTGGACATTGTTCCATTGAGTGGGTATGAGATGAATGATGATGGCTTCCAGAAAGCATGTAAGGATGCACGGTATCCTAAATAGCATGTAGTTGTTGCTTCTTGTGGTATAGGCATTGGTAGATTGTTTAAAGAGGTCTAGCAAATACTTGGTGTTTGGAGGGGGACTCAGATAAGGTAAAGATACTGAATAAATACTTCTGTTTAGTTTTCACAGAAGAAAGTGAAGTACAGGGAACACAGATAGGCAACAGATACCAAGGGGGGAGGGAGGTGAATACCAGCCCATTTACAGAGGAAAGAGTCCTAGAGGAGCTCACAAATATGAAGGTGGATAATGCAATCGGCCTGGATGGAATACACCCCACGATTTTAAAGGAGCTTCAGATGGAGCTAGCATCACCACTGGCAGTCCTTTCCAGTGAGTCACTCAGGACAGGAGAGGTTCCAGAGGACTGGAGGAGGGCAAATGTGGTCCCACTGCACAAGAGTGGAAGCAGGGAGGATGCAGGAAACTATAGGTTGGTCAGCCTCACATCAGTAGTGGGGAAGATTATGGAGGCACTTTTCAAAGAAAGGACTGTGGAACACTTGGAATCCATTGGCATGCAGGATCTGAGCTAGCATGGATTCACAGCAGGAAGGTCATGTCAAACAAATCTGATTGATTTTTTGACTGGGTGACGAAGGAGGTGGATCTGGAGGAGCAGTAGATGTCACTTACCTTGATTTCAGCAAGGCCTTTGATACTGTTCCACATGGGAGGCTGGTAAATAAGTTGGGTAGCCAGGGAGTGGGTCACAGGGTGGTAAACTGGGCTGGAAACTGGCTGAGGGATAGGAAGCAGAGGGTGATGGTAAATGGAGTCCAATCCGAGGAAAAGCGGGGTGATCAGCAGGGTTCCTCAAGAGGTCTGTGCTGGGGCCAGTCCTTTTCAATGTCTACATTAGTGACATTGCAGAGGCACTGGAAGGGAAGGTATGCCTCTTTGCAGATGACACCAAGATCTGCAACAGAGTAGATACTCCTGATGGGGTGTAGAGGATGAGGAGGGTCCTGGGGAGGCTGTAAGAATGATCAGAAGTGTGGCAGCCGCAGTTCCATGCAAAGAAGTGCAAAATCATGCACCTAGGGTGCAGAGACACTGCAGAGAGCTACAGAAAGGGGGGTTCTGGCAGTCACCAGGGAGAAAAGAGATTTGGGGATTATCATCTCAGATGACCTAAAGGTGGCCAAACAGTGCACAATTGTGGTAAGGAGGGCCAGTGGAATGTTGGAGTACATTAGAAGGGGTATCACTAGCAGAAAAAGGGAGTTGGTGGTTCCATTATACCATGTGCTAGTGAGGCCACACCTGGAGTATTGTGCACAGTTCTGGAGGCCACATCTAGATAGGGAAGTAGACAGGGTGGAGGTGGTTCAGAGAAGGGCAACTAGGATGGTGCAGGACCTGCAACAGAAGACATATGAGGAAAGACTGTAGGACCTAAAAATGTATACAGTGGAAAAGAGGAGGGAGCATGGGGATATGAGAGAGACCTTCAAGTATCTAAAGTGCATAAACAAGGTGCAGCTGGGAGACACCTTTCATTATAGGAGGGATACAAGAACAAGAGGCCATGATATGAGATTGAAGGGGGCCGGTTAAGGGGTAATGTGAGGAAGTTCTTTTTCATGGAAAGAGTTGTTGATACATGGAACAGTCTGCCCAGGAGGTGGTAGGAGCAAGCACAGTGGGGGAGTTAAGCATGCATGAGATAGGCATAGGGGAAAACTAGAGATGGGAAGGAGGGGCTAAAGCCAATGACTATGTAGGGTAAGAAGGAACTGACACAGGTAGGGCATACGGGCAGACTGGATGGGCCAAGTGGCCCTTATGTGCCATCAATTTTCTATGTTTCTGTGTGATTTGCCTCTGCACCCATCTTAATGTTGAACCACATTGTATGGTGATCACTGACATCTATGGGGCTGCCAGCTATGACGTCTGCAATTCTGTCCCACTTAGTAGGCACCAGGTACAGCAATGCCCCTTCGTTAGTGGTTTTGTTGACTAGCTGCTTAAGAAACACCCCCTGTAGCAAGTCAATAACATTATTGCTTTTTGCTAGAGATGCAACAAAATGTCATTTTGCCAGCGAAATTGCAAATTTCGCTGTGCAAAATATTTTGCAAAATTCACGCATTCCGCAAAATATTTCACGGATGCAAAATATGGAATTTTGCCCATGAAATGCATAATTTCACCCTCGAACAGTGGAAATTCACTTATGAGTGGCAAAATTATGCCATTTGCAGGTGAAATTCCACTTCTCACTGGCAAAATTTTGCATTTCACCGGCGGAATTTTGCATTTCACACCTATGAAATATTTTGTGAAATGCACACATTTTGTGAAATATTTTGCAGAACAAAATTTGCGTATTTTGCCCAGAACTGCAGATGGGAGGCTCCAATCCACATATGACAGATTGACGTCCCCAAAAAAACAGCACACACCCTTATTAGCCATCCTGATGATGATGGCTTCACTTGTGCTGAAGGTCTGTATACAACCATATATGTATAGTAGGCCCCAGCTCCTGTTTCTAGGATGACCCCCAGCAACTCCAGCTCTCTATTTATTCTGGGTTACCCTGTATTTCTATAGCCTTGATCAAAACACAATTTATAAAATATTAAGTTGTCTGATGCTTGAAGTGAATACATGCTCTTTAAGCAGAGAAGATGCCTCAGTACTGCTCACACTTAAAATTTACCGTACATGCAACTGTCTGGTCTTCTGAGAGTAAATAAGGACCCTCATTGCACCACTTTTCCTGCTGCATGTGCAGGCATTTAATTTTTTGGAATACCAGTTTCCTGGTAAGTAGCATGCAATTGAGTTTGCTTATTTTTAAGCAGCAGTTTATGTTACAATATACATATGTACTGGGCTGGTAGTATAACCTAGACTTTAGAGTAACAAGCTGTAAATGAGCTTGGTATATATTGCAGACCTGGGTTTGATTCCTACAACCTCCACTTGCATACTGTGCAACTCTGAGTAAGTCACTTAACTAGGTTAATAAGTGACTAGGTGGACAAGACATGAGAAGGCCGAAGCCCATTGAGGATGTCTCCCACATCTGTGTAGGTATATTAGTTATGCTCCTTGGTCCAATTTAAGTGCCTAACAAGTCTAGCTTTGGAATAATTTAAGTCAGGAGCACCTACCACATGTTTTGGTAGCATGTTCCAAAGTTGTGCCACTCTTATGGTAAAGACGTTATCCCTCTTTTGAGTGTTAAATCTATAGATAATTAGTCAGCACTTATGACTTCTAAGATTAGTGTTACAGGTAGTGAAGTCCACCCTACACTGAGTGGTTAGGACAGGGTTTTGGAGTATTCTAAAGAGCTGGAGGAGGTCACTCCTACTCCTTCATTCTTTGAGTGTAACCAGGCCTGTTTTTGCAGGTCTTTCATCATAAGGGTGGTGCCTTAAATTGGGGATTAGCTTAGTTACTCTGTGCTGAACTTGGTCAATAAGGTTGATGTCTTTTTTTTAGGTAGGGATTCCAAAATGGGTAACAGAAGTCAAGATGAGGCCTAATGTAATTTCTATAGAGGGGGAGCATGACATTTTCGCTCTTACTATTGAAAGTGCATTTGATACAATTCAGAAGCATGTTTGAGCTTTGGGCAATTTTTTTGCACTGTTCATTATGAGAAAAGGAATTTGTTATAACCCATAGATCCCCTTCTTCGGTTATTGTGTTAATTTATGATTGTCAAGTGTGTAGGAAAAGTGAGAGTTGTTCCTTCCCATTTGCAGGACAACACATTTGTTTGAGTTTAATGTCATTTTATTAAGTTCTGCCCATCTGGCTGTTTCATCAAGGTCTTTAGCTAGTGAAAGTTGTTTTTCCATGGTGTCAGCTTCCCCTCCTAATTTGGTATCACCTGCGAATTTAACTAGATGGTTCCTGATGTTTTATTTATATCACTGATGAAGATATTAAACAGAGTCAGTCCAAGGATTGAACCCTGTGGTACACTGCTGCTTACATCTCTGATCGACTAGAGGTGCCCCCCCTACTCTCACCCACTGCATTCTTTCACTAAGCCAGTTACTTATCCATGCCACTAGTGATGTGCTTAGTCCAATATGTTTGAGTTTGTTCATAAGTTCCGTATGTGGGACTTTATCAAAAGCCTTGCCAAATTCCAACAGGATAACATCCACAGGTATATTGTTATCAAGACTTGTTCCGACATAGTTGTAAAGGGTCAGCAGATTTGTGGTACAGGAGTACCCTTCAGTGAAACCATGTTGATAGCTATCATAAATATCCAGAGTGGCTAATTCTAATTCTATTCATTTTTTTAACGAACTGCTCCATAGTTTTACTAAGCGTGGATGTGCGGCTAATCACCTGTAGTTGTCTATTTTCTCCCATGCTACCTTCCTGTGAATTGGTATCACTATTGAGGTTCACCAATCTGAGGGGATCTGCCCAGATAAAATAGATGTATTGTAGATTATTGTAATTGGGTTTGATAGCCTGGGTGCTGCCTCTTTTAATAACTGTGGACTGAGTTTGTCAGGTCCAGGTGAGGAATTTGCCCTGAGTTTTCCAATAGCTACTCTAGTTCCATCCTCTGTAAATTGTATGTTGGGTTGAACTTTGCTACTATAATTGGAGGTAATTCATTTCTGATTAAAAATAGAGCAGAAATAGCTGTTGAACTCCTGTGCAATTTTACTTTCATCAGTTATGATGTTACTGTTAATTTCCATAGGGCCCAATAGGTTAGTTGAATTCTGTTTTTTAACTGCTCACATATGCAATGAAAGAGTTATTGTTGTCCCTAGTATGTGCAATCTTGAATTCTAGTTTAGCTTTTTCCTGTTTGATTAGTTGCTTAAGTTTTTGTTAATTCACCCTTGTATTTTATTTGATCATCGGGACTCTTGGTTCTCTTGGATTTAGAGTAGGCTCTTTGTTTTGATTTGATTTGTTTTTTGTCAGTTCTAGTTAGCCACATAGGAAACCTCCCCAATGCTCTCAGATTTCCCTGAAAACAGGCATCATGCCTATCAGGACTTTGTCAGTTACCAAATGAAATATATATATATATATATCCTTTGCATCCCTGGATTTTGATCCCAGTTGTTCATTTTCCTTTCCAAATCTGATTATACAATATGTTGCATCTTAGATTTTAGGTTTAGCATTAGCACAGATGTCCCCAGTGTCCCATATGTTCAGGGGCAGTGTCTGTTGCATGCTTGTTTATTTTAGTCACAGGAATAGTGGTGTTGAATGATGGGTGTTGAAATACATCAGGTGATATTGATGAAAACATTGTGGCAGCCATGTTTAATGATGATCACCATTAAATGATTTCAAATCTAAAAAATTGCTAAAGCCAACACAAAATGGGGGAAAGGGTATGCTATAAGACAGGAAAACAGGTGATGTAAGAATAGAATGAAAAAATATGGGTACAACATTTTCACCAAAACACAAACTAATGCTTTAAACACATTTTTGGAAGCAATACAGTTTGTGTTCAATAGAATCTATGCAATGTGTCTGAGGGATGCTACAGTACATTGCCACTTTGAGAGATGATCACCTGGTGATTTGTTTGGATATACTTGATTAAAGAAGACGGGCTTACAGGTTGCAACTCAAAAATGTTGCCTACAGCCACATTGCTTATTTTAGAATGATTTGTTTTTCAGCAAGGATGGCAGACAGCCACATTTGAAGACAGGTTGTAATCCAGAGGCCAAGCTGAGGAAGAAGCCACTGTTCAGCTGTCTGCTGTACAGACTGAAGCTTCCCCTCCTTCTCCGGATTGACTTGAAGATTTGAACCCAGCAGAAAGAATGGCGTCTACTAGTTTTTAACCATGAAATGTAAGTAATGTTTCCTGACAAACTGTTCATAATGCTCTGTGCTTTGTTTTCTTTATTCCCCATTTGCACTTCAACCAGCAGCCCAACCTCCACCTATATTGTGTCTTCTGGCCCTCACAGCCTCTGGATTCACTTAACTGCCCCCCCTCATTGGCACCCTCCTTTGATGGGGTCTTTGTTAGGTAGCGATTGGGAAACAAATTCACTGCCATCTAATAGACAGGTAGTTGGTGGTCTGAGATTTTATGTTTTAGTCACATCTACCCATCTCCATCCTACAGTTTGGTACGCCAGTCCATATCCTGCCAAGGCCATGACCCCCCCCCCAAAACATGCATATCCTGATGCATCCATATTTAGCAGACACCATTAGGTCACATTCAAAACACCTGCTGTGACTCAAGTAAAGTGCCTCCATTATGTATCTGAAATCTCTACTGGCAATTATTGGAGTCAGTCTTGGGAACTGAACCCCAGTCTCCTGCATGGCAGCACAACAAACTGCCACCTATACCACCAGATCAGCTTATAATCCATATGAAATTAGATAACACAATTGGAATCTTTGGAGAGGAAGGCAAATAATCTTATATGGGATATGGGAAAGGCAGACCAGAAATGAATGGCCTGAATGACAGGCCACTGCTGCAGAGGACTGCTGCAGTGGTATAGATAAAGTTCAAATACAATGAATGTGGTTAATTTCATAGCATTAGAGAATTTTAAGAATAGGTGGAGGCTGTTTTGTACTTCTTGTTTGTGCTGCATATTGGTTCTTTTTAAGGTTATAGTTTATATTCTGTAGTAATATGATTTTAAAATGGATGACTGAAGAATATACTGAGGTTCACAGCTCTAAGATCTTGAATTGCCAGCAGGTATGGAAGAAATGGGCACTGGGAATCCTTGAATGGTCTGCCATGCTGAACCTCTGATTTGAAGCCTATAGATTACTCAGCAAACTTTCAAAGCAGATACAGGAAGAAAAGGTCCTCATTTCTTATGATCCCCAGACAAGCTGAAGTATTAGCTTATTGGAGCTGAAGTATCCTGGAGGATAGAAGGGAGAGGGGGGTGACATGATTAAAACTGTCAAGTACTTTAAGAGTTTCAACAGGGTGAGCTCTGAAGGTCATTTCAGTCTTAAACTGAATAGGACCACTAAGGGGCATTGCCTCAAGCTGGTGGAGAAAATTCATGAGAGAAATGAGGAGGCACTTTTTTAATAGAGAGAGTGTTAGTAAAGTGGAATGAGTTGCTGCAGGAAGTAGTCTCCCTGAGGACAGTGGATAACTTCAAGAGAGATTGGGACAGAGCAAAGGGAAAAGTTACATGTAGGGAAGGGGGCGTGGGAATGGAAGGATATTAGCAGGGAGGGAGGGAGAAGAAAATAACAGGGAAGTGAGGTAGATCCCTCAGTAGACAGTGAGAGGTCTGCAAACTGGAACAGACATGATAGATCGCAAGGCTTTTTTCTACTGGCTCAATTGTATGCATGTTTGTAGTAACCCAGATGAACAAGACCCTGTAATTGAAACACAGAAGCATAGAATGTTCGGCAGATAAGGACTGCTTGACCCACTTGGTCTGCCATTTTTTTCTGCCTATCCTGATACTGTAGACCCCTCTGTACCTGTTCTCCAACTACCTCACGCATGTTTCCTGGCCATGATTGCCTTGTGTTTATCCCATCCATGATTGAAGCCCACCACTGTTTTTGCACCCACTACCTCCACTGTAATACTGTTCCAGGCAAACACCACTCTTTAAGTGAAAAATACTACCTTACATCCCTCCCAAATTTCCTCCCTTTCAGCTTCATTGCATGACACCTTGTTCTCATGGACCTGCTCCTCTGAAAAATATTCCCCTCATGTACCTTATTCATTCCCATGAAGTATTTACAGGTCTCTGTCATGTGCCACCCTCCATTCTCTTTGTCCTCAAACTCCTCTCTTCCAGGGTGTACATATTAAGATGCATCAGTCTCTCCTCATATGGCTTCCAGTTCTGCCAATGCACCATTTTAGTTGTAGTCCTCTAGACAGCCTCTACTCTGTCTATGTCTTTCCTGAGGTATGATCTCCAGAACTGGACACATCACTCTAGGTGGGGTCTCACCAGCAAGCTATACAGTGGTAACACCATCTACCTCTTCCTGATCGTGATACCCCTCACTATGCACCCCAGCATCCAGCTGGCCCTACCTACTGCCATGTTGCAATAGGCTAAATGCCAGCAAAATGTTATACTTCAAGGATAGTATACTTCTTTTTCAATGCATCTAGGACACTTGCAATATGAATATATGTATCTAAATGTGGGAGTTGTGGATAGAGGAGTTTCTGCAGTGTTTTGTTTTCTTTTGTTTTTTGTTTTTGTTTATTTAAAATCTGGTAAGTCCATGGGCTGATGACCTGTCTTCATAGGTACCCATAACACGTGGCAATAGAACATATAAAAAATACTATAATTGAGTTAAATTAAATATGCATTTAAACAGAAAGTCAAATTCTAACTGTGAAAACATTTACATTGACAAATTGAATGGAGAGATTGTTTTAGTGCATGTCTAAAACAGGATGCAGAGGTATTAATGCTGGTTACTGAAGTTGGAAATGAGTTGAAAACTGAAAGTAGTAGATTTTTGACCAGTGGTAGTTCTCATTTTTAAGTACAGAACATTGACAATGCATGGATGACTCGGTTGAAATAGAAGTAGCATGATTTTTGAAAATGAAATGAAATGAAGTGGGAACACAACCCACAGTCACCTTCCTAGTGAGAATCCCTATCTGTAGTAGGTATTTCTGATCCAGCAGGTGCCAACCCATTTAGCTGTAAAGTACACAAATGTGGGTTTGACATAGTAATTCTGTTGCAATGCTACCTGACTGTAAAGGGCCCTCACCCTTGACACAGTCCCTCTCCAGCTGAATAATTAAAATAAAATGACATCATCAGTTACCAGGAGGTGAAAATTCTGTGACAGAAGCATATGTGTAGAAGGTGTGATAAATTAATGTAATCTGTATAGAGTTCCCAGTCTTTGATGAATTATTTTTACCATAGAGGTTATGTGCGGTTCACAGGAGAAGGAGCTGTTCAGGGAGAGTCCAAGATATTTAAATCCCCTTACTTGCTCAATTTCTACTCCCTTTAGAGTACATAAAGAAAGAACTGGGTCAACAGACAACTTCTTTCTTTAGTTATACATTTTTTTTTGCATTGAAAACCAATTTGTTTTGAAGAAATCCATTTTTCAAATTTAAAAAGTCAGATGATAATAGTTCCCTCAATTTGGGAAGGCTGGACCCAGTTGTTAGTATCATTGTGCCATCAGCATAAATCTTGGTATTGCTACAAAAGGAAGGTAACATATTTAACAATAAACTGAATAAAAGGGGACCCAGGATTGATCCCTGGGGTATATCCAGTGCAGCAGGGAACAGGGATAAGGATGACCCTTAATTTTTGTTCTATGTGTTTGTCCAGATTTAGTAGTTGCCGTATTAGTCCTTGCAAGAATAGATCCAGAAGCAAATGATTTGATACCTTTTAATGGACCAACATAGATGTAACAACAAGAACAAAGTGCTCTAGCTTTCGGACCAAGCAGTCCTTCTTCAGAAGCTCATGGCAGTTGTTTAGAAAATACAATACTTATAACTGCTAGATAATGCAGAGAAAAACAGAAAAAAATCCCCATTGGTTTAAAATACTCATTTAAGAAAAAAAAAAAAAAACAGAAGATGATGTCAGAGAAGTTTAACAGTACCATACTGCCTTCAGCCAGGAGGAACCCTGGGTCAAAGGTACTTGGTGTAACACACATACAAAGAATCCTACTGCATATAAATTTAATTGACATAAGATAACACTGCTGAAGCAGATAACTCCTAAATCAAGCTATGAGTGTCACAGTTTGTATAAGGATATGATTGCTGAAAGGCAACACCCACCCAGATTAAAGACAAACTAAGATTGTTATAGGGCTCATGAAGTTTCAATGTCTGCATTATAGACAAGAATTTACCAGTAAGGTTGTCTTAAAAACATCAGTGCATACTGTGTGATGTGTAAAACCTAGCTGGACCTGTCACCCAGCTGTACTCTCAAGCTAGATATAAGGCCCAAGAAATTTCAAAAACCTCAGGACTATATTAATGATAATTTAAATATAAATTGATAATATTAGTGTCAAACAAAAAACTCTAGTTGAGGAACCTCAAGGAATTAAGACCATGTAGCCTGATATGTACTGATGTCAATATACACTGAGAATGTAACAACTTGATGTACCACAAGTGTCTAAGGAATCTGAAAAAGAGATAACAATGTAATTGCTCTCCTCCTCTTCATACAAACAATACACCCTAACCCAACCCACATCACCATAATGTGAGTGGGGGAGATACATAGCTTTAAGGAGATGTTGTCTCTCTCTCTCCCCCCTCTTTTTTCCTCTCTCTCTCTCTCTCCCACAGACACACACACACACACACACACACACACACACACACACACACACACTTTCCTAGTGAACCTTTATTCACTTCAGTCACTGCAATTGTTCCCCAAAGGAATTCAACTTGTCATGAAATCCTGAGTAAAAGGGCTTATATCTCCTAATACCTGCAGAGCAAAAATGTGACACTATTTAACCGTACTACTGTCTGCATAGTAACATTTCCAAGGATTCTAGATAGAACTACCATGAAATAAACCTGCCACCCTCCCCAGGATAAGGTAATTAGAAGTAAATATAAAGTATGTATGTAAGACCAGAGGTCTAACATACCTACATATCCACAAATTACTACAGTATTAGCCTAATGTAAAAAAATCTGTGCAGGACCCCCATGCAAATGAGATCACACACCCCAATATGTACAGAGTTACAAAAATGATATCTGACAGTATATGATAACACTCCTGTATGTACAGTAGCAGGTTATGTAATCTGAATATGGTGCAATGGAATCAATCCCACCCTCAGGCAAAGATAAAAAGTAAGGAGGAATTAATATTCATTATGTGTGTGAAGTAAGAATAGTAACAGATTATAACTCCATATATCTAAATAGAAACCTACCTCAATGTGACAGCAAGCCCCACATCTGTTATATCACATACCTCACAACACATACCCACACACATACATACACACACGCACCCACATCCCACACATGCTGAAGTCCTATAATATGTCAGTCTGAAGAAGAAAAGGTCTGTGGATGTTAGTTTCTGTAGTGTCCCATAAAACCAATATCAACGCTCATCCCATCTGCTACCATATTGAGATGTAAATAAAGTTTAATCTCAAAAGCTCGTCTCTGTTGTGTGTTTTTGAGATTTCCTTTAAGACCATTACTGACATATCTGAGATTGAGTGGTCAGGCTGGGAGAAGTGGTGCCCCACTGGTTTTTCAGTCTTCTTTGCTGTAATAGTATGTCAGTGCGAGTTCATCCTAGTGCGGAGCTGTTGGCATGTCTCTCCAACATAACCTGCTTGTGGACATCTCTTGCACTGAATGAAATAAACAGCATGTCGTGACATGCATGTATAGCTCCCATGCACCTGGAATTGTCTGTTTTGTGATGTAACCACACAGTCTGAGGTAGAAATGAGCCCACAAGTCTTACAGGGGCATTGATTGCAGGGTTGTGTGCCATTGTGTGACATGGTATTCTGTTCTGGTGAAAGTTGCTCCTAATAATTAGACTGGATAAATTTGGTGGTTGTTTAAAGGATAGTAGTGGGAGTTCCTTAAAAATACAGTTAAGGGTTTCATCCTACTAAATATTGGGTGGAGGTCTTTAATAATCTTACGCAGACGTTCAAGGTCTGGATGATATGTGACTACCAAGGGTATTCTGTCTATAGCTGTCTTTTCTTTATATTGAAGTAGTTGTTGTCTTGGTACTTGCATTGCCCATTCTGTTATCCTGTCAATTTCCCTGGAAGAGTGTCCCTGCTCAATAAAGGTGTTTTTCAACATAGCCAAATGTGTATCTCTGTCATCCTCATTTGAACAAATACGGTGACATCGGAGTGCTTGACTGTATATGACAGATTTTTTTGTATGGTTTGGGTGATTACTTTTCTTGTGCAGGTATCTCTGTCTGTCTGTTGGCTTCCTGTAAATACACGTATGTAAGGTTCCATCCTTAATGGTGACTGTGGTGTCCAGAAAGTTAACCTTGGTGGTAGAGTACTCCAGGGTATGCTTTATGGTAGGGTGGAGATTATTAAGTTTGTGATGAAAATCTTTGAGTGCATCTGTGCCCTCCGTCCAGATGAGAAACAAATCATCAATGTAACGGAAATAAGCTAGTGGTTTGTGGGGATACTGCCTTAAAAATTCCTTCTCCAAGTCAGCCATAAAGAGGTTAGCATACTGTGGAGCCATTTTTGGTGCCCATTGCTGTTCCCATCGTTTGAACATAATGTTTACCATTGAAGTTGAAGTTGTTATGTGTCAAAATGAATTCCATAAGTTCCCCCACCACTCCAGGGTTGATGTTTTGTTCAGGTCCTTTCTCATGTATATTTAAGGCATGCTGCAATGCCATCTGTGTGTGGAATATTAGTGTAGAGGGATGTTACATCCATTGTCACTAAAATGGTATCAGGTGGTAAATCCTTATAACCAGAAAGTACATGCAAAAAGTGCATAGTGTCCTGGATATAACTGTCTCTTTCCATAACCAGCGGTTTCAAAAATGTCTCTACAAACCCTGAGATCCCCTCAGTCAAGGTACCATTACCAGAGACTATGGGTCTCCCTGGATTGCCAGGTTTATGTATTTTAGGCGGCATGTAGAATGTCCCTGGCCTGGGTTCAGCAGGGATGAGGTGAGTTAGTTTCTCTCGGACATGGTCTGGAAAAGTTCTAATTAAGCCATGTAGTTCATCTTTATATCTTGTAGTGGGGTCACTCTCTAGTTCTCTGTAGTATGTAAGATTTGTTAGCTGTCTATTAGCTTCATTAATATAATCCTCTCTGTTTAAAATCACCACTGCAGAGCCTTTATCAGCTTTTTTGATGACAATGTTGTGGTTTGATTTCAGTGTCCTTATAGCTCTCTGTTCCAGTGGAGAAAGGTTATAATGGGCCTGTTTTTGCCTAGTAAGGATCTGACCACTGACTTGTTGGCGGAAACAATTAATGTAATTGTCTAGTTTTTTGTTATGCCCACTTGAGGGGGTAAATTCAGATTCCTTTTTCTTATCCATTACATTATTGCTGTTTGCACTGTCTTCACTACCAGTGATTTCTTCCCTGCCATGAAAGAATTCTTTAAGTCTCAATCTACGGAAGTATTCCTCCAGTTCACCACAAAACAGTATGTTATCCAGTAGTTTTGTTGGGCAGAAAGTGAGGCCCTTTGAAAGTACATTTAGTTCTCCAGTAGTCAGTGTGTGGTTGGACAAATTAACAACTGAAAGGTGCCCAACAGTATTGTGTTGTTGTTCAGTGACTCCATTATGTTCTTCATGGTTGTTAGGAAGTGTGGTATGTTGAAAGGAATCCAATTTCCTATTTTTCATAAGCATGGCTTTTCTTAAGGTCCTTTGGTAGTTAATGTGTATCTCTCGCAAGATGTCCTGAATAGGTTCCCCAGACATCCTTTCCAGAGTGGTAACAATTTCAGCAAACTCTTTGTTAAGAACAACTTTTTTGGCATATGACATGTGAATCCTGTGATTTATCAGTTTCTCAGAGGTCCTATGACAAAGTTGTTCTGCATATGTAGAATCGTTTGTATTTCTTAATGGATTCCAAATAGTAAGACCTTTAGGGATCATATTTCTCCTCTTGCACTAGGTTAGAAAATAGATGTCACTGTCTAGCTGTGCCAATTTCTTCTTGATGTTATGTAACTGCCATATTCTACGGCGTATTCCGGTATCTTCCATGTTGAAATCTAAATTTAGTAGTTGCCGTATTAGTCCTTGCAAGAATAGATCCAGAAGCAAATGATTTGATACCTTTTAATGGACCAACATAGAGGTAACAACAAGAACAAAGTGCTCTAGCTTTTGGACCAAGCAGTCCTTCTTTAGAAGCTCATGGCAGTTGTTTAGAAAATACAATACTTATAACAGCTAGATAATGCAGAGAAAAACAGAAAAAAATCCCCATTGGTTTAAAATACTCATTTAAGAAAAAAAAACAGAAGATGATGTCAGAGAAGTTTAACAGTACCATACTGCCTTCAGCCAGGAGGAACCCTGGGTCAAAGGTGCTTGGTGTAACACACATACAAAGAATCCTACTGCATATAAATTTAATTGACATAAGATAACACTGCTGAAGCAGATAACTCCTAAATCAAGCTATGAGTGTCACAGTTTGTATAAGGATGTGATTACTGAAAGGCAACCCCCACCCAGATTAAAGACAAACTAAGATTGTTATAGGGCTCAAGAAGTTTCAATGTCTGCATTATAGACACGAATTTACCAGTAAGGTTGTCTTAAAAACATCAGTGCACACTGTGTGATGTGTAAAACCTAGCTGGACCTGTCACCCAGCTGTACTGTCAAGCTAGATCTAAGGCCCAAAAAATTTCAAAAACCTCAGGACTATATAAATGATAATTTAAATATAAATTGATAATATTAGTGTCAAACAAAAAACTCTAGTCGAGGAACCTCAAGGAATTAAAACCATGTAGCCTGATATGTACTGATGTCAATATACACTTTTCTTCTTCAGACTGACATATTATAGGACTTCAGCATGTGTGGGAAGTGGGTGCATGTGTGTATGTATGTGTGTGGGTATGTGTTGTGAGGTATGTGATATAACAGATGTGGGGCTTGCTGTCACATTGAGGTAGGTCTCTATTTAGATATATGGAGTTATAATGTGTTACTATTCTTACTTCACACACATAATGAATATTAATTCCTCCTTACTTTTTATCTTTGCCTGGGGGTGGGATTGGAGCACCATATTCAGATTACATAGCCTGTTACTGTACATACAGGAGTGTTATCATATACTGTCAGATATCATTTTTGTAACTCTGTACATATTGAGGTGCGTGATCTCATTTGCATGGGGGTCCTGCACAGATCTTTTTACATTAGTCTAATATTGTAGTAATTTGTGGATGTGTCGGTATGTTAGACCTCTGGTCTTACATACATACTTTATATTTACTTCTAGTTACCTTATCCTGGGGAGGGTGGCAGGTTTATTTCATGGTAGTTCTATCTAGAATCCTTGGAAATGTTACTATGCAGATAGTAGTACGGTTAAATAGTGTCACATTTTTGCTCTGTAGGTATTAGGAGATATAAGCCCTTTTACTCAGGATTTCATGATGAGTTGAATTCCTTTGGGGAACAATTGCAGTGACTGAAGTGAATAAAGGTTCACTAGGACAGTGTGTGTGTGTGTCTGTGAGAGAGAGAGGGGGAAAAAAAAGGGGGAGGAGAGAGAGAGACAACATCTCCTTAAAGCTATGTATCTCCCCAACCCACATTATGGTGATGTGGGGTGGGTTAGGGTGTATTGTTTGTATAAAGAGGAGGAGAGAAATTACATTTTTATCTCTTTTTCAGATTCCTTAGACACTTGTGGTGCATCAAGTTGTTACATTCTCAGTGTATACTGACATCAGTACATATCAGGCTATATGGTCTTAATTCCTTGAGGTTCCTCGACTAGAGTTTTTTGTTTGACACTAATATTATCAATTTATATTTAAATTATCATTTATATAGTCCTGAGGTTTTTGAAATTTCTTGGGCCTTATATCTAGCTTGAGAGTACAGCTAGGTGACAGGTCCAGCTAGGTTTTACACATCACACAGTGTGCATTGATGTTTTTAAGACTACCTTACTGGTAAATTCTTGTCTATAATGCAGACATTGAAACTTCATGAGCCCTATAACAATCTTAGTTTGTCTTTAATCTGGGTGGGGGTTGCCTTTCAGTGATCACATCCTTATACAAACTGTGACACTCATAGCTTGATTTTGGAGTTATCTGCTTCAGCAGTGTTATCTTATGTCAATTAAATTTATATGCAGTAGGATTCTTTGTATGTGTGTTCCACCAAGCACCTTTGACCCAGGGTTCCACCTGGCTGAAGGTAATATGGTACTGTTAAACTTCTCTGACATCATCTTCTGTTTTTTTTTTCTTAAATGAGTATTTTAACCCAATGGGAATTTTTTTCTGTTTTTCTCTGCATTATCTAGCAGTTATAAGTATTGTATTTTCTAAACAACTGCCATGAGCTTCTGAAGAAGGACTGCTTGGTTTGAAAGCTAGAGCACTTTGTTCTTGTTGTTACATCTATGTTGGTCCATTAAAAGGTATCAAATCATTTGCTTCTGGATGTGTTTGTCCATGAATGTCATTCTCACACCAGCTCCTCACGTCCCTGGACATGCCTAGTTATATCCAGCTAAAGGAAGAATTGAAATTGGAAATGCAAAATTAGTTGTCTACACTTCAGAACACTTTTCTGATATGCATTTCTGAAGTAATGTACATGGTGATTGGGAAACTGAAGATGATTCATTGAAGAATCTGCAAAATGTAGTATTATAACATAGGCATAGAAAAGTAGAACTTGATGGCAGATGAAGGCCAATTGTCTATCCAGCCTGCCCTAATCCTTACCTAACCCATGAGTCCAAGCTTCTGAGTGGTCAGAACTCTGTAGTATATAAATTCAGATCTCTGCAGTAACTTATTAAGTATGGACGTACTGGGCCCAATTTTCAAAGGCTTATGCAGGGGTTGTGTGAAGCCCTGCCATCAACCTCAATGTTTGCGTAACTGCACCAAACCTCTTTGATGCAAACGGGGGAAATGTTAGTACATTGGGAGCAGTTGCAAAATGTTCAACATTTTATGGTACCTTGCACCAAACATTTGGCACAAGCCCTGAAAAAGGGGGGGAAATGGTCTAACTTGTGACATTTGGCACACTGGGATGAAAATCCCGATTGGCACAAAGAGAATGCTGCAAGCACTCTGTGCTGTATGTTCGGCACACCAGAGGCTTGTGGCATATGCAGGACTTTTGAAAATCAGGCCCATTGTATGTATATCTGCAATACTGGTTTCTTTCAACAAGTCCAGATAGTCAGAATCTACAATGGGATATGAACTGAAGTGAGTAGCACTGCTTTAATTTAATTTATTAACAACTGTGATTAAAAAAGTATATACTGTCCTTTCATTTTTGAATAATAATATAAAGTGGATGGACTGAGATGTTAATAAAAAAGGTAAGGTGTATTATTCCTGAGATGTAATATGTTATGAATGTATATTATAATTCGAGGGAGCACTCCTAACCAATCAAAGTGCTACTTTCTTTTGCGTGTGAGACACTCTTATTCCATGAAGTGTGTCTCATGTGCTGATGTCCTGTAAACAAATACATTTTGGGACAGTTTAAAAAAAAATAATACCCTATTGATCGAGTTTGGTCAATAATATATTAAAATGTCCCCTGTCGCCACTCGCTGTATAAGAGTGGTTTCCCTGGAATTCAGCTTGAGGCAGAACAGTTCAGCTTCACTTTGCTGTTCTCGTTCCAGCTCAGTGCACATGAAATCACTTTTATACAGCAATGAGTGGCTCCAGGGGTGATATTAGCATATGTTACAGCTGTTCAGAATGTGAAATTCTGCTGGCAGAATTCATGTTTAATGGCATGTCTGTTTCTGACATGCTTTCTGAATTCCTTTTTTAATTCCACTGAATTCTGAAAAACATTTACGAGTAAACTGCAGAATAATATTCCACATATTCATAATCTACAGCATATTATTCTGTGGTTTGTGGAAAACAGACCCATGGTTTATGTATACTGCAGAATACTATTCCATGCATATGTAAACCACGGATTCCTAATTTGCAGCGTGATACAAATTCAGTTTTCAGAAATTCAGAATTCTGATTCCGACAGAATTGTGTGGAATAAGGTGGGATTTCAAAATGTTTATGGAATTCTGGCAGAAAAGAAATATAAAAATTCTACCCAGCTCTGATTTATACCAGTGCTGGGTTCTTTTGTGTTTTCTTTTCTCATAAAGGACTAAGCTCTCCTGAGCTGCACTACCAATTGGCCATATGTTTCTTTTCTTTCAGCTTTCTGCTGATTGGGCAACTAGTGCTCTCCTTCAGCTGAACTCTGGAGGATTTATTTAAGCATGCTTTAGTAGGGCTCCTAGGCTGAGTTAAATGTTTGCTGCTAGTGCTTCCTTTGTACCCATTGCTTTTTCTTTTTGTTTACTTTTCCATTTGCAGGTTATCATTGTTCCCCACTAGAGGTCACCGTTTTCCTTTCTTGTTTTTAATTCCTTATCTCCTCTTTTCAGGTCCTTGACTGTGCTTTCTACTTTCTGATAGCCCCTAGCTAGTTTTCTTGACTACTCTCCAGCTCTGTCAATCAACTCAGAGAAAAGCTTTCTGAAACTTATTTGTATAAGAAATCCTTACCCGCTGCCTTACCCCAATACTGAACTCACTGCCTTCCTGGGCACCAACAATGTCACTTACTTCCACTGGATTATTGAAATGCTTCGTTATGCTCACCATTATCACCTCAATGGGCCCCTGTAATGGACCCATCAAATCTACTAAAGCTACCCATGAGGCGGTAGTCCTAAATGTATACGGAACATTTACTACTTCCTACCCTAATGACACCCATAGTCTCCATCAGTTACCCTCTATGATCACTAACCTGGAATACCCACCCAAAGATCCCTCCATGGTACCACTCCTCAGTGGTTTTGTAATCCATGTTGGTAACATGAAAGCCCACACACCCAGTAAAAGACAGCAGTCTCTACATAATAAACTTATATTGGAACAACTTCTTCTCCTATTACTACTTCTACCTATGGCTGGCAACGTGCATCCCAGCCCTGGCCCACCACATGACTCCAGTGCTTGACCATGAAAAGACACAGGACTTGTGCTCGCTTCTCTTAACATCTGCAGCCTCCTCCCCAAAATGGATTGTCTGAAGGTATGGGTCTTTCGTCATAACCCAGACATGCTACCTGTAGTGGAAACCTGGTTATCCCCAAAGATACCAGACACTGCCATCACTCTTCCTGGGTACACCTTATACAGACATGACTAACACTTGAAAAGAGGTAGGGCTGTGTCACCTACATTAAAGACTCTCTCCAGGGACATGTCTTACCTCCCCTGTGACAACCTCCAAGCTCTCACCATTAGACTGCTTTTAGGGGTTCACAATATAGTGCTTACTTTGCTTTCAGTATATATTCCACCCAAATTAATCTAGACCGGTGTCAGCAACCTGCTGGACTACATCAGTACTCTGAGTCTAAACACAGAAATTGTTCTGCTAGGTGACTTTAATATAAACTGGTTCTCCCTTGCCTCCACCTCTATCAAGGATACCCTATCTGCTGTCCAGTTCTCCCAAATGGTGGAGGCTCCAACATGAGTCAACTACAAGACTGGCACCAGTACAGTGCTGGACTGGGTGCTCACCAACCGTCCTGCTCATATCTCCAATCTCACCATTTTCCCTGATTCTTTGAGTGACCACTCCCCTGTCAAATGCAACTGGAGCAACAACTACTGCAAACCCCCCACCAAAACCATAAAAAGCAGCTTGTACTAAAAGGTCACCTCCCACAACTAAAGTCAGATCTAAAACTCCTTGACTGGACAGACCTCCATAAAACCAGTGATGTGGACACTGCAATTGACCTCTTTGTGTCAAAATTTAATGCTGTCTGTGACAAACACGCACCAGTTACTACAAGAAAATCCAAAGGGCCTTTTAACCCCTGGATTACTCCTGAACTCCTGCAGCAACTTGCCTTAAGAGATCATATCTGGCAAATAGCATGAATGCAGGGGACTACAGCAAACATTCAATAATATAAAAAGGCCTGCAATGACTGTACAAAAGCTATCCACCATGCAAAAAGTACATGCTACAAAGAAGCCCTCTCTAACTCATGGAAAAACAGCAAGTCTTTCTGGGACGACCTTAAAGACATCAAAGGGAAAGACCCCCAAATTCCCCCTGCTATGCTGACTGTTGAGGGGGTTCCATTCTTGGAGCCTCTGCTTATTGCTAACTCACTGAATCATGCTTTCTCTGGCCTCAGTAGTGTGCTCCCTAAGGACTTCTTCAATACCCCCAACCCAAGTGACAATATGAAGTCACCTACACTACCACCTAACCAGCCGCTATTTTGCTTCAAAATGGTCTCTGAAGCAGATGCTAGGAAATACCTTGAAAAGGTTCTTGGAATATTTAGGCACAGTGGGGACTCCTTGGACCTCAAATTTGTTCACTTAGCACTGGATGAAATACTTGGACCACTAACCAGAATGCTTAACCTATCCCTCTTCCACTCCCAATTCCCCCAAAGATTGAAGTCTACTACAGTAACCCCCGTACACAAAAGTGGGACAGGTCCTTCCATAATAACTGCAGACCAATTTCCATATTCCTGTCACACTTCAAGGCTCTCAAACAGATTGTGGCTGACCAGATGGTGGAAAACTTTAATCAATACCAACTCCTGTGCTCAGAGCAACACGGGTTCTGGGGCAGCCACAGTACCATCTCAGCCCTACTGAAATTTATCAAATTTATTCTTAATGCCTTAGACAAAGGCCACCTTGTAGAGGCAGCCTTCATTAACCTATCAAAGGCATTTGATACGGTTCATCATGCGTTCCTTCTCAAGCAGCTATCTGACATTAGACTCGCACCTGAATCTGTGATCTGGTTTAGAAGTTACTTGAGCTGCTGCTCCCAGCAAGTCAGGATTGGAGAAGTCCTATCAGACAGACAACCTGTCAGATCTGGTGTACTGCAAGGGTCCATTCTGGGATTGTTGCTGTTCAGTGTTTTCTTAAATAATCTCCCAGCCTCCTGACATTGCCAAATGCTCCTATATGCTGATAATACAGTGATTTTTACCAGCAATCTGTGCCCTGAACTACTTGAAACTGATCTCCAAAATGGCTTCACATCTGCGGAAAATTGGATTAAAGAGCAAAGACTGGTCATGAACTATAAAAAAAACAAAGACAGTGCTCTACTCCACAGGCCAAAACAAGCTAAAGAGCTACCCCTGGCAATAAGGAATGACAGCAGTGACACATGTCAATTACCTGGGGGTTACAATCAACTCTTACCTGTCCTTCTCCCAGCATATTGTTATCACTGCAAGAGCTATTAATACCAGAATTGGGATCCTTTGCTGCCACAGGCATTGTCTAACCCATGAAGCTTTAAATCTGGCAATCAGCAGCTCAGTTGACTCCCTCATAGACTATGGGCTGGCCATATACAGTTCTGCTACCAACACGGCACTCCAGCGGATCTCAGTTGCCTTAAACAAAGCCTGCCGCCTACTTACAAATGCACCAAGACTCACACACACCTGTGAACTTTATGCTCAGGCTGGCTGGCTTCAACTGAATGACAGAATCAGGTATCAAACCTGCCTTCTTCCTGGCCACAAAGTCACATTAAATCTGCTTCCAACAGGGGTGCAGAACCTGCTGACACTGCATATGAATACCAGACAGACCAGGAGATCCGTCACTCAAATTTTCCAAGTGCCCAGATGCTGCACTACCATGGCACAGTGTGCATTCTCACACCATGCACCCCTCTGGGTAAATGCACTGCCCCCTGACATCTCTGGCTTCTCAACAATTGACTCTTTTAAACATAAACTGTGCCAGCACCTCTTTGATATGAGTAGCTGCATGTGCCCCCACTAAGGCTCAGCACATAACAACAATCTGCCTCTAGTACTCATCTTTGCCTCTGTCATGACAGGATAGTCATACCGCAGCACTTCACCCACCTCACTACCCCTCCCTAGCTCTGCCCCTTGCCTCTTGACCTCTTCCTACCCTCCTCCCTTCCTGCCCTCTGTGCTCTGCTCACTAGCCATCCTAGCACTCCCACTCCCAATGTATCCTTTCCTATCCTTATCTGCTTATCTTCTTGATTTGGGCATACATTGTACAATGCCTCAACATACCTAGTGCTTTATGTTTGAATTCTGTAGCCTCCATGTATGTTTTTCTCTGTATTTGTATATTTGTGCACAGTATTGTACATTGTTGTCTAATGTATCTGATGTGGAACCTTTCAATGAGCATCCGCTCACAGGTATTATCCAAGAACTGAATAAATAAAATAAAAAATAAATAAATAAAAATAAACAAGTAATATTTGAAATAATAGTACTAGTAGCATACTGAATGGTATCAATGAGGTGTGCTCCCGCAGGACATAGGGACATGCCCTGATGCTCAGTGGTGGCAAATTAAAATGTAGCATTAGGAAGCACTTCTTCTCCCAAAGAGTAATGAACCTATAGAGCAGGCTACCAGTGGAGACCATGCACATGGTGACAGTGCATATCTTCAAGATAAGCCTGGACACGTTTCTGCTTGCAGTGGGAAACATATAACATATTACCCGTAGTAAGGTGAGAGGGTGGGGACAGCCCTGTAAATTAGTACGTGTTTGCAGAGCATACTGGTCCCTGCTTATGATGTGGGGTGATCTAATGGACTTAGAAACCCTTCTGAGCTTAAATTACTGCATTACTGTATATATAGCATGGACAGACTTCTCATGGTACAGCTTGTAAGAAGTTCAACAGTTTCACCACATAGCTTAAAGTTTGTTTTTTTTAACCAGTAATGTGATGCATTTCTACAGGAAATTAAGTGCAAAAGGATTCTGTAGGGATCTAATGTAAAAACAGTATTGGATGCAGTGTAAAACATGAAACAGTGTCTCCCTGGCATAATACTGTTGGCCCATGGCATAATATCTGGCATGACAATCATAGTTTTGGACCAATGGGACCCAGCAAAAATGGTAGAGTTTGCACTGGTTCTGGGAATCCTTGCATTGTACCTGAGGGGTGAAATAGTAACAGTCTTTGAAATCTTCCATTGTGGCGTTCATCAACACAACAGTAGACTGACATTAATGATGCTTGATCATTAAATGTGTTACTAGCAAACTTTTCTGAGCAGCACAGGGCCATCCTACCCTCCCATTGGGTGCACAGCATGATGTTTCTTTATGGGACTGCAGTAAGGTGGTTTAATGTTGTTGTGGAACCAGTCTCAGAGGTAACTTTGCCTTCTCTGTGTTAGTTCTCTGCTAACTTATGTTGGCTGGATCATGTCCCAAAAGTGCTGTGTAACCAGTACTGCAGAGTGCACCACAGTAACTCAGCATGCATCACCTAGCAGATGTTTTCTGGTTATGTACTACTGAAAGCTGCAACCCAGACTGATGTCATAAATATTATAAATCCTGGGTTGCCTATGGGGAGAACATACTATGCTTGCTCTACATTTCATTTAATCAGTAATACAGTATATTGTGTAGTTGTGATGATGCTAGGACTTTTGGAATTAGTCAGGAACTGGCTGGCTTTCTTCTTCTGGCATGTTAAACTTGCACCTGTTATGTGCAGCAAATTGACTTTGAGAAAAGTGATCATCTCCACATTCCTAAGAGCCAAGACTCATGTTGGTTCTGTGTTCTGTACAGAAAAAAGTAATTGCTAGTGGGTAGGCAGGATATGTATTCGTAAGCAAGCTGCGTGAGTTCAGACCACATCTGTTTTTTGCTGTACCAGTACACAAAACATTCCTTATAGTACACAGTAGTTGGCTCCATCTGATGCATGTCAACTGTGGCACTGTCTGGCTGACTGACTGCCCTAGATCAGCTATGGCATTAGATGGTTGCTGACTGACTGTGTCATCCAAAAGACTTCCCCACATGCTCTTGGCCTCACTTTGAGGGGAAGACTGATCACACTCCTTCATCTTAATTAGATTTTTGTGACTGTGGTTCCTGAAGAGGATCCACAATAGGCATGGTATAAAATTCTTCCATTAGCAAGTTTTTTGCATTCTGACATACATGTTCTGAGGTAACTGATCTACTTTTAGATGGGGGTCAAGAACTGTGGCAAATACATTCTTCTTACATGTCAGAATGCAAGTGAATCACTCATCATTAATATTATTATCATTGTTATTACCATTATAACTGACTACCAGAACTTTTAAGTAATTAAAACTGAATATTTAAGAGCACATAAATTAATTGAAAATAAAAAGCATCAGAATTGACACTCATTATTTAGGCTATGTTCATTATATGACAAAGGAAACAAAAAAGTGAGTTGTACGGAGCAGTCTTCTATCAATATTGGTTATGGCTGGCTCGCTGGCACAGCAGTAGTGCTGCTGTTTGTGATGTTGATGATCCTGGTTCACAAGCAAGCCTGAGGAGTCAAAGGTCTGGCTGGGGGAGGAGGATTGAGTGTCTGTGGGACCGCTCTCTTTCTCCAGTGGGGGAGGATGGGGAAGAGCTCGTTACTTGACTGACCCCTGGTGGAATCTGGGAGAGAGGCAGCCTGAGCTGAAGAGGTGGAAGAGATGTGGCAGACATCAGCACATGTGCCTTGATGTCCACGCATGCCACTTCTCCCATGGGGGAGAAAATGGAAAGAGTTACAGTTAAGCAGGATGACCACCAGCCTCCTCAGGCCCCATACCCAGTGATTCAAGCACCTTATGGAATCTGGATCTGGTCCTGGTGGCTTGAGGGACTCACCACCACCCTGCCATGGAGGGTAAGCCATGGGGGACTAGGTGAGAGGTAAGCCCTTGGGGTAGCCAGGGTGATGGGGCTGGGAAAAACTCTGGCATGGAGAGCTGGCAGAGACAATGGAGTTATAAAACAAATGATTGGATTATGGAGCACTAATTTATAATAACAAGAGGTCACTCATCAAACAAATTATATTAAAAAAGAAAAAATAACAGCAGGATGGAGAACTTTATACAGAGAGCAGCCAACCAAAATGTGGAATAGGTTTCTTAAGAAATAGCAGAGACAAAAACACTAGACCAGTTAAAAAGTTTGCTGGAAACAGTATATACATACTAAATTTTGGAATAAGCAAATAGTCCCACAAAGGCTGGGAGACAGACTCAATGGGCAATAGCCTTCTTATGTCTAAAATACAAAGTATTGTGCCAAGTCTTGCAAGTAATTTGGATACATCCTTTACCAAAATAAAATTAAAAAAAGTTGCATAACCAGGTAAGACTGTATTAGGTAAGCATTAAGACATGACTGGGTGTGAGTCAGGTGGAGATAACTTTATCCACATGAAGGGGGCTTTACAGGCCCTGGAAGCACAGTTGTCTTAGCTTGATTTGCATCCTGGAGTGCATGTGTTATTGCACTTATAAAATAGACTTCATGGTTAAAAAAATGTTCAGAGACTACAGAATAAGTAAGTCCAATGCCAAATATTTTGTTTAAATTAATATTAATATTACTTTATAAGAAAAAAAGTAGTCCAAAAACTTGTAAATGTGAAAGTAAAAATGCTCAGGTGTGCCTACTAATGTGTGGTTATTAGACTGAAAGACAGACTGGCATTGTCTATGGTACCTTTTTCCCTGTGAGTTAGGCTGAGGCTGAGTTAAAAGTACAGGGGTCAGGGTTCCACCATACCACAGTGACACAGAATTTGCAGACCGTCAGTACAGTGATGGCACAATGCCGCCAACTGGTGTTGTGCCGTTGCTGGAGAAAAGTATGTTTTCTGTTGGGGGGGCTTTGCCCCACATCCCCCATGGAGGGGTTCTGCCCCCCCGTACTCCCACACTTATGATTACCAACTCTGAGTCAGAGTTGATTCGGGAAGGGGCAAACACCCTGGAGGCAGCAGCATTGGGAACCTAGCAGACCATCACAGCAAACTGCCGAAAATATTGTTGTGATGGTGTTCATTGTATTCCCGTCGCTATTGCGAAATGATGCCAAGGGGCCATCATGTATCAGCCAAACTGCAGGTATTATTTTTTGTACCCATTTTATAACTGCTAATGGAACACAACATCCTTCTATCTCTTTTAGTACATAAACTGGCTTACAATCAAGGCTAAGCATGTCCTCAGTATGGGCTCTTTAACTCGTAAAAGTTATGCTCAAAATGCTCCATCTTCACTTTCAACTTTACTGATAATGACTCTGATCAGTCAGTCCTTGAGATCAAGTCATCAGAATTTTCCACATATCCCCTTATTAAAACAGATACTGGTCAACATCCCTTTCGTATTAGGTAGTAAATACCTGGAATAGCCTTCTTTAGATCTGAGGCAGAATAATCCATGTAAGATCTATAAAACTATAAAACTATGTTGAAAAAATGGCTTTTGAAAAACTCACAATATGCTTGTTATGGTGTGTATATTCATTTCTTTTCCATTTTTCTTAGATCCAGAAACAAATGGTTTGATACATTTTATTAGCCCAACATAGATGTAACAAAAGAAAACAGTGCTTAAGCTTTCAAACCAACCAAGTCCTTCCTCGGAAGATTATGGCAGTTGATTGGTAAATCACATTCTATTACCACTCAGATCATACATAAAAAAACAGAAAGAATTGTCATTGGCTTACAATGCCTTTTAAAAAAAATAACTGAGGTTTAAATGCAAGAAACCAGTTTTACTCAGCTGGCTGCTATGAAGCACTCCAAGGACAAATGTTAAAAGAGACGGATAAGAGGAATACTTCAAGAGGCCAGGCAGTTTCATTAACTTACATCATGAATGAGCAATTGTGTTATGTGTGTGTGTGTGGGTGGGGTTGTGGTTGTGTCTCAAAATATTCCTCTCATCTGCCTCTGACATTTGACCTTGGAGTGCTTCACAGCAGCCAGCTAACTAAAACTGGTTTCTTGCATTTTAAACCAACGAGAATTCTTTCTGTTTTTTTTAAATGTACGATCTGGGTGATAATAGAATGTGATTTACCAAACAACTGCCATAAGCTTCCAAGGAAGGACTTGGTTGGTTCTAAAGCTTAAACACTGTTTTCTTTTGTTACATCTTTGTTGGTCCAATAAAAGGTATCAAACCATTTGTTTCTGGATCTGTTCTTACAAGGACCAATACAGCAACTAACTATTTCTGTGTGCCATTTTTCTTATGAATTTTTTGTTTTCATTCATTTTTATTTTTCCCTGTTTGTGTTGTGTCTGTCTGTCTGTCTGTCTATCTATCTATCTATCTATCTATCTATCTATCTATCTCTTTCTCTCTCTCTCTCTCTATATATATATATATATATATAGAGAGAGAGAGAGATATATATATCCTTTGCAAAAACATTGCTAATGCATCAGTTAGGGTTGTTTCCACACCAACAAAAGTGTGGAAATTCAACGTTATGGTTACAACCCCTACCACCCCACACCCACCAATAGGCATCAGGGTGTGCGTTGGAGTCGTTGGCCTAACTCTCACCCCATTCCATGTGTAAAGAACCTGAGGTTGTGCAGTATAGGAGAATGGGGTAAAAGTTAGGCACGACAACCCCAATGCACACCCCTATGCCTGTTGGTGGGGGTGGGGTGGTAGGGTGGTAACCCTAACATTGAATTTCCACACTTTTGTCGGTGTGGAAACAACCCTAACTGATGCATTAACAAAGTTTTTACAAATAATTTCCTTTTTTTAAAAGTGTAATGTAAGTAGTAATAGAAATGGGCAGCTTGGAGGGAGCACAGGGCCCTTTGGGCCACGCGCTTCCACCAAGCCACCTGTTTGTGCATAATGTATGTGTAGGTGGGAGCACAGGCCCTCCGGGCCCAACGCTCCCACTTTTATATATAAGCATGGAGCCATACAGCAGCCCTATAAGGCAAGGAGGCTTAGCAACAGTAATTTGCCCATATCGCTGGAACCATAGGAGGTAGAAAAAAAATTCAATTATCATTGTGATCATGATAGTGTGTAGTTGTTGAGACTATGAAAGACCAAAGCCATATCTCACATTGTTTCTGAGATACGTGCACTGAAACATGATGTGAGTGCTAAATCTGAGGGCATAATAGTGGCCCACGCACATGAAAATCAGGAATTAGAACAGTAATTTGCAAATATCTCAGGAACTGTACACACTAGAAAAAAAAATCAGGGGTTTCAAGGCTTTCTAACCCAGTTCTGGATTTCTGATGGGGGGTAAGACATTTTCTGATGAAAAGTCTGTATCTCTAACTGTTTTCAAGATAAAGGACCTGAAAGGCATCACGGGCACTGCAATGTTATCCTATGAGGAAAATGTGGAAATTTGGAATGTTGTAGCTCTGGACCTGTTGAATGTTTTCACAACAAACCACCAAAAGGCACACCTGTGAGGCTAGGGCATTTACCCTGAAATGTTCAGGGTAATACTGCAATGAACATTGCATCAGTGAGGCAACAAAGAGAAACCAGCACTGCAATGTTATCCTATGGAGAAATTTCCAAATTTCACAATGCTGTAAGTATGGCCATGTTCAATGGTTTGGTACCAAACTACCAAAAGGCACACCTGTATGGGTAGGCTTTGATCTCAGAAAATTTCACGTCAATACCATATTAAACATAGCCACAATGAAGTGACAAAGAAAATGACTCCCACAATGTTATCCTATGGGAAAATTCATAACTTCAGAATGCTATAACTAGGGATGTGGTGAACGTTTTGGAACCAAACCACTGAAAGGCACATCTGCATCAATATTACAATCCAGCTTGTCACAATCAAGTGACAAAGAAAACAGCATTTCCGAAAATGTGGTTGTGCAGTATTACCATGGTCATTTAAAATATGATCATGACACTCCTATCTTTATAATGTGAATACAACCACTAATGTAAGAAAGAGTGTCGCGGTTGTATTTCTTATGGTCGTGCATATTGCCGTGGCACTTTGAGATAGTGTTGCGAGCAAAAAATGGAAAAATGGTGAATAAAATCTGTAAACCACATTTCCAGACCATCTGGTGAAAAATTAATGCCAGATTCCCTTTCCTCAGGCCCCAAATAGGTAAACCAAATGGTTGGTGTGTTGAAAAGTGCAGTATTTTTTGAGTTATATTGTTTTTTCTCTCTTGCTAACTGAAAACAAGATGGTGGCAGCATAATACTATTTTTGGAAAGCTCGACACTAAAAAATGCTATTGTGACAATTTTCAAGCTGCACATATTAATTTTCCCATAGGATATAATGGGGCACTAAAAACGCTATAACTTTTGAATGGAACTAGCTTTTTACAGACAATCTTCAAAATGCACATATGTGACCCAGGACCAATGTAGCCCACCCAATTTGAACCCACTCAGATGCAGTCTTCAGTACAAAGTGGACTTCTAAATAAAACAGAATGTTGGGATTTTTCATGTTTTTCAGTGCACTATGATTCCGCAACCATACATCCGATCAACATGAAAATTTCCTCCATTCCAAATTTCAGGCACGGCAAATCGTACAAATGGTTGCAAAGTTATTAAAGTGCAAAATTTGAGGTTTAACATGGAAATGGCTATGCAACCCTAGCTATAGTAGCACTACCATGCCACTATAATATATATATGTATGTATGTATGTGTGTGTGTATATATATATATATATATATATATATATATATATATAAGGGCATAGTCGTGCCCCTATAGATAGGGTTGAGTAGCCTATTTAATGTTAAACCTCAAATTTTGCACTTAATAACTTTGCAACGTATCAATAGATTTGCACAAAATTGGGTATGCCCTGTCCTGAGGGGAAAATCTCTTAATGTGGCAAGTTTCTTTCCAGTTAAATGTGCAGATTCTGAGATCCAGATAGTGAAAAAAAGTAAATACAATAGGCACCATTTTTTGCAGTTTTTTCCTCATCGCCTTGTGCCCAGATTGTGTAAACATTTGTTTTGATTTTTTATGGTGGAAGGAGCTTGGGTAACAGAACTGTCGGTGTTAATTTAGTCCAAAAATATTAAACTGCTGCAAAGTTATTATGTTTTTAAGTTCCCATTATATCCTAGGGAAAGTTCATTTTTCAGGATAGATGTATAAAGTTTGACAAAGGATTTGATCTCTTGAAAAAGGATTCAGTCTTGCAAGTTCCATTCCTTCTTGGTGAGGAAACAATCCTTTTTCGTGAGAAAGAATTATTTTTTGTGAGCCATCATCTTTTTTATTCCAACAACTAAAAAGTCTGAAAAATACATAAAAATGTTTGACATTTTAAAAATCAAATACCAGAACCTAGCTAAACATGCCCTGTTTAGCTAGATTCTGCTGTTTGTTTTTCAATATTAGGGTTAGGAATACTTTTTCTGAGCACCCAAAATCCCAGGTGCCCAGCTTAGTAAGAGGAGCATTATGCTGTAGTTCTGCAGTCACAGCTTAACTTCTACTGCTAGCTGCAGTAGGAGTTATGAGCTGGGCTACCAGGCTACTGACAGGGACAAGCATCAGCTTAGCTGGAGGTTGTCCCATGGACAACCAACTTAATTCAGGCTGCCTGTTACTTTTTTTTACCTGCAGGTCCTGCTCTATATAGTTGTTGCCATTAGGTGTCATCGGGAAGGGAGCCTCTGTTCTGGAGCAGCATCAGTAGTGAGCTCGGTTGAGACTGTCTTGCAACCTCCTCAGTCCCTCCCACCCAGTCATTACAGGGGCTGAGCCAGTTGCAGGGATAGATCTGTCTGCAGAGATAAAAGGTTGCTGCACGTAAGTGTAGCTGTCCTATCTTACCTCAGGGAAAAATGCTAAACTCTTTTATCATCCCAGATGGCTCAGTTTTATTAACACTTATGTGTCCATTCACCATTTCATGATGTTTAGTTTACAATGTAAGTGACATATCATTTTACTTCATAAAGGCATCACTCTTTTCTGCCCTATCATTAAACTCTGTGTATAATGAAAATGAACAATCACTTTAACGTTTGTCTCTCTGCCTGTCATAGCATGGTCGGTAGTTCTTTTTCCTTTATATATTTCATACCCCTTAGCTAGGAGTGATACCACGTCAGTCATTTTTCTGACCTTGGGGTCCATTGAACCAACTGATAACACGACTTGTTGGGTACCAGTAAAGCCTGGGGAGTGCAATAAGGAATGAAGTGCCACTTTATCAGTACCCACTACAGCTTATCAGTTGATTCCCTGGACCCCTAAGTCAGAAAAATGACGAAAATATTATCACCAACAATGAGGTATGAAATACATAAAGGAAAAAGAACTACAGACCCTGCTAAGACCCACAGAGAAACTAAAGCTCATAACATTGTTGAAGACACTTGGATTAGGCAATCAAGCCAAGAATGTGGTGTACGTCATGGTGAAGCTCACGGTGTGCAAGCTGCTGAATTCTGTATTTGTATTTAGACCTCTTTGGAATTGGCAATTGAGCTGTGAAGTTGGTATACAGAGAGAAATGGTACTGTGACTGTTCACTTTTATCCTACACAGAGTTTAAAGATATGGCAGAAGAGTGTTGCCTTTACAAAGTAAAATGTAATATCACTTAGATTGTAAACTAAATGTTATGAAATGGTGAATGGGCATGTAAGTGTGTTGCTGAAATTGAATCATTTGGGGCAAAAAAGAGTTTAGCATTTTTCTGTGTTCAGACAGGAAAGCTACTCTTATGTGCAACAACCTTTTATCTATGAATTCCCCTGCTATTTTGCAGCAGTATAACTCTAGCTAATACCACCTACAGTAGTACAGAACATAACACACTTTGTTTTCAATCACTCTGCATGTTACACATTGTAGGTTGCCTGCCACTCAAGTGTATTTTGCTAAAGTCATGGTAGTTGGCCATGGCAGTGACCAGTGATCGGGTAGATAAGAGCTGCACTCTGTGCGAGGGGCACACATGAAGGCATCATTTTGGTTGGATGTCATTTAGAGCTCACGCACAGTGTCCCAAAATATTGTCTAACCAGTAAAAAAAAAAAAGAAAACATCCCCCGTCATATTTTTGTCTCTCTAAAACCTGAAAAAAAGAAAATGGTTCCTCATCATCTCTGCTGTCTCCTTCCCCATCCCGATCCTTCCACTGAGCACCCACCACCCCACACACACCTTACCCTATACTTACTACTGGAGGTTGAGGGCTGTCATATTCTGTGGACAAGGACACATCTGCACTCTTCAAAGTTGAACTACAACTAAGGAATAAACATAAGTGATGCATAATGTCTGTTAATGACATTTTGAACTTATGTTCATAACTTTGACATTTTTTTTACATTTTTTCACCAAATTTTCAACATGGCCTTTTTGGGACCCCACCTCATGAACACTGTAACTGTTGTCTCCTTAGCTGCGCCCAGAAGGGAATTTCCTGGCCACTGTGTGAAATCACCTTTTGGGACCTATTAACAAAATGACAGTGGTCATGAGATGGGGTCCCAAAAAGGTTATGCTGAAAGTTTTATGAAAAAAATCCTAAAAATGGTCGAGTTACACGTGTCAACTGAAAATTTTCTATGCATGTGCATAACTTTGGTAATTTTCAATATTTTGAGTCCAGATTTTCAACATATCCATTTTTCATACCACCTCATGTACAGTACAGCTGTCATTTTTCACATCCTGTCCAAAATGTGTTTTCGCACCTGTGGCATGGAATGGCATTTTGACACAGATTTGAGATTTTCACCTATGGTGTTCATGAGGTGGGGTATAAGAAGACTATGTTGAAATAGGCTGTCAAAATATGAAACAAATTCCAAAGTTATGACCATTTGTTGCAATTGTGTTATGCCCATTCATAACTTTTAACATTTTAAATATTTTGACCCCACATTTTCAACATAGTCTTCTTATTACCCCACCTCATAAATGTCACAGCTATCATTTTTTTTGATTTTGGCCAAAATGTGTGTTTGCACCACTGGTGCAGACTGGTGTTTTAATTGGGCGGAATTACATTTTGGCATGGATTCAAACATTTTCTGTAATGGGGACATGAGTTGGGGGTAATAAGAAGGCTATTCTGACAATTTGGTCACTGTTGTACTATTTTAAATGGAAGAGTAGGGCCCGGAGGTCTCTGTGCTTCTCCAGCTATATCTATCTATCTATCTATCTATCTATCTATCTATCTATCTATCTATATATATATTAGAGGCAAAAAACTCTGTTTAATGCATCAGTTAGGGTTGTTCCACAGCGACAAACGTGAGTAAATTCGATGTTAGGGTTGAAACCACCTTTGCACCCCTCCAGTCCACCCCCCAACTGGAATTGGGGTGTGCATTGGGGTCATCAGCCCTAAGTGTCACCCCATCCATGTGGAAAGAAGCTGAGGAATAGGAGAATGGGGTGACAGTTAGGACCGATGACACAATGCACACCCAAGTCCAGTTGGGGTGGGCTGAGGGTGCAAAGGGGTTATAACCCTAACATCAAATTTCCTCACTTTGTTGCTGTGGAAAACCCTAACTGATGCATTAAACGGAGTTTTTTGCCACTAATTTCCCTTCTTTTTGGGAATGATAATGAGAAATAGTGAATGTAATGCAGCGGCGGGAGCGCGGGGGTGATGTCTTGTTGCATTGTAACATTGTGCCCACAAACGCAAATCGTAATGCTCACGGTGACACAAAGCAAAACAGAAAGAGGAACAGTACTGTAGACAGAAGTGTTAAAAACAATGGAAAAGCAACCGTAAATGAAAACGCAAAGGTTAACGCACATGGTGGCGTAAACTTGAACGGTAAGTGAACCGGGTGCAGAACCGCAAGCAGAAATGGTAATGGTAAGAGTAATGTAAGTGCACAGGCTGTTTTTCCCCAAAAGCTGTATAGAGAAAGACAGTGAGTAGAAAGAATGTATGCAAAATAATGACTCTCGGAACACAAAAATCAGTAGTTGTAATAGTAAATTGCTTATATCTCAGTAACCGTATGACATAGAAAAAAAATTTAAAAGTCATATGTATTATCACTTTCCTGGCTAGTTTTATACATAGCCCAGGGGCTATAATTTTTCAACAAAGACTCCGTATCTCACACCGTTTTCGAGATACGGGCCCTCAAAGAAGCAGCGAACGCCGTAATGTTATCCTATGGGAAAAAAACAGAAGTTCGGACTGCCATAACTTTTGAACAGTTTAATATTTTTTCACAAAATCTTTGAAAGGCACATCAGGAACCCTGGCCGCACATTCTCTGAAGATTTCAGGGAAGTCGTGCAAACCGTGCGACCTGTAGGCACAACTGTAGAATTCCAGAAAAAGCATAAATGCAGCGTAGATCACGCGTTAATAACTCGCAGCTGTGTACCCTGACTGGTACAAAACTTGGCAGATCCCAAGGTGTATGGGTCTTGATCGTATGCGAAATTTCAGGCAAATCGTCAAACAGTTGCAAAGTTATTAAGGTGCACAATTTGGGGTTTAAATGTAAATGGCTCCTCAACCTAACTATGGTAGCATTACCGTGCTACCTAATATATATATATATATATATATATATATATATATATATATATATATATATACACACTCACACACATACATACATATCTGCAGAGGGATGAGAATGCAGGATCCAAAGGACCCTGCACTCCCTCAGTAAAATAAGGATATTTATTTTATTTATGTATTGAAATGTTTCACCAGGAAAGCACACTGAATAACAGGTTACTAATCTTCCGGTGCGACCTGTGGGAAGGGGGAACAGAGAGGTTGAACAGTAATTATATACTATTACACTATCTCAAAAAGTAAGGAAATAAGTTGCAAAAATGTTGTTAATGCTCCAGCTAGGGTCAAAGTGACAAAAGTTGGGAAATGAGGCATTAGGATTTCCCTAACACCTCACCCTCCCAAACCAGGCAGGAAAGCAGGTGTGTGATGTGCGTTGGGCTTCTCAAGACTAATGCTCACCCCATTCTCATAAAATCTACATATCTGACCTTATTTACAGATGGAATGGGCTGAGCGCTAGTCTTGAGAAGCCCAAGGCACATCTCACACTTGATCTCCTGCCTGGTTTGGGAGGATGGGGTGTTAGGGAGACCCTAATGCCTCATTTCCCAACTTTTGTCACTGTGCCCCTAGCTGGAGCATTAACAAATATTTTTGCAACATATATGTATATATATATATATATAATCACACACATATATATTATATGGATGTGGTAGCACCCATATAGTTAGTGTTGAATCAGCAATTCAATGTTAAACCCAATTTTTTGCAAATTAATAACGTTGCCATCATTTGATGAATTAGCCCAATTTTTGGCATGCAAATTCATGCTGTCAGAGCCTCACGAATGGAACAGTTTTAATACAGCATCTTGTATAGTTCTCATGATACAGAGTGTCCAAAAAGTGAAAAATGTACCTATGCTTAACATTGAATGTTTTTTTGATCTCACCTTCAACCTAGACCATATGGAATTTCTTCATGAAATTTTCAGGGATGATGAGGTTTCTTCCAAGGATGTGCCTTTGGATGGTTTGGTGAAAAAACATGATACCATTTATAGTTATAATATTTTTTTGAGATAACATTCAAGTTCTACCAGTAAAAAAGCTATTGTGACTGCTTGTTTGCATGATTTACTTCTCGTGTTAAAGGAAAAGAAATATTGTGTTGGCCACCATTTTCTTTTCTCTCTATCAACTCACAGACTTTGAAAATGTTTACAAATAATGTTTTTAAAAAACATATACCTGAACCTTGCTAAATGGGATACATTCAGCTAGATTCTGTTGTTTGTTTTTTAAAAGCCTTGCCAGAAATACCTTTTCTAGGTACCCAAAATCCAGGGTGCCCAGCTTAGTGAGATGAGCCATTCACCCACATTCTCTGTAAGAGAACAGTAGGACTTTCTTGATTTCTGCATACACAGCTGAAACTTGTGCTATGGGCTGCAGTGACAGCAGTGAGCCACTATTTACTTTGTGTCTACCATGCCATTGCCATCTCTTAATGTGTGTAATACTGCCCTGGTGTCTAGTGGCTTCCATCACCCTCCGATCACAATCCCTATATTTATTTATTATTTCACTGTTTCTATTTTTTCCTGGTGTCTAGTGGCAAGTGCCAGCCTCTGATCACTGTTCCCATCATGTGTCTGTCTTATCTGGTGTCTAGTGGCACCACCCACTCTCTGATCATTATCTCCATTTTTTTTGTCTTTCCTGGTGTCTATTGGCACACCCCACCCTCTGATTGCCATCCCAGTTATGTTTCAGTCTTTCCCTGGTGTCTAGTGGCACCCCCCACCCTCCGATCATCATCATTCCCATTCTATTTTTGTCTTTCCTGGTTTGTAATGGCACCCCCACCCTCTGATTGCCATCTCTGTTCTGGTTCAGTCTTTTTGTGGTGTTTAGTGGCACCCCACCCTCAGATTGCCATCCCCATAATTTATTGAGCTTTCCCTGGTGTGTGGTGGCACCCCCACCCCTGATCACCATCTCCATAGTTCATTTGTCATTCCCTGGTGTCTAGTGGCACCATGACACTCTGGTCACTATCCCCATTAGTTATTGGTCTTTCCCTGGTGTATAGTGGCACCCCCACTCTCTGATCACCATCTCTGGGTTGTGGATGTATGGAATGGCCTTCCAGAGGAGGTTGTGGAGTCAAAAACAGTGGTGGAATTCAAGCATGCATGGGACAGTCATAAGGCAATTCTAGGGGGTGGGGGTAAGAAGAAGTAGGCTGCTGGTTAACTAGGATCTGAAGCTTATCCATCAGGTAGGGAAATGGACAGACTGGGTGGGCCAAGCGGTCCTTATCTGCCATAAAATTCTATGTTTCTATGTTTCTGTTAGTTTTGGTGTTTTCCCCAGTGTCTGGAAGCAGCTCCCACCCTCTGATTGCTGTCCCGGTCTTGAAAACCATTCCTTCATTCTGTTTAACCTGTAAAAAAAACAGTCCCTCGCTGATCTGCCCCCCAACCCCACTTCTCACTCAGCATCCACCACCCTACACACCCCAGTACACCTCCACACACCTTCATTCACCTGAACAGGTCAGAAGGCAAAGATCCACTCTCTGATTGAAAATATATTTTGCTGCTGGAACCTAGGACTGCAGTATGAGAAATGAAGATCAATGTGGTTGAATATGTTTTAAAGGGGTTTTTAACTCTGTTGCATAACTTGGCGATTTGTGTATATTTTGACACCAAATTTTCAATGTGGTATTTTGGGGACCCCTCTTCATGAATTCCACAAATCTTCCTGAAAGGCAATTTTGCAGTAGCTTGGTGAAATCACCTTTTTGGCGGGACTTGAACATTTTCACCACCCTTGTTCATGGGGCTAGGTCATAAGAAGGCTATGTTAAAAATTTTGGGCCAAAATTTGTAAAAATAGCAAAGTTATGCACATTCATTGACATTTTACTACACTCACTCGTAACTTTGATTATTTTAAATATTTTAAGCCCAAATTTTAAAAAAATTGCCATTTTTTTCCACATCAATGAATGTGACAGCTGTCATTTTTTCAAATCCTTGGCCAAAATGTGTTTTCACACCTGTGACGTGGAATGACATTTCAGCGGGCATTTGAGAAATTCTTAGCATGGCGTTCATGAGGTGGGGTAATAACAAGACTATGCTGAAAGTTTGATTGCTGTTTTGCCTAAAATGTATGCACAGGGCCTGGAGGGCCCTGCGCTTCCACAAAAACATACATGTATGCATCTATAGAGGGAAGCTTTACAATTAAGCATAAGAAGAGATCTACAATGATCAAGTGATGAGTTGTCAACACTTGGAGTGCTTTTTTCTCTGCTAAAAATTTTAGCTAAACTTATAGTACTCTGCTGCACCCTGTGAGTGAATGAATTTGTATTCCATTTTGCACAGGTTCTGAAGGGACCAGCGCAAATGAGGATACAGTTCCACAATCAGAAAATGAAAGGAAATAAATTGCAAAAAACTACATTAATGCAGACATTAGGATTTTAGAACATAACACGCACAAAGTAGAGTAATAAACAAACCATTAGGGTTTTGGGTCACTGAAATATTGATGAATTAATGTGGTGAGGTCTTCCTTTGGGTTGCCAGCCCTAATGCCCATCCCCTTCCCTGAGCAAACAAGGCCAGTAGTGCTCTCTTTTCTTCATGCAGGGCCACAGTATCCTGCATGGAGAAAGCTACAAGAGATTCTGTTAGCAACATGTGGTGAGCCATACTGTTCTACATTTGAACAGTGTATCACTATGAGACACAGGCTTGCAGCCATACCTTGTGTTTCAGATAAGAGACTATGGGCTGGGGGAGAGGGTAGGCAATAGGGTTGACATCCCCAAGGAAGACCCCACCACACTGATTTGCCAATATTCCAGAGACACAAACCCCTAATGGTTTGTTCATTTCCCTACTTAGTGTGCTTTACATTCTTTGACCCTAATGTCTTCATTAGCACAGTTTTTTCAATCTATCTGTCTAGTCCCCTTCCCCCAAGGACATCTCTGGAAATAAGATGTTACCAGCTCAGTAAGTCTTTCTTGATAAAACATTTGACATAAAAATAAATAAATCATCAAACCTGTCAATCATGCTGGCTTCAAGTGCTATTGCTTTCTTGTCTGTATCTAATTCAGAAAATATTGTGTTCAGTTAGATCATTTTTAAATGCAGAAAGTAAATCTGTGGGATCAGCTGGCTGAGGCTTTATCCTTTCTTGCCAGGGAGGAGTGGAGGCACAGTGGGGAAGGGCAAGGGAATGAAGGTGTAGTTATAGCAATTAACCTCTGCATGAGATCCCAGTAAAGACCATGCATTGCCACACCATCTGCTATCATATAGTTCGGTACATAATCACTGACTGCTGTCCTTTATTCATTTGTCTATTTTGTTTAGGCTGGGAAAGGACAGCTAGGCAATTCTGCCTATGTTCAGCCTCTTTGGGGACGATGACAGATGTAAACTGACATTCTGCCTAATGATGGTTGTTTACCTTGCATTTTGACTAATTGGTTATTCTTTTATACTCTTGTACTTTATTTAATTTTATTGTTCTGAGTGTAATTTGTCTTCATACATACATTCTTTCTACTGTATCTATTTTCGTACAATTCTATTGTAACAACCCCCACCCCGGGTGTGCCTGAAAATAGACAGTTTCTTGTTTAGTGCTCTCACCTGGTAAACAAAATCTAAATAAATAACTAAATAAATAAACATTGAATCAGGTGCCTGAGAATCCACTCCAGCATATAAACAAATGACGGTCCAGTTGGTGGCAATATACTATTGAGCTGGCATTGGGTAATGTTGTGTTTTGTCTGAAACTTAGAAAACAAGCTATGTGCCTTTGATGAGTGACATACACGTCCAATGATTTTTTTTACAGTGCTGACCATGGTAGTAACTTATTTCTCGGCTCTGAGAAACATAATCACTATCAGAATCATGCACTAGGCAAAGCATGAAATCCTTGAAAAACTGCTCAGGGCCTTGATTACATTGATTGCATTGTCTGACACCATAAAGAACACCTCCAACTCCATCAAAGTTAATCACCTTCAAATCTGGTGTCTCAGTTTTTCTACTAGATTGTCTGAACTGTGTGTCTTTCCAAATGAGCAGACATAGAGTATGGCCACCCTCATAATTTGGCTAGACTGGCTGCTGACATTGTTGCTGTTGCTGTGGCTGTAAACATATGGAAAAAATACCCAGTGAACAGTGACATGTGACAGTCATGTAATCCACCATTTGGGCACTTGTCCACATGTTGGTGGCAATAGCCTATGTGACCCACAACCTATGTAAGACACTCACCATCCACTTTGTTGTTCATACATTTGGGGAAGGGCCACAGTAGAAAAATATTTGCAATGTGGATAATTGTACCTTAGCTCTGCATAGGCTAGGAGATGACAGAAGACCTCATTCTCTACTAAACTGGCAGAAGCTCTCACACTAACAGTTCTGCACATGCTTTGTCATCTCAAGAGCCTGTTTTTTGGCTATGGTGGTATTAGCTAGTTTTTGGAGTAAGTTATTTTTTCCCCCCAGGAGCTTTTTTCTCCCAATGGGCTGGTCTCCAGCAGGCTAGTCAGCCTCCACCACCCAGCATCCACCACCCCTGACTCACTGTGCCCTTTAGTTTCTCCCACAGATTCCCCACCATGGTAGGGACAGAAAGGGGAGACCATCCTACCCCCATCTGAAGACTCAAATCCAGGACCAGGGGCCAGTTGTCATTTGTCAATGTGGCATCAAGGGCAGGCAGGCAGGCAGGGATTCATTAAACCAGTGCCAACCCTTTTCTGTTTTCCCCCTTTTCTCCAGCCATGGTGGTGTGTAAGCATATGCATATGGTGGCACATACATGCTACAGAACCATTGCCCCTCCCTTCCTCATCAGTCATACTCTGGCCCTGCCACCCAGCCTCTACCAGGTGGCAGCCAAGGAGTGAGACAGCAGACCTCCCCGCTCCAGGAGATGAGAGCTGATCAGCAGACACTCAATCCTCCCCCACCCCGGCTGACCACAGCGACCTGAGCTTATTTCTGAACATGGGTCATCGACATGAGAAAAGGTAAGACTCTGGTGAAAATTCTTTTAAATCTGATTGTACTACAATGCAGGATGACATACCTAGAACTGGTCTGAGTGTACCTAATGTACACTAAGTGCTTGAAACATTAGCCCTCATTCACAAAAGTGCAGGGAATAGAATCCATCTCCCACCCATTGATAGTCTTTATGTCCCCTACTGAATCATGTAAAACTTGGTAAACTATGCAAAAGTTAGCCCTCTGGCACTAACATGTTTTGCAAGGCACTGAGAATTATTCAGAGTACCCATTAATGCACTGTGCTAGTACTTTAAAAAAATATATATCATTTAAGCACAAAAGTGCAGGGTGAGGAACCTGCCTCCCACCCAGTAGTCATTAATAAGTCCCCTATTGTAATGCACATAACACTTTGCAAGCTGTACAAAAATTAAATGTCTGGCACCACAAAGCAGGACAAGGCACCTGTAACTGTTCTGAGTATCCCTAAATATTCTGCACTAGTAGCTCAAAAGAGTAGCCCTCTTGTAGAAAAATACAGGGCAAAGTACTCATTGCCCATCCAGTAGTAATTTACTTCCTGGCCTTTCTCCCAAAACATAAAATGAAATAAAAATGGAGATTTGGAGACAGAGTAATGTAAAACACAACCTGAGCTAGAAAACATAACAAAGCACCACTTGGAGCTATGATGGGACACCTACTGTGGGTGCATTTAATTGCAGCTATTACATTGTTGTTTTTCCTTCTGCCACTCTGGTATTGGTCCTGCCTGCATGCAGTTCAAGTCAGTCTACACTGCAGAAGAGGACATGTCCCTGAACATGCACTGACACCTGGGGGTGTCAAAGTGTACAAAAGTTGATGCTTCCTTCTTCTTTGCACTTTATTGTGGTTTATTTTCTAATTTTTTTGCTGTTCTATTAGTTTTTAAGGAACTGGACCCATAGCTAATGAAATTTTGAAACTTTATATTGCACCATGGCACTAATCCTCTCTTAGCTAACTTGGAGACAGAGATACCTAATTCTCTTCTTTACATTGAGAAAAGCAACTTCCCTCCAGTACTGAAGATTAACTCTCCATGCCACTGTGTAACCTGTTTTGAGCCTTTTTTGGTGTTGTGTAGTAAGACCCAAAATAGTGCAGTCCTGCAGCATGGCCATTTTGGTGAATGATAGTGGAAAGTCCAGTGCATTCTAAAGAACTGTCTGAACCCGCAAGAGCAGAAAGGCTGAAGAGATTAACAAACTCAGGAAACACAGGGTAAAAAAACAGCATGATGCTAAGGAAAGGCCTGTGAAGTGAAGATATCCTACTACTGTCTTTTCTTTAAATCTTCTGCATACTTTAAAACCCTGCAGCACTGGACATTTTATCTTTGATAACTAAGTATTTAAAATAATAATTGCTGACTTATCACTGCGGGGGGTCATACCTATGGCAAAGAGACGAGGGAGACCTTGTGTGGTCAAAAGAAACTCTATTGAATATCACCCCAAAAGCACTAAAATGATAAAAAAAAAATAAGAGGACCCAAATAGAAAAAGATAACTATTCATCACTACTGTATTCTTCTACTCTTCTGATGCTTTAGAGTCCAATGCAGACACTACATACATACTCTGTAAACACTGCAAAAATAAAACAAACAGAGTAAATACAGAAAGGAATAGTTAAAAATATGGAAAGCATAATAGAAGAACAAACAGAAATTGTTCAAGATCAAGAAGTGGATGAAATAATGGAATCAAGAAAATAAATAAATAAAGCCAATAAATTGGATTTAAAACAGAATACACCTTTTGTTCAATATTTTTAAAGCAACTAAAGGTGTTTCTCCTAAGGGACTAGTATTAGAAGAAAAACAGATAAAAGCCCATAAAAATGGAAATCCAAATCTAACAAAAGATTCCACATTAAAAACAACGGATCAGTCACAGATTACATCTACAGAAAAAGAAACTGACATAAGCAAAAACACCACAAACAATAGAACCTGCTGCTGAAGAAAACAATTTGCAGAAAAAAACTAAAAACAAATCGACAAGATGTAAACTCAAGTTTGGACTCAAATACAGACAGTAACGAGCTTATACCTCCTGCAGAGATATGCAATGAGAATGAGAATGAAAAAGAACAGTCAAATAAAAATACAGGCAACACTACAAAAACAGCTAGGAAACACAGCAGGGATAGTACAGGACCACAGGAGAATGTAAAGGTAAATAGGACCTCCTGGGGACAGCACTGTTTGCTGGGCCATGAGACCCCATCCCATACAGCCAGGAAACTCAGCAAGAATAGTGCAGGACCGCAGGAGCCTGTAAAGCTGTGGGACCCCAACCCACACAGCCACACAGCCAGGAAACACAGCAGGGATAGTGCACTACTGCAGGAGCCTATAAAGGTAAATAGGACCTCCTGGGGACAGCACTGTGCAGGGTGAGTTTATGCCCTCCTATTTCAACTGATAGGTTTTCTGTGGACATTTACTGACTGCTTTCTATCTGCTTTAACCTGATTCCCAGTGGAGCTTTAATAGCCGAGGAGTCACTGAGTTTACTACAGTTTTGAGCTGTTCTTGTATACCAGAGATCCTGTTATCTCAGCACTTTGCACAACTGTCTGTTACTGCCAGTTTATAGCACGATTCTAGTAACTGTGTGTTTGTACTGTTTAGCCTTTTAATCTGCTAGTTTACTGTTTCAGTACTGTTTCTGTAATTGCTCAGACCTTGTACTTACTTTGTTAGACTCACACAGTCTGCTGCAGGCCCACCTCGTGGTTCAGCATTCTCCAGTTTCTACTCTGATCTCCATTAGGCTGCCCTCAGTCCACGCCATGAGCACTGGGCATTCCAGCTCTCCTGCTGCATACTAATCAAAATCCTTTGTTTGCTCCCTTATTGTAGGCCATGGGACCCCATCTCACACAGCCACACAGCCAGGAAACACAGCAGGGTTAATGCAGGACCATGGGAGCCTGAAAAGGTAAATAGGACCTCCTTGGGCCCGCACTGTTTGCAGGGATGTTAACCAGCCAACAATTCATGTTGACTGCCCTGCCCACCACAGCCACCCTCCCACCCTGGATCATCCCTCAATTTAAGGACCTTCCTTGTCATATGACTTCCTGCCTCATTGTTTTCTAAGTCCCCATTTCCCCCCCCCTGCAGGTTACACATTTCCACCTTTAAGTGGTAGCACTGTACACCTCTCACCCATTTTACTGAATTGTCTGCCTCCTCTCACCTAGACATACTCTGCTCCACCACTTTACTCTACTGCCTCACTATCCTGTGCCCTATGTGCACTGCTCTCAGTGGCCACTAGGAGTCACTACTGTCCCCTCCTCACCTCCTCATTTCACCACTCATTTTTAGGGCCTCACCACCCTACTCTCCCATTTTTGCCTGTCCTGATCAGGTCTCCTCTCCTGGATCTTGAACTCTGTACCCACTGTACCATAGTTCATGGTCCTGCTGCTGCGCCAAAGGGACTGCCACAAAACTGGAAGTAACTCCTTCCCCTTTATACTCCCCACCATGGCCATCCCAAGTGCCTTCCATTCATCTGCCCACCTAACACCACTCATACTAATCCTTCTACACATAGGCACCACACCTGCCCCCTCAGGTACCACACCTCAGTCATTAGCCCCTACCATACACCACCACTCGTGACCCGCTTTATATCGCTACTGAACCCCAACTGTCACCACGCCCCCAGCCCTGCACCCCTGGCTCACCCTCCCCCAATCTCCCCCATCTCTAGACTCCCCTTGGCCACCCCGTTACCTGGCCATCCGAGCACTCTGCTCCCTTCCCATCCCTGTCTCCCTTCTGGTGCAGACTACCCATGGCACATCTGCCACCCACCATAGACAGCACTTAACACTTTTCAGAATGATTTCCCTCCTCCTTCTGCTGTCAGGTAATGTCCACCACAACCCAGGTCCCACCACTGCTGACCCCACTCACCCTCCACCAACTATTGGACTCCGTCTTGCCTCCATAAACATCTGCGGTCTCCTAAGGAAGTTTGCTGACCTCCAGGGCTGGATCACCCAGCACCATCCAGATATCCTGGCACTCGTTAAAACAGGTCTCTCCAAGTCCACCCCAGACTCCTTTATTTCCCTACCTGGGTACACTCTCTTCAGGGAAGATAGAGTTGGGAAATGTGGAGAGGGTTGTGCCATATACCACCATGATTCCCTGCAGGGGCTTGCCTCCCCCCCCATCTGGAACATGGTTCCCAGGCAATCTCCCTCAAAATCACCACTGGTGCCTCCAGAGCCCCTCACTTATAATCACTGCCACCTATATTCCCCACGGCACTAGAATCTCTCCCTCAGTCGTTACTAGAGCACCTCTCCAACTTACCCAGCAAAGTGGAACAAATCACAATGGGTGACCTTAACATCAACTGGATCACCAGTTCTGCCTCTGAGGCCAAAGAGGCTATCACAGCCCTTGACCTCACCCAACTGCTTACCTGCCCCACCTGGTCCCAACCAACTAATGGTACTGCAGCACTGCTGGATATTGTCCTCTCTAACAGACACCATAAAATCACTGATACCACTATTCTGCCCATGCCCTAAGTGACCACTCCCTGATTATCTTCTTCTTCTGGTCCTGTAAGATGAAAAAGCCCATACCCAAATGTGTCCTCTGGCGATAACTGTGCCCCAGAAAATTGGCTCAACTAAGAGAGCATCTTGCCTGTTGGGACTGGTCCCCTATTAAGCTAGCCCCCGACATTGACACTGCCCTCAGTTACTTTGTCCACACTTTTCAATCAATCAATCAATCAAAATCTTTATTTATTCAGGCGAACATCATTGAGCATAGCTCATTTACAAGATGGACCTGAGTGGTCATAACAAAAAGGTTACAGATTGTATACAAAAACATGATATTGAATAAGCACAAATACAACCATTTGTGAGTGAGATAGATGTACAAATATTTACATATATACAAGGCAAAGGACAATAAACCTAAAACCTAATAAAGGATAGAAAAACAAACAGTCTAGTAGGGATAAAGCATGGATAATGGTTCATGGGTGGGCATATATGTATGAGATTTGATGGGCAAAGGACCAGATGAATGATAGAAAAATAGGAAGGAGCTTTAAAGGGGGTGGAGGAGAGAGGGGGTGTGGGAGGGATTGGGGGTGTGGGAGGACTAGGCCTTGTGGAAGCAAGTGCACGGATCTGGGATTAGGCTGGTATACAGTTTTTTTGAAGGATGTAAGAGGAATCAGTGTATCCATTTTCAACGACTTTTGGATAGAATTCCAGATAAGTGCCAGGGAATAACTGATTGCAGCTCTTCCATACCGGGTGCAGGTGATAGGAATCTTCAGCAGGATCAGTTTGTTGATCCTCAAGTTGTAGGGCCTGGATGTGATCCGGTTGAAGCAGTCTGAGATGTAGGAAGGGAGTTTGTTTGTCAGGGCTTTGTAGATCCAGATAGCAGCATTTTTTTTTTTCTTCTATGTTGCAGGGATGTCCAACTGACTGCATTGTAGAGAGAGCAATGATGGGTGCTAGAGGGAAGGTCAGTAATGAATGTAATAGCTCTATGATACAGGGTGTCTAATTTGTTTAGATGGGAGAGGGAGCAATGACCATAGAGGAAGTCAGCATAATCAATGAGGGACAGGAATGATGCTAGGATTAATCTTTGCTTGGAATCTTTGGTCAGGTAGTGTTTGATCCTATAGAATAGACCAAGTCTTTGTCTTAGCTTTTTTAGGAGCTCTTCAACGTGGGTAGTATAGTCTAGTTTATTGTCTATCCACACTCCTAGGTATTTGAATTTGTCAACATATTTCAGATTTTCACCAAGGATGGTAGAGAGTTGTGGGAGGGTGAATGATGGGATAGTGGAAGAACAGTTCTTGGTGGCAAAGAACATAGCTTTGGTTTTCTTGGCATTTAGTAATAATTTCTTTTCTAATAGGTTGTGCTGAAGGAGGAGAATTCAGACTGTAGGAGCTCACAGGCTTTTGATGGTGAGGGATTGCTCACATATAGTACAGTGTCATCCGCAAAAAGGTGGATATTAGAAAGTGAGAGATTGGAATCAATATTGTTGATATAAATGGCAAAAAGGATAGGACCCAGGATGGAGCCTTGCAGTACACCTCTTAGGAGTGGTTTAGAGGTAGATAGATCACCTTCATTTTTTACCAGTTGTAATCTTCCGGAGAGATAGCATCTGAACCATTTAAGAGAGAGTGAGTCAAGGCCTATGGAGTTCAGAGAGAGATTAGAAGATCATGATCCACAGTGTCAAAGGCTTTGCTTAGATCCAGAAACACAGCACAGGTATTATTCTTTTGCCTAGGGCAGTCTGCCAGTCATTTGTGACTTTTGCTAGTGCAGAGATGGTGCTATGCATAGATCTGAACCCAGATTGAGCTGGATTTAGGAGATTGTTGGTATCAAGGTAGGCAGTTAACTGAGAGTTTACCAGCTTCTCAAGCATCTTGGATAGTACTGGTAAGATGGAGATGGGCCTATAATTATTATTATTATTTAACTTGGCCTGCAGCATCTTCACACCTCTCTCTAGACTTATTAGGAAGCACGACTCCCCTTGGATTACCCCTTCCCTAATCAATCAAATGTGACACAGGGACAACCCCTGGCACAGGGCACTTGAGTCCGTCAAACCCACAGACAGACAAGCCTACAGTGCTGCATGCAACAAATGCACCTGGGCCATCAACAAAGCAAAAGAGTACTATTACAGGACTACCCTTGCCTTCTCCTGGGGCTCTGTCTGTAAGTTCTGGGACAGCATAAAGGAACTCAACAGGAAAACCACAGGAGGCGGGGTGGTGGGGCTTCATGGGTGGGTGGGCGGGGGACACTAGGCACCAGGGATGTGTTGGGGGGTGTTTAATGATTACATCCCATGATCAGGAGTTTTGGTCCACTGGACCACCAGGGATGTGTTGGGAGGGGACACATTGCTGCCGCGATCGGGCTGGTGGGGGTTAAACTATGCCCTTGATTGGGCTGCAGGGGGCATACCTCTCAACCTCTCGTCTCATAAATCAGGGACAAGACATTAAAATATCAGGGACACAGACCACATATCAGGGACACATCTTAAGATTTGGTAGTATACACTCAGAAAGCTGAAAGAATTAGGGGGGATTTATGTAAGATGCATTTTCTGAATAGGAAGGAATCTGTAACTTTAATATTTAACATTATTTTATGCTTACAATTCCCAGTGTTCTGTCACAAAAATACAATTGTTATGAGGGACAGAGACACATTCTGAGGCATAATCAGGGATGTCCCTGAAAATCAGGGACAGTTGAGAGGTATAGGGGGGCACAGGGAGTGGGTTGGGGGCCAGCCACAGGTGGCAGCTGCTGTGTTGTGCCCTGCAATGCAGCAGCTCACCTGTGGGTGGCCCTCAACTTAAGCCTTTTTTTGGCTCAAAGTTGTGCAGGAGCAGGTTGGGGGTTGCGCCTGCACAACTCTGCACAGCCCGGCTGAATATTGGGCTGTGCAGTTTATGCATGGTTCCTCCCCTACCAGTTCAGCATGCATTCATTTGCATTGCGCTGTTGCTCAGCCTGTTTTCAGTGGCGCAATTGCCTCCTGCTGAATATCGCAGAATGGAGCAAGTTCGGACTTGCGCAGGTGCAACCCTATTGCACATGGCACAACCCTTTTGAATATCTGGCCCATGATGTACACAAGTACAGTAACTATTCTTTATAGTACATCATATTTAAAATTATTACATACCATTTAGAAATAAATCCACTTTTATTGACTAAGTCCTATCTATTTTATAAAATCTATTGTCAAGTACATGAAGGTATAAAGGAAATATTTCCCTATGATGCTTTATCTTCAAAATATAATAAAAATATTATGGAAAAAAAGAACTGTCTGAACCAGCAATCAAACACATGAAGTATGCAAAAGAAATGTGATGCTCACAAGAAACCAGTTCATGGAGATTCAGAACATTTGGGCACCCAACAACAAATTAAAAACAGATTCCAGCAACTTCATCAACATAAAAAGTCCTTTGTTGCATTGCGGATAAAGTATCTGTTCTGATCCGAAATACTTCAGATAGGTGCTTGTTCTTGTTTAATTGGTGTGAAGCACTCACCACCACTGCTATCCACAATGCAATAAAATAATTTTTAGGTTGATGAAACTGCTGGAATCTGTTTTTAATTTGGTGGTGAGTGCCCAAGTGAACTGTCCAAACCTCCAGCCAAAAATGCTTATGTTGGGACAGTCCATGTAATATTGGTTGTTTAAGTACAAATCAGTTATTGCTGTAAATACTGGTTACAATAAATGCTAACATGTGCTATGCACATGGAATTTCAGGAAAGTGCAATCTCATTGTACTATGGATATGATGCCAGAATATCCTTAATTAAGCCTGATTGTAATTGAGCTTGTAAAATGTAAATTGTTACTATACTGTATATTTGAACTTGTATACTGTATATGTGAATGTTTTATGTATCAAATCAGATGTAGCTGTAACTGGATCTTTGAACCAGCCTACCTTCTGGATAAACAAAATAAAAATTAAAAAAAATGACTGTCACTTCAGTGATATTACTGAGTCGGATGTTGCTGTTTCCCTTTGGGAAAAACTAACCTTTAATATATTACAGTATTAGTAGATGAAGTATCTCTTTATTTAAAGAGTCAATGAGCAATGAAGTTACAGTTTTATTCTGTCTTTTCAGGACACTGTTGTTTCTCTCCTGTGTTGTTCAGTGCAATGACCTGCTGTAACTTTCATCACTGTTTGAACCAGAGTGCCAGGAAAGAAACTGATACACATGTTTCTCCCTGTTTTTGCCAGTGTAGTCCATACTTATCAGTCTGATGCCAAAAGTGTATAAATAAACTTGACGTTGAATGCCATAATAGCACTGGAGCTGTACATATCATCCGGAAGTCTGACCATGTGGAACTTATAGGTTGGACCTCATAGACTCAGCAAGGTCCATTGAAAAATTTGCAACCAGGATATTTTTTTATCTTTTTTTTTAAATTTTCCCTTCTCATTCTCTTACAATCTCCTGTCTCCCAGCCAGTATGTTGTTAAAAAATCCCCGACCCCACCATACAGCTACAAAATCTCTGCCTCTCTCTTCCAGCATCAATACTAACTGTATAATATTATTATTTAATTATTTTTGGGGCACTTGCCCACTACTATTGGTTCATGTCATTGCATTTAGGTAGGACAATGGGTTCTGATATTGCTATAGGGAAAAAGTACCACTACTTTATTTGTTTTGTACTTTCTGCTGGGTGGGATATAAGAATACTGCTGCAATAACAAAGCCATGAATTAGAATTTTACTTAACTAGCAATGCCAGAAATGGGGAGGGGGATGGAAATGGGTGCATGGCAGGAGATCCCAAAGATAATTAAATGGCAGAATTGTGCAAATAATTAGGATACTGGGAAGGATGGTGGTATGGGGTAATTAATAGGTAGGTGGTATTTTTTTTTCTACAAAGAACAAACATGGAGAGAGAATGTTTATTGACAATGGGAAGTAGCTGGTGGGAAAAATTAAAAGAGAAACAGGAATATGATATGCACCTGTGACATTGTTAGACCAGTCAGGATCATTATCCAGATATATATCCTGAACATCCCACTTATCTACAAAAATCAGGCACTCAAAATCATGCTGCCCCATTCTGTTTGTAGGCCCCTATTGCAGCTCTAAATAGAATGTTGTTGGATCCAGCTTTAAAAAACTTTACCATGATCTTCCTCAAGCTATAGACAGTACTTAGTTCTTAAACTGAAAGTATAAGGATTGATTTGCTTTCTTCAGTAACTACAGTTCCCTACATGCTACAGTACCAGTATCTAATGTATTGGACTGAAAGCATTTTGGGGTACTACAGTGTGTATGAAAGGCACTATATGAAACTAAGTAATGTTTTATTCCTTTTATTATAAATCTTATGCTGCAATCATAAAATCAGCATCCTGATTTTGCTAACAGTAGTAGCTGTTCTTTTGTCACCATTAAAGACCACTACTACAGCAAGACCAGTTGATGAACACTTCAACAGTTTTTCTTGTTGAAATTACACTTTGTCAGAGATAAATTCTAGTTGTGATGCATTGGTAGCTGAGGCCTAGTTGGATCCAGTAACCATCACAAAAACCTAGCCAACACAGTATCATGAATGTGATCTTGTAGTTCCCAGGTACACCATCTTCAAGATAGACAAGATAGAAGTCAGAGGAGTTGGGGAAGTCCTGTATGGGAGAGAATGCATTGCAGTTACAGATGATAGGGTCACACAAGGGGGGAATAAAACTGAGACCATACTGGTACAATTGCAGCAGATAAGAGGAGGGTCATCACAAGAGTGGTAGCTTATAGGCTGCCAAATCAGAAGGAGGCCAAGAATGCAGTTATTGGGGAAGAAGAAGAATCAGCATTTATATAGCGCTTTTCATACACAGTGTATCCCAAAGCACTTTACACGCAGTGCTATACTGGAATGAAGTGACTGAATGTGTCATATTGCACATCAACACCTGCACACAACCTGTACAATTGCATGAACTAGCTTATGGGAAGGGGAATGTTGGCCAAGACAATTGGAATGTCCCCTACTCTTTTCAAAGAATGCCCTGTGTTCTTTTACTTCCACCTGGTCACCCAAAAGGATAGCACCAGGATGGGTAGAAGGGATCTCAGGTTAACTTCTCATCTGAAGGATGGAAGAGATCAGGAAGGCCACAACACAGGGTGAGGTTGTGCTGTTAGAAGATTTCAACATGCTAGACATGGACTAGAGCATCCCTGTAGCATCACATGCTAGGAAATATGAATTAGAGGAGCCATTACAGGACAACCTTCAAGTACAATGCATTGGAGAATCAATGAGGGAAGGAGTGATTCTTGACCATATCCTGAGAAATCAGAAAGCTGTCAGAGAGGTTACTGTAATAAAAACACAGGAGAACAGTGAACATTAGACAGAATGGTTTAGCATAGTGCTAGAGAACAAATATGCCAAATCAAGGAACAAGGTGTTTGATTTAAAGAGGGCTGATTTGGGGAGAATAAGGGAACTACTTGGGTAAACTAGATGGGGTAAACCTAGCAAAAGGGGTAGACAGAAATAATTATTAGGCAGGGGTTAGAAGAAATCAAAAGCCATTGCAAAAGGTGGGTAAGAATAAGAAGTACATGAAGCCTATTTACTATGCCAAGTGGGTGGGAATGGTGGTAAGGGAAAATAAAATGTCCTTCAAAATGTACAAAAACAGCCTAACTGACAGCAATAAGGAGGCTTGCTTCCACAAACTAAATTAAGCCAATAGGATGGTAAGAATGGTGAAAGCAGAAGCGGAAATTACGACCTTGGAAAAAGTGAAGGAGGGAGATGAGACTTTCTTCTAATACTTCAGGAAAAAGTTTAAAACTAAGGATGAGATTGTCAGGCTGAATGTGGAGAACAGCTGTAATAAAAGACAAGTATAAGGCAGGAATGTTGAATGATTATTTCTACTCTGTCTTCATTGTCAAAGAAAATGGACTACCAAGAATTGCAAGGTCCTGCACATAGGAGCTAGGAACACAAGAACAGAATACAGTATGGTGGATGAAGGTGGACCAGACCACGGAAGAAAGGGATCTAGGAGTCATAATACCTGATCTCCTAAAAACAGCAGTGCAATGTAATGAAGCAGTGAGTAAGGCCAACAAAATATTGGAATGCATAGGCAGGGAGATTGGCAGCAGATTTTGGGATGCAGTTGCTGGAGACAAACGATGGGGATGAGATAAAAGATATATGTTTCTACGGGGAATAAACAAAGTAGATTACAGGGAACTGATCATTCAACTGCAGATATGAATACAAGAGGAAACTAAAAGAAGCTGGTGGTGGGTCAGATTTAGAAAGGACATTGGGAAATACTGTTATTATGAGAGTGGACAAGTGGAAAAGGTTGGTCAATGAAGTGGCCTGTGCAACGACATTTGTGTAGTTCAAGCATAGATAGGAAAGGCACATAGGTCTGGTGTAGGGAGCAAGGGGGGATTCAAGAGGGAAGATGAATGACCACTAGGAGACTCAGACACATGTGTTAGGTAGAGCCTCCTACCAACAGTTTCTATGTTGCTGTTTCTAATTTAACTGTGAAGACACTGGGAGGTTTGTCATAGGAACAGTGACCTACTGTACAACTTCTTTGTTAAAGTATATAGTGTTTTTTTTTGTTTGGCTCATAAGGAATGGTTGATTACAAAGGCTCAAGGGCCATGTACTTCACTTTGGATCCTTATCAACCCCAGCTGGCACTTAACTACCTGATAAAGGGTAGCCACAGTAATTATTAATTAAACACTTGCTGTCTTTGTAGTTATGTCTAATAATGTGTGATTCTGCAGGAAATATGTAATAGCCTTCAACAAGTGTAGAGCTGAATTTCAAGATTTACGTTGTGAGAATACAGCTGGGCTGTAATGCATTCAGCTTTTTAGGACTCATAGCATTGAATCACTTAGCCTCTACATTTTAGTGCTGAACCATTAACAAATAAAAGGGGTTTTAAGAGTTAATTAATTAGAGCAGTAAATCAGGATTGTAAATGTTAGAGTTGACAGACTACATGTGAAATTAATTATAATATAAAGATTATGCCTTAGGTACACAGCACTGTAGTGTTCTCTGAGGTAATGTAATGGATTGCATTGTTTAATGATGTGTTAGAAATTTATATTTTCTTACTGTTTTGCCATGTAGACTGGACATCCTAGGAAATGATATGCATGTATCAAAAAACACAGATACTATGTAAGTAATTGTTTAAATAAATATCATTAAAATGTCAATCCTTATTACAGTATCTTCTGTGCAAGGAAACACAGTCATAATAAATTAGTGAAAATTCATTAACACATGTATAAATATTACATGGTACATTAATGCAGAAATGCATGTTTAAACATAATTGTTTGTAGCTCTTGCATAATGCTTTCTGTACTATGTCATTATAATGTAGTAACATACATTGTAATGACAGTGGAACAACTACTCTATTAATGCATTAGTAAGCTATTAAATGAACAATTTTGCTAGGGCAATTATACTATTAATGTATGCATTAAGGCTAACTTACTAACTTCACCAGAGTGTATTGATTTATAACATTATAATAACCATGTTAATCACGTGATATGTAGTAGTATTAGCAGTATCTTTTATTCAAAACCATGAAAGGAAAATCACTCCATTGAGCAGTGCATATTTCCAAGGCGGTCTCATATACATGCATTCTGTTAACATTCATGCAATTCATTATTAACCATACAGTAAAAAAATTCAATACAGTTCATAAAAAACACAGCTTAGTGGGCCTATACATAAAGATATTAATTAACATAAATACAGAATTATAACATTTTTAGGATCTATAACAATTTTATCTCAGATTATTGCAATCAAGTTATTGCAGTAATACAACATGGCTGGGGGCCGATAGCCAATTCCATGTACCATTGTTTTATGTGGTCTGTCTTTGTCTTATTATTGGAGCCACATAGGCCCACAGGAATTGAATTCCATTCTACGGCACCTTTATACACAATAGATGACCTAATAATTTTTAAGCGACACTTTTTGACATAAAATTTATTGCCTTCTGCTGATCGCAGACATTGTCTAATTGGTCTAATCCTGAACAAATCTTGAATATATATGGGTACGTTGCTTTTTGAAACTTTAAGCATAAATAATGAGATATGCAATTCTCTCCTAAGTTGGAGTCTGGGCCTGTTTAATGCTTGATAAAGATGACAATGATGGACCCTGAAAGGGGCATCCAAAACATATTGTGCTAGTCTATTATAAAGCACATCCAATTTATCAAGCCACATTTTAGTAGCCTCAGAGTATATTAACTCCCCCTAATCTAGAAATGGAATAACAGCAGAATTTTTCATTCTCAATCTTACATCCTGAGACATGTATATTTTCAACTGAAAAAGGGCACCTAATTTATTATTAGTTTTACCTAAGATCATATTAATGTGTTTATCACATTTTAAAGAGCTATCTAGCCATATTCCAAGACATTTATAACTGGTATCTTGTTAAATTACTTTCCCATCAGTTGTCTTTATGTTCAGAGTTTGAATACAGTCTGCCCCGTGTGTTCTATTAAACAATAAAGTTTGGGTTTTACCTGCATTAAGTTTCATTTGATGAGCCCTGAAAAAACTCTGTACATACTCAAATGCAAACTGAAGCTTGCTTTGTATAAGTTCAACAGATTTTCCTTCTACATATAACACCATGTCATTGGTGAATAGATGATATTTAACCTCCATATGACTAAAGTGCAGGGCATTAACATATATGTTAAATAATAATGGCTCCAAGATTGAACCTTGGGGCACTCCTGATTTCATCTTAGTTGATGGAGCACAATAGGGTCTTAATGCCACAATTTGTGTCCTATCCTGTAAATATGAAGTAAACCAATCCAAAACAGGATCATATAGGCCGTGATCAGCGAGCCTGTACAGGAGAATGCGATGGCTTTATATATCGAAAGCTTTCAAAAGATCTATAAATATAGCACCAGTCATCATTTGCCCATCCAGGCTCATCTGCAGATCACTAACCACCATAACCAAGGCAGTTTGGGTTCTATGACAGGATCTGAACCCAGTTTGATAAAAATTCAGCCTGTCCTTCTCCTTCAAGTATGCTGTAAGTTGCTGTGAAATCAGTTTTTCAAAAATGTTTTATATTTGAGGTAAAAGTGGTATTGGACAATAATTGCCAACATAATGTTTTTGACCTGATTTAAAGATCAGAATGACCTTTGCTGTTTTCCATTGTTCAGGTAATTCTCCACTAGAGAGGGACAGGTTGAAAATAAGAGACAAAGGATACACAATACAAGGTGCTGCGTACCTGAACAGTTTCGATGGGATCCTATCTAGGCCTTCTGCTTAAGTAATGTTGAGCTTTAATAATTCTACTTTTATTTCTTCCACCGTGATATATTCAAACTTAAAATCATTCGCCTGCTCAGCAGCCAGCCCATCATTCTGTCCCTGAAATATGTCCCATTTAATGTCCATTAAACTATGTCCTTCAGATCCCATTTCCAATGTCCCTAATCCACTAAACTATGTATTGAATATTCCTGCAGCCCATTTGGATTTGCTGACCATTTACTCAAACACTTCCTGTATACTTTTATTTCTGACCACCCATCAACCCAGCTATACTGTTTCAAAAAGATATGTGGCTACCCTTCTGTCATCATTCAATTTATTTTTAAAATGGTCTTGTTTGGCTGTTCTAATAGCTTGGCAATACCTATTTAAGGCCTGTCTGTAGGCTAGCCAATCAATTTCTTTGGGCTTTTTTTTTTTGCCTTATGCCAATTTCTGTCCCTTTCCCTTTTTAATTAATGTAACTCAGAATTGTACCACTTTGATTCTGTTGTTTTTACCTTTCATTTTATAGTTGGTGCATACTTATCACAGACCCTCATGAATTCATGATAGAAATAACTCCAGGCATCTGTCACATTTGGGATTAATTCTAATCTGTCCCAATCTATATTTTCAATATCCAACATAAAATTAATATAATCAAAATGCCTATAGCGTCTCAGACATACAGTCTCTGACTCTTTACTAATGTTATGTGTTTGATTACATATAGCAAAGATTAATTGATGATCTGAAAAGGTGTTAGGTAGTACCCCATTATACTGGTATAGATTGGGAAAGTTAGTAAATATGATATCTATTATTGTAGATGTATTATAATCTTTGTTATTAATTCTTGTGGGCTCATTTATTATTTGGGTAAGTCCCAAATTAACTTATAGGTCTATCAGACTATGAGAAATGTCCACCTTGGTCCAATTAGCATTAAAATCCGAAGCCGATAATGTCTCATTAGAATTTTTATAATCGTGCAAGAACTCTTATAAAAAATTAAAAACTTTAGAATCAGTTTTAGGGGGTTGTAAACACCTGATAAAATTACTGATCTGTTGAAGGGTAACTTTATTATAATTGTCACCATCTCTAATCACCCATCATGTAAATTGTTACAAATTTCCTTAGAAGCATATTGTGAAGTAACAAAGACCAAAATTTCACCTCCTCATTTATTTCCTCTCTTTCCTAAACATACAGTAATTATCTGGTTCTACCAATGAGTCTGGAATCTTCTTATTCAACCATGTTTCTGTTATAAATATTATCTCATGCTGGTAAATGAGTACCCAATCATTAATTTGGTCCAGTTTTTTAAAGACACTCCTGGAGCTGAAATGAACAACTTCAAAGTGTCCTTGCTGCAAAATTTCTGTGCAGATGTAAGGTCCCCAGCAATCAAATTGGATCCCTCTTTGGATCCAGGATTTGGATAGACATCCCCCATGCTAACAGAATTAAGATGCCATAGTACTTATGTACACCCAATATACTCAGGAATAAATATTTCTTGTTTAATCTTCTCCCTATCAAGGCCATCCATTTTGTAATGTCAAAAGTGATATCACTACTTTTAGTATATTTCAGATTTTGACCTCCTGTTAACAACTGAAATTTAATCAGATATCTAAAAATGGATTTGGTCATCATGCCAAAGTCCAATAGAATAAATCCCTAGTTGTGCCATGTTTGATTAAGGCTAATAGTGTCTTTGCCCACTGAGTAATCTCCCTTTATGATTGTTTTAACATATTCAGAATTACCTCTTCCATAAGACAAATTAAATGGTACCATATGATTATTAATACCATCCTTAGACTACCCATGTTAGAAGGAAGATATGAATTTATTCATTCACCCAAGTTGTATTGGGAAGTTCAGTTAAAACATTTTACCAGGCACATTAGAGGAGATCTGAAAATTTCTTAACCTAGTTTGTCGTTCCCAAGGTTTCACTTGGGCTAAGAGTTAAACCCAGTCTCCACCACAGAAACACAAGTAAACATCCCACTAAGGACTAGTTGCCTCTAAACAGAAGTTTCACATTGTAGAAACTCAGTTTAGTCTGACTACCGGCAGAACTGAACAGCTATGATGCTTGGATGGCCTTGTGAGTCATGGACTGGTGGACTCTAGGTTAAAGGGGCACTTTCAACCTTTTTGCATCATATTATTTTTAGGTAAAAACCCACATTTTATGATTGCTTACCTTATCTAAAAGTCATTGATACTGCTGGTTGTTTTATCTGCCTCCTTGCTTTTTTGAACCAAAATGCATGGTAATGTATTTATTTATTTATTGAAGTATAGGAATTACAACCCTTTGAGTCTGGGACTCATTTACAAAGGCTCCACATCATAACAGAAAGCAGAGACATAGTACAATGACTAATACAGTACTTAGAGCAACCAGATGCAGTGGAACTTATTAAAAGTGCATACAGTGAAATTCAGATAAACATTAGATATGGATACATACATACTGTCACCAAGAAGTTATTGTATTTGAAAGTTTTGCATTAGCTGTAATAATTGTTGTTTTGTCTATGTATGAATCTATTTATATGTATGTCATATTATTTTTAAAATGAAACTAATATTCTTTTTGTACAGTAGGATCCCATTATAAATTAGCTTTTTGCTAAATTGAGTTATCCTGTTTCTGATATCAGAAATAAACTTTTTACTGCTACTTATTACAAATGGGTAGGCCTACAAATCAGCCCACATGGTCTGCAGGTATGGCTGTGGCCATATTTGTTTTGATTAAAATCATTGAACTATTCTTAGTGCACACTTCCTGAACATTAGAAACACCCCCAAACATTGCAGACACTCAGGATACAATAGTCTCCTCTACTCCCACTGCATAATAAGTGGCTAGATTGTGTTGGGGGTGTTTCTGAGTCCAGAAAAAATGCAGTGGGAGCTGGTCAAGAAATGTAAATAATCATGTTTTGGTGTGGTAACACCAGTGTGGTGGGCAGACAGTTTTTCATTTTTTAAAAGAAAAAAGGAATCTGAATCAAACTATCAACTGCATTAACAGTCTCTATAGAATGCGAACAATCATAAAGTGTGTTTTTTAAACTAGGGACACTTTGAGGCCTAAAGGGGTTGACAGTTTCCCTTTAAGATTAAGTAAGACACATAGTTGTATATATCTATATCAATATTTGAATTGTTGAACTTGAATATATTGAAAGCAATTCAACTAACCTCAAAAAGGGGAGGTTGAAATCCAGTGCATGTGTTTAAAAGAAACACACTTTACACACCTTACATAACATTATGCTGCAAATGTATGTAGTATATTACATCATACCCACAAAAGAATTAAAAAAATACTAATACATTAAAAAACCTAACACATTATCACTTCTACAAGAATCAAGCACATCCTTATATTATTCAATAATACATATCAATGCACAATTATTACAGTATTCAGCAGTAAATATTAACACACAAATATTATTACATCACCACTTTTTTACCTATGTCATTTTGATCATCTACTGTAAAAATTACATAATAAAGGATTCTTTATATTTCTTGGTTCTAAAAATAGGTTTCTGCCATCTAGCCTGTTTCCTTAGACCTTAAAGAGATTCTTCTTTTGGTGTCAGAAGGGGTGCTACTTATATTTAGAATCACAAACTTCTAAAAATAAATTTTTTGCAATTTGTTCCCTCCTTACATCCAACATCACAAAATTACACTTTTTGACCTTAAATCCCAAGTTCATTCATAGTGTTCTTTTTTAAATTCTTTTTAAATCTTTCCCCTTTATTTTGGTTAAACCCACATCCAATACTGAGGATCCATATTCATGTACAGGTCTAATTACAGTGCAGTAAAAGCATACCAGATCTTCTTGACTGATGCCAGCCATTTTTAACATAGCCAAATGTATATTCTTGAATTTGCTTTTTTTTAACATTTCCTCACCTTGTTCTTTACATCCAAAATCTTGTTGTGAAATGATTCCTATACTTTCCACAGTCTCAACCCCCCCCCAAACACCAGAGGAGGGAACTCCCTTATACTTTCTTTCTCAACTCTGATTGTTTTGTTTTTGTCTGGGTTTATCTCCTCAAAATTCTGCTTTGACCACTTAAATTTGATTTAAATCTCCTTGCATATTTGGCATCATCCATGTATTTGATACAAGATCCAAGCATTTTTATGTCATCTATTATTATCAGGAATAGCAAAGGTTCCAATTTTGTTCCCTGTGGTACTCCCCCATTTATACTTTCTATGACAGATCTAACCCCCTCCACTTCAATCCATTGATTCCTACTTTCAGAAAGTTGTAGCACCATCTCATAATACAAGACTGAATATTAAGCCTATGCCTATGCAACATTCCTATCAATGTATTGTGGTTTATTAAATCAAATGCTTTCCTGTAATCTACCAACACTACCCTCACTGCCTCACCTTCCTCCCAAGATTTCATACACAGCTCTAAAAACTTTAATACTGCCTAAGTTGTTGAGGTCCCTTCTAATGATCCAAGCTGGTTTTGATTGATTTCATTAGAACCTAGTTTAATCTATATCTGTATCTGTATCTGTATCTGTATCTGTATCTGTATCGATATCTGCATCCACATCCACATCCATACCCATATCTATATCTTCATTGCAAAAAAAGCTGCATTAATGTACCAGTTAGGGTTCAGCTTAAAGTAGGGAAATGTGGCATTAGGGTTTCCAAATGTAAGTTCACACCTCCCCAAGCAGTGAATGGACAAGCCCACACAACCAACCATAGACAACCATCATCAGGTAAACAAATAACATACAACTGTCTCCAGATGACATAAATGTAGTAGTACTGATGTGCTTTCTATCTGTGGCTATATAAGAACAGGCCCCACAAGAGCATGTGCTTATGCAGTCACATCTGTATGAATTTTTTTATACTTTGTTTATTGAAGCATTTGATAAGGTTCAACAAGTTACATTCAGTGTATATTTCTACAAATGAATGCAACATAAGGTTTGCTGTTAAAACTTTGAAAATAATTAAACAAAATCAAAAACAGGAACAAAAACAAAGGATCAGTCATTAAGTTACTAAATAACTAATTTAGGTGATATAACAGGAAAATATCCTTGATATGTTAAAACAATAAGTATAACATCAATAAGTTAAGTACAGTAAGTCCATGAAGTAAGAATCCCATCTCCCAAAAAGTCCATGTGCATGGGTAGAAACCTCCAGTTGAAAGAATAAGTTATACAGCCTGCATACACTTATACAGATACAATTCAATAATAATAAAGAATTGTATCTGTACTAAATGGTATCGGGAAGCAAGGTCATAGGAATGTACCTACTTTTATTAATTAGGGATATCATATAGCTCCAAACAGGTCCACCTATTTTGGAAACTGCTGCAGGGTGAATGATAATGTCTCAAATTTATAAAGAGTTTGTATAATAGTGGTTCAGTCTGCTAACTCAGGGGGGTCAGTGGTGAGCCATCATTTGGTGATGGTCTTGGTGGTGACTGCTATTAGAATGGACCATAGATATCTGGCTTCTGCCCTCTTCAACTCAAGTGGACATAAACCCAGTATCAAATGTTCAGGTCCCAATGGGGTTGTCAAGCCAAAAACGTGTGTGATATGTTGAGAGATCTCCAACCAGAAATCATGGAGTTTTGAGCATGACCAGAAGATGTGGGCTTGAGTAGTCAAGGTCTCCACACTTTGTTTCCAACAGCTGAGGGATATTGAAGTGTCACATTTGGCAACCACTGTGGGTACACAGAAGTATCTGACTCTGAGTTTTCACATAAATGCCCTCCATATTGGGGAAGAAGTCATTTTCTATGTGCCCACCCAAATACTAGTCCACTGCTTGTCCTCTAGGGGAATATTTCATTCCATGTCCCATTGTTGTTTAATATAGGTTGTTGAAAAAGCCTGGTCCTGCAAGAAATTGGCATATAGTTGTGAGACAGCATTGCTCCCTGACAGGGATTGCCATATTGACATAAAGGGGGCATCAATTACTGACCCATCAGTATATCTCAGTGCTTCCCTGATTCAGACACTGATGTAATCCCTTAGTTTATAATATATAAACATGTCTGCTGGGAGCCAGCCAAGATGTTGTTTGGCTACTGTAAAAGAGATGACAATCCCCATGTGTAAAAGTTGCCACAGAGCACATATACTCCAGTCAGCTTGTCTCTTAAACCAGGAATCTGAGCAGGCCAGGGTAAAAGCAGAATCCTCCATCCACCATCTGAATTTCCGGACGTGGGCTTTAGTGTTACCCTTGGAACCCCCCCACACCACCCTTCTAGAACTTCTTGGATCCCCAAAAAGGTATGGCTAGGATGCTTGAGTATAGAACTTTGGGTAGTGGACAAGTGGAACACCCTGCCAGAGGAAGTGGTGGGGGCTGAAACAATCACAGGATTTTAGAATGCATGGGATAGACATAAAGGAATTCTGGAGGTCAGGGGTGAGGGGCAACAGACTTCTAGGAAAACATAAAGTAAACTTACAAGCTCAAATGGACAGACTGGGTGGTCTCTAGGCCCTTATCTGCTGACACTGTCTATGTATCTATGTAACTTGGATTAAATAGGGCTGCACATAGAGAGGAATGGTATTTCTCCTCAAAATCAATATTTTTTCAGTGAACAGTATAAGAAGGATTGCCCCACAGTAGGTAGACCCTTCTTTGAGCTGCTACCCAGTACCCTGGGAGATACGGGATTGCAAGCCCGCCCTGTTTTTTAGGCAAGTGTAGTACTTGTCTTTGTACTCTCTGATGTTTATTTTCCCATTAAAGTCTTTACTGTCTAGTTACTGCCCCGCTTGCCTAACCAGGAGCACTGTAAGTTCAACTTTCTCTGTTCCTCACTGCTGGACCTTGCAAGGATAGTTCTCTTTCAATGTTAGGCACCCAACTGGTACAACTCATTCCCTTTGGATATCACCAACACCTCGAATCTCAACCCCTTTAAGTGCAAACTTTGTCAGCACTTGGTGACCACTGCCAGCTGTGACTGCTCCTCTTAAAATACCCTGCCTGCTCCTTGGCCTCTATGAACTTTTGTCACCGTCCCCCTTCTCTCTCGCTCTCTCTCTCCCCCCTGACTCCTTATTCACAACCCTCACCTGCCATTCCCTACTCAACCATTGCCCCGTACCATTTGCACCACTCCCTGCCCCATCCCTTACTCCTCTTGCCCCCTTCCTCCATTTTTCATTCCCTCCCTCTTCACACTTCCCTTTTTCCTGTTCCCTTCCCTGGTACCCTGCCCTCTCTCCCACCACTAGCCCCCTCCTTAAACTACCTCTTTCCCTCTTTCACACAATATGAGCACTAATCCCTCTATATTCACAAGTTTTGTGTGTACAATGTATGTTTTTTTCTAATGTACCCACTACTTAATTTCTCAGTAGCTTCATGACAAAGCCCCTGACAGTTCATGTACTGTTCTCCTTTCTGAAATATTTATAAGCTACTTAATTTCCTGTGTTGTCATATACTGTATTGCCTACCTGTGGTTAAGTTGCATGTTCCTGGTATAACCTGTGCTGTATCCATGACATGGAGCCTTTATAAAAGAGCCTTTGGCTCAAAGGTGTATCTGAAACTTAAATAAATAAATAAAAATATGACTGCCATTTTAGCAAATCTATTTTACTTACTGAACAGGGAACACGTTGAAATAAGTACAGTAATCTAGGGAGAGCATTAATTTTTAGGGCCTCTACATGGGAGTGCAATGGAAGTGGTAGCAATAGCCATCTACAGAAATCACTCTGAAGTTGAGCAATAAGGGGAACATAGTTAAGGTTGTAAAGTTGGGAGGAAGTGGTCCCCAGGTGGACCCTAAATATTTAATGGAGGTCTGGTCCCACTTAATGGGGTATTTTCTAAGAATGGTTGAGGTGGCAGAATAATAAAAACTTAAAATCCCTGTCTTTGTCGTGTTAAGAATATAACCAGAGAGTTTGGAGAACAACTCTATTTGGTGGAATAGCTCCAGAAGTAAGTGATCAAGTCAGTTAGATATAATACAATATTGTCAGCATATAAGGCTAGTTTGTGTTCAGAGGGTCCCAGCTGCATACCTCTGATAGCCATATTCAGACAGATACTCTGGGCTAATGGCTCAATATGAAGGGCAAAAAGTAAGGGGATAGGGGGCAACCTTGACCAGTACTCCGACCTAAGTGTGATTTATGGGAAATATGTCTATTTACATGAATATATGCAGAAAGATTAGTATATAGCTTGAAAGAAAAAGGATAAAGGATTGGTATAACCCTAAGCAGGAAAGGACCACCATAAGAAAGGCTCACAAGACCTTATCAAAGGCCTTCTCGGCATTTAGACTTAACAACAGAGAGGGACTCTTAGTTTCATTGAGATGATCAATTATGTGGACCATTCTTTGGAGATTATCCTGGGCTTGACAACCTGGGATAAAGCCTGATTGATCCATGTGTATTAATTGGGGTATCAGTTGTTGTAGGCGGCAGGTGAATATTGAAGTTAGAATTTTATAGTTAGTGTTTAATACTGAAATTGGACAGTAAGATGCACAATTTAAGGCATTCTTTCCAGGTTTTGGGATGACAGAGATAATAGCCTGGGACCAAGAGGGAGGGATCTGACTGTCTCCGGCTAATGCACCCCTGAACACCCCTAAGAGCAATGGAGTCAACAAATATTTTTGCCATTTATATAATTCTCCAAGAAAACTGTTGGTGCTCACACATTTTCCCGTTTTCAATTTTGCAATTTCAGTTAAAATTTCAGAGTCCGTGATTGGAGCTGTGACCATTATATTCTGTGCTTGGATGAACTTCAGGAGTACAATTCCTTGAAGGAACCCTGCAATAGAATCCTCTTCTGGGAAGTGATCTGAGGTGTAAAGATTAGTATAGAAGAGCCTAAAAACTTTTGCAACTTCTGGGACAGCACAAAGGGTCTGGTGGATTGTTGGATGTCATATTGCAGAAATGACTGCCCCAGCTTTTTGTATATGTAGCCTGCCAGCTAACAGTTTCAATGATCGGGGGCCACCATCATAAAATTTGTGTTTTAAAAATAGCAATTTTTGCTCTACATAATCTAGTAATGAATTCAACTCAGTTTTTAGGCTTTTTAAATCTTTAACTCTCTTATTATCAAGTTTTTCCTTCTGCAGGTCTTTTAAGGTTTGAATACTTGCAGTTAGTGTCTTTCTCTGTGCTTCCCTAGCGTCTTCTTCTTGACTGATAGTTTGATAAACCTTCCCCAGAGTATTGCCTTTAACATATCCTGTAGAATAGTTGGGGAGACGTCTGGAGTATCATTGTCCCTAACTGCTTGTTCAAACATCTCTTTGATATGCTTTTTAACCTTCGGGTCTTGAAGAGGGGAATTATTTAATTGTCAAAATGTGTTTCTCTGGAAGTCCCCTAACTGTACCTTTAGAAAAATGGGGGCATGATCCAACAGAGTAAAGTCACCATTCCAGCAGTCATTCACCTTACCTATCACCTTTTTCAGGGTAAAACAGTAATCTGTTCGTGAATACATCTGGTAGGCCATTGAGTAAAAAGTGTAGTCCCTCTGTCTACTATTTAAGTGTCTCGCGACATCCAGGTAGCCTAATTCTCACATCAATCTATCTATGGACCTTACATGCCACGTGGTGCACACACACCTAGGGATTTTGGAGGTGGAATCAAGTTGTGTATTAAAGGTTAAATTAAAATCACCACCACAAATAATGTTACCCATAGCCCATTCTTGCAAAGTAAGCAGAAAAGAGTGATATGTCACCAGGTCTGACCCAGGGGAAAAGTATACTGATGCTAAAATAAGTTTTACACCCTGCAGGAAACCCTTCATCAAGACATATCAACCTTCCCTGTCCATCAAGGTATAAGGTGTCCGTGTGAAAGCAAGGGTCACAAGGGTGTTCCACAGCCGAGGAGCCCTCCCCAAACCCCCCCAACAGAAGCACAGTTCTCCTCAGATAGCCCGCAGCTGTCCGTGTGAAAGCAAGGGTCACGAGGGTGTTCCACAGCCAAGGAGCCCTCCCTGAACCCCCCCCAACAGAAGCACAGTTCTCCTTGGATAGCCTGCAGGTAACACCAGTAACAACGGCTTTCCAACGGAAGTTTTGAATTCTGGATTTTGGCACCAAAAACAATAGCCCTTTATGTCGGCGCAGAAATGCTGATCGTTTTTTCTTTAGTCTTGCACACTGTATCGGAAGCCTTTCTCCCCAACTACTTTAATACCTGACTTGCATGCTTTAAGCCTTCTCCTCACTTTAAATTATTAAACCAAGACTGCATATGTTCTTAGGGGAGCCTTTCTCCACAGCTTGAGCTAATTTGTTTTAAAGGAGCCTTTCTCCGCAGCTTGAGTTAAGTTAAAAAAAAAAAAAAAAGACTGCAAATGTATTAAGGGAGCCTTTCTCTGCAGCTTGAGTTAAGTTAAAAAAAGGACTGCAAATGTATTAAGGGAGCCTTTCTCCGCAGCTTGAGTTAAGTTAAAACTACTTTAATACCCGACTGACCTGAATTGTATTTTTGAAGCACTGTGCTAGAGTCAGCCCCTCCTCCCCCTTTCTTTGTTTCTCTCAGTCCCTCCTCCACCTACCTCCTTAAATAGAATCTGTGTTCTTTCCTCCACAGCTGTCTGTGTGAAAGCAAGGGTCACGAGGGTGTTCCACAGCTGAGAAGCCCTCCCTGAACCCCCCCCCAACAGAAGCACAGTTCTCCTTGGATAGCCCACAGGTAATCACCAGTAACAATGGCTCCACCAGCTCCGTGTGAAAGTTTTACCCCGCCGGTGCTGTGCACTGGCTGCCCAACCACCCCTGCTACCACTCTTGGTCGACATCGCAATTTATACCTCATGTCACATGAGCGCAAAAACCAATCAGTGGCTTTTCCCATTTGCAGGTTATCAGAAACCACCACCAGTGGCCAGTGTTACAATTCCCTGCACTTCTTCATCCCTCCACCTCCCCTAACATCACATTCTGCTCGCATAGGAACTACTCTTGAGGAATATGGCTATCTGTTTTGTCTTCTTCCCCATAACTCCTCCAAACTCTGAATACCTTTCCCCATCAATGCCCCAAATCAAGGGAAGTCTTTTCCTGCTGCCTACATCCGTGTTGTTTGGGCTACTTCTCACAACAGATTCAGTTGCATCAATTCTAGCTACTGAACAAAAATTCCTTCATCACTGCACCCCTACTCTCAGCCTGTCCAACATGGCCCCAAAAAAGGTCACTCCACTAGTGTCATTAATTCTGTCATCCCTATCAAACAAAGAACAAAGACAACTAGGCTATCTGATTCATTCCGCCATGTTCAAAAAACACCACTGGCATCCCCCAACCTGACCCCTCCTGTTCCTCCTTCTGCTAGCCCTGCTAGCAGGTGACATTGAAACCAACCCAGGACCTACAAATGAACAGATTGACCACACTAATGCCACGTGGGCTGGACTCCATGGTATCAAGATCACTCACCTAAATGTATGTAGCCTTCCTTCCAAGTTCACAGAGATAGAGGCCTGGTTGACCCTATACAAGCCCCATGTGCTACAGTAGGTATCTCGGAGACCTGGCTAAAACCATACCACGACAACGCCTTGTACCATCTCCAAGGATATTCCTTCCTCCAGCTAGCTAGGCCGGGCAGGAAGAGAGGAGGCAGCATTGCACTGTATGTCCAGGACCATATATCAGCTGCCACTGTCGCCTGCTCCACTGCCATCTCACTTAGTGAGTGGATTATTACTAAGCTAACCATTAGTGCCTCAGAAAAACTGTACATTGGCTGTTGTTACAAACCCCCTCCAGCTTCTACCCAGGGACTATCTAGCTTACTGTCTGGTCTAGCAGGTGCAACCCCATCTAGAGATGTCTTCCTACTGGGGGATTTCAATCTCAATTGGGCAGCAAACTCAATCATAGAACACACAGCCCTACTAAAGCCACAAAACCTAGAGCAAGTAATCTCGACCACAACAAGATTCAACCAACACACACCAAACCACTCTATCCTTGATTGGATTCTAACTAACCGGTCTGACCTACTCCTCCTAACAGGCACCATGTCAGATGCAATTAGCGACCACTCCCCTACCTACTTTGCTGTGAACAATAAGTCAGCTCGCCCACCAGCAAAATTACTGTCCTTCAGAAATTTCAGCAGCTAGAATCATGAACCTGTGACTAGGGAAGCAATGTCCTTAAACTGGTCCTCCCTATACCAGCTTGAAAATGTCTCCGCTGCTGTCCAGTACCTCTCCAGCACCTTCAGAAACTTCAGGACCAGTATTTTCCAACCAAAACCAGAAGGGTTAGGGAAGGCTGCACGCGCTGGATAACAAAAGAACTGTTACTGCAAATGAAGGTCAGGGACTCTAAATGGAGAGCATTCAAAGAGTCTCCATCCCCACAACTATGGAACGCCTACAGGCAACTGCGAAATGTCTGTAAGCAGCTGGCAAAGTCACTAAAAAAGAAATACTTCACTGAGCTCCAAATAAATACCCTGGGGAACCCATGTAGTTTCTGGGCCTCAACTGGGTCCATCCTAAACCCAAAGACCAGTAAGCAAATAACAAAACTTGCCTAACCAGCATGCACCATTGATGACCCTGCTCTCATCACTGACCTCCTCAATAATATATTTACCAACCTGACCCCTTATCTTAGCAAGCTCCCTCCTTACCCTTCCTCCAACCCAAACAGGAACAATGGCCCCTCCACTCCCGCAAACATTGAAGCTTCCACCCCTCCTTTCTATTTCAGGGCCATTACTCACAAGACCATTATAAAACTTCTAAAAACCCTCCCTTCTAGCGGCAGCCCTGGAAGTGACAGGCTGTACCCTGCTTTCCTGGGGATCATCTCCCCTGCCCGTGTCAAATCACTAACACACATTTTTAACCTTGCCCTGTCTACATCAACAGTGCCTGGCACCTGGAAACATGCAAGTGTGATTCCCATCTTCAAGGAGGGAGACCCCAGTTGCCCAGAAAACTATCAGCTCATCTCCCTGCTACCACACCTCAGCAAACTACTTGAGAAAGTAGTCCATTCCCAACTAACTGAACATCTCAATTAATATAACCTCCTGTATCCTTTTCAACATGGCTTCCACAAACACCACAGCACCTCCTCTGCCATGGCAGTCTTCTCAAACCATGTCCTCAGAAATATGGACACGGGTATGGCCACGGGTGCAGTCTTTATTGATTTATCAAAGGTGTTTGATCTTGTTGACCATCAACTTCTGCTCTCCACACTTCAACATTTTGGTTGTGCCCCTGGACCTGCAGCCTGGTTTCACAGCTACCTCACAAACAGGTCCCAGTTTGTGCTTATAAGTAAAGTAGCCTCAACTTCCCTTCCCACCAGCACTGGAGTTCCTCAGGGATCAATCCTTGGCCCCCTTCATTTCTCCATGTTTATCAATGCGCTACTGGTATATAGCCTAAACTGCAACAGTCTCCTCTATGCAGACGACCTAGTCCTATACCACAGCAACAAGTCCCTAGAAGCCATCTCCTCCACTCTCACCAATGGCTATGCAGCGGCTGTTCACTGGTTCACATCCAGAAAACTCCTTGTAAATGGGAAAAAAGATGAAGGCTATGCTCTTCGGATCAAAGCCTTTCCTAAACAAGTCAGCTAAGTTAAACTCCTCCCTCACCGTATATACACCTGCCGGACTTCCACTGGAACAGGTCAACTCTTTCAAATATCTTGGTGTTATCCTTGACCCATCGCTCACCTATAATGATCACATAACCCTGACTATCAATAGGATAAACCTGAAGCTAGGAGCAGCATACCGAGCAAACCACCTGCTATCATCTGAAGCTCATCTCGCCATTGCACAGGGAAACCTCCTACCACTCCTTGACTACTGCTCCCCCATCTACTCCCAAGTGTCCATAAAGCAGTACTCCCACATCAATACGACATACAATGCCATCTGTTGCTTTGCTCTCAAAGCTCCCTCCTTAACTTATCACTGTACACTCTACCAGTCCCTTGGTTGGCTCCCTCTCCAGGCACGCTTTGACTATACCGCAGGATGCCTAGTCGACAATGCCCTCAGAAGTAACCAGCTGTCCCCATATGCCCCCCTACTCATAAACAGAGTGTCCATGAGGCCGCTTAGGGCATCCTCCACCCAATCCTTGGAAGTTCCCTGTATCTCTACAGTAATGGGCAGTAAGGCCTTCTCTGTCTCTGCCCCCTCCCTCTGGAATAGTTTTCCCATGCCCGTCCATACATCTACATCCCATGCGTCTTTCAAATCTAACCTAAAGGCCTGGTTAATGATAGACTCCACCTGCAAATGCACACAGGGCAGCACAGGAGACCGAAAGCCACTATAATCCTATCACGGTCAGGCGCTTTCTGCCTCAGGAATCCTACTCTCCCCCTGCACCTCTATCCTAAAGCACTAACCCACTCACTTGACTTGCATACTTCCTCTCAAAACCTACCTGTGAGACCTCCTCCCACATCTCTGTACCTGGTCCAGGCAGGCCATGGCTCAAGGTTACACCAAGACTTAGTGGGGCATAACACAAATTACCCTGCTCTCCAGTTTACTCGGACTATGCTCCCTCAGTGCCTAGACTCAGCGCACTGTCTGGAAGCCATGCCCTTGTGTTTACCACAAGCTCTCAGGTCAACCTGCTCTCTTTCTCAGGACAGGCGTGTTACCTAGACTAGATATTGTTAAGTTTGTTATGTTAAACTACTCCTTGTGAATCTGTAACTTTTCTCCCATTGTACTGCTGCAGGTATCCCTATGGTACCTCACTTAGCATTGTTTGTTTACCACAAGTAAGTTTTTGTCTGTTGTTATCTATTGATGCTTGTACAGTATATGTAAATTGTATATTATATCTACTGCTTGTATCCATGTACGGCCACCTTGTGGCCCAGGTCGTGACTGAAAATGGTCCACTGGATCAGCGCACTTACCTGGTTACCAAAAACATGAATAAATAAAAAGTAATTCAAATGGTACCCTTTTAGGGACTAGGACTGCCACCCCTTGATGTCTCCCCACTTTATAGGAAGCTGTTGCAATGGTTGGGAACCCAAATTTTACTAATTTCTGATGTTCTGAGGGTGACAATTGGGTCTCCTGCATAAAGAAAAACTCAACATTGGGATGCCTATAGAAGCCTAAGACCTTGCTTCATTTTCTCCATGCACATTGTATAAACAGATAGTCATTTTAGTATCCGTGGTCATTCTTGTTACAAATCTGTTTGATAAGCACCTCAACACCTATGGGTGCACAGTCTGAGTATAAATAAACAACATTATACCAGAATGCCCCGTTGTATGTAGTATAAACATCTTACTCAAGTATAGAACAATAAATTATGCCAAATGTGCATAACAATAAACAAAGGTTAACCTGGTATACTCCGAAGGTAGAAAGTCTGTCAGGACAGACTTCTGTTCCCTATCCATCCTGTAGGTGGTATTTAGTCTCCAGAGGAAAAGGGAAAGAAGAGGGAACAAATGCCCCCAAATTAGTGGGACCATCTTCTAAAGCCTCAAACACAGTGATTAGACTCTAAATAATTAGAGACTGGTGAAACATGTGGTCATGGAACTGAAAGAGTCCAGCAAGCCTTTTGTATGCACCAATGTCTCTGGATTATCTTAAATTAACAATTCTATCTTATGTTCTGGAGCTATAAAAGAGAAATCTAAATTTACATAGATAGTGTCTAACCCACATTTATATAGCTGTGCATATCTTAGAGGAAATTCAGAATTTTGTCACTGCTTAAGGACCTAATAATAAAATGGGTATCTCCTGCCCCATCAATTACAGTCTCTGATCCTCCCCCAACCTAGATGCTTTTTGCTTCCTGAGCACTTCAAAAAAAAAAAGTTTAATTGCCCAGTATCTTAATTTGTCACATGGAATCTGGCCACAACATAGCATGAACCAGAAATCCCCAGCTCATGTTGTCTGTCACTTCAAGTAAATGACGGGGGGGGGGGGGATCCAAATGAATATTTAGGGAGTAGGGCCAGTGGGAGCCCTAAAAGATCAAAACTTAAGAAGCAATTGCCACTTCCAGTAAGTGGCATGTGGTCTGCATACAGTTTTAGTACCCTTGTGGGCCTCCATTTTATAGATCCCAAGAGCTAACAGTACAGAAGTTGCAGTTACATTGCAAACAGTGCCTCTAAATGGTTTAACAGCAGCCACATCTGAGGCTTAGACTAGTCTTACATCTAATGTTCAGTTTTCTAACTGAAGCACCATGAAACATGGCTTTAATACAATAAATATGAGGAAACATATTAACAAAGTTTCTAGCTGACAATGAGCAATGTTCTGAATGCCACTCAGGTGTTTGAGTCAGAAATGTCCGCTTACGTGAATACCACAAAATGAAATAGTCAGCATCTCAATTAAAGAGGCTTGATACTCATAGTCAGCTGAGAGCAGAAAAAAAGCTCTAAAGCACTACAATGTAACAAGCATTTGTCAGTGCCGAATGTTGCTTGCTTATATGTGCTGTTTAGGTATTAGGAAGTGATAGTACCATGCCTAAGAACTGTCATGTGCCCCCCCAAGACATCCACTGAGTCTTTCTGTACAGTATTCACAGAAGAGGGGGAGGATCAAGGGCCACTGCAGTACAACAGTTGTCAAGGAGGTGAAGAGATGGACAATAGTCCATTCACAGACAAAAGAATCCTGCAGGAGCTGACTAAATTGAAGGTGGACAAAGTGATGGGACCAGATGGCATGCAACCAAGGATATTAAGAGAACTGTGAAGGGAGATAGCAGTACCTCTGGCAGCCATGTTCACTGAGTCATTCAACACAGGGGTGGTACCAGAGAACTGGAAGAGGACATCATGTGGTCCCTCTACACAAATCCAGCAGCAGGTGGGAGGCAGGGAACTATAGATCAGTCAGCCTCATCTCAGTAGTGGGAAAGATCATGGAAACATTGCTTAAAGAAAGGATAGTGGGGCATCTAGAAGCCATCAGAGCCCAGGACCATAGGCAACATGGATTCACAGTGGGGAGGTCATGTCAGACAAATCTGGTTGATCTCTTTGACTGGGTGACAAAGGAAGTAAATCAGAGAGGGGCAGTGGACAATGCTTACCTTGATTTCAGCAAAACCTTTGGCACCGTCCCACATAAGAGGCTGATAAACTAGCTGGGTAGGCTGGGCATGGGGGAAAGGGTGGTAAACTGGGTTAGAAACTGGCTAACAGACAGGAAGCAGAGAGTGATGATTAAAGGGGTGTAGTCTGGGGAGGGGGGTGACCAGTGAGGTGCCGCAGGGATCGGTCCTGGGGCCAGTCCTGCTCATTGTCTTCATTAGTGACATTGAAGAAGGGCTGAAGGGAAATGTCTGCCTGTATGCAGATGACACCAAGATCTGTAACACAGAGAAAATGAGGAGGGACCTGGGGAAGCTTGAAAAATGGTCTGAGGACTGGCAACTGAAGTTTAATTCAAAAAAGTGCAAAATTATGTACCTGGGACACAGAAAGCCTGGGGAAAGCCACAGGATGGGGGGGGGGAGTTGCTGACAGTCACAAAGAAGTAAAGGGACTGGGGGGTTCTTATTTCAGATGACCTGAAAATGTCAAAGTGCTAAGGCAGCTGGGAGGACCAGTGACATGCTGGGGTGCATAGGCAGGGGTATCACCAGCATAAGGAGGGAGGTAGTGATGCCATTATATAAAACCATGGTCAGACCTCACATGGAATACTGTGTGCAGTTCTGGAGGTCGCACCTTCATAAGGATATTAACAGGCTGGAGAGGGCCCAGAGAAGGGTGAGTAAGATGGTACAGAGCTTGCAACACAAGACTTATGAGGAGAAATTAAGGGACCTCAATATGTACTCACTGAAAGAGAGTAGAGAAATAGGGGTATATGAGAGAAACATTCAAGAACCTCAAGGGTATAAACAAGGTGCAAGGGGGAGACATTTTCCAATACAGGAGGAGCACAAGAATGAGGAGTCATGACATGAAATTGGAAGGTGGGTGGTTAAGAGGGAATGTGTGAAGTACTTCTTCACAGAGAGGGTGGTGGACATGTGGAATGGTCTACCTCAGGACACGGTGGGAGCGAGCACCGTGGATGGATTCAAGCATGCCTGAGACAGGTATAGGGGAACCATAGCAGTACAGCAGCAAGTTCATCAGAAGCAGTAATCCAGTACAAGGGCTTATGGGCAGACTAGATGGGCCAGGCAGTTCTTATCTGCTGACAATTTCTATGTTTCTATGTCTATGTCTCTTTCTCTTATGAATTAGACAGACAGAGAGAGAAAGAGAGAGACACACACACACAAGTATATGCTGCTTGCATGTGCTGTTCCCCACTATGTCCTGCCTAACGCATTACTATCCACAGACACACAAAGAGAGGACACAGCACACATTGTCTCTTCAATGCTGCTCCACCAGTGTCTCTGTCTCTCTTTCTCTCTCACTGTTACTCTCCCTGCCTCACTTTCTCTATGTTGCTCTCTTTCTAAACACTGAACTCCGTTCTTAAACGTCAGGGGAAAAAAGTCAGTTGCACTCTCTCACTGGGATTGGGGGGGTTTGGCAGAATGGGACACAGAGAATATGTATGGGAGGTGGGAAAGCAGCACAGAGGTTCCCAAAGAAAAAGACACTGAGAGAGACAGAGAGAGAGAGAGAGACAACAAATACACAGGTCTCTCCTGCACACAAACTGCAGCACTGTTCTGTACCAGGGAGCAAGGGGAGGCCACAGACAACAACATCCCAATGTTTTCTGTCTTGCTGTCTCACAGGACATTTTAGCCATGGTGCAGGTGCAGAAGAGTGATGATGCTGTTCCTCACTTTAATATCATCTGTGCACTGATGGTGGGGAATGGGCAATGGGGCAGCCACAGTTGGTGGGGTGCCAGGAAAGGAAACTCTGGGTGGCCACTGTCACACTCGCTCTCTCCTCTGCTCTCCTGTATTACAGTCTGTCAGAGGACTCTGTACTGCTGATTATTGCTTCCTCTGTTTCTGCAGACAGAGACATAGACAGAGAGAGATGCAGCACATTGCTGCATCTTTGCTACCTACTGTCTCCCACTGTCTGTGTGTCTCTCTCTCTCTCTGTCTTACATGCCAGACCGCATGGCCACTGTCACTGTCAACTACCTCCTTCCCACTTGGACTGCTGATTATCTGCAAACTGGAAAGGCTAGTGGCAGGCAGAACACACACAGACGCTGTGTCCCTGAGCTCACAGGTTACACAGCTGACATGTGTGTCTTGCTGTCTTGCACTGTGTGGTGTTTCTGTGTCCCCTAGTCACAACTGGATATTAACCCAAGTGCCACACCAGGCATTTGGGTTAATATCCCAATGCTGACACTGCAGTGCAGCTTGAGGGTGGGTGCTGCACTCCTGAGGTGCTGTCTTTTGGATGAGACTTTAAACCAAGGTACCATCTGCCTGTTCTGGTGGTAGTTCAGGAGGATGTTAAAGATCCCATGGCAATTCTCGAAAACAGTAGGGGAATTTCCCCGGTGCACTGGCCCAATTTCCACCCATTTACTAAAAATACCACCAACAGCTTAATCTGGTTCAAAGTCAGTTGGCATTCATCTGTATCCCCTTCCCCCGGGCCATGCCTGAAAATAGGCAGAATTTGTCTAGTGCACTTACCCAGTCAACAAAAACTAAATAAATAAACAAACAACTTGTCACACAGACATGAGATTGCTGTACCATTGACTGACATGTCTCTGTCTTGGTCACTTTCTCTCTGCATCAGACTGCACAGTGGGGTCACTTAACCCGGCTTGTCCCCATTGCACTTCCCCAACTTGGGGACATAATCTGCCTGTGCCACAGGACTGCAGTCTGAAAATACAATCTGACTGCACACAGCATGGACTGGGACCTCAGAAGCTACAAATTGTGCAGGACAGTACTGATTTCACTATGGTCTCGGTGCCCGGTGGTCCGTGGGGTGGCTGAGTGTGTACATAGAAGCTGTTAACTGTGCTCTGGTTACACAGAGGTCTGCATTATCGCACTTTCAGGTGCTGCCACACAATCAATCAACTCCATTCAAAAGAAGAATTGTACAGATTCGCTTTGAGAAAAAAAATGTATTCTTAGAGCCGCAGGAATATTTGGAGCTCTACCACAGTATTCTGCTTTTCACAAAATGCATGCACAATCTGAGTTGGCCACCCACTCTGGTTCTCTGAGCATATCAGGTTTCAGCTCTTACAGCAACGCTTGTCCCATGGAGCACTAGGCAGTTTTGTGGTGCATCGTTTAAGCTAAATTTTCTCTGGTTCCTCCTGCACAGCTTAGCCAGACACGTTAACATGGTCACTGGATCCTGGCTCAAAGAAATTCAAAATATGAGGAGACAATAGGGTCAGAGGGACAACAAGGGAGAAATGAGGTATGGGGACCACACGAGACAAAAGGTGTGTGCAGGGGAGGAGGGAGAGACAGCAAGGAAAACAGAGTGATGGAGAGGGGGGACGGCTTTATGTATATGAAACGAAAGTAGTGTTCTCTCATTGGAGTGCTTCATTTGTTTCAAGTACTCAAGTTTCTACCCATAAACTGTAAACCACTGTCATACTTAGCTTGCATGATAATTGGTCTGTCAAGGATGAGCCCAGTGCAGCTTGACCTGCATTGGGCTGGTCAGTGATACACGTCTGCAGTGTCATTCTTTGTAGTAAAACATTTGTTGCACAAGCAACATAAAAAGAAGAGAAAGGTAGACAGTGGATGTAATTAGGGAGTAGATTCAGTGTTCTGAAGCTTTGATAGGTGGAGGAGGGGAAGGCTCCCCGCTCCCGAAACCACCTCACAGTTCAGACCAATACCAGTATGTTTGCTTGCCTTACAAATAAACACACACATTTGCCAATGCCAAATGGTTGCTTGCTGGCATTAGCAGTGAAGTGCAGGAGTCAGACAGATGCAGTATAGGAATGGCAGTGAAGTATTGAACTGATGCCAACTCCACCCCGCCCTGCAGAGATGGACAGGCATTGGGGTGTGCCTTTGGTCGTTGCCCATAACAGTCATGACATTTCACTTCACCCTACCCTGCAGACAATTACAAGTGTCACGGTGTGCCTTGGGGTGTTTGGGCTTTACACTCACCTCATTCCATAAGGAAATACACTGAAATGGGTGCAGTATTTGAGAATGGGGTGAATTCTGGGACCAAGGAGTCCAAGGCGCACCTCAATGCCAGTCACTGGCTGCAGGATGGGGTTGGGGGTGGAATGGTGTAAGCTTTACTGTCAACAATCCCAACTCACACTTCTGATCCCTGTCAGTCCCTACAGGGTAGGGTATTATGGTCAGAAACCCTAATGCCCTGGACGTTTCTTGAAATTTTCACTCCAAGTTTTCAACATAGGCTTTTTGTGACCCCACTGCATGAACAGTGACACTATCAGTTTGTTAGCTGAAAGGTGATTTTGCACAGTGACTGTGCCATTTGGCGTCACAGGTGCAAAAACACATTTTGAACAGGATGTGAAAAATGACAGCTGTACTGTTCATGAGGAGGTGTAAAAAATGGTAATGTTGAAAATCTGAAGTAAAAATATAAAAAAATTGGTGAAGTCATGAGCGTGTGTAGAAACTGCGCAACACACATCTATAATTATTTTGGGGATTTTTAACACCAGATTTTCAACATAGGCATTTTGGGACCTCCGCTTATGAACAGTGTCACTGTGATTTTCTTAATCTGTCCCAAATACTGATTTCCCACAGCGACCGTGCTATTCTGCGCCGGAAGTGTGAAAACACATTTTCGCCAGGATGTGAAAAATGACAGCTGTACTGTTCATAAGGAGGCGTGGATAAATACCAATGTTGAAACTCTGGAGTGAAAATATTACAAGTTCATGAAGTTACACGGCTGTGTGAAAACTGCGCAATTCAAGCTCGTAACAGAGTCATTTTATGGACTTTTGTCACCAAATTTTCAACATAGGCATTTTAAGACCTCTACTCATGAACAGTGTCACTGTAATTTTCTTAATCTGTCCCAAACATTGATTTTGCACACTGACTGCACCATTGTGCGCTACATGTGTAAAAACACATTTTGGGCGAGATGTGAAAAATGACAGCAGTACTGTTCATACAGAGGTGTGGTAAAATGACAATGTTGAATATCTGAAGTGAAAATATAAACAATTCTTGAAGTTATGAGTGTGCGAAGGAACTGTGCAACACATGCTCATAAAACAGTCATTTTTGGATGTTTTTTACCACATTTTCAACATAGGGTTTATGGAGGCCTACCTCATGAACTGTGACGCTGTTGTTTCATTAATCAGTCCTGAAAGGTGGTTCCATGCAGTGACAGCAAAATCACCTTTCGGGACCAAATAGCAAAATGACAGTGACTGGATTCATGAGGTGAGGTCCCAAAAACCCCATGTTGAAAGTGTGGTGAAAAAATTCCTAAAAATGGCTGAGATATCCACTTAAGTTGAAAAAACACAATTTATTCCATTATACAGCTTACCGGCATGTCTTCAGTTCACGGTCAGCTTTAAAGAGTGCAGACATGTTCCCGGTCCACCCGAAGATCATTGCGCTGGTCTCCAGAGGTAGGTATGAGGTGAGAGTGGTGTGGGGAGCCGGATGCACAGAGGGTGAGCGCCGTTTGGGTGGGGGGTGCCACAGGCAGTGCGGGACCGTTTTCTTTATTTTTTCAGGGTTGAAAAAAATGCAGGATGATTGGCATGCTGGGGATGGGCTCCCAGCATGCCACCTGTATGTTTGTTGGGCAAGGGGAGTACTGATGTGGATTGGGCACCCTGTCAGCCATACAGTGTGCTGGAGGGCACATGAGCCAAGGGGGGATTGGGCACCCCCCTCGGTACACAACAAATGGGGCGGTGCATCATGCCAACAGAGAATTGGGCTACCCCATCGGCAAATGAACTGGGGAGGGATCATGCCGACAGGGGGACCGGGCACCCCCATCGGCTTTTATTTATTTATTTTTTTAAATGTTTCACCCGGAAGGCACACTGAACAGCAGGCAGTGGCTTTTTTTTTCAGCTTTGTGCGGACTGTGAAAGGCTGACAGAGAAGCCGTCACCATGGGGACAGCACACAATGCAGCTTGTAGTTGACTTCTGCAGTCAGGGACACTCCACAGCAAAAACAGCTGATTGCATAGTGATGGGGCACTCCCTGATTGCAGCGGTCAGTTTATTTGATCTTGTGGCATGCTCATTAACTGCCCTCATAGACAGCATGCTCCTCTATTGGCCAAGGCAGAGACCAGCCCCTGAATGGGCTGCTGCCATTCAGCACAACACTGCAGCACCTCCACAACCCGCTTGTGAAGGAAGCCTGACACAATGTGTTTTTTGCACATGCATGCAAGCAACACATAAAGGACCAATGCAGATAGGAATTCTATTCTTCAGCTGTCAGTAATAGAGGCCAAATCCAGGGCTACTTGGCTTGCAGTCTGCAGGAAGGAAGTTATGTGTTGTAAGGCTTCAGGTACCATAAGAAGTGGAGATCTGGCCTTCTTCCTGGTGCTCACCATCTGCCATTCCATGTAGAGCTCACTCCTCTTCTGACTTTGTTCTGGTCTCTGGTCCATGATACTGTAACCTTTAGCCTACATCACTTTACTAGCCCCTTCATAGGTATTATACGGCATTGGTTCCTCCTCCTCAAAAATCTGCAGCTTCACTGGGAAGGGTGTCTGGAAGCACGCCTGTTTCTCCTTCAATAACTTCATAAAGGTAATGTATTGCTGCCAACCCTGTTCCACTTCACGTTGGTAATCGTGGTGAAAAGCCAGGCATGAATTCAGGCATGTTATTTCTTTTCTTGCCCACGCTCATCGTAATATGTCTTCTTTGGTTCTATAGCTGCTAAATTTCATTATGATCGAGCGGGGTCTACTGTTTGGGTCAGTGGATTTGGGAAGCAAAGAGTGATGAGCCTGCTGTATTGAAAGCACATAGTCCCCCTGGAGCTACAGTACATTCTTGAGGAGGTTCTCTAGAAATGCTGTCATACGTGTAGTTTTGGCACCTTCAGCTAGTCCATAGAGCTGCAATTCTCAATTCTTGATTGACCCTCGAAGTCTAAGCACTTAGCTTGTAAAGTAGTGGCTTGGAAGAGAAAGGCCTCCACTGCACGTCCGACTTGTACTGCTACATCTTCAGTGGTTGAGAGATAGTCTTCCACCTGGTCAGTCCTGCGTTCAAGCTTAGAGTTTTTGAATTCAGTTTTAAACTCCTGTTTCTTTTCAGATCTAGAGTCCCTGATTTCCTTCAGTAAGGTTTCGAATAAGAAGTGTGAAAGATGATCATCCTCTCCTTCTGTATCATAACCGGAGTCTTGCATGCTTGCCGGAGAAGGGCTTCTGCAGCTGTCCTTAGGGTTTTCTGGCAATCTGGTAACATCCTTCTTTTTGTGGGTTGTTTTTGGTTTGATCTCAAGCTCCGTTCCTTTTTACCACCTCCTTCTGACATTTGTGATCAAACCTTCTGTTATATTTCATAAATAGAGTGTTTTTAGTCCAAGGTTTGTGTCCATTTTGACTGCACTTCTTCAGCAAAATTATTGCTTTTTTGAGTCCTTTGTGAGTGTTTGTTTTTTTCTGTGTTTCCTTGTTTTTAGTCCCAGAAGGTTGGGATCTCTAACTCTTAAGCTCCTATTGGGTCCGTGGTGTCACCTGAACAACATCTGTGTGTGTGTCATTCATTGTACTCTGCAGACAGAAGGCCCCCTATGGCCTGCATCTCTGCAGAAAGAGATAGTCATGCATACTGTATGAGGTACCTTGCTAGATAGCCTGATCCACTACTACATTGTTTTCTATATGCAGCTGCATAACTAAAAAGCTGTTATGATCCTGAACAATTTCTACATCTGCTGCTGAAACCATGACACCCACATGACAACAGTACTTCTGTCTGCATAGCGGCAGGCCCCACAGTGGCTTGCACTTCAGCAGACAAAGGTCAGTGTGTATGACTTACACCTGTGGCTGTAGAAGTGCAGGCCCCTGAAGGGCCTATGCTCCTGCAGACAGAAGTACTGTTACAATTTTGGTATTATGGATTTTGTGGCTCCCACAGTTCTGCAGTCCGAGGTCAGAATGTATGTCTTACACATGTGGTTGCAGAAGCACAGGTCTATCAAGTGTATGTGTTCAGATGTGACAGCCAGCATGCAATGCAGAAATACTGCAGAATATCACAGAATGCTGCAGTTTACTGCAGGGGCCATTGTAAGTCAATGGAAAATAAAGCCCTTTTGTCATGCAAGATTTTGTGACATGTCATTACTGCAAGTTACTGTGCTTCATCGTGGCTGACTCCACTGTATGTTTTACAGTGTTCATGAGTATCTGAGGCTGCAGACGCATTGGTCCATATAGGCTTGCTGTTCTGCAGACAAAAGAAGTCTTGTAATTTGGGTATCATGGATTTATATCTGCAGTTGAAGGAGCCTGTGCTTCTGCATTTAGAAGCACTGCTGTGATTTGAGTGTCCTGGATTTCTGTCTTCATTGAGAAGCTAGTGTGAATATCTTGCACTGTGCATGCTACAGATAGAAATCCATGAAGGTAGCACATTGGTGCTATTGTGTTTGTGTAATTTGGAAATGATTGTTTGTCTTACCTGATGATGGCTGTCTATGGTTGGTCATGTGGGCTTGTCCTTTTGCTGCTTGGAGGGGATGGGTAATTAGGGTTAGAAACCTGAATGCCACATTTCCATACTTTTGTTGCTTTAAGCTGGACCCTAACTGGTGCATTAACACAGTTTGTTTACAATGCATTTCCTTTGTTTTCTAGATAGTGGAATTGTATCCTCATTCATACAGGTCACTTAGGTGAACACATCCATCCGGCATTGGAAGCACAGGGCACTCTGGGCCCTGTGCTTACGGCATCTATAGATACAAACACACAGGGCCATTTGGGCCCTGGGCTAAATGTGGAGTTTGTCAGGTTGCAAAAGTGCAGGACCCCCTGGGTGCCTGCACTTTCACACAGCTACAGATGACAACACACAGGGCCCTCTGAGCCATGTGCCAAATGAGGAGTTCATGAGGGTGTGAAAGCTCAGGGCCTTCTGGGCCTTGAATGTCTGTGTTGCTACAGATGCAGACACACAGAGTCCATCTGGGTATGGAAGAGGCCCTGTATGTCCATGCAGCTAAAGATGCACCTTTTTAATCACATGTCAAATATGTTTCCACAATGTTTCATGAGGTAGTGTCATAAAAAGCATGTGTTAAAAATGTGGCTGTGAAATCTTCAAAAAATGACACAATTATGAACAAAAGTCTTGATTCTTGCAATATAAAGACATTTTTTCTTTCATTAGCACATATTTATTGTTATATGAGCCAGCATTCCTCTTTTTTGAGGGTCACAAAAGAAGACTGTTGGGTCACAAAAATAAGACTGTGAAAAACGAAATCCACAGTCTTGCTCCATGAGTCCACCTTCTTGTTTTATGAGATTTTTGTGAGCTCATGAAACAAGATGTCTTCTCATAAAACAAGATTCTGAAAATCATCTAAGTCCAAAATCTTATTTCATGATCCCACCATGTTGTTTAAAGAGATTTTCTTGAGATCACAAAACAAGATGCCTGCTCACAAAACAAGATTCTGTAAAAAAAATATATAAAATCTTGTTTCATGAGCCCACCTTCTTGTTTCACAAGATTTTCTACAGCTCATGAAACAAGATTTCTGCTCACAAAATATGATTCTAAAAAGAAATTCCAAAATCTTGCTTTGTGAGCTGAAATTCTTGTTTCATGACATGATATTCCTGTTTCATGAACCTTATGGAACAAGAAAAATGACTCACAAAACAAGTCTTGTTAATGATTTTAGGGATGTCCCAAAAATACATTATAGGGTGTTTTCTTGAAAAATTTAGTCCACTGTTTAGCTAAACAGTCCCTTTCAGATAGATTCATGTGTTTGTGATTCTCCAGGGCATCTTTTTTTATGGTTTTTCAAATAACTTAAAAAAAAAAAAACAGAAACAAGATGGCCAGTATATAAAACACATTTTTTCTCACAAAACAGTAATTCCACCTCACAAAGTAAGAATCTTCCTTCGTGAGCAGGAATTCATGTTTCATATCAAACATCTATCTAAAAGACCTTACTGAGCATGATCAGAACTGAAATTTCAAATCATTTAACTTACAAATGGATTAAAGGGACACTGTCACCCTCTTTTGCATCATATTGTTTATAGTTAAAACCCCACATTTTATGATTGCTTAACTACTGTAAAACTTATTGATGTTGCTGGTTGTTATGTCTGCCACCTTGCTTAGTAGAACTGACATGCATGCTAATGTATAGTTATAAACGACCTTGTTTTGTTTCAAATCCTGAATCTATTCTTACTGAATACTTCCTGAACATTAGAAACACCCCCAAACAGCGCAGATACTCATGATACAATAGCTTCCTAAACTTCCACTGCATAATGAGTGGTTAGATTGTGTTGGAGGCATTCCCAAGTCTAGGAAAGATGCAGTTACAGTTGATCAAGGAATGTAAACAAACATGTTTTTGTGTGGTAACACCAGTATGGTGGGCAGTCCATTTTCATTTTTAAAAGGAAAAATGAATCAAAATCAAAACAACTAGCTACATCAGCATTCTCTACAAAATATGAACAATCACAAAGTGTGTTCTTTTTTAGACTAGGGACACTTTGAAACCTAAGGGGGTTGACAGTGTCCCTTTAATATTTTTTCACCAAACCAATGAAAGGTGCCAATCTAGGGAAAGCCCGTTCTACTCTTACAATTTCCAAACCATCTAAGCTGAGGGTGAGAGCAAAAGAAAAAATGGATTTTTCCTCTTTTTTCACTTTCCAGATTTTGGAATCTACACCTCTGACCAGAATAAAACTTGCCAAATCATGAAACCTTCCCCACAAATATATGCATTTCAAATTTCATGCAATTCCATTGAATGGGGGTGAAGTTATTGATGTGCAAAGTTAGAGGTTTGAAATTAAGTACCCTACTCAACCCTAACTATTGGGGTGCTACCGCACCCCTCTAATAACCTGTGTGTGTATATATATTTATATATATATCTATATATATATATATATATATAGAGAGAGAGAGAGAGATAGAGAGAGAGCTGATAGATAGCTATATCTGCAATTGGTATGGAATCAAAAGCCACTGTATAAATCTGAAATCTTAGATATATATAAATATATATATATATATATATATAGTAAACGCATCATCACAGATGCATAGAGATAGTAAATGTGTTACCATTAAGACCCCCTTCCCCATGGCTGGCTGAAACTACTTATTCTAGTTTTATTTCTGCAAGTACTTTCAACTGAACAATCATTCTTCATACAGCTCTATCATGAGCACCCAAACTGCAAGACACAAAACAAAACTGTGTAGGCTAAGCACTTTCCAACCCTACCAGAAACAAACTAATTTTATTTTTCAATAAAAACAGGTATATATTATAGTGGTGCAGTAGCACCACTATAGTTATTGCTGAGTGGTCACTTCTATGTTAAACTTGAAATTTTGCACTTTATTAACTTTACAACAGTTCAAGTGATTTACATTACATTTTGGAAGTGCCATCAGGGACTATAGATCTCTTGATGTGGCAAGTTTTGTTCCAATTGGGTGTGTGAGTGCAGAGATACGGAGGAGGGACAAAAATATAACATTTTTCATTTTTGTTAAAATTCTTTGTCACGTCACTGTGCAAAAATGGTGTGGAATTTCAGTCTGAAATGTTTAGGATTTATAGGTCTTGGGTCACAATGGTGCCTTTTGAATTTTTGCTGAAAAAAATATGAATCTGTTCAAAAGTTATTAAATTTCAGTTTCCCATTAGTGCCTATTGGACCAGATCGATGTTCTGCACAGCAAGGGATTCTTTATCACAAATGCAGAATCCTTTGCTGCAAATGTGGAACCCTTTCCCACAAATGCGGACTCCATTGCCATGCTTCCGCTCTCTTGTTTTCAGTTAGCGGTGGCAAAAAAACTAAAAAAATACCTGGATTTAGAATGTGGCAATAGTTGTGTTTATCTAATCAGGGACCTGTAGACCTTGATTCTGGGGTCAGTTTTTCAATTCTGTGCCTGGAAATCTGTTTTTTTCAAGTGGTGAAGTCCTTTGTCACAAATTGCGAAAAAGCATTTAGCGAGAAAGGATCCTTTTATGCAATTTTTGGAAGAGGATTTTTTTAGACAGCATTTTCTTTGTCACTTCACAGTTAACTAATGGTTTGGGGATTTTAACCTGAAATTTCAGGGGACAAAGGGCTTTGCCCACAGATGTGCCTTTTGCTGATTGATGGAAAAAAAATACTTTGCTGTGGAATTCTGTGGGTTTAAATTTTGCTTCATTTCTCATAGGATAAGATTGTAATGTGAGGTGCAACCAGTCATTTCTTTGGCATCCTGCTGTGAAGAAACAGTTTTGAATTTTTCTGTGACATTTTCATGGCAAAAAAGGGCTTGCCCCACTGATGTGTCTTTTGCTGGTTTCCTGAAAATATATTAGCTTGGTGTTCAGTTATGAAGGTTTCAAATTGTGTTGTCTTTTATATAGGATAATATTGTGATATGAGGTGTTTGGTGCCACATACTATGAGATAGAAGTGCAGGGCCCAGAGGGCCCTGCTCTCCCACAGGCAAGTAAGGATACTACTACAGTCTTGAAAACATTACATATGGATGGTAGCACAGGGCATGGAGGATATGGATGCCAATATGGATTGATGGGAGTCCAGGGCCAAGAGGGCCCTGTGCTCCCACACATAAATAAGAATATGATTATTGAGTGATAGGGGCTCAGAGCATGGAGGGCCATGCTGTCCCACAGTGGAGTATAGTACACTGATGGGAGCACTGGGCCCAGACAATTATGGATTCATGAGAGTGCAGGGGAATAGTGGTGTGATTATAGTGTTGCAAACATTATTCCCTACCTCCTGTACTCTTTCATGGATGGGAGCATGCAAGCAAATAAGGCTATCAGTATACTATATCAAAAAGTAAGGAAATTCATTGCAAAAAACTTCATTAATGCATCAGTTAGGGTTCCAGTGACAAAAGGTGGGAAATGTGGTGTTAGGTTTTCCAACACTAACACCCCACCTCCACCTTGCATGTACTGACAGGCTTCGGGGGTGCCTTATGTTGTCAGTCCAAATGCTCACCCCGTTCTCCTATACTTTACTGATCTCAGTTTCTTTATTCATGGAATGGCATGAGCATTAGGGCTGACAACCCCAGAGCACCTCCCAATGCCTGTGGGTGTATGCAGGGTGGGAGTGAAGTGTTAGGATTGGAAGTCCTAACTCCACATTTCCCAGATTTTGTCACTGGAATCCTAACTGGTGCTTTAATGAAGTTTCTTGCAATGGAGAGATAGATAGATAGATAGATAGATAGATAGATAGATAGAGTAGATAGACAGACAGACAGATAGATTGATAGGGACAGACAGACAGATACATTATTTGAAAAACAAAAACTTCATTAATGTACCAGTTAGGGTTCAAGTTAATGCCACAAAAGTAACTCTGCACCCCCACCCCCCAAGAAGCAAACAGAACAATTATTAGGGTTTTGTTTCTCTGGAGTCTTGGCAAATCAGTGGTAGGGTCTTCCTTGGGGTTATCAAACCTAATTTTCACCCCTCCCCCTGGCCCATGGCCTCCTTTCCAAAGCATGATGTACAGCTCCAAGCCAGTGCATCATACTGTTACACTCTTGAAAGGTAGAGAAGTATGTCTTGCCACGTGTTGCCAAGACAATGTGTTGTAGCTTTCTTCACACAGGGCCTGTGGGACCTGTTTGAAAACAGAGGTCGCATCTGGGCTTGTTTGCTCAAAGAACAGGGTGGGCATCAGGGTTGACAACCCCAAGGAACACACCACCACTGATTCATCAAGACTCCAGAGAACCAAAACCATTATGTTTTTTCCTATTATGAAAAGAGTCTGAGAAATGGAGCTTTCTGATTGGCTGCAGACATTCTAGCAACCTTATGTTAATCTTTTATTAACATACATGTAGAAGCTTCACCACATGCTGAACAAAATTTAATACTGTTTAAAAACATGTTTTATTATAATAGCAGTAAGAAACTCCCAGAGATTATGTTAATGGTCAGTTAATCACCCTCTTGGGGCATGTGGCACTTGGCTACACCTCGTGCCACAGTACATCCCTAAAATGTGATTAACAGACCATTAACATAACCCTTGGTCATGCCTTATTGCTTAATTGCTGCTTGGGGGGGGTTAAGTTTGGAAACTCTAACACCACATTTCCCTACTTTTGTGGCATTACCTTGAACCCAAACTGGCACATTAACAATGTTTTTTTGCAAAGACGTTCCTTTCTTTTTAAGACAGTGGAATCATATCCTCAATCATAAAGGTCCCTTTGGGACCCCTGTGAAGGCATGCAATATGTGCAGGACCCAAGGGAAGAAAGGGGAGACTCTGTCCACCTATGGAAGTTCAGGGTCCTTGCATGTCCTGAAGTTCTGTGCAGCAACAGATGCCAAGAATTCATGGGGCTGTGGAGTCACGTGATGAGCTCGCTCAGGTAGGTTGTGTACCGCGCTCCCCCGAGGCCCTTAGCGTTAAAATATTAGGTTAAAATACCCCTCGCTGGTCGCTGCAGTTATTGAAGGGCTTCTAAGTGTGGCCGACATCGGTTTTCCTCCTCCTATCGTGCCGTGTGATCTGCGCGATGGTTAACTCCGTGGTAAAGCGTGTGCTTAGAGGAGGTGTTCTGCGTAGGCCTGGCCCGAGGTCAATTTAAGGATGAAGCCCGAGCAGGTGGAACCACTGGCGGGGCGAGCCCCAGCAACAAAACGGCCCAAATCCTAGTCACCTATTAATTTGGAACAGGGCGAGGATTTGTCTAAAGAGGGAAGTTCTAGTGTGCACCCGGACGACATTAGGGAAATCAAGTTGCTTCTGCAGGGTCTGGTGGTTGATTTTACGGAGGTAAAGCCAGCCCTGCATTCACTTGCTCAAAGAATGAGCGACGCGGAGGTTCGAATCTCCTCACAGGAGAGGAAGGTTTCGACATTGGAGCAGGAGATGGGGACTATCAGGAAGAAAGTTAAGAAACTTGAGGAGAGACTGGAGGATCAGGAAGCTAGAATCCGAAGAAACAATCTTATTTTGGCAGGGCTACCTGAAAGAGCCAAAGGCCCAGACTGTGTCTCTTTTATTCAGGAGTTCTTGTTGAAAATGCTTGGCCCTTCGCCTTTTGGGAAGGGGTACAATCTGGAAAGGGCCCATCGAGCCCTTGCGGAGATCCCACCACCCGGGCCAGGCCTCAAGTTATAATTATGAAATTTCTTAATTATAAGGAGAAACTCATGTCCTCCTGGCAGCTAGGCAGAAAAACCTCTGCAATGGACAGGGGCCTCTTTGTGGTTCTTTCAAGACTTAACTCCGGGGGTTCGGAAAAAGCAAAAGGAGTACAATGACATCAAGAAAAAGCTTTATTTAGCAGGAATAAAGTTTTGGATCCTATACCCTGCTACTCTTATGGTGCGACTGCAATCCGGAGAAAAGAAATACTTAACAGCCAGAGAGGCACTGGAGGGGCTGAAAGTGGGCCTTCCGGAATTATTTAAATCTTCAACCTGAATGGATTCTTATTGGAGGATTAGCTTTCATTAAGGGAATCTCGAGTATAACTCGGGGGCCCTTATTATTACTGAGACTGCTAATTTTGGCTCCGGCTGGATTTGAGACATTTATTATATGGACCTGGTATTAATTTAGAGTAAGGGAGTGGGAGACATTTTCAAAATGCTTGTTTTTTTTTTTTTTTTTTCTATGGGCACCAGGTTTTTGGGTTTGTCCTTCGTACCACGGTCCTTTAATGTTGGGACTTTAATGTTGCTGGGGGGCTTATTACCCTTATGATATGATCTATAGGCTAATGGGCCGTTTGGTTTCTGTTGGGGTGTAATTTTATTTTGGGGGATAACAAAATGGATCAGGGGTCTAAATGTAGTGACCACCATTAATGGGCAGTATATTAGAATGTTAGATTATTCGAACAAATGTATCGTCAGTGGTCAGTTATGGTTGGTGTGGGGGGGACGTAGTTTTGCCAATGACTTGCCAAGGTCCCCCCCCCTTTTCATGTATCTGGGGGATTTGAGTAAAATTATTCCCATATGGGTTGGGATGGAGATGGCTGGTTTAAGGAGGGCTTAAGGGCCAGTTCTGGGGCAAGGTGGATTCGTCTGGGACTGAGGGGGAGCAAGGAAACGAGTTTATCCATGACTCAAATGGAAATTGTGGAACGGTCAAGGGACCGGGGGTTAGAGGGGGTGGGTGGGTTTAGGGAGGAAAGAGAGAGAGTACACAGAGGGGAAATCTTGGAGAGCAGATCTCAGGTAGGTTTAGCACTAGGACCATGCTTATATTTTGGCTAGTTGGATGGCACTTTATAAGATAATCTCCTGGAATGTTAAAGGTCTGAGGGGACGTCAAAAAGGATTAACTCTCTTACGACATATTGAGCAGCGGGGGGCTCACATTATGGCACTCCAAGAGACGCATCTATTACCTGATGAGTTAGGCAGCCTTAGGACGCGTTGGGTGGGTCAGGTTTTGGAGGGTAAAGAGAGCTTCGGGGTGGCGATTTAATTAATAAATCTTGCCCTTTCGAGGTGTCCCACGTTTTGACAAGGCAGGATGGTAGGGGAGTTTATGTCATGGGCTCCCTCCATGGTAAGGTAGTAGCGGTTGCCTCCATCTATGGGCCAACACCTCCAGATCCCGATTTTTTACTTCACTTGAAGAGAATATTGCTACATTTCCCCCACTTTCACTTATAATGGCAGGGGACTGGAACTTATATCTGGACAATAGAGAGGATAGGATACCACCGAATAAAGGCCCGATGTCTAAGGCCCAACTTGCTCTAGCTAAGTTTCTAGATTCAGCATGTCTGTTGGACCCGTTTAGGCTTTTCCCTAATAAGGGCCCTAAAACGACATTTTATTCAGCCGCTCACAAGAGCCACTGTAGGATAGATTTTTTCCTAATAAATAGAGAAGCCCTGGGGGAGACTAGAGCAGTTTCAACTGAGGGTAGAATTCTTTCAGATCATTCACTTATTCAATTGTGTTGGGAGCCCAAGCCCCTGCCGCCTAGATCATATAGGTGGAGGCTTCATGATTGGTTATTCTCAGATAAGAAGAGAAGGGATGAGCTAGAAAGGGTCCTACAGGAAATTATCAGAGTACAACTTCCCACTCTGACTGACAAGAATTTAGCTTGGCCCACTTGTAAGTTCCTATACTCTACGGCTGCTAAAACTTTAGCCGCCAAGGAGAAGCTAGTTAGGAATGCTAAAGAGGAGTTCCTGGAGGGGGCAATAATTTCCTTGTCGCAACAAGAGGGGTCTTCGGAAGAAGTGGATTTGGAACTCAAAAGTTTAAGGAGGGAACTCTCAGAGATCTGGTATGGGAAAACTGAATTTTGGTTTAATAAGATAAGGGTGAAATTTCTCCTACAGGAGGATGTCCCGGGGGCGCCTTTTGGCAGCTAGAATTAAAGAATGGGAGGCCAGTAGGACAGTTCCCTCAATTCTTCATGAAGGGAGGCTAGTGACAGATCCCCAAGAGATGGCAGAAGCTTTTGCTTCATTTTTTGAAGAAATTTACCATTGTGACGATTGTGGGGGGTAGGAAGAGGTCAAGAATTATCTGGAGGGAGTCCAATTGCCTACACTAGACCATGTTTTAGCTAGTAGACTTGATGCCCCCATTAGCGCTTCAGAAATTATCAAGGTGGTGCGATCCTTGCCGCTAGGCAAATCACCAGCGCCTGATGGTCTTACAGCTAAGTTCTATCAAACCCACATTCAGACTATACTCCCTATACTTCAGGATTTTTTTCATACCATTATGAGGGATGGTATTCTTCATTCTCCCTTGTATCAAGCATATGTTACACTGGTACCCAAACCAGATAGGTCTAGGAATGAAATGGGAAATTACAGGCCGATAGCCTTTAATTAACCAGGATATTAAGATTCTTACTAAGATATTGGTGAATAGAATTATGACCGTGGCTCCTAGCTTGATTAGTCAGGAGCAAGTAGGTTTCATGCCAGAGAAAGGAGCAAAAGATGCGGTCAGGAAAATACATCATATTCTTACTTATGCCACGGACTCTCGGTTTCCTCTAGCCTTGATCTCTATCGATGCTGAAAAAGCATTTGATAGAGTCTCGCATCTCTTTCTTTTTGCTGCAATGGAGAAAATGGGGTTCCCTGCTGGACTTATTAAAGGCATTAAGAATCTTTATGCGGCGCCCACAGCTAGAATTTTATGTCATGGCTATCTATCGAGGAAATTTCAACTTAAAAATGGAACTCGGCAAGGGTGCCCCCTTTCGCCGATCCTTTTTAATATTTATCTAGAGCCTCTATTAAGATCTATTAACAGAGAGGGCAGGGTTCAAGGGGCTGAGATTGGAGGACTGGATTTAAAATTCTCAGTTTTTATGAATGATATATTGCTCCATTTAAGAGATCCAGCAAATAGTTTTGAGGCTGTTACAGAACTAATAGAACGGTTTTCTAGGGTCTCAAATTATAAGCTCAACCTTACTAAGACACAGATTCTTCCCCTGACCCCGCATGTCTTCAAATCAGATTTCTCTCCCTTGGGGATACAATGGAATAAGGATAAGTTAAAGTACCTAGGAATTTGGATCACAGCGAATCAAGAATCTGGAGCTGAGGTTAATATGGGGGGAATTGTCTCAGAAATTTCAGGGGACATATTAAAATGGAATAAATTACCTCTGAATTTCACGGCACGATTAGGTATTATTAAAATGAACTTTCTTCCTAGACTATTATACCCAGTCTACTTAGCCCCTTATATTATCCCTATTAAGTGGTTCAAATCAATCAGGAAACTGATTTTGGACTTCCTGTGGAACGGAAAACCTACTAGGATTAAGTATGGGGTACTGGTTAAACCGTATGAGAGGGGAGGAGTCAGGCTGCCTGACCTACAGGCCTATTATGTGGTGGGCCAGTTGGGCTTGGTGGCCCAATGGGCAACTGTATCAGATGAGGGTAGTTATGTACCCGCATGGCTACAAATTGAGAGGAGACTATTAAAGAATATGGGATATTCCCTCAGTCGTTATTGTATGCTGGGTCCTCTAAAAAGATGGGTAAATTGGGGTTGGGGAACCCAATCTGGAAATCTTTAGAGGCTTGGTGGTCTTTTTCACCCATCACAGAAAAGATGCCAATTGAAGCTAAGGATCAACCTGTTTTAGGTAATCCTAATTTGCTTTTAGGGGGTAGGGTTCTAGGGCAGAGGTGGGCCGCATATTTAGAGGGTCTCACCTTGGGTGATATGCTACAAGGGGGGAAGGTAGCTCTGCCGTTACAATGTGAGGAGCTGTCTTATTTCCAGAGGATACAGCTTATGCACTTGATTACAGGAGCCCGGGGGGATTGGGGGGGTTTTGTAGACAGTTTTCTCTCATGGGGAAAACTGAAGGAGGCCTTTCATAGAACTAATCCGCTCTCATGAATCTACAAGCTACTTTTAGACTCTGGATCTTTTAGAGATTATACCCCCATTCTTTACTGGGATAAGGTGTTGGCCTCCAATGTAAAATGGGATTATATATGGAAAGCCATCAGGAACAATGCGATTCCCAAGTATAGAAAGTTGCAGTTTTTCTTGGTCCAAAATATTTACTATACCCCTGCAAAACTATATTCTAGGGGTCTGAGACAGACAGATCTATGTTTTCGGTGTGAGACAGAAGTAGGAGATTTGTTGCACATTATGTGGACCTGTTGCAAAATATCTTCCCTATGGAGTGAGATTAGACAAAATATGGACCCCTTGTTGGATTACTCAGGCTATATGACTCCAGAGGTTTGTGTATTAGGGGATTACTCGCAGATTAGCGGAATCACACCGAGATTCCATCTTTCCTTAATGGGGTCAATAGTTAAAAGCTATATAGTCAAACACTGGAAAGTTGATCGATTTATCCTTATGATCAATGGGTGAAGGACCTGTTGGGGTCTTGGTTAAGATTAGGAAATATTTGATCTCTGAGGGAAGACAAGAGATTTATGACAAAAGATGGGCAATCTTAGAGATAATATATTCTCAGCAAAACTCAGGCTCTAGCACGCGGATCTGTCTGTCAGATATGAGTTAGCAAAGGATTATTGTTCAGAACTATTGTAGTGTTTTGGGAGGAGATTAGCAGGGGACGAGAATTTTTCTTCTTTATTTTTGATGTTCCCCTTAAACAGTAGGCAATCTTAACATATAATTTCTTTAGGCTGGTAAGCTGGATAGGTCTAAGATTAACTTTAACTAGTGAAGGCTACCTGGATCGATGGGTTTCAAGCTAAGGGGTATTCTCTCTCTTTCCCTAAGGGACATGCTGGAGGGTCACCCGGAAGAGACTGTGCTGCTTGGGATTTTTGGGAGTTGAAATGTTTTGGCTGTATGTTAAGGGTCTAGAGGAGTTGTTTATAAAGGGAGTGTAAGTACTTTGGTGAAAGGTTAAATATCCTTGTAAAGGTGTACTTTTAAAAGGGGGTGGCAGTCCAGCATGAATGTAAATAGGGGATGTACATAGTTTACATGACCAGTTTGGGGTTGTGTTCCCGGCTTGTCCGGGTTTGTTTACTGTCTGTATGTTTATTTTCTGTGTTAAAATCCAATAAAAGACTTTTTTGAGCAAAAAAAAAAAGAATTCATGGGGCTGTCAGCTTGGCGGCAAAAACACGGGGCTGTATGTTCACTTTGCTTCCTTGTAGCTACAGATACAGATTCACATGGGAATGAGTCCATCTGTCAGCCAGTGCACATGGCCCTCTGCCACCCACAGGTGCAGATGTGCAGGGCTCTATGATAAGAGAAGAGTTGTCTTCACTATATGCACAATCAAACTTCAGGGCAAGAAACCAATTTAATTTGTAAAACCAATAATTATGATGCACAATCTAATTTCAAGTCGAGCAAATTTCATGTCAAGAAACCAATTTTCACCAGCCCAGTGGCACTGAGGGCTGAGGCACTGGGCCCCTTACTTCACGTCATGCCGATGACCTGTGTTCGGGAACGAGCATGGGCTGCTGGGGGTTGGCAGGGGTGAGAAGGATTGAGCATCCTCACGACTGCTCTCCTTCTCTTGGGAGGGGGTTGTCTGCCCCATAGAAGAGGCTGGGAGATGGCACGTCAGCACTAGAGACTGAGGGCGAGCGACTGCGGCAGGCGCTTGGCATGGGTGTACATGGGAGCGTGTGCACTGCGTCGCTGGTGCCATTGCACGCCACTGTCCTTGGAGGAAAGCCAGAAAAAAGTGAAAATGGGAGTCCTCTGCAGGATGATAGTCCCCCACTGCAGCGACCTGGGAAGGCACCTTCCTGAATACTCATCCCATCTGGTGGGTCAAGTCACTCTCCTCTCCCTGCCATGAAGAGTAAGTCATGAGGTTCAGGGGAGGGGGTCTAATACCTGGTGTCTGTGCAGGGGGGGATGTCAAAGAGGTGCAGAGGACTCCAAGGGGGAAAAAATAGTAACTAAAACAAACAAAAAAAAAGAAACCAGTTTTCTACTGCTAAATTAACAAATTCTGGTCAGAGCCAATATGGCTGTGGAGAGCTTTTGGGATGCTTTTACCCATTATTTCTTATGAATTTGCACAATGCAGATCTGCTGAGAGGCAGTTTCAATGTGGACTTCCTTTTACACATTTTTACAATGTGTTTACCTAGAATATGCCTGCTGATTGCTGTATGTTTAGCCTGGATAGTTCACTGAAGACATGGCATCTTATTTTTAGGGATGTAAGTTTGTCATGGATGAGGTTTTAATGACTCATTGTTTGTTCATGAAATCATTAGTGAACAGCAGTAAATGTTGTGGCACTGTCATCATTGTTACATTCTGATGACACTAGTGAAAGTCATGGAAGTCCTGAATAAAGATCAAACGTCATGGAATCAATGATGTGTATGACTACCATGACAGACTTACATCCCTAATTATTTTCAATGGAGTTCTTCATCCACACAATATTATGCTGCATTGCATAACATCAGAACACACTAAAAACAATATTTTACATCTGTACTAGGCTGCCCTGAATAAATACATTATTAAAGTGGTAAAATCATGACTCCACTGAAAACAAGATATTGCATCTAGTCTGGGACATCCTGAGTAAATACAGTGCAAACATTTGTAAAATGAAGATCACAATGACAATGAGATGTAGCATCTCCCCAACGCTATCCAGGATACATAATAAGGATAAGAAATATTTAAAGAGCCAGTGGAGCCAAAATAGGCAGACAGGAAAGTAATACAAATTTTAAGTAGCAGTCAGTTGTAATTTTTTTATTTCTGAGGTATTTTTCTTTTTCCTTTTGCTCATCAGAATGTATTCTGTGTGATTCTATTGTGCTGGATGCATGGAACAGCTCTTAGCCGGTGGCTGACATGGCTTTCTCTACTGCCCTACACCACATCGTCAGCATTGTGATCTCACTGACTGTGACATCACAGGTGAATGACCTGGCAGTCTCTCACTTGCTGTTCATAAGTAGCAATGATGTCACAGTCATTGAGCTCACAATGCTGATGATGTAGTGTGGTGCAGTAGAGTAAGCTATGTCGGCTGCCAGGCTAAGAACTGTTACACACTTCACACTTACTAACATCAGGTAAACAATATTCTAATTAAACAAGGGGGGAAAAGAAAAAGTACATCAGATATAAAAGGTAATGGCTGCTTTTAAAATCTATTAGTTTTAGGCAGTGCACTAGCTCTTTAAAGGAAATCTACTTTAGACTGAACTTCACTGTGTTCACTGACATAAACAGTATCTTTATTGTTTTATAATATATTAGATTGCTGTATTTATTTTGAATGTTATGGCCATGAGGATTTATTTATTTATTCATTTATTTAGCTTTTGTTGACCGGGTAAGTGCACTAGACAAATCCTGCCTATTTTCAGGCACGACCCGGGGGAGGGGGATACAGATGAATGCCAACTGACCTTGAACCAGATTAAGCTGTTGGTGGTATTTTTTAGTGAATGAGGGAAATTTGGCCAGGACACCGGGGAAATTCCCTACTCTTTCGATGAGTGCCATGGGATCTTTAACATCCACCTGAACTACCACCAATCCAGGCAGATGGGACCTTGGTTTAACGTCTCATCCGAAAGATGGCACCTCAGAAGTGCAGCACCCCTCTCATGCTGCACTACAGTGTCAGTACTGGGATATTAACCCAAGTGCCAGATGTGGGAACTGAACCCACAGCCCTCTGATCTCCAGGCCTCAGAGGCGAGTGTGCTACCTACTGAGCCACTGACACTGACAATGCTGGTGTCCAGGATGGTGTGTACAGTGTCTGTGTGTGTGTTTGTTTGTTTGCTATCGCTGAATTCATATTTCCCCAAAAAGCAAATGCCTGCTGATTGCTATATAATTAGCCCATAGAGTTCACAGAACACCTGGCATATGTCTGAGATAGTTATTATCAGATTGTGTCTTAAGAGGTTAAAAAAACAGTGTACGTCTTTTTTAAATGCGTTCCTGGGAAAGGGTGACATTTATGAGGTATAAATCTTTCTTGAAAGACAATAGTTGCCCAGCTGAAGCTAGTAGCAAGAACATTTTTAAACGCTGTGGCCCAGATATTCAAACTGCGCCCAAAAAGTGCACAACAGCAGGAGCAAGCGCAAGTCCACTGCGCCCATGTGCAAGAAGCGTGATATTCAAAAACTGTGCAGGCCAAGATGCGCCTACGGCAGACGACTAAATATCTCACTACCTGCGCCATAGCACAACCAGGGATGTGAAGCTGAGCATAGCTGATGCGCCATAGCACAACCAGGGATGTGAAGCTGAGCATAGCTGATGTGCCATAGCACAACAAGGGATGCTTAGCAGAGCAGTCCAGATGTGCCATAGCACAACCAGGGATGCCCCCTGAAACAGGGCAGCAATGCAACAGCACAACCAGGGATGCAGGGGCCCACCACCCATGCCACAGATGGGCAGAGGAGCACACAGCAGAACAGACATCATCCCCGACACCCCATGCACTGCACAACCGGGGAAGAACTGGAATAACCACCGGCCAATGGATACCAGCAACCAACACACAGCCGGGCCATGGTGTCCCAGCAAACCCCCTGGCAAGCTGTGACTGGCACACAAGGAGGGCTGACCACCCCATGCAACACCATCCCACCAATGCAGAGCACACCCTGCACCACAATCACTATACACCCTTCCCAGGAGTAGTGCCCAACAGTGCAGGACACCCTATGCATGCCACCACCCCACTGTGACAATGCAACCCTGTGCACCACAGAGCCATACAAGGCATCCCCACCATGTGCACCCTGCTGCGGGTGGCAGCAGACAGCAATGCAACAACAGCATACACAGTGCCACCCTGCACATCCCCTCCGAGGTACAGCTGAGAGACCGACCATGCATTGCCACACGAGGTACCCTACATGTGACAGAGCATGCCCCCGACCCCACCACCAGTGGTACAACACCCTGCACACCCTCCCAAGGACACATCCCGTCCCAGCACTGGCCACAACAGCCAGCACAGACATGCACAGTGCAGCATGGAAGCATAGAAACATAGAATTTGACAGCAGATAAGGACTGCTTGGCCCACCTAGTCTGCCCATTTTCCTACCTAACAGATAAGCTGCAGATCCTAGTTAACCAACAGTTTACTTCCTCCCCCCCACTAGGACTGCCTTATGTCTGTCCCATGCATTCTTGAATTCCCCCACTGTTCTTGACTCCACGACTTCCTCAGGGAGGCTGTTCCATGCATCCACAACCCTCTCTGTGAAAAAATACTTCCTCACATTACTTCTGAGCCTTCCCCCCTCTATCTTCAAATTGTGCCCCCTTGTTCTTGCACGTCTTTTTCTGAAAGAGGCTACCCTCTTGGACTTTGTTGATTCATTGAAGTATCCACCAAGCAAGATGCAACACAGTGCATGAACAAACACCCACCCATACCCAAGGGCACACCAAAACAGGGACACAGTAGCGGGTCAACCTAGCCACTGGCATGTGGCCACAGCTGATGTGTTCACATGGCCAGCACCCCTACATTGAACAGGTGTGCCAGCCACCCTGCGCAGGCACCATGAAGCTGTATGCCACCAGCATGCCACTGGAGCACAGGTGACAGACACTGGAGCACATCCCCTGCAACAGACACAAGCTACAGCATGGAGGGGGGACAACAACAGCGGAGACCACAGTGCCACCGGAGGCAGACGTGCACCATACTGGTGATGGAAGACAACCTAGCATTGTGCCAGGTACAGTTGTTATCCAGCATGGATAGCCACCACTGACATGCCAGCAGACCGTACATATCACAGACATGCAAGGGTGTCAGCTGCGAAGGCCATGGATGGTCTGACAGGGGTGCCATGCACACAGTGCAGGCCCTGTGGACCACTGCACACAGGCATCCAGTGCACAGAGTACAACACACAAACCACAGACAGTGACTGATCCCCCTGCCCACACCATAGGCGGTTCACCTCTGCACACACACACACACACACACACACACACACCATGCATGCACCACCCCTGACGCCATGCACACCACTGCAACTGAGCACCTGTAGCCCACTGCAAATCAGAGACCACCACAGTTGTCATAACAAAATGCATATATTTAAAAGAAGTAACAAAAAACTATTTACAAGTATTACAGGGGCAGAAGGCCACATAACAGGTGGGGGTGGGTAAGGGCAGGGTGAACATATGGGAGAGGGAAGAAGTGGTGTGAGGGTGGGTCAAGGGGGGGGAAGGTGTTAGTAGGGGCATGGAGTCTTCAACGGGTGCCCCGGTCCTCCTCCACATGGCGCCTATGTCTTCTCCTCCTCCTCCTCACCCTGTGGCGGTCAATTCTCTGTAAGAGCTCCAGGGTCACCCTTGCCACCTGGAGCAGCTCCCGCACACCTCTCTCCAGCACCTGGAGTCACCGTCCACCTAGGACGAAGGAGCAGAGTCAATAAGTGTGACTGTCCAGCCCCCTGCAGCCCACCCATTGTGCATGGCATACAGCCATGTGCCAAGCCCCTGATATGGTGTGCGACCACCCACAGTGACCATGTCCACAAGACCTGCCTACCCAGGCAGCCACAGTCATGTGGACCACTGCACACTCCCACCACCCATGTCCCGCAAAGCACCACCATGGCTGTACAGTGACTTGACTATGCGGTGTGAAGGCAGTGCCACAGCCATGTGCCCGGTGCATGCATGGACCACCATTGATGCACTCCCAGACATGCAGTGCCACTGGACAGTGCTGACTGTAACAAGTTGCGTGCATGGCAGTGGTGTCAATGGATGGTGGCCATGCCCCGCTGCCCGCCCAGTTATACAGCATACAATAGTAATCATGGATGTAAGGCACTCACCATCATCAGGCTGGTCCACATGCCACTGAACACCTTCAGCCCTCCTGCCCTGCTGCTCCTCCAGGCGGCACCTCCACTCCCTCGCCTGTCTGCGTTCTTCGGGCCCTAAGGTGCAAACATGGAGAGATGAACATCAGTACAATCCAGTAGCAAAGTCCCCCCACCCCTATGTGTGTGCAATCCCACACATCCATACCCATCCACCCCACACCCCGATAACACCACCACGGCCAACACTGGACAGCCCCCCCCATGTGCCGGACACATGCAACCATAATACCCGTATGGACAATAATAGTGGATGGATGTGGCACCTACCTTGCTGTGGCACTGTGCATCTCCTGGCACATGCCCGCAGGTGGGCAAGCAGGTCTGGGTCCCTGCGCCTGAGGTCCCCGTAATGGTGGTGACACTGCTCCACCGTGCGCCCCATACCAGTGGCCTCCTCGAGCGCGTCAGTCACCTCCTGTCACACTGCACTTCTGGCTCTATCCAGGGGTGCATCTCCATACAAAGCCCCCTCATGGGGCTCTACAGTAGCAACCAGGTTGTCAAGCTCCACCTGGCTCAACATGACTGCCCTTCTCCGCACCATCTCAGCAATGTGGTTGATTCAAAATGGCACTCAGCAGCATGGTCCTGCCACGTGCAGATGCTGCATGGTACAGCGCAGCCATTCCATATTGTGCTGTCACCAAACAGTGCGATAGTGGTGCACCCATGCCTGATGCATGGCACCTAGGGGGCAAAGGATGGGCACAGGGTTAAGGGTCTCTGGCGCATGGACAGCCACAACGCGATTGGAACCCAATGCATGTAGCACGATTAGGTGCCTGTGTGCCAACTCCTGTAGTGGCCTACAGCGCTGTTGCCCCAGTGCGCCTATGGCTCCCCAGTGCCACAGCACCATATATGTGAACAGCGCCGTAGCGCCACTGGCACAATGGTGGCTGTGCCCTGCATTGCCTCCCATGCACAGCACATCAGCAGCATGGCAGGCACCTGCATCATCAACCCAGGCATGCGCAGTTAGGTGTGTACTGCGCATGTCACAGAACGGCACCCTTAGCTCAGCACGTTCAACAAAATTGCGCAAAGCACAACTGTGCAATATTCAGCCAGCATATGCAAATCATCTAATCAGCAGTTCAATGGTGCAGTCACTGCATTTGCATCCACTTAAAAATGAGCCTCGCCTCATTTGCATGCATTGCACTATAAAAATGCCACATTGGGCTGCACTGGCCATAGTCGGTTACTGCAGTCTATTGAGGTGAGTTGCATGCTGTTTGGGAGTGTGGACTGTGGTGTTTGGGACATGCATGGGACTGCACAGTCACAGGTAACACCTGTCATTCTCACAGGAGGAATCATGACCGATCGTGAGGTGGAGGAAAAGGAACAGAGATGTGGGAGGAAGAGGAGGCCAAACTTCACAAAGGCAGAGACAGATGCCCTGTTTGAGGCCTACCTCGACCAGGAGCTGCTGCTCAGTGGACGCCAGGGAACACCACAGGCCCGTGCTGCTGCATGGGAGGAGGTGGCACATGCTGTCAACCTGCATGGCAGCCACCAGTGCTCTGTGCAGGAATGCAAAAAGAAGATGGGCACGGACAGGTGGAGAATTAAAGAGAATGTAGCTGCCATCAGGGCAGCATGGTCTGCGACCGTTGGGGGACAGCTGGAGGTGTAATGCCTGACCCCACAAGAAGAGCAGGTTGCTGCCAGCATGCAGTGTTGTGCCATTGAGGGTGTCCCAGGTGGTGGATTCCAGATGGGTGGTAGCCCGTCACTGCATGGTAGGTCCTGGTCTGTCAATGGGGGAGACAGGGTAGGTCACATACATTAATGCTACTGTTTTTCCCTTACAGATCCTGAATGTCTACATGGGTCAGCGGTGGTGGGCTTTTTCACTGAGGGCAGTAGCATGGAGTTGGAGGAGGGCCTGTCCACCTCCACAGGCATACGGGGGTCAGGGCGACGGTGGGCCCACCTGGACATCCGTACTGATGTTGGTGGATCAGGTGCAAAGAAGGCCCTGCCCGTGTCCCAGCATGGCAGCGTCCATGGATGCCAGCATGCTGAGACTCGGGCTGGTGCCGGATCCGTCACCGATGATGATGGAGCTAACATCATGGGCAGTGAGACGTGTGGGCCACAGGATAGCCACACAGCAGGTGACATTGCAGCCATGGCTGTGGGTGGTGCCGCCATGGAGGCCTGCGTGACATCACAGTCCCAGCTTGTGCCTGTCTGCACCAGTGGGGCAGCACTGGTGTGTGTCCAGGGCAGTGGGGCTGTTGCAGCCACTGCAGTGGCACCATTGAGCCCTGGAGAGCAGCAGCCAGAGGGGCAGTATCAGCAGTCAGCCAATGGCCATGGGGGTACAGTGTCAGGGGGTGGCATCAGTGCACCACCTGTGGACATGCCCAGGCCTGGCCCTGGTGTGCAGTGCTCACCCTCAAGGGGTGATGACCATCAGGGCCGTGAACACCATGAGGGACAGCATGCCGATCAGGCAGATGACCTCTTAGATGAGCACACCCGCATACTGCACGCATCAGTCAATCAGCAGATGCGGCTTGTGATGGTGGTGGATGCACCGAGTGCAGCTCTGCACCAGGCAGAGGAGCAGCGCAGCAGACACACCGCTGTGCTCCTGGCAGGGATGGACCGGTTGCGGGAGGATGTGACTGCTGCCATTGACATGCAGACACAGGCATTCACAGCTGTCTTGGCCACAATGGGCACACATTTATTTGCCCATGCATCGCAGACACCATGCAGTGCAATGTCCACCCCCATTCCCTGCGTCATGTGACACCTTCTTTGTTGACACCGGGTTCAGCTGTGGGCATCCTGAGCATGCCTGGCGCAGGCATGTTTGGTGTGCTGCAGACCCCTGTGCGAGCACGATTGCATTCACATGGTGGAACCCCTGGGGGACCGTCGGTGCCACCCCATGAGGCCATTGGTCAGCCTGTCACTGCTGGCAGGTCTCGGCGGGGCCGCCCATGCATCCATGGTGATCATGGCACTGTGGCGCGTGACTGACCTGTCTCCCAGCATGGCTACTGTCTGATGCTGCCCTGTGTGCATTGTATTGTTCAGCATGCAATGCACGGGTGGGGCACCCGGCCCTGCATGCACACACACATTCCATCTGCACACCCTCCCGGCTGCTGTCCACTGTGGCGTGTGCATGAAGATGCCTGCATTGCACTGTTTGCAACTGTGCAATGGTATCCAGCGTCTGACACATGCACAATGACAGGCAGTGGGTGTGGTGGTCTGTGGATGTGTGTGTGGCTAGGGGTGGCGGTCTGGGTTGGCGTGCTTCCTACCTTTTGTGCATGTCTTGTGAGGTGTGTGTGTATGATCGCGTGCCATGTTAGACCTTGCCCATCCCCGGCGGTGTGTGCGGTTCTATGCTCGGCCACTTCACTTGACAGCATGCACCCCTGGTGTTTGTCCATGTGTGTTTATGGGTTGTGCCTTTGCCACTGGTGGTTGCACATGGCCCCATGACTTATCTGGGTTGGCTGAAGTGCTCCTCTGTGATGGTGTCCCGGTGCAGCTGTGCCAGCCAGATCAGTAGGGGGTCCCATCGCCCAAGGGGGGGCTGCCCATCACCATCTTCACCAGTGCCCTCATCGTCCCCATCACTGTCCCCTTCTTCAACCTGTACGGCTATCCCACAATCATTGGCCATGTTGTGCAGGATGCAACAGGCCAGGAATAGCCCACAGGCCTTTGAGGGGCTGTACTGTAGGGCACCGCCAGACATGTCCAGGCAACAGAAATGTGCCTTCAGCATCCCAAACACACGCTCGATGATATTGCGTGTGGTGGCATGTGCCTCATTGTAGCGTTGCTGCCATGGGGTTGTGGCCCACCGGTATGGTGTGAGCAGCCAGGGACAGAGTGGGTATCCACTGTCACCTATGTCTAGAGGGTGGAGGCTAGTTTGGTGATCAGCATTGCCCTGCCTTGGGCCATCTAGGCCAATACCCATGTCACCTCTGACCATGCCCCTCCCAAGCTCTATGTTTGTCCGCGTGGTTTGCATACTCACCTACTAAGTGGCCAGTGAGGATGTCCCCACTCTTGAATCTGTGGCACAGTGCTGACTGGTGCCAGATGAAGGCATCATGTGCTCCCCCAGGGTGCGTGGCACAGACATTGATTTTGCACCCCCAGGCATCGCACACCACCTGGCAGTTGATGCTTGCATAGCCCTTCCAATTGATATATGTGGCACCTTTGGGGCCAGGTGCTGTTCGGATGGCCACATGGGTGCAGTCTATTGCCCCTAGCATGCCAAGCATACGTACTACCCTGTGGAACTCCTGTATGTTTGCTGTGCGCTCCACCAGTGTGCTGGGGAAATGGACGTGCTCTGCAGCATGTGGCAGCAGTGCTCTGAGGAATTGGGTGAGGTGGCGTGATGTGGCCAACTGGGTTATGCCTGTGGTGTCCCCTGTTGGTCTCTGAAAGGTACCCGTGGCGAGCAGGCACATGCAAGCTGTCACTTTTGTCTCCACTGACAGAGCATGGCTCCGTAGTGTGGGTGCCTGCATCATATCACTGCACAGCTCACAGAGCCACCTCAGAATTGCCCGATTCAGGTAGTACCGGCCCACGATCTCGGCAGCTCGAAGCTGGTGCAGGCTTGGTACTGCCTGTTGGGGTCATACTGCCAACGGGCCCTTCCATGGCCACACCCCCCCTGCTGCCTGCCTTCTCACCCTCCTCATTACTGCCTCCATCTGGATGGTGGCACTGGCCATGTCCCTGGCTTGTGTCTCCCCGCAGCTATTTCTGTGTCCCCCCCGCTGTCCTCTCTGCTACTTCCCCTGCACTGGGAACACCTTCCTGTGGTGGCCTCAGTGCTGTGTGGCACTTCCCCCTTCTGCACTGTGGTTTGGCTGTGGCTCCACACACCTTCCCTGTGCCTGTGGGTTCAGGGTGCCCTTTCTCTGTCCTGCCCTGTGTGTCTGTCCTGCCCTGTGTGTCTGGCTATAGTTCAGCAGCTTGCGCCTTCCCTGTAGTGTTCTTGTGCCTCTCCCTTGTTCCTTTTTATTTTGGCTCATTTCTGCTATCACGCAACTTCCGCTAGCTCCCCTATTGTGCATGGCGCATGTTGTTGAATATCGCACTGCACCATTTATGCATGGTTCCCTCCCCTTCAGTTGCACATGCTTTCATTATCATTGTGCTCTTGCACAGTGTGATTTTGGGGGGCGCATCTGCCTCCCGCTGAATATCGCAGAATGGTGCATTTTCAGACTTGCGCTGGAGCAACCCTATTGCGCATGGTGCAACCCTTTTGAATATCTGGGCCTGAGTATTTAAATGTGAAAGCTGTTTCATTTCAAAGGGGGTAAACAAATTTCCAGTTTAATGAGCAACCAATATTTAGCAAGCTGTTTCAGTTTCCTAATGGTCATCTAATAAGCAGCTTTTGTGCTGTCTCCAACATTCTAAACAGAAAAATTGCTGTTTCAGTTTCCTAATCACCCACCTCCAACCCAGATCCTTCATTGACTACTTCCTTGCACCCTATTAAATCCATCTTCTCAACCGTGTATACAAGTCATCAACAACACTTCCTCCATGCCTCATTTCTAAATCCTGTCTATGACCTTAAAGTTATGTAAAAATTGTAAATAAATAAAGGTACAGAGTTATCAGAATTTCCTGATAATTCAACTAAGTAAATTGTATAAATCAACAGTATGTATATTGTATCTTGTTCCTTGCATTGCACTATGTTCATGTAATTGTCCCTGACCTAACCAAGTCCATCTTGCAAATGAGCATTGCTCAATGATTTCCACCTGGATAATTCAAGATTTGATTGATTGATTGATCTGGCATAATGATTTATAGTTGTGGAATGATACACTGAAATATCTAAAAACGTGTTCCACATTCCTCCATTTTAAAGCTACAGACAGCAAGAAGACTGGGTGGAGCTCCCACAGGCATGAAAATTCTGATGTGCAATCAAATTTCATGGTGAGAAATCAGTCTTCTGCTGTGAAACAAAAAATCATGGTGTGCAATCAAATTTCATAATGAGAATTCAATTTTCTGCTGCAAAATGGAAACATCTGATGTGCAATCAAATGTCATGCTGAGAAATCAATTTTCTGCAATGAAATAAAAAACCATGGTGTGCAATTAAATGTCATGCTGAGAATCTAATTTTTTGCTTTTAAATGAAAAAGTTGGATCTGCAATCAAATTTCATGCTGAGATACCATTTTCTGCTACAAAATGAAAAACTGTAATGTGCAATCAAATTTCATGCTGAGAAACCAATTTTCTGGTGCGAAACAAAAAATTGTGATTTTGATGTGCAATCAAATGTTATTCTGAGAAACCAATTTTCTTGGTGCACATTCAAATTTCATGCTGAGAAACCACATTTTCTGCTGTGAAACTAAAAATATTGCCAGGCAATCAAAATGTGCTTCTAGCAGACTATTTTTTAATCACAGTTTAAAAAAACAGTTTTGCAAGTGAAATTTAGTTTTGCACTATCTTAAAGGTATGACACAAAAAAGTGAGTCATGATTCAAAAAATGGAAAAGACCTTAATATGGCCAGGAGAAATGCATAAAAAATACTTATAATCATGATTGACGGACACAAGACACAAAGTTCAAGTTCAATTTCTTTTATTGTTTAAAAATGTATAAAACCATAGGTTTGTTACATTTACATACATAACATTACATCTTGTACTAATTCATAAATAAATTTGTTTCCATCTCAATACTTTTCCCTATAGAGCCACATAAATATATAAATACAGAAAACACAAATAGGATTTAAATAATCCAATTCTAAAATGCTGTAAATTCACAATCAGGAACTCTACAATTTATTTTTAAGATAAACAATATTTTGCAGTGCCATAAATAATTTTCAGGAAATCAAGTTTAAGGACCATTTTCTTATAATCTAAAGGTTATGAGAGAAGATAAACAGGAATTTGAGAGAAAATGTACTTTTCTCGATCTTTTATTCGATTTTTACATTCAAATAGTGTATGCATAATACCAACTTCTCGTTTATCAATACAATCACAACTGAGTTTAAACTTTTTGCAAAATCAATTGTTTAGATTGTAATAAAATATACCAAGACTTGCCAGGCATAATCTACACAAGATATTCCTATGTAGACCATTTTCACATTGAACCAAATATGGCTCTATCCCCCAAGTAATCTTAATAGAGGAATATAAACCCCTTTGGTCAATGTCATGGATACTTGCAAATCCTGTTGAACAGCTATGTCCTTTAATCTCTGAATGGTTACTTTTACAAAACCATCTATGTTGGCCAAAACATATAAACTCCCTAGATCTTCACATCCGAATTGCCTTAAAATTCTGTTTAGTCTAGAAAACCATGAATTAAAATGCCCAGTACAGACTAATTTATTTAAACTTTTCATCTTTTCATTCCAACACAGCCAAGGAAGACTATTTTTATTTGCCTTCACAATCTTACCCCAATACTTAATTGCTCTTATCAGAATTCTTATTTTAATTTGAATTATTACAGCCTCCAGTCTTAAAAAACATGAGGGGGAGTCATGGGGGAGGTTCAAAGTAGGTCTTAAAAAAATGTTCTGAATACTCTCTGAGTTAGCCTTGTATAAATAAAGGCCCCACACTTCACTACAATATAGCAGTTGGTTCAGGAGTTTGGCTTCAAAAGTTCTCTTTAATGCAACAAAAGAATTATTAGCAAATTTAGTAGCAAATGAGCACAGGGCCCCCATAGTTTTTATTGCTTTTTGTTTGACATCTGCCAAATGACTAAACCAGGATAGATTGTTATCAATTATTACCCCTATATACCTGAACTCCTTCACTACCTCAAAGTTGCAGCACTCAATTTCCCAAGATTTCTTATTATATTAAGATTTTCCAAACACCAAAATTTTTGATTTAATAATATTTAATTTGAAATCAAACTAGTTCAAAGTAGTCATAACACTAGATGATGCGCGTTTGAGGCCTAAAGGAGTTCTGGATATAACTAAGGCATCATCTGCATACAACAGCACTTGAGTTTCCTCATCATCTAAACTTGGTACAAAGGTATCAAACTATTTTTTTTATTAGATTCTCAATTTATAAGTTAATTAATATTGGTGCCAATAAGCAGTCTTGTTTCACTCCAGCTTTAATAGGCAATTCTCTTGATAATGCACCATCTCTCCCATAGCATATTTCTATTGTTGTGTTTGAGTATAATGGCTTTATAATTTCTAACAATTGGGGGTCAATTTTTAAATCGACCAAAGATTCCCACAGCTTTATTCTATTTATAGAGTCGAATGCACTTTTTATATCCAGGAAGGCTACAAAAAGATTACCTTTTGTATGTATTACATATTTTTCAACCAGAAAATTTAAGGAAAAAATATCAAGAGTACCTTGACCCTTTTTAAACCCCCCCCCCCTTGAAATGTTGACACCAGCTGATTTTCCTCCACCCAGGCTGTCAACCTATCCAGAATTAATTATGAACATATTTTTTTTGTAAAACTGGAAGTAAGGTTATGGGTCTATAACATTTTGGATCAGATCTGTTACCCCTCTTGGACAGGAGAACAACTATACCCTTGTTCCAACTTTGAGGGAGAATAAGATGTTTACTTATGATGTTAAATATTGGGTTACATATATTAGCCCAAAATGCTGGATCATGAAGAAAAATTTCTTCAGGCAGACCATCAGAACCTGCAGCTTTGTTCCTTTTCTGAGCCTGCATTGCCTGATCAACTTCTTTTGGAGAAAATTGAAGCCAAATTCCCTCACAATTATGTACAGTTATAGTTAAGTCCTTCGCTAAGGCTTTATTAAAATCTAGGGGAATTTTATATACCTTACTAAAATGTTGGACACATATTTCTTCACTAATCATCCCTAGTACGTTATAGGAAATGTTATTTCCATTACAACCAACTGCCACAAGGGACCAGAATGTCTTGGAATCCTTCTTCATCAAGCTCACTTGTAATTTAGCCCACAAGTTAGAACAGTGTGTCTTTTTATCCTTGACAGTAGCTGTTTATATTCTAATTTCAATTTTTTAAAAGCCCCAAAAACATACCAGGATGGTTCTTTTGTTCTGATTTTTCCAACTTCCTTAATTATTTTCCTCAGATACTGGTATTCATTAACAAACCAGGGTTTGTCCACAGCTAATTCATTATATCTACTTATTCTTTTTTTTCTGTATAAAACAGAGGCAGCAGAGATGATTAACTCATCAAATGTCTTAATTAGACATACTGAGCTTATAAGACTACTGTCATTACATGCCCAAGTATTAACCTTAGCCTGAACCGTATTTATAACATTATCCAATGCCTCCTTTGAAAATGCATCCCAGTTAATTTTTTTCCCATATTTTATGCACATGTGACTATTAGCTTTTATCTCTTCCAACTGGTTGGTTGGATCTTTTAAAACTCAAACTGAGTAATGATCGCTTTCCCAGGATTTAACAATTTCATATTAGTTGACTAGAGGGTAGTCTGAAGCTTCTTTGATACAAAGGTCCAAAACACCTCCTCCATTACTAGTTGGGAAAGTACATTCCCCTTCACAGTCACCTACTGTTCTTCCATTAAGAATTCTACAATTACAACATCCCATAAAATTGAGCAACATTTTCCATTTCTGGAGGTAGATCTATCCTTGGACTGTTTCAATGGTATATTTAAGATATAATCAATACACCAATTATTTGATGGCTCCTCAATTGAACAGCCTATATGTGCATTAAAATCACCAGCCAGGAACATTTTCACCCCAGTAAATCTAGATTTAATAGAGTCAATACTACTACCAATCATGTCTAGTACTTTCTGATAGTTTAAGGTATTTAAACGTGGTAGAATGTAAATATTAAAAAATCGCCATTTAACACCATTGTTGGCAATTAGGGTGTATAAAAAAATGTATTATATACACTTGCTTCTATTAAGACAAAATCCAGTCTGGCATCCACATAAATTACTAGGCCCCCTTTATATCAATCAAACCTTTTTCTTTATAAGCAGGAGATGCCCAGGATGAATACCCCTCTAATATTTGGTCTTAACAGTTAGTATCCAATGTTTCCTGAATATACAGTGTGACAGGGCTATTGCCTGTCATGTACTAATGTACCATTTCTGTTCAGGGTTGCAACCTTCTTTCTTTCTTTTCTTCTTCTGGAGCTGTCCCTTTATTTCTTGATGAGGAGGTAGGCCACCTTCTTATTAATTCAACCCCCTCCCATCTTCTACTATATTCTTTTCCCTTCCTTTTATTTCTCTTTCTTCAAAATGATACATTAGTACATTGTTTTATTAATTCAACCCCCCTTTATTGGAGTATTTGGAAGTGTCTCTCTCTAAAAGAGAGAAATAATTAATTGGTGTACATTCTGTTAGGTGAATGTTTTTTATCTGTGTAGTATAAGGGAGTAAACCTCCTTAGTTAAGTCAGGCTAATATATGGAGTAGCTCCTCTCCTTTGTTGCATAATGCACCTGGATATAGCTCCTAGGGGAAAATGGAGCAAACTCCAGCTTGTATTCAGCCCCTGTGAATAGCTTTGTCTTTCTTTCATTGCTGCTCGAACACTTGTTAAAGCCGCATGACTGTGCGATCATGCGGACGTTCACACTGCTTTAATATTAACTCTAAAATACGTATATTTTGATTGTGGCATGTTCCTTATGTCCAAAGAGATGGCTTCTGCCCAAATTCACATACTATAGCCAGTTGGAAGACAGCAGATAGCTCTTTGGTGTTTGCTGCAGTCATTTAGAGAAACGCTATGCCTACGGCTTGGAGAACAACAGCCGACAGCTTAGTCAGTCAAAATAAAGCAGCGTTGTGTCTACCCTTTCTTTATTTTCTTGAGGCTTTGCTGTTTTTGTGCCTGAAACTAAACACCAAGGGGTTTCAGTGGTTCAGGAAGGACGTTTTAGTTAGGCAGTTAAAATAAGTCTAGTCCTGTAGTAGGATAATGGCTCTGGAAATAGAGCTGCATATAAGGCTATAAAACTCCTTTTTTTCATGATGTTCTTTCACCAAAAGCCACACTAATTCTCTGCCTTTTCAAAATAATTAAAATATTATGTCAGACCATACCTTAAGCTTAGAAAATAGAGCTAAACTCAGTATTTGTCCTGAGGTTTAGTTGGTGAGGAAAGTTTTCAGCTTTCAATGTCTGGACTATAGGGAACTGGCGGCCCCTTGTGGGCCCTTTTTATAATGTCCAAACCTAAGGAATGGTCATGAAAGAAAACAAACCAAGGATTTGGAATGCTTATTTTTAAGTGATAATGTTAAAGAAGTTATTATCCCTGTGGTATGATTTGTTATGTCTATTTTTATGTTTTATTCTGTTTCTAAAGAATATTATGTTTGTAGAATTTGGAACTGAATCACATGATCAGGTGGGAGGGTATAAAAACCCTTACCTAAACTGGCCTAAAGGGAGAGGTCAGTAAATTCTGATCAGTGGTGGAGGAAGGTTCCATGTTTTGTGTTCAGACTATTTTCTTTTCTTTTCTGGAAATATTGTGTTCCCACTTACAAATTGGTTCAAAATGAAGTGAATACTGAAAAAGGTGCCAGACTTGAGAAAGTATTATATTTGTAATAAAAATCCCACTTAGCAAGGTGGGTTGCACCTTACAAATTGGCGTTTTCTGTCCATCTTTAAGATCCCACACCATTACACACAGGATTGAAAATGATTTCAACCAATTCAAACATTCCTTATCACATAGTTTACCTTTCAAACCAGCAATATTCCAGCTTAAAATATTAATTAGTCCTTCAAGTGTTTTCTGCTCTAACTGCACTTGTCAAATGGAATCATTAGTAAGATTTATAGTGCTATTTAAACTTTGCTCTAATGTTAGCACACTATCCTCCACAGAAACTGCTGAATTTGATGAACTATAGTCCTCGTTCAGTACTGTACTACTATTAATTCTGACTCCCAACTGTTTCTGACCTCTTCTAAATTTGATGGTTTCATCATCACCTCTCAGATTATGAACCATTTCACCATGTTTTATGAAAGCTGTAATTCTAGGTTGTATAAGTGCTGATTTACCATTGGTTACATGTCCTATCAAATTCCTATTAGAGCTCTTTACTGGGCTGTTCATTTGGCTCATTGGGTGTTCCCTAATTGTTACATCAAGTTTAACACCAATATCAAAAAATGTATCCTTAATAGCAAGAATTCTAGATCTCACAGTGGAATTTTTAAATACTGCACACACCCAACCTTTATGAGCTCTGTTCCTATATCTATAGGAGGATTTGATGTCCTGCCACCCAATTTTAGTCCCAGCTAGCCCCTTCATTAAGTTATAGGTAGCCAATTTCAAAAGATAAAAGTTTTCAGATCTTCCCTTATGTAAACCATAGATGTACAAAGTAGGTAGCACATCACCAGCAATAATTGAACATTCCTTAATAATTTCTCTAGAAACAGGTAAATTTTCCTTAGATGGTGGATGTACAGTATCTGTAATTTTCACAAACTTTACCTTCTTACTTTGTTTTACATTCAATTTCTTTACCAAGGATTCATAATTTTTTTTGTCTACATCCAACATTAATTTCATTACTAGAAATATTTCCAGAACTGCCCTGGCTGATATTATCATGCCTTTTCTCTTTCATTTTAGTAGGTTTTCCCTCTGACCTTTTAATATTTCCAATCTGACGTTTCCTTTCTTCCAAATCCTTTATTAAGTTATCTATCTCTACTATTATTTTCTTAGAGATTTCATCTGTAATAGTTCTAATGCTTCTATTTTCCTTCTGAGCTAACAAAGAAGTCTTCTCCATGGGTACATTGTTAGCACCAACTGGGCCTAAAGATTTGGATTTGTCAGCAATCATGTCACTGGGGCTAATATCAGGCAGTTTGTTTCCTTGTCTATTCACCACACTGACTTTGGGGTTCTCAAGGAGAGCCTCTTTTTCTTTCATAAAAATTTTTAGAAAAGAACCAGAGTGACTAATTCCATAAGCTGCTCATTTCTGAATTGAATTTCACTTTTTAGTTCATACAATATATTCTCTATGGTCTTATCTGACAGATTTGGAGTCTCGGGCATAGATTTATTGTTTAAAGCCCTGTCTTCCTGGGGAGCAGGATTAGTAGATTTTAGCTGTCCTAAATGATCAGATTCCAGGGGATCCATGCATTCCATAAGCAACCCAGTGTTCACAGAATTATGGTTCATTGCAAATGGGGTTAAAAAGGACTCAAAATTATTGAGGAAAGAGCCTTTGGACATTGTTTGGGTTGACTATTGAAGATTTATATTCTGAGTAGGATCTGCTGTTGCTATAGGTGGAAGTACAGATTGACTTGATATATTCAGATTTAAAACTATATCTCTATTCCTAGCTGGATCTGACTCATTCATTTTTGCCTTCCTGAATGATTTATTAAATGGTAGTTTCCCATCCTCTACCTTGGGACAACTTTGGCCAGGGTTAGATCCCACTAAATCAGATAAATGGAGATCAGGGGTGGATAGATTTATTATGTTAGCTACGCCATATCTCCCTTGAACACTATTATTACAGTTACTGTAATTATATGCTACATCCCTATCATAGCGGCCGTTTGGCTCCTCCAAACTACAAATTTCTTTTAACAGGGGATGAGTTTAAAAAAGGTTGCTATAGGAACCTTCCCCCGATGGTGAAGAGGTTAATTTTGGATGAAAATGTTTGATTATTTTGTTATTACCCCTTAGTTCCATATGAGGGGAAGAGGGGATAAAAAACTGGGTTATTTTTTGATTGCCCAATTTTCCTGCTTTGGGACATACTTTAGAGTTATCGTTCCCAAGATTTTTTATATTTTTTATATTTTTCCTACTATAAGTCTTAACATCTTTTTCCCCCCTTTACCCCCTTTAGCTCTTTTACCAGCACATAAAGCAGTATCTGACATGTATGCTATATAAAAAGCAAATGAGAAGAAGAAAGAAAAAAAAAAAACACACACAACACTCTTCCCTCTAACACTGTTAATAGGTGGGCAAAGTTCACAATCACTAAAGTGCAATAGTTGTTTCCAGTTCTGCTTTCAAAAAAAAGCGCATTTTTCCTTCTGGTAAAAATCTTGAATGATGAAAGTATTATGGCTTTCAGCTCACAAAGGTTCAAAGAAGGAGCCAAAGCAGCTCAGTTCAGTAGAAAAAGGACTGAAAGCAGTCTGACAGCAGATTTGGTAATCCAAGTCAAGCATGAAGGTATAGCCTCACATAGAAATGCCTTAAAATGCCTTGAAATTCAATCAGTAAGCTTGAACTATGAAGGGTTGCCTTAGTAAATGCCACTGTTAATAAGATCCCATCTTCTTTTCCCATACGAATGGAGTTTAACCATCGGATCCTCACAGGCGCATATCCTCTCTCTACGGCTCATTTATAAAAAATATAATAAAACTACATTAATACTCACTGGTATATACTGAATGAAGACATGAGCAGTGTAACAATGCCTGCAGTATGCCAACAATGAAGTGGAGCTTCAGAATTCAGGAGTCAACACAGTAAAGCACGGCAAGTCTCAAAGCCGATTTAATGCTTTCTTTTATAAAGTGCTAAAAATACAAACGCTTCCAAAAAACAAGAAAACTCATTCCAGGTACACAACTCAATGCTGCATGCTCCTTGGTCTCAAGCTTCACTACTTATAATTATGATTGATGGACACAAGACTCATTATCTGAACCAACATGTTCTAACAAGGTAGATTCATGTTTTTTTTTTTTTTTTTAATTGGGGATGCTGTAGTAAAACCTTGAATTAGTAGTTTGCTAGTGAGGTGAGGTGAGAAACAAGATGACAGCTGTCATGAAACAAAACTAAATGTTGGTGTTGTGAGCACAACATCTCAGAAAATCAAAAATGGCCCTGCAATACCAAATCTTTGGTGTCATAACAGAATATTATCCCAAAAACTCCATTGATCATGCTCAGAACAGGCAAACATGAAACTTTAAATCCTTATAACTCTGGAAGTGTTTAATATTTTTTTTCACAAAACCTTCCAAAGGCACTATCTTGCCACATCTACATCATGCTTTTAACCTGAAGGTTTTGGGAAAAAAATTTCATTCTATTTAGGCTGTAGGCGAATGTAAAAAAAATCCCTTGTTAAGTATAGGAAAAAACTTAGACATCTACAGGAAAATTAGGTATCTGTCTTAGAAATCATTCAAGCTGCCATCACAAAACTTTCTACAGATCTAGAACTTGCCTACTAGGCAACACATGCACATTTTCAACTAATTTTGTAAAATGCTTCCAAAGCTATTAAGGTGCAAAGTTAGGGATTTAACATTGAACACCATACTCAACCATAACTATAGAAGTGCTTCCGCACCCCTATGTGCCCCTATTGTTAAGGCTGAGTAGCCTGTTTAATGCTATACCTAAAATTTTGAACATTAATATCTGTGCCTCCCTTTGATGAAATGAGCTAACATTTTCAATGTGTGGTCTAGGCGGCAAGGTCTTGAGGTGTGAAAATGTTTGTGACTGCAGCTTGTGCAGTTTTTGAGATACAGCTGGGTCATTTCTAGAAAAAATAACTAAATTTCTTCCTATACTTAATATTGTTTTTTTGCTCTTGCCTGCAGCCCACATGGAAAGACATTTGTGTCCCAAACCTGCAGTGGACATGTGTCATGTCCCAAGGTAGTGCCTTTGACAGGTCAGGTGAAAATATATGAAGTTGTTCCAGACTTATAAGGATTTAAATGTTAGTGTTTTCATAACTTTTTTTTCTGTGTCGTGCTTTTTGTACTATTGTGGCATCAAAAATGGTATTGCGGCATCAAAAAAAGTGTCACGGCATCATTTATGGTTTCGGTGTGGAATAAATAATGTCATGCCACTAAATTCATTTGCAACACTACTTTTCCAGATATATATGTTTCTTCAACACTTCATTACAAACAAATGGTTTGTACTTATGGGCTGAAATTTTCAGGATACAAAGGGGTTGCCTCACTGATGTGACATTTGCTGGTTTGCTGAGCAAATTTTCATCTGTTGCATAGATACAAGATTTTGAAATTTTGTGATTTCCCATAGGATAACATTGCAATAGTCGGCAACACTTTGAGATACGGATTCACTGTGACATGTAACTTAGTACAGCTTTAGGTGTACTAAGCTGTTATGCATGTTTCGAGGCCTTGTTTACAGGTGCAGGAGACATTTTTATGAATGGGCCTACAGTGAATGTGATACTGTTCCATGTATTCACAACATGACATATGTACTGGTTTGTCTACAGAAAAAATGAGGGCCACTTATTTATTATTTATTGGCTTTTGGTAACTGGATAAGTGCACTAGGCAAACAACCTGCCTATTTTCAGGCATGGCCCAGGAGAGTAAAATACAGCAGTGACAACAAACAGTTACATAATGTTGGATGGCAGTAAAAATAGACAAATTACATCAACTGAATACAATTACAGCAATTAGTAGAAGAGGGACAGCAGGCAATTAAAAAGAAACTAAGGAATCCAGTTTCACAGCACACCCATGCATCTAAGCTTAAACAGGCACAATATCAGTTACAATATGCATGCATGAGAGCACATTGACATATAACATTATGGACTGATGGCAACACAGGGCTTCAAGGTCTCTGAGGTACCATACGAAAATGAGGGTTCATTATAATCTCTAAACTTGTGGATAGATGGGAGCACAGGTCCCAGATAGCCCTGCATTCCCACATGCAAATGAGGGACAATTACAATATGCATCCATGGGAGCACAGGGCCCACAAGGCCTCTACTCCCACATGCACATATGGATACCATTATGGACTTATGGGAGCGCACAGTAAAATAAAGATACTATTATACTATCTCAAAAAGTAAGGAAATAAATAGCAAACAAAATGCATTGATGCACTAGTTAGGGTCAAATCCCCAAAAGTAAAAAAATGTGGTGTTATAGTTTTCAGAACTAATACTCCACATCCACCCTGCACACACCAACAGGCATCAAGGGGTACCTTGGGGTCATCGGCCCTGACACTTACCCCATTCTCCTATACTGTACCCATCTCAGCTTATTTACTTATTAAATGGAGTGTGCATTAGGGCAGATGATCCCAAGGCACACCCAATGCCTGCTGATGTGTGTAGTTGTGGGGTATTTTAGCTTTGAAAACCCTAATACAACATTTCCCTACTATTGTGGTTTTGACCCTAGCTAGAGGATTAACACTGTTTTTTGCTTATTGAACATAGGTAAGTGAAAAAGATGGTTTAAAACACCATAGCATAATCTCTAAAAGACAGTAAAACCTGCACTAAAGTTTAGTGTTTGTACACTCTGACCATATGATATGCAGTTATGTGTTAGTATTTTCTATATCATAATCAGATTTTGCAGAATATGAAAGTGTTGTCTTATTAAACAAATCATGACAAAATGAGTTATGGTTTACAAGGGATGCAATATTAATAAGGGACTAATGAAAAATTTATTTTGAAACTGTCAGAACTTGAGAGTTACGACTTATAATCCATCCAGAAAAAAATAAGTAAAATATTACTGTATTTACAAAAGGACTGGCAGCATCACTGACAGCTGTGGGACTCTGTTTTTAAGTAGCAGAACTAGTTAGGCAACAAATAATCAGCATGTGTTTATTGTACAGTTGCAGAAATGTGCTTATTGTACAGTTGCAGAAATGTGTTCTCAACATCGCTAGAGTCTTCACTGGAGTAACTTTATTTTCTTTAATGTTTTGCATCCTGTAGTTCATTATGCATTGATTTTTAATAAACAGTGTTTTTTTTTTGCTATTCCCTTGATGATATCAATGCATGGGTGGATGATCCCTTGAAAACTTTTGCATCCAGGCTCCTTCAATTGACAAAATCAGTGAGGTTCAGTCAAATTGTTTTTGCAGTCACTCACTCTGGGAGGGGGATCGGGGCACATATTTGATCTAGTTATTTCTCCTGTGACATTTTAGTTGAACTGCTTATTTGGTCCATCCTCTGTGCAACAGAATTCAGTGCATCAGTCCACTCATTATTTCATCTCTGACTGAAAATATAACTTAATTTCATAGCAGATGAGAGGGATCTAACTAGAATCTAGATATGTGAGACCTCTCAATTCTGTTTGCCTCTTTCTCGAATAGTGCCACTGCTAGGGAGGAGGACTGAACTTGAGCCCTCACTTCAGCAGTCTACTCCTTGGAGTCAGTCCATTCCTGCCTGATTACTTCATGCAGCATCAAACTATGGTTTTATGATGAGCTTCACAGGTTGAAAGTGATACGGCATTGGCTAGAGCACACGTGGAGGAAATCACAGGTATATTCCAAGAGCCTTGCTCTGATGGCCCATTTTAAGGGCTGTCAGGAGGCAATGCATTAGGGAGAGGGCTACATTTTTTCTCTCTGGGGTTATCACAGCTACTTGAAACAGGCCAGTCACACATGCTCATCAGGTAGACATACAGTACTATGACAGCTGGTCTGCCTCCAAAATAGGGAACAGATGCCCTAGGTGAAATGTGAGCAATTAAATCTGTTTTTCTAAGCCAAGCTTGTAAGCATTCTGACTCTATGTCCTCTAATTCCAGATCTGGGTGTGACAGGAGAATAAGAGTGAGGTGTTTGAGATCTCTGACTTCCTGTAATTAGTTCTACAAGCTCAATGAGAAATAGATGACCCAGATCCTGAGCAGCATACATTGATTCTCCTCTAGGTTAAATCATTGTCCTTTGTTAGAAGTTTAATTGCTTCAGCAGTGAGCATTTAAACTGGCCAATGGGGGGAGAGCCAGGAGGGTCAGGAGGCTTAGGAACACTCCACCATGGGAACATACAGGGACATAAGTTGACTACAGGAACAGCTAAAGCAGGCACAGAGGGGCAGGCAGGCAAAGAATGTATAATGAGTGATATGGGGGGGGGGGTGAGACCACATAGGAAACTGGAGTGGTGAAAGACACTGGAGAGGGAGAACAAGAGCAGAGGGAAGTCAGACTGTAAAACCTGGAAGGGTAGTCGATGCTTGGAACAGTATGCCACAGGAAGTAGTGGGGCAAGCACAGTGGAGGGGGTTTAAGCATGCATGGGACAAGCACAAGGGAAGCTTGAGAGGAGAGGGAGTGATGAAAAGCCATTGATCGCATAGGGTCAGTGGCCACATACAATGTATGGGGCCTATGAGCAGACTGGATGGGCCTAGCGGTCCTTATCTACCAACAATTTCTATGTTTCTATGTAATCTAACTCTGACTTGGCTGATCAAAAATAGTCAATAGCTTCTTTCTTTCTTTCTTTCTTTCTTTCTTTCTTTCTTTCTTCTTCTTCTTCTTCTTCTTCTTCCTTCCTTCCTTCGTTACTTTCTTTCTCCCTTCTTCACTCCATCTCTCTCTCTCTTTCTTTCTTGTAAATGTCCATGAGAACTAACACCTCCTTTTCCAGCATGATCTGGGTTAAACAGGTGCCAAAAATATCAACATCAGCAGTGCTACTCTAAGCATGGAATAATATATCAAGAAATTATACAAAAACATTACCGCTATAAAATACAATGTAAAATATTGTATGTGAATGTCCTTACATGAGGGATTCTTCCCCTTGGCTCTTGCTGAAGAATCCATCACTGAACCCAGACAGCCTTGCAAATTATAGGATATAGTATACAGTTCTGCACCTTAATCTGCCCTGCTCTCATTATCTTTGTTCTGCTCACTCCATTCCATTGCTTTTCCCTGCTCTAAAACCAATCTGCTGGGAATGCTTATTTACCCAGCATCTCTCCCTGGCAATATATATGCCCCTGCATGAGGATTTATATAGATATGAAATGATTTTTCTCTTTTTCAAAAGACACACAGTTTTCATGTTTAATTGTGCTCTGTAATTTATGATCTAAAAGTAGTCTTCCCTATCTCAAGGGCAGCACACACTTCCACTGCTCACACTATGCTTTTATGGTTTACATACCCCTACCCTTGGTCAGCAAGGAATATTAGTAGTCATAAAATGGGTAAAAAATGTTCTGAATTCTGACTGGCTGATACAGTTTCTCAGTCATTTCATTCTCAGGGCATAACTTCACAACCGGCACTACTTATGCCAACCAAAATGCAGCACACAATGAAATCAATACATGCCACCTCTCTCCTGCTGCAGCTCCTCAGCTGGCATCCCATGGAAGCACAACAGCTGTCACGTGAAAGCAGAGGCACCAACACAGAAACCAGAAGAATGCCTGTCAGTGTACCCAGTATATCCAAGTCCTCCCCCATCACAATATTTTGAACCTGTCATTTTGATTTTCTTGCTGCCAATTTCTCTGGTAGCTGATGTATGTCTCTTTCAACCATTGTTTGAAATGGTAAACAACCACTGTGGTCTCTGATCCTATTCTAGAACTTGTGGTCTCTGATCTCCAGCCCCTCCCAATAAAACCTCAAACCCATCAAAAAAAAAAAAAAACTGTGTCCAACAGCTCCCTCGATCAGTTTGAAAACTGCAACAATGAAACCACTCTGTACGGCAGCTGCAACGGGACATGCTCACTCTGACTGAAGCAATATTATCAATGTAAACAAGCAGCTGAAGTCAATCAAGGAGAGAAAAATGAAAAAGAAAACTAAAAGGACACACAAAAAAATGATTTGCTTATTGGGAGGTGGGAGAGACAAGAAAGATCATCTAAGTACAGCAGCTAATATCGGACACACTTACTCCTGCTCGCTATAAGTGAAACTCAGTGGGCAGTCAGTCACTCCTCAGAGACATAGAGAAACTAAGAAATGTGAAGGAAAAAAGTAAAATAAGCATATATTTGAGTGTTAATGTCTGTGGGTGGATGGGTGGGTAGTGGAGAGTAATGACTGTTAATTAAACAACTCCATTCCTGGACAATGACAAGGATTACTTTTTTCGCTGTTGATACAGTATGAGCATTTTTTTACTCTTTTGATGTACACTTTTTATATGTATTTTTTTAATTCACCTCTTTACTGGGGGACTCTTTATATAAACTGAATAAGACACTCCAAGGTGTGGTTTATAGCCTGATAAGAGCACTTCACATGTGCTAAAGGCACCAGTGCAAGCACTTTGTGCCTCATTACACACCTGGGGCATGTTCTTATGGCACTACACTGCAATGCCGCTTGCAATAACAGTGCAGTCAAGAACCACACAGGAACAATGATACTAACAACAACAGTACACTGGATAAACACCATAGACAAACATAGTGCCTATGGTAGGGGTCCAAAAACACATGGAAGACCACTACATTTGGGAAGTAAAAAACATATAAATTCAGCATCACCCCCCAACACGCCCTGATTTTTACATAATCAACTCCATGGGTGGGGGGAGTGGAATATGGGGTTAAGTATAACCAAATGGGAAGGGAAGGAATCCAGTTAAAACAACAGTTGGGTAATATAAAATAAAACTAGGGTGGGGAAGATAAAATTAACACATTAAAATCATAATATTAAATGTGCACTACTCAAAAACCAGGAACTGAACCCAAGTCTCTAGGTCCCCTCAGCACTGGATTCAAGTGCCTTAGCCTCCCCACCATGGGAGTGGCTTGAACAGGCATCTCACTTCCAGCTACTTGTCTCTGTCTCCCTTCTGCTTTGACAGCTACAGGAATAGTGGTATTTGACTTTAGATATACTACCCCTGTCATAGTCAAGACAGACGTGGTATTGGAAGCACTGTTTTGACAGCGTTATTCTTGATTCAGTCTTCTAACCAATTACCTGTTCTTATCAGGCCATAACCCAAACCTTATCATGTCTTATTCCTTACAAAGCAAACAGTAACTGTGCTCTATGACATCCAATCAAAAGGTAGTTGCTGCCATCTATTGGGTTGCATGCATGCCTGCTGCTTGCCTCATAATAATATTCACTAGTTGAAATCTTGCCATGCACATTAGCTAACATTTAACAGGCTGGAATGCTTAACTGCTTTGAATTACTGTATATCAGACTAAATGCTCAACTAGCATTCAACTGAAAAACATCCCTTTCAAAATAGTTAAAACTTTTTATATCTGTATTAGAAACTTTTACTTTCCATTGGGTGTTAGTTTCTCTGTTTACTTAAAAAAACAACATTATCTAAGGAGACAGTTTTCAATTGCACAGTATTTATCTTTAGGCTTATGGTGGATTCTCTTTGTGTTCCTCTGTCTTCATTTTCCACATTCTGAAAGGTTCTGGCTTTTATATAAACCCTTCCAGAACAGAGCACTTTTGTTTTATGGTGAGATAATACAGTTGTTTTCCTTGGCTAAGATTACACTGTAATTTCAGAATCAATGTAAAACCTTACAGTTCATAATGTCAGTGTTTGATGTGTCTTTGTAAAGTGACAAATAAATGGCAAAAGTTAGTTCTGGTACTTGCAACATCTCACCACTAGAAAATATTTGAATCTGTATCATAAACTTTTAATTTCAACTGGGTATTAGCATCTCTGTGTACAGTAGGGGTCATCTTTATTTAAGAAAATCTAGTTTTTACTTACACATTATTTATCCTTTAGGCTTTCCATGTGTTGTGTTCCTCTGAGTCTTCATTTTCATCAGACAGAAAGTTTTTGATTTGTGTATAAACCCCTCCAGAAAAGAGCCCTTTTGGTTTATGGTAAGACAGTACTTGATGGTTTAGTTGTAATAAACACAGTCACTTTCCTTGTCTAAGCTTACTGCAATTACACAATCAATGCAAAAATCTACAGTTTTCATAGGGTCAGTGTCTGGTGTTCTATATAAAGCAACAAATACTGTAAATGACACAAGTTATTTCTGGTACTTGCAACATCTCCCCATAGAACAGTTTTATATCTGTATCAGAAACTTTTAAGTTCCACTGGGCATTGGCTTCTCTGGTAACAGTAGCAAGCATCTTTATTTAAACAGAAGTAGTTTCATGTCCACATTATATATCCTTTAGGCTGTCCTTGGGTTGTGCCCCCCCCACCCCCAGGTCTTTATTTTTTATAGTCAGAAAGGTTTTGATTTATATAAAACACCCTCAGGAAAGGAACACCTTTGGTTTATGATGAGACTATACATGATGGTTTATTTGTGTTAAACACAGTTGCTTTCCTTATCTAAACTTACACTGTAATTTCAGAATTAAAGCAACACCCTACAGTTTATATAGGGTCAGTGTTTGATGATATAGCTTTATAAAGTAGTGATTAAATGAGATGAGATGGTCCTAGTACTTGTTGCATCCCACCTCTAGAAAAGTATTGAACTACTGTAAATGGGTATACGAGATAACTAATATATCAATAAAAACTTTTGGGGGATGGAAGATTGGCATATTACCCTTTGGAATATTAAGTTACTTAATTATCTTTGATTTCTTCAATTTATGGGGGAAGTTATTTGTTTTTCTTTCCTTTGTGCTATGGATTCTTTTGATGCATTTCATTACTGATGTTTAATGGAGCATTAATTGCTTGTTTGTTTCTTTTTTTTTTAATTTTAACCAGGTAGCGGACTAGGACACACTCTTTTCCTTCTATGTCTGACATAAAATTACAATACAAATAAATACAGTATTACAAAAACAAAAATACATCACATGTCTTGCCATATACAACAACACCAGGGTACATAAAAGCTTTTGCAAGCACCTGAAATTATGTAAAATTAAGCAAGTGCATTTTGAAAGCAGGAAGGTGAGATGTCAGTATGAACTAATGCATCCAGATTGTTAAGAAGCAGGGGAACAGTCACAGAAAAAAAGAGTGCTGAGTCATAATTATAATTGTCTGTCTTAATTTAAAACAGTCTATCCTGGAATTTCTTCTCAAATACATACTTTGTTTAAACTGAAATATCATTTGTATAAGAAACAGGATGCCCTGTGCTTTACAATGCCTGTAATGACCAAAATCAATACAAAGGAACTCTTCCAAGCAGGCAACTATCCAAAGGAAAGACAAAGTAGGTTCCACTTCTATGTCATAAAAGTTCCATTTATTTTATCTTCCACCATAAGTATCAACATTTCATGGCAACACCACTTCATCAGGGTAAGTGGTTTCTCAGAATTTGTTTAGCTCAGAAAAACTCACTGAATGACATAGATGGCTTTTTCTTGTATGGTCAATCAGCTTTCCTGGCCCCTTGGTGTCTACTCTATTTTTTTTCTAGCCACCATGATATACGCACGCTATAAGTGAATTAGTAATCTCCTGGGATGCCCCACTTCTTGCCTTAAGAGAGCAAAATGACAAATGCTGTACTTGTTGACAAGTATTTAGAAATAAATTGGACAGACTGATGGAGGAAGAAAACTACCATAATCTGGAGTTGGCAGAAGTGCTTGCTTTGCTGTCAAAAACCTAGCATCCTTAATTAATATTTTATTCCTATAAAGGAACCTCAATTTCTGATTTATTTTCTTTGAAACGGCATTTATATGTAGGTTAAAGTTCAAGTTTGGGTCAAGTACTTTGCCCAGATATCTAAAACTATGCTCCATCCTTAATACACTATTCGAATTCCAGTGGATGGCAAGGTCATTCCCAGCCTGGGTAAGTCTCTGTTGCAATCTAAATAACATAATTTAGGTTTTTGATTTATTCAGTTTCAAATTGT